>OW121776.1:6040000-8440000 GCA_933228765.1 Miltochrista miniata
CGTAACTCGAGACGCGGCACTGACATCAGATGTACACCACCCTGCTTACGACCATCCGTCCGGTCGCAGCGCAGTACATTATAGCCGGGAAGCACGAATTCAGCATCTTGTATAGAATCAGTTAACCCCGTTTCAGTGATAGCAAATGCTGCTGACGATTCGACGAACGATAGCAATCGTGTAGTCTTTGTTCTGAGTCCACTGACGTTTTGGTAGAGGATGTTGATAGTCCTACTAGGTTGTAAGTTGGGATGGTCTGGTTGTGCGACGAAAAAAAATCCACTCACTGAACTCAACATTCAACGGCCATACCTCTGGGTCACAAAGCTTTCCATAGTTTCCCTCTGTAACACCAACCTTAAACGACGCATAGTCTCGTTCAGTTTTCGGTTTTAATTTCTCGATCATGATTTCCGCGTCTTTTGGTAAGATCTTTTTAATATAATCTTTTACTAGCTCTTCCGATGTGGTTTTCTCCAGTCTCCAGACATGCAAGAACCGCTTACGTTCTATGTTATATTTTTCATTATGTATACTTATGATTACTGTTATATTTTTGATTATGCTGTCGCGACGATTTGCCAATCTTGCGAATACTTAATTCTAGCTTTTCATTCTCTTTTTCCTTTGTGCGGAATGTCGCGAAGATCTGATAATCTTGCGAAGTTCTGAAGTTATACTCCATGGAGATTGCTACCTCTGGAAGTGCACTTACCTTGAACTCTTGTTGGTAGGTAGGCGCTGCTCCCAGCTTTGCGTTCGGGGTCTTGATTCACGACCGCGAAATATGCACACAGGAGTTATAACCGTAACTCTCGAGACTGTGGCTGATGATAAGCGATGTAGCGCGATATGATGGGTAATCACAGCGGCCGATAGCGGAGCGGAGCGTTAAGAGGCGGGTGCGTGCGTATCTTCCAATAGCTATGGCGGAATGTGAATGTAGGAAGCGGGCGGGATAGTGTTGCCATAGACAATACATAAAAGTAAGATGCGTTTAGTGCGTGAGTGTTGACATATAATAATTATAATAAATACCATTAAATACATAAACTAAAAAATATGTATGCGTCGGTACTGGCGCATCCAACTTCGGGGGGCTTAGAGGATTCTTCCTCTACATTGAATAAACAAAATAAAAAAATAAAAGGAACGAAAACTTATGAACTAAAAAATAATTCAAAAGCGTAGGAGTTATTGCGTGGGTAACGGGCAAAGCCGAGTTACAGGACGAATGTATTCACCAGAAGAAGTCTTAATTCTGACGACTCTAATTACACCATCCTTCCCGGGAAACACCTCTGATACAACCGCGAGTGGCCACGATAAAGGATGCGTATTGTCATCCTTAACAACAACTACAGTTCCTATCGTCACAGGTTTGGACGGCATATTCCACTTGTGTCTAAGTTGGAGAGAGGTAAGATATTCTTTGCTCCAACGTGTCCAGTAACTTTGAACAATTCTATTTAATAATTGATAGCGGGTGAGTCTGTTATCTGGTAATAGGGGTTCAATGTGTTCAGCGGGTAAATATTTAAGCGGAGTAACATTAAGAAAATGATTAGGCGTTAGGGGGGTTGGATCCGATGGATCCGAAGAAAGTATGCAAATCGGACGGCTATTCAAAATGCCTTCAATTTGCACCAATATTGTACTGAATTCTTCATAGGTGAGTATTTGACTCCCGATAGCTTTAAATAAATGAGACTTAACACATTTGACATTAATTTCAGGCAACGAATTAAAATTGGGCCCGAAAGGTGGGCTGTGCTGAAACTGAATCTTATATTGAGTTAGATATTTATTCAGATCATTTTTATAATTAGTGGACTGTATAAGCGTGTAAATTTCGTTCAATTTTCGTTTCGCACCTATGAAATTAGTGCCTCCATCGCTGTACAACACTGAAACAGGACCCCTGCGTGAGATAAAACGTTTAAAGGCAGCGAGAAATAAATCTGTACTAAGATCACTTACTAACTCTAAATGGAGCGCCTTTGTTGTGAGACAGACGAACAAGCAAATATACGCTTTATGACTTTTTACTCCACGACGCCTTATGTGAGTTACGTAAAAGGGTCCCGCGTAATCAACTGCGGTATGCACAAACGACTTTACTTGTGAAACTCTAATGGATGGAAGATCACCCATAGGTGGAGTTGTAGAACGAGGCCTAGCTTTAAAACATAAATTACATTTATGTACTCGTTGGCGAATCAAATTTCGTGCAGAAAGAATCCAATACTTTTGGCGAGTCAATGCTAACACTAGTCCAGGACCGGTGTGTAAATTGTCGGTGTGATAGTGGTCTACTAAGAGCGACACTATACGTCCTTTAGGTGATAGCAGTATTGGATATTTTGTATTGTAATTTAGTTGAGAATGAGTAAGTCGACCACCTACTCTAATTAACCCTTGTTCGTCAAGAAAAGGGTTGAGTTTTAAAATAGCCTGATTTGGACAAATTTTAGTAGCCTTAAGTGCTTGTAATTCTACCTGAAAATAATTAGACTGATCGAAGCGGACCGCATAATATTCTGCGTATTCTAAATCGTATACAGAAAGTATACCGCGGGATTTGAGAATCCTTGTGAAACGTAATACATAAACCAGTGAACGAATAAATTTTACCCAACTCGAGCAACGCTCGGCAAGTTCGTCTATCATGTGAACGTGATCGGAGACAGGTATGGTATGTGCATGGAGAGAAGCTATTTTAATTTCCGGTAATTCTGTCTTCTCGTTATGATTGATTTTATATTCCTTCACAGGCCATGCATTTATAGGTGCGGACAGCCATTTCGGCCCGTGAAACCAAAGATAGTTATTTATTAACCCTTTAGGTGTCACAGGGCGCGAGACTATATCGGCGGGATTTTCAACCCCACGAACGTGATACCAATGGGAAGCAGGCAGATATTCATTTACCTGAGCGATGCGATTAGCTACAAAAGTTTGAAACTTATGAGCGGGAGAGTGAATCCAGGTAAGGGTTACCGTAGAATCAGAGAATGCGAATATATTGTTTATTTGACACCGCTTATTAAAAACAGTGCGCACAGAATTAATTAATTTTGCGAGTAAGACCGCCGCGCAGAGTTCTAAACGCGCTAGCGTTTTATTAGAATCTGACACTTTGGATTTAGCGGTCAGTAGATTCACATTAAGAGCGTTTCCGTTCTCAGCCGTTTCTATTCGTACATAGATAACAGCACCATAACATTGCTGGCTGGCATCCGAGAAGCCTATTAGAGTAATTCGACGAGCGGATGTTAAACCTATATGTCTCGGTATTTTTATTTCAGATAAACGCGACAACTCCCTATGAAAGTGTTTCCATTTAGACAGAATGCAACCCGGGACCGTCTCGTCCCAGTCCAGTTGTAATTTCCAACATTCTTGTATAAGCAACTTCATGTATGCGACCACTGGACTGATGATTCCAAGCGGATCGAACAAGCGCGCGGTTACGGAAAGGATCGAGCGTTTAGTGCATGTTAAAGGCATGTCGATCACTATTTTAAAGTTAAAGGTGTCATCGTTAGGTTGCCATTGCATACCCACGATCTTAGTGTCAACATGAGGATCCTCATCAAACTTGACAGCGAGACAGCTCTTATGAATTGACGGGATACGTGACAATAGGGTATTGTCATTAGAGATCCACTTAGTTAAGTTAAAACCTCCAGATTTAAACATAGCGACCATTTCCCTATAGGTGTCTTCAGCTAAATCTACATTCTCTATGGAACTAACGTAGTCGTCAACATACATGTGATTGTCAGCTTCGTAAGCCGCCAGAGGATATAAAGCGCGACAGTCTGACGCGAGCTGGTTTACGACTCGCATTGCCAGGAAGGGTGAGCTGGAGACGCCAAAACAAACGCGGTTGAAATGATAGCTTTCAATAGGAGAATTGGAATCGAACCTAAATAATATTCTTTGATATGTATGATGATCTTGAGTAAGTTTCACTTGAAAATACATTTTTTCTATGTCCGCGGTTACAGCAACCGGGTACATACGCAAATTGAGAAGCAAATGAAAGATATTGTTCTGTAATATTGGTCCCGTATAAAGCAAATCGTTAAGCGATTTACCTGACGTGGTTTTACACCCAGCGTCTAAGACCACACGCGTTTTAGAGGTTTCTTTGTCAGGGCGATAAACGGCCCGATGCGGCATATAATAAACTTGAGAGTCTAGAAAGCTATTTGACACTTTAGTGAGATAACCTTGATCAATATATGTTTGAATAATGGCATTATAATCGTTGCGTAAGTTAGAAGCGTCTAACTTTTTTTCTAAATTTAAAAACCTGCGTTTGGCGATTGTGTACGAATGCCCTAGCTCACTGGGAGGGTATTTAAAGGGAAGACTAACCGTATATCTACCGGTATCGTCGCGTGAGTACGTAGACGAGAACAGCTTTTCACATGCTGCGTCGTCCGTGCTAATGTGCTTCTTATCTGGCACCTGTTCTATCTCCCAAAAGCGTTGCGTTAATTGTTCGAGAGACACATCTTGAGTATGACATAAGAAGGCCTTGTCGGACACGGAGGAATGAGACATGCGATCGCGGGGATGCTTGTTTGCCACTAGCGAATAAGGTAAAGCATGCGCCTTTCCCATTGCGACGTATCCGAGCGTGGTTTCTATCGCGATTACTGATGAGGTTGGGGATGTAATTTTTTGCGACCCTAAAATCATGGGGAAGAGTTCATTACCTAACAAACAATCTATACCACCCGGAGTATAGTATCGTTCGTCAGCCATAGGTAAATTTTGTAAATGGGTTAATTCCGCTGTATCAATTTCCACGTTAGGCAAAAAATCTGTAATAGTGTCTATAACCCGTGCACTAACCGAATAAGAACAGCGGGCATCAAATCGCGAATATATTTTGAAATGCGTAATTCCATAAGATTGGCTTTCAAGTTGACCTATGCCTTTAATGACAGAAGGAGCGTTAAGTATGGTTAAGTGCAAACGCTCACAACAAGACTTCGTAATAAAGTTACTCATAGACCCTGAGTCCAAAAACAAACGTATACGATCCGATTTATAATTTGCATATACACAAGCAGTCGGCAACAAAACCGTGGTCGCGCTGCTTGAATTACGCGGCGGAGGGATCACAGCCGATAACGACGCGATATTGCCACTATGTGACCGCGCCTCCCGCGAGTGCGAGCGGGACGGATCATCTGCCGATGACGCATGAGTCGACATGGAATGCTCGGACGGCGCAGTAGACGCGTTTGCCTGCCTCGATGCGTTGCCGGTAGCATGATTTCTTGTTGAATTTGATGCGTTCAAATTATTTTTATAACACAGTAAACTATGATGAGACCGATTGCAAATCGAACACCTATTAACAGATCTGCAAGCACTCACGTGATGAAAACCTAAACAATTAACACAAAAGGAATGTTTACGAACTATTTCATTTCGCGTTTCAACAGTCTCTTGAATAAAATGTTGACATTTGAACAAAGGGTGAGCGGAATTATTGTTACATACGATACAATTTTTTATGTTAGAAGTATCGACTGATTTCAAATTAGTAGGGCGGGTTTGCGTAAAAAATGACTTAGGTTTATTTAAATGAGAGGCGGTTGAACTCCGCTGAGCGCGATAATCACCTTTTTGGGAATGTGATGGTGAGCGGAGCGTTTGGAGTTTGCTTTGTTCTGTCAAAAATGTTTTGACGTCACTATATGTAGGTACACTCAAATGTCTATGAGATTGTTCAAACAATTCAAGCATAGGTTTATCAAACTTGCTTAATGCTAAATGAGTTATTATGAAATCTGATAAATTTGTGATAGGTAGACGCTGCAGAGCTGCTTCAGCTGAACAAAAGTTCTCCAAGATCTGATCAGCCGATTGCCCTGGCTTCTGGTGTAACATTTGTTCTAAATAGCACGACGCCTGAACCCTGGTATCGTGGTATTTAGCCAGAAGGGCTTGCCAAATAACATCGTAATTTTGTGCGGTAGCAGCTATGCCTGAACAAACAGTAAATGCCTTACCCGAAAGGCAACCTATCAAATATTGAACCTTTTCGGCGTTGGTGAGACGAGTATTCGTATGTATCACACTACAGAAATTTTCATAAAATATAGGCCACTTACCATGAGTACCATCGAAACCTGTGAGTTTAAGTGGGGGTAATTTGATATTAAAATTATCACTTTTCTTTTTATCGTCGAGTTCTTGTCTCAGAGTAGTTTCCGTTTGCTTTATGAAACAGTATAATTCATCAAATGTATTAAAAACACTATAACTCGGCTGTACCTGCGGATTATCTTTTAATTGTTCAATTAACAATTTATCGATAGTTTCGATGTAATCCGATCGGGTTTTATCGATAGATTGAACCCGAGCGAGAAACATCATGCGTACTGTTTCATCGGTAACCTTGAGACTTAAGTTGTACACTTCTTGAACTATGTGAAACAAACTTTGTTTTTTGTATTCTAAAAAATTTATCATGACCTGACTTTCGTCTGAACTTTTACTATGGGATTTGTCTTTAGAAGCCATGATAATATAATTGATACGAGATACGAGTATGTATATAAGTGGGTAGGTAATAGAAATATTCAGCGAAAAAGTATAAAATTCGAACAACGATCAGCTGTTAGCTTAAATCAGCTGTTTGCGGTAAAGTATTCAGAGAACAAACCCAATATGGAGTCTGCGTAACAATCAGCTGTTAATCGTTTGAATACCGTTATGTATCGGCTGCGTTGCCCAGTACCGTCACAATAAAATAAATATATGTGGGTATAAAATTAACGTATAAATATGAGTTTTATCTACGATTACAATTCGAAAGATAATATGAAATTGTAATGAAATTGGGGAAAACTACGTTAAATTTATGACGGTTGAGAAAATTGTTAATTTTGGATTGTCCGTTTTACTTTATGCCAAAACTCCTAATTACCAAAAAATATCAAAATGATTGCCTAGAATCGGACAACCGGACTAACATGGCCAGGATGGTCCAAGTCCTGGGTAGCGATAATTTCGGGGGGCGCTACCTGCCAGCGGGTTGATTATATATAGGTAAATATGATTATGATAAATAGCGTAAATGCGTTATAGAATATGAGTACTTATGAGTAATATAAAATATGCGGTGTGAAAAGATAATTAACTTTTCTAATGCGTGCGGGTGGCGTTAAATATAATATTTGCGTTGAGTATTTATGAGTAATATACTAAATATATATATGCGTATGCGTGAATTTAATAGGAAAAGAGGTAATTAATATTATTAGTAGAAAGAATGCGTTAGATGGAATATCCGGCTCGAAGGACCACACTTGGAAGTGCACTTACCTTGAACTCTTGTTGGTAGGTAGGCGCTGCTCCCAGCTTTGCGTTCGGGGTCTTGATTCACGACCGCGAAATATGCACACAGGAGTTATAACCGTAACTCTCGAGACTGTGGCTGATGATAAGCGATGTAGCGCGATATGATGGGTAATCACAGCGGCCGATAGCGGAGCGGAGCGTTAAGAGGCGGGTGCGTGCGTATCTTCCAATAGCTATGGCGGAATGTGAATGTAGGAAGCGGGCGGGATAGTGTTGCCATAGACAATACATAAAAGTAAGATGCGTTTAGTGCGTGAGTGTTGACATATAATAATTATAATAAATACCATTAAATACATAAACTAAAAAATATGTATGCGTCGGTACTGGCGCATCCAACCTCCATGGTAATTATCGCGTCGGTCTATTTGTTTTTCATCTAAATTTGAATATGATTCCGTTTCTAATGTCAAATGGATAATTTTCTTTGCACGTCATTTAGTTAAAGTCGAACAACCCAAGACGCAAGGTTTATGTGTACTGTCAAGTTTATCCTGTACCGCGTGTGCGAAGTCTGATAGCACATTTACGAAGGCTTGTATTCCTTTTACATGTTATTTTTCACCCGTGTAATAGATAAAACTATTGTGTTGTCATGAGTGTCACGCATGAGTAAGTGAGCCGACCCTGTATACCTACATTTGATGGTCCTAGAACTGGAGTCAATGATACTTGATATAATGAGTCAATGATATTTGATGTTACTAGAGCTGCGATGCTCTGTGTGGGCCACTGATGTTTGATGATCCTATAGTTGGGAGTCAATGTAGTTATCGTATCACCCGGCCTACCTGTGTGTTATATAACGTGTTATATGTCTATGGCTGTGAACATGAGATTTACAGCATCTAGGTGTTGGATATCCAATACTATTGTACTTTTATGATATGTATAGGAATGCAAGCAATTCTCTTCATGAGAATAACGTTTATTTTTATTTCTTACAGATAAAGCAAGCAAGAACATCTCTGGACGTAAACAGCACAGCATTTAATGAATTTATCGGAATTATATGAACCCAATAAAAGAACCCACAAAGCAACCATTTTTTTTCTCTTTTTTTCTTTTTCCGACATATGCATTTTATTAATTCTAAGTTTATCAAACATAATGCAAAAATTGTTCATGATAATGATAATAAATAAAATAAATAAACCCCCTAAATACGCGGGATAGCACCCGAACCCTGGGCGAGGTCGCAGTGGCGGCCGTAGGTCTGTAGGGAGTCCTGGGACATCCTTTCGAGGGCTTACCCGGGGCTCCCAACCATAGGTTGCTGGGCGTTACGTGAGGTTTTTTAGTCGGCAGGAGTCCGGCATAACATCCTTGAGAAATTTCTTTTTTCCCTCACGTTAAAAAAAAAGATCCCTCATGGGATTGTTCCATGATTCTATTTTCCATCAAATTTGTGAGATCTTCGCTGTTGTAAACATCACTTTGTTTTCTATTTTGTGCCAAATTTAACAATAATTTATTCCTTCTGCTATACATGTTATTATAATTACAGTGTATTATGAAATGTAGTTGAATAAATCACAGATTTTAGAATAATAATATTTAGTACGCAAGCTTAAATATATCAACCTCCCGTGACGAAACGGTCAAGTAACTGATACCTTTGTTTATATGAAGCGAGACGCGCCAAATTGCCCGACGCACACACGGACAAGTGTATATGCCCGTGTGTACTTCGTTGCATTCTAAAAAAAGGGTGTAGGTGTCTTTTTATACGCTGCAAAATACCACTAAATATTTGATTTAAAAAAAATAAAAAATATGTCCAAATGGAAGACAAAATTCTTAATTCAATTATGTAAAAAAACGATTTTCGCAAAAATGCAGATGTCCGTTTGCTCTTTGCTGCCGTCGATATGTTCCAATCATGACAGAAACTTGCGCGCTTCTAATAATCTTCTCCTTCACTGTCCCACTCACAGGTCCAATTTTGTACATTCTTCTTTCTTTTTGCAACCAATTCTATACTGGAATGCCCTCCCTTTTAGGAAGTTAGGTTGTCCACTAGCCGGGAATCCTTCAAAGAGAAGGTACGGCGGATTTATATTAGACCATAGTGACCTATTATTTAAATGTCTTCTTTATCTTGGTTTTATCCATTGTCCACCTCATCTATGACGGTTTCTATGTACTTATTTTTTTTAATAATGTGTATATCTATGTATATATATTGTATTTATGTATGTATGTAATATATGTATACATGTATGTTTATATATTTATATGAATAAATATTGTGGGTAAGTATAAGTTATGTATTTTGTGTTATATAGTTAAATTTTGTTGTGTTATTCTAAATAGTTCTCATTATATCAAGGAGCACCTGACTAATACTTTTAAATCTGCATGACCTTAAGGTTGACTGGCAGAAAATTCCTAAGGCAATAAGTCCGCCTTGTGCATTGTGCTAAAGTTTGAAATAAATAAATAAATAAAATATTACAAATTCTCATTGTGCCCTGTATCTCCAGTTAACCAGTTTCTTAATACATCATACACACTTACATCCCATTTTTCACCCTTGACTGAATTAATAGTTATACTTCTTTGAAGATTTGTGGAACACGTATTTATTATATTTATTTTTATTGAAGAGTAGCTGAATTAAAAAGCATATACTTTCTATACTCTCCTAAATGATCTGGCGCCTCAATTCACCCCCTAATGATACAAATCCTACTCCATACATTCTTGAGCTCGTCAAATGCAAGAGATTCAGATTTCTTGGCCATCCATAATTACATCATGTAAGAAAACAAAGTTAATTTATTTGCGCTGGGTTTTATTGATCATACTTCACTCATAAATACCATTGTCAATTTAGAAAACGTAGCCATTTCGTCTAACAGCAGCTGGAACGATGGCACCAGGGTAACCAGGAGCTAATGCAGCAGGCTCATTGACCATCGCGTTGACACCATTACCGCAGGCGTGGTTGACGGCACCAACGCCAGAAGTGGGCAGCACTCCCTCGAAGCCAACAGTACCGATGAACGGCAACTCCCCACCAGCAACCAGAAAACCTTCGTAAAAGTTTTCAGAATCCACGGCAATACCATAGGGAGGGATAGCAGAACCACTGGAGACTGGAAGACCGCCACCGCTGGTAGGAGTGAAGTCCAAGCCGGGTGCAACCAGATTATACGGAGCAGCGAAACCAGGTAAATACTGGCTTAGTGCATACTGTAAAGTAGAAAATCGGGTTTAAGATATTTGCAGTAGTACGAGTATCTTTATTGGGTATCTTAAGTTTTGGTATTTTTGAATCAAGTGGGACTTCGCCTAAAGTTTAATAACACAACTAAGTCAAGATACAATAAAATAGATACAAAGTTTGTAAGAGCAATAAAACGATTTAAAATAAAATCAAACCATGATTTATTTTACCTGCACAAAAAGCGTTTGAACGATCACGAAGATAGTCTTGGAGGACATTGTTGGTGTTTCGAACTGAAACTCAAAAGTGACTTAAGCCTACAATGTTACTATTTTTATATACTGAATTTTATCTAAAATCCAAGAATATTGAGTATAAGTTAATTGTAATTAGAAAGCTTAAGCAACTACGATAAGCGTGCTCACGAACAAAAACTTGGGCGGCGATCATCGCTACAAATGTGTTTATAAACATGACGTGTGTGTTTCAATTGCAAAATTTGACACGTGTAGTTGATACTGCCAGACATTTTGTGTAGGTATAAAAAAGTGACAAGAATTTTTGGAACATCATTCACTCCTCAGCATTAGTGGAACGGATACCTACAACATCAAACATGAACACCTTGGCTGTACTCTTCTTCTGCTTCCAAGCTTGCTTGGTACAGGTCAGAAAATTAATAATTATTTTATCTATACTAACATTTTAAAGAGGAAAGATTTGTTTTTTTGTTTTTTGTTTGTTTGTTTGTAACGAATACGCTCCGGAACTACTGTACCGATTTGAAAAATTATTTCACTGTTGGGAAGCTACACTCTTTGCGGTGAACATAAGCTATATTTTATTCCCGTATTCCCAGGGGAACGGTAACTACGCAGGTAAAACCGCGTGACGTCCGCTGTTTTTAATAAAGTTCGTTATTACTTTCAAATCCTGAAACGCTCTGCCAGAGCATAATGTGTTTCCCTGATCTTACACCCTCGGTTTTTCAAGCGCCGCAGTTGCATGATTGAACTGTTATCTGAAAGACTATTGTCATGTATTGACTTCGCACTGTTTGAAAGGTCCTCAGTTTGCTTGTCCATCAGCCAGGTGGTGCCATTTCGGCAAGCTTATTGTAAAAATGAAGAAAAAGACATCGAATTATTGATTTGTTCTTTTTAAGTGTTAAGAATTGAATTATTCTCTTAAATTTATAGAGTTATGTAAACTGACAATATTCTTTTTTATAAATTACCTAAATAATATTGTACGTAACACAGTTATAAATTTCTTTATTATATTTTCAGAATGTGTTCGGTCAATACCTCGGACCTGCTTTTGCCCCTGCTCCGGCCATCGCACCTTTTGGCCCCGCGTTAGCTCCTGCTGGCCTTGCCCCATTCGGTTACGGACCTGAACCCCTCCCTTATGGAGGTATAGGTGAAGGCAACGTTGCTGTCGCTGGTGAACTGCCAGTGGTTGGTAACACCGCTGTTGTTGGTGAGATACCCATCATGGGTGCTGTGAAATTCGGTGGACCGGTAGCTGCTGCTGGTTCTGTCTCTATCGCCGGACGTTGCGCTTGTGGAGCTCCCGAATATTACTATTGAAGATAAACTTTAAGTTGAACTGATTAACCGATATTAATAAACGATCAAGCAAGAATTTTGAAATTTTATGAGACTCCCCAAAAGTAAACGTAATTCCTCGCATACAGCCATACTAATAATATTATAAAGCTAAAGAGTTCGTTTAAACTCCTTACATACATTTAGTCACGCCTTTATCCCCAAAGCGGTAGGCAGAGGTATAGTATACGCCCACATTTCAACTTCTAGTTTTATGTCCCGCGTAATAGGTGGTCAGCCTATTGCCGTGTTCAAATGCACAGGCGCAGGTCAGCGACCCGCAAGTGAAATTTTTCAAGCCGCCCATAAGGCCTTCATCTTGGCTTAACGATTGTCATTTTACAGAAAACCGGGTTTCATTTCGAATTTTTCCTACTCTGCGCAATGAATCTTTTGCGAAAGTGTTCCCTTAGTCGACTCTTACGACACCCTCGGGATGTATTGGGGTGGCGACATTTTGAACTCTTACCTGTCGCAACTCGGGACCCCGTCGCACGTTGGATCCTGTAGTATGAGCTGGTCGGTCATTAATCAAAATTAAAAAAATGCCGGTAGATAATATTTTTTCATAGATTTAGCAAATAGAGTATATACCACATTTATTATATGTAATTAAAGTAGTATTGGTTGTCTAGTATACTTTTTATGATACGACAAAGTTGACCATATTTGTATTTTCCTTGTAGTCAATAACGTTTTTTAAGTTTGGTGCAGTATGGAAACATTGTATTACTTTAAAAGTAACAGGGTATAATTAATAAAAAAAATCATGAGTGATGCTGAAGGTATGTAGTATTTAAAATTTATAAATTTAGTTCTTCACGATAAAATTACTTCTTCATAATAAATTTTTATTTAAAAACCACTTTTTCTTCAGAAGTGCAGTTTTGATACTGTTTTTTTCGAAAAAGTGCATTTTGTCAGGGTACTAATTAGTTCTCCGTAACTCGTTAGTTAGTGTATTTTATATAGTTGATATCAAAAGTTCAGACAAAATGCTCCTTTTCAAATGGCAGTGGTTTATAGTTTCACGGTAGTAGATTAAAAATATGAGCCAGTCATGTTTTGGTTAGTTATTACACTTAACTGTGAAAATTTTCGTCTTTAACATGAATGTTTAGTTTTGAATTGTATTGTAGCCAATTATATAGGTTACTTTTTAGTTTTTTTTTTCTTAGGAATAGTGGATTATCCAGCAAAAAGGAGAGATTTGTCTGACAAATTGTTTTTAATTCAATACAAGAAATTAGATAGCAAGTTTTTAAAATTAGAGGTGATAATTATTGCAGAAACCAACTGCCCTGCTTCAGATATAACTTCCCTTAAAGAAACACTGCATATTTTTTTTAAATCTTTTAAAATAAAACGGCAATCGTCGAACAGAATCAAAGAAAGGTTTGTAAAAAATAACTCAACGTGGCTAGATGAGACTTGTATTTAAAAAAATATATTATTAAGCAAACGGTGAGCCCATGTAGGCCCCCGAAGGATTTTGAGCAGTGTAGTGACCGCAGTAAGCGTAGGAAGACCGAAGTTTTACGTGCGTCCGGTTCTGGCAGTGAACTTCTTTTTTCTGCTCAAATGTATTTTCGAACTGAAGGCCACCATTCTCAATTAATTAAATAAAATTAAAAGATATTCTATCACCGAAAACCACAGTAAATGAACAAGAGGCAGTATCTCCTTAAACCGCTTTGTCTATGTTTACTGAAGCGAAATAAAGTAAGAAGAACGTGGTACAAAGCTACGCGTCTCATATCTTTCCTTCTTAATTTAACGCTCGTAAAACTTCAAGAAAGGACACTCTAACGGATGTATTTATTTTTTTCGGATCCAGTAGTATCGTGCTCAAGGGTTGTGAGAAAATATAAAAGTACTCTTCCTGGTGAGGTGGTAGAAATTATTTTACCAGATTAAAAGAATCTAGCCTTCATAAATCCATTTATTGTGATATATATTTAAATTGTTTAGAATAATGAAGCCATTAATAAAGTTATTTTGCCTCAAAACACCTTTAATAAAGACAAATGAAAGTTAAGAAAGCGAAAGATGTTTGCCGGGAGCGTTGCAAGTGGCAATCGGTGGTCTCTGCCTACCCCAGTGAGAAATAAGCGTGATTTTATGTATTTAGGTATGTATGAATGTATTATACACCTTTAAGACTTAGCTTAAGTCTCGGAACGAAGTTAAATAATATTGACCAACCATCCCATACAACAGGATCCACCGTGCGTCGCCACACGGGGCGTAAAAAATTAGAGTTTGATAGTCCTTTTATTGAAGATGGCTATAGGCTATATAACATCACGCTGAGACGAATAGGAGCGGAGCAGCTATTAATAATGTTTCAAAAACGGGGATTTTTTTCTCTCTCTCCTCCTCTCCCTTTCTCACTCTCAATTGACGCAAACGAAGTTGCGCGGGTCAGCTTTTTATTCAATAAAATTAGCTTATAGAACTGCTGCCGTATTTTGAGGCATCCAGTACACTTCTCGCAATTTACGCCACAAAACACGGTCCTGCGCCTTCCGCATCCAGTCTCTAACTGCGAAATTTTCCAGGCCGTCGGTCCATCTGGCATCGGGTGGACGTCCTTACCCGCGTTTACCGATTCATTATTAATGATTACATATATATTATTATTATCAAATCAAACACATTTAGCAATTCCGTATTGCATTAAAAGCTTTACGGTGAAGCCTTAGGGTTCATTTCATATTTTTTAACTATTTCATGTCAAAGTATATAAAGGCTAATATTAGTGATTTGTATTTTAATTTTAAATATTGTCAAAACGTTTTACTAAATCGAGTCCCTTTTTTTTTCTTTTTATACTACTTAGGTGGCAGACAAGCTTACGGCCCACCGGAAGGTTGGTAACCGTAGCCTATAGACGTTTGCAACACCAGAGGCGCTACACACGCGCTGCCGACCCGCGCGCAGGTTGTGACGACCCACAGTTGAAATTTTTCAAGCCGCCCGTAAGGCCTTCAACTTGGCTTAACGATTGTCATTTTACTGACAACCGGGACCAACGGCTTATCGTGCCTTCCGAAGCACGGAAACGCTCGTAAATAAATGTCACAAAGTGGTCCACGTTGTGGTCACCCATCCATATCCGGCCATAGTAAATACTGCAGTGATCGTTTACAGAACACTGAGTCCGCGGGGCTACGAGCGTCTCAAAATATCCCTTAGTAGATACATTGAAATTCAACTGTTCGATTAACTGCCGACGAAGCGAAGTATATTTTATTCGAGACCTGACTAAGGGGATATTTCTGAACGGTTGATGAAACTTTTCACTATCTCTTTCATGTCTTCCTTGCTACTTGCTATCATCACCATGATCGTGGTCATTGTCCTGATCTGAAACACGATTTCTCAAGTCTTGCTATTGTCCTTGAAACAATTCCAGCAATAGTGACACTTGGGCGTAGGTTGTCACCTTTTGTTTTGTAGAACTTTTTACTCATTTTACAAATGTATAAATGTTTGTGAGGATAGGTATGTGGATGTCAGTGTGTCTGGATGTTGCAAAAACCTGACTGAAATTTCGTACAGGGCAAAATAATTATATTCTGGATTATTTTTATCCCGGGTAAGTTTTCTTAGGAAGCGAGAATGGGAACAAAACTCCATTTGAGCGAAACCGTGAGCGCCAATTAGTACCAATAAACCTTGACCGATAAACACCTGCAAAAACCTGAGAGGCTACAGCAGCATCTTTTCAGGCAATCTCTTATGATGGGTTCTGTCAGAATATCTTTCATTTTGCAGTTGTTTGCTGCACTTTCACAGATTAAGGATTTCTGTTTTTAAATAATGAATTCGATAAATTGTTGCATGAAAAATTAAAAACTATTGAATTTGCATTGGATCTTTATTAAATCTTAAAGTTTTGCTGAACAGAATTAAACAATTTATATCGCAAGCCATATCGTCTGCCAGCCCATCCGGGTGCAGCTGACCAGGGTAACAAGGAGCAAATGCAGCAGGCTCACTGAACATCGCGTTGACACCATTACCGCAGGCGTAAGTTTTCTTAGGAAGCGAGAACGGGAACACAACTCGATTTGAGCGAAGCTGTGAGCGCCATTTAGTACCAAATAAACCTTGAACGATAAAGACCTGCAAAAACCTGAGAGGCTACGGCAGCATCTTTACATGCAATCTCTTATGATGGGTTCTGTCAGAATACCTTCCATTTTGCAGTTGTTTGCTGCACTTTCACAGATTAAGGATTTGTGTTTTTAAATAATGAATTCGATAAATTGTTGCATGAAAAATTAAAAACTATTGAATTTGCATTGGATCTTTATTGAATCTTAAAGTTTTGCTGAACAGAATTAAACAATTTATATCGCAAGCCATATCGTCTGCCAGCCCATCCGGGTGCAGCTGACCAGGGTAACAAGGAGCAAATGCAGCAGGCTCACTGAACATCGCGTTGACACCATTACCGCAGGCGTAAGTTTTCTTAGGAAGCGAGAACGGGAACACAACTCGATTTGAGCGAAGCTGTGAGCGCCATTTAGTACCAAATAAACCTTGAACGATAAACACCTGCAAAAACCTGAGAGGCTACGGCAGCATCTTTTCAGGCAATCTCTTATGATAGGTTCTGTCAGAATATCTTTCATTTTGCAGTTGTTTGCTGCACTTTCACAGATTAAGGATTTGTGTTTTTAAACAATGAATTCGATAAATTGTTGCATGAAAAATTAAAAACTATTGAATTTGCATTGAATCTTTATTAAATCTTAAAGTTTTGCTGAACAGAATTAAACAATTTATATCGCAAGCCATATCGTCTGCCAGCCCATCCGGGTGCAGCTGACCAGGGTAACAAGGAGCAAATGCAGCAGGCTCACTGAACATCGCGTTGACACCATTACCGCAGGCGTAAGTTTTCTTAGGAAGCGAGAACGGGAACAAAACTCGATTTGAGCGAAGCTGTGAGCGCCATTTAGTACCAAATAAACCTTGAACGATAAAGACCTGCAAAAACCTGAGAGGCTACGGCAGCATCTTTACATGCAATCTCTTATGATGGGTTCTGTCAGAATACCTTCCGTTTTGCAGTTGTTTGCTGCACTTTACAGATTAAAAATTCGTATGTTTAAATGATGAATTCGATAAAATATTGCATGATAAATAAAAAACTATTGAATTTGCATTGTGTCTTTATTACATTTTAAAGTTTTGCTGAACAGAATTAAACAATTTAGATCGCATAGCCATACCGTCTGCCTGCCCATCCGGGTGCTGCAGCAATAGCACCAGGGTAACCAGGAGCAAATGCAGCAGGCTCACTAACCATCGCGTTGACACCATTACCGCAGGCGTGGTTGACTGCACCAGCGCCAGCAGTGGGTAGCAATCCCTCGAAACCAACAGTACCGATGAACGGCAGCTCTCCACCAGCGACCAGAAAGCCTTCGTAAAAGTTCTCAGAGTCCACAGCGATACCATAGGGAGGGATAGCAGAGCCACTGGAGACAGGAAGACCACCACCGCTGGTAGGAGTGAAGTCCAAGCCGGGAGCAGCCAGATTATAAGGAGCGGCGTAGCCAGGGATGTACTGGCATAGTGCAATCTGTAAAGAAGAAAACAGGGGTTTAAATATTTGAATAATGTTAGTAAATGAAGTAAACTTTTTATACATCATAGGTGTTTATACCCCTTCCAACCAACTGCAGTACCTACCTACATACGGGATGCGGGGTCCTGCGAACATCTTCGGGACCCCAATGGGTCGGGTCCTCCTCGTGGTGCATCCTGGGCAACGGAGTAGCGACCACTCCCCTTCCTCTGTGGGGGAGTGGTGCTACTCTGGCAAATTCCGGCCGAGGCGGGAGCAGCCCACCTGTGGGGTGCTCGGTGGTGTGTGTTGCTGCCGGCCGTGAGTAGCAACACGGTCGGCAGCAGCAGTGCTGGGCCGCTATTGCCTCGTCAGTTGACGAGGTGATGGCGGCAAAGAGGGAGGCGCGGGGGAGCGGGAGTAATGGAAAATACTCCCGCTTCGCCGTGCAGTTCGGGGGCGGCGCAGTAAGGAGTTCACTGCGCGCCCCCGATTGTATCGTGTTGCTGCTGTCGCTCCACCACATTTGCTGGCGAGGCGATAGTGGCGAAGTATGAGAGGCACTGCATGGAAGGGCGGGAGTTTGGGTAAATGCTCCCGCCCTGTCATGCAGTTTGGGGGCGCCTGCGCTAGGAGCTAGCGCACGTCCCCCGATTGTTTCATGACCGAGGGCGTAAGGTTGGGGGACCCCGCCCTCCAACGGTCACATGGCGGTGGGCACCTTCCCCGTGTTCCGGGGGTGCCCATTAGCGCACGCCTGCGCCAGCCGCTCTCTGACTCCTCTATGACAGAGGGGCGCTCGAGAGCGGTGCAGGCGTGGTTTTTTCAGCTCCTTAGAGAGCTTTGGGGAGCCGCCCATCTGGCTCCCCCGAGGAGAGCTCCGAATTAACGGGGCGCCCCTAGCCGGGCCGACGTGAATAATCTTTTGATACCCCTTTGGCCCGGCTAAAGGGTGAGGAGGAACACCGCGGGGTTTAGTGGGTAGGACGGTCCATTCCGGACCGGGCCGGAAGTCCCACACACCATCCCAGCTGCCCCTGAAGCTGGGATGAAGGCGCGTAAATGCGTTCCACGCGACAAAAAAAAAAAAAAAAAACCTACCTACATACATGATAATCACACCTTTTCCTTCAAAGCTTGTACTGAAATTTTGAAACCATCCGTATGGACTTGGTATAGTTACTACCATGTTACCAGCTGGCAAATGGACCCAGTTCTATCGTTTGATGTACCTTCTAAAGCACAAATGGAAGTGCATAAAATAGTAATCGTAGAGCTCATCTGAGCAGATCAAATACTAAACAAAGAAAGCCGATAACGGATTGAGCAGACATATTTTCAAGTGATAAAAGAGATCAAGATAGCTCAAATTGGGAAGGTCTAAGTTTAACAGTAAATATTTGATTGGCATATTGCAATACAGGCAAATTTAAAAACTAAACCAGCTCTTTAAATAAATAACTAGAAAATACACAAGCAATATCTACTAAGTAACTATAAATTTGAATTTCAGAAATACTTTACCTGCACAAAAAGTGCTTGTACGCAAATGACGAAGAAAGACTTGGCTGACATATTCTTGCTGGTGGAACACAATTGTGATGTATACCTATTTTGTTACCGTTTTTATACTTGATATTATCGAATTTCCAAGAATAATGTGTAAAAGGGTAATTCTAATTAGAAAGCTTAAGTAACCATGATAAGCGTACTTCTAAAAATTTAAATGGATATCGAAATAAAAATGTTTATTTATTCGAATAACGACTTGTTTGAAAATTTCAAAGTTATATTGCTAAATTGATAGTCTAAGGTTCGTTGTGTATAAAAGGTGGAACAATAACAGGGAAAAATCATTCACTCGGCGTTAGTTGAAAGGATACAACATCAAACATGAACACCTTCGCAGTATTCTTCTTCTGCATTCAAGCTTGCTTGGTCCAGGTAAGAAAATATTGATACATATTGATTTCTCCAGTTTTAGGGCTCTACTAATCTGGGCTCAAGCTAACCTCGCAAGTAAGTAGTATTGCGCCATAAATTCTGATGATGTATAGGTATATGGCGCAAGAAAACATAAGATGAGACATGATGAAAACGCCCTACGATCTATAACGCGGAAAAGTAAGGGAGGACGGAGGCAAAAGGTGCAGGACGACGTGTTGGGTTATAAATTAGAAGAGGCTAGCAGTGCGTTGTCATTCTAATCTAATTGGCTGTGTAAAGTCTCCTCCAGTACGAATGCACTGCTATTGCACTTGTACCTCCTCTTTACTTTTGTTCTCCAATTCTTGTTAATAACTTTATCACCAACATAACAAGGTATGTCTATATTTTCAGAATGTCTTCGGTCAATACCTCGGACCTGCTTTTACCCCATCTCCAGCCATCGCACCTTTTGGACCCGCATTAGCTCCTGCTGGGTATGGTCCGGCCTCGTTCGGTTACGGTCCTGAACCTTTCCCCTATGGAGGTGTTGGTGAAGGCAACGTGGCCGTCGCTGGAGAACTGCCAGTGGCTGGCAACACTGCTGTTGTTGGTCAGGTCCCAATCATGGGTGCTGTGCAATTCGGTGGACCAGTAGCTGCTGCTGGTTCTGTCTCCATATCTGGACGTTGCGATTGTGGAGGTCCTTACGAATACTACTATTAAAGATAAATTTTAAACTCTGCGAATTTCCAACTGAACGGCGGTTAATAAAATATATTATAACATATTTGCGAGGAAACAAGGAAATAAATAAAACGGGGACATTCATAAACTAACAAAAAAACGTAGCAAAATATAGCGATAATAAAGCGCGCGGAATTTTACTTGTTCACAACGCTTTCTTTTTTTCTTATTTCTTAAGAGGCAAAGACACAAAAACAGCCAGTATTATTAATAAAGTAAATTAATATTGTTTGTATTGGTTTCACATAAATGGTTGTAATTTATTGTCAAAATTAATTAAATTAAACAATTACATGTTTATTTTATTATATTTTATCTCCCAAAGTTAATTTTATTCATAAAATGTTCACCACTTTTCTGACATAAAAATTCTTTGCTAAGATTTAAAAAGGAACCGTTCGTTATAGACGTAATCGTCCGTTTTACTTTACATTACCGGACTAGGCCGTAATGAGATACATTACGTTAGTGAAATGGGTCAAATAAGAGACTCTTTGTCAAATGTGTTATAAAATATATTATGCAAGCATTACAATGTTTAATTCAAGAAGGTTTAAGGTGATAAAGTGTTGCAAATGTGCAATCAAGGTGCCTGTCCCCGAAAATTACGAAAAAGAGGTGCAAATAAAATCTTTTTATGACAGCTAGATAAAAACGACAGCCAAAAATAGATTTTTAATGTCAAGATGGGTATCAAAATAAATTCGAACTTTAAATTGATTTGTGTTAAAATAGATTCAGACCCAATTTTTAAGATAAATGATTTTTTAATTTTTTTTGTGAGGTACAGTTGCAAGATTAAATTTTTCTGAACTTCTTGTTCTAACTAGAAGTTCAGGAATCGAACCTCGTAGTTGTACCTAACAAGAAAATCAGGATCGAACCTATTTTAACGGTTTTTGTTTAAGTACGTACCTACTTTAAAGACCGTTTTTTTAAGTTCTACGTTCTGTCACTGATGGCCCAAGTTCCGGGTTCAAATCATCAATCAAAAATTTTACTTAAAATTGTAACAGTTTCAAATGTATTTAAGGGAATGAATTGATTTTCAACATACAGCTCACGCTAGTTTGGAAGTTAGGACTGATCCAAAAATTGTGAATATTTTTATTATTGTTAAAATAAATAAAAACGGTCCTAAACACGTTGTGTTCCATTTAAAAAACATTTCAATTAGAAAGGTCTCAAACTGCTTTAAAATTTATTTATTTAATAATTTTATATTTGTACTAGCTGATGCCCGCAGCTTCGCCCGCGGAAAATTTGTTCCCGCGGGAACTTATTCCCGGGATAAAAAGTAGCTTATGTGTTATTCCAGACTATAATGTATTTCTGTATCAAATTTCAGCCCGATCCGTTTAGTGGCTTGAGCGTGAAAGAGTAACAAACGTCCACACTCACAAACTTTCGCATTTATAATATTAGTAAAGTCACTAACAGTCCGCCTGCAGTCTCGGGTCCTATCGGACGGCCTGCCATCCTAGACCAATAGCGCCAACACACTAAAGAGATTTTGGCCTGCCGGCAAGGCCCTGTTGTCAGTCTTGCGACCACACACTAACAGTTGAGAGTCGGCAGTTTCCCACCGTACGATCGCCCGTCGGCCATGGTCTGATATCGGTTTGAGGGTCCATACACTACATTCAGCAAATGATCACAAGTCAACATGTTATTTTTTATAGATGGATATTTAATGAATAAGTAGGTATAAAATAAAAATATGGTACGTACTCACGACTCACTTACCATATTTTTATCCAAAATTCTTGACGAAACTATTATAAACTGGATAATAATAATAAATAAATAAATACCTATATATTAAAATTTATAATAATTTAAAAGTACGTAGGTATGTACTTTTAATCTGTGTAAATTATAGATAGTTATAAGATAATAGGTTTATCCCTCTAGATAACTACCTACCAAAAAGCGTATTTAGCGATTTTCATATTAGAGTGAAATCAATCTTTTCTGAATGTGCTTTTAAGATTATTATTTTTACTATTGACAATGTGGTCAATTGTTGCCGAAGTTATTGTGGTTTGATAATATGCTAACAATTTGTTGTAAGCATCATCCTTCAATCGTTTATTTGGTGATAACAATCATCTTTCACCTTCCATAAACATGGGAAACTTCTATTTAGCTCAATAAACGTAGACTCAAATTGAAGTTTGTTGTCCATTTTGACAGTAAAATTAAACAAGTCGAAAAACTTAAAACTGTCGGCCTGCAACTGATACAAGACTTCGATCGACAGGCCACCGGCCGATTACCTGCTAATGTGTGGTCAATCGCGCGCAAGGCTATAAACTGTCCGTCTGATATCTGCCGGCGCTGAACGGAATCGTCGGGCGGCCACACACTATCAGTTCGTATTAGTCGTCCGTCCAAAACCTTCAACAGAACTGTTAGTGTGTGGGCTATTGCAATTAACTGACCGATTAATATCGTCCGGTAAACTGTTAGTGAGTACCCTTAAGATTTGTGGACAATTTCACACAAATACAAATATAAAATACTAGCGGACGTCACACGGTTTCACCCGCGTAGTTCCCGTTCCCGTGGGAATACGGGAACAAAATATACCCTATGTTCACCGCAAAGAGTGTAGCTTTCCAACAGTGAAAGAATTTTTCAAATCGGTCCAGTAGTTCCGGAGCCTATTCGTTACAAACAAACGAACAAAAACAACAATATTTCCTCTTTATAATATTAGTATAGATAAAATGCCGAAAGCGAAACAATAGTATGTAAATATATTAACGACACGGCCTGCAGCAGCATTGCTGGACTGCTTGAAACGCTATGCTTTCAGTAAAGGAGAGAGAAATAACAAGATAGAATTTAACACATGAAAAATTAATAATTTATTTAAATTAAGCACTTGGGGTTCGTGGGTTGTGGCAATATCGGGCAGCAAGGGTTTTCGCGATTTCCGATAGTCCTTCAGGGTTCGACTTATCTTGGTGGCTCCAGGATGTTGATGCAGTCCGCCAGGTAGCCGTGCCGTCCACAAGTTCGGCTGGCACGGTGTTTTCAAACCGTAGGGTGGATGATCGCTCGTAGAATCGAAGGGTGCGTCTTCACCTTCGCGGCACCCGAAGGGTGGATTTTCCCAATCCGTAGGGTAGATAGTTTCTTCGAACCCGTAGGGTGAACTTCTTGAACCCGTACGGTGGACCCTGGAATGTTCCAGAAGACGGGTTAGCTGGAACCCTTTTTCCCGCCCATTGCTAAGACAGCCGATCCCCGTTAAACCATTTGAGAGTCGGTTGCCTTACAATGTTTGGTTATCTACTAATTTTACAGAGACCTTTTTTTCACACCCCTGTAATCTACCCTCCCATAACAGGGTTGACCAACAGCCGTTAATTTTCACTGTTTTAAAAATCTAGATTCGTTATAATTAATTTGACTCACCCAATGATGGGGTTATTGACGCTCGCAGCTAAATCGCTGATCACTTTGGGAGTACTTGGCTCCTTACTATATTTCTTCACTTTAAATAAAATTAAACTCTGATGCACCTGCGCCTTCGCGACTAGTATATTTAGATTATTTTAGTAATGCTCTTTGAAATTCGCGCGCGGTTGTTTATATATGTTTGTACAGCGCCTCTAGCGGCACCACTCGAAACTACTCAATCGTCAAGACCGCTTTTTAAATACGAATAAGGCTTCCGCCGTTGCGACACTTACTCGGTAGATGGCGCTTTCATATATTGATCTAATTTTCGATTCTAAACCCCTAATGTTAATCAATATTTACCCCCGTTGTTTCACAACGTTACATGCTGTCACCTCGTAAGCTGACGAGGTGATGGCGGCAAAGCGGGAGGCGCACTGCGTGGTTGAGGGGGAGAAAGGGTAAATGCTCCCACCTCAGCCAAAAAATAGTCATTAAAGTAGGTACGTACTGTAACAGACCTAATTTTAACGTCACAAGATACGGAAGAAAGACTTCGATTTTCGTCAAGAAAAGATCTCCAACAACCAATATGTCGATTACCTTGTCGGACACCCAGTTTCAAGAACTGTTAGCCAAACTATCACCTGGACGACAAGAAACTTTTGTGCTGTGCTGAATTCAATGGCGCTGCCTAAATCTTCATATGACAGCAGAGTACAATCTGATACCCTTAAGCCTGTCCCCCATATTGAAACAAGAATACGCAACCATTTACTCTGAAACAGACGCAAGTTATTATGCTTGTGGAGCAGCTCTCCTGCAAGAGGAGAGAGGGAAAAAGCATCTTCGTTACCTGCCTGGTGACATGGTTTTAGTCAAGACTAATCCCATCAACAGAGGTGCTCAGGGTATAACTGCATAGTTTGCCCCTCGTCGTGATGGTCCCTATGTCATTAAACATAGACATGGGCCGGCTTCGTTTAAAGTAGCTGAGCCGCAGATTCCAATTAGAGTCTATCATGCATCTGACTTAACACTCTTCAGGAGTGACAGTTCTACGAAACTTCCTGATCCAGTTCAGCCACTACGGAAAAGAGGACGACCCAGGAAGGCTGCTGTAATTCCAGTGCTGCCTATCAAGGAAAAGAGACGACGAGGTCGACCACGGAAAACCTACCAGTAGCCAGTCCCTCTCGCCGGGACGTCTTCGGGGCCTGAGGGGGAGACTGTAACAGACCTAATTTTAACATTATTGTATCATTATGTAAACGTAGCATTTAGTGTTAGTAATGTTTCCTAGATGTCACCTCACTATTTTCTAAATCGCGCTATCAAGATTCTCTATAAGGGAATGACCTTACCATGTATAATTTTAATTTTTGTGGAATCAAGACTGCCACTCGCAGCGCATCTAAGGGCTACATCCTAATTGGAATATTGGCTAAGAACACTGCTCGGAGTGACCTCTATGGTTCCCTTTTTGGATGAGAGAACCGATTTTATAAGGGATTGGTTCTGTATTCATTATTTGTATATCTTTGACGAGAATAAAATGGTCAAACCTTCTCTCCATGTTTCTTGTGACAACATCCAGCCTCCAACCTCCTGCTACAGTACTTAATAAAAAACGGATAAAATAGGTTCGATCGGTTACCTATCATAATAATTAAAGGTGTTTCAACTATTTTCAAAACAACTACGGTTGATTCACCTATGTTCATTACGCATATTAGTCGACTCGACTACTCGTTAATTCACATAATTTCGAATAAACTATAATTATTTGAACTAACGGACGATTAATATAATGTTCATTTAAGATTTGGACATGTTGACTACGTTTGAAATACCTAATGTACGAAGGGTGAATGTCGTTTCCACCCGTTCCTGTTTTAACCCGAAAACTTATCATTAAAGACGATTATTTATGTTCCCGATTCCACCCGTTTTTTTAATAAAGTATAGCCATCCTAACCCCTTCCTAATCCTAATCCTAAGCCTTTCTAACCTAACCTATCCGAGTCGGGGTACTCTGAGTCGGGGTGTTAACCATTCACTTATAATGGTTAACACCTCGACTCGGATAGGTTAGGTTAGAAGTTCGTGGTTATTTTTTTTGTTTTGTAGTTTGTGTTCCACTCACTTGGAAATCATATTTTCGGTAATTAGACTTGACCGTACTTTATTAAAAAAACTTAAACAGTGAATTTTCGGATATTTGAAATTTTGAATAATGTTTTTCGGGAAAATAACAGTCATTATGATACGTACCCCTGAGTACTGAGACTCGTAATCGTACAATAAACTCGTAGGCGAATTGATTATTATGTATTTTATTCATAGTTCAATCAATCTTAGCACAGTTAATTGTAGTTGAATTAATCGTAGGTGAATCGTCCATTATTTGTTTCGACAAGTAGTTATAACAAAAATAGGTGAAACGATCTTTAGCTGTTTTAATCAGTAGTTATTTTGACCGTAGTTGTATTGAAAATAGTTGAAACAACTTTAGTTATTATGATAGGTAACCGTTCGATCCTGGGTTTCTTGTTAGGTACAACCACGGGCGGAAACTCCATACAAAAATGTTCGTTTTCACCCACACTAATATACACGTAATGTGAATGCTTGAATCAAGCTTAACGTGTGTGTGAGTATGCTAGGGACCAGCTATGGAAACAAAATAATAAGGAACAGAAGAACAGAACGCAATCTTATGTATGTACATATACATACTTTTTTTCCAAATCTACCCTCGGCTAAGCACAAATTAAGCCAAAGCACAAAGTATGTAGGTAGTAATACGTAATGCAACGCAGTGACACTCTCTCAAGTACTAACACGGCAATAGACACGTGAACTATAGTGGGGGGATGGCGAAGCTTACTCAGTAATAATAATAATAAACTTTATTGGCAAAAAACATATACATGGTTAACATAAGTACACGTAAATTGAGTAACAGTGACGGTAATAGTAATACCGACGATGGTTTATTATGATAATATAATTATACCAACAATTATGTTAACATACTTTAGATACCCTGTCTCTTACACTAGGACGACCTGTATTATAAGAGACAGTGTTCGGTTAAAAAAATAAATCTTAAGTTATATGTGATGGCTGTGTTACTCGTCCAAATGGGAAGCAATGTGTGTTGTGTGTTGTGTGTGTGTGTGTGTGTGTGTGTGTGTGTGTATATGTGTGTGTGTGTGTGGTGGGGATGTGTGCATGCGTTATTTGTTGGTGAATGTGCTATGGTAGTGTTATTTATGCAATGTATTTTAAGAGGTCTTCTGTTTGTGTATAGTCTTGTTGAAGAAGCCAACTTGTCAACTTTGACTTAAACTGTTTACTATTCAGGTCCATTATGTTAAGTGTTTTGTGTATCTTTTTATATATATATGTGCTTAATACGTAATACTGGCGTTTAGAAAACGTGGTTCTGTGGGCGGTTCCCACAGGAAAATTAACACGTTTTTTAGGATTCGATGGAGGGACGCTCGAGTGTTTTCTTGAAATTGACCGAAGCACATACAGCTGGCGGACAGTCAGAGCCTTGCAGTCAGTATACAGCCTTGCTGTGGAATAACGGTAGGGATTTCGGGTCATGACTTTGAGGATCATTCTTTGGGCTCTCTCCACTTGCAGAATATTACTTTTAGGTGCACCACCCCAGGCTGAAATACAATACCCCAAAACAGATTGACACAGGGTGTTAAATACCATTTTGAGAGTGTCAAAATCAGCTGCAGCCCTGAGTAGTTTAAAGACGTGGATGAGTCTAACAGTTCGCGAGGTTAAAGTTTCCAAATCGATGCCTTACTTTCTCAACCTCGTATCTCAAAAAATGCAACTTTTCAGGAGACCAAAAAAACTGTCTATCTTTTGATACTTTAAAAATTTTGTAAAAATTTAAATGCAGTTATTTAGATAGAGATTACAGCTATGTGCATAGATGAAATAATAATAAAAATCTTTTTGAATTTTAGCATAAAACGCATTTTAGAAGATACGAGTTTGCTGAATAGTCATTTGACTCCATTCTTGTAACTTGATGTCTAAGTTACTTGTTTGTCGCATTAATATCCATACTAAATCACACAAACACATACATACATACATAGACTTGGCCATGCCTTTATCAATAAGTCCACACGCTTTTATCCCCAAAAGGTAAAAAAGAAGCTGGGCATCCCCCTTAAAGGCGCTCTTGCTAGCCCTATTGTAAGCTGCTTTGAAGGGGATCACATTTGTACCCTGCACCGCTCGAGCCCCCCTGACCCAGGCGTTATTTCTGTTGAATAACTTCAAAACTCACCCCTTTGGTGAGTTTTTGGAAGTTGGCGACATCAGTATTATGGATTCACTGGATTCACTCACACGACACTGGATTCACTAGCAATGGCTGAGGCGCTATCCGATGAAGCCTTAGGTATGTTGGGTTAGGCATAGCAATGTTGACTCCATTGGACAGACGCACCGTAATCGCAGGGTCTATTCCAGTCTGCTAACATGTTGTCCCATAATCGCCGCGTCATATTACCCAGAGGTACCCAGTGGGTCATCCACCAACACACTATATTGTGCAGAATAACTAGTCAGCCGTAGGTAGGTCGAGCACATGATCCGACCTGTGCGACATCCGTGTGATTCCGCGTACCACTTGGGTCTGATCCTGGGAGAACGAAGGTGGGGGCGGCGCGTTCCACTAGATTGGTCTTGAGGGACACCAGCGACTTAGTGTAGTGGCCTCTGAAGTCCCTCAGAAACATCAAGTCAATGTTCGGTCCTCTCCACCTCATCAGCTCTCTCGCTGAAGTTTTGAAACGGCCTGGTTGTCTCAGCTTTCCCTTTGTAGTACCAGTAGACTAACATGTATGTAGTCTGGTTCGTGGAATCATGATCAACTTGTAGCCAAAAGATGGAGAAAGACGGGGCCTCAAGGCACCGGTAACGGTGACAGCAAACATCCTCCCTAATGAACGCGCACACCCGAGCCCATCTTTACTGATGATATAGGTACACAGGTACAGGATAAAATCAAGACGGCGTACTTGCGTCTCGATGAGTAACATCAGGAATTTTAACTAGCCGTGCCATCTTTAGACGGTGGAAGACGGCGTCGTTTATTTCATAAACTTGTGATATTGAATTTCAATGAAAACCCCTGTAATACAATGGGTAAAGTTACGTAGCCGGCTAAAGTTACGTACCTAGAGGTTTAACTATTTGGTTTAGTAGTGGATGGTTGGGTTGACCCCAAAACCGACGCAAAGTAATTGATGTCCCTTGGACAGCATTTAGGACTATCATCTTGTTCTTGTAGGAACTAAAATTCAAGCAGAGATTATCATCGAAGGTGTAAATACGAATGCGATGCACAAGCATCGTGAAAGTAATAACACAAACCTATATAAATCGGTCAGAGTTCAAGGGACGCTGATGACTGGATCATGGGGGCTGTTTAACCATTCAAAATACGACTTTCATTACAAAAGTAAACTAAGAAGAAGAACTATTGTAGCTAGTTATTAGCTCACAAACTAGACTAAGACACCTGCATCTATAGAACCCGACTACGACTTCTCTTTCAAGAGTAAACGACTAAGAAGAAGAACTATTTGTAGCCATTTATTGGCTCACAAACTAGAGCTAGACTAACACACCTGTATCTATAGAATCGTTGTCAAATTTAAATTTATTTTCTCTAAGTAAAACAACTTAGATCACAACAGCAATGCAAGAAATGACTAATTACTAATGAATTTCACAGATAATGTTTCAAAGCAGATAACCCTGCGGACAATATCCGGCGCCCTACGGATTAAATTAGATTCTATAAAGGAACTATTGCAATTTTTTACTAAAATTCATTGATAATACAAGTGTGACAACCTCGTATCTCGTGGACACGGTAACTTAAACGAGACACTTAGCCTCGAAATAACATTCACAACCACGTATTTTAAAGATACGAGTTTGACACAGTTATCAAAACAGGAGTAAAAGAGATACCAGAATGATTTTTGTTAGTTTTCATGGGATAGACACAGCATATCCAGTTAAGAGTCGGTTGCAGTTATAGAGCAAAATGAGAGCAATCGATTGATTAGAAAAAAGTAAAATCCCTATTTTCTAAGATACGAGGTTGAGAAAGTAAGGCATCGAAATGTCTATTCCATGTCAGTCCCGCATCTATATGTACACCCAGGTAAAAGGTCAGTGAGAGGCAGAGAGTTGCCGATCTGTATGTAATACTATTTATTATATTTTCTTTGGTCAACTTCGAGATTGAACTTCTAGAAAGAACAAGCAGTTCGGAAAAACCTAATCTTGCAGCTGTACTTACCTCACAAAAAAAAATTCAGGTCATAAAATGCATTCATCTAAAAATTTGGGGTTGAATCTATAATTTTTTACACACAGTAAAATCAATTTAAAACAAAAATTTATTTTGATACTTTCATCTATTGTTGGCTATCATTTTATATTTGGCTATGCACCTCTTATTCGTAATTTTTTGAGACAGGCACCTTGATTGTTCATTTGCAACACTTAATTGCCGGCTCCACATTTGTGCCGTGAATTCACGCGCGATTTCATGCTGTGAATTTACGGCACAAGTCGTGCCCTCCACATTCACGGGATGCTCTCATTCGTACGTGAAGCCGGCCGCGAAATGCACGTAACTTCGTTTGCTGTGGCCATAATTTAGACGTCCAAAACGAGGAAGTTTATTCAAAAGCCAGAGTCAGAAAAAAGATGATGGTGGATGACTGAAATACATCGTAACCGATCAAAGTATTTAATATTTGAATTTATTTGTAAAGACAGTTTTAATACGAGTAATTTAAATTAATATCACATTCACTTCACACTTTCTATAGAGAAGCCGTAAATGGGGGGGGGCCACTGCGAGGACCGCAGCGATGACACGGCGCTCCACACGCTGGTGGAGTGCACGGCGTGGGCACAACAGCGCCAGGTCCTCGTAGTGGGTCTGGGCGTGGACACTCTCTCGCTCGAGGCTATGGTGCGAGCCATGCTCTCCAGCGGGAGTAAGTGGGACTGCGCCGCCTCTTTCTGCGAGCAGGTCATGCTCGCGAAGGAGGTGGTGGGCCGGGTGCGGGAGAGAACTCTCCCACCCGAGTTCCGCAGTCGGCGCCCTGGGCGCCGCGCCGCCGACGTGTCTTCGCCGAGGACTATCGGCCTCCATGACCGGGGGTCTGAGGACGGTGAGTGGGCCGCTCACCGTCCTTACAGAAGCAGGCCCATGACGGCAGCGTGACGTGAGCAACTCACGCACGCCCCCCCTTAGAAGCGGGGTCACACCCGAAACCCCCCATAGACGCGGGATTGCACCCGAACCACCCCCTGGGCGAGGCCGCATTGGCAGCCGTAGGGCTGTTGGGAGTCACGGGACATCCTTCCTGAGGGCTTACCCGGGGCTCTCAACCATAGGCTGTTAGGCGTGGCGTGAGGTTTTTTAGTCGGTAAGAGTCCGGCATAACATCCTATGAGGATTTTCCCTCACGTTAAACAAAAAAAAAAGCCGTAAATGGGGAACAGGCGCGGACGCGCGTGAACCCCGCGAAAACAGTCCACACTCACGGGCCTTCACGACACCTTAAACCTTTTTAATTAAACATTGTAATGCTTGCATAATATATTTTATTAACCGTCGTTTAGTTAGAAATTCGCAGAGTTTAAAATGTATCTTTAATAGTAGTATTCGTAAGGACCTCCGCAATCGCAACGTCCAGAAATGGAGACAGAACCAGCAGCAGCTACTGGTCCACCGAATTGCACAGCACCCATGATTGGGACCTGGCCAACAACGGCGGTGTTGCCAGCCACTGGCAGTTCTCCGGCGACGGCCACGTTGCCTTCACCAACACCTCCATAGGGGAAAGGTTCAGGACCGTAACCGAACGAGGCCGGACCATAGCCAGCAGGAGCTAATGCGGGGCCAAAAGGTGCGATGGCTGGAGCTGGGGCAAAAGCAGGTCCGAGGTATTGACCGAAGACATTCTGAAAATATAGACATACCTTGTTATGTTGGTGATAATGGTATAAACAAGAATTGGAGAAGAAAAATAACGAGGAGGCACAAGTGCAATAGCAGTGCATTTGTACTGAAGTAGTCTTAACACGGCCATACATACATATAGTCACGCCTTTATCCCCAAAGTGTTTAGCAAAGGCATAGTACACGCCCACATTTCACCTTATAGTTTTATGTTCCACGTAATCGGTGGTGAGCCTATTGCCGTATTGAACTGACGTCGTCACGACCCACAGTTGAAAATTTTATTCGCCTCTTACGACACACTGGCGATGAATTGGTTTTGTACTCTTTTATCCGTTGCCACACGCCACAGATAATTACATTAAAATGACGTACACGGCTAGACGTAAGCCCCTTCCAATATATAACCCAACACACCGTCCTGCACCTTTTGTATCCGTCCCCTCTACCTTTTCCATGTTATCAGTCGAAATGGAGCCTAGTCGTTCTGCCTCATCTTACATTTTCTTGTGACATAGGTATTAGAGAATTTCGAAAATATTGCTGGATAAATATTTTTCTTTTAAATATTATGTATTTATATTCCATAAAAAAATCATATTGGTTTGTATGGGAAAATGTACTGTAAGAGCTATCTAAAAAGCATTTTTGATATTTTGGTCAAACTACAAAATGAAGTGACCAGTATAATATATAAATGCCAAACAATATTTGAAAAAATCGATCGGGAAAGTTATGAGAAAACGCTCTTTACAAAATCTCCATTTACTCGAAAGTAGCTTTTCTTGAGATAACGCTTTTGCTCTTAGCACGGCAGTATACTCCTCATTATCGCTTACTGGCGAAGCTGGCTTGAGTTCATTATTCTAAGTGGGACCCTGAAACTTGAGGAAGCAATAGTATTATTAATTTCTTACCTGTACCAAGCAAGCTTGGATGCAGAGGAAGAGTACAGCAAAGGTATTCATGTTTGATGTTGTATTCTTTCAACCAACGCAGAGTGAATGATTTTTTCCCTTTTGTTGTTCCACTTTTATACACAACAAACTTTTGACTATCAATATAAATACAACTATTGAAATTTCCAAACATGTCATTATTCGAATAAATAAACGTTTTGATATCGACACCCATTTAAGTTTTCAGAAGTAGGCTTATCGTGGTTACTTAAAGTTATTAATTAGAAAAACGTTTTTACTCAATATTCTTAGAAATTCTACGAATATTTAGTATAAAAGCGGTAACAAAATAGGTCTACATCACAATCGTATTCTTAGCACCAGCAACAATATGTCAGCCAAGACTATCCTCGTCATTTGCGTGCAAGCAATTTTTGTGCAGGTAAAATATTTTTAAAATCTGTAATGCTTGTGTATTTTCAATATTATTTTATAAAAAATTGGTTTAGTTTTTAAGATTGAATGTTCTGCAAAATGCCAACCAATCAATTACCCAATTATTTACAGCTGGACTTAGGCCTTCCCAATTTGAGCCATCATGGTCCCTCTCAGAGACTACTACAGTATCACTAGAAATTGAGTCTGCTCAATTCGCTATCGGTTTTCTTTGCTCAGTATTTGATCAGCTAAGATCAGCCCTGAGATGAGTTGCTATTTGATAAAAGCAATTCTAATAATGAGTATTTCCATGCTTTGGAGGGCACCTTAAGCCGTTGAACTGGGTCTATTGGCCAGTAGGTAACATGGTAGTTACCGGTTCATACGGATGGCTTCAAAATTTCAGCACCAGCTTTAAAGGAAAAGACGTGATTATTATGTATGTACCGTACCCCAACTGATTTGAATGGGTATTAATCCCCCGTTAATATTCAAAACTTTACCTTAATGACGAACATTATTCAAATATTAAAACCCTTGTTTTCTTCATTACAGATTGCACTAAGCCAGTACCTCCCCGGCTATGCTGCTCCTTATAATCTGGCTGCTCCCGGATTGGACTTCACTCCTACCAGTTGTGGAGGTCTTCCTGTCTCCAGTGGTTCTGCTATCCCTCCTTATGGTATCGCCGTAGACTCTGAGAACTTTTACGAAGGTATTCTGGCCGCTGCTGGAGAGTTGCCGTTCATTGGTACTGTCGGTTTCGAGGGAGTGCTGCCCACTGCTGGCGCTGGTGCCGTCAATCACGCCTGCGGTAATGGTGTCAACGCGATAGTCAGTGAGCCTGTGTCTTTTGCTCCTGGTTACCCTGGTGCTATCGCCGCTGCACCCGGATGGGCTGGCAGACGATATGGATATGCGATATAAAATGTTTGATTATATTCAGCTAAACTAAAAAAAATAATAAAGAACCAATGCAAGATCATTAGTTTTTAATTTAACGTGCAATATTTTCTTGCATTCACCATTTACTCTTGTATTCACCACGTATGCTTTAGGAGTCCATCCTTTTCCCACCATGATCTTTTACAAGTGATATTTCGGATTATGATTAATTTGGAATTTTGATGATTGAGTATTTTCAAAATCGGCATTCTGACCGATGTAATTATAAACTTTCGGAAATTTGAAATTCTTGAATTTGGCTTTCGGAGTTAAGTTTTTGATATTAATGTAGTGTACCCGTTAAGACGACTGTTTTAAGGGATAGACATTCATGTCATGAGGTAATCAAAAGGGCATACTTTCAAAGGGGAAAGGTTTATTTTATTTTATTTTATTAAAAAGGGTACAAAAACAGACAACAGTATAAAAAAAAAAAATAAAGTGTTACAGTTGTTTATCATTCTAAACCCAAAGTCCAATAAGTTAAGTATCACAACTTTTTGAGACATTCGGTATTTGTTCTTAGACCTAAGTTTTACCTACTAATTACAAAAAATATATGCGACCAACATCAACAAAGAAGAATAAACAAAGAAACACGTTACTTATATTATAATTTAACCCTCTTCACTGATAATTCTTTTAAATTGAAGTAGATTATTATAGAAAACAAAGGAATTGACATGAATTGAATTAGGTCATTTAGCAGGAATTTGATGTAAAGAACAGTCGTATTTGGCAGCCCTATTTCTGTGCATGTACGGGATATTTTTAATTCCTATTCTTTTCAATTTTTTTTTTATTATTTTGACAGTGTTATTGCATTAATCTATCGTTCTTATTATTGAAACTCGTACAAAAAAATCTTTATTAAATATCTACCCTTTCTAACACCAAATAAATTATTAAAATCAGACAACGTGCTAAAAAATTACAACTGAAAACCATTTGACCTTTCGTCATCGTAAAGAAACAGCGCATTTAAAAGTCTTTTCGGATTATAAGCTCGTTTAATATATTATGTTACTTTTTCGGCTTCAGTATCGATTATACTTAAAATTCCCTACGAAAAATGAATAAAAATAAAAATATCATCGAAGTGCAGATTTTTGACCCTCTACCTACAGTTTATAGTTAAACTAAGGCTGGTCAAATACAAATGTGTATACTGTTACGGTGTGTCTATATGTATATAAATGTAAATATAAAATAAAGAGATTTTTCTTTCTATCGTTCTTAATATCGAAACTCGTACAAAATAAAACCTTAATAAATATCTACCCTTTCTAACACCAAAAAAATTATTAAAATCGGACAACGTGCTAAAAAATTACAACTGAAAAATCATTAAATCTTTCATCATCCTAATAGAGCAAGAGCCAGCGGCCCCCAGGCATTTGTTAAAGTATAAAAGCTGTAAGTTTCTCAATGTATGTCCCCAACACAGGTAAGAACGAACCCCGCCTATGAAACTTAAGTCGCGGTGGCTTTCGCAGGTATTAGGTAGTAAAGGTGTGTAAAATTGTGTGTTAAATTTGGTAAAGTATAAAACTCAGTTTTTACATATTTTACTTATAATAATCCTAAAAGTCACCTTGTCGAAAGCCAGACACTTTGTACGGTTGCAACCCTCTGCCAGACACCCTTAAAGTATATTTAATTATTACTATACTTACGGTATAGTATAAAAGCTGCAATTTATATATGTTATTTGGAGAACTATCAAATGATGTTTTCTCAATAGCCAGACAGTTTCAGTAGTTCCTTTATGTTGCCAGGCACATCAAAAGTTAATGTAGATGCGAGCGCCAGGGATATATCGACGGAAGCAAAGAGCAAACGGACATCTGCATTTTCGCGAAAATCGTTTTTTTACATTATTGAATTAAGAATTTTGTCTTCCATTTGGCCATATTTATTATATTTTTAAATATTTAGTGGTATTTTGGAGCGTATAAAAAGACAGACGGGCATTATACACTTCTTAAAAACAAAGGTATCAGATACTTGACCGTTTCGTCACGGGAGGTTGACGTATTAAAGCTTGCGTACTAATTATTCTTAAATCTGTGATTTATTCAACTACATTCCGTAGTACAGTGTTATTATAATAACATAGCAGAAGGAATAAGTTATTGTCAAATTTGGCACAAAATAGAAATCACAGACAGGGAATCCATCCTCACACTCTACGTCCGGAGCGTTCGAGCACGGTTAGATCCGATAGGGGCTTTCTTTGTGGAACGATCTCCCTGCCTCGGTTTTCCCAAACGCCTACAGTGAGGGGGTTTTACAGGGTCGGCAGCGCAAGAGTGGCGCCTCTGGTGTTGCAAACGTTCATAGGCTGCGGTGAACACCGGACCTTCTGGTGGGCCGTATGCTTGTCTAAAATCAAATTAATGTTTACAACACAGCGAAGATCTCACAAATTTGATGGAAAATACAATCATCGAACAATCCCATGAGGGTTCTTTTTTTTAACGTGAGGGAAAGTCCTCACAGATGTTATGAGGGACTCTTACCGACTAATAAACCTCACGTAACGTCCAGCAGCCTATGGTTGGGAGCCCAGGGTAAGCCCTCGGAAGGATGTCCCAGGACTCCCTACGGACCTATGGCCCAGGGGGTGGTTCGGGTGCTATCTCGCGTCTTTGGGTGCGGTGATGAGGACACTCAAGATATTGACGACCACGATTCATAGAATATCTTTGAAATATTTTTCCATTAATTATTGTATTAGATTAATTATATTATTCCAATAACTATTATTAAAATAATTATTTAAATATATTATTTAATTGTTAATTTAATGATTCCTAAACACAGAAATTTTATAAAAGAATTTTCTAAACATTTATTCGTTGATCCTTAGTTATGGTACATAATGAATTTTCATAGTAAATCTAGAAAATAGTTCTCATTATACACAATAAATGATAGCTGATGCGCAGTATAACGTTGCAGTGGACCGAACGCGGTATTTCACTCGCACCCTCAGACACACATATCCCTCGCGCTCGCACCTACATTAGACTTTTGATGTGCCTGGCAACATAAAGGAACTACTGAAACTGTCTGGCTATTGAGAAAACATCATTTGATAGTTCTCCAAATAACATATATAAATTGCAGCTTTTATACTATACCGTAAGTATAGTAATAATTAAATATACTTTAAGGGTGTCTGGCAGAGGGTTGCAACCGTACAAAGTGTCTGGCTTTCGACAAGGTGACTTTTAGGATTATTATAAGTAAAATATGTAAAAACTGAGTTTTATACTTTACCAAATTTAACACACAATTTTACACACCTTTACTACCTAATACCTGCGAAAGCCACCGCGACTCAAGTTTCATAGGCGGGGTTCGTTCTTACCTGTGTTGGGGACATACATTGAGAAACTTACAGCTTTTATACTTTAACGAATGCCTGGGGGCCGCTGGCTCTTAGACCATAAAGAAACCGCGCATTTAAAGTCTTTTTCGGATTATAAGCTCGTTTAATAAGTCCTGGGACATCCTTCCGAGGGCTTACCCGGGACTCCCAACCATAGGCTATTACTCTCTACCTACAGTTTTAAAGTACCTACTTAATTATGCATAGTTAAACGAAGGCTGGTCAATTTAGTCCGTGACTTTTCGAATGTCGCAGGTTTTTGGATAAATATTTTTTTTTTAACATTGCTTTTTTGAGACTATCTACCTACTTCTACGCGTTGTCTTATGTTTCTCCCATAGAATTTTCCGCTCATTCTAAATCTATGGGTTCTTCAATGTTTTTATTTCTTCCGATAAATAAGACTTGTGAATGTGTTTGTGAAGGACATCAAAATAGCTATTTGGTTTTATCGCTGAGTTAATATCTTTCTACTTTGCTATTTCTTTAGGTTTGGCAAAAAGAAATAAATCACTCGAGGTTCATCCATCCAATCCAAAAAATAAAGTGGATGAGGGAACAAAATTGAAAGCTAATTATTTAGTTGATTTTGGCCATAGGAACTGCATTATTTGTGAATTTTGCATTTTTTGGTGCAATAGCCACATTTGGCCTTGATAAAAATATTCAAGGCCTTATCAAAACAGGAGTAAAAGAGATACCAGAATGATTTTTGTTCGTTTTCATGGGATAGACACAGCATATCCAGTTAAGAGTCGGTTGCAGTTATGGAGCAAAATGAGAGCAATCGATTGATTAGAAAAAAGTAAAATCCCTATTTTCTAAGATACGAGGTTGAGAAAGTAAGGCATCGAAATGTCTATTCCATGTCAGTCCCGCATCTATATGTACACCCAGGTAAAAGGTCAGTGAGAGGCAGAGAGTTGCCGATCTGTATGTAATACTATTTATTATATTTTCTTTGGTCAACTTCGAGATTGAACTTCTAGAAAGAACAAGCAGTTCGGAAAAACCTAATCTTGCAGCTGTACTTACCTCACAAAAAAAAATTCAGGTCATAAAATGCATTCATCTAAAAATTTGGGGTTGAATCTATAATTTTTTACACACAGTAAAATCAATTTAAAACAAAAATTTATTTTGGTACTTTCATCTTGGCATTAGAAATCTATTGTTGGCTATCATTTTATATTTGGCTATGCACCTCTTATTCGTAATTTTTTGAGACAGGCACCTTGATTGTTCATTTGCAACACTTAATTGCCGGCTCCACATTTGTGCCGTGAATTCACGCGCGATTTCATGCTGTGAATTTACGGCACAAGTCGTGCCCTCCACATTCACGGGATGCTCTCATTCGTACGTGAAGCCGGCCGCGAAATGCACGTAACTTCGTTTGCTGTGGCCATAATTTAGACGTCCAAAACGAGGAAGTTTATTCAAAAGCCAGAGTCAGAAAAAAGATGATGGTGGATGACTGAAATACATCGTAACCGATCAAAGTATTTAATATTTGAATTTATTTGTAAAGACAGTTTTAATACGAGTAATTTAAATTAATATCACATTCACTTCACACTTTCTATAGAGAAGCCGTAAATGGGGGGGGGCCACTGCGAGGACCGCAGCGATGACACGGCGCTCCACACGCTGGTGGAGTGCACGGCGTGGGCACAACAGCGCCAGGTCCTCGTAGTGGGTCTGGGCGTGGACACTCTCTCGCTCGAGGCTATGGTGCGAGCCATGCTCTCCAGCGGGAGTAAGTGGGACTGCGCCGCCTCTTTCTGCGAGCAGGTCATGCTCGCGAAGGAGGTGGTGGGCCGGGTGCGGGAGAGAACTCTCCCACCCGAGTTCCGCAGTCGGCGCCCTGGGCGCCGCGCCGCCGACGTGTCTTCGCCGAGGACTATCGGCCTCCATGACCGGGGGTCTGAGGACGGTGAGTGGGCCGCTCACCGTCCTTACAGAAGCAGGCCCATGACGGCAGCGTGACGTGAGCAACTCACGCACGCCCCCCCTTAGAAGCGGGGTCACACCCGAAACCCCCCATAGACGCGGGATTGCACCCGAACCACCCCCTGGGCGAGGCCGCATTGGCAGCCGTAGGGCTGTTGGGAGTCACGGGACATCCTTCCTGAGGGCTTACCCGGGGCTCTCAACCATAGGCTGTTAGGCGTGGCGTGAGGTTTTTTAGTCGGTAAGAGTCCGGCATAACATCCTATGAGGATTTTCCCTCACGTTAAACAAAAAAAAAAGCCGTAAATGGGGAACAGGCGCGGACGCGCGTGAACCCCGCGAAAACAGTCCACACTCACGGGCCTTCACGACACCTTAAACCTTTTTAATTAAACATTGTAATGCTTGCATAATATATTTTATTAACCGTCGTTTAGTTAGAAATTCGCAGAGTTTAAAATGTATCTTTAATAGTAGTATTCGTAAGGACCTCCGCAATCGCAACGTCCAGAAATGGAGACAGAACCAGCAGCAGCTACTGGTCCACCGAATTGCACAGCACCCATGATTGGGACCTGGCCAACAACGGCGGTGTTGCCAGCCACTGGCAGTTCTCCGGCGACGGCCACGTTGCCTTCACCAACACCTCCATAGGGGAAAGGTTCAGGACCGTAACCGAACGAGGCCGGACCATAGCCAGCAGGAGCTAATGCGGGGCCAAAAGGTGCGATGGCTGGAGCTGGGGCAAAAGCAGGTCCGAGGTATTGACCGAAGACATTCTGAAAATATAGACATACCTTGTTATGTTGGTGATAATGGTATAAACAAGAATTGGAGAAGAAAAATAACGAGGAGGCACAAGTGCAATAGCAGTGCATTTGTACTGAAGTAGTCTTAACACGGCCATACATACATATAGTCACGCCTTTATCCCCAAAGTGTTTAGCAAAGGCATAGTACACGCCCACATTTCACCTTATAGTTTTATGTTCCACGTAATCGGTGGTGAGCCTATTGCCGTATTGAACTGACGTCGTCACGACCCACAGTTGAAAATTTTATTCGCCTCTTACGACACACTGGCGATGAATTGGTTTTGTACTCTTTTATCCGTTGCCACACGCCACAGATAATTACATTAAAATGACGTACACGGCTAGACGTAAGCCCCTTCCAATATATAACCCAACACACCGTCCTGCACCTTTTGTATCCGTCCCCTCTACCTTTTCCATGTTATCAGTCGAAATGGAGCCTAGTCGTTCTGCCTCATCTTACATTTTCTTGTGACATAGGTATTAGAGAATTTCGAAAATATTGCTGGATAAATATTTTTCTTTTAAATATTATGTATTTATATTCCATAAAAAAATCATATTGGTTTGTATGGGAAAATGTACTGTAAGAGCTATCTAAAAAGCATTTTTGATATTTTGGTCAAACTACAAAATGAAGTGACCAGTATAATATATAAATGCCAAACAATATTTGAAAAAATCGATCGGGAAAGTTATGAGAAAACGCTCTTTACAAAATCTCCATTTACTCGAAAGTAGCTTTTCTTGAGATAACGCTTTTGCTCTTAGCACGGCAGTATACTCCTCATTATCGCTTACTGGCGAAGCTGGCTTGAGTTCATTATTCTAAGTGGGACCCTGAAACTTGAGGAAGCAATAGTATTATTAATTTCTTACCTGTACCAAGCAAGCTTGGATGCAGAGGAAGAGTACAGCAAAGGTATTCATGTTTGATGTTGTATTCTTTCAACCAACGCAGAGTGAATGATTTTTTCCCTTTTGTTGTTCCACTTTTATACACAACAAACTTTTGACTATCAATATAAATACAACTATTGAAATTTCCAAACATGTCATTATTCGAATAAATAAACGTTTTGATATCGACACCCATTTAAGTTTTCAGAAGTAGGCTTATCGTGGTTACTTAAAGTTATTAATTAGAAAAACGTTTTTACTCAATATTCTTAGAAATTCTACGAATATTTAGTATAAAAGCGGTAACAAAATAGGTCTACATCACAATCGTATTCTTAGCACCAGCAACAATATGTCAGCCAAGACTATCCTCGTCATTTGCGTGCAAGCAATTTTTGTGCAGGTAAAATATTTTTAAAATCTGTAATGCTTGTGTATTTTCAATATTATTTTATAAAAAATTGGTTTAGTTTTTAAGATTGAATGTTCTGCAAAATGCCAACCAATCAATTACCCAATTATTTACAGCTGGACTTAGGCCTTCCCAATTTGAGCCATCATGGTCCCTCTCAGAGACTACTACAGTATCACTAGAAATTGAGTCTGCTCAATTCGCTATCGGTTTTCTTTGCTCAGTATTTGATCAGCTAAGATCAGCCCTGAGATGAGTTGCTATTTGATAAAAGCAATTCTAATAATGAGTATTTCCATGCTTTGGAGGGCACCTTAAGCCGTTGAACTGGGTCTATTGGCCAGTAGGTAACATGGTAGTTACCGGTTCATACGGATGGCTTCAAAATTTCAGCACCAGCTTTAAAGGAAAAGACGTGATTATTATGTATGTACCGTACCCCAACTGATTTGAATGGGTATTAATCCCCCGTTAATATTCAAAACTTTACCTTAATGACGAACATTATTCAAATATTAAAACCCTTGTTTTCTTCATTACAGATTGCACTAAGCCAGTACCTCCCCGGCTATGCTGCTCCTTATAATCTGGCTGCTCCCGGATTGGACTTCACTCCTACCAGTTGTGGAGGTCTTCCTGTCTCCAGTGGTTCTGCTATCCCTCCTTATGGTATCGCCGTAGACTCTGAGAACTTTTACGAAGGTATTCTGGCCGCTGCTGGAGAGTTGCCGTTCATTGGTACTGTCGGTTTCGAGGGAGTGCTGCCCACTGCTGGCGCTGGTGCCGTCAATCACGCCTGCGGTAATGGTGTCAACGCGATAGTCAGTGAGCCTGTGTCTTTTGCTCCTGGTTACCCTGGTGCTATCGCCGCTGCACCCGGATGGGCTGGCAGACGATATGGATATGCGATATAAAATGTTTGATTATATTCAGCTAAACTAAAAAAAATAATAAAGAACCAATGCAAGATCATTAGTTTTTAATTTAACGTGCAATATTTTCTTGCATTCACCATTTACTCTTGTATTCACCACGTATGCTTTAGGAGTCCATCCTTTTCCCACCATGATCTTTTACAAGTGATATTTCGGATTATGATTAATTTGGAATTTTGATGATTGAGTATTTTCAAAATCGGCATTCTGACCGATGTAATTATAAACTTTCGGAAATTTGAAATTCTTGAATTTGGCTTTCGGAGTTAAGTTTTTGATATTAATGTAGTGTACCCGTTAAGACGACTGTTTTAAGGGATAGACATTCATGTCATGAGGTAATCAAAAGGGCATACTTTCAAAGGGGAAAGGTTTATTTTATTTTATTTTATTAAAAAGGGTACAAAAACAGACAACAGTATAAAAAAAAAAAATAAAGTGTTACAGTTGTTTATCATTCTAAACCCAAAGTCCAATAAGTTAAGTATCACAACTTTTTGAGACATTCGGTATTTGTTCTTAGACCTAAGTTTTACCTACTAATTACAAAAAATATATGCGACCAACATCAACAAAGAAGAATAAACAAAGAAACACGTTACTTATATTATAATTTAACCCTCTTCACTGATAATTCTTTTAAATTGAAGTAGATTATTATAGAAAACAAAGGAATTGACATGAATTGAATTAGGTCATTTAGCAGGAATTTGATGTAAAGAACAGTCGTATTTGGCAGCCCTATTTCTGTGCATGTACGGGATATTTTTAATTCCTATTCTTTTCAATTTTTTTTTTATTATTTTGACAGTGTTATTGCATTAATCTATCGTTCTTATTATTGAAACTCGTACAAAAAAATCTTTATTAAATATCTACCCTTTCTAACACCAAATAAATTATTAAAATCAGACAACGTGCTAAAAAATTACAACTGAAAACCATTTGACCTTTCGTCATCGTAAAGAAACAGCGCATTTAAAAGTCTTTTCGGATTATAAGCTCGTTTAATATATTATGTTACTTTTTCGGCTTCAGTATCGATTATACTTAAAATTCCCTACGAAAAATGAATAAAAATAAAAATATCATCGAAGTGCAGATTTTTGACCCTCTACCTACAGTTTATAGTTAAACTAAGGCTGGTCAAATACAAATGTGTATACTGTTACGGTGTGTCTATATGTATATAAATGTAAATATAAAATAAAGAGATTTTTCTTTCTATCGTTCTTAATATCGAAACTCGTACAAAATAAAACCTTAATAAATATCTACCCTTTCTAACACCAAAAAAATTATTAAAATCGGACAACGTGCTAAAAAATTACAACTGAAAAATCATTAAATCTTTCATCATCCTAATAGAGCAAGAGCCAGCGGCCCCCAGGCATTTGTTAAAGTATAAAAGCTGTAAGTTTCTCAATGTATGTCCCCAACACAGGTAAGAACGAACCCCGCCTATGAAACTTAAGTCGCGGTGGCTTTCGCAGGTATTAGGTAGTAAAGGTGTGTAAAATTGTGTGTTAAATTTGGTAAAGTATAAAACTCAGTTTTTACATATTTTACTTATAATAATCCTAAAAGTCACCTTGTCGAAAGCCAGACACTTTGTACGGTTGCAACCCTCTGCCAGACACCCTTAAAGTATATTTAATTATTACTATACTTACGGTATAGTATAAAAGCTGCAATTTATATATGTTATTTGGAGAACTATCAAATGATGTTTTCTCAATAGCCAGACAGTTTCAGTAGTTCCTTTATGTTGCCAGGCACATCAAAAGTTAATGTAGATGCGAGCGCCAGGGATATATCGACGGAAGCAAAGAGCAAACGGACATCTGCATTTTCGCGAAAATCGTTTTTTTACATTATTGAATTAAGAATTTTGTCTTCCATTTGGCCATATTTATTATATTTTTAAATATTTAGTGGTATTTTGGAGCGTATAAAAAGACAGACGGGCATTATACACTTCTTAAAAACAAAGGTATCAGATACTTGACCGTTTCGTCACGGGAGGTTGACGTATTAAAGCTTGCGTACTAATTATTCTTAAATCTGTGATTTATTCAACTACATTCCGTAGTACAGTGTTATTATAATAACATAGCAGAAGGAATAAGTTATTGTCAAATTTGGCACAAAATAGAAATCACAGACAGGGAATCCATCCTCACACTCTACGTCCGGAGCGTTCGAGCACGGTTAGATCCGATAGGGGCTTTCTTTGTGGAACGATCTCCCTGCCTCGGTTTTCCCAAACGCCTACAGTGAGGGGGTTTTACAGGGTCGGCAGCGCAAGAGTGGCGCCTCTGGTGTTGCAAACGTTCATAGGCTGCGGTGAACACCGGACCTTCTGGTGGGCCGTATGCTTGTCTAAAATCAAATTAATGTTTACAACACAGCGAAGATCTCACAAATTTGATGGAAAATACAATCATCGAACAATCCCATGAGGGTTCTTTTTTTTAACGTGAGGGAAAGTCCTCACAGATGTTATGAGGGACTCTTACCGACTAATAAACCTCACGTAACGTCCAGCAGCCTATGGTTGGGAGCCCAGGGTAAGCCCTCGGAAGGATGTCCCAGGACTCCCTACGGACCTATGGCCCAGGGGGTGGTTCGGGTGCTATCTCGCGTCTTTGGGTGCGGTGATGAGGACACTCAAGATATTGACGACCACGATTCATAGAATATCTTTGAAATATTTTTCCATTAATTATTGTATTAGATTAATTATATTATTCCAATAACTATTATTAAAATAATTATTTAAATATATTATTTAATTGTTAATTTAATGATTCCTAAACACAGAAATTTTATAAAAGAATTTTCTAAACATTTATTCGTTGATCCTTAGTTATGGTACATAATGAATTTTCATAGTAAATCTAGAAAATAGTTCTCATTATACACAATAAATGATAGCTGATGCGCAGTATAACGTTGCAGTGGACCGAACGCGGTATTTCACTCGCACCCTCAGACACACATATCCCTCGCGCTCGCACCTACATTAGACTTTTGATGTGCCTGGCAACATAAAGGAACTACTGAAACTGTCTGGCTATTGAGAAAACATCATTTGATAGTTCTCCAAATAACATATATAAATTGCAGCTTTTATACTATACCGTAAGTATAGTAATAATTAAATATACTTTAAGGGTGTCTGGCAGAGGGTTGCAACCGTACAAAGTGTCTGGCTTTCGACAAGGTGACTTTTAGGATTATTATAAGTAAAATATGTAAAAACTGAGTTTTATACTTTACCAAATTTAACACACAATTTTACACACCTTTACTACCTAATACCTGCGAAAGCCACCGCGACTCAAGTTTCATAGGCGGGGTTCGTTCTTACCTGTGTTGGGGACATACATTGAGAAACTTACAGCTTTTATACTTTAACGAATGCCTGGGGGCCGCTGGCTCTTAGACCATAAAGAAACCGCGCATTTAAAGTCTTTTTCGGATTATAAGCTCGTTTAATAAGTCCTGGGACATCCTTCCGAGGGCTTACCCGGGACTCCCAACCATAGGCTATTACTCTCTACCTACAGTTTTAAAGTACCTACTTAATTATGCATAGTTAAACGAAGGCTGGTCAATTTAGTCCGTGACTTTTCGAATGTCGCAGGTTTTTGGATAAATATTTTTTTTTTAACATTGCTTTTTTGAGACTATCTACCTACTTCTACGCGTTGTCTTATGTTTCTCCCATAGAATTTTCCGCTCATTCTAAATCTATGGGTTCTTCAATGTTTTTATTTCTTCCGATAAATAAGACTTGTGAATGTGTTTGTGAAGGACATCAAAATAGCTATTTGGTTTTATCGCTGAGTTAATATCTTTCTACTTTGCTATTTCTTTAGGTTTGGCAAAAAGAAATAAATCACTCGAGGTTCATCCATCCAATCCAAAAAATAAAGTGGATGAGGGAACAAAATTGAAAGCTAATTATTTAGTTGATTTTGGCCATAGGAACTGCATTATTTGTGAATTTTGCATTTTTTGGTGCAATAGCCACATTTGGCCTTGATAAAAATATTCAAGGCCTTATCAAAACAGGAGTAAAAGAGATACCAGAATGATTTTTGTTCGTTTTCATGGGATAGACACAGCATATCCAGTTAAGAGTCGGTTGCAGTTATGGAGCAAAATGAGAGCAATCGATTGATTAGAAAAAAGTAAAATCCCTATTTTCTAAGATACGAGGTTGAGAAAGTAAGGCATCGAAATGTCTATTCCATGTCAGTCCCGCATCTATATGTACACCCAGGTAAAAGGTCAGTGAGAGGCAGAGAGTTGCCGATCTGTATGTAATACTATTTATTATATTTTCTTTGGTCAACTTCGAGATTGAACTTCTAGAAAGAACAAGCAGTTCGGAAAAACCTAATCTTGCAGCTGTACTTACCTCACAAAAAAAAATTCAGGTCATAAAATGCATTCATCTAAAAATTTGGGGTTGAATCTATAATTTTTTACACACAGTAAAATCAATTTAAAACAAAAATTTATTTTGGTACTTTCATCTTGGCATTAGAAATCTATTGTTGGCTATCATTTTATATTTGGCTATGCACCTCTTATTCGTAATTTTTTGAGACAGGCACCTTGATTGTTCATTTGCAACACTTAATTGCCGGCTCCACATTTGTGCCGTGAATTCACGCGCGATTTCATGCTGTGAATTTACGGCACAAGTCGTGCCCTCCACATTCACGGGATGCTCTCATTCGTACGTGAAGCCGGCCGCGAAATGCACGTAACTTCGTTTGCTGTGGCCATAATTTAGACGTCCAAAACGAGGAAGTTTATTCAAAAGCCAGAGTCAGAAAAAAGATGATGGTGGATGACTGAAATACATCGTAACCGATCAAAGTATTTAATATTTGAATTTATTTGTAAAGACAGTTTTAATACGAGTAATTTAAATTAATATCACATTCACTTCACACTTTCTATAGAGAAGCCGTAAATGGGGGGGGGCCACTGCGAGGACCGCAGCGATGACACGGCGCTCCACACGCTGGTGGAGTGCACGGCGTGGGCACAACAGCGCCAGGTCCTCGTAGTGGGTCTGGGCGTGGACACTCTCTCGCTCGAGGCTATGGTGCGAGCCATGCTCTCCAGCGGGAGTAAGTGGGACTGCGCCGCCTCTTTCTGCGAGCAGGTCATGCTCGCGAAGGAGGTGGTGGGCCGGGTGCGGGAGAGAACTCTCCCACCCGAGTTCCGCAGTCGGCGCCCTGGGCGCCGCGCCGCCGACGTGTCTTCGCCGAGGACTATCGGCCTCCATGACCGGGGGTCTGAGGACGGTGAGTGGGCCGCTCACCGTCCTTACAGAAGCAGGCCCATGACGGCAGCGTGACGTGAGCAACTCACGCACGCCCCCCCTTAGAAGCGGGGTCACACCCGAAACCCCCCATAGACGCGGGATTGCACCCGAACCACCCCCTGGGCGAGGCCGCATTGGCAGCCGTAGGGCTGTTGGGAGTCACGGGACATCCTTCCTGAGGGCTTACCCGGGGCTCTCAACCATAGGCTGTTAGGCGTGGCGTGAGGTTTTTTAGTCGGTAAGAGTCCGGCATAACATCCTATGAGGATTTTCCCTCACGTTAAACAAAAAAAAAAGCCGTAAATGGGGAACAGGCGCGGACGCGCGTGAACCCCGCGAAAACAGTCCACACTCACGGGCCTTCACGACACCTTAAACCTTTTTAATTAAACATTGTAATGCTTGCATAATATATTTTATTAACCGTCGTTTAGTTAGAAATTCGCAGAGTTTAAAATGTATCTTTAATAGTAGTATTCGTAAGGACCTCCGCAATCGCAACGTCCAGAAATGGAGACAGAACCAGCAGCAGCTACTGGTCCACCGAATTGCACAGCACCCATGATTGGGACCTGGCCAACAACGGCGGTGTTGCCAGCCACTGGCAGTTCTCCGGCGACGGCCACGTTGCCTTCACCAACACCTCCATAGGGGAAAGGTTCAGGACCGTAACCGAACGAGGCCGGACCATAGCCAGCAGGAGCTAATGCGGGGCCAAAAGGTGCGATGGCTGGAGCTGGGGCAAAAGCAGGTCCGAGGTATTGACCGAAGACATTCTGAAAATATAGACATACCTTGTTATGTTGGTGATAATGGTATAAACAAGAATTGGAGAAGAAAAATAACGAGGAGGCACAAGTGCAATAGCAGTGCATTTGTACTGAAGTAGTCTTAACACGGCCATACATACATATAGTCACGCCTTTATCCCCAAAGTGTTTAGCAAAGGCATAGTACACGCCCACATTTCACCTTATAGTTTTATGTTCCACGTAATCGGTGGTGAGCCTATTGCCGTATTGAACTGACGTCGTCACGACCCACAGTTGAAAATTTTATTCGCCTCTTACGACACACTGGCGATGAATTGGTTTTGTACTCTTTTATCCGTTGCCACACGCCACAGATAATTACATTAAAATGACGTACACGGCTAGACTTAAGCCCCTTCCAATATATAACCCAACACACCGTCCTGCACCTTTTGTATCCGTCCCCTCTACCTTTTCCATGTTATCAGTCGAAATGGAGCCTAGTCGTTCTGCCTCATCTTACATTTTCTTGTGACATAGGTATTAGAGGATTTCGAAAATATTGCTGGATAAATATTTTTCTTTTAAATATTATGTATTTATATTCCATAAAAAATCATATTGGTTTGTATGGGAAAATGTACTGTAAGAGCTATCTAAAAAGCATTTTTGATATTTTGGTCAAACTACAAAATGAAGTGACCAGTATAATATATAAATGCCAAACAATATTTGAAAAAATCGATCGGGAAAGTTATGAGAAAACGCTCTTTACAAAATCTCCATTTACTCGAAAGTAGCTTTTCTTGAGATAACGCTTTTGCTCTTAGCACGGCAGTATACTCCTCATTATCGCTTACTGGCGAAGCTGGCTTGAGTTCATTATTCTAAGTGGGACCCTGAAACTTGAGGAAGCAATAGTATTATTAATTTCTTACCTGTACCAAGCAAGCTTGGATGCAGAGGAAGAGTACAGCAAAGCTATTCATGTTTGATGTTGTATTCTTTCAACCAACACAGAGTGAATGATTTTTTCCCTTTTGTTGTTCTACTTTTTATACACAACAAACTTTTGACTATCAATATAAATACAACTATTGAAATTTCCAAACATGTCATTATTCGAATAAATAAACGTTTTGATATCGACACCCATTTAAGTTTTCAGAAGTAGGCTTATCGTGGTTACTTAAAGTTATTAATTAGAAAAACGTTTTTACTCAATATTCTTAGAAATTCTACGAATATTTAGTATAAAAGCGGTAACAAAATAGGTCTACATCACAATCGTATTCTTAGCACCAGCAACAATATGTCAGCCAAGACTATCCTCGTCATTTGCGTGCAAGCAATTTTTGTGCAGGTAAAATATTTTTTAAATCTGTAATGCTTGTGTATTTTCAATATTATTTTATAAAAAATTGGTTTAGTTTTTAAGATTGAATGTTCTGCAAAATGCCAACCAATCAATTACCCAATTATTTACTGCTGGACTTAGGCCTTCCCAATTTGAGCCATCATGGTCCCTCTCAGAGACTACTACAGTATCACTAGAAATTGAGTCTGCTCAATTCGCTATCGGTTTTCTTTGCTCAGTATTTGATCAGCTAAGATCAGCCCTGAGATGAGTCGCTATTTGATAAAAGCAATTCTAATAATGAGTATTTCCATGCTTTGGAGGGCACCTTAAGCCATTGAACTGGGTCTATTGGCCAGTAGGTAACATGGTAGTTACCGGTTCATACGGATGGCTTCAAAATTTCAGCACCAGCTTTAAAGGAAAAGACGTGATTATTATGTATGTACCGTACCCCAACTGATTTGAATGGGTATTAATCCCCCGTTAATATTCAAAACTTTACCTTAATGACGAACATTATTCAAATATTAAAACCCTTGTTTTCTTCATTACAGATTGCACTAAGCCAGTACCTCCCCGGCTATGCTGCTCCTTATAATCTGGCTGCTCCCGGATTGGACTTCACTCCTACCAGTTGTGGAGGTCTTCCTGTCTCCAGTGGTTCTGCTATCCCTCCTTATGGTATCGCCGTAGACTCTGAGAACTTTTACGAAGGTATTCTGGCCGCTGCTGGAGAGTTGCCGTTCATTGGTACTGTCGGTTTCGAGGGAGTGCTGCCCACTGCTGGCGCTGGTGCCGTCAATCACGCCTGCGGTAATGGTGTCAACGCGATAGTCAGTGAGCCTGTGGCTTTTGCTCCTGGTTACCCTGGTGCTATCGCCGCTGCACCCGGATGGGCTGGCAGACGATATGGATATGCGATATAAAATGTTTGATTATATTCAGCTAAACTAAAAAAAATAATAAAGAACCAATGCAAGATCATTAGTTTTTAATTTAACGTGCAATATTTTCTTGCATTCACCATTTACTCTTGTATTCACCACGTATGCTTTAGGAGTCCATCCTTTTCCCACCATGATCTTTTACAAGTGATATTTCGGATTATGATTAATTTGGAATTTTGATGATTGAGTATTTTCAAAATCGGCATTCTGACCGATGTAATTATAAACTTTCGGAAATTTGAAATTCTTGAATTTGGCTTTCGGAGTTAAGTTTTTAATATTAATGTAGTGTACCCGTTAAGACGACTGTTTTAAGGGATAGACATTCATGTCATGAGGTAATCAAAAGGGCATACTTTCAAAGGGGAAAGGTTTATTTTATTTTATTTTATTAAAAAGGGTACAAAAACAGACAACAGTATAAAAAAAATAATAAAGTGTTACAGTTGTTTATCATTCTAAACCCAAAGTCCAATAAGTTAAGTATCACAACTTTTTGAGACATTCGGTATTTGTTCTTAGACCTAAGTTTTACCTACTAATTACAACAAATATATGCGACCAACATCAACAAAGAAGAATAAACAAAGAAACATGTTACTTATATTATAATTTAACCCTCTTCACTGATAATTCTTTTAAATTGAAGTAGATTATTATAGAAAACAAAGGAATTGACATGAATTGAATTAGGTCATTTAGCAGGAATTTGATGTAAAGAACAGTCGTATTTGGCCTTGAATATTTTTATCAAGGCCAAATGTGGCTATTGCACCAAAAAATGCAAAATTCATAAATAATGCAGTTCCTATGGCCAAAATCAACTAAATAATTAGCTTTCAATTTTGTTCCCTCATCCACTTTATTTTTTGGATTGGATGGATGAACCTCGAGTGATTTATTTCTTTTTGCCAAACCTAAAGAAATAGCAAAGTAGAAAGATATTAACTCAGCGATAAAACCAAATAGCTATTTTGATGTCCTTCACAAACACATTCACAAGTCTTATTTATCGGAAGAAATAAAAACATTGAAGAACCCATAGATTTAGAATGAGCGGAAAATTCTATGGGAGAAACATAAGACAACGCGTAGAAGTAGGTAGATAGTCTCAAAAAAGCAATGTTAAAAAAAAATATTTATCCAAAAACATGCGACATTCGAAAAGTCACGGACTAAATTGACCGGCCTTCGTTTAACTATGCATAATTAAGTAGGTACTTTAAAACTGTAGGTAGAGAGTAATAGCCTATGGTTGGGAGTCCCGGGTAAGCCCTCGGAAGGATGTCCCAGGACTTATTAAACGAGCTTATAATCCGAAAAAGACTTTAAATGCGCGGTTTCTTTAGGATGATGAAAGATTAAATGATTTTTCAGTTGTAATTTTTTAGCACGTTGTCCGATTTTAATATTTTTTTTGGTGTTAGAAAGGGTAGATATTTATTAAGGTTTTATTTTGTACGAGTTTCGATATTAAGAACAATAGAAAGAAAAATCTCTTTATTTTATATTTACATTTATATACATATAGACACACCGTAACAGTATACACATTTGTATTTGACCAGCCTTAGTTTAACTATAAACTGTAGGTAGAGGGTCAAAAATCTGCACTTCGATGATATTTTTATTTTTATTCATTTTTCGTAGGGAATTTTAAGTATAATCGATACTGAAGCCGAAAAAGTAACATAATATATTAAACGAGCTTATAATCCGAAAAGACTTTTAAATGCGCTGTTTCTTTACGATGACGAAAGGTCAAATGGTTTTCAGTTGTAATTTTTTAGCACGTTGTCTGATTTTAATAATTTATTTGGTGTTAGAAAGGGTAGATATTTAATAAAGATTTTTTTGTACGAGTTTCAATAATAAGAACGATAGATTAATGCAATAACACTGTCAAAATAATAAAAAAAAAATTGAAAAGAATAGGAATTAAAAATATCCCGTACATGCACAGAAATAGGGTTGAGAATAAAATTATGGGTTCTGTAGTGTTGAAATGAATGAATGAATGGAAGCGCTCGTGGCCCCTCGAACTCAGTGTAATGCAAACGATCACTGCAGTGAGCAACTTTCACTACGGCCAGTCCTTGGATGGGTGACCATCCATGTGACCACTTTGTGACATTTATTTGAGCGTTTTCCTGCTTCGGAAGGCACGTTAAGCCGTTGGTCCCGTTTGCCAGTAAAATGGCAGTCGTTAAGCCAAGTTGAAGACCTTTTTAGGTGGCTTGCTTTTCAACAGCAGGCAGTCACAACCTGCGCATGTCCTTCTCAACACGGCAATACGGCTCACTACCTATTACGTGGGACAAATTCTAAAAAGGTGAAATGTGGGCATATAATAATATGCATCTGCCTACACCTTCGGGGACAAGGACGTGACCATGTGTATGTATGTATGTATGAATGTAGTGGTGAAATGAGAGACATCTAAACCTTCACTTTACCTAGAATGCAAGGGTTCATATGAATTTTAGGGTCAAGTAGGTACCTACCTCCAATATAAATTGGTGATTGCTTAACATAAAAAGAGCTAGAGAGAAAGGGGGGGGGGGGGGGCGTTTTTTATTTATCAGCCACAAAGGAGCGCCTTTTAGCCTAACAACGTTGTAGTATACCGAAGAATGTTTGGGGCCACGTCACTTGCATTAATTGCAGTTTTGCTAGTTTACAGTTCATCACCATAGACCTTCTTTAATAAAAACATAGTAATGCTTGCATGTTATATTTTATTAATCATCGTACGTACCGTTAAAGAATTCGCAGAGTTCAAAGTTTATTTTTAATAGTAATATTCGTAAGGGCCTCCACAAGAACATTGCCCAGAGATGGAGACGGAACCAGCGGCAGCTACGGGACCACTGAATTGCACAGCACCCATGATAGGGACCTGACCAACTACAGCCGTGTTGCCTACCACTGGCAGTTCTCCGGCGACGGCCACGTTGCCTTCACCAACACCTCCATATGGGAAAGGTTCAGGACCGTAACCGAATGGGGCCGGACCATACCCAGCAGGAGCTAACGCGGGGCCAAAAGGTGCAATGGCTGGAGCAGGAGCAAAAGCAGGTCCGAGGTATTGCCCGAAGACATTCTGAAAATAAAAAGAAAATTTGTTAAGTCGGTGACATATAAATGAGAAATTGGATAACTAAAGATTTAAAAAGTAGAGAGATAGTACACGTGCAATGCTAGGACATTCGAACTGTAGACGTCTATATAAATAAGAATGTTAGTCCTTCCCTGGACTAAAGCCTTTCCCAACACTCGGCCCTGAACTTTCTGCATCTGTCTCTCCCTGTGACCTCTCCAGGTCATTCGTCGATGTGACGCGTAGTCATCCCATCCCATTCGGTCTTACGTTTGCCTGCGCTTTAAACTCATCATCTGAACATACATTTCTTGCTGGCGTGGCTGGCTGGAGCCAACTAGATTATAAGTAGGGCCCTGAAGCAGGAGCAATAAGTATCAATAATTTCTTACCTGTACCAAGCAAGCTTGGAAGCAGAGGACGAGTACAGCCAAGGTGTTCATGTTTGATGTTGTATCTGTCCAACTGACGCTGAATTGAATGATGTTCCTTTTCTTGTTCCACTTTTTATACACGAAGAGACTGACACTATCAATCCAGAAAACTGATTTTGAAATTTTAACAACTGTTTATCATTATTCGAATAAACGTTTTGATTTCGACATCATTAAAGTTTTTTGAAGTAGATTTATCGTGGTTGCCTAAGCTTTCTACTAATTACAATTAGGTATCTTTGTGCTAATGTTCTTGGAAATTTGATAATATTTAGTATAAAACTCGTAACAAAATAGGTCTAAATCACAATCGTGTTCGTAGCTCCATCAAATCAACAACATGTCATCCAAGACTTTCTTCGTCATCGTGCAAGCACTTCTTGTGCAGGTGAAATATTTTTTAAATCTCTAATAACGCATCAAGTGTATTTTTACCCGAACTGCCGAAGACAGGAGGGTAATTTTAAATAGGGAACTGGTTTTAACATTTTAAAACAAGCATTTTCGATTGTTCTGCAATATTCCAATCAATTAGTGAGCCTATTTAAGTCAACTGCTGATATTTTTAGTAGTTGACTTAAAACAGGCTTGCCCATTTTGAGCTATCATGGTCCCTCTCTGCACGTTCCTTCAGTCGCTCTAAATTGCTGACCTTTTTGTTACCGGTTTATAGACGTTACTTGAAAATTGGTATGTTTAGTAAGCAATGCACTTTCTTTGCTATAGTTGATCAGTTAAGGTCAGCCCTGAGATCATAGATTGGCTTGTATATGACTTTTTCGATTACAAACATTTTCATTCTTCACAAACTTTTTTGTTCTGGCTCACCAGCCATGTTACGTGTAATCCTAACTAAAATCTGGAGTTTACTATATTATTAATGTTGCAATTCAAATATCTAAAGCCCTTGTTTTCTTCATAACAGATTGCACTAAGCCAGTACCTCCCCGGCTATCCCGGCTATGCTGCTCCTTATAATCTGGCTGCTCCCGTATTGGACTTCACTCCTACCAGTGGTGGCGGTCTTCCTGTCTCCAGTGGTTCTGCTATCCCTCCTTATGGTATTGCCGTAGAATCTGAGAACTTTTACGAAGGTATTCTGGCCGCTGCTGGAGAGCTGCCGTTCATCGGTACTGTTGGTTTCGAGGGAGTGCTGCCCACTGCTGGTGCTGGTGCTATTAACCACGCCTGCGGTAATGGTGTCAACGCGATGGTTAGTGAGCCTGCTGGTTTTGCTAAAGGTTACCCTGGTGCTATCGCTGCTGCACCCGGATGGGCTAGCAGTCGATATGGATATGTGATATAAAATGTTTGATTATATTCAGCGAAACTAAAAATTTAATAAAGAACCAATGCAGGATCATTACTTTTTAATTTAATGTACAATATTTTATTTCATTCACCATTTATTCTTGCATTTAGCACGTGTGCTTCAGGAGTCCATTCTTTCCCTGTTTTTACAAGTGATATTTCGGATTATAATTGATCAGGAATTTTGATGATAGTATATTTTCAAAATCGGCATTAAATATGTATAACATTATGTAAATAAGGTACGATGGGACTGGCATATACGGTTGTATAAAAGTCTCAAAAAAAAATAAAGAGAAAAAAAATCGGCATTCTCGGATTCCGAATTTCGGAATTCGAACTTTCGGAATTTTGAAATTCGAGAATGTGGCTTTAGGAGTTAGGTTTTTGTAGTGTATCCGTTAAGACGACTGCTATAAGGGATAGACATGAGGTAGGTACTGCTATAAGGGGTAGACTGCCTCTGAGGCGCAGTCGGTAGTGATACCGTCTGCGTCGCTGGAGGTCGTGGGTTCGATTCCCACCGGAGACAAATATTTGTGTGAACCATAAATGTTTGTCTCAAGAGTCTGGGTGTTTCTATGTATAATATGTATGTATTTAAAAAGTATATAAGTATTCATATCCGTGGTCTCATACCCATAACACAAGCAGGTTATTACTAGCTTACTTTGGGATCAGATAGCGTTGTGAGAAATGTCCGTGAATATTTATTTATTAAAGGTAATCAAAAGGGCATGCTTTCAAAGGAAAGGATACTCCTAAAGGAATTGACATGAACTGAATTAGGTCATTTGGCAGTAATTTGAAGAAAAGAACAATCGGATATGGCTTTGAATAATAGGTCTTTACCTATGTATTAGCCGTTCTGCAGCACTAGGCATTTCAAATCAAATTATTTTTTGTTTGGCTAAAAATACTAATTTCAAAATAAGTTCATTTTAAAAACATGGTATTCATTTTCCGAAAGTAGACATTTGTTTATTGATTAGTGTGACGTTTTCATCGCTTTTTCAATCTTTTTCATCATCATGAGTACGTTAAAAATTCCAGTAACTATGGAATATGAGTATCATCGTGGCAGCAACGCAGCACTAGCGGCACGCAACATCAACGACGTTTATGGAGCTAACACTACAAACCAACGCACCGCCTGTTTGCCGGTTTGCTCGCTTCCGTTCTGGAAATTTTGACCTGAAAATGAACCTCGCGTTCGTCCAAAGACTTTGGTTGACAATGACGAAAAAAGGCGATTGTGCGATGATACACTATCTACGGCTGAATTAGCAGCAGCTTTCGACGTTAACGTCAAATCAATATTGATCCATTTGCGTCAAATTGGCAAGGTAAAAAGCTTGACAAATGGGTACCCCACGAACTCAATGATTGCCAGCGCAAAGTACGCTTAAAGACATGCCTTGCATTGCTCAACAGACACACAAAAGAAGGAATTTTGAACATTTTACTTGCAATGAAAAAATGGATTCTGTTTGATAACCGCAAGCGCTCAGCAAGTTGGTTGGATCCTAGTTCAGCACCTAAACAATGCCCTAAACGAAATCTTACCCCTAGAAAAGTGATGGTCACTGTTTGGTGGTCTAGCGCCAGTGTTAATCATCACAGCTTTTCACCAAACGGGGTGAGCATTACTGCGTACATGTGTACTGTGAAGAAATGAACACAATGATGTCACATGACATAGCTGGCACCACATCTCCAACGAGCATTGGGCAATCGCTCGTCTCCGCTGCTCCTGCACGACAATGCGCGACCTCATACTGCACATCAGATGGTCTCCAAATTGTAAGAACTGGGGTTGGAAGCTCTCCCTCATCCGCCATACTCACCAGACCTTGCGCCTACAGACTACTACCTTTTCCAGAATTTGGGTTACTTCTTGGCGGGAAGGGAATTCAATACCCGGCAGCAAAATACCTTTGAAGAATTTGTTGCCTCCCGTCCAGTAGATTTCTTTGACAAGGGCATCAATTAAACTGCCGCTGCGTTGGCAAAGATGCATTGATTGCATGGGTGATTACTTCGATTAATACGAATAGAAAGGTGAAGGTGAAAAAAAATCTTTTCTTTTTATTCGACATCATTTATTCGAAACAGAGGCTCTCTGAACAATATCATTCAGAGCATGGTGACGCGGAAACCTACCTGTGCTCCTACGGCAACTCAATGCGTGGTGACCGTCCTCTCCCACCGTGGTACCGCAGGTGCATACATGGGATTCACACATCTTGCAGCCCAGGCGGAGAGCCATCGCCACCCGCAAAGAATTGTCGTCCAACAGGGTGCCCAGGTGAGGTGAAGGCAGCGCGTGTAACCATGCCCCTGATTCCGGCTGCGAAACAGCCAGCAGCCTGGCCCGATCAGCCCCCCAGGGAACCTCCATCAACCGCTCCCTAACGCTCCGGAAGGTACCGTCATCTCAAGAGCGTTGCACGTGAGGGACTACAGGGCCGGATGCAGCAGAACTGCGAGCAAATCAAGCTGTCTTTATTTTATATTTACATTTATAAACAGGGCGTCTCACGGCTATGCCACATGGAGGGAAAGTGCCTTGAATATTTTAGATGGAACATTTTACTGCAAGAAGACATTATTTAAATTAAAAAAACAATTTAAACTTTATTCATAGATTTTTAAATAATTACGTGGTTGAACCGGGAATCGAACCCGCTACACGAGAAAAAATTATTACCCTGTAGGTTTATCATACCGATCGAAAGATTCATCATGGATTATTTTTTGCTAAATAACATAGTGTCAGAAATAAAAGGGAGACCATGAGTTTTAACATTTGATATGAAATTTTGTTTAGAAAAATGAAAAGCTGACATTGCCATAGACAGGTTGTGATCTCTTTTCTGTTTAAAAAAACCACGAAGGCTACTCGGGCTACTCTGAGTCGGGGTGTTAACCATTCACTTATTCAAAATCACTCAAACTCAAACTCAAAAAAACAATTAATTTCGCATAATCCTAATACAGGCACTTGCGACACGTCAAAGAATAGGTACAAAACAAAGTCACTACCACCAGTTCGGAACGCGGCCCGCTTGAGAAGAACTGGCAAGAAACTCGGCGGGCTTTTCTTTTTGTGCTCTATTTACAAAATTTAAACTAAAAATCACAAACTATTGCTTGAGAATGCAGTAGAGCAAGCAGATCATTTCCAGGCTTCCTTGTCAAGCAAATCATCGTCAATTGTATAGTAGCCCTTCCAGTACAATTTACTTTTTATACGCTTTTTAAACTAATTTAAGGGCATACTTTTTATTTCATTTGGAAGCCTGTTGTAAAAACGTATACAGTTACCCAGGAAGGAATTACTGACTTTTTTCAGTGTACACTGATGACAAGCAAGGTTATCTTTATGTCTGATATTTACACTGTGTATGGTTAACACCCCGACTCGGATAGTTAGATATGGTTAGAAGGTTAAGGCAAGGGCGAAGCCGAGTGGAGCTCCGGCCTTAACCTTCGTGGTTTCTTTTTTAAAACAGAAAAGAAATTAATAAAACTGATGTTTTAATGCGTCTTTGCACCCGAGTCGATACCAAGAAGTAGGTAACCATACCACGACAGACAGGTTGTAACCTGTCCGTCGTGGTATGGTTAAAACAATGAATGCTCAGAACGCGTCATGGCTTTTCGTCATTGCCACAACGCGTTGAGATCGAATAGCATGTCAGTCACGACACGAATTTCGCTAAGTATTTGGTCTTTCTGTGATTGCCACAACGCGTCGTGCGCGTTTTCATTAGAGCCATAACACAAATTTCGCCATGTGGAAGTTTTACTGTGACCACAACGCGTTGTGAGCTATTTTTCCGCTCACTGAGCGTTTTCGATCTTTGAGCGTAACATGTACACGAATTCGAGGCATTTAATGTACAGTTCACACCATAAAATGCATACATAATGCAAAAACACTGTCAAAGTGATAGTAAAAAAATAAAAAAGAATAGTAATTAAAAATATCCCGTCCTTGCACAAAAATAGGGTTTAGGATAAATTAAGGGTTTGCAGTGGTGAATTGAATGCAAGGGTTAAATTTTAGGTTAAATTTTAGGTCCAAGTACCTCCAGTATTAACTGGTGTATTTGCTTAATATAAAAACGCTAGAAAGAGAGGAGGGAGGTTTTTATTCATCAGGCACAAAGGGGGGCCTTTAAGCCTAACAACATTATAGCATACCAGAAAATGTCTGGGGCCACGTCACTTGCATTAATTGCAATTTTGCTACTTTACAGTTCATCACCTTAGACCTTAAATAAAAACATATTAATGCTTTCATGTTACCTTTTATTAACCATCGTACGTTCCGTTAAAGAATTCACAGAGTTCAAAGTTTATTTTCAATAGTAGTATTCGTAAGGGCCTCCACAAGAACATTGCCCAGAGATGGAGACGGAACCAGCAGCAGCTACGGGACCACCGAATTGCACAGCACCCATGATAGGGATCTCACCAACTACAGCAGTGTTGCCTACCACTGGCAGTTCTCCGGCGACGGCCACGTTGCCTTCACCAACACCTCCATACGGAAAAGGTTCAGGGCCGTAACCGAATGGGGCCGGACCATACCCAGCAGGAGCTAACGCGGGGCCAAAAGGTGCAATGGCTGGAGCAGGAGCAAAAGCAGGTCCGAGGTATTGCCCGAAGACATTCTGAAAATAAAAAGAAAATTTGTTATGTCGGTGATGTATAAATTAGAAATTGGTTAACTAAAGATTTAAAAAGTAGAGAGATAGTACACGTGCAATGCTAGGACATTCGAACTGTAGACGTCTATATAAATAAGAATGTTAGTCCTTTCCTGGACACAAGCCTCTCCCAACACTCAGTCCTGAACCTTCTGCGTCTGTCTCTCCCTGTGACCTCTCCAGGTCATTCGTCGATAGGACGCGTAGTCATCCCATCCCATTCGATCTTACGTTTGCCTGCGATTTAAACTCATCATCTGAACATACATTTCTTGCTGGCGTGGCTGGCTGGAGCCAACTAGATATAAGTAGGGCCCTGAAGCTGGAGCCATAAGTATCAATAATTTCTTACCTGTACCAAGCAAGCTTGGAAGCAGATGACGAGTACAGCCAAGGTGTTCATGTTTGATGTTGTATCTGTCCAACTGACGTTGAATTGAATGATGTTCCTTTTCTTGTTCCACTTTTTATACACGAAGAGACTGACGCTATCAATCTATACAACAGATTTTGAAATTTTAACAACTGTTTATCATTATTCGAATAAACGTTTTGATTTCGACATCATTAAAGTTTTTTGAAGTAGGCTTATCGTGGTTGCCTAAGCTTTCTACCAATTACAATTAGGTACCTTTGTGCTAATATTCTTGGAAATTTGATAATATTTAGTATAAAACTCGTAACAAAATAGGTCTAAATCACAATCGTGTTCGTAGCACCATCAAATCAACAATATGTCATCCAAGACTTTCTTCGTCATTTGCATGCAAGCACTTTTTGTGCAGGTAAAGTATTTTTTGAATCTCTAATAACGCATCAAGTGTATTTTTGTTAAATGGGGAACTGGTTTTAACTTTTTAAAACAAATATTTTCGATTGTTTTGCAATATTCCAATTAATTAGTTAGTCTATTTAAGTCAACTGCTGATATTTTCAGTAGTTGACTTAAAATAGGCTTGCCCAATTTAAACTATCAAGGTCCCTCTCTGCACGTTCCTCCAGTCACTCTAAATTGCTGGCCTTTTGTTACCGGGTTACAGATTTTACTTGAAATCGGGATGTTTAATAAGCTTTGCACTTCTTTTGATACAGTTGATCAGTTAAGGTCAGCCATGCGATCATTGATTGACTTGTTTATGAGTTTTTTGATTACAAACGTTTTCATTCTTCACAAACATTTTTACGTGACACCCAACCCCTGTTACGTGAAATCAAACTAACATCTGGAGTTTACCATATTATTGATATTGCAATTCAAATTTCTAAAGCCCTTGTTTTTTTTCATTACAGATTGCACTAAGCCAGTACCTCCCCGGCTATGCTGCTCCTTATAATCTGGCTGCTCCCGGATTGGACTTCACTCCTACCAGTGGTGGTGGTCTTCCTGTCTACAGTGGTTCTGCTATCCCTCCTTATGGTATCGCCGTAGACTCTGAGAACTTTTACGAAGGTATTCTGGCCGCTGCTGGAGAGTTGCCGTTCATCGGTACTGTTGGCTTCGAGGGAGTGCTGCCCACTGCTGGCGCTGGTGCCATCAATCACGCCTGCGGTAATGGTGTCAACGCGATGGTCAGTGAGCCTGCTGGTTTTGCTACTGGTTACCCTGGTGCTATCGCTGCTGCACCCGGATGGGCTGGCAGTCGATATGGATATGCGATATAAAATGTTTGATTATATTCAGCGAAACAAAAAATTTAATAAAGAACCAATGCAAGATCATTAGCTTTTAATTTAACGTGCAGTACTTTATTGCATTCACCATTTACTCTTGCATTCACCACGTGTGCTTCAGAAGTCCATCATTTCCCACAATGAGCTGTTACAAGTGATATTTCGGATTATGATTGATTCGGAATTTCGATGACTGGGTATTTTCGAAATCGGCATTCTGAACGATGTAATTATAAACTTTCGAAAATTTGAAATTCGTGAATGTGGCTTTCTGAGTTGAGTTTTTATATAAATGTAGTGTACCCGTTAAGACGACTGTTTTAATGGATAGACATTCATGTGAAGAGGTAATCAAAAGGGCATACTTACAAAGGAAAGGTTACTCCTAAAGGAATGGACATGAACTGAATTAGGTCATTTGGCAGTAATTTGAAGAAAAGAACAATCGCATTTGGCTCTGAATCTATTTATCAAGACTATTATGAGGCTATTGGACCAAAATAATGCAAAGTTCACAAATATGCAGTTCCTATGGCAAAAACCACCAATTAGTGTACAAAATTTGTTCTCTCATCCACTTCATTTTTTGGATATACATACATATAGTCATGCCTTTATCCCCGAAGGGGTAGGCAGAGGCATAGTATACGCCCACATTTCACCTTATAGTTTTATGTCCCATGTTGAGCCTATTGCTTTATTGAAATGGACAGGCTAAGGTCACCGCACCGCAAATCTTTCAATCTTTCTTTTCACCCATAAAGGCTTTCAACTTGGCCTGACGACTGTCATTTTATTGACAACCGGGTTTCATTTCGAGTTTTCGTTCTCCACGCAATGGATCTTTTTGCGACACCCTCGGGGTGTATTGGGGTGCCGACATTTTATACTCTTACCCGTCGTACACGGGACCTCGTCGCCACACGGGGCGTTTTTGGATCTAACCTTGAGTTATTATTTCTTGTTGCCAAACCTAAAGAAATAGCATAGTGGACAAAAATTTACTCAACGATAAAACCATATGTTAAAGAAATGGCTATTTTGATGTTCTTCACAATCTTATTTTTCGGAAGAAATTGAAAAAAAAAAACATTAAAGAAGCCATATATTTAGAATAAGCGAAAAATTCTAAATCTATGGGAGATACATAAGACAACGCGTAGAAGTAGGTAGATAGTCTCAAAGGAGGCAATGTTGAAAAATAAAAGAATTTTTACCCAAAAACCTGTGACATTCGAAAAGTCACGGACTAAATTGACCAGCCTTCGTTTAACTAGATGTATAAATAGGTACTTTAAAATTGTAGGTAGAGGGTCAAAAATCTGCACTTCGAAGATATTATTATTTTTATTCATTTTTCGGAGGGAATTTAAAGTATAATCGATACTGAAGCCGAAAAAGTAACATATTAAACGAGCTTATAATCCGAAAAAGACTTTAAATGCGCGGTTTCTTTAGGATGACGAAAGATTAAATGGTTTTTCAGTTGTAATTTTTAGCACGTTGTCTGATTTTAATAATTTATTTGGTGGTAGAAAGAGTAGATATTTATTAAAGTTTTTTGTATTTACATTAATATACAGGGCGTCCCACGGCTATGCTACATGGAGGGAAAGTGCCTTGAATATTGTAGATGAAACATTTTACTGAAAGAAGACATTATTTTAATTTAAATAACAATTTAAACTGCTTTCATAGATATTTAAATAACTACTTAAATGGTGAGCCGGCAATCGAACCCTGTAGGCATAATTACCCTGTAGGTTTATCATACCGATCGAAAGACTTCATCGTAAGGATCATTTTTTGCTAAATAACATAGTGTCAGAAATAAAAGCGAGACCATGAATTTTAACATCTGATGTGAAATTTTGTTCAGAAAAATGAAAAGCTGACATTGCCATTGACAGGTCGTGATTTCTTTTCTGTTTAAAAAAAACCACGAAGGCTTTCACTTATTATGGTTAACACCCCGACTCGGATAGGTTAGGTTAGGAGTGGAGCTCGCGCCTTAGCCTTCGTGGTTAACAGAAAAGAAATGAATAAAACAGATGTTTTAATGTGTCTTTGCACCCGAGTCCATACTAAGAAGTTACAACCTGTCAGTCGTGAAATGACTAAAACAATGAATGCTCAGAACCCGTCATGGCTTTTCGCCATTGCCACAACGCGTTGAGATCGAATAGCATGTCAGCCACGACACGAATTTCGCTAAGTAGGGTAAACCACCCAATCGTTGGCACTCCTCCAATTATTGGCACTTTAGGTAATTTTGCCCATTTCTAACAGAAAAAGAATGCTATTTTACTTTTTAATGCATACCTACAACTACATAATGGGCAACACCGAACTGAAATAAACTAGGTTTCCCTTATTTTTCGAAATATACTCTTAACTAAAGTGCCAATAATTCATTCTAAAAGTGCCAATAATTGGGTGGTTTACCCTATTTGGTATTTTATGTGGTAGGGGGAAGGTGGAAGTTTTACTGTGACCACAACGCGTTGTGAGCTATTTTTCAGCTCACTGAGCGTTTTCGATCTTGTAGCGTAACATGTACACCAATTAGAGACATGTACAGTTCACACCATAAGATGCATACATAATGCAATAACACTGTCAAAGTAATTGTAAAAAAAAATAAAAAAAATGGTAATTAAAAATATCCCGTCCTTGCACAAAAATAGGGTTTAGGATAAATTAAGGGTTTTGTAGTGGTGAAATGAGAGACATCTAAACCTGCGCTTACCTAGAATGCAAGGGTTCGTATAAATTTTAGGTCCAAGTAGAAACTGGTGTATTTGCTTAACATAAAAAAAGCTCGAAAGAAAGGGGGGGAGGTTTTGTTCATCAGGCACAAAGGGGGGCCTTTAAGCCTAACAACGTTTCAGTATACTGGAAAATGTCTGGGGCCATGACACTTGCATTAATTGCAATTTTGCTAGTTTACAGTTCATCACCATAGACCTTCTTATATAAAAACTAGTGTCCGACCGAAACTGGTTTTCCAGCCGAAACCGAAACCGAAACCGAACTTTCGGCCCCAGGGTCAGTTTCGGCCGAAACCGAAACCGAAACCGAAACTCACGTGTTCATATTGAAAAAAAAAAAAAAGAAAACCTTTAAGGGCGAGTCGGATTCCCGCACATAGGATTCCGTTACCAAAATTACGTTTGTTATGTGGATGCTTTTTTCTGATTTTAGTAGGTATTTATTGATAAAGCGGCAACAGAACAGGGTGAGGTGGTGGTGGCAGTATCTCTTGACATCGCCAACACTTTCAATACTTGCCTTGGAGCTGCGTTTCTGAGGCACTTATTTACCATGGAATGCCTCTATACCTCCGTCGCATTGTCGGGGCCTATCTTTCCGAGAGGGCCATAACTTACCCGAGCTGGCTAAGGCAGGGTTGGCAAGATGTGTCGTTCGGTGTTCCATAGGACCGCTTCTGTGGAACATCGGTTACGATTGGGTGCTGCGTGGTCCGTTCGGTGTTCCATAGGACCGCTTCTGTGGAACATCGGTTACGATTGGGTGCTGCGTGGTCCGTTGCTCAGAGGTGTTGGCGTAACGTGTTACGACGACACCCTCATTACAGCGCTAGGAGCAATGCCTCGAGACGCAGCCTTAAAGGCCACCTGCGCGATCCAGCGTACATATAGGGGGCTTCAGCATCGGCATCGAGCTCCCGATGATGTATCTGGGGCTCGTACTCAATAGCCGGTGGAACTTTGGGTACTTCTTCCGAAATTTGGTCCCATAGCTGAGGGGAGCATTAGCCGCACTCTCGCGGTTGTAGCCCAATATCAGGAGAATTAACGCTCCCTGCAGGAGACTGTAACTTGGGATCGTGTGGAGCATGGCCCTTATACGGGGCCGCCATATGGTCGGAGATCCTGATGGCCAGCAATGCGGCTAGATTGCTTAGCCCGCAGGAGGCCACGGCTGTCAGGGTGATAAGGGGATACCGCACGATTTCAGTTCAGGCGGCATGTCTTCTAGCCGGGACCCCTCTATGGGACCTGGAAGTAAGGAAGCGAGGGCCTTTGCGCCTTCCTGTGAGCAGGTCATGCTTGTGAAAGAGACGGCGGGGCGGAAGTGGGAGAGAACTCTCCCACCCGAGTTCCACAGTCTGCGGCGACGCCCCATACTATCAGCCTCCATGACCGGCGGCCTTGAGGACGGTGATGGGGCTGCTCACCGTCCTTACAGAAGCAGGCCTTAGACGATAGCGTGACATGAGAGATTCATGCACTCACCTCAAGAAGCGGGATAACAAATGAACAACCCCCCAAAGACGCTGCCGCAGTATGCATCATTCCGAGGGCACACTCAAGGCTCCCAACTGTATGCTGTTAGGTAGGATACGCGTGGTGTTTGGTCGGTAGGACTACTGCACAGTGAAAATTTTAGGCCTCTATCTGGCACGGTTCCAGCGACACAAACTCGTGACTAATAGACAGACGGATGGCTCGGCCTCATGTCTTGTTTATAGGGTACCGCTTTAACCCCTCCGTGCGAGAGTTCGACTCGCATTTGGCCGGTTATTTTTTCAATAGGTTCAAGTTCCAACAAGTGCCATCAATCAACGGTATAAATCTTCTCAAGTGTTCATTTTAGAAATATCTCCACCTAAAGATGAGTTTCTTTCTTTTACGTGTGGAATTACTCATAGATGCCATTGCGAACTCCTGCCGACTAAAACCACACGGTGCCCTGCTACTAGCTCTTGGCTGGTTTTGGTTACATTCTAGAAGTATATAACTAAAACTGGACAACAGTGAGTCGGACTAGCGCACGTAGGGTTCCGTACAAGAAAAGCGGCAAAAAATCACATAATATGTTGTATGGAAGGCCCCCTTTAATATTATTAATTTGTCTATTTTATTATTTGTTGCTATAGCGGCAACAGAAATACATCATCTATAAAAAATTTAACTGTCTAACTATCACGATGCATGAGTAACAGCCTGCTGACAGACAGACAAACGACCAACGAAGTCAACGAAACCGACAACAAAGGATGTAGGGCTATGTAATGTTTTAGATCACCTTTTTAGGATTCCGTAAAAATTGTATTATTATTATAACTATTGATTGTAAGTCCTTTGTAAATCTTCGGTTAGTAACATATTAACTGGTTGGGCTGACCCCCAAACACGTCACAAGCAGAGCCAGGCACTCAAAATTCATGAACACGTGGTTTCGGCCTGGCCGAAAGTTTCGGCCCATTTTGGCCGAAACCGAAACTGCGGCCGAAACTCGATTTTTTGGCCGAAACTGGCCGAAACCGAAACCGAAACTTCGGTCGGTCACTAATAAAAACATAGTAATGCTTGCATGTTATATTTTATTAATCATCGTACGTACCGTTAAAGAATTCGCAGAGTTCAAAGTTTATTTTTAATAGTAATATTCGTAAGGGCCTCCACAAGAACATTGCCCAGAGATGGAGACGGAACCAGCGGCAGCTACGGGACCACTGAATTGCACAGCACCCATGATAGGGACCTGACCAACTACAGCCGTGTTGCCTACCACTGGCAGTTCTCCGGCGACGGCCACGTTGCCTTCACCAACACCTCCATATGAGAAAGGTTCAGGACCGTACCCGAATAGGGCCGGACCATACCCAGCAGGAGCTAACGCGGGGCCAAAAGGTGCAATGGCTGGAGCAGGAGCAAAAGCAGGTCCGAGGTATTGCCCGAAGACATTCTGAAAATAAAAAGAAAATTTGTTATGTCGGTGATGTATAAATTAGAAATTGGTTAACTAAAGATTTAAAAAGTAGAGAGATAGTACACGTGCAATGCTAGGACATTCGAACTGTAGACGTCTATATAAATAAGAATGTTAGTCCTTTCCTGGACACAAGCCTCTCCCAACACTCAGTTCTGAACCTGCTGCGTCTGTCTCTCCCTGTGACCTCTCCAGGTTATTCGTCGATATGACGCGTAGTCATCCCATCCCATTCGATCTTACGTTTGCCTGCGCTTTAAACTCATCATCTAAACATACATTTCTTTCTGGCGTGGCTGGCTGGAGCCAACTAGATATAAGTAGGGCCCTGAAGCTGGAGCAATAAGTATCAATAATTTCTTACCTGTACCAAGCAAGCTTGGAAGCAGAGGACGACTACAGCCAAGGTGTTCATGTTTGATGTTGTATCTGTCCGACTGACGCTGAATTGAATGATGTTCCTTTTCTTGTTCCACTTTTTATACACGAAGAGACTGACACTATCAATCTATGCAACAGATTTCGAAATTTTAACAACTGTTTATCATTATTCGAATAAACGTTTTGATTTCGACTTCATTAAAGTTTTTTGAAGTAGGCTTATCGTGGTTGCCCAAGCTTTCTACTAATTACTATTAGGTACCTTTATGCTAATATTCTTGGAAATTTGATATTATTTACTATAAAACTCGTAACAAAATAGGTCTAAATCACAATCGTGTTCGTAGCACCATCGAATCAACAATATGTCATCCAAGACTTTCTTCGTCATTTGCGTGCAAGCACTTTTTGTGCAGGTAAAGTATTTTTTGAATCTCTGATAACACATCAAGTGTAGGTATTTATTTATTTAAATAGGGAACTGGTTTTAACTTTTCGATTGTTTTGCAAGTATTTTCGATTGTTTTGCAATATTCCAATCAATTAGTTAGCCTATGTAAGTCAGCTGCTGATGTTTTCAGTAGTTGACTTAAAATAATAGTCTTGCCCAATTTAAGCTATTCCTCACTGCACGTTCCTCCAGTCGCTCTAAATTGCTGACTTTTATATTACCGGGTTACAGATTACACCTGAAATTCGGTATGTTTATTAAAGCTTTGCACTTTTTTTTGCTATAGATGATCAGTTAAAGGTCTGCCCTGAGATTATTGATTGACTTTTTTTATGGCTTTTTTGATTACAAATGTTTTCATTTTTCACAAACTTCTTTGTTCTGGCTCACCAGCCCATGTTACGTGTAATCAAACTAAAATCTGGAGTTTGCCATATTAATATTACAATTCAAATATCTAAAGCCCTTGTTTTCTCAATTACAGATTGCACTAAGCCAGTACCTCCCCGGCTATCCCGGCTATGCTGCTCCTTATAATCTGGCTGCTCCCGGATTGGACTTCACTCCTACCAGTTGTGGCGGACTTCCTGTCTCCAGTGGTTCTGCTATCCCTCCTTATGGTATCGCCGTAGACTCTGAGAACTTTTACGAAGGTATTCTGGCCGCTGCTGGAGAGTTGCCGTTCATCGGTACTGTTGGCTTCGAGGGAGTGTTGCCTACTGCTGGTGCTGGTGCCGTCAACCACGCCTGCGGTAATGGTGTCAACGCGATGGTCAGTGAGCCTGCTGAGTTTGCTCCTGGTTACCCTGGTGCTATTGCCCCAGCTGCTGCCAGATGGGCTGGAAGAGGATATGGATACGCTTTTTAAAGTAACCAATCTTATCATATTGAATAAAGTTTGATATTGAATAAAAACGAAATAAGCATTATTAACGTTTTTATTTTGCATAGTCCTATTGGTTCATTTTTCTGTAAAAGGATTGCTGCGGTACGTATTCTTTCTGGCTTATCCTCGGATGGGTGACCACTAGCGAGTTTTTTCGTTCTACGGAAGGCACAATAAGCCGTTTATTCGGTGGTTAGTAATATAGCAGTCATTCAGCCATATTAGCTACCTTGAGGGCGGCTTGAAAAATTCGCCACATGTTGAAAAAGTGGTTAAAAACTGCGCCTGTCTATTTCAACACGGCAATAAACACGTGGGAGATTAAATAGTGAAGAAAAGTAGGCGTATAGAGTACCTCAACCCTTCGGGGATAAAACGTATTGTATCACTTAGACCTTTATTTTGTTATAAACATACATACAATTAGGCTATATTCCCAAGGGAAGATGGGGGGATAGGTAGAGGTGAGTTAACATCTACACTTTGTTTCTAAGTTGACAAGTACTTTACCGTCACCAGGTACATAAAAAAATAGATGATAATCTAAATCCATTATGTAATGGCTGATACAAACTGAATGCTCTACGAAAGTACCTACTGATGTCTAACAAAAATTGTTATGACCCAACCCAACACTATAATACCACTATAATATCACTATGAGATCATTATGATACCAAAACAAATAACAATATAATATTAACCAAACGTTATTTGCCATGCAATCACGAAACGAGAAGCATGTGTTGTTGACCGCCATTTTGTAAAATAAAAGATATTACTTAAAAAATACAGGAGCGTATCATAAACGGGAATTCGAGAAATAAAATCATTACAAGAATACAGGCGCGTATTGAGACGAGCATTTTGTGAAAAAAAAAATTTTTTGCTAAATTATGAGGTCATTGTGTATTATGATATTAGTAGTGCTATGTGATGGGATTCCAGTGGGGCCATTACCTAGAGATGTGGGGATAACTACAACAGGAAACGAGACAGAATTGTGGATTGTTATCGATTGGAGTGCAGTGAATGATTCTGATGTTGGTGAGCTCGTTTTGGGTTACAAGGTTAGTAACTTTTGTTTATTATTAAACAGAATGATGAATTCGGTTCCCGTTTCCGCTTTCTATGGGTACATATTCCCGGAATAAAAGTTACCTACTGTGACGATGACGATGACTTTAAGTTATTCCAGACTATAATTTTTATCGCTAACCAATTTCAGCCAGAAAGGCTATAGTTGGGAGCCCAGGGTAAGCCCTCGGAAGCACACCCCAGGACTCCCAACAGACCTACGGCTTCCACTGCGGCCTCACCCAGGGTGAGGTTCGGGTGCTATCCCGCGTCTTTGTGGCGTTTTTCGGGTGTTATCCCGCTTCTTGGGGGGGGGGGGGGGGGGCGCGAATCTCTCACGGAAGCTGTCGTCTAGGGCATGCTTCGGAAAGGATGGTGTACCGCCCCCTCACCACCCTCAGGCCCCCGGTCATGGAGGCCGATAGTCTTGGGCGAAGATGCGTCTGCGGCGCCACCGCCGCCGACTGCGGAACTCAGGTGGGAGAGTTCTCTCCGGCTCTCTCCCCACCGCTTCTTCCACGAGCCTGCTCGCAGAAAGAGGCTGCGCAGTCCCACTTAGTCCCGCTGGAGATAGATCATGGCTCGCACCACGGTCTCCAGCGAGAGAGTGTCCATATCCAGACCTGCCACGAGGACCTGGCGCTGTTGCGCTCACGCCATGCATTTCATCAATGTGTGAAGCGCTGTGTCCTCGCTGCGCTCCCCGCAGTGCTGCCACTTGGCCGTGGTTTCCCGGTGTATTCGCCACAGATGCTTACCGAAACTCTCGTGCCCGGTAAGCATCTGTGACAACCGGTGGGAGAGAGTACCATGTCTCCTCCCATCCATACCGGTCTGATCGCCGCGATTGTGGCGAATCCCCGCTTTGGTTGCTCAAGTCGCACCTTCCATGTCTCCTTTAGGTAGCTATTTTAGGTTTGTATTGTTCTTTGACTGAAGCAACTGACTTCCCAACCCCATAAGAATATTTGAAAGGTCAATAGTGACAAATAATGCCCAAAACTAAAAGTCTAAACATTGCTGCTCCTAGTCAATCAGGTGTGAGAGAAGTGCGTAGATCACTGGTTGTGCTGGATGTTTGAATGTTAGGATCTTTTATGAACCAACTATTGAACGGATTTATTATGGCTGAAATTTAACACAGGGATAAATTTTATTATAGTCTGGAATAACATATGACTAGAACAACTGGCTAAATTTTACACCGGGAATAAGTTCCCAGGGAAGGCGAGAAGAGGAACAAAATTTCAGACCGACAGAAGACCGGCACGCCATCTAGGAATACCGGACGTCGTGTGTCCTTATCGTTTATTCTATTGTTGCAAATATCTGAGGGGGCAGACAATATGATGATTTCTCATGATAAATTTGGCATTACATCTGAATGATGTAAATTTATTATTTGGTTGGTTGGTAATAATATTTGGTTGGTTCCGAGTAGGTTTCGGTGTCCGAGTGAATAAGGCGTCTGCACGGTATGCAGAAGACGATCCTCGAATCCTGTTCAAAACCAGTTCTTATTCCATACTTACTTAAAATTTATGATCAGTTAGCATACTAATTGCTTTTCAAAACTAATCTTGATGTAAATTTATATGTTTTCACGCAACTTATTGTATAGTTTTTTTTATATAACCATAATAAATAAAGAAATAAATGTTTGTGGAAATTCTCACACATCATATAGTCCAAATAAAGCTAATCCTAACTAATATTATAAATGCGAAAGTTTGTGAGTGTGGATGTTTGTTACTCTTTCACGCTCAAACGGCTAAACGGATCGGGCTGAAATTTGGTACAGATATACATTATAGTCTGGAATAACACATAGGCTACTTTTTATCCCGGGAATAGGTTCCCGTAGTGAAGATATTTGAATGTTTGTTACTCAATCACGCTCTAACGGCTGAACGGATTGGGCTCAAATTTGGTACAGAGATAGAAGATAGTCTGGAATAACACATAGGCTACTTATCATCTCGGGAAAATGTTTCCACGGGAGGCGGGAACGGGTACCGAATTTCACGCGGGCGAAGCCGCGAGCATCATCTAGTACCATATAATACAACTTAACAAATTGGCCAACATTTTGTTTTTAATTAATCTCAGTTTTCTTTCGTTTTGTCTCTCTCTCTCTCTCTCTCTCTCTCTCTCTCTCTCTCTCTCTCTCTCTCTCTCTCGTTGACGCTTCTTTCCTTTTATCTATCTCCCTACATTTTATGTACTTACATAAAGTGTTCATTTTCTCAAAACGTCTATTAAAGACTAACCTATGATTTTTCTTTTTTCAGAAACTAGACATTTCCAAAAATGCAAGCGATGACGTCACGACCATTAATGTTGGTGCAAACCAAACCAAAGTAACCTACCACGGGGTCAAATTAGGAGGTACCTATGAGGTGGGGGTGCAAGTGTAGACAGCTGAGAAAGAATTACCGGGGTCACAGAAGTTGAGGGTTACTTTAGGAACAAAATAAGTGTGAAACGTTGTTTTTTTTTGTATTTTCCTAAGGGTGCTAATTAAACGACCTTCTTTTTAATAGCATTTTTAGCCTCCGGAAAAATACTTTGCCCCCTAAATTAATAAGTCCGCCACAATTAATGAGCGTCAGAATTTATAGATTATAGCCACCAGTTAACCTCTCTATTAGCCACTGTTAATATAATTCAGCATCGTGATTATTTTTAAGCATCTAATTTTGTAACATGCATTCAAACAGTAAGCTTCTAAAATACTAAAAAATGGCATCAAAATGGACATTATTTATTAATATCATAGCTTCTAATTTCCTAATTCAGCATGTTTAAAATGTAACTCGTCCAACATTTATGGATCATCAAAGTTAAGTAAAATTGCCACCAAAAAGCAAATTATGGCCACTAATATTACCTAAATTGCTAGCACCACTTGTAGCCACTAACTCAGTCTTTTGTAAACGATCACTGCAGTAAGCAACTACCGCTATTGCTGGTGCTCGGATGGTTGACCACTTTGTAACATTTGATTTGCGAGAGTTTCCTAGCTTTGCAAGGCACGTCGTTCAGCCAACTGTGTGAGGTGTCACAATCTGGTGGAAACGGACAAGCGAGTCCTGAAATGGACTCGCTTGTCCGTTCCACACGGGAACATGGGACAGATTTTCGGGCATAAATGCTTTTATTTATTATTATGTGTTACCAGCAGTCTTTATAATCAGATATTCTATACAATACCTGCATTCTAAAGCTGTCTACCCACCAAAGCCGCCGCCGGCCTTACCCGGCGGGTTCTGCCGCCCGGCCGGCGGCTTTGGCGTGTAGACAGCTTTAAGAATACCTGCCCCAGACTCCAGATGCCCCTTCGAAGCAATTTAAGAAATGTTTTGAATAAGTATATGATTGTTCATACCTTGTCACCTTGTAAATTTCCTAGGGATTTCATAGAATACCTGCTGGTCCACCGGTAATGTGTAAAATAAATAGGTCTTGGGTCACCATAAAATTATAAGTAGGTACCGCAAAATTATAAACTATATCGAGGAATTATAAATTGTAACATATTGTAAAATATTAAATTTATCTGTAAAACATCTGGCGCTCGGCGGCCGCTGCAGCAGCATGCTCGCTTCGCTCGCTCGCCTTCACGCGTTAGTGGTAACTGTTCCAACCTAACCTAACCTTCGCAAGCAGCGAAAAACCCTATTTCATACATTGCCTTGCCTGCAAGTATTAGGTATTCTCTATAATGCCTAGACATCATACAGATTTCGGTCGGTGACATTATGTGTGCATGTAATACAGATTATAGAACTAAAGACAGACACCAAACAAAGAAGTGAGACCAAGAATGCAAATACTTAACCCAAATGTGAGTAACGAGTAATTTCTCATTAATCGTAAATTTATGACGACATTCACGATATGCACTTCTAGAGAGTCTATAATGTACTCAATTTTGAGTTTAGTATTTGCTTTCTTAACCTCACTCTCTTGTTTGGTAAGCGTAATCTGTCTTTAGTTTCAAAGTGATATCAAATAGCGGTCTCTGATTGATGCTAATGGCCGGTCGCTGTCGTCCTGTGCACTCGCGTTTAGCCTTACAGTAGCTATTTTCACGAAAAAAGAATATGATATATCTATTTTACACGCTAAGTTATAAAAACTGATGTTGTCTATGGAGGCTTAAATAATAATTTTTTGAGGCTCTTGTTTTGAAGCTATAAAATATAAAATGGTGATTACATGTAAAATATGTGGCTGAATTAGTAAATTAGGTGTTAATATATTATAATGGAGGACAAGTTAAAATAATTGTTGATCTTTATTTGATGCTTATAATGGAATGTTTAGGTGACGTTTTAAAGAGGACGAATTAGTATCTTAGAGGCTATATCATTTTCGCGTGGCTTAGTTATTAAATGAGAGGCTAAATGCCGTGGCCGAGAAAAACTTTTGAGGCTCGGTTTATTATATCCCTTTTTCTAATAGGTACATTTACTTAAAATTGCCCCGTGTGGCGACTGGGTCCCGTGTTGCGACGGCTAAGAGTACGAAAGGTCGCCACCTCTATACATTACGAGGGTGTCGCAAGAACCGACTAAGGGAACACTTTCGCAAAAAGATCCATTGCGTAGAGAAGGAAAACTCTAAATGAAATCCAGTTGTCAGTAAAGTGACAATCGTTAAGCCAGGTTGAAGGCATTAATGGGCGGCTTGGAAAATTTCAACTCGCGTTCAACACGGCAATAGGCTCACCACTTATTACGTGGGACATAAAACTATATCGTGAAATGTGGGCGTATACTATGCCTCTGCCTACCCCTTCGGGGATAAAGGCAAAACTAACGTCATTTTTTAGAGTTCCATTCTCAAACGGTGAAAGCGGGACCATATTATCTGTAATAGATGGACAGACAGACGTGCTGTCCTAAAATCAACGATATTTTGATTATTTCATTTATACTCTCGATTGTCGGCACTTGATGGGACTTGTTGTACTCATTATTGAAACACACTTGTACTTAAATTCCACAATTTAATTTAGTTTAACACAACCTGACCGGTTTCACTTTAGAGCATCTTTGAGAATGCTTTAAAGCGAAACCGGTCAGATTCTGTTAAAACTAAATAAAATAAAGGTTAGGTTAGTTTTTAGGGTTCCGTACCCAAAGGGTAAAGAATATTTAAAGAAAGAAATATTCATGAGACTTCGCTGTCCGTCTGTCTGTCTGTCTGTCACGAAGCTGCATCTGATGAACTCGTTGTGGCTGGTTCTCGGATAGGTGACCACCTTGTGACATTTCAAGATGGATTCATTCAAGATGGAAGCCTGTTCCTTAGCCAAATCTAATTTCATTAGAAATAAAATTTTAGACTCTGCGAATGTAATTAAAACTACCTGGAACATAATAAATGCGGAATGTGGTAGGTGTACAGTGAATGAAAGAAAGTTCGATTTAAAGATAAACAATCGCCACGTCTCGGAGGATATGGAAGTAGCGACCGAGTTCGAAAAATTCTTCAGTAATGTACCAATAGATATAACTAACACTCTTCGGTCGTCTTCTACCTCCGCCGAGCTATTATTAGCAGAATCCGTTGCTGCCTGTGAAGGCGCGTTCGAATTCACCGTTGTCAACTGCAACGACATCATAAAAGCGTTTAAATCTATTAATGTTAAAAAAAACCGCTGACCTTTGGGGATTATCAGCGAAATCCGTTTCAAGTATTATATGTAGATGTCATTGCCCCCTACTTGGCAACTGTGTTTAACGATTGCGTCTCAAGTGGTGTATTTCCTGATTTGATGAAACACAGTAAAGTATTACCACTGTTCAAGGCTGGCAGCACTTCAGATTCGGGTAATTTCAGACCTATTTCGGTGTTGCCGACCTTGAGCAAGATATTTGAAAAATTAATACTAGAGCAGATGCTGATTTATTTTAACAGTCACAAATTGTTTCATGAGAAACAATTTGGCTTCACTAAAGGACGTTCGACTACCGATGCTGGTGTAGAGTTATTGAAATGTATTCATGAGGCCTGGGAGGATAAACAAGATGCAATTGGTGTATTTTGCGATCTGTCTAAGGCTTTTGATTGCGTCCAACATGAAACATTAATCAGGAAATTACACCATTACGGCATAAGGAGCAAGGCTCTCGATCTTCTGACTTCATATCGCTACTTAAATTCAAGAGTACCACAAACCAGAAAAAATCAAAATCGTTTTTATTGCAAAAATGTAATCTCAATCCTACATATTTCGTATTTAAAAAAGACACCCATTGATTTTGCACTTCTAGGTATAAAAATAACACAACCGTTATTCTTGAATTTAAGTAAAAAACGCGCGAAATATGTTCAAAACCACCACATTGTCAGTTGCGTGCTGTCAACGAAGCGGAGAGCGCGTTTCTTTTTTTCAAGAGTGCCATATTTAGAAATTTAATTCGTATTAGTGATAAGTTTTATACGGAAGACTACCACATTTCAGAATACGATAGTTTTGAAAATAAAATTCACGTAAGTATGGATATAATTTTTAAATTAAAAAGACCATAAAGCAGAACGGGTAGTTTTGCATAGAAAATATAGCTAAATAAACGCATATCTTTTATTGAAGATAAACTTATCAGTAGATGCGTTCGTTTTGATTTTAAGGTAATTTATTTCAAATTCTGTATTTCTAAATAGTTAATTTTTAATATAATAAAACTGCTTAATAATAAAATTATTTTAAATCGAAACATCCTTTTTACGGAATACACTTGTTTTGTTTTTATTTTACTCGAGTTTGTTGTAATTATGGTAAGCGATAAGAAGATGTTTTAGAGAGTTTGGTATAATTTTGAAATAATGAATTATAATATATTATATTAACGATTAATTTAATCTATACATATAATAAAACTGTAGAGGGTCGAGTGTCTGTACATGGAAGATAGTTTGAAAATTTTAATTGGAGGGCATTCTCTAATCGATACTGAAGCCGAAAATGTAATTTAAACTTTTCATGTCTGTCTGTCTGTCTGTCTGTATCCCGAATAAGTATCACGCCGAAACTACTAAATCGATTTAAATGAAACTTGGTACAATCAGAGCTTATAACCCGAGGAAAGTTCTAGGATACTTTTGATCCCGATATTTTGCGCTGTTCCATTGGGAGAGGGGATGAAAGAAAATATGGAGTTTTAATTGTAGCTTCACAATGCGTGGTCCGATTCCAAAATTTTTTTCAGTGTTATAAAGCTATAAGGATTGTTTCGCACAAGTTTCAGTGCTGAGGGTTTTGTAGTTCAGGAATTAGAGACATTTCAACTTTCTCAAAACCTATAATTCTAGGGGTTCCTTTGAATGTGACGGTAAATCTAAACGGGCGTGTTGGCTTAATCATAAAAGAGCTTAATGATTAAGGCTATTGTAAAATAATTCAGTCAGGGACTGAATTGTTTTAGAATAGACTTAATCTTTAAGCTCTTTTATGATTAAGCAAACAGGGCCGTTTCACACGCTTCTTGATGAGTCTGATGAAGAAGTTCTCTCCTTTCGCAAACCTTATGTGACGTAAACGAAGTTGCGTGGGTCAGCTAGTATTTTACTAATAAGAACCAATGATTTCATTGGGATATAATATATTATTATTTCATCACAAAATGGTTCATTATTATTGTAAATAATAATTATGTACATTGTATAGTAATTTATAATCTATACTAATAATATTTTATAAAACATGAGTTAACTACACTCGAGAGCAATGAATCCGGGTCACTTAAAGAATCCTAAAAATCTCGGAAACTAAAAATGCTAGGTATAACACTAAGATGATCAGTGTTACTCACCAACTAGCGCGAGGTAGCTATGCAGAGAACTCTTTCCCAGGGCGCCTTACTACAGAGATTCCAGTGTGCGTGCAAGGGTAGGCCAGGGCTCTGACGAAAACAGTCAGGTAGGGTGTACACACATATATTTATATAACACAGAGATACACAGAGACACACAGAGAGCTTATTCACTGATAGACACAAATATCACAGGTACACAGAAGTATAGTCAGTGCTTAGGTACTTATGCTACTAAGCTACACATAAGTAGTGGATTTACTGGCCTGCAGAGTGAGCTGAGTGAGAGTGACTGCCTGTTGTTACTGCCAGGTGATGACGGCAGATACCTCTCACAGGAGAAGCTCGTGTAGTCCGCACTTCCACGTTGTCGTACCACGTGCAGCCCACTAACTTATAGGTGCGGCACCAAATATCTCATCCGGCAACTAGCCCCGTAGTAAAAAACCCTGTCATGAAAGAAACGACAAATTAAGATCTTGGCTGCGCGACAGACGACAATCGACCCGCTTTGCAAAAGAAGAAGTGACTCACCAGTTTTCTGGGTAAAATGTAGCAAGATGCAATGCAGCAACCCAATCACAGCCCGTTAGGCCACGCGAGGTAACAAATAATCGCGCTTGAGCGAAAAACTGATTCGCGGCACAGTCTCAGAGCAAAAGCCAAAGGACCTCCAACTACCCCAAAGCAGGTCTCGGTCAAAAGTCCTGTCTTTCACGAAAAATCTTAACAAAAACCCGTTCCTTTAAATGCGAAACGCTTCGTCACCGAACTTATGACATCCTGTCATTCTGACAGCAGAAATGTCACCACTGACAACCGATTAAAAAAAGATAACTCGATAAGGCTGCTTTCACATCCTAAATACTGCATCTATAGAAAATAAATGCTACAACCACCCCCCCTTTAATAGTATTTCCTGCGGATATGACACGCTGGAAATACACAATAAAGAAAACAGAAAAGTACTGACTAATAAACAAAGACAACCAGCTAGGTCCTTCAAACACCAGCTGACTACGACCATTACAATACCAAAGAAAGATCCTCCTATGTACCTAACTAGACACTGACTCGTGTACCGGTTAGGCTAAGTAACTAGAGTCTAATGCCCTTCATAGAAAACGAATGCTCCCTTTACTCACTGCCGATACCCTAACACTACCCAAGCTCTCAGGATAATGTAGAGTACTAAGAAGCGAATGAGAGAAAAACGCTCGGTGCGGTGCATAGAAGAAACTACAACGTGACAATTTAAAGTCACGTACACATATAGAAATACAAACAAAAGATTAAAATAGTCTTACATAATGATCACATAGCACTGGTTTAATAAACTAGAGAAACAGTGCTATGTAGTTACGTTAGGTATTGGAGACTGCTCCTCCTGATACTTCAGGATGTCCTTGATATGGTACTCCCCAAGATCCTTACCGTCCAGATCTGACAGCCTATATACTAAAGGGGATCGTTTAGCAGTCACCACACATTTAAGGAACTTAGGAGCTAGCTTAGCAGTAAAATTCTTGGCCTTGTTGGACAGGTAGAACGTGCGTTTGTAAACTATCTGTCCCACTTTCAGCTCTACATGCCTTTTTCTGAGGTTGTAATACTTTTCATTACGCTGGTGGGCAACGTTCAAATGTTTCCTCACCTGGTCGTAAATGCGTTGTATTTCTCTCAGCTTGACACCGAAGGCTGATGGATCGTCTACAGAGACTGAAGTAGGATGGCACGCGATATCTGTCTGCCTGTACAGCACTCCATCCCCAATAAATTCCCTACCATGTACCAAAAAGTAAGGGGTGAAACGAGTTGCTTCGTTAACTGCAGTGTTTAAAGCACACTGTATCTCAACCAAGAACTGATCCCAAGACTTGTGTTGTGACTTCACATAGCATGAGATCGCTTGAACCACATTGCGAATAGCTCGTTCCGCCTGATTAGTTTGGGCATGATACCTAGGGTTATAATATATATTAGGTACATTGTATTTAGCCAACAGATCCTTAAATGGCTTACTCACAAACTGAGGGCCATTATCCATGTAAATAGTCTTGCAGACTCCGTGCACGAGAAACACACTCTTCTCTATGAACCTCGCGACTACAGCGCCTGTGGCAACCCGAACAGGGCACAACATGACGTATTTGCTAAAGTAGTCGGAGACCACGATCAGGTGTACGTTTCTATTGCTCGAAGTGGGAAAGGGACCAAGCAGATCGACAGAGATAGCTTCGAATGGCTTCGAAACCCGCTTCGGGCTACCCATTAGGCCGGGACGAGACGTATTTACGGGTTTGTACTGCTTGCATGTTTCGCAATTCCCAACATATTCTTTGACGTCCTCGTACATCTTGGGCCAGTAATAATTTAGGGCTAACCTTTTATGCGTCTTCCAAACGCCACCATGGGCACTAAGTGTGTCATCGTGGTACTTAGAGAGCAGGGGCAAGCGATCCTCCTGAGGTACCACCAGCTTCCAGTCAAAGTCTGAAGTCAAAGAATATTTATTTTTAGTTAACCTATATAGAAGGTTGTCACGAATGTCATAATTTGGTGACTTCCTAGGGTTCTTCCGAACACTATTCATGGTGTGGTCATACCACGGGTCTTTAGTGGGTACTGCATCGAGGGAATCAATTTTGATACGAGACAGAGCATCAGGTACAACGTGGTCTTTACCTTTTCGATGCTCTATGTCAAAATCGAATTGACTGAGCCTCATGCTCCAACGTGCTAGACGACCCGTGGGATTTTTTAGCTTATGGAACCACAGAAGAGATGAATGATCCGTGACGACCGTACATTTTTGGCCTTCGACGTACTGTCGAAATTGTTCCAAAGCGAAAATCACGGCCAGAAGTTCTCGCTCAGTTGTGCTGTAGTTCACCTCGTTCTTGTTGAGAGAACGGCTACAGTAGGCGATAGGGTGCTCAACACCATCGTGAGTTTGTGTCAGTACAGCAGCAACTGAGTAAGCTGACGCGTCACTAAGAATGCGGAAGGGCATCTCAAAGTTAGGCATTTTTAATATAGGGGCAGAAACCAAGGCTGACTTTAGCAGGTTAAAGGACTGTTCAGCCTCAGGGGTCCATTCGAACTTAAGGTTCGTAGAAGTGAGTTTGCACAGAGGTTTACTAATCTTCGAGAAGTTGTTAACAAAGCGACGATACCAGCCGGCCATTCCCAGAAATCTCTTAACCTCCTTAGGGTTAGAAGGGGTGGGATAGTTGAGGATAACCTCAACTTTACCCGGGTCTGTCCGTAAGCCATGTTTGTCCACATAATACCCCAGGTATTTGAGTTCACTCCGACAAAAGTGGGATTTTTTCATATTAATAGTTAGGCCAGCATCCTTGAGTTGCTGATAGACTCTATGTAAGAGCTCTACATGCTCCTCAAAGGTGCTGGACACACAGACTATGTCATCCTGAAACGCAAATACCTTGTTGTCGAACTCGGGACCAAACAGACGGTCCATGAGGCGTTGCATCGTGGCACTGGCACCGACAAGACCGAAGCACATGGAATTGTAATGGAACAATCCTCTCCGGGGAACCGTAAAAGCAGTCTTCTCAGCAGACTGGAGTGAGTCGAATGGAATCTGCCAGTAGGCCGCACTCAGATCTACAGAGGTTAAATACTTAGCATTATTAAGATGGTCTAAGATTTGATTGATATAGGGTAAGGGGTAGGCGTCACTCTTAGACACAGAGTTCAGCTTGCGAGAGTCCAAGCACAATCTGAGGTCGCCGTTCGCCTTCTCCACCATGACCACTGGAGAGTTCCAGGCGGACTGAGACGGGGACACTACTCCCATCTCCAGCATTCGGTCCAGCTCGGCTTCCAGGGCCTTCTGCTTAAGGGGAGAGAGCGGATAATAACGCTGCTTGATCGGCTTGCTGTCACCAGTGTCAATGACATGGTGCACAAGTGAGGTCCGACCTAAACCCACCTTATCAGTGTTCAACGAGTCGAACTTTTCAATGACCTCGTTGATTACACACCTTTGTTTAGTTGTCAGGTTGTCGTAATCCTCGAGGCCACCGTTAAGGGACACAGACTCTATAGGATTATTATCACTAAAGCTATCAAGACTAATATTTTGTAAAATTAACTTATCACTTAACTTAAATTGTTGCCAGAAATCCACTCCAAATATCATGGAGGTGGTTATACCTGGGACAACATAGAACTTGACAACTCGGATAACCGAATTGTACTCAATTGGCAAAGAGATACAACCCAGACATTGCAAGTGAGTGCTGTCTGCAGTTGTAATACGAAAAGTAGGATTGATACTCACAAGATCAAAACCCAGTTCCAAGAAGATGCGGTGCGCTCCCTTACCTAGTATAGAGCAGGAGGCACCGGAATCTAGAAGGCCTAAGACATTTAAATTTAAAACCTTAACAACTAGATACGGTCTAATGTCACTATCCCGTTTAGGAAACAGGACCTTATCAGAAATAGACTCAGATACAGAGTGATGCACAGAGTTCCTAATAAGGCCCTGGCCTACGCGTTTTTTGACTTGCTAGTACAGTGTGAGCAGTCTGGGGTCTTGACTCCTTTGAGACCACACCGGAAACACACCAGCTCCCTTGACTGTGTGCAGCTGTATGCAGTGTGACCGCCCCCGCCGCAACGAAAGCATTTGCGATCGTGGGGGGTAACCGGCGTCTCCACTGCAGACACCTGCTTAGCGGGCTTTTGTACACCTTTGTTCTTAAGCTGGTGTAAGTCAGATGTAATCTCAAACTTGTCAAGAGCAGGCTCATGGAAAGCGTCTGCCCTAGTACGCGCAAGCTCCAAGCGCTTACCCAAACGTCTCAAGTCATCTACAGAGTTGACATCATGCAAGGCCAGTTCCTTCATGTAGTCAGGTCTAATGTTGTGCATGAGAATGTCCAGCTGTTCCTCACTGGGCATCTTACATGACAACCTTGAGAACATGGCTTGCATTGTACATATATAGTTAACCAAGGACTCAGAGCGGGTTGTGTACGCTGTCTTATCTCGTTCCTGAGGCGGTAATCATAATCAGGAATATCGAAGGTATCTCTAAGCTCACTAATAAGATCCTCATATGAGATGAAGTTAGCTTTGTTTGTACGGAACCAAGACAAAGCCGGTCCATCCAACAGGTCGGAGAAAGCCATAAGGAGTCTAGGCTTAGTAACCTCCCGAGCACATCTAAGTTCCTCTAATCTCTCTAAAAACACACGTACACAAGTAGAACCATCATATTTTAAGTTAAATGAACATAAGTTAAGGGGACGTTCTTTATACACTATGTTACATGTAGAACTATTCCTACTTGAACTAGCTCGCACCGAGCGGTCCTCTCTCACTACTGGTGAAGTATATTCCACCTGGTCACGACCCGAAGGATCATCACCATCATCATCCGAACCTTCGGATTCAGAATCACTACTGGGTTCAGCCCTAGCGATGATCTTCACTAGCCTACCACGAATATCCACCAGGTCGGGGCAATCCAGACCACAACGAGCTAACCTACTCAATAAGTAGTTGGCCCTGAGGGACACCCTAAGACGACTACCCTTATTAATGAAGATGTCACCTGACTGAATAGCCTCCTCCAGCTCGGACACCTTCGGGAGGCAGATCGAGAGCTCAGCCGATGCATCAGCGGGTACCGGAGCACTCGCTTTGATGCTACCTCGACGGACGAGTCGGTGTGCCGCTCTTAGCTCACTCCGAAGGCCAGACACTGTCGTTTCCGGTTCCACTGAAATACCCATGTGGGACAGCTCGTTAGCAAGTTCATCCTTTCTTAAATAATTAATATGTTTTTTCATCTGTGCCATTATGTAAAAATTTACTTACAACAATTATAAAGATAAAATGGCACAGATAGGGATCAATTACAAAGTAAAAATGTAAATTGAGTTACAACAAAGTGTACTAAGTTAGGTAATTATGTTTCAAATTGACTTTTAGAATTTAACAAAGATTAAGGGTATATTAAGAGAGAAAAGTTTCTAAATTTTCTGATAACACAGTTCAGGTTAATATTCAAAATTACAAGGTATGTACACACCTTATAAAAAAGTTTTAAGTTACACAGAGAAATTCACTAAGTTAACACAGAGAGATTCACTAAGTTTACCTTACAAGGTGAAACTATAGGATAATATATATTATATATTAATCTACACTAATAATATAATAAATATATGTGTGCACCATAAAAAAAGAACATAAAGAAGAAAAAAAAACACAATAAGAAAAGAAGTGGGTATTCCAAATAAAATCAAAAAGTTTTTCCAAAATCACAGCTATTTTTAAATTTTAGAATTTAGAATTTTGTGTCTTTTCCAGCCAAAGATGTAGGGAGCTGGAAGAAGACGAAAGGGAAGGTTTTGTGCTTAGCTGCTAGCACCACCAATTAACGTCCTGGAGCGTCTCGGACGATTCCAGAATGGTTTCGCCAGAGATAACCACCTATGCACACACACTAGACTGAGGCTACCGCAGAGTAGACCCAGAGATTTGCCACTACGTTGGGAGCCAATTTATAACACTAAGATGATCAGTGTTACTCACCAACTAGCGCGAGGTAGCTATGCAGAGAACTCTTTCCCAGGGCGCCTTACTACAGAGATTCCAGTGTGCGTGCAAGGGTAGGCCAGGGCTCTGACGAAAACAGTCAGGTAGGGTGTACACACATATATTTATATAACACAGAGATACACAGAGACACACAGAGAGCTTATTCACTGATAGACACAAATATCACAGGTACACAGAAGTATAGTCAGTGCTTAGGTACTTATGCTACTAAGCTACACATAAGTAGTGGATTTACTGGCCTGCAGAGTGAGCTGAGTGAGAGTGACTGCCTGTTGTTACTGCCAGGTGATGACGGCAGATACCTCTCACAGGAGAAGCTCGTGTAGTCCGCACTTCCACGTTGTCGTACCACGTGCAGCCCACTAACTTATAGGTGCGGCACCAAATATCTCATCCGGCAACTAGCCCCGTAGTAAAAAACCCTGTCATGAAAGAAACGACAAATTAAGATCTTGGCTGCGCGACAGACGACAATCGACCCGCTTTGCAAAAGAAGAAGTGACTCACCAGTTTTCTGGGTAAAATGTAGCAAGATGCAATGCAGCAACCCAATCACAGCCCGTTAGGCCACGCGAGGTAACAAATAATCGCGCTTGAGCGAAAAACTGATTCGCGGCACAGTCTCAGAGCAAAAGCCAAAGGACCTCCAACTACCCCAAAGCAGGTCTCGGTCAAAAGTCCTGTCTTTCACGAAAAATCTTAACAAAAACCCGTTCCTTTAAATGCGAAACGCTTCGTCACCGAACTTATGACATCCTGTCATTCTGACAGCAGAAATGTCACCACTGACAACCGATTAAAAAAAGATAACTCGATAAGGCTGCTTTCACATCCTAAATACTGCATCTATAGAAAATAAATGCTACAAGGTTAATGCAATAAATTGTATTTAATAGACAATGTAATACTCCTTAAATGAAGGTATTAAAACTTCTTAGTTATTGTAAAGTTATATCATAAAAAAATCAAATTTGAAAAAGGGCCACTTTCGAAGATGGAACTACGAAATTACAGCATTTGGTGTTGCTTTTGTTTGTAATCTGTCATTTATGTGGGTACATAAACCATGTTGATAGTGCTCTATATTCATTAATCAAGCTGAAATTATGTCGCTTACGCCTGAAGAATGCACCAGAATACTTACAATGCTGGAAACCGGCCGGAGTCAGCGCGATACAGCCAGGACTGTCGGTGTGTCGCTGTCAACAGTACAAAGAGTTCTCCGACGTTACGAAGAAACTGGTTCTAACCTACGCAGACCAGGAACGGGCAGAACCAGGTGTACCACAGCACGAGAAGACCGATACTTGGTGAACACCATGCTTCGAAATCGCTTTCTCACAGGAACTGAACTCACCAATCAGTTTCGACGCCTCGGAGGAAGTAACCCAAGTGCATGGACAGTAAGACGTCGGCTTGCTGAATCTAACTTAAAACCCCTTAGACCTGCAAACGGCCCTAAACTGGAGCGTGGGCATCGTATTTCGAGACTAAGGTATGCCCAGAGCCACGTAAATTGGAGTATTGAAGATTGGTCAAAAGTTATGTTCTCCGACGAATCAAAATTTATGCTCTACAAGCACGATGGAAGACACAGAGTGTATCGAAGACCAGGGGAAAGATTCAAGCAAGCATGCATCGAAGAAAAAGTAGCCTACGGTGGTGGGTCTGTACTTGTGTGGGCCGGAATTTCTTCTGAAAGTCGCACAGAGCTGGTGATCATAGAAAACGGCTCTTTAACTAGCGTAAGATATGTGGAAGAAATCCTCAATGATCACGTTGGTCCATTTATGGTCAATTTAGGTGAGGATGCTATATTTATGCATGACAATGCCCGACCTCATACAGGTAGGATTGTGAATGACTACCTTCAAGAGATGAACATTACTCGTATGGAGTGGCCAGCGCGCAGCCCGGATATCAACCCGATCGAGCATGCTTGGGACGAGCTAGGCAGATGCGTAAAACAACGAAACCCTCCCCCAATCACGCTTCGTGAGCTCAAAATTGCTCTCACAGAGGAATGGGAGAATATTCCCCAAAATCGTATAAGGAACTTGGTGTACAGCATGCCAAACCGCGTAAACGCAGTAATGGAAGCACGAGGAGGCAATACGAAGTATTAAAATTCAAGAAAATCGTAATAAAGTTCAAAAATTTCATGTTTCCTATTTTTGTTTTAAGGAGAGATCAGCAGTTTTTTCTTTATGTAATTTTGTGTTAATAAAATGTATGGTGACTCATATTTTTTTTACTTTCATATATGGAGTATTACATTGTCTATTAAATACAATTTATTGCATTAACCTATCATTTTTAGTTTCCGAGATTTTTAACATTCTTTAAGTGACCCGGATTCATTGCTCTCGAGTGTATTTAATATAATTACATGTCATTTACATTTTGTCAATGTCTAATAATATTAAAAAGAATAAAGATTCGATTGTTTGTTTGTTTGTTTGCATTGAATAGGCTCTAAAAATACTAAACCAATTTTAAAAATTCTTTCACTATCGGGAAGCTACGCTATCCCCGGTGAACATAGGGTATATTTTATTCCCATGTTCCCACGGGAGCAGGTACTGCGCGAGTGAAACCGCGTGATGACCGCTAGTGTATAATATAACACAATAAAGATTCATTATTTATTATTATATGATGGTATAATTCTTATCCTTACTTCTTTACCAATATTATAAACTAGCTGTTCCCCAGGGCTTCGTCCGCGTAAAAGTCGTTATCGCGTAAAATCAATACCCTCCTTTTGCGCAGTCAGTTAAAATGTAGCCTATGGCCTTCCTTTGGACTCAAACTGTCTTTTTACCTAATTTTATCAAAATCGGTTCAGCGGCTTAGGCGAGACAACGTAAGAGACAGACAGAGTTACTTTTGCATTTATAACTATTGAACTACTGAACCGATTTCAATAAAATTTGGTACACAGATTGTTCAGAGCCTGAGAGTAACATGGGAGTTTGAGACTTTTCAATGTGAAATAAGGGTTGTAAGGGGTTGAAATGTTATGATTGTTTTAAGTGAATAAACGAGTGGATGGTAATAAGTAGGCTAATATACAACGCTAATTATATTAATAGTACGTATATAAGTAACAAGATTGTGAACTGTTATGTTAACAAACAAATAACAGTAGCTAACATGTTTGTTGTTGATTTTGAACTTAAAGCAAATTGATAAAAAAAATGTTGAAAAGCTTTGTTTTATTTAAGTTTTGGAAAATATTTAAGTTGGTTTTACTAATTAGCTTGGCAAATTTTGTTATTTCTATTATTATAATGTCGATTTTATAGTTCTAATAGAACTTAGAAAACAATTTTTATAATTACTGTACAACAGTTTTTGAAGATATTTATTTGTTTATTAGAAATGTTCTGATTTGTCTACAGTTTCACATAGCAACTTAGCTAAGTTATTAGATAGCATGGCAATATTATTTGATTTTTTTTAAAAATCTTTAAATAAGATGAATTATACACTTAATTTTTTTGACTTGTGGTTGTTTTATTGCTTCTTTATTTTAATTCAAACATAATTTTATTTTTTATTTTAAATTCAAGAGTAACTTATATGCTCATATTTCATCCTGTATTTAGTTCTTTGTGAAGTTATATATAACACTAAATGCTGCATAAAAACGCGCAAATAATGATGTATAATATGTATATATTTAATATAAGATAAGAAAATGATAGGCCAAAAATAGTTATTTTTTCTTTGATTAGCTCTCCTGTAAAAAATTGTTCTCTGATTTGTGGTACTCTTGAATTTAAGTAGCGATATTTGAACAATAGAATCCAGAGAGTCGATGTTAATGGTACACGTTCAGAAGGATCAGTAGTTACTATGGGCGTCCCGCAGGGTTCAATACTCGGCCCATTTTTATTCCTTATATATTTTAATGACCTACCCTTTTACATGGGGGACAACAACAGGATTGTTTTGTTTGCTGATGATACTTCTTTGATTTTCAAAGTCAAACGACAAATAGATAACTATGACGATGTAAAAAATGCAATCTTGAAAGTGGTTCATTGGTTTAACACTAACAATCTTAGACTGAATGATAATAAAACTAAATGTATTAAGTTTACCTTGCCGAATGTAACACAGTCAGACACCAATGTTCAACTTAATGGTCAAGAGTTGGAACTTGTGGAATCAACGACGTTCCTAGGGTTAACGGTCGATGCGGGTTTACAATGGGGTCCACATATTGTAAAACTAGCTAGTAGATTAAGTTCAGCAGCATTTGCTGTGCAAAAAATAAGGCACTTGACTGATGTAGATACGGCTAGAATAGTTTATTTCAGTTACTTTCACAGTATAATGTCTTACGGTATTCTACTGTGGGGCAATGCTGCAGATATAAATTCTATTTTTATTTTACAAAAGCGAGCCATAAGAGCTATATATAGATTAGGTCCAAGGATCTCTCTGCGCGAAACATTCAAAGAGGTTAATATTCTTACAGTAGCATCTCAATACATTTTTGAAAATCTTATGTATGTACAAAGAAATTTACATAGTTTCCCTAAGTTAAGTGATAGACACAATGTCAACACTAGAAATAAAAATAACCTCGCTGTTTATCATAGCAGATTGCATAAAATCAGTAATTCTTTCAGGGGTAACTGTATACGCTTTTACAACAGATTACCTAACGAAATTAATAGTATGTCCCTAAATAAATTCAAAAAGTTTGTTAAAGGTAAATTATACAGCAAGGGCTACTATACGGTTGGTGATTACTTGATGGATAAGGAAGCCTGGAAATTACTTGCTCTGCTAGATTCTCAAAAAAACTGTTAAAATGCATAGTTTTTAGATTCATTAATAAAGTTGTAAATAGAGTAGTTAAAAGAATAACCCGCTGAGTTTCTTGCCAGTTCTTCTCAGGTGGGTCGCGTTGTGAACTGGTGGTAACTTTTTGGTTTATATAAGTGACGTTTACAAGTGCATTTGTATATGCCTAAGTAAATAAATGATTTTTGATTTGATTTGATTTGGATGTGGAGGAGGAGGGCCGTGTAATTTTATTCATTTCTAATACGGCATCCACATTATAAAAAAAATATTACCTACTCGTCGAATTGCCATCACTTTTTTACTAGGCGGTCCAAATACATCGTACCTATCTACTATCTAGCTGATCATATATTTATCATAATTATAATTATCATATTGTCGTAATTATGTGTTTGTGTAAATTTATATATTAGGCAAGTTTTCATACCCATGGCCACCCCTTTATTTGAAAAAGTAGTACGCAGGATATTTGAAATGCTTTTTATCTTAGGTTGTTGACCTGGCGTGCAGTAAGTGGCACACAAATCAATGAATAAAACTTATCAACCACATAAGTTGCTGACGAGACAATAGCAAGCATTACACTATATTTGCAGGGTTTGAAAAGTTTTAAATGTAAATCAAAGCGTTATTACATCGATAACAATTATATGTTTGTTTAGTTATGGTTACAGTAGTTATGTGTGGTGGGTGATATACTGTAAACAAGCGAACGACTCGTGAACACACAGAAGGTTTGTGTTTGTGGCAATTAAGATTGAAATAATGTAAAAATTACTGTTGTGTGAATATAAATAATAAACAATAATCACGAACTCTGTTATCAAATCTTGTTTATTTACTTATATAAATTTGATTGCACCCCATCTTCAGACCTATGAACTAAGAGGCCGTCCATTAATCGCGTGAGGTTCTTTTCGGCAATTTTTGGACCCCCCCTCCCCCTTGGTGATATTTGGTGAGGTTTCAGATTACCCCTCCCCCCCTGGGCCGAATCACGTGTATTTTTAGTAACTACAAAGGTTTTTTTTTAAATTTTATACATAGAAGTCTCTATTGTTATTATCTATCCAAACTTCTAGCTAATCCGCGCAACTTGACAGATATGGTATTAATATTTTAAGATATCTCCCGTTGCATTTACTCCCGTCATGTTTCTATATGATATTCATAATTTTGGAGCTAATAAAGAAGGTGTCAGTTTGTCAAGCTTAAAATCTTACGTTGGTTTGATCGCAGTTGGCTAAATAGTAGCGAAGTTATGAACAAAAGTACAATAATCAAGGTTGAATTTCCATACGATCATTATGCTTCTGGTCACGACTCTCGATATCCGCGTGGACTAAGCTGCGTTTTTTTTTGTTACGGGGGAACGCGGTTTGGCATCATCATCCTAGCTGCGGGGGCAGCACCTACCCACTAAACCCCGCGGTGTCCCTCCTTTTTTACTAGACATTCTATCTATGTAACTTTCAATAGGTAAATACGATGCTAAAGCCAAAATAGTTTTTTTTTGTATGTCTTTCGGTATCACGCCAAAATTATGGATAGGATAGAGTACATTCTAAATAATAATGACATAATTTGAGATTATTATTGATCGGATTGATGCTGATATTCTGCGCGGTTCCTTTGGGAGACACGATGCAAAAACAAAATGATTTTTGTGTTGTATGATCAACGCAAAGGTATTCCGATTTCAATTAATTTCTGATGTAAGAAAGGAATTAAGTCCTTTATGAATTATTCCATACAAGTTTTAATAGCAGCGTTTTACCTGAAAATAAAACGCATATTAATTTACTTACCTTATTCGAAGCTTATTTAATTGAGATAGGCACTTCCGTTTCCGCCTAACTATACCTTTCCTTTTCCAATGTTCCTGTCTCTTTCTGACACGTCACTTCCGCCTGGCAGTGGTGGGGTAAGTACCCGATCGCCATTTTAACTTCATTAAGTCTTGTTCACCAGGCAGAAATGATTTATAAGCTTCGAATAAGGTAAGTAAATTAATATGCGTTTTATTTTCAGGTAAAACGCTGCTATTAATTTGACTGTACCGTTATTCGAAGCTTATTTAATTGAGACGTGTTTGTTATCGCCTGGTGGAAGTGACGGAGGACGCCAATGTGACTTAATAATATAATAGAATATATTTGCTGTAAAGTAATATTAGTAATACAAAAGAGAAATTACCTATGTAAGATAGGTAATAAGGTAAGCTAATAGGCTTAGAAAAAATATGATCTGATGCTGCGCAGAAAATAATCAGATACTTATTAATTAAAGTAAACCATTCCATACGTACATATGTCCCAGGACGAGTGAGACTGAGTGATCAATAGATCATATGAATAATAAGAATCAATAAATCATATAAACATCTAATCAACTGTATTAAATAATATGGTTACCGAAGATTGATTAATGCTGGGCATAACTTCACGTCTATGGAATTTGCAAAAAGGTATTTTGCGATCTCCAATTTCCTCTTGCTAGTACCTATTATATCTTCAATAGGATAATTATTAATCAACCCAATTTTTTAAGGCAACAGCTGATCTACAACTCCCAGGGGAGACCTTTATACCAGCTTCCACGAATAAAGATTTGATCCAGCCTGCCACTAGGGTTTTTGAGGCAGGTCTTGGTTCACCTCCAATATTTATGAACAAGTTACTGGATTTTGCTGAAATACAACGATTCTCTAAAAGGGAGATCATTTGATTAACCCAATAAACTAGGTTCAAGTTTTTATTTTCTAGATTACTAAATTACCTTCAGCCAGATTGCATATAATCCACAGAATCGGTTTTAGAAACGCAAATTGGCCAAAAACTAGCGCATTATTTTGAATCAAGTAGTTTGTTGAACTAATACTTAGCAAAGTAGAATCATGTATCCTTCTCCTAAGGCATAGGAGAAGTAGAGTGGCAGTATGCCTCTGCACTTGAAAAAAAAAAAAAAAAACTTGAAATTTAGCTTCATCAATACGATTGTTTTATAAGTAACTAGCCAAATCGTTAATGTTCTAAATGGGGGGCTTTGCACGAGATACCGGCTTCTGTAACGCTATAGATTTTAGAACGTGTTTTACCAGCACATTATTACTTAACTGACCGGATAATTCGGGATTGCAAACGGTTGATACTACCGACTTGTGTAACAAGATAGTATTAAATGATAAATTTGTGAATTAAATGTAAATCTGTCAAAAAACTTGCCAAATTACTATCTGCTGGAGTTGAAGGGATAACTTGGTGACTTTGAGACAGTTTGAGACCAAAAAACCCATCATGTCCACGCTGCACTATACAGTTTATGAGTCGATGGACGCCATGACTTCTCCAGAAGTTGGAGTTGGCTATCATTTCAGTCTGTTAGAGACCCAGTCCGCACCTATATTTCCATGCCTCTAAGAGTCATGTCTAGAACATTCGGTGGTAGTAGTCCTGTCATTATGTCGATCAGGACTTTTTCTAGATGGTAAAGGTAAGTGTGAATGGAGCTGCTAGAGTACTCGATTTGATATCGGGACTCCAGAAAACACGTTCCCATCGTGGACCTACAAGAAGGTACGTTCCCTGAGCTTAATTGAGATAACTCAACACTTTGGGAATTAGGTATGGTGGAGGAAACACCCACGCTAGGTTGTAGTATAGTACCCACCTCTGGGAGAAAGCATCGTGAAACTGGGCTTTGTCGTCGAGCTGATCCAGAATCACTTAACTAGTGGAACTCCCCATCTGGAAAAAACTTTATTTGTACACTCTGGAGTCAGATGCCACTCCGGCGCCACACGCCTCTGCGGCTGGACATAGTTGGACACATTATTGTATCTTCTACGAACAAGATCTTGTATACCTATGATTCCACAATAAAGTCATTTGAATTTGAAACGAAACCTGGACAGATGATCCGAGTGGCTGTTGTACATGCCGGATATATAGAAGGCATTCATATGTGACAACTCTCTGCTATTCAAACAGTTATTTATTGGTCAGTTCTAGGAGAGGTACTGACTTGGTACCTCCTCCGTAACGAAGGTATGCGACTACAGACTTGCTGTTGCATTGAATTAATACCGTAATAATTTTGGAACACTTTTAGTATTGCCAACATCTCCTTTTAGTTGCCCTGGAGGTTTTTCTCCCCTCTGACCACAGACCCGAGAGAGACAGGTTGTGCGAAGGAGGTGGCATATTATGTATAGCCGACGGGTTCTGGCAATTCTGATGCCACCACACCCAGTCGTCTAGAGCTACGAGGGGCAGAGTGTGCATGATCCTGAAGTCTGACCTCAACCCTTGGTTTACGAAGTTAAAAAGCTCTCGAAACTTGAGCCTCCCTTTGGGAACTACATGGCTCGCAAAATTGAGAAAGCCTGCGAGGCTTTGAAGTTCTTTGAGAGTTGTTCGTTGCCTCCGCAGCCTGTGACTTATTATGTCCAACAGGCCTGGTATTTTTTCGTCGAGAAGACGCTTACGGTTCAACCATGGATCCCAATAAATTCCTAGAAACACTGACAGGTTCTGATTTCTATCAAAAAATCGCCGAGATAGACTATTATTCAGATGCCTCGTTGCCCGAGTCTGAGCTATCCAATTTGTTACCGTAGCGAAGGTCTAGGCTGTGCTTAGACCAAAAGGTAAACAAGCCATTTCGAGCAATTGGTATCTATAGACGAGGCGTAGCATGCATTGCATAGCCAATCCTGAGGTTGCACAAAATCTGGTATTCGATGTGAATTTATTAGTTTGAATCGATCTGTTTTGATTTTTACTGGTTTAATCGTTTCCAGTATAATATCGAACGGGCCGAACCGTTGCCTTTCAGGACAAGAAACATCGATGAGAGGAAGCTTGGCGAGGCCACAGCTCGTTCTAGAACTCCCTCATGATATCTATGATAGACGTCATTGCAACAGATACTGGGATATTTAGATTTGAGCTCATAACACCTGGGTGACCAAGTAGTGGGTACCGACAAACAGGGCATGCGATACCCGGTTATAATGTTTAAGATATAATCTGGTGCATTCATTTGTTCCCATGGGTTGTGAAACTGAAGGAGACGACCTGCTCTAAACGGGACAATACCTACGTCGTTTTCCGTCATTCCTATGGGTAGGTGAAGATGCACACTTTTGCCCGTACTTTTGCTGATTATTTTGTATTCCACCTGAACAGCCTCGAAAATTGCGACTTTTCGGTGCGACTGAACTGTACTGAACTGATAGTGTATGAATATCATGAACACCCTGCGAGGGTGGTTTACAGCAGTTGTGTCCACTTTGCGAAGGCGGAATTTTTCCAACACAATGCACCTGTGCGCTACTGTGTCGACAAGCCGAAACTAGATGAGAATAACCCTGTGAGGGCTTGTGAGGAAACCTGGATCCCTGCGAGGGACCACGAGACTCTTTCGCTTCAGCCTGCGAGGCAGAAGACGTGTCAGCCTTTAGCCAAAACATTTCCTAATTCCACCAGCTTTCTCAACTGTAGCAGTAAATTTCTCCGCACTAAAGAAGTTGGTACAAGTTGGTGAAATTCTCTTTAAGCTGGCCTTTAACATAGGGTCCTTTGCCTATTTGGTGACGCAGTCTTTACGTGTCTGTATAATTTCAACACGATGTCTACAAACCATCTGTATTAAATCTGAGGAATAATTGTTGTAAATCTCCTGTGGAAAAAATATCAACTATTTGCTGCAGGGCATTAGAATCAAGCGGCTCAAAATGCGTTGCTAACAGAAATAGGTCCGCAAGAGTTTCTTATAACCCTTGTAACCCATACCGTTGTTTGAGTACACACATGGTCAGGGCTGCAAACGCTTTATCAGCATAAACAAGGAGGATTGTATGTCTTAACTTCTCCATCTGTTTTGATATGTAAACCTTATGTATAAAATGTATAACCCGGTGAAAAGGTTAAACATTTTTTAAGTATCGGAATACCTAACCTGATCCCAGTCACTCTTATTTAATTATTGCACATTACACAACCTCCAAATATTTTTCGGAAGTTTTAGGCATTGAGGGCTCCTTTAGTTTAGTTTCTAATGTTGAGCCCAATCCTTGATCGATATGAGAACAACTAAGTATTATATTTTTAACGTTCAGAATATCGTAGTTATTTTCACCAATACCCGACCCGGCAATAACGAAATAGAATCGTAATCAAAATTTGTACTCACATGATGATCTTATTCCTTATTATTTATTTGCAAGCGAAAGTCACGTATTTGAAATAAACGAAAGAAATACGTAAATACGTACCTTACGATTAGAAACAAGCTTACGATTGTCACTATTTTCCTTCTTGCGATGACTCCTATACGAGTTACCTCCGCTGGACGAGGAGCTAGTTTTAGAGCTTGGGCTACTAGAACTAAAAGAACTAGAGCTGCTCGACCGAGCTCGCTGCATACGCGGCGCTGGAGGATCCGGGAGCACATTTCTAACAACCCTATAGGCATTATTTCACGATTCTTACATATTAAATTTCGAAAGTTATTAAACTTTGTTAACACACAGAAAAACCGTTTCTTTAGTGTAGGTACTTGTAAAAAAAAAAAAAAAAAAAAAAAAAAAAAAAAAAAAAAAAAAAAAATGAATAAAATGATATGATATAGTTAATAAATTAAGGTATAGGTATGGTCTTGTGGCCAAGAGTCACACGACCGTTCACGGCGGGAAACAAGACGCCAATGAAGTTAAAATGGCGATCGGGTACTTACCCCACCACTGCCAGGCGGAAGTGACGTGTCAGAAAGAGACAGGAACATTGGAAAAGGAAAGGTATAGTTAGGCGGAAACGGAAGTGCCTATCTCAATTAAATAAGCTTCGAATAACGGTACAGTCAAATTAATATTGTAGGTTTTTTAAATTCACGGTTCTAAAGTTGCTGATAGAAATAAATACACGTGATATCTCACTACACCCCCCACCCCCCCTGGTGATGTTTCGTGATTTTTGTCAGACCCCCTCCCCCCCCTTTCGAGCCTCACGTGATTAATGGACGACCCCTAACTATAATTAATAACGATCAACATGTTTGTGCAGGTATCATTAGAAAATCGAATTATTACAGGTGCAATTCTGTACATTTCTTTTTAACGTGGAAAATATCCTACATGGATTCTATTTCGGACTTCTACCGACTAAAAACCACACGTATCCTACCTAACAGCATACGGTTAGAAGCCCCAGGTAAGCTCTCGGAAGGATACCTCAGGATTCCGACAGACCTACGGTCAATTCTGCCCTCTTGAGCGAAGTACCTAAATTGCTCTGTACATTTAGTTCTGTTGTACCGTGTAGCTCAACTAAGTTGCCGGTAGACTTTGCCCCAAAACGTATGAGCTGAAATAATTAGTCGGTTAGGGCGTCTGGCCCGGTTCGAAGAAGACCGGTCAGGTGGGCCATACAACTCGCGCCAAATATCTTTGCGTCTCTGAAATTTGTTCGTTCGCGCCGCAATTTTGCAATAATAGGTTTCAGCCGAAGAATTAATGCTGAAGCGGGAGAGGCACCTCTCCTGCCTCAGCTGCGCAGTACTTTTTCCAGTGAAACCTAGTTTGCTACGCTAGTCCCTACTTCCATACTAATATAATAAATGCGGAAGTAACTCTGTCTGTCTGTCAGTCTGTCTGTCGGTCTGTTAGGTTCACGCGTAAACCACCATTGATTTTCATTAAATTTGGTATAGAGATTTGACTTAAGTTCAAAGAAGGATATTGGCTACTTTTGCACTAACTGCGGGAAAGGAGGGTAATGCGGGGAACAGCTAGTAGTAGGTATACAAAAAGTATGAATACTACATTGAAAGATAAAAAGAAAGAAAGAAAATATTTTTATTTAGGACACGCACAATGAATTACAAAAATAAAAAAGCTTAACATGTAATCATTAATTAATCATCAATCAATATCAATCAATCATCATCAATCAATACATATAATATAATCGTAACAAGTCGCTGTCTGTACATGGAAGATAAATAAGAAAAAATATTATAGGGGGGCTTTATGAACGCAATAGAACCCAAAACAATGATTTTTAGAATTTTTGTCTGTTTGTCTGTATGTCTGTTTGTCAGTACGTTTGTGCACGCTAATCTTAGTAACCGCTTAACCGATTGCAATGCGGTTTTTTTAATTGTGTTAAGTTTGGCTCCACTTAACATTTAGTGTTTATTTCATGTCGATCGGTTTATAAATAAAAAGTTATATCACTTTAAAGAATAATACATAGACTTATGAATCTAAAAATAGGTAAATCTAAACTGGCGTGTTGGCTTAATCATAAAAGAGCTTAATGATTACCCCTAAAATAGACATAATCTTTAAGCTCTTTTATGATTAAGCAAACCGGGCAGTTTCAAACGCTGCTTGATGAGTCTGATGAAGAAATACCTGTCCTTTCATTTATGTGACGTAAACGAATTTGCGGGGTCAGCTAGTTTTTAAATATATTACATTTCTCATCATACCGTTTGTTCTGATTCATGGGGGTCCTGCAGATAGCAAAAGTGGACCCATCAAAGTGCAATTCCTCATAAAATTACCCCTTTCCCTGAAATCGTACGTAATATCAATTCTAGGAATAGCCACATAATATTTACAAAATGATAATTGAAGTCTAAACAAAAATTGTAACAGGCACCAACTTTATCTCGATTCTTTATGTCAAAGGCCATTCAATAAAGTCTAAGAGCCGGTTGCAAATTCGCAATGTTCGTGAATTTGTTAGTATTTTTATTTAATCTATATTAGTTTAAAACTGATTCCTGGTGTGTTTGTTTGAACGTGATGATTTCAGGAACTACATACAAGCTGTTGATTTGGTCGTGCACAAGCCTCCTTCAGTGCGTAGTGTACTATAGGTATTATCGATTGCAAGCAACACAAACATACGTAGATAACCAAAACCCCAAAAATCCTGTTTTTAGTGAAATATGATTTACGAAGAAAAAATCTTCACCCGTGTATTTAATGTTTACGTCGCCGAGCCAACGCTAAAGCGCAAGTCACAGTGCCAGCGGGCGGGTGAGCGAGCTAGGCACACTGCGAGCTGCCGAATAACCTACGTGGCTGATGCGAGCGAAGCTACTCGTTTTCGTCGTTAGGCGCGCCCGCTTCGCTAGCTTAACTACCGTCCTCCCCGTTTCGGGTACTCAGACTAGTCGTCGCTTGTCATTCGAATAGCAGTGTCCACGTGTCTAGTCTCATCCGCACTACCCGGTTCGCCCTTCCGTATGTAGTTTTTGGTGTAAACCCCATAGTTTAGCTCGGCAATGTCGCGTAGTTTGCATAACTTCAATATCTCACTTCACCCGCCGCCTAGCTCGCTCGCCCGCCCGCTGGCGGTGTGGCCTGGGCTTAAAGCTAGACAATAGTACCTACTATTGTCGACCTAGATAATGCGGCTACGTATCGCATCTCATGGCTCCTCTACACTGCCCGCGAAGTTGAACGAAGTTAAATGAATACGATAGTGTAAAGAGGCACTTCGGCTTACCTCGTCAAAAACTATACCTCCCCTCAGGCGACTTTATTTGCTGTCGATTTTTGCGCCTCAGTCAATGGGCCCAAAGATGCGGGAAGTGCGTTCACGAAGTACCTCTCTACACTACTTGGCCGACATCGTGTGTGCCGGTGCTTTGCCGGCGCGTGATTTAAGCTATAATTAGTGCTTTGGTGTATGTGATCCAATTATCAGCGTCAAACAGTGGTCAGGAGCAAATTATGTTGTTCCTGGAAACTCTGCCACACAAATTTCTTTGTTCATTACAAACGGCGGCAATGTGCGTGCGCAGGCTACTGACACCACTGAGTGTGTAGTGACGCACTGTTTTCGAACTTAGACAAAGTTTCTAGAGTACTTCGCCTATGAACTTTGCGGGCAGTGTAGAGGAGCCATTAGTTATTAGGTTTCATGAGTTTTTAGTTTCAGCTGACAAGTTCGGTGACCTTTATGTACTTTTTTGATTTGATATTAATGATTTGATGATGAGTTTATGTTGATTTAAAAGATTCCTTCCTACTTCAAGGGCTTAGGACCGGCAGAAACACGCTATTTATCATGCAATTGCAAACAAAAACATTAAGTACTGTTAGTAAACATTAGGTATGAGAAAAGTATTCTGAAATGAAGCATTTCTGGCGTAGTTAAAAATTTTAAATCAACTTATTTACAGAATTAATTGAGAATCAAAGCTTAAATGCCTCCTATACCCTTCCGGGCTTCAGACTAGTAAGAAATGACCGTGTCCCTGTACCCGATGTTTGTGAGCGTGGTGGCGGTGTTGCTATTTATCTACGCACTGATATTCCATACAAAGTTATTGAGATATCAGCACAACCACCACCAAGAAACTCGGCTGAGTATATTTTCATGGAAATAGAACTTTGTCATACTAAGGCTCTTTTAGGCGTGTATTACTGTCACTCTTCAAAAATTGACTATTTCTCTTCCTTTGAACGCATTCTTGAAAACCTAGTCCCATCCTTTAAGCACACCATTATCATGGGTGATTTAAATACTTGTCTTGTTAAGAACGATTCCTACTCTCTTCGCCGGTCTGCCTTTCTACGTAATATTTTAGACTCTTGTAACTTGACTATTCTTCCCCTTAATACTACTCATCATTTTCCTGACTGTGCACCTTCCCTCATAGATCTTGTCATTGTTTCATCTTCTGAGCATGTGGCCAAACACGGCCAGTATAATGCTGATATCTTCTCATATCACGATCTCATCTTCCTTTCATACCGACTTCGCCCTCCTAAGGCAAAACGTAGGGTGCTGATGCAGCGGAACTTTAGTGGTATGAACGTTGAACGGCTTTGTGAGGATGCAGGTATTATTGACTGGACACCGCTATATAGCACAAATTCCCTTGATGACAAGGTTTCAATTTTGACTAATAACTTGATCCGACTTTATGACACCCATGCGCCGATCCGCGCTGTCAAGTTGAAACATGCACCATCTCCGTGGCTCACAGCTGAAATCAAGGAACATATAACTAAAAAGGGGAGGGCTAAAACTAGATACAAATTCAAACCAAATGACTACAACCGTGAGAAGTATGTGTCTATTCGCAATCACTGTAATAAGGTGTGTAGGAATGCACAACGCCAATATATCCATTCGTCTGTTGATAATGGAGATCCAGCAAAAATCTGGAAATTTCTTAGAACACTTGGAGTTGGTAAAGAAAAACAAGAAGTGAATCCAAAAAATATTGATCTTAATGCGTTAAACAAGCATTTCTCCTCTACTTTCAGTTTTGATGGTTCTACCAAAACTAACACTCTAAATCGACTTTCTCAACTTCCAACTCCTGAGTATCCACCTTTTGTATTTAGTCAATTCACTGAATGTGGTGTTAAGAAAAGCATAGAGTCTATATCGTCTAAAGCTGTCGGAACTGACTGCATTGGACGAAATATGATTCTTCCTATTCTAGATGTGATACTCCCAATCATCTGTGACGTTTTGAATCACTCCATTACCACTGGTTTATTCCCAACAAAGTGGAAAGAAGCACAGATTATACCCTTACCAAAACAATCCAATCCTTCATCCTTTAGTCATTACCGTCCAATCTCGATCCTACCATTTTTGTCTAAAGTTTTAGAACGTTTAGTCCACAACCAACTTAATTCTTTCCTAGGTAAAAATCTCCTTTTAAACTCCTTCCAATCCGGCTTCCGTCCAGGGCATAGTACCGTGACGGCACTAGTCAATGTTACAGATGACATCAGAATGGGTATGGAGAATGGAAATCTTACACTCCTTACGTTGCTCGACTTTAGTAATGCATTTAATACGGTGGATTTCCATATCCTACTTGGGATACTGCGCTCTATTAACATATCTCCTACAGTGATTGACTGGTTTCATAGTTACCTGTCTGGTCGCCGACAACGTATTTGCATTAATGATGTTGTCTCTTCTTGGTGTGAAGTATCAGTTGGTGTACCGCAGGGTGGCGTTTTATCTCCTCTTCTGTTTACAATATTTATAAATTCAATAACTCGACAATTAACTTCGTCCTACCACCTTTACGCAGATGATTTGCAGATTTACACTCAAGCACCACTCAGTGCTGTGCATGAGGCCATTTCTGTCATAAATAGCGACTTAGAGCGAATTTGTGAATGGAGTATTAACTATGGCCTACAGGTGAATCCGGCTAAAACACAAGTCATTCTTGTGGGTAGTTCCTGGATGACTTCTCGTGTTCAGTGGGCACAGCTTCCACAAGTCATTTTTAACGGGATGCCATTACCTATTAGTGACAGTGTTAAGGATTTGGGTATCTTAATTGACAATAACTTATCCTGGGATCCTCAATTGCGGAATGTCAGTCGTAAACTGTATGCTTCAGCTGGTTCCTTACGAAGACTACGTAACTTTCTTCCAACCACTACAAAGATCTCGCTGGCGCAGTCTCTCTTACTCCCAATTCTGGACTATGCAGATGCCAGCTATCTTGATCTTACAGAGGAGCAATTAAATAAACTTGAGCGCCTTCAAAACTTTTGTATAAGGTTTATTTATGGCTTACGTAAATATGACCATGTCTCGAATTTCCGCAAAGAACTCAAGTGGCTCCCAATTCGCCTTCGTCGGAATACTCATATACTTTCTTTACTTTATAGCATACTCTTTAACCCTCTAGCTCCTTCTTACCTTAAATATCGTTTTGAGTTTCTTAGTGACACGCATTCCAGGTTCCTAAGGTCATCAAAGAACTTGAAGCTACACATACCGGTGCATTCTACAAAATTCTGTAACAAATCCTTCACAGTTCAAGCTGCACGTTTGTGGAATGCACTCCCGGTAACTGTAAGGCGAGCTCAATCCTTAACTTCGTTTAAAACACAGGTAAAAGAATATTATTTATCCATATGAATCTAAGTATCTATGTATGTGTATATAGGAAGGTATTTATATTTATAATATAGAAAGTATATATTGTATATATGTATGATATGTGTATGTAAATGTTTATTTGAGTATATGTGTAGTATATCAGTGAGTATGTATGTCTACATTATTTTGACAAAGACTTGTCACCATTAAACTTCCCACACTCTAGCTCAATACAGTCCTATCCATCTAAAGGTCGCCTGTAAGAGATTGCTGTTAGCGATAAGGCCGCCCATTGTACATTAGTTGATAAGCAATATCTGTAATTTGTTAATTAATGGTGTACAATAAAGTATTTATTATTATTATGTCCTTTATTCATCAAATACACATATTAGATACATTTTTAAATAAATTTAAAATGATAAAAATAAAAATAAAATCTATTTAAAAATATATAAAATAGCATCCCACCGGCATCGGATACAGGGACCAAGATTCCGGTGGTTAGGGCTCCAGAGACAGAAACCTCCTCACAATACGTGCCGTATCGAGCAGAACTGCTTTCTGGATCTGGCCCTTGACCCAGCTACCTAACGCGAGCCTCTTTAGATGTTGGTCGAGGCTCTTGGCTATGAGTCCGTTCACAGTTACAACTATCGGGACTATGATTGCCGAGTCCACATCCCACATATCGACAATCTCGCGAGCTAGATCTAAATATTTAATTTGTTTCTCTTTTTCAGCTTTCACGAGATTGCCATCATGAGGGATTGTGACATCGACAATCATAACCTTGCGCTCGGACCTGTCTATCACCACAATATCAGGTTTGTTAGCTATAACAGTCCTGTCTGTGATGATAGAACGGTCCCAGTACAATGTGATAAGACCATTTTCGAGAACTGGTTCGGCAACATACTTATAATACGGAACCTCAACGTCCACCAGGTGGTACTTAAGAGCGAGCTGTTGATGGATAATCCTGGCTACTTGATTGTGCCTGTGCAAGTACTCGCTGTTAGCAAGACGAGGACAACCGGAAACTATATGTCTGAGGGACTCACCAGGTTGGTGACACGCTCGACAAATGTCGATCGTGCCGTCCCTATAATATGCCTCCTATAGTTGTTCGTCTTGATAACTTCATCTGCAATTGCACAGACAAAACCTTCGGTTTCTCCAAAAAGATCACCGAAACGTAGCCAGGCTACGGAAGCTAAAAAGTCCACATCAGACCCATGTAGGGCCTGATAGAACCTCCCGTGTAGCTCCTTACTCTGCCATACCTCCTGACGGTCACCAAGGCTAAGTACTGTAGGCCTATGCCAGTTCTCTCTAGCCAAACCAAGCGGGGTGAGTCCAGCGTCCACTGCAACCACATCACGATGCATATCCACGCTCATGCTAAGGAAATACTGCCTGAGGTTGTACACCTCGCGATTATGGAGGCTTTTGGCATTTAAAAAGCCACGTCCTCCATATCTTCGTGGGATGTACATCCTCATTAAAGATGAACGTGGATGATGCATACGGTATGCGGTTAGCAATGTGCGCACCCTCCGATCCAAAGCGTCCAATTCGGTTTGAGTCCACTTGAGTATACCAAAGGAGTACATCAGAAGTGGCATGACCCATCCATTATAAGCGCGAACCTTGTTGCCACCTGATAAAAGACTGTTTAGTACCTTTTTCAGGCGACCAAAGAAACGCTCTCGCAATGAATGTTTCAAGTCAGCTTCATTGATGCACAAAGCCTGCGATATACCCAAGTACTTATAGGTATCAGTTACGAGGAGTGACGTCAGATGGACGGAATCAGAAAGCTGAATACCATCTGATTCCATTATCTTCCCTCGCTTAATATGCATGACTGCACATTTATCTACACCAAACTCCATTTTGATAGAATTACTAAAGTTTTCAGTTACCTTTAGTAAATCTATCAATTGTGAGTTTGTTGTAGCAAACAACTTTAAATCATCCATATAAAGTAAGTGAGATATTACCTGACCTCCTCTTCGCAACCTATAACCTAACCCTGAACTTTCAAGTAGAGTACTTAAAGGGTTCAGTGCTAGGCAAAACCAAAGAGGACTCAAACTGTCACCTTGGAATATTCCCCGCTCGATTTTTATAGGTTCACCACTACCGCATGGCCCTCGATATCCTGGGTAGCTAAGAATAGTTCTCCATTGACTCATACATGACTTCAAAAAGGTGCATAGAGTTGTATCTACTTTATACAACTCTAACACCCTCAAAAGCCACGTATGAGGTACGGAATCGAACGCCTTCTTATAATCTATCCAACATACGGAGAGGTCTTTGCGGTTGCGGCGAACCTGTTGGCTGATGGCCATATCAATGAGGAGGAGCTCTTTAGTACCTCGAGCGCCACTTCTACATCCATTCTGAGAGGCACTTATTACCGTATTATAGCTAATATGCTTGGCAATTTTGTCCCTCAAAATGGATGTGAGAAGTTTATAGACCGATGGCAAACAAGTGATCGGCCTATAATTGCTGGGGTTCGAGGTACTGCTTATTATTATTATTATTATTAGATGCCTATTTACAAAATCATGTAACACGCAATAATTGTTCAAAATGCTCACCCCCAGTGTCTATGCACAGATTGGCGCGGCGCACTAAGTTGCGTTTTAAGCTGCGAAGCACTAGCACATTTGTTTTTATTTGTTCAAATGCCAAAACAATTCTTTCACGTAATTGTGTAACAAAATACGTAGGCTCCAGCCGAAGGACTTAAAAAAACCGAAATCAAAAATTAAAACTTTAATTAAAAATCAAAATTACAATAATTTTCTAAGTACTAATTAACCTAGTGCCTTAAGTCGATGTTAGAACAGAAGTGCGCGCGATGCGGCGCGTTCTCCGTATTGCGCGGCGGATCACGTTGCAACGCCAGGTGCACGTTGTGCTGACACGGCGAGTGAGTTGGCTCCCACGAAGCGTTGCCATGTGCATCAATTGCGTTGCTATACTGATAATGCTGAATCGCCGAGATACGCTGACGTAATTCCTCCACCCTTAGAGAAGCAATTATTTTCCTACTTTTAGGGAAAAAATTGCTGGTGTCGTTGGTTTCGTATATATGTGGTTTTCAGAGTTTTCAGCGATTCTTTCCTTTTGGGAGCTGGAATTTTCTTCAATGGTTTCAGGGTGTTCTCCTCTCCGTTGGTGGTAACGACGAGCCAGTATAACCAAGGTAAGTGCGGTTACACATGCTATTACTATGTAGAATGGTATAGTGGTGTGGTATACCATCTCGAAGTTTTTCTGAATTTGCAGCGGAGGCTGGTATAAAATCTTGTCCCGGATTACATGTAGGGATTTCAGGTTTATAGAGGTTAAGTTAAGGTGTGGCAGGTCTGCTTTCTTCGGTTCATCGGGGTAAGTGATTTTCATAATTTTCAGTGGTCGGCCTTGCACGATATCGTTGGTGTTAGTAAGGGTAAGTTCCGGCGAGCTTAGTGAGCAATGGCTTGGTATAGTGGCCAAGAATGTATGATGTATGTAATGCAACTAAGGCGGGTGGCCGTTGGTCGTGGAAAACTAATCACGTAGCTTTGGTCGTCCAATTCTTCCACAGCTTCCGTCAGAAGGTGTATGGTTGAGAAGCTGCACGTTGATTCGATAACTTGATTTGAAATGACTTGCTGGATACAGTCGTGTGGGGTGCGAAGTTTCTTGTGAGAGTTTTCGTTGCAGAGAAACTGGTTTCCAAACTTCGGGCATTCAGCCTCCATGTACACGAATTCGTTTCTATTAGTTGCTATGTAAGGATGGGGAGGAATAAGGACTTGGTGAAATTTATTTGGTGCTAGGGAGAGCTTATAGAGATCGTAGACGTTCGTGGAGACTATTGGGAATTTGAAAATTATAACTATTTGTTTCTTACTAAAGTACGATCCTGATCTTATTATATTATAGTATTCCCTAAAATCTAAACTTATTAACAGATTTTTCCCATAAATCGTTTCTAACTTATCTAACATAGTTTTAAGTACATTAATGCTAAGCATGGAATGATGGGTTGTCATAGTTCTAGTAAAAGCTATTATATTTTCTACTCTTTTTAACTCGTCAAATAAATCTTCAATATTCTCTGTAATAATCGCTAATAGTTGAGCAAACTGACCGTATTTAACCAGGCCGTGAGATCTGGAAGCATTTTCGTTTAAAATTAAGTTTAATGTGTAGTTAATTCTATTCTGGTTATCGACTAGTTGACTAACTATTTTATCATGTTCCTTAATCCATTCGTTGTTTAAACTAGAACGACTATTAATCTCTAATGATATCTTATCCTGATTCTCTTTAAGATTCACTAACGCTTCGTTGTACCTAATGGCATCCTGATAGTCTAAGTTGCCGGTAATGCTTTTAATTATGGTACCTAAACCGTCAATCAGACCTCTTTTTGTCCTACTAGGTTCTAAGGTTCTTAAATGGTCAACGATAGTGTCTATCTTATTATTTAAGTATTCTAGTTGTAGTTCGTACAATGTGTAAGTATCATTATCAAGTCTGTTCCTGTAGTCCTGTAATTCGTCTTTGAATGTAAGTATTCTTTGTTCTATTCTGTCAAGCTCAATGTATTGTAGAAACGTATGGTAATGTGTAGTTAGTCGAGTTTGTCCTAGTCTAAACGGCAGAAGTCCAGGTCCGTCGTCCAAATTGTCAAGTTTTATCTCTTGCAGAAGTACCAGGAGTGGGGTCAGCGCCAGGATCAATACTCGTATCCTGCAACAATTGTACATCTTTTGGAGGACGTTTGAGACGAGATTTTGCTACTGGGCCGCGTTTCTTAGATGTATAAATATGAATCGGAAGGTCAGCTAAGACTTTATCTTGGGTATATCGGGGTGCTACCTTTTGTCTATCAGCTAATGGGTTCTTAATGAAAACCTGTTGTTGAGGTTGGTATTCAATTTCAGGTTCTCTAGTTTTGTTCCGAGATTCTATGAGGGCGGTTCTATCAGCTAATGCGGTCTCATTTATCAGATCGTAAACGGTCTTCATTTGTTCTCTGTGGGTCAAAATGTATTGTTGGAGTAGTTTTTCGTTCAAGTCAATGTCAGTGGGGTCTCTGGGGTCAAAATGTCCTTTTAATATGTCGTAAGGTCGGCATTTTGTAAAGCTGTGTATAGAACTATTGTAGGCGATTAGAGCATAAGGTATGAGGTTAACTATGGGTTCACCCCTATTCTTTAGTTTCAGTATGCGGAGGTGCTCTAGTAGTGTAGAGTGGAAACGCTCTATATTACCATTGTCATTAGGAGAATGAGGTAAGGTTTTATGATGGGTTACTTTGTGTAATCTTAAGAATTCAGTAACTAACTGGTTCGTGAATTCGGTGCCGTTATCTGTCACGATTGTCAGGGGCAGTCCATGATGGGAACTAAACAGAAGGAGGGCTTGTACTATGCTTACTGCGGTGCCATCTCTCAAGTGGTATGCCTGGGCGTATTTCGAAAAGACATCTATAAAGGTAATGTATTTTTCTGACTCCACTGTAAATAAGTCAGCATGATCAATTTCTAGGGGCCTAGTGGCTGGTGGTACGATGTTAAATTGCTGCCTTTTAGGGTTCCTGTCGTACTTACTTTGACCACAAATGCTACACTCATTTATGAACTTAGTTATATGCTCTCGCATTTTAGGCCAGTAATATTTCCTAGATAAAGCTAAGTAACATTCGTTAATTCCTCTATGGTTTGTCTTTCCGTCATGGTAATGTCTTATTATGTCCTGTTGTCTTAGATATTCTTTTACGTTTTCTAATTCTACTTTAGCTAAAACAAGGTTCATTGAAGAGCTCCTAAATTTGTCTTGAATGATCGGTATAATTTTATACATGGCTAAAGTGGGAACTATTAGTAAACCGGTCTTAACTTTAGGGTTTACGTATTCTTTTACAGCTTCTACTACGTCGCTCTCGAGGTTACTTTCTGTGATTTGGATAGTCACTCTAGTGTGCGTCTCGAAAGTCTTAGTAACAATAGGTCGTCTTTTAATGTCGTTAACTATGGTCATAATTATCTGTCGATGAAACTTGTTGAGGGGTTCGTCAGTGATAGGTACTTCTAGGATTGGATGTTCTTGACTCGTGTGAGCTGTACTGGTAGCTGAGTTGTCTAAGCTTAGTTGTCTTTCAGAGGCATTGGCGACTATAGAACTGATTTCCTCGTTGTGAATTTCTATTCTAGATAGCGCGTCAGCATTGGTGTTACTTTTGCCCTTTTTGTACACGACTGTGAAGTCGTATTCACTGAGTTTCAATCTCCACCTAGTCAGACGAGAGTTTGGTTCCTTAAGACTCATCATCCACTGGAGTGGTTTATGATCAGTCAGAACTTTAAATTTGCGTCCGAAAAGATAGTGTCTGAAGTACTTTGTAGCCCATACTATTGCTAGCAATTCCTTTTCAATAGTGCTGTAATTAATCTCACTCTCGTTGAGAGTACGAGATGCGTACGAAATGGGTTTGTCTGATCCTATGTGCCCTTGTGATAGAACTGCTCCTATTGCAAAGTTAGAAGCGTCTGTGGTCAGGATGAATTCCTTGGTAAAGTCGGGGTATTGGAGTATCGGGTCATTAATCAGTAGGTTCTTACACTTTTCGAAACAGTCGGTATAGTCCTTGTCAAAAGTTATTTTCCTATTCTTCTTGAGGCATTGGGTCATGGGTTTCGTTATTTTCGCGAAGTCTGGGATAAATTTTCTGTAATAGCCTATTAGTCCTAAAAATTGTTTAATTTCCTTTGCCGTTTTTGGCATCGGATATTTTTGTATGGCCGATATCTTATCGGGGTTGGGTTTTACACCTTCCCTCGTTATTACATGTCCTAGATATGCTGTTTCTGTTTTCAGGAACTCGGATTTGTTCATTTGTATTTTAAAATTAGATTCTCGAAGTCTATGGAATACTTTTTCGAGATTTATCATGTGTTCCTGAAGGCTAGTACTAAAGATGATAATATCGTCTAGGTATACCAGACATATTTCGTTCTGTAGCCCTTTCAGCACGTTATCCATGACGCGCTGGAACGTAGCCGGACAATTTTTGAGGCCCATTCTTAGGAATTCGAAATGGCCTTGCTCTACGGTAAATGCAGTCTTCTGAATGTCCCTAGGGTCCATTTCCACTTGGTGGAAACCGCTAGCTAGATCTAAGGTGGTAAAATATTGACATTTTCCTAGTTTGTCTAAGACATCTGAGATGTTGGGAATAGGGTATTTATCGTCAATTGTTTTTTCGTTTAATTTACGATAGTCTATCACGATACGCCATTTCTGTTTGCCAGAAGCGTCATTCTTTTTAGGCACTACCCAGATTGGTGAGCTCCAAGCGGATTCAGATGGTCTGATAATGCCTTGGGCGAGCATGTTCTCAATCTGGTCCTGAACTTCTTGGCGGTGAATGAAAGGGTACCTATAGCTTTTGGTATAAATAGGGACTTCGTCGGTTGTATTAATTCGATGTTTTATTTTGTTGGTGAAGGTAAGGGGTTCGTTTTCTATGTAAAAGACGTCAGAGTATTCTGAGCATAATCGTACTAAATTAGCTTTTTCTTCCTCGTTCAGGTGGTCTGTACGTAGTCGCGATATCACATCATCTGTACGATTTGAAGTTTCGATTGGCGTGCATTTAATGTTGAAAACGTCTGCACAAGCGGGCTTATTTAAATAAAATATGATGTCATTGGATGTAGGGTTCTCGATTTCTACATAACCTTGGCCATTGACTACGGTAGTGAGACATTCGTGTAGAATGCAACCACAGAAAATCTGTTGTTCTATAGACACTTCGCCATCCGGAGCGTTAATGGGTATTTTAATAATTTTAAAGCTTTTAGCCGGAATCATGTCTTCGTACAAATTGATGTTGCGGGAGTTATATAATTTAATAGAATTCGTTGCGTTTCGGGTAATTAGTTTAAAATCTTTTAAATCTATGTTTGCTTCCCATTTGGATAAAATATCTAAACCAATTAGGCCGTCAAAGTAATCATGAAAACGACATATGAAGAGTTTAATACTATCGTCTTCATTAAATTCCCTAAAACATGGTAACGTTATAGAGTGGTCACTTTTCGTAACGCCATGTATGTTTGTTACTTCAAACGGGTCGTAATTAAGTCTATGGTCGGGAAAGAAACGTTGTATGGCCTCGGGGCTAATGAAAGATTGGTTCGCACCGGTGTCTATTAGAAATTTTAATGGTGGGCAGGAAGTCTCTATATATGGTAATTGTCTTTGGGTCTGTAAGTTAATATCTATCCTCGCTCTTTGGGTTGTTGCTCCTTCTGAAAATTTACGTTTTCAGAGGTGGGGTTGACAGCAAGGTCACCTAACGAATGATGGTCATAGTTAGGTCTCTGAGACGTGTCATAGTCGTCATAATTCCTATAGTCATGAGAGTAAGTTTCGTCTTGAGAGTACTGTCCGTAATCGGAGTAGTCGTAGTTGTAGTCATAGTCATAGCTGTAACTGTTATCGTAGCATTCGTTAACGTTCATTTCCCTTGTTTTAAAGTAATTGTTAGGCGGTGGGTTGCCTTGGGTACGCCAGTCGTGATTTCGGAAACCACCAGTGGGCGGCAGCGGTTTAGAGTGGAAGTGTTGTACACCACTCATTGGTTTGGGGACAGGTAACTGAGGCCTAGGTTGCAATCTGAACGTATTGCTTTGGGGGTTATAATTGTTAGGTCTAGCACTGAACATATTCTGTGTGTGTGTGGGCATACGTACCTGGGGTTGGTTCTGACCGGGTCTGAAGCCGTTGTGCTGGGGCTGCGGCGCAAACCTAAAAGGTTGCGGCGTTGGTTGCATGTGAGGCGGCTGTGGCCTCTGCATGAACGGTGCATGCCAAGAAGCTATATTTGAGGTATTGGGAAACTTTGAGACATGTGCAGGAGCCAAATGAGTGACCTTAGGGGTCTGGTGTGGTTTAGCAGAATCGTTACGATTTTGGAGATATATTATATTCATTTCCTCCTGGACATATTCCAACGCTTTCTCTAAAGTATCAGGTCTCATGCACCTGATACGTGAACCTAGTGGTTCCTGTAAGCCTCGAACGAACGCTTGCAGTGCGAGTTTTCGATATAACGTACGTTTAGCCTCGATAGTGGTGGGTATGTTCTCGTGGAGAGTCACGTAAGTCATGATAGTGCTAAAGAGGGTTTGGCAATGATTATAGAAATCTTGCGGCGATTGTCGTCCCTGTGTGGCCAAAGAGAGGTCATTGTAAAGGGCGGTCTCGTCCCTCTGATCGGCAAAATTATTAATCAAAGTATTTCTTATGTCTAGCCAATTATCAGGAATACCATTAGCATTAATTATACTAGAGGCGGGTCCGGTGATTTTGTTTAATATGCCATTAATTAAGCAGAGATTTGATAGCTCACTACCGGGTTGAGCTCCTAGGTACGTGCATACTATTTGGTCGCATAATTTAATAAATCGTGTAAGCACGTTTGGGTTGCCGTCGAATTCTGGGACGTGGCGTATGGCCTTGAAGATTAGTTTCTGGCGTAGGGGTTGCCATTTCACTGATTTGAAATAAACTATTTAAATCTAAATTAGAATTACTTATACCTATGTCTCTACTGCTATCTAGATCTCTTTGCCGGCGAGTCTGTCTCTGTGCAGACTCACTGGTGCGCGGAGTACTTGGATGAAAAATGTTGGAGTAAAAAGGGATTACGTACTAAGGAAATAGCAACACAAGAAAGAATCTGTGCAACTCACAATTCCATTTCAGTTTTCTGCGTATCGATGCCTGGATACTCTCCTTCCACGTGGCTGAAGCACTCGTAGATTCGGATGCTCTTCGTGGCTGCTAGATAGCGCCCGGGCGACTCGCGATCGCGATTTTTCGATTTTTGAAGAATCTGAGCTCAAGCGAACCGGCCCGCGAGCAATCCTACCGACTGCGCCAAATACGTAGGCTCCAGCCGAAGGACTTAAAAAAAACCGAAATCAAAAAATTAAAACTTTAATTAAAAATCAAAATTACAATAATTTTCTAAGTACTAATTAACCTAGTGCCTTAAGTCGATGTTAGAACAGAAGTGCGCGCGATGCGGCGCGTTCTCCGTATTGCGCGGCGGATCACGTTGCAACGCCAGGTGCACGTTGTGCTGACACGGCGAGTGAGTTGGCTCCCACGAAGCGTTGCCATGTGCATCAATTGCGTTGCTATACTGATAATGCTGAATCGCCGAGATACGCTGACGTAATTAACACTCACAATGTCTTCATTGTAAACAAGTCTTTTAATATCTCCCCACAAATAAAAGTCTAAGGGCGTTAGGTCGGGTGAACGCGGCGGCCAGGCTACCGGTCCACCACGGCCTATCCACTGCGTACCAAACACTTCACTTAAATATTCGCGCACTTGGCGTCCATAGTGAGGTGGCGCACCGTCCTGTTGGAAGTACAAGTCCCTATGAAATGCGAGTGGAATGTCATCGAGCATCTCATTAACCACATGTCGGAGTAGCACCAAGTATGTAGCACTGTTCAAACGACCGTCAATAAAATATGGGCCAAGTAGATGATCACCGATGATACCAGCCCGCACATTCAGACTAAACCGGACCTGGAACGAGTCCCGCGTAGTAACATGTGGGTTGTGTTGTCGGTAAGCCCACCAATGTTCATTGTGGACGTTATAAACGCCCACGCGCGTAAACAATGATTCGTCGGACCACAAAATGTTCACGTCCTGATGTTCAAGGAGCCAGTGACAAAAAACTGTCCGAGCGTTATTGTCCTGCGGATGCAACTCTTGAACACGTCGGAAATGGAACGGATGCATTAGTTCGCGATTCAGCAGCTTCCACACTGTGGTATGATGAACACCGAAACGGCGACCGGCTTCACGCGTACTGGCTCGAGGTTCTTCCTCAAAATAATTGAGAATCTGCTCTTGCCGATCAGCTGATAGGCCTTGTGTACCACGACCTTGTGCATGTCGAGGAACCTCGAACTGTCGGTGATCCCTTAAAGGCTGTGTGGCGGCAAGCATCATGCGACGAGATGGTATTGGTCGGTCTGGAAACATTTCCCTGAACATGCGAATTGCATCAACAACGTTATTATTAGAAATAGCGTAAAGGCGCACCATTTCCACCAACTCAACGTTACTGTAACGCTCTGACATCGTTACCGGTGTTGTTACGGACGTTATGCAGATATCGGCGCGTGCGGTTATACTCACGCTGAACGCGGGCGAGCGACTAATTAATTCAAAATTTCAAATTCACCGATCAAAGGCGCCGCCTGAGCCGCTCGCTCCTGCGCGGGGGTTGGAGGGGTAACTTACACGCGCCGCGCCGCCACCGCAGGCCGCCTCCTTTGCCTATGCCTACACATTTGTATGTGCCTACTAAACTGTAGGCAAAGAAGAAACGGTTTTGAATGAACGGTGAAAATGTACCTATGTAGGTAATAGTATTATTAGAATATTTAGAACCGATTCATACGAGTTGCTTTTTAAATTTATTTTATTTAATAATTATTAGGAACTTAATTTTACTGCCCCATTTTTTCACTTAATATTGGTTTAGTATAAGCAGTAGAGTTCCCGTAGCAAATAGAAAAGAATTTAAGCAGGAAAAAAAAAGTGTATAAAAAGGTGTCTCGTTTTATCCCGAAATATCAACGAGTGTAGGCAGTACAGTCATGTGTGCAAGTAATGCACAAATGCAGATCAACATCCTGTATAATCCAAACAATATTTATTTAAGATTATTTTTGAAAAGCAATTAGTATGCTAACTGATCATAAATTTTAAATGTGGAAAAAGAATTAGTTTCGAACAGGATTCGAACCTGCGTCTTCTGCAAACCGTGCAGACACCTTATCCACTCGGCTACCGAAACCCACTCGCAACCAACCAAATTTTCCACCTTATTATACGTCTTGGGGCGACGTAGGTACCAAATACTGGCACTTTTTAAAATTTGGTTGGTTGCGAGTAGGTTTCGGTTGCCGGTGGATAAGGCGTCTGCACGGTTTGCAGAAGACGCAGATTCAAATCCTGCTCGAAACTAATTCTTTTTCCATATTTAAAAATATTTTAGTTCTATAACCCCGTTTTTGAAAAATGTAAATAACATCACTATGAATAATAGGAGCGAAGCAGTTTTGAAAATTATACAAAAGGAACGAAAATACATGCTTTTTTGAGCCTTCGTTGCGTCAGTAGTGTGCTCTGTGTAAATGGTTAAAATTAACTAACAACAGTAAATGAATAGGTTATCCATATAAAGCTTTTAAAATAAGCTAAATAATAGGTATAACATAATTGAAGTTTAGTGCAAAATATCCTTATGAGATGGATAATATATAAGGTGCCCCAAAACTAACTGTTCAAACTTCCTCACGTGACGTGGCGCCAATCAAAAAGAGTTACAAAAATGAAGAAAAAAATCATGTGAACACTTTAGCCGTAAAACCGTTTCAAAGGTCCTGTAAATTGTCATTAGCACCCTTTCTTATACTACTGCGTGGCAGCAAAGAGTGGCCACGACAGCCAGGCAGGTGCTCCGTGGCTTGTTTTGTCACGCCGTTCATTTTATCTCGAATTGTCGCGGTACCAAACATACATACATACATACATACATATCATCACGCCTGTTTCCCATCGGGGTAGGCAGAGACTATGGCTTTCCACTTGCTACGATCCTGGCATACCACTTTCGCTTCTTCTACTTTCATAAGTGCTTTCATACACGCTCGCCGGTTAAGGGTACTCTTGACCTGGCCTTTTTCCAGCAGGTCATCAATTTGGTTACCATGCGTACGCCGAGGATGACCCCTACCAGCTTGCCCATTCATTATCGCCTTATAGATCTGTTTAGTCAGTCTATTTTCATCCATCCTCTCAACATGTCCAAACCATCTAAGCATCCCTTTTTCTATCTTTGTCACTACATCTTCAGTTATACCACATTGTTTTCTAATCACGCTATTCCTTTCTTTGTCCATCAATTTCACTCCAGCTATACTTCGCAGACTTCTCATTTCCACTGCATTAATTTTACTTTCATGCTTCTTCTACCACACCCAACTTTCACTACCATACATAAGTGTGGGGATAAGCACACCCCTATGCACAGCCACTCTCGCCTTCTTAGACACGTTTTGACTGCTCATAAAGGTATGCATCGCCCCATTCACTTGATTTCCTGCCAAAACTCTTCTCTCAATATCCTGGTCACACTTTCCATCCCTCGTAAATTTTGAACCCAGGTATACAAATTCTTTCACCTGTTCCACTCTTTGCCCTTCGATAATAATAGGGCAATTCGTCATACATTCCTCTCTTTCAAAAACCATTACTTTAGTCTTACTTACATTCACTTTCATTCCTCTACCTTTCAGCGCCTCATGCATAATATTAACCATCAACTGCAACTCCTCCGCCGATGCAGCTAAGATCACCTGATCGTCAGCATATAGGAGGCATTTGATGGTCAGCTCGTTCAGTTTTATACCACACGCACTCCCTTGCAATTCTTTCAAACAACTGTCCATGTACAGGTTAAACAGCCACGGTGACGCTACACAACCCTGTCTCACACCCCTTTCTATATTAAAGAAGTCCGTGCAAGCTCCGTTGATCCTGACACAAGCACTTGAGCCCTCATAAAGAGATTTCAGTGCTCGTATCAAGCTGCTGCTCACCCCGTACAAAGACAATGTTGACCATAGTTCATTCCTCACCACTTTGTCATAGGCCTTCTCCAGATCTACGAATACGCAATATACCTTTTGGCTTTTCGCCAAAACTTTTTCTGCTATGCATCGTAAGGAGAAGACCTGATCCGTGCATCCCCTTCCTTTCATAAATCCTGCTTGAACATCCCACATTTTTCCTTCACTTTCATTCATCACTCTTTTTATCAACACTTTCGCATACAGTTTACCGACGATGCTGAGCAGGCTTATGTCGCGGTAATTTTTGCACTCTTGCTGCGACCCTTTTCCTTTGTACAGCGGCACAATGACCGCTTTGGACCATACGAATGCTTAATATATCGGCGGTACCAAACGAATGCTTAATATACGACCAAAATATAATATCTAATAATAATAAAATAATAAAGATTTATTTCAGACAACATGACCCATAACATAACATTACACAAATAAAAATACTTAATATACTAATACATAACTGAAAAACTTAAACTATAACTTATTAATTATGCCCACAAATATCGACGGTTGTGATGCGCTGCGTGGTGTAGTTTATTCTTCCTCGGAAGCGTCGGTATACTACACCCTTCGGCCAAAAGGTCTCGCTCATGAAGGTGGATAGACGTTCTGACGGGACCCGCACCATAAACGAACGGAAATCAACGTCACGGTACGAGTCTAGCTGCTCCACCCTCGCGTCACAATTAGTCTTAATATTTATGTACTCGACTAATTCCTCAGCCTTCGTCGACACGTATACGACGACGACGACGTATAGACGAGACACATATAGATATGTATTTAAAAAAGTAAAAACCCTTTTTTCCTAAATATTTGTATTGAATTTCCGATACTTAGTCATCACATGAAACTTGACGAGTTAACTTTGGGACGCCACACAGTGAACCAGAATCCCAATCTAGCTGGACAATATTATTTAAGAGTTGTGTTACGTTCCAACCGCTTTATATCCACAGAATGTGGTATATTACGATTTTAAAAATAACAAAACCCCATATAATTAAATTAAAAAAAAAATACAACTGAAGCTGACGCCCGTTATTAAATATTTCGTATGTGTATGAAGGTCAAGTAAAACTGGATGATTTAGATAAGTTTAATTGTGGTTTCCTTTAATATAGATAGATTTTTCACCGCTTTAGATTAGTCTTGGCAGTAGTTTTGTGTTAATATAATAGATTTATGCTAGGATGCTTATTTCTAAATAAAGGAAATTAAATAAAACGATACCAATATTAATATAATGAGACCACTTTACTTAGGTATATTGGCTTACATTTTTTTCCAACACTTATTCGGAGCATAGAGCAATGCGACTAGTAGGTACAAGGGGAGTAGCCATAGCATGTTTACCCCATACATATCTGTCTGACACATTTTGTAGGGGAAAATCATATTAATATACACCACTACAAAAGCAATCGACTGTCACTATGGAACTTACACAAAAAATTAAAACATATACTCATAACTTCAGACATACACATTTATATAGCGTGTGTGTATAAGCGTACACTTTTAAGAGTCCGCTTTGATAGAAGGAAAACTCTCAGTATGGCGCCTCCCCTGCCAGTGAGCGTCATATGATTTGGAGTCATCACAACTGGGCAAACTTACATTTGCTAAACAGTCCAGGTGTTTTACTTTTCAAACGAAATCCAATAAGAAAAGATGTTATTGGATTTCGTTAGAAAAGTAAAAAATCTTAGAAAAGTCATGTTTCTTTTTTTTTCAGGAACCCGGTGGAGTTCAAAAGCTATTAGTTTAGCTAATTGTTGATTTCTGGAGTCTAAGGCCAAGTTGTTCAAAGCCAATTAACACCAATCGACCTTGCTTCAAAACCTTTTCGAGTTTTTCCACACAGAACCCATTTTTTTCTAAGTTCGTACAAAGTCGGCAATTATTTTTAAATATTTTGCACAGATTACTCCGTTATTTTATTTACTAAATTAAATCTCATTATATTCTCGCATAGACCTGAACGTTTAGTGTCTTTTGGGTAGTTTAGCAACTGGTAGAAAAACTTCCTTCGCGATACCTTCACTTCCTTTTCTGCAATAAAATCAAAGTTGTGCTATCGTGAGGCGCTTATAAATTACTATTTTTGAAAGTGAAGATATGTGGCTCTTTCATATATAAAAATTAGCCCGGGGTCATGAGGGGGCAAGTAGTTTCTGGTCTATGAAATGCGGAAAAACGTATAAAATTAAGAATTTTTATTTTATTTGACATGAATAGTAATTAATTAATAGGTATTCAGAATAAATTTATTGTGAATTATGTAAAACATACCTTCTACTTCACGATGCATAATAAAAATTATCACAATCATCTCTAGTATTTACCTCGAGACCTGACTCATTACACGCAAGAAAGTGAATAATTTCATCGTAAATAACCCGTTTGTACGGAGACGATTTAAAATTATTAAATTATCAGAGGGTACTTGATAAAAAAAATGGCTGAATCGTTGCCTCTGGTTTATAGCCTACTGTTTTTATTAGAAGAATGATAGAAATGAGACGACCCTTTTTGTCCAGCTAGATTGGGATTCTGGTTCACAGTGCGCCATTGTAAATAATGCAATATTTACTAAGAGATTTTTGTAATCATAGACTATCGGCCTTCAAAACCGGGGTCTATATTCCGCGTAGATTGCTCACTGCTCTTACAGAAACAGGCCTATGATGGCAGCATCACGTGAGAGTTTCGCCCACGTCTTATACACCAAGACCCACGATAATACTTGGACCAACCTCCAAAGAAGCGAGATATATAACACCCGAACATAGGCTCAGGGTCGGCAGCGCGAGTGTAGCGCAAGGATTGCAAACGTCCATAGGCTACGGTGACCTCCAATTCACCTGGTGAGCTGTATGCTCTTCTGCCACCTTAGTGGTGTAAAACGTCGTACTTTATAAAATCTGCAAGTTGTAATCTCTCTAATTTTGGGGTAAATTTGGAAAAGGTATTTTTAGTTTTTGATTGATAATAACGTGACTCAAAACCAGCCAAGTTTATAAATAAATATTGTATGTTTATAAATAAATATTGTAGAACAGTATTTATTTACAAATTTAAATATTATGTGCACCAGGGTGCAACTAAGTGCCATCATTAACGGTCTAAATAAAATATCTACTTGCTATTTCCGAACTCCGGGTCAAGTAAACTTGCAGCCAGCGCACGTACTACAATATACTTTAAAGTAGAGAAACTAAATAAACAGTACGTACATTTTTGATACATTTGTCAATACTGTAGTTATTATTCAACATTTGATCGAGATGATCGTGGATGTGTTACTCCTAGCGTCTGTGTTATGGTCGGGGAGACAGCCATTGACACCCCCAAGCAACGTAAACGTGGTCGCTTTTGAAAACAAGAATGAAACAGGATTTAAAATTTATTGGGATAAGGTTGAAAATCCGAATGAATTGGACCCTATTTTGGGATATAAGGTTAGTAACAAAGAGCTTTAATTTATACTAGACGATGCTCGCGGCTTCGCTCGCGTGAAATTCAGTACCCTGAAAAGCTGAAGGCTTTCAGGAAAAGGAGAAGAGAGAAATAAGAATATAGAATTAAAATTTAAAATGATGGTTTATTATAAATAAAAACTCGGGGTCGTGGTTTGTGGTCAAGCAGCAAGAGGCTTTGCGATTTCCGATAGTCTTAGCGGGGTTCCGACTTATCTTGGGTCTCCTGAAGGATGCTGCAGTTGCTGAAGTAGCCGTGCCGTCCACAACGTAGAATGGCACGGTGTTCTCGACCCGTAGCGCAAATCCAGAGGGTGAGCTTCTTGTAACCCGTAGGGTGAATGGTTCTTTAGAACCCGGAGGGTGGACCCTGGAATGTTCCAGACTAGGGGTTAGCTTGAACCCTTGTTCCCCGCATATTCCCAAAGACAGCCGGCTCCTGCTAACCATTTCAGGAGTCGGAAGTCTTACAACATCTGCTTACGGCACTAATTCTACAAAGATGTTTTTTCACACCCACTTAACTACCCCTTTATAACATGGTGGACCAACAGCCGTTAATTTTCACAGTTTAAAAATTAGATTACGTTATACACAATTTAACTCACCCAAGGATGGGGTACTCGTCGTTTGCAGCTAGACAATTATTCACCTAGGGAGAATTTCGCTCCCTATTCACCGATGAATTATTTAATCAATTATATTTAAATTTAGAGATCTTTCTTGATGCACTGAAACTTTCGCGATAGTATATTTTAAATTTGTGATGTGTTCCCCGAAACTGCGCGTGCACTCCTATTTATAGCATGCTCCGCTGGCGGCTAGTATCGTCCCTACGTCATTTACCTACTTGGCGAGTTAACCCGCGCTAGTCTTAATGTGACTATTTGTCGGCAGATGGCGCTTTCAACAATTTTCATTATAAAATAGTTTTTTAATATACACAAACTAATTCTAATAATAATATGAATTAATAGATTATTTATTCGTTGCTTCACAACGTTACATACTCCCCCGCTCCGGTGAGCGTTTGACGTACCCTAACACGTCAAATGCTGCGTTCGTCCTCGAACGCCCCTAACCTAAGACCTACTACTCGTCTATGTGTGTGTGTATATTCGTGTGCTGTGTGAATGAGGTGATGCTGGGTATAGCGAAGAGTCGGCCTTAACCTTAATGAAACAAATTCTCAGGTTGTATGTAGGTGATTCTGAAGAATTTTATGGGACAGAAAGAGAAAAGACGTATTTGAGGCTTTGGGTTGAAGGTTCAGGTAATACGCACCGCCTGAAAGTGGGGTGTGTACAATAAGGCTTTTCGCTGAAGGCTGGGATTTATACAACCGTCCCAGAGAAGAACATCCTACTAGGGCTAGTGTGACACTTCCGAATCATAGGATGAGCTATCCCCCAGGGCAAGCCTCTAGCTTCCGAGTGGTAGGAGTAGCCATATAACGAAGATAAACATAAAGGTGACTTACACCTAAGACTGTTAGGGCAAGACAAATGCTGCCAAATAACAGTACACCATAAATCTGTTCGGGTAAGACTCATGCTTCCTCGCAACAGTAAACAACCTCCAACATAAATCTGTTAGGGCAAGACCATGCTGCCAACTAACAGTAATCGACGAACTCTGTTAGGGATAGACCTATGCTTCCAACTAACAGTATCTCCAAACTAAACCATGAAACAGAAATGTGATAGAAAATAAATTATTTGCAGAATCCTTCGTGATGCTAGTTAACCCTTATGTCCCCATGACGAACACGGCATGTGTTTGTCACGTTGTGTAGTCATTTGAATGTAATGTGTATTGTCCCTAACTAATAACTAGGCTATTTAGCTGTTTAACAAAATAAACAATAAAAACTAACTGCTTATTCGCAACCTTAGTAGTAATAACAAAAACTAAGTGCTTATTCGCAACCTTAGTGGTAGACTGTTGTGACTATTATGTCAACCCTAATAAATGACGAAGTAAATGCATCTTTCGGCCATTATGCCAATTATATAAAAAAATGGGACCCTTGTGTGCCACCATAGTAGTATACAATGTATGTGTGTGCGTGACTATTATGTCACCCTAATAAATGACGACCGTAAATAATATTTGGCCATAACGCCAATTATATAAAAAAATGGGACCCTTGTGGGCCACCATAGTAGTATAACATGTATTTGCGTGCTTCATTGTATAGTATGTATGTGTGTATGTAAGAATTCAACATTGTGTAAGTTATGTTTTGTTTGCGAGTATAATGTTGACGTTATAATGTTGATGTAAACGTGTTATCTATGTTCTATCTAAGGCCAGTGTTACACTACATTCCATGCTATATTAACCCGTCAGCTTTCGTCGGGAAACAAAACTTAGGACATTTGAGTCACCTTCTCTAATCTACGAATGTGACTCGCCTGTAGCTAGTCTGCCCCCTCCTTCCGCCTTTGGGAGTCACACAACATGAAATGCAAGTGTCACTATGTAAATAATAAAAAACTGCTTATTAAGTGTTGGGAATTGTGTGTGATGATAATTATGATGAATGTGTGATGACTAGATGCTATCTAAGTAGTATGTAATTGTAACTGTGAAGTTTTCGTGATGAAATGTGTATGCGTGTAACATGACACGAAATGTGGTACCTTATGTGCCACCTCAGTATTAAAATTCTATTACGGTGTGCTAACACCCTTATATTTTCCAAAAGTTTAATTATCAAAAACACTATTGAGTAAGTGTACTGATATGCTATATACGCTATTCGCAAACGCATCTTAATGCAGTGTGTTATGGCCTTTACCGTTATCTGCATTCGTCTTTGTACTATTGAGGAATGTGAATATTTTTCGATCCACCCGCAGAATAACAAAAAATAAATTCCTCTTTTTAGGGTTCGGTGAACCGAATTACAAATTGAACCTTAATGGAAACTTAATATTTGTTGTAGGAATTACTTGATTTTGGAAATACTTCCCTTTTAGGGTTCCTTCGCTCAAATTATAAATTGGACCCTTCTAGATATTAATTGTTTGTCTGTCTGTCTGTGTTTGAAGTTATTCTAACCAGAAGTAGTAAGTAGTGATAATGAAGTGTATGATGATTGGTTGATGACATTAAATAAATGTTTGACAGTTTTAATCGATTAATACAATTTTCGACGCTAATATTATTTTTATTGAAAAGTAACTGTTCCCGCGAACGTGTTAAGAGTTAATTGTATGTTAACACGTACCAACTACAATTTTTTTATAAATAGTTCCTTACTGCTACGGAACCCTTATTATTTCGAATTGTGTCAAAAGCGATTCGCACTTGGACAGTTCTGGAAACAATCTATATCGTAGTAACTAACTTTTTATATAAATTGTTCCTTACTACTAAGGAACCCTTGAATATTTCGAATTGTGTAAAAACCGATTCGTACTTGGACGATTCTGGAAATATCTTGTATTAAACTGTTGGTGTCAGGAGTATATTTTATTCACTTCCACCCACAGTTTATATGGAAAAAAAAATCCGCTACTATCGAGCTAGGAAATAAACTTACTTGTAAACGTTATGAAAGCAAAATCTGCCGTTGTTTTTTCGAAACACGAATCAAAGTTACTAATTTAAAGTGGTTTTTGGCAAGAATGTATTCAATGCGTAATCAACGTTCGGAATGTTTTTTCTCAGTTTTATTTTCAGTGTACCAGATTTCGACGCAATTTGAAAAGTGAAAACAATTATAATTCTTCTGTTATTTACTTGAAGTGCAAATTCGTAAAATGTTTTTTCTACCGTTTTACTAAAGTGAAAATTCAATAGGGATTGTTACCCAGAAGTGTTATTATCGGCTGTTGGTCTCGCTGTAAATTCACATATAGGAAATACAACAATATACTTAATACACAAATTGCGGCGGTTTGACGCAGTAAAAAAATAAAAATTGTGGTGGTGATATACTTTGACTACTTTTTATGATGAATATATACTATACAACTCACTTACGAAAATTAATGTAAGCGTTTCAAATTAGAAGTTTTACTTCAGAACTTTAACAAAGTCATATTTAAAATTGAAATAAAAAAACTTTAACTGTAATTTCTTAAAAAAATTTCCACCATAAAATAAAGATTGAGGGTGTGAAAAATAAAATGGGGACCGTTAAAATTTGGAAAATTTACAATATTTATGTTGAGAAAATTTTCAAATTTAGCCTTGTTCTTGAGTTTGCCGAAATCTGTCTAAAATTAATAAAAAATACACAAAATAAGCCGGAAAGAACAAGTTGGCAGCAGAGGTCAGAAGAGCCAAATTCCTGGGTAGTTGTTATAATTTGGAGGGAAACTACCCCGCTAACGGGCACTCTTAAGACTATTTTACACAACTCAAAATATCTTATTACTATGACCTCCCGACTCCCGTCGGAAATCGCTTTCTCGCTACTTCAAACCACGATATGGGCGCCACTGAAAAGCTAGGGGCTTTCAGGAAAAGGAGAAGAGAGAAATAAGAATATAGAATTAAAATTTAAAATGATGGTTTATTATAAATAAAAACTCGGGGTCGTGGTTTGTGGTCAAGCAGCAAGAGGCTTTGCGATTTCCGATAGTCTTAGCGGGGTTCCGACTTATCTTGGGTCTCCTGAAGGATGCTGCAGTTGCTGAAGTAGCCGTGCCGTCCACAACGTAGAATGGCACGGTGTTCTCGACCCGTAGCGCAAATCCAGAGGGTGAGCTTCTTGTAACCCGTAGGGTGAATGGTTCTTTAGAACCCGGAGGGTGGACCCTGGAATGTTCCAGACTAGGGGTTAGCTTGAACCCTTGTTCCCCGCATATTCCCAAAGACAGCCGGCTCCTGCTAACCATTTCAGGAGTCGGAAGTCTTACAACATCTGCTTACAGCACTAATTTTACAAAGATGTTTTTTCACACCCACTTAACTACCCCTTTATAACAGGGTGGACCAACAGCCGTTAATTTTCACAGTTTAAAAATTAGATTACGTTATACACAATTTAACTCACCCAAGGATGGGGTACTCGTCGTTTGCAGCTAGACAATTATTCACCTAGGGAGAATTTCGCTCCCTATTCACCGATGAATTATTTAATCAATTATATTTAATTTTAGAGATCTTTCTTGATGCACTGAAACTTTCGCAATAGTATATTTTAAATTTGTGATGTGTTCCCCGAAACTGCGCGTGCACTCCTATTTATAGCATTGAACAGCGCCGCTGGCGGCTAGTATCGTCCCTACGTCATTTACCTACTTGGCGAGTTAACCCGCGCTAGTCTTAATGTGACTATTTGTCGGCAGATGGCGCTTTCAACAATTTTCATTATAAAATAGTTTTTTAATATACACAAACTAATTGTAATAATAATATGAATTAATAGATTATTTATTCGTTGCTTCACAACGTTACAACCCGTTCGCGCTTCCCGTGGTAACCTATTCCCGTGATGAAAAGGTAGGCTGTGTGTTGTTTCAGACTATAAGCTATCTCTGTTCCAAATTTCAGTCCAATCCGTTCAACCGATAGAGCGTGATTGAGTAACAAACATCCAAACATCCAAACATCTTCACGAACTTTCATATTTTATAATATTAGTAGGATTAACTTTTTAGAGGTTCATCCCTACTAATATTATAAATGCGAAAGTAACTCTATCTGTCTGTTTGTCTGTTACGTTTACACGCCTAAACCGCAGAACCAATTTTAATAAAAATTGGTATAGAGGTAGTTTGAGTCCCTAGTAATTCGAAACTTTAAGGGGAGGTAACCAAATACAAAATTCTTCATTCGCGATAAATAGGGATTGTGGTTATAATAAGGTGTTAAAGTTTATCAAAGACACGGACTAAGTCGCTGGACACAGTCATCGACATGTCCGATTTGCGGCAATAGGCTTAACCTATTACGTGGGACATCTTCTATCTAAATATATATAACTCAAAGGTGACTGACTGACTGACATAGTGATCTATCAACGCACAGCCCAAACCACTGGACGGATCAGGGCTGAAAATTGGCATGCAGGTAGATGTTATGACGTAAGCATCCGCTAAGAAAGGATTTTGATAAATTCTACCCCCAAGGGGATAAAATGCGGGAAGCGGGAACGGAAACAAATTTTACGCGGGCGAAGCTGCGGGCAACAGCTAGTTAAACTATAAAGTGAAATGTGAGCGTATACTTTGCCTCTGCCTAGCCCTTCGTGGATAAAGTCGTGATTATATGTATGTATGTATTCTATTTCAAAACGGCCATAGGCTCACCACCCATTACGTGGGAAGAGTGAAATGTGGGCTTATATTTATTTACCAAATTTACACACAATACATGTATTATACAGAGATGTAGCTAGGAAAAGAAAGTGTACAATGGCACTGCTTATTTCTACAAGAAATTTCCGCCAGCAGGCAGGCGAGAGGAGAACATGACAACGATATTTATGAAAAAGGTAGTATTATACTATGCCTCTGCCTACCCCTTTGGGGATAAAGACGTGACAATATGTATGTATGTATGTATAACAGATTTGACGCCTACTATTTGGCATTGGCCTCGGTGTAATAATCTATTATCTATACTTAAGAGCTTGTCTGACCCTAACCAAACCACATGATTCACTGCCGCTACCCCCGCGCCCCTCTGCTACAGATCGCGCGCCATACTCACGCAGCGCGGCGCCGCCGCGTCAGTCGGTGACAGATTACGATAGTAACGCAAGTAGGGGCGGATCACAACGCACTGGCGAACAATGAATAGAATGGAGTAGATATTTGTGTGAATAGTTTTACTCGGTTTTTAGTTTTATAGTTTTACTTTTTTTTTTAATTGACCGTATTATACTACTTATACCTAAAAATAGGAGGACATTTTTATAGAACTTTAAAATGAACAATTTCGCAATACACAATTTTTATGTACTTAACTTTAATTATATTTACTCAGCGCACGCAACGTATACTCTCAAAAGTAAATAATTTTTCCCGTTTTCGAAACTTTATTTATAGTTGCTCCTATTCGTTGAAGTGTAATGTTATAAACCATCCTCGACAAACAGACTATCGAGCACCCAAACTCCGAAACATAATTTTGTGGATCACACAAATATTCGGCCCGACCCCAGAATAAAATCAGGGCCTCAGCGCGGCCATCGGTTATACTACCGAATGCACCACCGCACCGAGGCGAATTATGAAGAACGAATAATCCTTTTTTACTGTAAAAGAACAATGATGAAAAAGATACTATCTATCTATCTACCTTCACGCCAAATCCCTAGAAAGAACCGAGCGCCACACGGCACGGTCCATACACACCTCACTTGCTTCTTCAACTTTCATTTTTCTTTTCATGCATGCACGTCGGCTCCTTCGGCTCTTGACACCACCTTCAACTAACACACGATTAATTTGGTCGTGGTAGGTGTGTCGTGGCCTTCCCCGACTCCTACGTCCATCCACTTTCGCGTTGTATATCTGTTTTGTCATTCTTTCATCTCCCATTCGCTCCACATGCCCGAACCATCGTAGCATGTCCTTCCTTACTTTAACACCGACACTCTCTTCCAGACCAACTCTCTTTCTTACATCTTCATTCCGAACGCGATCTCTGAGCGTTACTCCGCAGATTTTGCGTCGCACGCATCTCGACCGCGTTTATTCTACTTTAATGCGTTTCCTGCCATACCTAACTCTCGCTTCCATACATTAGCGTAGGTATCAGCACCGCACTGTGTACTGCGAGCTGGGCCTTTTGACTTAGGGTTTTGGTACCCAAAAGTTTGCCTAACGCTCCATTCACTCTATTTGCCGCAGTTACCCTCCTTTCTACATCAGTGGTGTACCGTCCATCCCTGCTTAATGCACATTCAAGATATACAAACTTATCCACCTGTTCCAGCACTACATCATTTACAATTATCCTGGCATTCGTTCTGTCCTCTTCTCTTTCGAATACCATCACTTTCGTTTTAGTCGCGTTCAAATGTAAGCCTCTCATTAGACTATCATCTTTCATCGCTGGGACTAGAGACTGTAGTTCTAATGGCGATTCGGCTATGAGCACGGCATCATCTGCATACAGCACTGTTTGCTTCACATTCACAAGTAAGTAACCCATTCGCAATCCAACATTCATCGATCTTCCTCTCTTAAGACAATCGTCCAGGTACAGGACAAACAGCAGGGCTGACAGCACGCAACCCTCTCTGACGCCAATGTTGACGTCAGACCAGGGAGACAGGCTGCCGCCCACCCGCACACATGCCGTACATCCCACATATGTAGACTACACAGCACGAAGCAGCGCACCATCAATCCCAAATCCTGGCAAGATGATGAGATGAGACGTAATCCAAACACGCTTTATTCTTTCTTGCTACGCAGGATTGAACGTCTGCATCCCACCAAGCATCACCTTTCGAATGTTCATGTCTCTTTGCACTCCCACATGCTTCTTTTGCACTATCCACTATACTTTCTTTCATAATATTCCAGCATTCATCCACATCTAAGTCGGAAAGGCTCGAGTTTGCAAGCCTTTCACTGACTAAGCCTACATACATACTCCTTACGCTTTCATCTTCCAGTTTTTCACTCTTTATCCTTTCAAAGTCTCCGAGAGGGACACGCACTCGCCAGTGCCTCCACTTCTTGAAAAGACTGAATGCAGAAAAAGATACTAATAATACTATTTTTTTTAACGTGAGATAAAATCCATCATGAGTGCTATGCCGGACTCCTACCGACTAAAAAACCTCACGTAACGCCCAACAGCCTATGGTTGGGAGCCCCGGGTAAGCCCCCGGAAGGATGTTCCAGGACTTCTAACAGACCTACGGCCACAATTGCGGCCTCGCCCAGGGGGCGGTTCGGGTGCTATAGCTATATACCGCGTCTTCGGGGGGTTTCGGGTATGATCCCGCTTCTAAGGGCGTGCGTGAACTTTTCACGTCACGCTGCCGTCATGGGCCTGCTTCTGTAAGGACAGTGAGTAGCCCTCTCGCCGTCCTCAGGCCCACGGTCATGGAGGCCGATAGTCTTCGGCGAAGACATATCGCCGATGCCTAGGCACCAACTGCGGAACTCGTGTGGGAAAGTTTTCTCCCGTACCCGCCCCACCGCCTCTTTCAAGAGCATAAACTTGCTCGCAGAGAGAGGCAGCGCAGTCCATCTTACTCCCGCTGGAGAGCATGGCTCGCACCATGGTCTCGAGCGAGAGAGTGTCCACGTCCAGACCCACCACGAGGACCTGGCGCTGTTGCGCCCAACAGCATCATCATTCAGTAAAAACTCATTTTTCTTTCATTAGTACCTTCAATAAAATGATTATTCTTTTATGTGAATCAACAAGTATTTTTAAACAATAAATTTGTTTTGAAAATATCACCGGCAATTTTCTACTATTAAATCGAAAGCCTAAAGACAGTGTTATATTTTAAAGATTTTTTAAAATACTTACACTGTCTTTAAATTTGTACTTGAATTAGCCGACTCCATTGTTTTATGTTCCGTGCAATTACTTCCGGCACCGACTCGCTCGCACAGGAGTGCCGCCACTACTAGGAAGTAGTGGCGGTTTCTGGGTTTTGTATGACATTTTTAGGGTTCCGTAGCCAAATGGCAAAAACGGAACCCTTATAGATTCGTCATGTCTGTCTGTCCGTCCGTGTGTCACAGTCACTTTTCTCCGAAACTATAAGGCCTATGCTATTGAAACTTGGTAAGTAGGTGTATTCTGTGAACCGCATCAAGAGTTTTGTATAAAACGAGAAAAAAGCAGTTAATTTTGGGGTCCCCATACTCAGAACTGATTGATCAGACAGACTGTCAATTTTTTTTTTTTTCATCAAACCCATACGTGTGGGATATCAATAGATAGGTCCCCAAAAATGCTATTGAGGTTTATAACATTTTTTTTTTCTAAAGTGAATAGTTCGCGCAAGAGACACTTCCAAAGTGGAAAAATGTGTCCCCCCCCCCCCCCCCTCCTCTAACTTCTAAACTAAGAGAATGATAAATCTAAAAAATATATATAATGTGCATTGTCATAAAATCTACCAAAGAAAATTGGTTTGAACGAAATCAAGATGGTAGTTCTTTTATTTTGAACGTCATATACCGCAATTTTCGCCGAGAAAAATCACTACCACTGCGAACATCAATGAAAGTTACAACGAACCACACGAATATTTATATTATGTTACTTGCTGCTACGGAACCCTTCATGGGCGAGTTCAACTCTCACTTGGCCGGTTTATTATTATTGTTCCTAGAAAGCGTCCAGTTCAATTAGGCAACCTATCGGACTTGGGGAGGTAAGACAGCAGTCGCTCTCAACTTTGCCAATGGGGATGAAAATTCAATTCATAGCTGCTGCTCCTGGCAGCCAATAAAAGCTGCGTCGGGTTTGAGTTTATATATATGGTTGGGCTTGAAGGCAGCTGGGCAGATGCTAATATGCAGAAAAGGTCTGGGCCCCATGAAGATCTTCTAGGCCCAAGCCGACGTCACTTGAAGCAGTGCAGGTGCTGACCAACGAACGAGGTCCTGGTACAGGCATTCCGTAACGCCATTGAGAACTCGGATGATTCTCGGTGGCAACAATATCGAGGAGATAATATGCCAAATCATACCGACCTAGGTTCAAAAGTAACACCCCAGTTTCTACAAGCCATTGTGAAGAAAGTAAGTAAGATGAAGAAAATTTATATCGGATAGTAAACAATCAATACGGTTCTTAGCTTTTTATTTCTTTCATTCTACGAGCGAAAAACGTTTTTTATGTTCGTTCGTTTATATGTATAACTTTTATAATTAGTGCCATTTATTATTTTATGCACCTACAGCCCCCCCCCCCCCCCCCCCCAACTTCAGGAATTCAAAAGCTTTTTAATCGATCTATCGATGTCGTAATTGAGCATTGTGTGACGCAATCGGGCATAGGTCCGCTTCCTACAAGGCGCGCAGCCAGACTAAACGTAATCGGTAAAGGATAGCGCATACAGATTTCGCGAGGAAAGAAAGAGAGAGAACGTTTGGAGCGCGTTTAGCGAAATGATGTGAAAGCTAAAAATCAGATAATTACAGATAAAAAGAAAACTATTATAAATATTAAAAAAACCGACTAGTGTAAATGAAGTTTTTAGTATTGTCTTTCTTATACATTAAAAATAATATCTAAATAATAGATAATTATAGAGATCCAGCCTAAAGTTTAACTAAAACGAGGTGTTTTCAAAAATTAAAAGTATCGAGGTTTTTTTTAGTAATCGTGTTTTCAGGCTAGTAGATCTTTAGTTCATGAACTGAAGTTGCATGTGTTGTAACTTGTAATGTTAGTTCATTAGACCTCAGGAGTCCTGAGATCTAGATCAAGATAATAGTCTATTTGGCGTCATACGTCCTCTTAATATTATAAATATAATAATATTGATTTTTTGTTTGTTTGTTTGTAATGAATAGGCTCCAGAACTACTGGACCGATTTAAAAAATTCTTTCTCTGTTGGGAAGCTACACTCTTTGCGGGTAACATAGGCTATATTTTATTCCCGTATTCCCACGGAAACGGGAACTACGCGGGTGAAACCGCGTAGTTCCGCTAGTATTAGACACTTTGATTACCTATACAGTGTAAGTATATAATCAAAGATGAGATAGATAAATAGATGAAAGTAAATTTTTTTGCGTACATCCATCCGCACTATTCGTACCACTATAACTCCTAAACGGCTTGGAAAATTATTGTACAGTTCTACAGTAGTACTCTATTTATTGAGGAAGTCTATATGTTATATAACATCACGCTACGACGAATAGGCGCAGGGCAGCAATGAAAAATGTGACGCAAACGAAGTTGCTTATAATAAAAATATATATTGTTTTAGATCACGGTGTGGAAAGAAGAATTAGCCAGTGTGTATGAACTTAAAGAAGATTGGACACTTCTGCCAGTGGATTTTCAAAATGCACCGGTATTGTATACTTTTTATATTAGATACTGATGCAGCTTTTCAAAAGATCGTTCCTCTGTCGAACTATAAAACATGGAACGACCTGCCCGCACACATGTTTCCCTCATCTTACAATCCCGGGTTCTTCAAGAGGAGCGTGAAGAGGCACATCACAAGGCCGACAACTTGAGGACCACTGAGAGAGTGTCGTTTCCTCAGCGATCCATATTCACCGTGCGGGTGTAGGATCCATAGCGTGATATAGAGGGAAACACTGCTATCGTGAAAGCTAAATGATAAATGTACCTCCAATATTGCATGGGCCCCTTAAGTGCGCCTTCACACTAGCGTTTTTCCAGCGTAGACGTACGATGGACGTATGCGCGGCGCCGACGCGACGTATACGCGACGTATACGCCGCGTTGGCGCGGCGTTTCCACTGGAACACATGAGTACGCTGAACAAGCGTCGGGTGGCGCGACGTATACGCGACGTATACGCCGCGTTGGCGCGGCGTCTCCACTGGAACACATGAGTACGCTGAAAAAGCGTCGGGCGTGCGCGACGTATACGCGACGTATACGCCGCGCATACGTCCATCGAACGCCTACGCCAGTGTGAAGGCGCACTAAGATCTATAATCCTATGCACATTTGAGTACAAATTCACAAAAACTCCACTAGATGGCGCAACTTTACTCGAATAAAATATTGCATAGACACCTTAGAATCACAAAAAATGTACTAGATGGCATATTTACATTACTCAAAAGATTAATGAGTTGCTATTTTGACAATAATCGCGTTCCTGTGTGAGGTATTTAAAAAATCGGCAACGATAGATACTTGACTTCCAATGTTATCCGAGAGATGGCGTCAATTCTCAGTGCAAAGCAATTTTGTTTCAGATTGACCACGCATTCTCAAATTCGTCTGTACTAAAAGATGCTTTGTTTCCCTTTTGATCTGCTGGGTATATGGTTTACAATGCTTTAAAGCTTACAGCTCTTCAGAATAACTTTTATGAAGCTTAAATGATCGTCACGATAGCGTTTCGTTACCGTCACTAATGTTTAATGCAAGTTTCAAACTCGTAGGAGCTTCCATCGTCGAGATACAAGTGGGCGTAACGTTCAGAATTATGAACCTTGCGCCCGTCTTATATTTCGAGAATGGGTGGTCATAAGTGATTCAAACTTGGATGTAGCATTAGTGATGAGATCGTATCGAAATGTGACAACCTAAAAAGAAACAGAAATGCAGTGATTTATGAGTAATTCAAATAAAACTGCTGGGCGCAAGGTGTAAAATCGCCCCGTTTCAACATCCAATATCTACAAACCCAAGGCGTCATAAATTAATTTATAAATATTTATTCAATAAAATATTAGACAAATGAAATAAATAAAAAAAAAACAAATTTGGAATAAGGTTGAGATATGCGTCACATTATCGTCACTGGAAGATGCGATACTTACCACGCCGCTAGCAACTTGGGCGTTTTTGAGGTTATTAACCAGATTTGGTAATAATAATATAAATAGACATTCAGCTGGTATTCCCCTTGTTCCTACTTCTACGGCATAGCAGTGCATTTCGGAACACGGAAACGCTAGCAAATGGAAATTTTATAAAGTGGTCACCCATCCGGGGACAGCTACAGTGAAGGTTACATACTGCAGGGATCGTTTACAGAACGCTGAGACCATGAGCGATTTTTATTTGCATTCTAACTTATTATCACGTTTTTTCGCCCACGTTCGCCACAAGACTCGGTAATCCAATGGTTAGTCTGGTCTTGTCTGGCTAACCAGAAGACGCAGGTTCGAGTCTTGCTCCAGACCAAAATTTCTTCAAAAATTTGTGATTGAGTCAGCATACAAATTGCTTTTCAAAATCGTCTCTAACTAGCTGACGCCCGCAGCTCCGCCTGCGTCAAGTTTTGTTCGCGTTTCCGCTTCCCGTGGGAACATATTCCCGGGATAAAAGTAGCCTATGTGTTATTCCAGACCTATATCTACCTCTGTACCGAATTTTATCCAGATCCGTCCAGCCGTTAGAGCGTGAAAGACTAACAAACGTCCACACTCACAAACTTTCGCATTTATAATATTAGTAAGATATAATCACCTTGTTGATACCGACTCATAATACAAATATTGTTTACAATAAAGAAACTGTTTTCTATGCACCTGAATGTTTCGAAAAAAAATTAAGGAAGTATCAAGAATATCATTAAACAAGTTCATTTCAATTTTCAGAAGCAAGTATTCGAGGGTCCTGCAGACCTTATGTATGAAATACAACCAGACGGATCATTGGTACTGCCGGATGTTAGAAACCTATGGGTTGGTATATTGAATCAATTTTATATACATACTAGCTGACCCGACAGACGTTGTCCTGCCATAACTATGAATATGGATATCGGTACCCCGAGTTCTGAGTTCCCGGTCCCATGTTCCTGTTCCTGGTTCATTTCCCAGTCTGTCTTTCTTTCTGTTCCCGATTCCCATATTGGCAAAGGCGGAAGATCAAATTTGAATTGAGAAAAGAATCATAATCGAAGAAAATTATAAAAATATCGCGCTGAAAAAATAGGAGTTGATCTTACAGGGTTGAAAATTCAGAGTTGAGTGTATTTTCACATTTAGGGGGATGAAAAATAGATGTTGTCCGATTCTCGCACCTACCCAATATGCACACAACATTTCATGAGAATCGGTCAAGCCGTTTCGGAGGGTTTAACTACAAACACCGCGACACGAGAATTTTATAGATTATTTATTATTATTTTCAGATAAACATATGGAAGGGCAAAATAAAAATGGTGTACATAATGAAACCTGATGGGACATTACAGCGGCCACCTTTAGATATGAAATTGGTAAAGAACTCCATTTCTATACTTCTATCCTAATAATATAAAGAGGAAAGATTTGATTTTTTGTTTCTTTGTTGAAGTGAAACTTCTTTATCGGCGTTGGAAAAAATTTAGCGTCACGTCACGTCACGTTTTTTCGTTACGCGCCATCTTTGTTTTCGTCCCCACCACGGTATATTCGAATTAAGAGTACTTTATCCAGGGATAGCATGTCGTTTGTAGATTTTTGGACTTTTGTACTTTGGGACTTTGGGCTTTTGGACTTTTGGGCTTTTGGGCTTTAGGGCTTTTCGGCTTTTGAGCTTTTCGGCTTTTCGGCTTTTGGGCTTTTCGGCTTTTGGGCTTTTCGGCTTTCAGGCTTTTCGGCTTTTCGGCTTTTGGGCTCTTGGGCTTTTCGGCTTTTCGGCTTTTGGGTTTTTGGGCTTTTGGGCTTTTGTACTTTTGGACTTTTGGACTTTTGGACTTTTGGACTTTTGGACTTTTGGACTTTTGGACTTTTGGACTTTTGGACTTTTGGACTTTTGGACTTTTGGACTTTTGGACTTTTGGACTTTTGGACTTTTGGACTTTTGGACTTTTGGACTTTTGGACTTTTGGACTTTTGGACTTTTGGACTTTTGGACTTTTGGACTTTTGGACTTTTGGACTTTTGGACTTTTGGACTTTTGGACTTTTGGACTTTTGGACTTTTGGAGTTTTGGACTTTTGGACTTTTGGACTTTTGGACTTTTGGACTTTTGGACTTTTGGACTTTTGGACTTTTGGACTTTTGGACTTTTGGACTGTTGGACTTTTGGACTTTTGGACTTTTGGACTTTTGGACTTTTGGGCTTTTGAGCTTTTGGGCTTGAAAAATAAGGTTATGAAGAAGTTTCACTTCTTACGTGTGTACACTAGTACACGCACACATTTTTTTATATAGGCTCCGGAACTACTGGACCGATTTGAAAAATTCTTTCACTGTTGGGAAGCTATACTACCCCGGTTAACATTAGCTATATTTCATTCCCGTATTCACACGGGAACGAGAGCTACGCGGGTGCTTTAGCTCGTGAAAATGAAACTGCTTGCCTGTTGGAAAACCAAAATGACATCTAGCGATTGAGTGCTAACGCTTTTGACATTGATTATCAAGTTCAAATTACCTAATGACGTTTATACGTCACACGTTGATATTGCGCATAGCGGCCATCTTGGTGACGTATGTCCGTCGAGCCGTCAGTACTAAAAAAAAAAGCGTACGCATCTTCGTGAAGACAGACCGCGCTCGCGCTAGATCACGATGACGTCACTTAGCCGTCATTATGTCAAGGTTGTGGGGCTTATAATTATCTCTCTATGCTCTCGTGTATTTGTCTTGCATCATGCTGTGCTATTTACTACATGTACGATATTCTATGTAGAACCCGAAGTTGTAAGAGGAGAGAATCAAGTGCACGGTCACAGCGTTTCAAGTTACTATGTCTCGAGAGAGATAAATGATCTTTTGATCTACACTGTTCTGGTGGTGTATACCCAGCATTTTAATACCCCAGTACTGTTTACGCAGTAAGTCAAATTCAAACTCAAACTGATAAAAACATTTATTTAGCATAATCCTAATACAGAGGCACTTGCGAGTCTTGCGACACGTCAATGAATACAAAGCAAATAGTCCCAACAGTTCGGAACGCGGCCCACTTGAGAAGAACTGGCAAGAAACTCGGCGGGCTATTCTTTTTGTGCACTACATATTTACAAAAGTACTATACTTAAACTAAAACTCCACCAGTAGAGCAAGCAGTTCACTTCCAGGCTTCCTTATCAATCAAATAATCGTCAACTGTATAGTAGCCCTTGCAGTACAATTTATTTTTTATACTCTTTTTGAGCTTAATTAAGGGCATACTTTTTATTTCATTTGGAAGCCTGAAATATAACATTGTGCTATGTGAGATTTTTTATTACGTTATGAGCAGTTTGAACCAGTCAAATATAAATGCACATGCCATCAGTGTAGTTAGCAAATCTGCCCATAGCAGTCCACTGCTGGACTGCATTACTGCAGACGATACACGGTCCTACGCTTTGTACATCCAGTCAATCCCTGCAACCATTTCTTCAGGTCGTCGCTCCATCTCCACGTTTACAAAGTCGCGGTCTCCATTCCAGAACTTTCTTTCTAGTGTAATTAATCAGTAACAGTGTAATGAATAATGTTTAATTTCAGGAAGTGAATCTACAACATAACGGAAATGATATAATGAGTGAATTAGACATACTAGCTGATAAAGCAGAGGTTATCTATCGTGGAGCCAACAGACGGTATATTTATGAAGTTGCCGTGTTAGCATACACAGCAACAGATAACGGACCTATATCGAAGAAGCATAAAATAAATCCTTGATGTTGAAGACAGTAATATATCATGTCTTTTAAAACGTAAAGGATTGGTACACTGGCTGTGTTCTGCAGTCCAAGCTCGCATTACGTATGAACAACATTATCAGTCTCTGTATATTTTGTATAGTCATGCGTTGGAAAATGCGGGCACCAAGACGAAATGCAAAGTTCTATACGGGCAGGTAGTGGTCGGCAAGCAGGACATCTTTCACGGACAAACAAAACGTCAAAGTTTGCTCTGCCCACATCGTCTGGATCACAGATCGGTTTCCCTGGTCGGAACCTCTGACCAACAATGTTGTTTATACCATAATGCGGGCTGATGGCTGTGTTTAATTAGACTGGATCGTAGACTGCAGAATGCAGTCAGTGTGCGAAATCCCTACGAGTTTTTTTTGTATATTAAAACGTGATTTTCATAACATAAAAGTCTTTTTACCCGAACTGCCGAAGACAGGAGGGTATTTTTTTCGAGATAATGATGTATGTATGTACGTATCCATAATTCTTTGTCACGTTCTACAGCCTGAACGGCTTGACGGATTTTGACATGCGAGGTGTCATTTGATTCGTCGTGATTGTGTGAGTGACACCAGGTATATTAATTTTTTGAGAAATGAAAATGGCAGACATTTGGCGCTTAAATGTAAAGTTTGATAATTTTTCTTGGACGCTCTACAGCCTGAACGGCTTGATGGATTTTTATATGCAAGGTGTCATTTGATTCGTCGTGATTGTGTGCGTGACACCAGGTATAATGAAATTCATGGAAAATCAAAATGGCGGACTTTTGGCGTTATAATTATTTAACTGCGATGAGCGCAAAACTACTGAACCGATTTCGATGCGGTATTATGTGTTTATAAGGAAGGCCTGACCAAGGGGTCAGACTTAAATTCTAACATTTGTTTGATTGTAATCGGTTGAGTAGTACCAGACATATGACCAAAAAATAACAATTAAGGTTGAATTTTGGTGATGTCAGTTCACTACACGAAAATTAATAACTCCACTACTAACATAACTAAAAAGTTTTAAATAAACTTAATTACCTATTTAGAATACAAAAAACCCGACTGCCAAGTAAACATACAACTGAAAAGCAAAAAACAAGCTCTACATTTCTTTTGTGATTTTCTTTAGCTACTTACTGTTTTACTTTGTCGGCAACATTTGCAGGCGGGAAGAAGCTATGGGAATATGTAGCTATTTTGTAAACCACCACTCTCTTGACATAGCTTCTTCCCGCCTGCAAATGTTGCCGACAAAGTAAAACAGTAAGTAGCTAAAGAAAATCACAAAAGAAATGTAGACCTTGTTTTTTGCTTTTCAGTTGTATGTTTACTTGGCAGTCGGGTTTTTTGTATTCTAAATAGGTAATTAAGTTTTCATTCTTTCCATTCGAAAAGAATCGCTTTGGACCTCGATAACAGGGCGCAAAATAGCTCTTTTCTGTTAAGAGCTTTTTAGCGGGCGGCAAAGTGATTTGAATTTGGAACTTAAAACATTCATAGAAATCGAACGCAAATTGTATGAATTACTGGCTGGTAGGTGTTGGCTGCACATAACCGCGGTGACCTGTGCTTACTAAAAAAAACTGAAGAGCGCGATTTATCTCTCTGCTCTTGTAGTAATCAGTACACCGGATATGCGAAGTTGACGATTCAAATGTTACGAATAATCTCTATAATCGATCGAGTTTTGTTTTGTCCTGAACTAAATTTACGAAAACGGATACATAAGCGTGTGTTCTGCATCCTTGCTGACGATACTAAGGTGATTCCGGTACCTGATGATGAGCAGGCGGTAAGTGATCATTCGACGCGTTCGTCAACTTCGCTTGGTGGTGTACCTATTGTATTCTGCAAATATAGTGACTTCTACGTCGAATTATGAAAGTGACAATGAATTAACTCCTGAATGGATATGGAATGGAATTAGAAGCTAACTACGTCGTACAAAGTATTTTTTCTCATAGAAAGGGAATGAAAAGTAGAGTATATTACTCGAGAGCAAATTATTTTTCCCTCGGGCGGTGTACTTTGAATCCCTCACTGCACTCAGGATTCTACGTTAGAATCCGTCGCTAAGCTCGGGATTCTATTCTAGAATCCTTCGCTTCGCTCGTGATTCAAAGTAGCGCCCTCGCCGTCAAAATACTATTTTGCTCTCTTGTTATACAATCTACTATTTCATTCCTTCTATTCGAAAAGAATCACTTTGCACCACGATAACGGGGCGCAAAATAGCTCTTTTCTGTTAAGAGCTTTTTAGCGGGCGGCAAAATGATTTGAATTTGGAACTTGAAAATTTCATAGAAATCGACCACAAATTGTATGAATTACTGGCTGGTAAGTGTTGGCTGCACAGCGCGGTGTCCTCAGCTAACTAAAAAAACTAAAGAGCGCCATTTATCTTTATCTGTTCGTGTTCGTCATTATTAACGTTCTCGTAATCAGTAAACATATTTTATTGTATTCTGCAAATATAATAAGTTCTACGTCAAGTTCTGAAAGTGAAAATCCATGAACTCCTGGAACAATATCTATAGAAGGTACTACGTCGTACAAAACTTATTTTTTTTCTCATAGAAAGGGAATGAAAAGTAGAGTATATCACTCGAGGGCAAATTATTTTTCCCTCGGGCGGTGTACTTTGAATCCCTCACTGCGCTCAGGATTCTACGTTAGAATCCCTTGCTATGCTCGGGATTCTATTCTAGAATCCTTCGCTTCGCTCGTGATTCAAAGTAGCGCCCTCGCCGTAAAAATACTATTTTGCCCCCTTGTTATACAATCTACTATTATTTGAGGTTATATTTATTTTGATGCGTTACAAAAAATGTACTTTGACATAGAAATTTGACACTCCTAAGTTAACTGATCAACTTATAAGTCTTGCAGGAAAAGGTTACAGACAAAACTTTTGGTTTTTATTTTTAAATTTAACAACAATTTAATATACCTACTTTTTTTTGTATACGCACATACACTTTCTTTAAAATAAAATATGACTTTTCAAATATACGAAGTCTTCTTTTTCTCGAGCGACAAAATAACCACTCGTCCATAAAGTATAGTATAGATAAGAAGTTGTAGACAGCGCGTATAGCATCAGTCTCCTTGTGCACAACAAAGGCATGTGAGCTATAGCTAGCTAGCTATATCGATGAATAGTGACGCCTATATTTGTTTAATGTAAAAGTAACAATAATATTATGTCTTGCCTGTGAGATGTAAATTTTATTGATTTCATTTTAAGTTGTCTGTTTCAGGGTATATTTTTTTACGATTTTGCAGCGCATTTAACCATTAATATACTAAAAAGATTTACTGACGCGCGCTGCTTCGTACCGCCACAGATTACTAAATAGTTACTACGTACCGCTACCATTCGTATACGACTGCGAGCGCTCGCGGTGGGAACGTCGTCATGGTCTCACCCGTGCCTACTGGTACCTTTGGACAAGCGCGCCCTATACCTTATATATACTCTAACCCATGGGTCGGCAGCAGTCGGACCGCGAAAGGTTGAACCTCGGACCGTCAAATAAATGCAAAGTCAGCTAAAATCGATTTACTACGATTTTTTTTGCCTGATTTGTTTCTATCTAGTATTAGCGTTGCTATCTATGTGTTTGAGTTTGTGCAAGTTCGTTATATTTGATGTGATTTAAATATTTTCTTGAATATTTATATGAAAAGAAAAAACTCTGAAGAAGAGTGTTTGTAGAAAATTAATGACAGATCCTGGGAATGAATTTTTTCTACAAGATTTCTAGACTTTGCAGAGGTAGGCAAGCTAATCCGTTTTTTTAAACGCCATTTGAAGTTGATTTAGCGACAAAATGAACAGATTTGACTGCCAAGTTGTTTAATCTATCAAAACTATCACTTCACATGGAATTATCATTTTCTTGAAAAAAAATTAGTTCGAGGAGAAGGGACGCCCCCCACCAAGAAATCATTTTTTTTTGTCGTGCTGCCCCGCCATGCTTCATGCTTGTGGTACTTGCTGAGGGGCAAGTGCGAGTTTTTGCGTGAGCTTGTCGACATTCACGGCTCACCAATTCATTTGGAATCGAGACCCCGCCACCTAGCTGTTAACGCGGGAACTTGTCTCGATCCCATACAAATCGGTGATAACGCGCTCGTTCGTGAATGTCGACAGGCGCTCACCGAAACTCGCACTTGCCCCTCTGATTACTTTCCGGACCTCGTTAAAAACTTTCTACAGATTTCTGGACCCCACCTAAAAATTCTTGCCGACCCCTGCCTAACCACTCGCCTGACGGAATCAATCAATAAAATCAGCCTATTGCATTTCACAACTGGACGTAGATATCTTCTAGTTTTCGAAATATTTGGAGAACGATTGGCCTTACTGTACAATACTGGCCAGAGGGGTTGGGAATACGTTTTGCTTCGTGTTGTCTTTCTTCTCTTCGAGATAGCCTCGTTCATTAGTCACTGGATTATTTGCAGGAGAGGAGAGGGCCATTTTATTTCCATCTGCTCTTGAAGATTTTTAATGAACCTGATTAAACCCAACAGTCGGTGTTATGAGATGATTTGTTTGAAATATGTCTAGTTTTATACACATAAAGCATTACATTTTTTACATTTTCATTGAAAAGGAAAACTATGATACCATGTCTGTTCGATGCAATACCTAATTGCAACGGAATACTTATTGCTGATCCAGCAAATATACGATGTGGCCGCACTAAGTGCGCCGCGAGCTCAGTGCATGTCGGACAGCGACCGGGTGCATTCATTCCCATTTTCTCATATTTTTAGCGATAGTTTAGCAGAAATAAATCTTTTAGTTGCAAAATACAACTATAAAGCTTGGAAATAGGCTTACTACTTTTAACGTGGGACTAAAAATATACCTAAGTTAAAATATGGATGTATACTTCGCCTCTGCCTACCTTCAGGGATAAAGGCGTGACCATGTATTTATGTAAAGTACGGTTTATTGGGAATATTATTTATGAGCTAAAGTTACATTATCTTTTAAAATTCTGCTGATTGTCCAGTAATTATACTTATAGGTATAATGAATGTTTACAGTCAGAGAATTAAATAAGAAAGAATTACTATTAAATTATTTTAATTAAACAACAAACTTAGTGAATTAAACCTAGACATTAAAATCCAGGGAAACCAAATCTGCTGCCAAAACCAAGACCAGCATTAGGAGCAAAGCGATTGGCAGGAGACAATGGTGAAACAGGAGCAAACATAGCAGCAGTGGGAGCTATCGCTGCAGCAACTGGCGCGATAACTGCAGCGTTCTCACTCTCCATAGCAGTGACTCCGTTACCGCAGGCGTGGTTGATAGCACCTGCACCGGCGGATGGCACATCACCTTCCACAGCTGTTGATCCGACAAATGGTAGCTCTCCAGCCACAGCTAAAGGACCTTCAAAAACGTTCTCAGAGTCTACGAAGATTCCTGATGGAGGGACTGCCGACCCACTAGTGACGGTAAGACCTCCACTGGTGGTGGGTGTGAATTCTAGGTTGGAAGCGATCGATGGGTATAATCCGTTAATGGCTAGTCCGGATCCTGCTACGGCAAGACCATCCAATGCCAATGCTGGTGCAGCCAGTCCATTGAATGCTAGTCCAGGTGCGAAAGGAGCAGCGTATGCAGGGGCATTGATGGCAGCACGACTGGTGCATTGGCTCATAGCAGTCTGAAAGCAGAAAATTATTATTACAGATTAATACCTACACATGCATGTTGTATTGTTTTATGTGAAACGGCAATAGGCACACCACCTACTATTACGTGGGACAAAATGAAAAATGATGAAATGAGTGTGGTATGCTTTTTTTAACGTGAGGAAAATCCTACATGGATGATATGGCGGACTCCTACCGACTAAAACCACACGTATCCTACCTAACAGCCTACGGTTGGAAGCACGGGGTAAGCCCTCGGAAGAAGACCCCAGGACGGGTGTGGTTTGCCTTTTTCTACCCTTTCGGGGATGAAGGCGTAATGTGATAATTATGTATGTACTGTAAACGCGTTGGGAACTAATTGCATGGGTAAAATCTTTTCACTTTACATAAGCCACCAACTTCGTATTTTACTTCTATTGGCAGTCCAAATGGCCTCCATGACCGGGGGTCTGAGGACGGTGAGAGGGTCGCTCACCGTACTTACAGAAGCAGGCCCATGACGGCGGCGCAGTGTGACGTGAGAAACTCACGCACGCCTTCCCCCCTTAGAAGCGGGATCACAACCGAAACCCTCCAAAGACGCGGGATAGCACCCAAAGCACCCCCTGGGCGAGGCCGCAGTGGCGGCCGTAGGTCTGTTGGGAGTCCTGGTACATCCTTCCGAGGGCTTACCCGGGGCTCCCAACCATAGGCTGTTGGGCGTTATGTCAGGTTTTTTAGTCGGTAGAAGTCCAGCATAACATCCATGAGGATTTTCCCTCACGTAAACAAAAAAAACTGGCAGTCCAAATGACCACCTATATTTATATTTCTCGTTTTCATAAGGATATCAAAATGAATGTGATAAATAAATGACTTTTCTAACCTGAACTGCAGCGAACAGTACAAATATAGCCTTGGCAGCCATGTTTCTTAGTGTTTTAGTTTCCAGTTCAAGTGATACTACCTGAATATGGTTAGTATCTTGTTGGACCGATTTTATACAACACCTTTTATCAAGGTTACGTAAAATCTCCGGTAAATATGTGACTATCTTTGAAATGGTTAGTATTATGTAAAACTATTGAGTCATGCATGTTTCATTAATTTTATCAGTAAAGTACCTTCTAAGAGTTTATGCTCAAATCTATACTTATAATAAATCTGTAGAGAGGTCAATTCTGTACATGTAATATATTTTCAAAATAACTATCAGGGGGTGATTAGTGATCGATACTGATGCCAAAAATGCAATCAGTAAAATTTTTGTCTGTCTGTCTGTCTGTCTGTCTGTCTGTATGTTCCTTATAGAAACAAAAACTACTCGACGGATTTTAACGAAAATTGATACAATTATTCTTCATACTCCTGGGCAGGTTAAAGTATACTTTTCACCACGCTAAAACGAATAGGAGCGGAGCAGCAATCAAGAATGTTTTGAAAACGGGGAATATTTTTTACCGTCTGAGAGCTTCCGATGCGTACGCTGCGTAAATGGTTACAGTTAGGTAAAAATTGTGTATTACGAAATTGTTTCTCTTAAAAAGTTCTAAAAAAAAGTCCGCGACAGCATATATGTCTATCTTTTAAGGTTCGCTCACAATAACCTAATTTCTCTATCTCTTAAGGTTTGCTCACGATATAATGAAACTGAAGAGTTTGTTTGTACTAGGATCTCAGAAACTACTGGTTGCATTTCAAAACTTATTTTACAGTTTAATAGTCCATTTATTTAGGCTGGCTAATGGCAATATAACATCACGGTAAGACGAATAGGAGCGGAGCAGCCATGAATAATGTTTCGAGAACGGGGATTATTTCTTGAGAGCTTCCATTGCTGACGCTGCATAAATAGTTAAAGTTACGTAAAAATTGTATACTACAAAATTGTTTCTCTTAAAAAGTTATAAAAAAAGTCCTTTACAGCATATGCCTATCTTTTAAGGTTCACTTACAATAACCCTCTTATTAAGTTTTAAAGTATGAGCGACGTGACGGGAGTAAATTTGGTCTGCAGTGGCAGCCAGTCAACTGAACGATCAAAACCGGCCAAGTGCGAGTCGGACTCGCACGCGATGAGTTCCATACCGGAAAACGGATGGGTGGAAGTAAAAGCGACGGGAAACATTATATCACTTTAACGAGAGGTGTTAAAGTCACATCCTTCTCACTCTCATGTGATGCGCCATAATGAATACAAGCGACGCGACGCGACTATAATAAGCGCGACGGGGGTAAATGCAACGGGAAACATTATACTTAATACCTACTCGAAATATTAATACCATACCTCACTCTCATGTGACGCAAACGAAGTTGCGCGGGTCAGCTAGTCATAAATATTTTTTGTCTTAATTGGTACTAGATTATGCTCGCGGCTTCGCCCGCGTGACTTTTGACGCCCGTTCCCGCTTCCCGTGGGAACATATTCCCGAGATAAAGTAGCTTCTGTGTTATTCCAGACTAAACGCTACCTCTGTACCAGAATTTCAGCCCAATCCGTTCAGCCGTTAAAGCGTGATTGAGGAACAAACATCCAAAAATCTAAACATCCAAACATCTAAACATCCAAACATCTAAACATCCAAACATTCAAACATCTTCATAAACTTTCACATTTATAATATTAGTTAGGATGTAGTGACCCAAAAAGGTGATAAGCTGACGACATAATAAAAGATCATTATATCTCTTTAACCCATTTTTATTAGTGGAAATCCCCGCTGATACTAAGCTGAACTCAAACCGCTTAAAAGCACGGTCTAGTATCTTGCACCACGGGTGATATCCCAGGATTATCAGCAGACTGGGCCAATTCGCTGGAGCGGGAGTAAGATATAATTTGAGGTATAAATTCTACTTATTACAAGAGTAAAGTGATTTTCCAACAACTGACATAAGCATAACGTAACTATGGTAAACATACTGAGGTGAATAAACAGCCTTTAGGTTCATAACGTCAACTCAGCGACGATTTAGGCCGTGCAGCGGTGTTAAAGTTATAACGAGAAAAAAAGGTTTCAAAGCACGAGATGCCATTAAGAGGACGGAGGATTGTTAGGAAGGACGGGAAGCGGGAATAGTAACAAAATACCTCGCGAATGGAGCCGCAGGCGCCATCAAGGTTGTGATATCAATATCATCAATATCAATCATCATCAATCAATATCAATACATATATTATAATAAAATCGTAACAGGTCGCTGTCTGTACATGAAAGATAAATGAGAAAAAATATTATAGGGGTGCTTTATGAACGCAATAGAACCCAAAACAATGATTTTTAGAATTTTTGTCTTTTTGTCTGTATGTCTGTTTGTCTGTACGTTTGTGCACGCTAATCTCAGCAACCGCCTAACCGATTGCAATGCGGTTTTCTTTATTGTGTTAAGGTTAGCTCCGCTTAACATTTAGTGTTTATTTCATGTCAATCGGTTCATAAATAAAAAAGAATCACTAAAGAATCATACCTAGACTTATGAATCTAAAAATGGGTAAATCTAAACTGGCGCGTTGGCTTAATCATAAAACAGCTTAATGATTAAGGCTAGGTATTTTAAAGCAATTCAGTCCGCGCCGACTGAATTGTTTTAAATTAGACTTAATCTTTAAGCTCTTTTATGATTAAGCTAACAGGGCTGTTTCACACGCTGCTTGATGAGTTCGATGAAGTACCTCTCCTTTCATACACCTTATGTGACGTAAACGAAGTTGCGGGCTCAGCTAGTAAATAATAATGTTGACTATGAACTAAGTACTACTTGGTACAAAACGTTATAAGTGTGATGTAAGTTGATTTTGGTCATTTTTCTTAACCCGATATTAACTTTAACAGTAAAAATTACTATTTTCTTTTATGGGAAATTCTTATATGATACCATTTTAAAATCAGTATTATGTTTGTTTTGTAAATAAACTATATTATTTTTGATAGCCCATGTATTTAGCTTCAATATAGAGATAACAGAAATCAAAAATAGCAATTTCCTTTTAAACTACCGTCAACTTTACAAAGAAGGGACGATTTTTCTTTTTTTTTGTAACCCTTGGGTACATCTAGGTGAAATTGTAGTATGTTATAGTGGGGCACCTGTTCTATCTTTACGGTTGGACCACTATTTACGCCACGCCCTGTATAACAAGCATAATTCAAGGTGTAAAATTAAACCTGAAATAGTAACACTGGTTTAACTTTTAGTTTGGTCGAATCCAGCTTCAGACTACAACCGCGGCCGCGGAAAACAAAACTATATCTCAAGCTATTACGGTTCTTGAGATACAGCCTTTTTTTAACGTGCGGAAAAATCCTCATGGATGCTATGCTGGACTCCTACCGGAAAAAAATCTCACGTATCCTGTAAAACAGCCTACGGTTGGCAGCCCCGGGTAAGCCCTCGGAAGGATATCTTTACTATTAGAAGTAAAATAAACCATACTAAAAATATTAAATTTCGTTGTTTCAAGGAGAAGTGTTTTGTATGGTCAAGGCCGTTAGCTTGCTTTAAGCTAGGTATACCTACCTAAACCTAGCTTACAGCGGAATGCGGGGTCCTAATAACATCTTAAGGACCCCAATGGGTCGGATCCTCCTCGTGGTGCATCCTGGGCAACGGAGTAGCGACCACTCCCCTTCCTCTTTGGGGGAGTTGTGCTACTCTGGCTAATTCCGGCCGAGGCGGAAGTAACCCCCCTTTTGGTTTGCTCGGTGGTGTGTTGCTGCCGGCCGTGCCGTTATTCACGGCCGGCAGCAGCAATGCTGGGTCGCCGTCGCTTCGCCACCTTTGCTGGCGAGACGATGGCGGCAAAGTGGGAGAGGCACTGCGTGGGGGGCGGGAGTTTTTGGTAAATGCTGCGCCAGCCGCTCTCTGTCTCCTCTATTACAGAGGGGCGCTCGAGAGCGGTGCAGGCGTGGTCTTCAGCTCCTTAGGGAGCTTTGGGGAGCCGCCCATCTGGCTCCCCCGAGGAGAGCCCCGAATAAACGGGGCGCCCCTAGCCGGGTCGACGTGAATAATCTTTTGATATCCCTCGGCCCGGCTAAAGGGTGAGGAGGAACACCGCGGGGTTTAGTGGGTAGGACGGTCCATTCCGGACCGGGCCGGGAGTCCCACACACTATCCCAGCTGCCCCCTCAGCTGGGATGAAGGCGCGTAAATGCGTTCCCCGCGTCAACAAAAAAAAACCTAGCTTACAGCAAAGTCGAAGGTTTTGAAAATTTCAATAGCGAGCATACGCAACACGTGCTGGTCTATTTTAACGTGGCAATAGGAAACTATAGGTGATGCCTCTGCCTACACCTTCTAAGTTAATGACGTGACGTAAAGCTTTAAAATAATATCCATAGTTTTGTTAACTCAACAAATTCCATGAAAATATAATTGTTCTACATCAACATAATTATATTGCAACAAAGCTCGTGCTCTATAATGCTGACCTTACAGTATATTATTATTATCGAATAGCTACCTACTACAGAGAAATCATATTTTTAGAGTTCCGTACCCAAATAATATAAACCGGCCAAGTGCGAGTCGGACTCACGCATTGAGAGGTCCGTACCAAAAAAACATCAAAAAATAACGTTTGTTGCCACAAAGTAGTGCCACAATTAGCCTATAAGTAACGTCAAAAGCATGAATCCTAAGAATAAGGTCTCAGGGGGGCTCCCTGAGACCTTAGTCCCTTCTTTGTTCTGAATTAAGTATTTGTTGTTATAGCGGCAACAGAAATACATCATCTGTAAAAAATCAGCTCTGTAGCTATCACGGTTCCTGACAACCTGGTTTACTTCGCGTTTTTTTTCTCTACCCAATGGATCGTTTTGCTAAAGTGTTTCCTTAGTAGCCTCTTACGACACCCTTGGTATGAATGGGAAGGTGACATTTTGTACTCTTTGTAAACGGGGGCCCCGTTGCTACACAGGCTACCAGACGAAATTAAAAGTATAGGTATTTAAACTTTCATGGTCACTGACATTAGTATTAAAGTTAGCGGGATATTTACCATGTATTGTTGTGAGTTTCCGATATTTCGGCGCTGTTACAAGCACCATGATCACGGAGGAACTGAAGTACTGGCGGTTGAAAGCGAAAGTTTCAGCACATATATCATTCTACCCTCCTTCGCAGTCGTTTATTACGCGTTACACCACTACCACTAGTCTCACTTTCGATTTCACTAATTCTGAAGAAGTCTGAAGAAGTCTGCAGTCGCTGAAAACCTGTTGGAGTCCGGCACAGACCAGTGGTAGAGGTGTAACGCGTAATAAACGACTGCGAAGGAGGGTAGATCGATATATGTGCTGAAACTTTCGCTTTCAACCGCCAGTACTTCAGTTCCTCCGTGATCATGGTGCTTGTAACAGTGCACACTGGGGCAAGATACCCTTTTCTTTGGCATTAAATACATTGTTTAGCAATATCGCTTTTGTGGATGCTAAATATAACTAAAATAGATATTTGTAGTATATTGTGGAACTCAGGCGGTAAATAACCTTCTGGACACCCTGGCAGCATGTACTCATAGCTGCCAGTGTAAGAAATCGGCTACGTAGCGTACGAATTGTATATCCTATTTTTCATCACTAGTGAAGCATATCATTAAAGTTAGTAGAATTATAAAGAGGAAGGATTCGATTGTGTGTTTGTTTGTTTGCTATTCGATATAGGCTCCGAAACTACTGGACCGATTTAAAAATTTCTTTACACTCTTTCCTGTGAACATCGGCTATGTTTTATTCTGCATTCCCACGGGAACGGGGGCTAATAGTAAAACGCGTGACGTCAGCTAGTCGTTAATAGGACGGTTTGGCCCGTTTTGAACGTTCAGATGAGAGCTCAATTCTCTATTCTTCAATTTTTTCCGGTATTGATAGGAAACGAAATGATGTCTCAAGCCAATTCTTATTATTTTTCATCGATTTTACAAGCTTTTGACCATCTTGACCTATATCTATATTTAAATTGTGTCATTTTTTTATTTAAATTAATATCAACTTTATCATCATATTTTGTACGTTTTCGCAACTCAAAAATCTAAAAATTTAATTATCTTTCAAAGTATCTTTCTCCCGAGCATCGCATTATGTTAACAAGTTCATTTCTTGAAACAAATATAATTTTTGAACTCGTTTCTAGAACAAAATAATTTATGTTGCTTAATGGAAATCAAATAGTAAAACTACAAAAATCACTGTAATTTTTAAAGTAGCAAAAAGTAGCAAAAAGTTTTTTTAGTTTCGAGATGCTGATATTGTATGGGTTGTTTACAAAAAAAAACTAAACTCAAATTCACTCCAATACATAACTAAAACTTCAGCTGATTTTGAATGTAGTGAAAATCATAGTGTTATAATTGTATTTCTTGGTTTTATATGTTTAATGTACCATATTACCAAATTAAATGTTGCTAAAATATTGCGACTTACCTAAACTTGAAGGTTCCATAGCAAAATTAAGCTGATTTCTTATATAAATCACGGCACTACAACACAAATGAAATAAAAGCAATTTAATTTATAATCAGTCGCACATTCACGACTACTTACAAACTTTAATTATAATAGGAAATGCGTGTAAGTGATCGGCCAATTTAAAAGTGTCAAAACGCAGCATTAATCTACTAGAAGCCAGTTGTATTAGATAGTTCAAAATCGAATATTAGTTTTCGCATTTTCCGCCACATATTAGGGTATCTTGCCCCAGTGTGCAGCGCCGAAATATCGGAAACTCACAACAATACATGGTAAATATCCCGCTAACTTGAATATGAAATTAAAAGTACTTAATAAGTTTAAAAGGTTTGTAAAAGGTAAATTGTACTGCAGGGGCTACTATACAATCAATGATTATTTGTTAGATAAGGAAGCCTGGAAATGACCTTCTCTGCTGGATTCTCAAAATATTGTTAAAATGCATAGTTTTTAGATTCTTTAACATTGTAAATAGAGCAAAAAAGAACAACCCGCTGAGTTTCTTGCCAGTTCTTCTCAGGTGGGTCGCGTTGTGAACTGGTGGTAGTTTAGTTTTATATTCTGGACGTTTTACAAGCGCATCTGTATAATGCTTATGTGAAATAAATATAATTTTGATTTTGATTTTGCTCCATTTTTATATTTAACTCGCAATCTTCAAATGATGCCACCCGCCCGATTGAGCGAGCCGAAATATTGGGGTTCACTCACAGACACATACACATTCTCACAGTCAAAGACCTGTGTTGTTTCAGACGAAAATCTATCCCTATACCAAATCGTTTAGTCGTTACATACATTTAATTACACCTTCATCCCCGAAGGGGTAGGCAGAGACATAGTATACGCCCACATTTCATCTTAAAGTTTTATGTCCCCCAGGTGGTGAGCCCATTTCCGTGTTGAAATGGACAGGCGCAGGTCGCCGCGACTCACAGTAAAATTTTTTCAAGTCGCCCATAAGGCCTTCAACTTAGCTTAACGACAAGTTTAGTCGTTACAAGGTTGAATATCAAACATCCATAGACAATCGGCGCCTGTCCATTTCAACACAGCAATAGGCTCACCATCTATTACGTGCGACAAAATAGAGAAAATGTTGTTCTTCAAAATAGAGATAGTACAGATGGAAAACTCATTTATGTATCTACTTTTTTCTCACACCTACCCTCTTTTTTTTTTTTTTTTTTTTTTTGTTTAACGTGAGGGAAAATCCTCATGGATGTTATGCCGGACTCCTACCGACTAAAAAACCTCACGTCACGCCCAACAGCCTATGGTTGGGAGCCCCGGGTAAGCCCTCGGAAGGATGTCCCAGGACTCTCACACCTACCCTCTGCTACACACACTCGCGCACAAATTAGTACAAATCAATTTCGAAAATTCGGTTGGGACCGTCTGACCTCGTATCTGTGAATGAGTTGTCCATGTGTGCGTATTCTCAGCGAATTTAGTATGTAAGTTTCCATCTGTACTATCTCCAATTTGTGGTAGAGTTGTGTGCCGTGTGTTTCCAAAAATTGATAACTTCGGGGGTAGGTACGCCAAAAACTCCCGATGAATAGCGGACTCTCCAACCTACATGCAGCAGTCGCCTCAGAACTACGATAGGTGTAACCCTGTCGAAACGTCGAGGAAAGTAAAGGTACCGAAATCTTTTATTAATAAAACAATAATGCTACGCGAAATCCCGTTCTGTACAAAAATGTTTTTTTGAAGTAAAACTTCTTTAGGCGCGACAAGGGTGTAATTCAGATTTTTTTTCTGACGGAAGTAACGCTAACTATTCGAATTTTGAATAGCGGAAACGTAGTAATTCGCTATTTGAAATTCGAATGAATGATATTTATATAAATCGTTTCAGTGATATAAACCGTCAATGGCAAAAAAGTTTTACTTCAATCGCGTATAAAGGTTACACGCACACACTTTTTTTAGAAGAAAATATCTATGAAGTAGGTACTGAACAAACAATCAAAACAAAGTATAAATCAGTTTGCTTGAGTTAGCTATAATCTAAAATGCACTCCGTGTCCTTGCTGCTATGATCGTCATTCAAAAAAAAAAGTATTGCCAATATAAAAGTGAAATCTCCCCATGCACCTTATCATTCTGGTTTCGTTGAAATCGTGTACAAAAATGTGTTCAACGCGTGTTAGTTTAAAACAAATACAAATACAAATACAAATTCTTTATTTGCTTTAAATGAGGTTACATAGTGATGGTAGATTACAAGTATAAGACAGCACAAGCCCACTCAGCCATTACACACGGATAACATGCAAACTTAACTTACAACTATAATATTGACATTCAAAACAAAAACATCAAATTTAATTGCATTTTTAGCATTACGAAATAATAAATGCAGATACAAACATTTAGACCACCTGTTGCTCCTGGTACGTAAGAAATTCCTGAACGGAATAAAAGCAGTTAGCCAATAGCCAGCGGCTAATGCTTGGCACAAACCTGTTTAACGGTAAGTCCCTAAAGCGACTAGGAATTTTGTTATAAATTTTTATGCACATTGAATAGCTGTTCTTTTGGAATTTAGTCGTTTTTGGTATTGTATCTAGTACCAGCCGATTTGGGTTTCTCATATTTTCCCTTTTTGAAATATCGATAGCTTTTCGGAATAATTTTGGGTTTTGTTTTACAAATTTCCCTACTTCAATAATGTACAAACAAGGAAGTGGTAATATTTTTAAAAGTTTAAAATAGGGACGACAAGATACATCAGGTGCAATGTCACATATGGACCTTACGCATCGTTTCTGAGCAATAAACACCGTTTCTATATCTGTGCCGTTACCCCAGATCAGGAGTCCGTACCTAAGGATGGACTCCACATAAGCAAAGTAGGCATTACATGCGGTCTTTCTACTTGAGACCTTTGTCAGTTTGTACAACGCGAACGAAAATCCAGAGACTTTATTGCTAACCTTATTTATTTGTTCTTTCCAATTAAATTTACTGTTTATAATCAGTCCAAGAAATGTCACACTTTCGGGATTTAATAACAACTGGCCCTCATAATTAATACTTAATATGCTATCTTTGAAATTATTAAAATTTATATAACTTGTTTTTGATAAATTAATTTGTAAATTGTTATTTTTTAACCATTTTATTATAATTGTCAAAGTATTAATAATGTCAATTTCATGATGTTTAAATGTCATATTATCTTTACTTGATGTCACAATAATATAAATGTCATCAGCAAATAATATTGTTTTATGGTGAGTGACCTCGGGTAAATCGTTTATATATAGAAGGAATAATAATGGTCCTAAAATACTACCTTGAGGTACTCCAAATTCATTCTTCTTAAAATTGGATCTACTCAAGTGTACAGAATCATTACCGTCTACATGCGCAATATCCACACATTGAAGCCTATTTTCTAGGTATGTTTTGAACCAATTCAGAGCTGGCCCTCTGATCCCATTGTGTTCCAACTTATTCAATAGCAATTTATGAGACACCAGGTCGAACGCCTTCGACATATCAAGAAATAAAACAGTTGTAAAATTTTTGGCATTGACATTGTGTAAGGTGTCATTTACAAGGTTAAAAGTAGCATCTCTTGTAGACTTGTTACGTTGAAATCCATATTGGTTATTTGTTATGATGTTGTGGGTGTCAAAGAAAGATGTCAATTTTCCATGCATCACTTTTGCGAAGACTTTTGATATGACTGGTACTAAAGTTATGTGTCTAAAATTATTTAGAATGGTCATGTCACCACGCTTATGCAATGGTTTTACAATTGAACATTTAAGTTTATTTGGAAATGTGCTAGTTTCCAAGGAGAGATTTATTAAAAATATGAAAATAGGTGTGAGATCTTTACTACACGCTTTTATGACCCTTGTACATATGTCATCATAACCTTCAGACGCAGTATTTGTAAGGGACTGTATGACTTTTAGGACATCTACTGGCGCCAAGTAGATTGAGTTCATCACGTTACGTTTTGTGTTTGTGTTACAAAGGTTATAGTTACATTTATTAGTTGACGTGATAAAATATTCATGAAAAATGTTAGCCACTGCAAGAGGATCCGTTACAATATCATTGTTATGGCTAATTTTAGGAATGTAATTTTTACTGTCACTATCACCATAACCTGTTTCACCCTTAATTACAGTCCAAGTTGCTTTACATTTGTTCTTACTATTCAGTACGTAATTTCTATTTTTATTCTTTTTTGCACAGTTTATACATTTTTTGAATAATTATATATATTTTTGTTTATATATATATATAAACAAAATATATATATATTTAGCTTATATATTTTTGTTTGTTACTAGTCGATCTCGAAGAATAATAAGCATATCGAAGATTCCTTTTAGTTTTACAGCTGTGCTTGAGACCCTTTGTCATCCAGTTAATTTGCTTTGTTTGGCTAGTTTTAACTTTAATTACGGGGAAGCAAAGATAATAAAGAAGACAGAAAAAGTCATAAAAAGTATTAAAAGCCGTGTTAAGATCTGTCTCCTTATACCAATCTAAGTACCAAAAACTGGGTAGGTAACGCCTAAATATGTCAATATTCTCCTCCGAGTATGACCTTCTAAAATTGTACACATGAATGGGTATTTTCTTTTTTCGCTCGACTGGCCAAGTTAGTATCTGTGCTGTATTATGGTCAGATAACATCAATGGCAAGGTAGCACCTGAATTATTGGTGACATTGCTGATAATTAAATCAAGACAGGACCTCCCCCTCGTGGGTTCAGATATGTGAGATGTTAAATTATACCTTTGTATGATATCTATGAGCCTACGACTATAGGGATTCTTTTCTTTCAGTATATTGATATTTAAGTCTCTCGCTATAACAATTTTACTCTTTGGAAATCTTGACAAATACCTATGCAACAGGAGGTTAAATTTGTCCAGAAAATATTACAAATGTCTCTTATTATTTGAACAAAAAAAATAGAGTCAGATGAAAAGTGGGTGGGTACTGTGTGTAGTATGGCTCTGCTTATCCTTTTGGAATAAAGGCGTAGTACATACCATTATGCGTATTAGGCTTATTAGGCGTAGTATTATTAAAGAAGCGCTCGTGGCCCCGCGGACTCAGTGTTTTGTAAACGATCACTGCAGTAAGCAACTTTCACTGTGGCCGGTCCATGGATGGGTGACCATCATGTGATCACTTTGTCACATCATGTGGTCCCGGTTGCCAGTAAAATGGCAGTCGTTAAGTCAAGTTGAAGACTTTATTTTCAACAGCAGGCAGTCACAACCTGCGCCTGTCCATTTAAACACGGCAATACGGCTCACCACCTATTACGTGGGACAAATTATGCAAAAAAAAGGTGAAATTTAGGCATATAATATGCCTCTGCCTACCCCTTCGGGGATAAAGGCGTGACCATATGTATGTATGTACATAACATTACCAGTAGGTACCTATTACGTGACAAAACTGATACTTTGACACGTACCTCATGAGGTTATTACTAAATCATAAATGATGAGTTATTACGAACATTAAATCAATTCTAATAATATTCATTATCATGACATGTAATAATGATTACAAATCAATACATATATTTGAAACACTTTTATATAAAAGCCTAACACTCAAGAACAAAATCATTATTCAGTTTTTGAGTTCATTGTTTTATTGTTTTAACTACTTTTAAAAACAAAATGGCTTCTAAAGTTTTTGTAGTCGTTTGCGGTTTAACTCTTTTAGTTCAGGTAAGAGTAAACTCTTCATCATCTCTTATTATTATTTGTTTACGGGATAGAACCAAAGATAATATAATAGTATTACATACAGATCGGCAGCTCCCTGTCGCGCCACAGCTGTCAGTAGAGTTGACGTGCGCGTTGAGGAAACATTTGCTTAGAATTATTGGTCACACGCACACATTTAAGCTGGAGTTTCCGCCCTGTGATAAAACTCATAAAAAGGCGCAAAAAAGCGAGGCTGAGCTAAGAGCTAAAGTCTACCGGGGATCCCGGGACTTTCTTCCAAGGAGTTAGACTGGGGCCCGGCAAAGTGTGACTGTGTGGATTTAGTGTTTTCCACTCCGGCATGGGATCTGTGGGGAAATTTCACACGTAAGAAAAGCAGTACTCCAACTTTTTGTATAAACTGCATATTCAAGCCTTTATCCCTGAAGGAGTAGACAGAGGCATACCATAATAATGCGAACATTTTCAAGGTTTGCTTTTTGTACTTTTGCAATAATAGACGGGCTCAGGTTATGATTTCCTCGGTAACTACCTACCTGAACCGCTGCATTATAGTATTCATCTTTGCTATTTCCATAGTCCTCAGCATTATTTTCAAACAGGGTAGTCTGTAGATGGTATACCTCTTAAGGCTGCAATGTTCGACCTTGACAAATCGAACGATTGCAGCGTACGCTTTTGCCGGATTTCATTCGATTCTAATACATTATATTTACTGTTATAAAATGTGAGGGGTTTTAAGAAAATGTCAATACTTACGTAAAATATTGTTCTAAAGACCGATATCTATTTTATGACAAGTTTTTATGAGTATAGAACTCATTTATTAAGATAAAAAAGAACATTACTTGTTAAGATTTTTGCAATATTTCTCATTTTTCGAGAGCGATTTCGATCGAACAAAGTATTCCTAATCGTGTTTTGATACGTTAAAAAAGGCAAAAGTATCAAATAAATTACAATAATATAGTTTTATCAGATCAAATCGAAAAATATTTTGTAGTATAAAGTTCACCCCAAGACGAGTCTCTTTCGAACATACAACCCTTAAACGTGATTGAAAAAGCCCATGCCAGTGATAATAAATAAGTGCCTACCTGTATATTTTTTTCAACTAATCAGAAAATCTTAACTTTCCAGAGTATATCAGCTCAGAGCATCGGCCTGCCATATGGAGCTCCTTTTGCTCCTACAGCCTACGGAGTACCCGCTGCTAACCCATCCAGCGGAGGAGGTTTCCTAGTCACAAGTACCTCTCCTTTACACCCAACAGGAATTTCAGTCTTCTCCGAAAACGTAATCGAAGGACCTATATCGATAGGTGGTGAGCTTCCATTCTTAGGTGCTATAGCATTAGAGGGTACTTTACCAACCACTGGAGCTGGTGGGATTAACTATGGATGTGGTAATGGGGTGGTTGGGATCGTGAGTGAGGGTATTGCCCCAGCATTCGCTCCAGCAGCTGCTGCACCTCCTAGCAGATATGGACCTGGATTCCCAGCCCATGGTTGGGTTCCTCCAGTTCCTGGTCTGGGTGATGCTGGGTTTGGTATCCGCCCTTCGACATTTTTGTAAATTAGTTTTGTGAATGTTGAGTTTTATTTTTGTTGTTTTAAATGTGTAGTAGTTATATGAAATTTTAAAGATCACTGTGGTGTTTTTATTGAATTGTTTACAAAATAATCACGTTCAAAATTGTGGTGAACGTCAATATTTGGCGAAGAATAATCCCTACTATCCCTACTTCCCTACTAATATTATAAATGTCTGTCTGTTACGCTTTCACACCTAAATGGATGGAGCGATTGTGATGAAATTTGGTAAAGGGAAGGACATAGGCTACTTTTTAACCGACTGCGCAAAAGAACGACTTCTACTGCAGCGAAGCTGCTTCAACGACAGCTAGTAATTGATAATACTGCGTGGAAAGGTGGTATACCTATGGCATCGTGGTGATGAATGATGCATTTATACAGCAGCCCAACATCAATTTCATCATCAACCATTGGGCTTTTATTCTTAACGTATGGAAATCCTCATGAATGCTATGCCGGACTTCTGCCGACTACAAAACCTCACTTAACGCCCAACAGCCTATGGTTGGTAGCCCCGTGTAAGCCCTCGGAAGGATGTCCCAGCACTCCCAACAGACCCACGGCTACCACTGTGGCCTCGTCTTGGGGGTGGTTCGAGTGCTATCCCGCGTCTTTGGGGGGTTTTGGGTGTGATCCCGCTTCTAAGGGGGGGCGTACGAGAATCTCTCACGTCACGCTGCCGTCATGGGCCTGTCAACCATTGGGCTTCGGCCCGTCAGGCGCTATCACCTTGCCTGGTCGGAGGATCTTTCCCTTTGTGTCGGAGCACATCTCATCCGTTGCTCCACAAATATATTGAATCTGCCTCGTAATCTACTGTTATGTTTCCTTTATGCTTCCTCCACATTACTCGCGAAGTTGAACGAAGTTCGTCGGCGAAGGGCAAAGAAATTTTTTGAAGAAGTAGGCCGAAGTGCCCCTTTACACTATCGTACTTGTCCAACTTCGTTCAACTTCGCGAGTAATTTGGAGGAAGCATTACATTACTTACGAAGTTGGACGAATACGATAGTGTACTTCGGCTTACTTCGTCAAAATTTTACTTTGCCTCGGGCGACTTCGCCGACTAACTTCGTTCATCTTCGCGAGTAATGTAGAGGAAGCATGACGTAGCTTCACCCATCACGTTGTAAGGGTTTTTTTGGAAGGGAGACTGCCGCGCTGGCCAGGGGCCAGGGGATAGGGGATGATATCCCCGTTTCCTCGTGGTCATACTAGTTTGTCACCCCAGTATGACCACGAGGATATAAATTTCCTCGTAGTCATGCTATCATTTTAACACCCCCTTTAAAAAAATTAAGGAACACAGCTGTTCCAAGAATGAGCACTTAGTTTAACTGGTTGTACAGTTACAATCACTATAACATTTGCAGCAATGTTGAACGTCCTTTTATATTCTTTATTTATTTACAAATGAAGATCGACCAAAAAAATTACGGTCGGATAAACAAATGACGATCGAAAAAACAAGTGACGGTCGGATAAACAAATGAAGTTCCAAAAAACAAATGAAGATCGATAAAACAAAAGACTATACGCAAGTTTATAACGTCATGGTATGACCACGAGGAAACGCCCCCTCCCCCCCCGCCGGTCAGATGGACTTAGTTTCGAGTGTTCCAAATCTTCGCCATGAGCGCATCTGCCAGCAGGTACACCACTTACAGGTGGAGCTGACTTGGGCTTCCATGATCTTGGCAGGATCTATTGCCACCCCTACTAATATTATAAATGCGAAAGTAACTCTGCCTGTCTGTTACACTTTCACGCCTAAACGGCTGAAGCGATTAAGATGAAATTTGGTATAGAGATAGTTCAAAGCCTTAGGAAGGACATAGGCTACTTTTTACCCACTTGGGCACAAAAGGAGGGTTATGATTGTACGCGATAACAACTTCTAGACGACGGGAACAGCTAATCAAAATATAAAACTTAAAAACTATTTTAATCTAGCTGACCCCGCAACTTTGTTTACATCACATAAGGTGTATGAAAGGAGAGGTATTTCTTCATCAGACTCATCAAGCAGCGAGTGAAACTGCCCTGTTTGCTTAATCATAAAAGAGCTTAAAGATTAAGTCTATTTTAAAACAATTCATCATTACGCTCTTTTATGATTCAGCCAACACGCCAAAGAAACCCCTACAGTTAAAATTGGCTAAATATCTGATTCTTAAAAGTGTTATAACTTTTTCATTTATAAACCGATTGACATGAAATAAACGCTAAATGTTAAGTGGAGCAAACCTTAACACAATAAAAAAACGCATTGCAATCGCTTAAGCGGTTACTGAGATTGGCGTGCATAAACGTACAGACAAACAGAAATACAGACATACAGACAAACAGACAAAAATTCTAAAAAATATTGTTTTGGGTTCTATTGCGTTCATAAAGAAAAAATATTACATATCCCTATAATATTTTTTTCTTATTTATCTTACAGGTACAGACAGCGATCTGTTACGATTTTATTATAATGTATTGATGTATTGATAACAGACAAGCACAGGTACTCCATACCGCGGTAGCCACCTACTACTTACCTATTTTGGTCAAAGACTTCTATATAAAGAGATCATCTCATTTTATATAGAAATCTTTGATTTTGGTATGTTTTAACCAGAGATATCTTAAGTAACTTTAACCATTTTCCAAAATAAATACTGTTTCACTTTTCTTATGTATAGCCTTATTGGGAGTCAGCACCAGTTTCCACCAAAGCGAAGACCAGAGCAAGATTGTTTTGATATCCAATCAGATTTTGATACTTGCTCTCTGAGATGAGGATGTGGGCTTACATACATACATTTAGTTACACCAATATCCCCAAAGGGGTAGGCAGAGGCATAGCATACGCCCACATTTCACCTTATAGTTTTATGTCCCACGTAATAATAGGTGGTGAGCCTATTGCCGTGTTGAAATGGACAGGTCCAGGTCGCCATGACCCGCAGTTGAAAGTTTCAAGATCCTGGGCCTACAACTTGGCTTAACGATTGTCATTTTACTGACAACCGGGTTTCATTTCGACTTTTCCTTCTCTTTTTAACATGAGAGAAAGTCCTCATGGATGCTATGCCGGACTCCTACCGACTAAAAATCTCACGTATCGCCCAACAGCCTATGGTTGGGAGCCCCGGGTAAGCCCTCGGAAGGATGTCCCAGGACTCCGAACAGACCCACGGCCGCCATTGCGGCCTCGCCTAGGATTGCGGTGTCGCCTTGGTGGTAAGACGGCTTCTTCCATGACGAAATTTCCTGAAGTGAAAAAAATAAATAAAGAAGGTCTGCCTGTCAAGTAGGTATTAAACAATATAAGTGTTTGTAGATATTTTACTTTTCTAAGGAATTTGGTAAAAGAAGTTTGGTTATAAAGGATTAAAGGAAGATATTCCCAGTATTTTCGTTGTAAATAGTTGTTGCACATTTATGAACATGTTTCCACAACGGAACAAAGTGAGCTAGGATTAATCTGGACTGTGTTATGGGTACCGGACAGCCGCCCAGCAATTATTAACAATATATTTATATTTACTTATAAATATTTTTTGCAATGCGTACTTCTATTTCCCGGGAAAGAATACAAATTGTGATCACCCCAGTTCATCCCGAGGGTGTCGTAAGAGGCGATCCATTGCGTAGAGAAGGAAAACTCGAAATGAAACCCGGTTGTCAGTGTTGAAGGGCTTATAGGCGGTCGGCTTCAAAACTTTCAACTACGGGTCGTCACGATCTGCGTCTGTCCATTTTGACACGGCCATAGGCTCACGACCTATTACGTGGGACATAAACATATAAGATGAAATGTGGGCGTATACTATGCCTCTGCCTACCCTTTCGGGGATGAAGGCATAACTATGTGTGTGTGTGTGTGTGTATTTCATAGAAACACCCAGACTTTCGATACAAATTTTGTCCCGTGCTTGGTGGGAATCGAACCCACAGCCTCGTGATCAGTTTGCCGTTTTTTAGCATGGAAACCTCTAGTATGTAACTAGTAGAGACTTCATCTTCTGATGTGTGTTCTTCCGCGTGTACAATGGTTTGTGATCTGACGACTATTGTTTGAAATCACGCAACGCCCATCTTTCGAACGATATCCTTTTTTGATGTTATGCTGGACTCCTACCGACTAAAAAAACCTCACGTTACGCCCAACAGCCTACGGTTGGGAGCCCCAGAAAAACCCTTTGAAGGATACCCCAGGACTTCCAACAGACCTAACGGCTACCACTGCAGCCTCGCCCAGGACGCACACGACTACTTTCCATTCGGTATTGAGCCCCCTGCTAGAGACAGATTGTACATCCTCAAACTTTGCCACTAAAGTCTTTGTATAATATGGTAAGAACCGATACGAGCTTCGTTCCAACATAACCTAACCCAGCCTACTACATGTTCTCCTCGAGGGTGACCAAAGCGGGCACAGTCCTTCTTATGGAGAGTATGGGGTGCAGACAATCTGACCCTTAAAGAAGAACCCCTTCTTGGAGCAGTTACTGGGTTCAGTGCTAAGATAGGAAAGCTAAAGAAAAAGAACTACACGTCCTCAGTTCTGAATTCTCAAACAATTCTTTCCTCCCTATATTATTTGACTGGTGGTAGTAGTAGAAAATTATCATTAAATAAATAAATAAATAAATATTCACGAACATTTCACACAACGCTATCTGATCCCAAAGTAAGCTAGGAATAACCTGCTTGTGTTATGGGTATCAGACCACGGATATTAATACTTATATACTTTTAAATACATACATAATATACATAGAAACACCCAGACTCTTGAGACAAACATTTATGGGTCACACAAATATTTGTCTCCGGTGGGAATCGAACCCACGACCTCCAGCGCCGCAGGCGGTATCACTACCGACTGCGCCACAGAGGCAGTCATCATTATTACTTAGAATTTCCATTCTGATTATTAGACTGCTTTTGTAAAGAAATCTATGATAGGTACTTTCTCAAAACTCTATGTAACTTATCATAGATTATGTAACCTTTAAAGATAATTACGTGTAACTTCGATAACACTTTGGTATAAAACTGTCACAAAAAGATCAAGACTTCATTCTAGTACTAATACTTGTACTTACAACTAATTCCAAAACAAAATGTCTGCCAAGGTCATCATTCTTCTTTGCGCGGTAGCTCAGGTAAGATTTTTGCTATAAAAAGGAACCAATGTTAACCATTTCACTGATTCACGGTAGTATAATTTATAACTAATAAAAAAATGAAAAATGAATTGGTGGACATAATGGGTATACCGCCACCTCATCAATTGTAGTCTCTATGGCAGGACGATAGGAATACCAGAGCAGAGTATCATTCTGAAAACCGATTTTGAAAAAACTGAGCACTGAGATTTAAGGCCCAGAAGTCATACTATGCTTAATGTCCTCCTCTCCAGTGAAAGATTTGGTTAAAAATCAAAAATTTAGGGAACAATCAAGGAAACCTTTGTAGTTTTCTGGCAGTGCCACCACTTGTAAGATTTTTTTAATATTACTCGTGTTAAAAATTTCAAAACCTTTATTTTCTTACTTGCAGTCTGCTATGAGCCAGTTCACCGGCCGTGCTGCCATCAACGCCCCTGGATTCGCTGCTCCTTATGCACCTGGACTAGCATACAATGGACTGACTGCTCCAGCATTGGCATTGGATGGCCTTGCCGTAGCAGGACCAGGACTAGCCATTAACGGATTATACCCATCTATCGCTTCCAATCTAGAATTCACTCCTACCACCGGTGGGGGTCTTACCGTCACTAGTGGTTCTGCAGTCCCTCCATCAGGAATCTTCGTAGACTCTGAGAACGTTTTTGAAGGTCCTTTGGCTGTGGCTGGAGAGCTACCATTTGTCGGATCAACAGCTGTGGAAGGTGATGTGCCATCTGCCGGTGCAGGTGCTATCAACCACGCCTGCGGTAACGGAGTCACTGCTATGGAGAGTGAGAACGCTGCAGTTATCGCGCCAGTTGCTGCAGCGATAGCTCCCACTGCAGCTACTTTCGCTCCTGTTTCACCATTGTCTCCTGCTAGTCGCTTTGCTCCAAATGCTGGTCTTGGTTTTGGCAACAGATTTGGTTTCTCTGGATTGTAAAGTCTAGACATAATTTACTAAGTTTGTTGTTTAATTAAAATAATTTAATAGTGCTACCGTTTTTATTTTTACAAATCCTTGATCATAAAGAATATCCGTTCCGGATTATAGCTGGCCAACAGGTCTTATAGGTTTCGTCAGAGTATTCCACAATCGCTACACTTTACAGAAAAAAAGTCGTCCAATTTGTAGAATGGGGTGACTTTTTGAACTTCAGATTATTTTATGGTAAGTATTTTAAATACCACGTTAGATTCACTTAAAATAAAACAATGCGTTCTCTAGATAGGAGGAAGTAAGGATGGAGTTAGAGAATACATTGGGTATGATAAGGAGGAAACAATTATTCAACACTCGTTTTGACGACGAACAGTTTAATGCTAAGAAAGATGTTAATAGTAAGATGTCGATTGACAACCCATCCTGAGACATTCTTCCAATAAACATAGTTCTATATATTGTTATCATGTCGTGGAAATATCATTACAGAAACAATACCAAATTTCAGGTAATTCCCTTCATAACGCAGGACGAGCTAATGACTTTCACATTTTATAGCTATAAGCCATCTCGATCATAATCAGTTTCAGCTATGATGCCTTAGATAAACAGTTCAACAGATACGCAAATTAAACTTAAGCCATTGGTGCCGGTTCGTCGAAGACTATCGGCCTCCATGACCGGGGGCCTGAGCCTGAGGTGAGAGGGCTGCTCACCGTCATTACAGAGGCAGGCCCATGACGGCAGCGTGACATTAGGAGTTCACGCACACTCCCCCTTAGAAGCGGGATCACACCTGATACCCCCCAAAGACGCGAGATAGCACCCGTGGCCGTGGGTCTGTTGTGAGTCCTGGGACATCCTTCCGAGGGCTTACCCGGGGCTCTCAACCACAGACTGTTGGGCGTTACGTGAGGTTTTTTTAGTCGGTAGGAGACCGCTTAGCATCCATGATGGATTTTTCCTCACGTTAAAAAAAAGCCATTGGTGCCGGTTACAAGTAACACAGTAGTCGTTAAACTGAATTTAAGGCCTTATGGTATTTAGAGTACCGTACCCAAGGGGTAATAACAATTTGAAATAGGTAGGTATGAGCTTGCAGAGAGTAGTAGAATAATTTCAAAACATGGTTAGTGTTCAAGTCAGGTTTTAGTTCAAAATATGTAACTAGATGGCATCACTTTTTTGTATATAGTATCTAGATCGCGGTATGGTTTCGTTACCTGAGCAGACATATATAGCTGTGAATATTATTTTAATAAAAACAATTTTAGTACAAGGATATACAGTCTATTATTTACACCTAAGGTCGGTTAAGACCTTTTCAGTTAGTGTAAATTTGAGTATCTTTTTAGTCATCAGTAGATAATTTATGATACTTTTTTATAAGCCAATTTATCATGCACGTAAGATATTGTTTTGAATTAAATACATGGATCTTACGAGTATAGTACAGGTGGCAAACAAAACACAAAAGGCATTACACCGCCGCGCGCCACCATTTAATAAATACGCAAAATACCTACACTACAGGTGTGACCAACTGGATATTATTTTTTTCACCGGCTTTCCTTTTGAAAAAATTCAAATTCACTATTGCAGCGGCGAAGCCGCTGCAATAGTGAGTCGTCGCAACCTATCACAACTGAAGTCTTTAAGCAGAAGTTCTAGTTGTGCATATTAAATACCTGGGAAAAATACAAATGGCTTGTGTTTAAACGCCGCCCAAAAATGTACCTATTTTACTACCAATAAAATTCGAAACGTTTACCAAAATGGAGAAATGGTCACCAAATTACGTTTCCTAAAATTTAAGCTAAAAAACTTACTGTCGACCGCTGTCGACTGTTTAAACTGTCGAATTATTATTTGGTAAGTAGTTGGTAGATTAAGTATAAATCTATTTATATTACCTACTAAGCATAAATAATATCAATAGGTTCTGGCGCTCGGCGGCCGCTGCCGTGGCACGGTCGCTTCGTTCGCTCGCCTTCGCGCGTTAATGGTCACAGTTCCAACCTAACCTAACCTTGATTACACTAAGGCACATTAGAACTGGAATTTTTGGTGTCAATTAATTAATCCATTTTGGTGACCACTTAAAATGTTTCCAATACAAACTGCCGGTCGCACAAAATAATACTATCGCAATGAAATAAGAAAAAGAGAATAATGCAAATATATAGACTATTTTAGTACCGTAAATTGGGGTGACTTTGATAATTTTTTTCATTTATAGGGCTTCTTACTATTACGATAGGATGTTTTTTTTATGTTTGCTCTTGAAAGTAACCCCATTATGTAATAAGTTACCGAAAATATTGTTGTTTTGATGGAATGATTTACTCGTTAGAATTACAGGGTTTTCAGAAAGCAGCAATATTAAGGTGCGTATCGTCTTCGCGCGGCCGCCGCGCGAGCATTGTTCGACCGCGACAAATCTGTGTTTTTGTTCGCGAGCCATTTTTAGCGCTCAATATCATCATAGCGAGGCAGCCGCGCGCGGGAGCCGATCCATGAACGAGCGTACATTTTATGCGGGACAACCATAGACGTATCAAGCGAGCCGGCGAGACGTGCAGCTGCTGCTTTTAAATTTTAAATTGTTTAGTGCCATACCTATATAATAATACTAGCTGACCCTCGCAACTTCGTTTACGTCACATAAGGTTTGTGAATGGAGAGGTCCTTCTTCATCAGACTCATCAAGCAGCGTGTGAAACGGCCCTGTTTGCTTAATCATAAAAGAGCTTAAAGATTAAGGCTATTCTAAAACAATTCATTCCACGCCTTCGGCGCGGACTGAATTATTTTACAATAGTCTTAATCATTAAGCTCTTTTATGATTAAGCCCACACGCCCGTTTAGAATTACCCTTACATTCAAAGAAACCCTTGAATTCTAGGTTTTGCGAAAGTTGAGATGCCTTTAATTCCTTAACTACAAAACCCTCAACATTGAAACTTGTGTGAAACAATCCTTAAAGTACTCCCTTTATAACACTGAAAAAATTTTTGGAATCGCATCACGCGTTGAGAAATTACAACTGAAAAACCATTTTAACTTTCATCCCCTCTCCCGCAGGAACCGCGCAAAACTTTGGGATCAAAAGTATCCTAGAACCTTCCTCGGACTATAAGCTTCAAGTGTACCAAGTATCATTTAAATCGGTTCAGTAGTTTCGGCGTGATACTTATTCGGGATACAGACAGACAGACAGACAGACATGAAAAGTTTAAATTACATTTTCGGCTTCAGTATCGATTAGAGAACGCCCTCCAATTAAAATTTTCAAAATATCTTCCATGTACAGACTCCCGACCCTCTACAATTTTATTATAAGTACTAGCTGACCCTCGCAACTTCGTTTACGTCATATAAGGTGTACGAATGGAGGGGTACTTCTTCATGAGACTCATCAAGCAGCGTGTGAAACGGCCCTGTTTGCTTAATCATAAAAGAGCTTAAAGATTAAGTCGATTCTAAAACAATTCAGTCCACGCCTTCGGCGCGGACTGAATTATTTTACAATAGCCTTAATCATTAAGCTCTTTTATGATTAAGCCAACACGCCCGTTTAGACTCACTTTCAAAAGAAATGTTGAATTCTAGATTTACCGAAAGTTGAGATGCCCCTAATTTCTGAACTACATAACCCTCAATATTGAAAATTGTATGGAATAATGCTTAAAGTACTCCCTTTCAGACACCAAACAAATATTTGAAATCGAACCACGCAGTGAGAAATTATAGCTAAAAACCTATTTTGCCTTTCATCCCCTCTCCTGAAGGAACCGCGCAAAATATCGGGATCAAAAGTATCTAAGAACCTTCCTCGGACTATCAGCTTAGATCGTACAAAGTATCATTCAAATCGGTTCAGTAGTTTCGGTGTGATACTTAGTCGGGATACAGACAGACAGACAGACAGACAGACAGACAGACAGACAGACAGACAGACAGACAGACATGAAAATTTTAAATTACATTTTCGGCTTCAGTATCGATTAGAGAACGCCCTCCAATTAAAATTTTCAAAATATCTTCCATGTACAGACTCCCGACCCTCTACAATTTTATTATAAGTATAGAAGATAGATAATCTAATTAAAGTACGACACTTCTCGTAATCTATGTTTTAGCCGCGCGAGCCATTACGACTGGGTGCTGCGTGGTCCGTTGCTCAGAGGGGTCGGCGTAACGTGTTACGCCGACGACACCCTCGTTACGGCGCGGGGAGCAACGCACCGTGCCGCAGCACTTAAGGCCACGGCAGGGGTTGCTCAGGTCGTGGGTCGGATTCGGCGGCTGGGTCTTGAGGTCGCCCTTCACAAATCCGAGGCTCTGTGCTTCCACGGACCTCGGATGGGGCCACCTGCGGGATCCAGCCTACAGGTGGGGGGCGTCAGCATCGGCATCGAGCCCTCGATGAAGTATCTGGGGCTCGTACTCGATGGCCGGTGGAACTTCGGACATCATTTCCGAAGTTTGGTCCCAAAACTGAGGGGAGCATCGGCCGCACTCGCGCGGCTGTTGCCCAACATCAGGGGACCCAACGCTCCCTACAGGAGACTGTACCTTGGGATCGTGCGAAGCATGGCCCTGTACGGGGCTCCCGTATGCGCGGAGACCCTGACGGCCAGCAATGTGGCTAGACTGATGAGCCCGCAGAGAGTGATGGCCGTCAGGGTGATAAGAGGATACCGCACGATCTCCGGTGAGGCGGCATGTCTCCTAGCCGGGACCCCTCCATGGGACCTGGAAGCGAGAGCCCTTGCGTCACTGTTCAGATGGCGCAAGGAGGCGCTGGAGCGGGGCCAAAGGCCTGCGTCTCGAGAAATCGAGGCCCAGCGGACCCTGCTCCACCAGGAAACCCTGGAGACATGGAAGATGCGACTTGAGCAACCCAAGGGGGGATTCGCCACAATCGCGGCCGTCAGACCGGTCATGGACGAGTGGCTGGAGAGAAGACACGGTGCTCTCTCCTACCGGTTGACACAGATGCTTGCCGGGCACGGTAGCTTCGGTAGGTATCTGTGGCGAAAACACCGGGAAACCACGGCCGAGTGTCAGCACTGCGAGGACCGCAGCGATGACACGGCGCTCCACACGCTGGTGGAGTGCACGGCGTGGGCACAACAGCGACAGGTCCTCGTAGTGGGTCTGGGCGTGGACACTCTCTCGCTTGAGGCCATGGTGCGAGCCATGCTCTCCAGCGGGAGTAAGTGGGACTGCGCCGCCTCTTTCTGCAAGCAGGTCATGCTCGCGAAGGAGGCGGCGGGCCGGGTGCGGGAGAGAACTCTTCCACCCGAGTTCCGCAGTCGGCGCCCTGGGCGCCGCCGACGTGTCTTCGCCGAGGACTATCGGCCTCCATGACCGGGGGTCTGAGGACGGTGAGAGGGCCGCTCACCGTCCTTACAGAAGCAGGCCCATGACGGCAGCGTGACGTGAGCACTCACGCACGCCCCCCCTTAGAAGCGGGATCACACCCGAAATCCCCCATAGACGCGGGATTGCACCCGAACCACCCCCTGGGCGAGGCCGCATTGGCGGCCGTAGGTCTGTTGGGAGTCACGGGACATCCTTCCTGAGGGCTTACCCGGGGCTCTCAACCGTAGGCTGTTGGGCGTTACGTGAGGTTTTTTAGTCGGTAAGAGTCCGGCATAGCATCCTACGAGGATTTTCCCTCACGTTAAAAAAAAAAAAAAAAAAAAAGCAGCGCGAGCCAATGTTCGTTGGTTTGCCTCGCGAAGTCGATACGCGCCTTTAGAGCGATCACCAACGGTGATCATTGCAAGGGCTTCTTCAAAGAATTCGTGTGTATAATTTATTAAGTTGCGAGTTCTCGCAACTCTTTTATATGATCGTACCAACACTAGGTACCTCAAAGAATTTCAAATACATTTATTTGTAGGAAAATGTCGCCTATGTTAAGACAGCTAACTACCATCGCCCCCCACGGTAGGGGAAAAAACAATAGCCCCCTGAATTATTCAAATCATCTCAATGTTACATAACCAAATGTTTATGTAACATTGAGATGACTTGAATAATTCAGGGCGCTATTGTTTTTTAAATTCCATAGTAAGGATAACATTATCCTTACTATGAATTTTACTACATTGAGACTGCATTCATCAAATTTATTGTAAAACTTTTTCACGAAAAGTCAACAAAATTTTCGGGAATTATTTTTACTTGATATGAATTAAATGTCGCCTCAAAGTTTTCCTATGCTACTAGTATGGGGTGAATTTGAGACACCCTATGTAATGGGTCCTATGTTATAATCGGTGAGTCTATTGTAAAGTTGAAAGGCACAGTTACGAGATATAGCTTGTGACTTGAAAGTTTCGACCCACAGTTCAAAGTATGAAGCTGACCATTGGCCTTCAACTCGACCAAAGAACTGGCAACCGGGATCCAAGACTTAACGTTCATTCCGAATCATGAAAAAGCTCGAAAAATTCCACCAAGAATACCATTTACGGAATACTAAGACTACGGAAGCAAACGAAAAAAAATAAACAAAATACTTACTAGACATAATTTATTCTAATAATAAATAAATAACTTATTTAATCCTAATACCCATACGGTTTATTATTATTTACACCAGACTTTGCATTAAATGGTACATTCAACTGCCCATTATTGATTCCACCACCAACCGTACCAGTAATGGTAACTATACCACCAGCAGGAACAGTTCCAGAGAACTGCACCTTACCAGACAACGGTACGTGACCATTAATAGCAGTGGTACCAACCACTGGCAGTTCTCCTGCTACTGCCACATCGCCATTTCCACTGCCACCGTAGTTTGGTCCAAATCCTACTGCATATTGGTTAGCAGCAATGTTAGCCTGATTTTGGGCTAAAGCCTGTGTGTTTATGTGGTTAGGAGCTAATCCAATAGGTTGTGCTCCTATATGATTTGGGGCTATTCCAATAGACTGTGCTCCTATATGATTTGGGGCTATTCCAATAGACTGTGCTCCTATATGATTTGGGGCTATATTATGAGGTTGTGCTATAGGATTAAAAGCTGCGCTGGCTATACCATTATTCAATATCTGTCCTGCTAATCCAGCAGCGATGTTAGCAGTGGATAATGATGGATTGCTAAGTGGTACATTAGGTGCAAATGAAGCTGGAATACTGGCAGTAGCCTGCTTGGTAACTACTGCTTGTCCGTAAACACACTGGGAAAAAGAAAATATATTTTGATTTTAAACACAACAATTTGATTTATGACGACTGTTCTAAGGGTACATACATATTTAAATACAAATATAATTTAAAAAGCTATTTACCTGTGCAAAGATGATTTGAATACAGAAAATAGCTAAAACAATCATTTTGTTTCTTTAAAATTATTATTTTGCTATAAAATATTAATGAAAAATGTACGTATGTAGTCTATAATAGAAATGAATAAGTCATACTCTTAATGCGTATTTTATACAAATTAAAATACTACATTTCTTTATATCATGATCAGTTATCAATTTATCGAATGCTTCGTGATTCTTGCTTCTTTTCAGATGATATCGATAATTGGTTCGATATCAATTTATAATCACATCACGAAAAAATAGATAAGGTTTTTGAATTGCTGAATATTGGTAGATGTACCATCGCCTCTTCTTGAACGCCCCTTATTGTTTAGAAAAAAAATATTTATGACTATATTAAAAGCTTCTAATAGACCCGACTGACGTGTTAAAGTAGTTACACGTTAATTCGCGTCTCGCTCACTCTCAACCGATTGGCTAGTGAAAATTTCTATGAGATTTCTCAAGAGTAACCTCTAATATGGTAGTTTCCTTTCAGCATGGTGTTCACCCTAAAACCCTTATATTGTCAGCAGAGCGACGTTATGAGCTATCTTTTCATGTCACAGGCCCCTGTCACTAAACGTAGTACGTTAATAAAACTATCGAGCAACATTTCAGCTTTTTACGGATTTTACGGTTTTTAAGTGGTCAAAAAAATTGTCCAACTTTGACATGTACGTATAATGTATTATTTTTAAGACCATTATCATTTAGGTACTTATCTACACTTGGTTAGCCATAAAGTTGGTTTTTTCACCGCTAGGAAAACCCCAATTACTGTAGCGCCGCAATTTCAGGACACATCTCTTTACATCTCTAAAAGTATAGGGATCCTAGGCGTTGACATCTCCAGTGACGTTCAGTTCCGTAGTCATTTGGAGGACAAGGCTAAGCTGGCGTCCAAGAAACTAGGTGTACTCAACAGGGCGCGGCGGTACTTTACTGCGGCGCAAACACTGCTTCTCTATAAGTCGCAAGTGCGGCCTTACATGGAGTACTGCTGTCACCTCTGGGCGGGGGCCCCTGAATATCAGCTTCGTCCATTTGACTCGGTGCAAAGACGAGCTTTGAGAGTTGTAAACGATCCTATACTTACATGTGGTGTGGAACCTCTTCGCGACAGGAGAGACTTTGCTTCCTTATGCGTGTTCTATCGCATCTACAATGATATGTGCTCTGAGGAATTATTTGATATGATGCCCGCGGCTACTTTCTATCATCGCACCTCTCGCCACAGAAAGGGAGTTCATCCTCACACTCTACGTCCGGAGCGTTCGAGCACGGTTAGATCCGATAGGGGTTTTCTTCCGCGCACACTTAGGTTGTGGAATGATCTCCCCGCCACGGTTTCCCCAAACGCCTACAGTATGGGGTTCTTCAAAAGGGGTCTTAGAAGGGTTTTTAAGGGTCGGCAGCGTGAGTGTGGCGCCTCTAGTGTTGCAAACATTCATAGGCTGCGGTGACCACCGGTCCTTCTGGTGGGCCGTATGCTTGTCTGCCATAATGACATAATTTAAGAAAGCTCACTCACTTAATGTCAGATTCTGGAATCAGCCAATGAGTATTCGGTCAGCGGCGAGAATCTGAGGGTGTCGTCAATGACAAATGTCAAAAATGGTCTATTGCATTTTACGAGTATAACACAGCCAATGTTGTATTTAAATTTGTTCCTATACTTTGTAAAATATAGTTTGATCTCTGTGACAGTTCTACGAACGTAAACCAGAATAGATTTTTGTCAACGGCAAAAAGCTTTTGTGGTTGAAATACAGAGAGTGAGAACACAGAGGTGTAAACTGTAAATGACAACTTTATGCCTTTGAAATAAAAGGCGATTTTGTTTTCGTTAATATAACTGTCACAGAGATCAAGCTATATTTTACAGAGTACAGGTGGCGGCCACATACCGCAGGAACGCATTTATTTTATTCTGGACTATAAATATATCGCTGTACTAAATAATATCATTTCTAAATTGCTCTACCTCTCAAATTGCTGAAAAGCTCATACCGTCAATTCTATCGGGTAGGTAGTTCGAAAGCGATTTTCACAGGTCTTAAGAATTATCATAAAGATTTTAAATTCATTCATTGCTGACACTCATTCATTGGTATCAAAATCACGCAATAAAATAAAAAGATATCAATATCGAGAAAACCTCACGCGCGGAAAAAGATTGTAAAATGTTACTTCAAATTTGAAATTCGTATCAGCAATTTTTAATCAAAAACGTATATTTCTTCATATTGCAATATTACTGATTTAACCACGAAGAATTTTGTGTATATATACTTTCATTATATCCTCAGAATTCATTCCATTTATTGAATTTGAAAAGTAACATCAGTTATTTAAAAAAATGGCCGCGAAGTCTCTATTCGTTGTTTTTGCTTCAGCTTGCTTTGTTAAGGTAAGTAAAAAAGAGTATGTTCTATTTTCAAAACGATTACATTAAGCATACAAATTATTCATACAAAAGTTGCCTGAAAGAAATTTCTTTGAAGAGGCCGCTTTTGTACCATTAAATAGTAATACTGTCTTGGTTTACAATCAGGCTTCATAAAAAATCGATATTTAATAATTCTGCAGAGACTGACAGACAAATGGATAAAGAATATTTTGGACTTAAATAAAACGTAGAGAAATCTAAACTATATATCACATTATTAGCCAACCATACATACAACATTAGATGTAAACAAGAAATAAAAATTATTGATATAATAAAATTTATAAAACAAAATCCTTAATATTCCATTCCTTTCTTGCCCACAGCTCATCTCAGCCGGTTGCATTGGCCCATTAAACAGTATCGCAGCTGAAGAACTAGCTTTAAACAACGGCCTCGCATTCGGAGCGTTTGGACCATCATCATACGGTTATCCAGGAACTCCATTTGGAGTCCCCGGATATGGAGTTACCAACGCCTCTCCCTCAAGCGGTGGAGGATTTGCAGTCACAAGCTATTCACCATTCTCTCCAACAGGAGTTTCAGTAGTTTCAGAGAATAATATTGAAGGTCCATTGTCAATAACTGGTCAGCTACCTTTCCTTGGTGCTATAGCATTAGAAGGAGCTTTACCTACTACTGGTGCTGGTGCTATCAACTACGGTTGTGGTTCTGGAGCAGTGGGCATTATTAGCGAAGGGTTGGCCCCAGCTGTCGCCCCTGCGGCATACCCTGCAGGATTAGGTTATGGAGCTCCAGGTTTGGGGTATCCTGGTCTGGCTGGTCCTAGACCTTACAATGGTCTTTATTAAATAAGAATATTTTGTTATATTGTTGTTAAATAAAGTTAAATATTTTTATTTCACTTTGTGATTTCATTAATGTGTACTTATCCGCATCAATACATCCATAGTTATTAGTAAGTATTGGTGTATGAATGTCTGTTAATCTTTTACGCTCTAATGGCTCAATGGATTTGCATGAAATTTTGTAAAGGATTTGTTTTTAAATATTTATCGCCAAATTGACGTCGACACCAGTATGATGGAAAGTCGTGGCGCATCTAGAGATTGGGGGCCACTTCTGACAGTGGTCCTCAAGTTGGCGGCCCTGTGATGTGCCTCTTCACGCTCATCTTGTAGAACCCGGAATTGTAAGATGAGGGAAACACGTGTACGGGCAGGTCGTTCCATGTTTTTATAGTTCGACAGAGGAACGATCTTTTGAAACGCGCAGTTCTGGCGAAGATTCTCTCCACTGTGTGTGAGTGGTATCTTTGCCCGGTACGCGTTTTTCGGGATAAAAATTATAGTCTTGAATAACACAGAAGCCACTCATTTTCATCCGCAAACTTAGTTCCCATTCCCCTCAGCGGGCAAAATATGGACTGATTTTTTATATGAGTTTGTTCAAAATTAAAAAGAAACTAGTGGACGTCACTTGATTTTACCCATGCATTTCCCGTTCCCGTGGGAATACGGTAATAAAATATAGCTTAGTAACATAAGCTATATTTACCGAGGATAACGTAGCTTTAACAGTGAAAGAATTTTTCAAATCGGTTCAGTAGTTTATGAGCCTATTCAATGCAAACAAATAAGTTTTGATTGTATGTTTGTTTGTACGATTGTACAAACAAACATACAATCAAATCTTTCCTTTTTATAGTATTAGTAGCGAGGATATGTAATAGTCAATTCAGCGATCTTGATATAAATAAAAAATCAACAAATAAAATAAATGACGATTGATTTGCCTACTAAACAAATTCCACAAACCGACAGGTAGGTATCTATATCAGCAGATTGCATTGAAAGTCGCGTGCTCTATTTTGCTGACTTAAGTTTCGTACATAATAACCAATGTCACTGTCAATAGGTCATGAACGCACGCATACCTTTTCTTCATCTTACTTATAATAGATATATAGACACATTATAAAGACAATAAATATTATAAAGACGAAAAATTCAATTGTTTGTTTTTCTGTTTACATCGAATAGACTCCGAAGCTAGTCCAGCGGTCCCTACTCTACCATGACACCGTGGAGACATGGAAGGTGCGACTCGAGCAACCAAAGGGGGGATTCGCCACAATCGCGGCCGTCAGACCGGTGCGGTCATGGACAAATGGCTGGAGAGGAGACACAGTGCTCTCTCCTACCGGTTGGTGCAGATACTTACCGGGCACGGTAGCTTCGGTAGGTATCTAAGGCGAAGACAGCGGGAAAGACAGCCGACGGCGAAGACAGCCGAGTGTCAGCACTGCGAGGACCGCAGCGATGACACTGCGCTCCACACGCTGGTGGAGTGCACGGCGTGGGCGCAACGACGCCAGGTCCTCGTGGTAGGTCTGGACGTAGACACTCTGTAGTGGAGAAAGTGGGACTGCGCCACCTCTGTCTGCGAGCAGGTCATGCTCGTGAAAGAGACGGCGGGGCGGGACCGGGAGAGAACTCTCCCTCCCGAGTTACGCAGTCGGTGGCTCGGGCGCCGACGACGTGTCTTCGCCGAAGAGTATCGGCCTCCATGACAGGGTGCTTGAGGACGGTGAGTTGGCTGCTTACCGTCCTTCCAGAAGCAGGCCCATGACGGCAGCGTGACGTGAGGGATTCACGCACGCCCCCCTCAGAAGCGGGATCACACCCGAAAATCCCTCAAAGACGCGGGCAGCACACGAACCACCCCCTAGGCGAGACCGCAGTGGCGGCCGTGGGTCTGTTGTGAGTCCTGGGACATCCTTCCGAGGGCTTACCCGGGGCTCCCAACCATAGGCTGTTGGGCGTTACGTAAGATTTTTTAGTCGGTAGGAGTCCGGCATAGCATCCATTAGGATTTCCCCTCACGTTAAAAGATTTATATACAAGTGTTAATTTAAAAAATAAAAACCCCTGATCCCGAGATTTTTCTTATAAGCGCAAACATGCTATAAATGCTGTAATTTTTTGAAGAGTTGGGTATCTGCAGAGTACTTGAAGTATCAGTTAGTGACTGGTTAGCATGTCGTGGAAATACTAACCAAGTAACGGTATACCAACATACTCATTACACAAATATACACAGGTGAAACTTTTTTTTTACAAGGAGAACTCCGCTTACGGACTACCCATGCTGGCGAGGCATGGGCTCGTGTGAGGGTCGCCCAGCACAGTGGCGGCGTAAGGCGTGGGCGACGTGGGCCACCGCCCACGGCCTCGCGGTACAAGGGGCCTCGCGCCTCAAAAAATTTTATGCATTGCTTCAAAGCGAGAATAAAATAAAAAAATAATTTTGCTTTGAAAATTATGTATCGATTCATACAAATCGGCAGACATAGGAATCTTGAAAAACTTTTCACTGATTTTACAAAAACTAATGATGCCAATGTGTTTATCTTAATAATTGTGGTCGAAATCATAGAGACACAATTTTGATTAGATTCCATTTTAAAAAATATTCAACAAAAACTGATTTCAATGTGTAGAAAAGTACATTAAAAAAACCGGCCAAGTGCGAGTTGGACTCGCCCATGAAGGATTTCGTAGCAGCAAGTAACATAATATAAAAGTTCTTATAGTTCGTTGTAACTTTGATTGATGTTTTAACACGTTCGCAGTGGTAGTGATTTTTCTAACCGAAAATTGCGGTTTATGACGTATTAAAAAAAAACTACCAGCTCTATCTCGTTGAAACTAATTTTCGTTGGTAGTTTTTATGGCAATGTACATTATATATTTTTTTTAGATTTATCATTCTCTTAGTTTAGAAGTTACAGGGGGGGGGACACACATTTTTCCACTTTGTAAGTGTCTCTTGCGCAAACTATTCATTTTAGAAAAAAATTATGCTACGAACCTCAATAACATTTTTGAAGACCTATCTATAGATATACCACACGTATGGGTGTGATGAAAAAAAAATTTTGAGTTTCAGTTCTGAGTATAGGGACCACCAAAATTTACTATTTTTTTTCTAGTTTTATATAAGAATCTTAATGCGGTTCACAGAATACATCTAGTTACCAAAGTTTCAATAGCATAGGCCTTATAGTTTCGGAGAAAAATGGCTGTGACACACGGATGGACAGACAGACAGACAGACAGACATGACGAATCTATAAGGGTTTCGTTTTTGCCATTTGGCTACGAAACCCTCAAAACGGGCCAAGTGCGAGTTGGACTCGCCCATGAAGGGTTTTGAAGCAGCAAGTAACATAATATAAAAGTTCTTATAGTTCGTTGTAACTTTGATTGATGTTTTAACACGTTCGCAGTGGTAGTGATTTTCTAACCGAAAATTGCGGTTTATGACGTATTAAAAAAAACTACCAGCTCTATCTCGTTCAAACCAATTTTCGTTGGTAGTTTTTATGGCAATGTACATCATATATTTTTTTTAGATTTATCATTCTCTTAGTTTAGAAGTTAGAGGGGGGGGGGGGGACACATTTTTCCACTTTGGAAGTGTCTCTTGCTCAAACTATTCACTTAAGAAAAAATGATTTTAGAAACCTCAATAGCATTTTTGAAGACCTATCTATAGATTCCCCACACGTATGGCCTTGATGAAAAAAAAGTTTTTGAGTTTCAGTTCTGAGTATGGGGACCCCCCAAAATTTACTGCTTTTTTTCTAATTTTATATAAGAATCTTAATGCGGTTCACAGAATACATCTAGTTACCAAGTTTCAATAGCATAGGCCTTATAGTATCGGAGAAAAGTGCCTGTGACACACGAACGGACAGACAGACGGACAGACAGACAGACAGACAGACATGACGAATCTATAAGGGTTCCGTTTTTTCCATTTGGCTACGAAACCCTAAAAAGGGATAGCTTGCGGTTTTCTCGTGTTTTCTTATTTTAACGCATAGAGTAACTTTTAATGGGTTGTTAGCAAAATATCTGCCAAACATTTTAGGTATCCCTAGGCACCGCTCTGGGAGCTATACCTATGACAAAATATCATTTTTCTTATTTTAGTAATGTCCTACCCACATCAAAAATAATATGACTAGCATACGGGATCGGGAGTTTTTGAGAGATAATTATAAGCAGACGACTATAATTAGTAGACACATAGTAATATGTATTTTGATGATTTATCAGTGCGGGGAATCCCTTGTGTTATTCCTTCCGGACTGTTGGTACCACTGCTTAGTTCCACTAAGGGGTCCAACAGGATTTACAAATACTCCTGGACCCATTTAGGTAGTGGAACCAACATATATGTTTTATCCTGGATTTTTTGGAACGAGTGACCCCACTAACCACATTTGACGTAAACCTCTGTGGTTTAAACTTTTTTTTTCCTTATGGCGATACTATTATTATTGGCGCCACAGAACAGGGCCTCGCGAAATCTGTCTTGCCCACACCAAATTTAGGTCTTGCCCCGCCACTGGCCCAGCACCTGATCACGATAGCACTGGGAATGCTAACGAAAACTCCTTGACATCGATCTGCCCCTGTAGGGGTGTTCTGTAATTCACCAGAAGGTCAAACTTATAAAAGCCTTCGTTTTTCGTTGGGGCTTAAAACATACAGTCGAATTAAGACCCTCCTCTTTTTTTAAGCCGTTTCAAAATAAAAGACAACTTAATCAACAAAAATAATTATGACAAATGATTTGTCCACTAAACGAATTCCACAAACAAACAGGTAGGTATCTACATCAGCAGATAGCATTGAAGTCGCGTGCTCCATTTTGCTGACTTAGTCTCAGCACTTAAATAACCAATATCATTGTCATTAGGTCATGAACGCATACAACATACATCTTCGCATAGTAATAGAATGAGAACGCATTTATCTCTCTGTGCACTTAGATCTTTTAAACGAATTGACGAATTTTAATGCAGTTTTCGGCAATCGATAGAATAATTAAAAATTCTAAAACAAGTGATCACAGCGTTTCTTCTATGCTTCAGGAGACATCCAATTCAACACGTTAATACCCTATTAATATTCTGTTAACGTCTTGAATTGGATAGGTACAAATTGTGGTTACCTAGTATATCAAATTTTCAAGCTGTACTGAAACTTGTTGGAACCAGGTTGCTAGTAGAGAAAAATAACAGTGGCTTAGCAGTTCACCCGAAGGTATAAGAGATACGCTGTGATCACTTGTTTCAAAAATTTAACATAAGCATAGGTCATACGCATTTATCTTACTAATATTATAAAGGCGAAAGTTTGTGAGTGTGGATGTTTGTTACTCTTTCACGCTCTAACTGCTGAACGGATCGGTCTGAAATTTGGCACAGGTACCTATCAATTATGGTCTGGAATAACACATAGGCCATTTTAATCCCGGAATAAGTTCCCACAGGAAGCGGGAACGGGAACAAATTTTACGCGGCATCAGCTAGTTTCAAATAAATTAATATTTTGATCATCGAAAGTACACGGTCTGACTCGCAACCGACACACACTTTATCCGTCATCGTAGAATCTCCTCGGGGTTCGGGTGCCACTCCGCGTTTCCGCTTCTTTAGGAGAGGGGATTATCCCACTTCATTTAGTGAGTTCTCTGCAGTGGTAGGTAGTACAATCATAGTTTACATCAAAAATTATAACAAAAAAATTAAAAGGGCCTTTCAAACATCTAAAATAGAATGGTACTACCACTGCAGACAACTTACTTCTATTATGTTCAAGAACAGTACGGAGAGAAAGTATTGTAAAATACACTTATTAATTAATAAATGGTCTATTGGGTTGGGTTTCAATGGGCTTCGAAGCTATGAACAAATACGATGCCACCCATTTTAATATTAAACTACCAAAAAACTGGACAACGGTGACTCTCCAATGGGCCCCTTATATAATAACCATGCAGTATGTATTGAGCAATGTAATACTCCAGGATGGGAATCACGGTCCAAGCCCGTAGTAGGTCTCCTCGGTGTTACTCCCTAGAAATTGACAATGCCAACCAAAAACATCTAGTTCTGGCTTCCTCCTTGTAACCAGCCTCGTAGGGCAAGCCATAGTTGAGATTTACTGCACTCCTGGGCTCTCTGGCTAGACCATGTAAGGTCAACTAATCGGAAAGGTCCACAATCGCTGAATTGGGACTGTTGGATAGCCATACCATTTTACCTACTTATATGAAAATCGAAGCGCTCGTGGCCCCGCGGACTCAGTGTTCTGTAAACGATCACTGCAGTAAGTAACTTTCAATATGGCCGGTCCATGGATGGGTGACCATCCATGTGATCACGTTGTGACATTTATTTGAGCGTTTCCGTGCTTCGGAAGGCACGTTAAACCGTTGGTCCCGGTTGCCAGTAGGTAAAATGGCAGTCGCTAAGTTGAAGGCTTTATTTCAACAGCAGGCAGTCACAACCTGCGCCTGTCCATTTAAACAAGGCAATATAAAGGTGAAATGTGGGCATATAATATGCCTCTGCCTACCCCTTCGGGGATAAAGGCGTGACCATATGTTTGTATATGAAAATTGGCGAGTCTCAACCAAATGATAGAATGAAGAAAGGGTTTGGAAAGAAATGTACTAATTCATTGCTATGCACCCTGTACGTGCGCTTGAAATACAATAGTAAATGCAGAAATACTTATCAAGAAAATGCCAACAATCTTTTCTACATAATATGATGTCACAATGTCATAATTACATTATGAAAAAGATAAATTGATAGGAAATAATTCTACTATATAAAGTCGTCATACTAGATGAAAATTATCATTCGACTTTTTCTATTCTTCCAATAGATACATTTACTAAGTGTAAAAACAATATGTCTGCCAAAATATTCTTTGTAGTCTGCGCTGCGTCCGTATTCGTTCAGGTAAATATCAAGTTCATATAATTTTTCTGTGTTTTGTAAACCATCACGGCGTTAAGCATCTTATGGTGCAGTTAGAACTGAGATGGGTAACTGTTTGCTGCATTTCAATATACTAGCATTCCGTGTTTTTTCAAGGTAGCCGTTGGTCTAGGCTACCAGCAACATAGTAGCCGCGTTGGAAAAGTCTTTAAATGATTTTTTCAAGATCTTTTAAGTTTTGTAGAACTTCTGTTCAAATCAACAAATTCTAACTGGTATAATATATTATGTAAATAATATATACCAATGACCTAAGAGATATAATAACTAGGAGAATAGGTCTTTCAATAGGATTAAATAACGTTGAGTCCAACAGCAGACAGCGACAGGCTGATCTGCTGCTTGGCAACACCGCAGTATATTCTACAGCTCTTGCATCATACTTAATCAAAAATATTTAATTTCAGACCATATCTGCTCAATCCATTGGCAGTGTGTTAGCAGCTGAAGAACTTGCTTTAAGAAACAACGCTTTGAACCTTGGACCTTACGGCGCATCTGCTTTTGGTCCTTACGGTCCTCAAGCACCAGGTTTTGGATTCAACCCAGCTTCATCCAGCGGTGGTGGTTTTGCAGTAACGAGTTACTCTCCATTTGCTCCTACTGGTATTCATGTTGTCTCCGAAAACGCAATCGAAGGCCCATTATCGATAGCTGGTGAGCTGCCATTCTTGGGTGCTGTTGCTTTGGAAGGTGCTTTACCTACTGCAGGAGCTGGTGGTATTAACTACGGCTGTGGAAATGGAGTTGTGGGAATTGTGAGTGAAGGTCTTGCTCCTGCATTCCCAACACCAGCAGCTGCAATTCCTCCCAACAGATTTGGGTATGGTCCTGGTTTTCCCGCTCCTGGTTTGAATGCTCCAGGTTATGGTTATGGACCAATCTACTAATTTAGAACAATTTGTTGTACAGTAGATGTTATGTTTTGTTTGTTTATTTTGGTTTTTGTTTTTATGAATAAATATACAATTTTACAAATTTAATTTTGCTTTTTGATGATCTCCTTGATTTGGGAAAACAATATCCAAAGGTATTCATGCAACACTGATATATAAATAGCCTATTTCTCAATTTAGCTGTATATCCATGTATTGTGGCGTAAATTGGGATAGGCCTACGTCCAGCAGTGGACTGCCATAGGCTGATTTGATTGATCGATCCTAGTTTAAAGTACACTTTTTATACACTCGCTATGTTTGGAGTTTCTTTGAAGGTTATCCTTCAAAGACACTTTGAAACGAGGAAATCCGACAGAGAACTAAAATGCTTGGCAAAGCTCGCAGAATATGTGTGTTAAAGTTGCAGGGACTGTTCACATCTATAGGACAACCGATGGCTGATGGAGAAACGAGTTCTGTGGTGGAGAGCACGACTTGTCAAAAGTGTGGTAGGACGTTCACGTGCCAGATAGGTGTAGCAGGTAAATGCTGGATGCTGAAGGTGCAGAACCGTGTGTTGGTCAGCTGAAAAGGGATAGTCGTCGGAGGCATGTCCAGCAGTGGAGAGCACTACAATCTGTCTGTCTGTCTGTCATAACAGCTGTGCACTCTCTGAGGTATGCCCGGCGAGGTGGGAGCCGGGAAAAAAGAACATGAGTACACATTCGATTAATACACGTCGGACAAATTTTACGATATCAGTTTACATTTTTAAAACTAATGAATTTTTCTTCTGATAACTCCAAGATCAAAATCATCGACAACATGGAAAACACAGCAGTTATGGCCAGACTAATGCAAATACGACAATTACTATTGTAGTTTTTGTAACTTTTTTGAGCCTAATCGTACTTAGCATTATGTCTCTTTCTTTTCTCAGGCCTCTTTTATTTACTTATGAAGAAATCCGGTCTTTTGATAGGCTTACATGGGAACCCTTTAAGAATTTTCATGTAATAGGAAATGGAACTACTGCAGATAATTAACGCCCGCTTTATGTAAAAGAACGATAAAGAACTGCCTGCAATGAGAGTTAAAAAAAAAAATTTTGTGGAATGAGGGAAAATCCTCATGGATGCTATGCCGGACTCCGACCGACTAAAAAACCTCACGTAACCCAACAGCCTATGGTTGGGAGCCCCGGGTAAGCCCTCGGAAGGATGTCCCAGGACTCCGAACAGACCTACGGCCGCCACTGCGGCCTCGCCTAGGGGGTGGTTCGGGTGCTATCCCGCGTCTTTAGGGGGTTTCGGGTGTGATCCCGCTTCTAAGGGGAGAGAGTTCACGCACGCCCGTGCGTGAATCTCTCACGTCACGTTGCTGTCATGGGCCTGCTTCGGTAAGGACGGTGAGCGACCCTTTCACCGGGCCCTCGGTCATGGAGAGAGTTAAATCATTGTAAAACATGTTATTGTTGAGAAATTAATGCTAAATGGTCTTATTAAATAAATTCATATCCCATCCTTTATGCTATCGTCATCTCGGCTCAGACGCGGAGCAGATTTTTTCGCAGATATGCCCTTGAAATGACGCTTCTATTCTCGAGTATATAGCTATGGCTCTCAGGCTGCAAGCAAGTCAGAGTATTCTCGTGAGCAGCGTATCACGTAAATTCATCTAGTCATAAACAGCCCTACAGAATTTAGCACTACGATCATTTTAAGGAGAATGAATGTTCATTGAGAAGTTATGCCTGAGGTAGCGAAGTTCTTGGTCGTTTTTGCTCGAGCAAATACTACAAAATACTGCATTACTGCTCGTTCGCTCGAACTTTGCCGTTCGGCATACAATGTTGCGTATTTTCTATGACGAAGTGACATTAGCTACTGTCAATTTACTTCGTCTAATTAACAATTCGGGTATACGCCTCTACGCCAGGGGCAAAGTTAGAGCGAACGGGTAGTACTCACATTTCTTGTCAGTTACTCCAAACTCCATAAAACTTATAGTTCTTTAAAATAAAAGATTTTTCACTTCGAAAGAACAAACGATCACGCCGCATACTACCCGTTCACTCTAAGTTTGCCTTCCCTGCTTCGTCTCTACAACAGCCTCTACGCCAGGGGCAACCTTAGAGCGAACGATCTATAACTGGATTTTCTGGAGCGTGTAGCTCAAAAACGGAATTTTATAAGATTTCTCCATAAGCACCCTGAATAAGTTTCTAAAGAAATTATTAAGGTTTCCGCTCACGCACTCTTCAATGACTTTATGGACCGGACTAATAAGTGAATACCTCCGTTGATCTAAAAGCATGAAAATCACTACCGCCAGAACGCCATCAGGACCACTGCCTTTCCTCGACTCCAGAGACTCTGCACTGCCCGTACATCGTATTACCGGATAACTAAAGCCTGCATAGAGTTACCACAATTGGCAATGGTAGTGGTTTGCATGCTAAGTCTTCAACCCAGGAATTAGCCGCTAAAGAGGTAAAATAGCAGTTCAGTTTCCTCATGGATGTTGTGGGCCAGTAATCCGCCCGGGTAAGGCAGCGATGACAGCGAGGTTTGGCAGAAGTTAGCCTGCATAGTTTTGATCGGTTACCAGTGTCATAGCTACCCTTAGGAAGCGAGTTGCACAGCTGGCTGCAACGCGCTGGACATCCACTTTCTTGCTGTGTAGCTCGCTACCTTGAGGCGGGGCACATTCAGGTCAAGCCAAGTCAGACGTGACCCAGGTGGGATCACCGTCTGTTTTTGTTGAACAGACTTGGCACACTTACTGTCATAATTGTGAATCATTAAAATTCTGATATTTAAGCGTTATAATTTTTTAAGGAAAATCCATGAAATTTTGGATTCCGAACGAGCTGTCTCGAAACCGCGTGTCTAGATTTAATTTAATAACTAGATATTACCCGCGTCTCTACCCACGTATGTTCCCATTCTCGCTTCCCATGGGAATTCATTCCTGTGATAAAAGTAGCGTATTTTATTCCAGACCATAATCTATTCCTGTACAAAATTTTAGACATTTCCGTTTAGCCGTTTCTGTATAAGGATAACTTCTCAGAATAGCAACTTTTCAAGGCAATTTTTTTTTTAATTAGTGTGAACTGTGAATGGTTATTTTTTTTTACTTTTTACGAGTATTGTTACGGATGTACAAAAAATGTGAAGTATTACGAGTGAAAACCCCGTCATGGATGCTATGCCGGACTCTTACCGACTAAAAACCAACAGGTTCTCTACCTTCTGCCTACGGTAAGGAGCACCGGGTAAGCCCTGGGAAGGATGTTCCCAGGATTCCCAATAGACCATATAGAATAGAATAGAATATAATAAATAAGAATAGAAGAGACGCCTCTGAAAACCAGCGCTGGCTGCATGAATCACATGCAGACAGCATTAAGCTGAGAGGCGGTCGTTATTCCACAGTGTGCGGTAATGAAATTGTGTTTTTAGATTTAAGGATGTATATTTTAGTTATTGTTATTGATATTTTTGTTTGAGTAGTGGAATAAACTATTTTTCTTTCTTTCTTCTTTCTTTCTAGACCTTGGCTAATACTATAAAGAATAGGCTGTGCGTCTACACATCTACACTCACAAACTTTTTCATTTATATATAAGTAAGATGAGATTATTTATATTAGGTACAACTTTGGCCAGTGCTCGTGGCCCCGCGGACTCAGTGTTCTGTAAAGCAATTCTCACTATGGCCAGTCCTTGGATGGATGACCATCCATATGACCACTTTGTGACATTTATTTGAGCGTTTCCAAGCTTCGGAAGGTACGTTAGCCGTTGGTCCCGGTTGCCAGTAAAATACTAAACTCAGATAAAGGGGGGGATAAAGGGGGGCTCGCAGTGAGGCGGCATGTCTCCTAGCCGGGACCCCTCCATGGGACCTGGAAGCGAGAGCCCTTGCGTCACTGTTCAGATGGCGCAAGGAGGCGCTGGAGCGGGGCCAAAGGCCTGCGTCTCGAGAAATCGAGGCCCAGCGGACCCTGCTCCACCAGGAAACCGTGGAGACATGGAAGGTGCGACTTGAGCAACCGAAGGGGGGATTCGCCACAATCGCGGCCGTCAGACCGGTCATGGACGAGTGGCTGGAGAGAAGACACGGTGCTCTCTCCTACCGGTTGACACAGATGCTTGCCGGGCATGGTAGCTTCGGTAGGTATCTGTGGCGAAAACACCGGGAAACCACGGCCGAGTGTCAGCACTGCGAGGACCGCAGCGATGACACGGCGCTCCACACGCTGGTGGAGTGCACGGCGTGGGCACAACAGCGACAGGTCCTCGTAGTGGGTCTGGGCGTGGACACTCTCTCGCTTGAGGCCATGGTGCAAGCCATGCTCTCCAGCGGGAGTAAGTGGGACTGCGCCGCCTCTTTCTGCGAGCAGGTCATGCTCGCGAAGGAGGCGGCGGGCCGGGTGCGGGAGAGAACTCTCCCACCCGAGTTCCGCAGTCGGCGCCCTGGCCGCCGCCGACGTGTCTTCGCCGAGGACTATCGGCCTCCATGACCGGGGGTCTGAGGACGGTGAGAGGGCCGCTCACCGTCCTTACAGAAGCAGGCCCATGACGGCAGCGTGACGTGAGCACTCACGCACGCCCCCCCTTAGAAGCGGGGTCACACCCGAAACCCCCCATAGACGCGGGATTGCACCCGAACCACCCCCTGGGCGAGGCCGCATTGGCGGCCGTAGGTCTGTTGGGAGTCACGGGACATCCTTCCTGAGGGCTTACCCGGGGCTCTCAACCATAGGCTGTTGGGCGTTACGTGAGGTTTTTTAGTCGGTAAGAGTCCGGCATAGCATCCTACGAGGATTTTCCCTCACGTTAAAAAAAAAAAAAAAAAAAAAGGGGGGCTCGCATTTCACAAACGTGATTTTTCGCCGTTTTTTGGTATGGAACTCTCTGTGCTCGAGTCCAGCTCGCACTTGACAGGTTTTGAAACAGATTTTTCTATCTGTTTCGTTTGTCAATTTCAAGCAAATATAAAATGCTACGCAACACCTACCCGTCTCGTTCCTTTATCATCATAAGAAACTATACGTGGTTTGAACCTCATTACCCTTTATCGCAAAATGGACTTCAGTCCAAAAGATAAAAAAATACCTTTATCAAAGATCGTGATTATTCAAAATTTGAGTAAAATGATCTGACAAAGGATTTCGACATCAAAATTATCAATTGTTTGGCTATATTATAAAGCCTTTGAATGCATCTTTTTATTTTATTCCAGTTAGTTTAATTGTCACAAAATGTCGTCTTGTGTATTTAAATTTATTGTTTTATTTAGTTTTGTTCAGGTATGTAGATAAATTTCCATATTATACTAGCTGACACCACGTTTTACTCTCGTAGTTCCCGTTCTCGTGGGAAAACGGGAATAAAATATTGCCTACTAGCTCATGCCCGCAGCTTCGCCCGCGTAATATTTGTTCCCGTTTTCCCGTGGGAACTTATTCCCGAGATAAAAAGCCTATGTATTATTCCAGACCACAATCTATCTCTGTAATAAGTTTCAGCCAGATCCGTTAAGCCGTTAGAGCGTGAAATAGTAACAAACATCCACACTCACAAACTTTCGCCTAAATATTACAATACTAGCTGAAGCCCGCAGCTTTGCCCACGTAAAATTTGTTCACGCGGGATGTTATTCCCGGGATAAAAGGTAGCCTATGTGTTATTCCAGACTATAATGTGTCTCTGTACCAAATTTCAGCCCGATCCGTTTAGCCGTCAGAGCGTGAAAGAGTAACAAACATCCACACTCACAAACTTTCGCCTTTATTATATTAGTAAGATATCAACCGGGGGTAGTTTAGCTTCAAAACAGTGAAAGAATTTTTCAAATCGGTTCAGTAGTTTCGGAGCCTATTCGATGCAAACAAACAATCAATGAAGTATTCCCTCTTTAAAATATTAGTATAAATTTAAACAAGCAGTTTTTGCTTACGAATTCGTACGTGTAAAGTATTTGCTTGGTAAACTTTATCAGCTTATTTAAGCTCCGTGTGGTTTTATCAGTAAGAGTCAATGCACCAAAAAAAAGAAATAGAAGCGCTGGTGGCCCCGCGGACTCAGTGTTCTGTAAACGATCACTGTGGTAATCAACATTTACTGTGGCCGGTTTTGGATGAGTAACCATCTCATGAACACTTTGTACCATTTATTTGCGAGGGTTTCCGTGCTTCGGAAGGCACGTTATACCGTTGGTCCTGGTTGCTAGTAAAATGGCAGTCGTTATGCCAAGTTGAAGTCCTTTATGGGCGGGTTCAAAAATTTCAACAGCGGGCAGTCACAACCTGCGCCTGTCCATATCAACATGGCAATACGGCTTACCAACTATTACGGGGGACAAAAATTCTCAAAGGTGAAATGTGGGCATATAATATGCCTATGCCTATCCCTTCGGGGATAAAAGGCGTGATCGTATGTATGTATGTAAGAGTCAATGCATGAGGAGTTTAATGAATGAAAGCATGAAATAAATCTAAGTTTCACACTTCTATATTACTAGCGGACGTCACGCGGTTTCACGCGCGTAGTTCCCGTTCCCGTGGGAATACGGGAATATAATATAACCTATGTGCACCGCAAAGAGTGTAGCTTTCCAACAGTAAAAGAATTTTTCAAATCGGTCCAGTAGTTCCGGAGCCTATTTCTTACAAACATACAAACAAAAAAACAAATCTTTCCTCTTTATAATATTAGTATAGACTAGTATAGATGGCTATAGGCTGATTTGATTGATTGATTGATTGATTGATAGGATGCTACTGTATTTTAAGAGGTGCGATACATGGGAAAGCAAGACTAGTGAAATAAGCCAGGGGGATAAAGCTGTTTCTATGTTTTTCGTCAGTAAATACTAGTATTATTGTTTTAAACACTGTGCTTTTGTTTCAGAATTCATTCAGCCAAGCTATTGGGCTTGGTAATGGATTAGGACTCAACGGATTTGGAGCTGGTCCTGTATTAAACAATGGTATTGTCGGTCCTGGACTTAACAATGGCTTAGTCGGCCCTGGACTTAACAATGGCATAATCGGTCCTGGACTTAACAATGGCTTAGTCGGCCCTGGACTTAACAATGGTATTGTCGGTCCTGGACTGAACAATGGTATAATCGGACCTGGCTGCGGAGTCCCAAATGGAATAAACAATGCTGGTTTAGGACTTGTCAATGGTCTTCCTGGCAACGGACTTGCAAATTTCGGTGCTGGCAATGTAGCCGCTAATAATTTCGGACTTGGCAACTATGGACCAAATAATTTAGTTGGCAATTTTGGTGCTCCAAATTTCGCTAATTTCCCTGGTAACCATGGAGTCAATAATTTTGGTGTCAATAATTTGAATAGTTTAGCAGCTAATAATTTGGGATTAAACGGTATAGCTGCTAGTAACATTGCTGCAAATAATGCTGCTTTAGCAGGCAGGCCTCTAGCTGGTGTGCCTTTAGGAGTACCATCAGGATATGGAGATGTAGGAATTCTGGGAGAATTGCCTGTAGGTGGCAACACTGCGGTATCGGGTAATGTACCAGTTATTGGTTACGTAACTTTTGAGGGTATTCTGCCAGCTGGTGGCTTAGTCAGTGTTGCCAACGGTCGGGGTTTATAAGTTGTTAAATTATTTTGAGTAAGTCGTAGTTCTAAGTGAAATTCAAGTTATGAAGGTGTCTTGGCACAAAATTTTGTATTTATTGATTAAAAGAAAAGTTGTAGTTTATGTTTTTTTTTCATACCTACTCTGAAATGGAGAAATATGATGTTATGTTTATAACGAGTAAATACATTTTTTATCTTCCAAATATCCAGCACGTACGCCGATTGGATAAAGTAAAAATTATTATCTTTTCAAGTCTTTCCGCGGATGTTATAGAAGACGACTAAGGGAACACAAAATTCTCTATAGTACCCGATGACTGCAATACACTTGCCCCATATTTTGTTGCACAAACAAATGTACTGGCGATGCGTAGGCGTATAATTCCCCTTCCCTAACACCCACGGGAAAAAGACGTGACGTACTTTTGCTTTATTACATGGCATTGCTAGAACTTGGAACCACAGCTTGTGGAGAATCTCTAAAAATGAGACTGTGCAAGGGTCTAAAAATATTTGCGAATAGGTTGGTGTTCTTGATTTATCAATAAAACGACGACACTCCGATAGTAAGGTTGTATATTGACCGCAAACAAATCCTAAACTTTTTCAGCACATCTTACTAATATTGTAAATGCAAAAGTAACTCTGTCTGTCTGTTACATTTTCACGCCTAAGCCGCATAACCAATTTTGATAAAATTTGGTATGGAGATAGTGTGGGTCCAAGGAAGGGACATAGGCTACTTCTGACTGACCAAACAGGGTAATCATTTTGCGCGATAACGACTTTTACGCGGACAAAGTCGCAGGGAACAGCTAGTCAATCATAATTGTGTCAATTCAAGCCACGTGAACCTCAATTAGAACCTTCAAAGTCCAACCTATTGATGATGGTAATAAATAGAACTTCACAGTTACTTTAAAAAACTTTTATTATTTTATCACCATACAATCAAAAAAATCTGGTCCTGATATTAATCCTGCCTGACACAGGTACATTACCATTAAAAACTACAGTACCAGATATTGGCATTGTATCAGTATCCTCAGACACAGGATCCTCTTCTGAAGATATAACTTCTATAATTGGTGGTTTCTTTTCTTCATCTACTGGATTAGCATCTTCCACAATTTCTTTTTGTTGTACATACAAGGTTGGAGATATGGAAATTGAACATGGAGGAAAACTAGATGTAGTTGGTACGTAAACTCCTGGTAGTGAAACCGTTGGTAGTGTTGATACAACTGGTACACTTGTATGATGATATGCTGGCAATGATGGGCATTCGGAGTATTCGGCTAAAAGGGATAGAAAGGGTTAGTAGAATCCTTAACATATTACAAACTAAATATAATGTCTGAAGCGGAGGTAATAAATGAAGTTATAATTTAAATTTGCAAAGGCGATAAAAATGAAAAAGCAAAACGAAAGTCAAAACGACATCTCAAAACTAATAAAATCTTGGTCTTATGGAGTTTTTGGAGCAATTAGTACAATAACATAGACAAGAATATTTTAAAATCGATTAGGTATTCTTTACTTGGTGATAATAAAACTGGTTTCGATACAATTTTGTAGGTACCCCACCTGATGAGTTGTCCTTAATAGGTTAAGTCAAAAAAAAATGATGAAGCGAGTCACTGTGGAAATCGATGATTCAAAAATACTAATACCTCACCTGTAGTAAAAGGTTCTGTGTAGCGACTCGTTTCATCTATAAAGATAACAGGACCTGCATCATAGCCGTCAGGAAAGGTAAGTCGGTATGAAACTATTGGAACCACTGCTATATCCTGAAAAAAAATTAGTGCAACGTTTTTAGTTCTATCAATAAACATTGTGTTGATCATTGTATAAATAGGAGCGCTTGGAATAGGTTTGTAATTATTTGACCAGTGCTACGAAGAGAGTTGTGATGTGAAAGAAAACAGTACCAATCGTATATTAACAACTAGCTGACCCGCGCAACTTCGTTTGCGTCACATGAGAGTATAAAAGAGAGAGGTATGGTATTAATATTTCGAGTATTATAATGTTTCCCGTCGCTTTTACTTCGACGCATTGTGTGCGAGTCCGGCTCGCACTTGGCCGGTTTTTATCGTTCAGTTGACTGGCTGCCTCACTGCAAACCAAGTTTACTCCCGTCGCGTCGCTCATACTTTAAAACTTAATAAGAGGGTTATTGTAAGAGAACCTTAAAAGATAGGCATATGCTGTAACGGACTTTTTTTTATAACTTTTTAAGAGGAACAGTTTGTAATACACAATTTTTACGTAACTTTAACGATTTATGCAGCGTCCGTAATGGAAGCTCTCAAAAGAAAGAAATAATCCCCGTTCTCGAAACATTATTTATGGCTGCTCCGCTCCTATTCGTCTTAGCGTGGTGTTATATCGCCATTAGCCAGCCTCAATAAACGGACTTTTAAATTGTAAAATAATTTTTGGAATGAAACCAGTAGTTTCTGAGATCCTAGCACAAACAAACTCTTCAGTTTCATTATATCGTGAGCGAACCATAAGAGATAGACAAATTAGGTTATTGTGAGCGGACCTTAAAAGATAGACATATGCTGTCGCGGACTTTTTTTTAGAATTTTTTAAGAGAAACAATTTTGTAATACACAATTTTTACCTAACTTTAACCATTAACGCAGCGTACGCATCGGAAGCTCTCAGACGGTAAAAAATATTTCCCGTTTTCAAAACATTATTGATTGCTGCTCCGCTCCTATTCGCCTTAGCGTGATGTTATATAGCCTATAGCCATCCTCGATAAACGGACTATCAAACTGTAAAATATTTTTTGAAATCCAACCAGTAGTTCCTGAGATCCTAGCGTTCAAACAAACAAACAAACAAACAAACAAACAAACAAACAAACAAACAAACTCTTCAGCTTTATAATATTAGTATGGATAGTTGAACTTGTACCATAGGGCTGCGTTTTTTTTTAACTTGAAGAAAATCCTACATAGATACTAACCGACTTAAAACCACACGTTTCCTAATTAATGCCTACGGTTGAAAGCCCCGGGTAAGCTCTCGGAAGAAAGACTCCAGGATTTCCGACAGACAGTAGGGCTGCTGTCAAGCGTGATCACTGCTCACTGGACGAACATCTCTTCCCACTCTTTCATGTGAAAATAATAATTTAATATATACATTTGTGGACATTCTCACACAACATTATCTAGCCCAAATTATGCTAATATGAGCTTGTGCTATGGGATCTAGATGACTGACAAACATACCTTTATATTTCTGAATACATACATATTATAGATAAATTACACCCAGACACAATAAGCATTAATTTTGGGACATACAATACATGTAACGTCTTCGTTAGGAGAAATAAATACCTACACATATTACACTATTAACTAAAATGTTCACATATCAGCAGTAACATGCTACTTAACAATGTTTTTTGCCAATAACAACCTTCATGAAGTTAAGCTGGACAAAGCAAAATAACTTACCTCTAGCGAGGCTAACTCTTCAACTGGAATAAACGCGATCACATATTCTTGAACAGGATGACTGAAAGCATACTGAAATATTTACAAAATTACGATTTTAATGTATGACTAAGTATAAAAATGATTTTATTTAGTTCTACGTTCCTTGAGTATACTATTTAAAGTTAAAGGACCAAGAAACGACCCCTGCAGCACACTATATTTTGCTGCTTATATCTCTTTTTAAGGATATGCCTGATCATCATTATCTAAGTCAATAAATGTCTTATCAATTATTAACAATATTATAAAGAGAAATATACACTGTACAGGAAGAAAATATTAAAGTATACTTGCCTTCAAACTAAGCACTTGAAATAACACAACAATTCTGAGATCCATACTTCTAATTCATTCACTGACAAACAAAACTCGATTTGACATGTTGACCTACTTTTATAAAGGTTGCACCTGCTTTATCACTTGGTTGAGCTCCTTTGAAATATGTATTTATAAAAAAAAAACAAATGTACGTATGTTCATAAGTATTAACATAATTTTTTTTATAATTAGCTCGCCAAATTGACGTCGCCACCAGCCTGATGGAAAGCCGTGGCGCATCTAGCGATTGGGGGCCACATCTGACAGTGGTCCTCAAGTTGGCTGTCTTGTGATGTACCTCTTCACGCTCCTCTTGAAGAACCGGGGACTGTAAGATGAGGGAAACACGTGTGCGGGCAGGTCGTTTCATGTTTTTTTATTACATTGTACATACAGAGATACACTAGACAGAGAGCGAATTGCTAAAAGACGTAGGCTACCTTTAAACCAAAAGATTTGAAGGGATGAAATGAAAATTTGAATAGTAAAGTAGATTCGTCACCGTGCGGGCGGAATCGTGGGCAACAGCAAGTTTTATATTATAAATGTGAAGCTTATGATTATATTTGTTACTCAACCACACTCTTACCCCTGAATCATTTGACAAACAAATGTTATATAGACAGCTTACATCTTGGATTAAAACAGCCTGGATTAAAAGATCACTTTTATCCATGGAATACTTTCTGTGGGAAACGGGTACTTTTTCATCACATTCAAACAATAAAACCATTCGTCTTTATTTTTGTCAAATAAACCCGAAGCAACAAACATGGCTTACTAAAAATACGTGCCCAACACCAAAATGTCGTAGGTATTTATCTGCAAATGTTGCAATTTGTTTTGTATCAAAACCCTTTGTCTTTTGAACAAGCTGGTGAGTCATGCAAGGCAAAGTTGGTTCATGATCATGGCAGCTTCATCGGCTAGTATATTATTATCAAATACTTTTCATTTTGTTGGACCATTTTTAGCCCCTCTCTATAAAATAGATTGCAGAGGGGCTTATGGCGAGACTTGTGTCTGTAGTCTGTGACTCTGTTGCATTTAATTACATCACTAGGTCACGTGGATCATCTGTTCAAAGTTTGAAATAAAACAAAAATGACAACGTTAATCGAATTTTCACTTTCACAATAAACGTAAGAGGGGCAGTCGGGTGAGACCGTCTCACGGCTTCTTGTTACTGACTTGCACGGGTCATGTTTAATAATTACGAGTACTACAAAATAGCTGCAATTGCATGCATACTTTTTCATGTTCTTTGTGTTTGTGTCCCGTGGGAACATATTCACGGAATGAAAAATTTTCATTCCGTGAATATGTTCCCACGGGAAGCGGGAACGAGTACCAAATTTAACGCGGGCAAAACCGCGCGCATCTGCTAGTACACTGATAAATTAAACAATCCCAACGATCTTTTTCGAATTAGAATTCACTTGACTTTGGCATACTCTCAAGAAACGCAAGAGATATTTCTCTAGAAACGCAAGAATAAGAGTGAAAATGTCACAGGGGTATACTCTCACAAGGGCGTTCGGTGAGGTAGCCTAAGTTTTATTTAATTTTATCCTACCAAAACACTACAAATTCATGTTTAAAATCTCCATTAACTGTGGTTTCCCAGAGACACCTCTCAACATTTCAGCTAGAATTGCCACTACTTTTCTAGAGATGTCTTATACAAATTACTCACAGGATAGACCAGAGAAGTTATGAAACGACAGGAACTAGAAAGGTAGGAAGGTAGTAAAAATTTAAAAAAATATTAGTCACAAACAAATATAAATTCAACAATTTATTTCTTTCAGACATAAAGTACATTTCTTTCTGACATAAATTACATTTATTTCTGACATAAATTACATTTATTTCTGACATAAATTACAATAAGTAATTTTCACATAAACATATACTATACATATTTCACTTGTACCGCCCTATTCCCAACAAAGCCTGCAGCTGTTGGTTGTTGCATAGGCATAGACATCAGAGCTTCAGGTCTTGGGTTACACTTACAAGCAGTCGCAGCCACCATTAAGCTCTCTAAAGCTGATTTCTTCAACGCTTCAGCCATAAAATGCCTTTCACCAATGCCTCTAGGATTCGCGGGCATTTTTTGAACGACATTTGCAATCGTGGCCAACTTGTCTATGATCGGCATAGAGTTTGAGAATGTAGATAGTAAAGTTGTCAATAACGGTTGTTTTTGACAGCTGCATGGAGGTTGAATATTTTGTAATTGAGAAACTGGCACGTTTTGTAATATTTGAGCAGTTGCCGTCTGAAAATTAAAAAGATATTACTTCTACATACAAAGCGTTATGGTGTTCCTAATGTTTAATAGTTCAGAGTAAACGTTAATTTATATTAACAAAACAAAAGAAATATTTTATCCTCACACAATAATGCCTAATCTCGCTTTCTTCAGCTCACAGATTAAATTAGAACAGCTCACAAATTAGAAGCGCTCGTGGCCCCGAGGACTCAGTGTTCTGTAAACGATCGCTGCAGTAAGCAACTTTCACTATGGCCGGTCCTTAGATGGATGACCATCCATGTGACCAATTTGTGACATTTGTTTGAGCGTTTCCGTGCTTCGGAAGGCACGTTATGCCGTTGGTCCCGGTTGCCAGTAAACTGGCAGTTGTTAAGCCAAGTAGAAGGAGTTTTAGGCGGCTTGAAAATTTTTAACAGCGGGCAGTCACAACCTGCGCCTGTCCATCTCAATACGACTCACCACCTATTACGTGGGAAAAATTCTAAAAAGGTGAAATGTGGGCATATAATATGCCTCTGCCTACCTCTTCGGGGATAAAGGCGTGACCATATGTATGTATACATGTATGTACAGATTAGATTGTGAAATGAGCTCCCTGTGGAACTTCTTTAAACATTACTATAAGGGTTTTAAAAAAAAAGATCGTTGAAAATCAACTACGAAACTGTAGCTTGTTTTGCAACTATCCATTGGTTACAATGACCACTTACTTCAGGCGTATACTTGTCTGCCACTTTAGTGGTTTTAAAAAAATACTTACAGATAAAGATATGGTTTGCAGTAATACTAAACACAAAATTTTCAATATGGCTGACATGTTCGATTTTTAGAACGTTATTTTTTTTAAATCTTGCAGCTGGTAAAGGCTAAGTTTGTTTTTAGTTAAAAATAATTCCTAAACTCTTAAACTGTCTGCTCTTGGCTATAAAATAATTAAATTTTAAAGTAAGATCTCCTTAAATTGGATAGATTTTATCAATAGATGTGCGCTATCTATTCAACTTCGATTTCAAATCTTATTTCTTTATAATTGTTATCATTTTACATCATGCTGCATGTACTTCCAATAATATGTATAACAATCGTGATATACGTCATACTTATTACGTAAATTAACTGGATATCAAAATAATGAAAGGACTTAATTTACTTAATTAAAATAAAAAAATAGTACATACATACATATAGTCACGCCTTTATCCCCGAAGGGGTAGGCAGAGGGCATAGTATATGCCTACATTTTACCTTATAGTTTTATGTCCCAAGTTTTTGAAGTGCGCAGGTGGCCGCAACCCGCCCATAAGGTCTTGGTTTAACGATTGTCATTTTACTGAAAACCGGGTTTCATTTCGAGTTTTCCTTCTCTACGCAATGGATCTTTTGCGAAAGTGATCCCTTAGTCGCCTCTTACGACACCCAAGGGAAGTATTGGGGTGGCGACATTTTGTTCTCTTACCCGTCGCAACACGGGACCTCGTCGCCACACGGGGCGAAATATATACAAAAAAAAGTAACCATTACAAATAATTTATTTCAATACAGTTTTACATTTATATTAATCAAAGAACATCACTACACATTACTAATCAAAAGCTTTACACAAAACTTAAATAGAAGGCGGAGGGATAGGAATTTTCTTCAAATACTGGCATCTACTGCAAGTGCTTATAGGAGGCAATAGGGGGGAGAAAGGTGCTAAAGCAGATACTGGAGAAGCAGCTGGTAAAAATGGATTACCATAGGGATATCCAGCTGGTAAAGGTAATTCAGCAGCTGGGCGGGGAATAGAAGCCTCTAGACATCCACAGGATGGTTGTGGCAAAGGTAATGAAGGTGCGAATTCATATGATGCTGGAATTACTTGAGCAGCCGGTACTGGCAGTGGAATTCCAGGCGCTGTATAAACTGGCAGTGGAATTCCAGGTGGAGCAGTAGCTACTGCTAGTTTTGGTCCGGCAGCAGGGATTGGCAGTGCTAATTCGTATGGAGGAGCTGCTACTGCAAATTGAGGTGGTCCTGGAGGCGTTTTACAAGGGGAGGTAAGAATTGGTACTGATGATAGGCAGGACGGGTCGACTGGCTTTGGAGGTAGTCCGTAAGGATACGGTTGTGGCATCGGCATTGAGTATATCTGGCAATGTACCTGTGAAAAAAATAATATTTTTTAATAAGGTGATGAAAATGGGAAATGCCGATTTGTTTCATTTGAGGCTTTTCCACTCGTCTGATGGTAAGTAATTCTAACCTACAAAGACTATGATAATGGTCTAGTTATGGATGCAACAGGAGAGTTAGAGAACTCTATTACGTCTCACACACTACAACTTTAACCACACAAGTAATGACAATAAAAAAATAAATATATTTACCGTCACCATTGCTGAGAAAATAAACAATAAGTATTGAATCATTTTTTTTAAATTACAGGTAAGTATAACACTAAATAACTGTCTGTGATGAATTATAATTAAAGTGGTAATAGATGAGCTTATAAATAATACTAGTTATCAAATTTTCATAATATTTTATAATCTATATAATATTATCACTAATGGTTTCACAAAATATGATATCGTGGAATTTATGAAATTATTTCTAAATACTGTATATATTTCCTATCAAAAGCCTTCGCCCACGACATGCAATAATTTAAGAGGGATGACCATAGATTTAGAATTTTTCGCGGGATGACTGCCAGGCGCTTCTCCACACAAACGTATTTCCCTTTTCAATCCCTAAAAATGGCTCTAGAAAAATCTTTGTTTTTTCATCCAATTAAGATTTGCTGTATATCAATTCAATCTTTTCGGCAAATAATGAATAAAGAAAATTATTACATTTGATAAATATATAGTTTAAAAAACCTTAGAAACACACGCTTTTATAAATGCACGTAAAAACCAAAAATAAATTATGGATCGTTCAAGTTGCCTCTATTTCTGGGCTGAAGTGTAAACTATGTGCTTTTAATTATTATATTTGATTGGAAAAGCGTGGGGTGCTGGAACAGGAAAGACTTTCCTGGCGGAAGCAGCATGATTTCTTGTCAGATTTAGGATAAGGTCACATTTATAAAAGCGTGTTTTTATCGTGTTTTTAAACTATTAATTTACACTGTCACGCTTTTATATATCTATGTGGCTTTTATCTCTATTATTAATATCATTTTAAATCTCGGAAATGTATTAACGATGATAGGTATTAATGGAAATGCATGACATACTTGAAAAGTAAAGTAGTCAATCAAGCCTACACATTTTCAACACCCACTTTTGCCAGTTCACGCCCGCGTACAAGGAGCAAACCTATTACCGTTACGGATCTCTGTTAGATAATTAATAGATAGGTCCTTAAGGTTTCGGCATTTCAAGATATTAAGTACAATATGTACCTAGTAATTATGTAATAGGAATACAAACGCATATATCCCCAAGCGGGTTATCAAAGGTAACCAAAGATATCTCGTTCTCGAGCAAGAACTCTACATTTTGCCACTGTTAACATATTTCCCCCATGTATCTACTTAATTGCCTAAAAGAAGAGGCTACCCTTTGACAGCATAAACGTTATGCTCTTTTGCGACCTCATGCAGCTTTCGCCAGGATTTTTCTTATATCAGGATTAGTATTAATAGGAATTTGCTTACAAAAAAATCTTTCTTGTTCCAGCGCCCCATGCTTTTACAATCAAATATTATAATTAAAAGCACATAGTTTACACTTTAGCCTAGAAATAAAGGCAACTTGAACGATCCATAATTTATTTTTGGTTTTTACGTGCATTTATATAAGAGTGTTTTTCTAGGGTTTTTTTAAACCATATATTTATTTAATTTTTTTTAGTCACAACATTATACCTTTACCTACTAGCTATTCCGTGCGGCATCATCCGCGTACAAGTCGTTATCGCGTAAAATCATTACCCTCCTTTTGCGCAGTCAGTTAAAAAGTAGCCTATGTCCTTCCCTTGAACTCAAATTATCTTTATACCAAATTTCATCTAAATCGGTTTAGTGGTTTAGGCGTGAAAACTTAACAGACAGACAGACAGACAGAGTTACTTTCGCATTTATAATATTAGTAGAAATTTTTGTTTTACATGGTGTTTTGTCTGAGTTCGACTTATGTGAAAATATTTCATTATTATTCTAATACATATACCTACATTTTATGCAGGTACCGATGTCAATATTTACACTCAATATTAACTTCAATATATAATAGGTTTGTTATAACCTTAAACCCTAATCGTGGTCAAAGTTCATTACAAGACTTTTCTAACAAGCTATGATACGATGTTCAATAATTGAAGTTACAGTTCATATTGCCTAAACAATGGAAGGAGCTAAATACCAGTACTTTCAAGTCTAAAATTAAAGGTTTCCTACTCCAAAAAGCATACTATTCAGTAACAGAATTTTTGACAGACAGCATAAAGTGAGAGTTATGGGAATTGACATTTTTATTATATCTTGTAACTTATAGCAGTACGCACATCTATTGACATTGTTTTCAATTTATTGTATGCTGAAAAATTAATTAGATAATGATGATTATTTATTTACTACATTTGACATGACATTGCTAATCTCAATTGTAATCTTTTCTACGTTCAGTGTTGCAGTATAATTGTTAGCTCCACACTATATATTTGTACGCCACTTAAGAGGCAAAACATGACTGGACGATATTGATAATTGTATACCTATTGCATGCTTTTGTATGTATACTCATGTTGGTAACAAATAAAAATTTTTATTATTATTATTATATATATATATTTATTTATTACTAGCTGACCCGCGCAACTTCGTTTGCGTCACATGAGAGTATAAAAGAGAGAGGTATGGTATTAATATTTCGAGTATTATAATGTTTCCCGTCGCTTTTACTTCGACGCATTGTGTGCGAGTCCGGCTCGCACTTGGCCGGTTTTTATCGTTCAGTTGACTGGCTGCCTCACTGCAAACCAAGTTTACTCCCGTCGCGTCGCTCATACTTTAAAACTTAATAAGAGGGTTATTGTAAGAGAACCTTAAAAGATAGGCATATGCTGTAACGGACTTTTTTTTATAACTTTTTAAGAGGAACAGTTTGTAATACACAATTTTTACGTAACTTTAACGATTTATGCAGCGTCCGTAATGGAAGCTCTCAAAAGAAAGAAATAATCCCCGTTCTCGAAACATTATTTATGGCTGCTCCGCTCCTATTCGTCTTAGCGTGGTGTTATATCGCCATTAGCCAGCCTCAATAAACGGACTTTTAAATTGTAAAATAATTTTTGGAATGAAACCAGTAGTTTCTGAGATCCTAGCACAAACAAACTCTTCAGTTTCATTATATCGTGAGCGAACCATAAGAGATAGACAAATTAGGTTATTGTGAGCGGACCTTAAAAGATAGACATATGCTGTCGCGGACTTTTTTTTAGAATTTTTTAAGAGAAACAATTTTGTAATACACAATTTTTACCTAACTTTAACCATTAACGCAGCGTACGCATCGGAAGCTCTCAGACGGTAAAAAATATTTCCCGTTTTCAAAACATTATTGATTGCTGCTCCGCTCCTATTCGCCTTAGCGTGATGTTATATAGCCTATAGCCATCCTCGATAAACGGACTATCAAACTGTAAAATATTTTTTGAAATCCAACCAGTAGTTCCTGAGATCCTAGCGTTCAAACAAACAAACAAACAAACAAACAAACAAACAAACAAACAAACAAACTCTTCAGCTTTATAATATTAGTATGGATCAGTTCGACAGTACCATATTATTGTATTGTCATCAGAACTACATACAGCTGCCAATTTTCATGACGCTACGATCCTTTGAAGCTGGTTAAATTAGCTACCTTAGATTCCATCTGTTCCATCATGAAGTTTCAGTGCCTATCTTCCCGCTCCATCATCAGATCAGTTCGACTGTACCATATTATTGTTTTGTCATCAGAAATACATACAGCTGCCAATTTTCATGACGCTACGATCTACGATGGAAGCTGGTTAAATTAGTTTCCTTAGATTCTATTACATTGATAGTTACATACACGACGACCTAATAAAAGCGTATTATAAATGGAGAAAAATTACCCGTTTTATCACCATGATTAGAAGACAGATTTGCAAAAGCTTTCAACTTTTAAAAAAAAGAACATAGAAGATACTCTTTTATATAAAAACTAGCTGACCCGCGCAACTTTGTTTCCGTGATAAATGAAGAACCGCTCAACCGATTTCGAGGCCGCAATGGTAGCCGTAGATCTGTTGGGAGTCCTGGGACATCCTTCCGAGGGCTTACCCGGGTTTCCCAACCGTAGGCTGTTGTTAGCAGGACACGTGAGTTTTTTTAGTCGGTAGGAGTCCGGCATAACATCCATGAGGATTTTACGAGTACCTCACGTAAAAAAAAACTATATCTCTATCCTTCCCCACAGCAGAATACAACTGGTGAAATGTGGGCTTATAGTATGCATTTGGGTAAACAATGTACCCATCTGATATTAAGTCATAAGTCATTTATTCGAAACAAAATACATTTGTGTAGAATATGTTTTCTTAAATACTAATTAATAGTTATCACTCACTACATGCTACTTAATTACATAGGCACTCTGATAACATTATAACAAATTAGCATGCTTACATAAAACCAATGAGCAATTGATTGATGAGGTTTCATTTTCTTATACCAAGATACATTTATTTATTAGGTACCTACATTACTTAAAACAAACTTAAGTCACAGTATTTCATGTCAAATAAATATGTCATTAATCAATTAAGTTGCCATAAACAAAAATACATGTCATCAAACACTCGAATTGGATATTTATTAATATTAAATTAAACACATTTTATGTCAAGCAATAATTTTGTCATTAACTTTATTACGTTATCAACCTAGGCAAAATCCATCATTGTGAGGGTGTCCGACTGAAATTCCTCAATACTATAATATGTTTTTTTTAGAAGAAAGGATTTCAGTTTATTCTTAAATACATTCATATTAGATATACATTTCATATTTACTGGTAGTTTATTGAAAATATTTACTGCTTGGACCCCAGTAGTATGCTGTACGATATTCAATTTTGGTATAGTCCCGCTATGGGTCAAATCTAAGAGTTGTAGACGAGTTGTTTACCTGTACTAGTTTTATTTCATCATGTATACGGTTATGTTTCCACCGTTTGGGGAATAAGAGACAATAAATCACAAAATAAAATAAGTATTCATTATTTTAATTAATAAGTTAACAATCACATAAATTACATAGCAAAATAAGTTAATACATTAACCTCTAATAATAATTTAGTTTTGTTTTAGTCACATTCTCGTATTTAGGAGTAAATTCTTACATTGTTGGAGGAGGTATGGGTATTTTCCTTAGAAATCGCCCACTGGATTGGGGAAAAGCGTTTGATTCCCTCACTTTCACAGTTGAAGCAGCTTTCTGTGGCGCTAATATACTTGGCGTTGTATTAATTTGAGCAGCAAGCTTAGGCAGTTCCTTTGCGGGTGCAACTACAGTATTACGCAGAGGTCTTTTGTTTACTACAGCAGGATTCTCCGTTTGTTTAACAAATAGGTTTCTTAGTAAAGGTACTTCAGTAGCTTTCTCTACAATGATTCTATGATTTGGTTCAGATTTAGCTATCAAAACTTTATTAGGAGTTCCCAGTTTCGGCTTTTTTATAACATACTTTGTAGGATTGTTCTTTTGTACTACTATTATTGGTTGAACAGCTTCTTCTACTTTTTGAACTTTAACATTATTGCCGAACAAATCTTTAATTATGGTTTTTGTTGTTGAAGCTATTTGACCTGGCATGTGTTGAACATTTTTTGATGGTTGCAGGAAAGAAAACCTTGGTGTTGCTCCTTCTTCTAGTAATACTTCTTTTCTTGTTCTTTTTGGTACAGTTTCATAAATAACGCTTCTTTTATTGGGACCTAGTATATCTGCAGCAAGAATCCTGGAATGAGCTCCTTTAATTGCTTGTGCAAAGTGTTGTGTGCCTTTTGGTGACAATATTTCTTGTATCATTGCGGTCATGGCGCTTGTTGGTAATCGTTGACAAATACTTATTTGTATAGTTGCTGTTAGAAGAAGTAAGATGGGAATGATTTCCATGTCTCTGAAACAAAATTGCGGCGTTTTAAAAAGGTTTGTATACTAAAGTCTAATTTTTAATTAGACGAAGTAAAGTGACAGCAACTTTACTAATGTCACTTCTTCATAAGCTGGGGCTTCATTAGCGGGCTACGGCGAATATTCGTGTTAACACGCTGGTGTAGCCGGCTACATCGTTGCAACGCGCAGTAATCGGGCGTAGACGATGTATTATCGGGGCACTTTCGGTAAACTGCCCCGCCTCAAAGAGATTTGTCGCGACAATTTTCGCTTGGGCTTGGGTGGCTACACCTGCGTCACTTCAGTGTCGTCCAGACTTGGTTGCGGGACGAACGTGATTGTTTTTTTTTAAATGGAGTGGAGTAACAAATCTGTGCGCGATAATGTAGACAGGAACATCGTGTATGCCCGCACACGATGTTTTTTAGCGCGACAACGCGACAAGATACATCGTCCGCTAATGTAGCCCCTCCAATAGAAATTAAGCAACATTGTAAGTAAGAAGAAGTGACATTAGTTGCTGTCACTTTACTTCGTCTAATTAAAAATTTTAACACTACTTTATAAAAAAGGGGGAGAAATTTTACTGAAATTTAGCACAAAAATGGACTATACATACATACATACATACATATAATCACGCTTGTCTCCCATCGGGGTAAGCAGAGACTATGGCTTTCCACTTGCTTCGATCCTGACATACAACTTTCGCTTCTTCTACTTTCATAACTGTTTTCATACACGCTCGCCGGTTAAGGGTACTCTTGACCTTGCCTTTTTCCAGAACGTCTCTGATTTGATCGGCATGCGTACGCCGAGGTTTACCCCTACCAGTTTGCCCATTCATTCTCGCCTCATAAATCTGCTTTGTCAGTCTATTCTCATCCATTCTCTCCACGTGTCCAAACCATCTAAGCATCCCTTTTTCGATCTTAGTCACTACATCTTCTGTTATACCACATTTTTCCCTTATCACGCTATTTCTTTTTTGTCCATTAAAGTCACTCCAGCTATACTTCGCAGACTTCTCATTTCCACTGCATTAATTTTGCTTTCATGCTTCTTCTGCCATACCCAACTTTCACTACCATACATAAGTGTAGGGATGAGCACTCCCCTATGTACAGCCAACCTGGCCTTCTCAGACACATTTTGACTGCTCATAAAGGTGTACATAGCCCCATTCACTTGATTTCCTGCCAAAACTCTTCGCTCAATATCCTGGTCACACTTTCCATCCCTTACAAATTTGGAACCCAAGTATACAAATTCTTTCACCTGTTCCACTCTTTGCCCTTCAATGAAGATTGAGCAATTCGTCATTAACGTAAAATACTTTAATAAAAGAAAACTTTACGTAAATTTGTTAAGATTTTACTAACAAATATAATGGATCAATGGTGTGAAATAAAATGCTTAATTTTAATCAACAATGGATTCGTTTGTTTTAATAACGAGATCAAAATATTTATTACTACCTATTTTATTATTTTATGTTGTTGAAAATACGAAACTTTTTGGAATCGGTTAACGCCTGTCAGGCTACAAAGGAAGGGCGGCAAAATAAATTACAAAGAAAGAGACAAAGAGATAAAATAAAAAATACCTTATTTGCTGAATTGAATTTTACAATTTAAATACTTTAAGAACCTTAATAGCAGCTCACCACAAACGAATCAAGCATATATTTTGATACTTCCGAACCGTATATAAAGGATATTATATCAGGTATATTACATACAACTTTCAATTGCAATCTATCAAATCAATCAATCTATCAAAATAATTTTATCTCTTTATAAAGCGTGTTTTATCAATTTTGTCTCATCTGGTTTGTGATGTAAGTTTTGACGTCATTTGACTTGGTGGAGAAATGCCTATTCTTTTGAAGTGATAAATTCTTACAGGAGGGTTTTTTTTTAACGTGAGGATAATCCTACAGGGATGCTATGCCGGACTCCTACTGACCAAAAACCACACGTATCCTACCCAAAAGCCTACGGTTGGGCGCCCTGGGTAAGCCCTCGGAAGAATACCCCAGGACTCTCAACAGACCTACGGCTACCACTGCAGTCTCGACTAGGGGGGGTTCGGGTGCTATACCGCTTCTTGGGGGTTGACGTGCGTGAATCCCTCATGACACACTGTCGCCTAAGGCCTGCTTCTGTAAAGACGGTGAGCAGTCCCCTCACCGTCCGCAGGCCCCCGGTCATGGAGGCCGATAGTGTTGGGCGCAGGTATATGGTAGAGTCTAGCTTACATTTCTCTCTCCCATGCGGCAGTGTTAGAGCTCGCGTATCGCAGGATTGGCGATCCAAAATGGATTGTCTGGTAGATATCCGCCTAATCAGAACAATTTCTTTGTGTTACATATATATACATACACATATTCACGCTTTTATTCCCGAAGAGGAAGGCAGGGGCATTTCACCATATAATTTTATGTCCCACGTAATAGATGATGAGCTTATTGCCGTGTTAAAATGGGTTTCATTTCGAGTATTCCTTCTGTACGCAATGAATCGTTTCGCGAGTGTTCGTTTTGCGAAACGGTGGCGACATTTTGTACTCTTTCCTGTTGCTACACGGGGCTCCGTCGCCACACGGGGGATCTTTGTGTGTTGAGCACGATTTTAAGTGACTTGCGGCAAAAGCCTGGCCATCAGGCATGTATAATGAGGAAAACTAAATATTCGCTTGACTTGGTTCACCTTGGCAAGGAGTTCGAAACAGCTCACATCATTTGACACAAAGGTACAGTTGATTTTGACTTTGGCACCTAAAGTTTTTGTTGGAACTCTTACAACTGAGTTACCTGCTTCGATGATCATCCTATCAGCTCTTATGTCTATGTTCGAAGATTCAGGAAGGTTGCCGCCGCTCGTAGGTACTGCTATGATTTGTGAAGTCCTGTGTTCGGAATAAGTGTATTTTTTTTTTGTTTACGGGAGGGAAAATTCTCATGGATGTTATGCCGGACTTCTACCGACTAAAAAACCTCACGCAACGCCCAACAGCCTATGGTTGGGAGCCCCGGGTAAGCCCTCGGAAGGATGTCCCAGGACTGGGAATGAGTGTATGGTCATAGAACGAGTACGCAGACACTCGACGGCGACTGCCTCGGTAGCGCATTCGGTAGTGGAATCGACTGCCGCGCTGAAGTCCCGGGTTCGATTCCAGGGTCGGTTCAAATATTTGTGTAACCCACAAATTGTTTGTTTTGAAGTTTGGGTGTTTTCTAGGTATAATATGTATGTTTTTAGAAATATAAGTACAAGTAGGTATGTCTATCAGTTGTCTAGATCCCATAGCACAAGCTTAAATTAACTCAATTTGTTCTAGAGGAACTTGTGTGAGAGTGTCCACAAATATTTATATTTATTTATCTTTTTGTGTGAAGCGCTCGTGGCCCCACGGACTCAAGTGTTCTGTAAACGATCACTGCAGTTTACGCAACTTTCACTATGACCAGTCCTTGGATTGGTGACTATCCATGTGACCACTTTGTGTGCCTGCACTGCGCCGGGGTCGTGTTCACTGGATAGAAGGTGCACCACTTGCAGATGAGTTGACGTGGGCCCTATAAACCTAGGTGGGGCTCATTTTAATCAGATATTCCTGGGTGTACTAAACCCAGAAATATCTGATTAAAATGATTCTAATGCCATAAGAATTTGCTTGACCGGTTGCAGGGTGCAACAATTAATAAAGTTTTGAAAAGTAGACTTAGATTAAGTACTAAGTAGGTACTACATGAGACTGAAAATAAAGGCCCGTATACCCTACGCTGAATGCTTTTAAACATCTAGGCAATTGTCGTCTAAAAAACTCAGGATTCTCAATAAATCAGATCAGCCTTATCTCAGTCCAGTTCTAAACGTATGCTTTTTTTATACCACCAAAGTGGCAGACAAGCATACGGCCCACCAGATGTTCCAACACCGGAGGCGCTACACTCGCGCTGACGACCCTTTAAGAACCTAAACCCCTTTTGTGAAGCCAATACTGTAGGCGTTTGGAAAAACCGAGGCAGTGAGGTCATTCTACAACCTAAGCGTGCGCGGGAGAAAGCCCCTATCGGATCTATTCGTGCTCGAACGCTCCGGATGCAATGTATGAGGATCACTGATCTGTAATATAATACAGATCAATGATGAGGATGAAAACTCTATCTGTAGCGAGCGGTGCGGTGATAGAACTTAGCCGTAATAATGTTTCTCCTAACCTCATTTTAGGAGGATAATTTGGCCTTACTGTAGGTATGTACCACGCTTGCCAGACGGGTTGGTACAGGGTTTATAGCTAGACCGCATTATATTTCTACTATGACATAACTCAGTCCCAAAGACAATTAGATTCACTACGTAGCGTCTCATACAAAATGATGATTATATATTGTCTTTGGGCGATGACTGAGTTATGTGGTCTAGCTATAGTTTCGAGGTTTCGAGTGTTCATTCTTTTAGACACGACTTCGTCAGTTAGTCAGCATGGGCGCTTACAGGTCAGGCTGGTTTGGGTCCTATAAGTATCAGTAGGTAGAGCCCTATCCAAAGCACATTGTGCGAAATTGGAAAAGCATAAATTAATAAAACTTACAGAATTAGTATTTATTTATTTTTAATAACACGATAATATAATTTATTATAATATGACATTTATACACTCTTCACAAAAAAGGTGGTTGCAACGTAATTTGTCGCAAATACTTACTGCAACCGCATCCAGAAAGGTTGCATCCGCAACCATATAATGGTACTTCTGCTGCTGGTAGTAATCCAACTGACGCCTGATTTGCAGAGCATGAACAAGATCCCTGGCAGCCACAAGACGCTGGTGCTCCAGAATATCCAGCTGCTGGTAGTAATCCAACTGACGTCTGAATTGCAGAGCATGAACAAGGTCCCTGGCAGCCACAGGACGCTGGTGCTCCAGAACTTCCAGCTGCTGGTAGTAATCCAACTGACGCCTGAATTGCAGAGCATGAACAAGGTCCCTGGCAGCCACAGGACGCTGGTGCTCCAGAACATCCACAAGGTCCTCTACATCCACAAGGCGATGGAAGTTCCGAACACGAACATGATCCTTGACAACCACATGATAAATTTTGGTATTCAGGACAAGCGCAAGAACCTCGACAACCGCATGATAGTATTTGATATTCGGGACAAGCGCAAGACCCTTGACAGCCACAAGTTAAAATTTGATACTCAGGACATGTGCAAGAACCTTGACAACCGCATGGCAAAATTTGATATTCAGGGCAGGAACATGGTCCTTGACATCCACATGGTGATACTGGAATACCAGCTGCTTGAATACTGGAACATGAACATGGGCCTTGATGTCCACAAGCTAGTCTCGTAGGAGTATAAGATGGCACTTCAATTACTGAAGTCATGGCTCCATACGAATAAGCTGGAATGCTTTGAACTTGACGGCTCTGACAACCACAGCTAGGTGCTTCAACTGGCGTACGGCATCCACATTGAGGTCCAGGGCATCCACATGGTAGCTCAATAGCTGTGATGTATTCTACGCTTGGTAAAGCCAATTGAGCAGCGGGGAATCCATAACTAGAAATCTCTACTGAAGGAAAAAGAGGTGCTAAAGATTTGAGCTCCAATGGATCAGCGTATCTGTAATTTGGGATGTCGATTACTTGATTTAAACATCCCGCAATAGTTCCTAAAGCAGGTTCGATTACAGCTGATCTAAATCCAGAGTATCCCACTTGGGGGCCTAGTGCTACTGCAGCTGGTTCAATAATAGCACCTTGACATCCAGGGATACCTATTTCAAAAGATCCAAGAGCTCCTAAGATAGGATCTATGGCAGGACCATATCCGTAGCTAAAGATATCGGTAGTAGGGTTTTGACATCCACATGGCGGTGGGGCAATATTTTGGAGGGATGGCTTTTTAACTTTTGGCTTAGTGGATTTTCGTTTGAGGGCACCAGCATCGATCTGTAACAAATAATATCACCTCTTTAGATGTACGAAGTGAATAGAACTGAACTCGAAGAATACGTATAATTCCTTAGGTTATACTGAAATGTAATGACTCACAAAAATCTAGAATAGGTATTTAAGCAAGTGGCTTGTGTTCATGATAATTAAATTGTACCCTATTTGAACAATAATTGTTTCTTCTCTCTTTTTGCGGTAAACTCACCAGGACAACAAAAATCAAATCAAAATTTTATTTATTTCACTTAGGCATTATACAGATGCACTTGTAAAACGTCTAGAATATAAAACAAAACCCTACCACCAGTTCACACCTCGACCCACCTGAAGAGAACTGGCAAGAAACTCAGCGGGTTATTCTTTTTTTTGCTCTATTTACAATTTTACAGAATCACATGCCCCAACTTTATCCCTTAATAGGTTTTTATAAATTTAATGTTTTTATAATACGTCACACGGAAGTCATGCTAGCCTCCTAGACTAAAGACACACGGTCCCTACCTATCCATCTAACACCAGGAGTAGGTACCAGTACTCTTCGGAAGGATGTCCCAGTATTCCCGGCAGAAATGGAACCCCAAAAACTCAAGATACCATTTTATTTGAATTTGAGTAAGTATGCCCCGTGTGGCGAGGGGGTCCCGTGTTGCAACGGGTAAAAGTACAAAATGTCGCCACCCCAATACATCCCGAGGGTGTCGTAGGACGCGACTAAGGGAACACTTTCGCAAAAAGATCCATTGCGTAGAGAAGGAAAACTCGAAATGAAACTCGGTTGTCAGTAAAATGACAATCGTTAAGCCAAGTTGAAGGCCTTATGGGCGGCTTGATAAATTTCAACTGCGCCTCTGTCTATTTCAACACAGCAATAGGCTCACCACCTACATATTACGTGGGACATAAAACTATAAGGTGAAATGTGGGCGTATACTATGCCTCTGCCTACCTCTTCGGGGATAAAGGCGTGATTATATGTATGTTAATAAGTATGATGTATACTTACAGCTACACACACTGCTATAACCAATAACACTGTTATTTTATCGAAATACATTATTTTATTAAAAATTACTTAGTTTAGGAGTAAATTACCTCTTTGTTATTCGATACTTTAATGACAAATCAACAACATTGTTTAGTATTTATACTCAATTTTTAGTTTCGTATTGTGCTATTACGATTTTAATTTTACAAAATCGTTTGAAATCGATATTCTATTGATATTTTGTTAGTGATATATTTACTTACTTAACATAGAAATAATTACTAATGTTTTGATTGCAAAATAAAACTTTGTTGAACGTGTGTCCTAAAGTAATTATCGCATTTAGGTTTATCTATCATACTTACATAATATATTAAAGTCACGCCTTTTTCGCCTGAAGGGTAGACAGAAGCTTGCTATATACTATATTACGCGCATAGTTCACCACAGCACATGCTAACATGTAGGTACTTTATTCTACGTAATACCACAAGGCGGAAACTCCTTAAGAATGATTTGTATTCAATTCTGTGACCTACGCTATTAACACGTTACGTTTGTACAGAGCCTGAATGTGTGTACGACCATTAATGCTAAGCAAACGTTCCATCAAAATACCCTTCAACCATAAGACACCCGTGGCAGGGGTGGAGAAGCTTGCTCAGTGGGGGCACAAGTTGCCGTCTCTTCTCCTCCACGTCGGATCTCTCTGCCACTGGACGGACCGAGTAACTTCCGTGCAGAGTGCTATCGTCTGCATAGCAATGAATCCTCCCGAGGGACAACATGTCATTGATTTGCAGAAGAAAGAGGGTTGGGGACAACACAGATCCCTGTGGTACCCCGGCATTAACCTGCATAAAACAGGAAGCCTGGCCCTCACAGATGACCTGTATCCGTCGTCCGTGCAGGAAGCTGGCCATCCAGCTGCACAATTGAGGCGGTAGTCCATTTGCCGGAAGCTTGGAAAGCAGTGACGCGTGCCAGACTCTATCGAAGGCTTTCGCGATATCGAGGCTTATAGCCAACGACTCGCCGTGCCTCTCCATAGCCTAACCCTAAACATGCGTCACGTGCGCCAGCAGGTCACCCGTAGACCGTTTTGGCCTGAAGCCATATTGTCTATCGTTGAGTGATCCTCGAGGTAACGCATGAGCTTTTTGTTGATGATCAGCTCAAATATTTTACAGAAAATTGAGGTGACGGCTATGGGGCGATAGTTGGCAGGATCCGACAGATCCCCTTTCTTGGGGATCGGTTGTACGTTCGCCACCTTCCAAGCCTCGGGCACTTCCCCTGAAGAGTAGGAGAGGCGTTACAGGCGCGTTAACGCTGGTGCCAATTCGGCGGCACATTTTTTCAGCACCACCGCCGGAATGCCGACAGGACCACTGGCTTACCGCGTGTCGAGTGACCGCAGCACCGCCCGCACATCGCACTGCCGGATAACTATATCCGGCATTGTTTAGCCACAATCAGCGGTGGTGGAGGACTGCATCATGCAGCCTGCATGTCACAGTTGTCGACCCGGGAATTGACCGCAAAGAGGTTAGCTAGTAAGTCAGCTTTCTCTTGGGCCTTGTCAGCCAGAGATTTATCCGGATAACGCAGTAGCGGCAACGAGGGTTGGCGGAAGTTAGCCTGCACAGCTTTGGCCAGCTGCCAGTAGCCACGGCTACCCGTAGCGTGCGAGGCTAGCTCCCGACCCAGCCGTGCGACGCGCTGGGCATTCGCTCTCTTAAAGGCGCTCTTGCACGCTCTAGTCTAGTGGCTCTGTTGTACGCTGCCTTGAGGCGAGCCACGTTCGAGTCCCGCATTGCCCGAGCCCTGACCCAGGCACGATACGCCGCGCCGTCTGTTTTTGCTGAACAGTCTCGGCGCATTCACGCCCGAACCAGGGACGAGCTTTATGAATGCTGGCGACATCAATGTATGGAATGTAGTATTCATACCTAAACTGATCTCACTAGCCACCGCAGATGCGCTCTCCGAAGAAGCCTTGCCTGCTAAGCAGCGCTGACTCCACGGAACAGACGCAAAGTAGTCGAGAAGACCGTCCCAGTCCGCTGACGAGTAAGGCCATAACCGCCGCTTCATCTCAACTGCACGCACTTACCCAGTGGGGCTTCCACCGACACACTGTATTAGGTTGGACAACTCGTCTGCAGTAGGTCCTGCAAGGCGAGTTCATGGTCCGACCTGTTCGGTATGCGCGTGATACCGCGTACCAGTTGGGTCAGACCAAGGGAGAGAGCGAATGCGTGGGCGGCCCTTCCCGCATGATCGGTCCTGCGGGACACCAGCCACTCGGTGTGGTGGCCGTTGAAGTCCCCTAGAAACAAGAGTTCGGGAACCGCACCTGCGCGTCATCAGCTCCCGCGCTGAGGTGCTGAAACAACCTCGTTGTCTCAGCTTCTCTTGTGTGAGAACGGTATAGGCCTACACACACGTAGATCTGGCTCATAGAGCCATGATCTACGTGCAACCAAAGGACGGAGAATCGGGTTTTCAAAGCAGCGCAGACAGCGCCGGCAAACATCCGCCCCTACGAACGCGCAGACCCCGGCCTTTTCTCGAAATTGCTCCTCGATGATATAGCCAGGGTAACACAGGTACGACGTGTAGTCAGGGCGGCGTATTTGCGTCTCCTTCAGGAACAACACAGCTGGCCGTGCCGTCTCGAGATGGTGGGTGAGGGCATTGAGGTTTGCTTGGAGTCCTCTGATGTTCGAGAACTCCACCTCAAATGTTGCTTTCAAGGGTTGATTTGCAGCGGCCGCTGTGATATATCATTATTCTTGTTTTTGTGCGCTGTCATGATTTTTAATTTTAAAAGGGGAGACGTGAAGACGTGGCGACATTTGCAACAGCAGTGAGGGATAAAGCGTAGGGGCTAGTTTTATCTATTAGGGTACTGTGTGTGGTGAGACAAAAGCCGACCCGCCGGACGGAAGGGCCCCCGTACCCAGCCGAGTGTTGCCGCCGGGACCCTTTCCGATCACCATCCGGCACGACGAACTACATCGGGATTATGCGCGGCCTGGTGGGGCAGCCTCCCAGGGAGGTTAGTCCCAGTTGGGCCCCTATACTATACCGCGGGCGGCCAGCGGCAAAACCGTTCCTACGGGTCTCCCTGGCCGGCGGGTCGACCCCCGTCAGCCACACTAGACTTCACTTAGCGCCTACTGGTCCCCCCTTGCTGCATCAAACATCGCCCCGGGCCCGGCTGTGCAGCTGCTGAACTATCGCGGAGGAGGAAAATTCACAGAGCCTCGTTCGTTGTGTTCGTTGTTTGGCAGGTGCACCACGTGCAGGTGAGGTCGCTTGGGCCCCCAAAATTTGGTGGTGGTGGGGCCCCTTACACCCAAATATTATAATTATTTAATTACACAGAGCAACGTGACAACGTGACGATGGGAGAAGACATAGCATGTTTGACCTATACATATCTGTCTGTCATATTTTGCGGGGGGAAATCATAATCATATACACCACTACAGAAGCAATAAACCAATACACTCATAATTTAAGACACACACACCATATTTCAGGTTCAGGTTCATCATCACGCCTTTATCCCCGAAGGGGTAGGCAGAGGCATATTATATACCCACATTTCACCTTTGTATAATTTGTCCCACGTAATACGTTGTGAGCCGTATTGCCGTGTTTAAATGGACAGGCGCAGGTTGTGACTGCCTGCTGTTGAAATAAAGCCTTCAACTTGGCTTAACGACTGCCATTTTACTGGCAACCGGGACCAACGGCTTAACGTGCCTTCCGAAGCACGGAAACGCTCAAATAAATGTCACAAAGTGATCACATGGAAGGTCACCCATCCATGGACCGGCCATAGTGAAAGTTGCTTACTGCAGTGATCGTTTACAGAACACTGAGTCCGCGGGGCCACGAGCGCTTCAACCACCATATATTTCTTATAAGTATACTTATGTGTGTGTATAAGCCTGCACTTTTTGGGAGTCTGCTTTGACATTAGGGAAATTCTCAGTATGGCGGCATTCCTCTCGGTGAACGTCATAGATCGTGTTGTGGACAAATAAAACCATTGAATTACCAATGTCAGGATTTTATTGTATAAATTATTTTACAGCAGATTAATTAACTCATGCGTGATTTGAATTTTGAGATAAATAGGCTTAGGTACTTGAAATAACTTTGTATAATATAACAGCGCTTGTAATTTTTAGATTAATTTTGATAGTAACTTTATAGAAGTGTCTCATAATAAAATTAATGTAGGCACTAAGAAAGAATTTTTTGAAATTTCACCCCTAAGAGTAAATACGAGTGTTAAGATTTATTTATTGAAATATGCAACCAGAAAAGCCGGGGGTTCGATCTAGTTTTACATAAAATGACGATGTAATATTGCAAAACTTTAAAGTGAGCTATAACCAAAGATAAAGTATTACATACAGATCGGCAACTCCCTGCCTCCCACTGAGTAAGCTTCCCCATCCCCCTACCAAAGTTGATGTGTCTGTTGCCGTGCCACTCACTGCGTTGCATTACGTATTAATACCTACGTACTTTGTGCTATTGCTTTGGTTTAATTTGTTATTAGCCGAGGGAAGGTATGAAAATAAAGTAACTACATACATGAGATTGTGTTTTGTTCCTTATTATTTTGTTTCCATAGCTAGTATTTGTTTTAAACTAACACGCGTTGAACTCATATTGTATTGAAAACGATCGTATTGTATTGAAAAGGTTCATAGCTAGTGACCCTAGTATACTCACACACACATTCAAGCATGATTCAAGCATTCACATTACGTTTATATTAGTGTGGGTGAAAACGAACATTTTATGTGTGGAGTTTCCGCCCTGTGGTGGGGGGCAGAGAGTTGTCTATATGTATGTAATACTATTATATTATCTTTGCTATTACTTAATTTTAGCACATACAAGTGATTTCAAAGTGAAAGTTACATTCTTCGTTTTAAAGCAACTTACGCCGTAATTTCATTTACAAAGCTTTGAAAAAATACTGTTCCTAAATATATATAATTTGTCTATATGTGTAGGTACAATAAATATAGTGACTTAAAATTTAGTAAATTCGCATAACAATATTAGTATGTATGAGTAGGAATTTTATAGATACATGTCTTGACTTTTTTATTTTTTAAATTGTTACATATACTTAATTAAAAAAAGAAATCCAGATCCGATTTTATATATGTAACAAGTTATTTAGTATTTATTTTTGTAATATTGTCTAATAAATTTGCATGCTCTATAATATTACTAAGTTGTCTAAAAATAATAGATCCATTTTGACATTTAAGGGGCAAGACACACAGAAAAGACGTAAGATGAGGACGCGTCGTATATGGGGCGCAGACGTGTCGCGGGTAAAGTATATAGAAAAGACGGGGCGAGGACGGGACGTGAGACAAGTCAAGAGATTTTTTTCATTTTTAACCGACTTCAAAAAAGGAGGAAGTTCTCAATTCGTCTGTATGTTTATTTTTTTATGTAAGTTAACCGACATTTCCGTCAATTATAGACGGATTTTAATTTTTTTCTTTTGTTGAATAGGGTTTACTTCTGAGGTGGTCCCATTTTCACCAGGTCAGGATCTGATGATGGGATCCAGGAGAAATCGAGGGCAACCACCGAAAATTGCAGGGACAACTACTAGTGCGTTTGTTAACTTTTTAATTAAGTGCTTTAATGTACTACAATTTAATAAAGGTCTAGAGTCGATCTGATGATGGAACCGAAAGACAGTCGAGGGAGTTCCTTAATGATTTACAGCAGTTACTTTGTGTTTTGGCTTGATTGATTTGTATTGATGAGAACTTTACACCTAGTTAGATATATTTTTTGTAGAGATGGGCCGAGTGACACTTTTGCCGAGTAACGAGTACCGAGTTTTACTCGGTTCAATTTTTTTCCAACCGAGTACTCGGCCGAGTAACTCGGTTCAATCAAATTCCCGTTTCGGGCCTGAAAACAAGTACAAACAGGTTCACGCGGCACGAGCGGCCAACTCGCGTTGATACACCCCTCACTCCGCCTGCGCCTTTCATCTATCAGTCGCTTGCTAGTTTACAAACAAATAGGTATGTAATTAGTATTAAATACTTTTTGATTAACCCTGTTGTATTAATTATCAACCAATTAAATAACTCAGCTTATAGCAGCCCACTGCTGGACGTAGGCCTCTCCCAGTTCACACGCCACAGTACACAGTCCTGTGCCTTTCGCATCCAGTCCCGGCCTGCGACCTTCACCAGGTCGTCGGTCCATCTGGCGCGTGGACGTCCTACCCTACGTTTATAGATGTGGCCAGCCCATTGCCACTTTAATGTGCTTACTCTGCGAGCTATGTCGACCAGTCCGGTTCTCCGCCGAATAACTTCATTTCGCAGTTTATCCCTCGGAGATACTCCAAGCATGGCTCGTTCCATAGCTCACTGTGCAATTTTGAGGGCATGGACTAGCGTGACCTAGACGTGGACACTTACGGTAGTAAGTGTCCACGTCTCGGCACCGTATGTCATAACTGGTAGTACGCACTGATTGTAGACTTTCGTCTTCAGACACTGCGTTATAGGCGAATTGAAAACGCGACGTAGCTTGCTGAAGGCTGCCCAGCCCAAACGGATCCTTCTAGCGATTTCCTTGTACAGGTGCAATATTTTCATTATATCCACGTAAATATATTGCTTTACTTAAACCGAGTATACTCGGCATTAAAACCATGAAGCTATAGGTAAACATGGAGGCCACACTTCATACAACCGCTTGAGTCAAATACCTACGTATCTCTATCTCACTCTCTGTGGGCTAACCTTCTCTTTCTAGGGAATTGTGCAGTGCTGCTATCTTCTTATTAGTTTCTCCTAGAAAATAATAGAAATAGACCATACTAACCAAAAATGCAAGTAAAATAATTTATAAATAGCTCTATAGTTCTACTACGATTATTTAATGCGTAAATTGAAATATTTTATACCATGATATGCATGATTGGGTTGTCGAATCAGTGAATTACATTCCCATTTTCTAAGGATTCTGTAATGTGGCAACATTGGTACTACATGTCAACTGTCAAAGTGTCAACGAACAATAGAATGGCGGTTGACTTCATTGTTTTCACACAATAGGAAACGTTGTGAAGTAGTGTGACTATATTGAGGATTTATCTGGGACTTCCTGTGTATTATTAGAAGAAACACGAATGTCATTATTAGAGTAAATAAAATAAGTTAAGTATTGTTATCGTATGTTAATGAGTAATCATTGTTTTAGGTTTCCTAAAAATAGTATTCAGCGAGAAATATGGTTATCCATTGTACCATTAAAAATTAAGTTATGATATCTCTACTAATATTATAAAGAGGAAAGATTTGTTTTTTGTTTTTTTGTTTGTTTGTTTGTTTGTAGTGAATAGGCTCCGGAACTACTGTACCGATTGGAAAAATTCTTTCACTGTTGGGAAGCTACACTCTTTGCGGTGAACATAGGCTAAATTTTATTCCCGTATTCCCACGAGAACGAGAACTACGCGGGTGAAACCGCGTGACATCCGCTAGTTTTTTATAAAAGCAATTAGTGTGCTAACTGATCATACATTTTATTTTCTCGCGTACCTTATAAACGAATGGATATAGGTGCAATTCTATACATTCGTGTCGTGTAACTTTCTTAAAAGTGCTGGTAGATAGTGCCTCCTTTTCCATATTTAAAAAAAATGAAGTTCTATGAAAGCGCCAGGATTTGCAATTTGCATTTTCAAAAAACCGATTATGATGTAGTAACAAAGCGCTTAAAACCATCAACAGTTCCTAACTTATTGTCCAATAATCCTGTTCCTAATTTATTGTCCAATAATCAACTTAAAAATATATACATAAAAAAAATAGATTAAATAACTAATCTACTAAACTAATGCCTACTGAACATACCACCACTGATCATACCAGGCGCAAAGGTGCCCAATACACTAGCAGCGTTGCCGCGCTGAATAGCTATCCTTTGTACCAGGTACGACCAGACGTGGGAGTCATGCGTCTTGTCCTGTAGCCTACGGCCGATCTCCGAGACCAGAGCCTAAGTATCACTCCCGCAACTGCCCATCGTTTCTACAGCTGCCGCCGCCGGTGAATGAACGGTACGAGCCAAGTGACTAAAGTGCTGATGCATGTTGCGTCCCACACTAAGCACTTGCCGTTTTTCCATCGCACAAGGGTCAGACCGTCCGGTCTCTCGCCGTCTGCGTGGGACAAACCTGGTAATTCAAGGTTACAGGGGACCTCAGCCGACCCAGAGCCCGCCGGATTAACTAATTAAGAGCGTGGGTACGCGGATGCCTACCGGTGCAGCGACAACTCAAAGCATGATGACCGTCGCTCTCCACCATGGCACCGCAGATGCATTCGTGAGGTTCACACACCTTGCAGCCTAAGCGGAGAGCCACACGATCAAATTATTTAAAATCTTATTCCAATGACTTTAGCACTATCATTTCTTTATTTTGACATGAAGAGACATCGGCAGACTGTGAACTACCACGAGCTGCCGCGGCAGACTGCGGGCTACCACAAGCTGCAGCGGCAGCTTACGTCACAGCCTGCAACGGAAAGCCGCAGCGCGCGAGACGTACAGTTGATTAACCTAGAAAAATAACCCACTTGGATGAATAGCTTCGTTATTCGCAATGTACCTATGGAATCTGCAGAGAATACTACCTATCAGTCTTCGTAAAAAACAGAGATAATAGTTAATCTCGCCTTTGTACATCTAATTTATATAATAAATTTTCACCACCTATTTCGTGGGACCAATTCTTAAAAAGGTGAAATGATAATATACCTCTGCCTACCCCTTCGGGGATAAAGGCGTGACCTTATGTATGTATGTATTGTATATCTAATTGTATTATGAATATATATATTGTCTTTATTGTGTACAATAAAGAATATTATAGAAAATGAAGTATCCTAGCAAAAATAAAAATAGGGCCACCCTACTTAGAAAGAGACGTAGAGCCCACACAGAGCAAGACAGTAATATACAGACTACGCTTCAAGTAGGTATTCGAAGTGTGGCCTCCATGTCTATCTATAGCTTCATGATTAAAACCGAGTTATTCGGCCGAGTACGAGTATCAAAAAACCCGCCGAGTGCGCCGAGTACCGAGTATCAACCGAGTACTCGGCCCATCTCTAATTTTTTGGTCCATCCGTCACTTAAAATAATGAAAAAAGAAATTTTAATTTTAATAAAAAATAAAACCGACTTCAAATAAATCCTGAAAAATAAAATTTACCTAGCACAAAGTAATTGTTTTTGATTTATCAGATTTTGTTCAATTTAATATTGAAATTAGTGTCATTAACAATAACTACCTAAACCTATGGGTTTATTTGGCGCCTACATCAATATGATATTGAATGAAATCTGATAAATCAAAATACAAATTATTTCGTGCTAGGTAAATTTTATTTTTCAGGATTTGTTTGAAGTCTGTTTTATTTTTTATCGTGTACTTTTGAGACGACAACATGTCTTCTTCAGACGATGAAGATGTTCGAAGTTAATCCCCGCCCACCCCTTTCTTGCTGCGTCTTGTCTGTGCCTCGCCTCGTCAGTTTGTTTTAGAATAGGGCGCAGTCGTCGAAGCGTCGTGTCCTCGCGCAGTCCTTGCCCCGTCCTTTCTGTTTGCGTTGAATCTCGACGCTTCTATACATTTTATATGAAAATTGATCGAAAGGACGCGCCGTCTGCGACGCGTCCTCGTCTTACGTCTTTTCTGTGTGTCTTGCCCCTAAGAAAGCGCCGCCTTCATTTGGCTAATTCTGGAATCAACCAATGAATGTCGTCGCGATGACAAAGTTTCTAAACGGGCTTATAACATTTTTAAGAATTTAACACTATTTGTTTTTAGAAAAAGATCTTGATTTTACAAAATTTGCAAGGAAAGCAAAAGCATTCTCTGAAAAACTGGAATTTATTCACTAACCATTACTATAAATGCTTATTGCCATATTTAAAAACTTAAAACAGATTGAAAAGTAAGCGATTTTTAAACATTCTAATTGGAAACTTACATAAAAGTAGCTTACTTGACTTCCGATTGTGTGTAAGTGTGTGTGTAACAACAGGTGTGTAAGTGGGACAACTATCTCCGTCCCACTCTATCAGGTACATCCCGATCTACCGACCCTCTCTTCCTTCACCATTAAAGGCAGTATCTTGGGCAAGCATTTGAAATATTGTTGTTTAAAATTAAAATCCGATTTAATAGTTGGGAAAACCTAACTGCATTTGGTATATATAGGTTAGAGCAAGACGGGGGTAGTTGTTGACCTGTTTCCATCCAGTAGATACAACGGAAGTCAAGTACTCTACTCTCAAGTATTATTACATTTCGAATAAGTTGCATGCACATTTTATTTTCAAGTAAAATGAATTCTTATGCCCTTAACTATAAGTTTTAAATTATCTGGTACACTCTGGGAACACTCTTTATTAAACTCAATAACTATAATAGGTAGGTATATCAAATATCGTTCCTGTTTAAAACATAAAACACAGAATTTAACATTGAATATAAAAATTTCAGTCCATTTTGTTCACATAAAATTCTGTACTGGATCATATTTATAAATGAATATGTTACGTATTTAAGCTGCATACGATATTCGCAATTTATATATTACTAGCGGACCTCACACGGTTTCACCCGCGTAGAGCCCGTTCCCGTGGGAATATGGGAATAAAATATAGCCTATGTTCACCGCAAAGAGTGTAGCTTCCCAATAGTGAAAGAATTTTTCAAATCGGTCCAGTAGTTCCGGAGCCTATTCGTTACAAACAAACAAACAAAAAAAACAAATCTTTCCTCTTTATAATATTAGTATAGAAGTACCTATAGATAAAACATGAATATATTTTGGTCTTAATATACAGGCCTTCTGTCTCTTAAGATTGCAAAATTGTCTCTAAGATAAATAATGCGATGTATATATAGGACAATAAGTTGGTTGAACGCTATGTACTTTATATTAAGCTAAATGAAGTATGTAGGTACAGTAACCGGCAAACTTCTTGAGCAACGATGAGCAACTTCGTGATCTCTTTTCCCCCTACACCACCAACTAAAAAGCTAACACAATAAAATGCCAATAATAAAAAAAAATAGCGTTTTTGAATGACACAATTTTTTTTGCGCGCACATGCGCAAACTTTCTCCCACCACCTCACGCGATGCCCAAGTTGTTTGACGAGTACTGTACACTTTATGTGAAATTTTTAAATTTGCCTAGAACAGCCTCTTTTGAATTATACCCAGCGTCGAAGTCGTCGGGTCTCGAATTTGGCTGAAACACTGTGGTCTAAGTAAGAGAACCGACGGTCGATGGAGCAGACGAGTTCTGGAGTGGAGACCGAGACTCCCCCCCTCCCCCCACCAGTTGGCACCGACGACCTATAGAAGGTTGCAGGGAGTGACTGGAAGACCAACGCACAGGACCGTGAGATTTGGGAGGCCTACGTCCAGCGATGGAGTCCCATAGTCTGATATGATTGATTGATTGACTGTAGTCCAAAGCGCAGGACAAGCAGAAACGATGTGGAACGCGAACATTTGTCTCCTTTAGGGCCTTTTCATACAAATGTGTTACGCCACGCCTCAAATCACTATGACAGTTGACATAAGGAGTTACGCAATTTCCGATTGTACATCTATATAAGAAAGTGCGAGCACATTTGTCGGTCATTCTGTACTGTATACTGAGACTAGCCGAAGCTCTGCCCAATTTATTGTGTGTCTATACGGAGAATAAAGTAATTAGCCGAGTCCTGAAGTGTTTAATTGCCCCTTCTGTTACAAAATGTACAAAAACGTGCACACACGACGCTCCTTTTCATTCATTTTTATGAAACGGAAGCGGAAAAGACATTATGTTGATGCCTTGTCCTTTCTAGAGTTTCTAGTGCTCATTTGAGACTCTCTTATTGCCAATTTGCAACCATTAATGCGTGTGAGCGGGACAGAGCAATAATCTTATACGAGCTGAGGCCGCACTTGCGGTTACCGCGGCGATTTCTAACCTCAAAATGTTAAACCATTGACTTGATTTCATTGCACATTATTGATAGCGAGTCTTTTTTAGCGTATACATTTCAAATTTCGCTCACCTCTCGACGTTTCGGCTATGTTACAATAGACTGGGGAATGCAGTGGGTGTCGTCCTCTTGCACCGTTGATCTTACAGGTACCCACATATTAATTTACTAATAGCATTGATATTGATTTCATTGATTTGGACAGTTTGAAGTTATAATTTAACATTTTGAGTATAGAAACCGCCGCGGTAAACCGCAAATGCGGCCTCAGGCTTAGCCTAAGCCAGTCTGAAGCAGATTTAGAATAATTCATACTTCTGTGAATTCGTACATTCTAGATTGTTTTAAGAGTGAAAATCACCCTCCGGACTCGGTCACACTCACACCATGCTTTGTATGAACGAAAGAGACAGAAAGTTGTCACTTACTTTTGCCTAAAGAGACTTTCGCCACAAGATACAATAGGCGTATTTTAAGACACCCGGATTTCTAACTTCGTCGAGAGCCCAGGGGTTAACTCTTTGGTAGTGTAATGGGTATTAAAAAATACCCTTGACACCACCGGTGGTGCAAGACGGTGGTGTCAAGGGTCCGAAAGGAACCTCAGAGGGAGTACCTGGACTCCCGTCCATAGGCAGTGGCAGGCCTGATGGAAGGTCATCATGTGGCTTTAGTCGATAGGAGTCCAGCATAGCATCCATGTGGATTTCCACACGTAAAACTAGCTAGATGGGATGCGAGGTAACAATTTTGTATAAAATTTTCAAAATATAAGTGATACAAAAATTGCGGTAGAATAAATTGTAAAACAACAAAAATGCGAATAAAACAAGAATTTATTGTGAAAAAAAAATATATAGAAAAAAACATGTTACGATTCTATTATAATCCCTAGTGCGGTTGAGTATCATAATTTCATATTTTTAAAACTACATGCATACATTATACATACAAATTCATTCAAAACTGGACTTTTTAACGATTTGTAAACTGTGTACAGGTGATTTAATAAAAAAGAAGGATTTTTTTTACATTTTTCATATTATTTACAAAAGCGACACTGTCATTTACAATTTTTATAACATAATTTCGATTATTTATATTTTGATTTAAAAAAACTTTATTTAAAAAAATTACATTACAGATCTATAAATATCAGCCACGGAAAACGGTTCATTGATTTTGTGAAATATGTAACTTTGATTTAGGTAACATGTAACTTTGACCACAGAAACATGTAACATGGCGACTGTAACATGTTATTTTGCCGACACTAAAATGATCTATGACGATAGTAAAATGTAACTTTGACGATAGTAACTAGTTACACAGTACCATGTTATTTTGACAACAGTAAGTAGCATGTAACTTTCACAACAGTAAGTAACATGTGACTTTGACGATGGTAACATATAACTTTGATAACTGTAACATGTAACTTTGATAACTGTAACATGTAACTTTGTCATCGTAACATGTAAATTTGACTACAAAAACCTACACACAGTTTACAAATCATATTTGTATAAACATCTATAGACAATACAATCAGCTCTCATCGTTGAAGGAATCGTAAGAGTCAGGGGCGCTCCTGCAGTCTCCTTTGGGCGCCACTTTCGACGGCTTAGCGTTCTTGCCCACGAAGATTTCTACCTCCTGGAAACAAAAAAAATAGAATTAAAATATTGTGGGTTGTTGGCAACTGATACACGTACATAGTACATCTATATTAATATTATAAAGAGGAAAGATTTGTTTCTTGTTTTTTGTTTTTTTTTTGTTTGTTTGTTTGTAACGAATAGGCTCCGGAACTACTGGACCGATTTGAAAAATTCTTTCACTGTTGGGAAGCTACACTCTTCGTGGTGAACTATATTTTATTCCCGTATTCCCACGGGAACGGGTACTACGCGGGTGAAACCGCGTGACGTCCGCTAGTGTTTAAATACATGGAGATTCTAGATTTAAAGTACCGCAAGAAACGGGACAACATCAGAACTCTTAGGCAAAGTCTGGCGGAAGTCATGAGTCTCTAGGTCTCTAACAACAACCCACACAAGCACTTTTTCAGCAATAGAGTTGTTAGAGAGTTGAACAAGCTACCTAACGATATTATATCAGCACAAACTGTGAATCAATTTAAGAAGTAACTGGACATATTTTTAATTAATAGAAAGGAGAAAATTATATAGAACTAGCTGATGCCCGCAGCTTCGCCCGCGATGGCGCTGTATGTGAAAAATTATTTTCCCGCTTTTCTGTTGAAATTTTTCCTGAATTTTCTTTGCTATAAACCTCACGGAGCCCGAGACCTTTCCAACGAATGCAAACCCGTGGAAATCGGTTCGTGCGTTCTGGAGTTATAGCGTCAGGAAGGAAAACCCGACTTATTTTTATATAATAGATGACATGAAACAGGCAATTTATCAGTTGAAGCAACTGCCTGCCTGATTTATCAATAATTATAATAGCATGTGGGAGGTGGACTCGGCAGTCATTGTCCCGATAGATGCACAGTGAACGGACTTATAGCCAAGAGCCTCGACCAACATCTAAAGAGGCTCGCGTTATGTAGCTGGGTCAAGGGCCAGATCCAGAAAGCAGTTCTTCTCGATATGGCACGTATTGTGAGGTTTCTGTCTCTGGAGCCCTAACCATCGGTATCTTGGTCCCTGTATCCGATGCCGGTGGGATGCTATTTAATATATTTTAAAAAAGTTTTTTTTTTGTTTTATTTTAAATTTATTTAAAAATGTATCTAATATGTGTATATGGTGAATAAAGGACATAATAATAATAATCTTTTCGAGGAGCTTTTAGAAAACTTACTTTCCTTTTTTCTGGTATTTAGGCAAATTAAGTAGGTAAGTATAAAAAATGTAGATATTAAACTCGTCAAATTTAATAGGTCCGTTTTGACATTTGTCATCGAGACGCCTCTCATTGGCGGATTACCAAATCCACCAATGAGATAACCGGATTCTCGCAGCAAACGGACTATTATTGGGTTTTTTTTCTGTTTAACGTGAGGGAAAATCCTCATGGATGTTATGCCGGTCTCCTACCGACTAAAAAACCTCACGTAACGCCCAACAGCCTATGGTTGGGAGCCCCGGGTAAGCCCTCGGAAGGATGTCCCAGGACTCCCAACAGACCCACGGCCGCCACTGCGGCCTCGCCCAGGGGGTGGTTCGTGTGCTATCCCGCGTCTATGGGGGGTTGCGGGTGTGATCCCGCTTCTAAGGAGGGGCGTGCGTGAGTTGCTCACGTCACGCTGCCGTCATGGGCCTGCTTCTGTAAGGACGGTGAGCGGCCCTCTCGCCGTCCTCAGACCCCCGGTCATGGAGGCCGATAGTCCTCGGCGAAAACGGACTATCATTGGGTTATTCCGGAATCTGCCAACAAGAGTGGCTCATACTCAAATGTCATATCGGGCCATAATTTTTACATATCTTACTAATATTATAAATGCGAAAGTTTGTGAGTGTGGATGTTTGTTACTCTTTCACGCTCAAACCGCTGAACGGATCGAGCTGAAATTTGGTACAGAGACACATTATAGTCTGGAATAACACATAGGCTACCTTTTATCCCGGGAATAACTTCCCGCGAGAACAAATTTTACGCGGGCGAAGCTGCGGTCATCAGCTAGTACATACATATAGTCACGCCTTTATCCCCGAAGGGGTAGGCAGAGGCTAAGTATACGCCCACATTTCACCTTATAGTTTTGTTCCACGTTATAGGTGGTGAGCGTATTGCCATGTTGAAATGGACAGGCGCAGGTCGTCGCGATCCGCAGGCTTTAAGACCTTCAACTTGGCTTAACGATTGTCATTTTACTGTCAACCGGGTTTCTATTCGAGCTGGAGGTCGTGGGTTCGATTCCCACCGGAGACAAATATTTGTGTGACCCATAAATGTTTGTCTCAAGAGTCTGGGTGTTTCTATGTAAAATATGTATGTATTTAAAAAGTATATAAGTATTAATATCCGTGGTCTGATACCCATAACACAAGCTGGTTATCCCTAGCTTACTTTGGGATCAGATAGTGTTGTGTAAAATGTCCGTGAATATTTATTATTTATTATTATTATTATTCTTCACGCAATAGATCTTTTTGCGAAAGTGGTCCCTTAGTCGCCTCTTACGACACATTTGGAATGTATAGGGGTGGCGACATTTTTTACCCGTCGTTACAAGGGACCCTGTCGCCACACGGGCCATAATTTTTATAAAGTATTCTAGATGGAAAGTAAAAACAGTTATTGGTTACCTGACTGCCTTCAAGTCCCATGGAGGCTCTCGGCTCAGCGCTCGGTCCCGCTCTCGCTTGCAACTGTCTCTCTCTAGCCACACGTCTGGAATACAATGAAAAATGTTATATTTCTGTACCAAAAATAACATAAATTTGACATACGCAACACAAATGAGATAGTACTACCCGTTCGCTCTAACTTTGCCGCTGGCGTAGAGGCGTATACCCGAATTGTTAATTAGACGAAGTAAATTGACAGTAGCTAATGTCACTTCGTCATAGAAAATAAGCAACATTGTATGAAGAAGTGACATTAGTTGCTGTCAATTTACTTCGTCTAATTAAAAATTCGACTTTAGTATGGAGCCGAGTGGCAAAGTTAGAGCGAACGAGCAGTACAGAAAAACCTACATACAAAATTCGCTGAGGCTACGCACACAGACACATAGATATAGATTTTCATAGTATGTTGTTTTCGATACTGATGTATGCGCGAGTGTGTGTGTGTGTAGCAGAGGGTAGGTGTGAAAAAAGTACATATAAGCCCCGCAAGTTGATATTGCGCTTGGCGGCCATCTTAGTGACGTATGTCCGTCGAACCCTCAGTACTAAAAAAAACCGTACGCAGCTTCGCGAGGCCAGCCCGCGCTCGCGATACGTCACGATGACGTCACTTAGCTGTCATTATGACAAGGTTCCAGCGCAATACCAACTTGCGGGACTTATACATGAGATTTCCATATCGTCGCTGCGCTTGCAAAAGTCGCTATGTATTTTTAACCTACTTTTCAGGAGGAAGTAAAAACCGATTTACTCGAAATATAATTGTGATAGAGAAAGTACATAATTTTTTTATAATGTAAATATTATATTTACGTTGTGGAAAACGACTTTTAGAAAGATAACGTTTAAAACGAAAATACCAAAAAAATAATATTGTGGATCTAATACATAGCTAAAATTGTTTGGGTCACAAATATCGCCATGTGTTGTTGAGCACATAGCGGGAACAAATAAAACATAATTCACGTTGTTTAATTACACATAGCTATTTAATAAAAGGTGTCAATTGAAAATAATATCATATTTTATTTAGAAACTATGGCAAACATGGTGTTCTCTGTCATAAAACTCTGCTGCCTTGATGTGTGAGGATGTGTTGTACGCAATAAAGGCGCCGAGGAAGGATCGGGAGAGCAACAGTTCTTTCCCGTACCGCAGCAAAAGCACTGGTCGCCGGATATCCCAGAACGATCTCCATCACTCTGGGCTGGCTACTACCCTCTCCTTTTTTTTTAACGTGAGGGAAAATCCTCATAAATGCTATGCCAGACTTTTACCGACTAAAAAACCTCACGTATCCTGTAGAACAGCCTACGTTTGGGAACCCCGGGTAAGTCCACGAAAAGATACCCCAGGACTCCCAACAGACCTACGGCTTCTACTGCGGCCTCACTTTTGGGGGGGGGGGTCAGGTGCCATCACGCGTCTTTGGGGGTTTTTTGGGTGCTATCCCGCATCTTAAGGGGGGCGTGCGTGAATCCCTTCGTCACGCTGACATCTATAAGGACGGCGGCCTGCTTCAGTAAGGACAGTGGGTAGCCCCCTTACCGTCCTCAGGACCCCGGTCATGGAGGCTAATAGTCTTGGGCGAAAATATGTCGGCGGTTACCCCGCCGACTGTGGAACTCGGGTGAGAGAGTTCTCTCCCGTTCCCAAACCTCTCTAAACTCTTTCGCGAGCATGACCTGCTTGCAGAAACAGGCAGCGCAGTCCCACTTACTCCTGCTAGGGTTCATGGCTCGTACTATAGTCTCCAGCGAGAGATCCTCATCCAGACCTGCCACGAGATACTTCCAGCCTAGTAAGACGTGGTTTCCACGACAACCGTGGCGAAAGGTCGCCGCAGCTTAGCGACCACGGCTGGTGAGGGTGCCTGGGATTTCCTTTCGAGAGTGCACCAAAATCTCTGGCTACATACAGCTGGGAAGGAGACTACGAAAAGGCGTGCTGTCCCAATTATTTACATCTACCACCTCCTTTATAGCAACCAAAAAACCTTACTATTTTTATGGAACCCTGGTAGGTATGCAAATGTACGTACCACCCGTAAATGTAGGTATGCAAATGTACGTTTAGATACTTGTCTGTAAATGTATGCGACTGTTGTGCTAAGATCCCGTAAGGAGGTTGATTCCCCATTAGACTCAAATACTTGTGTGATCCAAAAAAATAATGGCTGAAAAGTAATGAGTGCAGAGCTCGGATTTTTGAGCAAGAAATTTTAGTTTGAAACTTAAAAGGGTCCTTTATGAGAAAAACAGGCTTACGTAAGGGAGACTGGGATTTTATGGGGTAATGAGTAAAATAGACATTCAAGTGATCCAGCGAAGACGGAAGGAATCCACTTGAGTTTTAGGCTAATATATAAAATTCAGCGAGGCCACAGCACTTCCCACAATTAGGGAGTACATAGCGTGGGAGCAGCAGTGCCAGGTTCTCGTTGCAGGTCTGGGCGTGGATATTCTCTCGACTATGGTGTGAGCAATCATCTCCAGCAGGATTAATTAAGGCTCCGCGCCACCGCGTCTTTCTGTGTGCAGGTCATGCTTGTAAAAGAGGCGGCGGGGAGGCAGCAGGCTATGGAGAGGCACGGTGAATCTCTGGCTATTGGCCTAGACATTGCTAAAGGCTTTGATATGCGTCATGTGTCGCTTCTTTCCAATTTGCTGGCATACGGTCTATCGTCACAGTTGTGCCGCTGGTTGGTCAGCTTCCTGCACGGGCGACGTGTACGGGTTCTATGTGATGGTCAGGCTTCCTGTTTTTTGCAGGTAAATGCCGGAGTACCATAAGGATCGGTATTGTCCCCAACTCTCTTTCTTCTGCATATCAATGACATGCTGTCCCTTGGGTGCATTCATTGTTATTCGGATGATAGTAGTACTCTGCATGGGAGCTATTCTGGCTGTCTAGGGGAGGGGCGAGGTGACGTGGAGGGGAAGAGACGACAACTCGTGGCGGATCTCGACCGGGACCTGGGCTGCATTGCCCAATTGGGTTTGGACAACCTGGTCAAGTTCAATGCCAGAAAAACGCGTGTGCGTTTACAGCTAAGAAGTCCCCATTCCTACCCCTACCCTCTCTTCAGAGCATTACGGTTCCACTAAAGGACAACCTGGAGTTCTTCGTATAGACGTCCGGCGTGAGCTCAATCACAAAAACTACATAGAGAGCTGTATTGGGCGGGCCTTGCGAAAACTGGGAATCCTGAATAAAGTGAGACGGTATTTAACGCCACATCAGAGATGTTTACTGTACAAGACGCAGATTCGCCCCTGCGTCGAATACTGTTCTCACCTTTGGAATGACGCCGCGAGGTAGGTACTTACTAGACGCACTTGACGCTATGCAGAGACGTGCTATCCGAAAAATTGGTTGTCCTGAGGTGACGGGAGGCCTCAAACCTTTAGCGCAGCGAAGAACTATAGCGTCCCTCGCTGCCTTCCACCGAATGTATAATGGTGAATGTTCTGAAGAGCTCTTCAACCTGATTCCACCTTCTCCTTTCCGATTCCGAACAACGCGTGTCGGGCAGAGGTGCACTCATACACAGTGGAAAGCATTTTCGCCAGAACAGAGCGTTTCAAAAGATCGTTCCTCTTTCGATCTGCCCGCACACGTGTTTCCCTCATCTTACAATCCCGGGTTCTTCAAGAGGAGCGTGAAAAGGCACATCACAGGTCCGCCAACTTGAGGATCACTGTCAGAAGTGGCCCCCAATCGCTAGATGCGCCACGGCGCACCATCAGGCTTGTGGCGACGTCAATTTAGCGAGCTCAATATAAAAAGTAATAAACTTTTAACACTTTACTGAAATATTCTAGCTCCAAAGCTGCCTTAATACATTCCTGAATGGATCGATGACATAAATATCCAAAACGACTGCCAAATTTCATAGAAAAAGATAGCTATGTGACACTTGATTTGTGCAATGCGCAATGTTTCAGGTCAAATATTGTACACCAAAATCGCTATGTGCCCGTAAACACATAGCGGGCGCAATTCCGCGCAATTGACTATATTTTAGTTAAGGTGAACTTTTTAGCTATGTGATTTGAAGCACATAATTATTTTGAGGGCGCAAAATAGTATTGATTTCACATAGCTGTTTTGTGAAACTCCGTTAATATTAGGTTTTTTAAAATTTCGGTTTTTTCACCTTGTGCGTCTTGAAATAAGGATCTAAATGGCATGAAAATCCAAAATTCGAAAAAAATCACATAGCGACTTTTGCAGGCGCAGCGACGATATGTACTATCTCTAATTCGTTTATGCAAGCCTATAAAGTTATTAACAGTCTCCAATAAGGCCGGCCGTACACGGACTGCTCGAGCAGTTAACGTCGGCGTTAAAGTCGGCGTTGACTGCTCGAGCGGTCGGTTGTTGACTGCTCGAGCCGTCGCTAACAACCGCTCGAGCAGTCAAGATTTTCTACCGCAGTCGAGTCATGGGTTTAGGCGTACAATGTCAGAAACGCAAAATGACAGATTAGCGAATTGACGGAAACGCATAATGCCAGGTGTCGCAAAATGTCAGATTCGCTTAATGACAGATTCGCAGAATGACAGATTCGCAGAATGACAGATTCGCACAATGACAGATTCGCAAAATGACAGATTCGCAAAATGACAGATTCGCAGAATGACAGATTCACAGAATGACAGATAAATCTCTAATAAAAAAACATCGAGTTATATTAATCAAATTCTTTAATTGTTAGTATAAATAAATCAACATAAATTTCCAAAACTTAAGTCCTTAAATGTCCCATCGCGAAATGTCCTTTTCTCAAAATGTCCCTTTCTCAAAATATGTACACTACAGGATTAACCCCACAATCCTGTACGTCTCATCTCATAATGTCCTTTTCTCGAAATGTCCTTTCTCAAAATGTCCTTTTCCCAAAATGTCCTTTTCGCGAAATGTTCTTTTCTCAAAAAGTCCTTTTCGCAAAATGTTCTTTACTCAAAATGTCCCTTTCTCAAAATATGCGCACTACAAGATTACCTTACCCCGCTCAATCTGCCTTGGATACGTTAGGTTAGAAGGCTAAGGCGGAAACGGAGCGCAGCGGAGCTTCCGCATTAGCCTTCGTGGTTATTTTTTTTATAACCACCTAAGTTTTGTTTAGGTGGCTAGTTGAGTATCAAAGTTAAACCATATAAAAAGAAAAATAATGGTTAAATCGGAATCACTCGCAAAACTAAGATCTGGCATTTTGCGAATCTGTCATATTGCGATTCTGTCATTTTGCGAATCTGTCATATTGCGATTCTGCCATTTTGCGAATCTGTCTTTTTGCGTTTCTGACCATTTGCGAAAAAATGCCCACATCTGGCATTCTGCGAATCTGTCATTTTGCGTTTCTGACATTGTACGCCTAAACCGAGTCATGGATTCTGACGAGAAAGCACTGCTTTTGCTGCTTCTGCTCAAGCGGACGGCGGCGACGGGTTTGGGTTCATCCAATTTTGGAATTAAGAGAACAACATGAACATCATTTTTTATGGAACTTAGAAGTGAAGAAGAAAAATTTTAACCTATCTTAGGATGTCAATGTCTTCGTTTGATCAATTGGATAATATAATTAAGTCTAAGACTACCGGTTTTGGTCCTACCAACATATTTCCATTCAAAGGTTGCCTGGCAGAAATTGCTTTTAGCGATAAGGCCGCCCATTGTATTGCTATTTTACATCTAATTTCTATATTGTAATACTATCTTGGCGTACAATAAAGTATACAATAAATAAATAAATAAATAAAACTAAAAGTGAAAACACAATTTATTATGAGGAAGCTCAAGAATGATGAGGAGCTGTCGACTGCTCTAGCGCAGTCATCGGCTGTATGCCTCACGACCGCTCGCGAGCCGTCGACGGCACGATGGAATTTCATCATGCAGTTGACGGCTTGAAGCGGTCGCGACTGCTCGAGCAGTCGTGTGTACGTCTGCGAATGAATGTCTATAGTTCACCGCGCGGTCGCGGCTTCAAGCAGTCGGTCTCAACTGCTTGAAGTCCGTGTACGGCAGGCCTAAAAGAGGATCTTCAATTCAACCGTATTTTTTTTAACACATATATCTTCAATCATTCACAATTAACTTTTTTACGTACTATACATACATATAAACAGCCTTCATTTCCGAAGGGGTGGGCAGAGGCATAATATACGCGCACAGTTTAACAGGTAGTGAGCCTATACTAACACTAGCTGATGTCCGCAGCTTCGCCCGCGTAAAATTTCTTCCCGTATTTTATCCCCTTGGGGGTAGAATTTATCAAAATCCTTTCTTAGCGGATGCCTACGACTTAACATCTACCTGCATGCCAAATTTCAGCCCGATCCGTCCAGTGGTTTGGGCTGTGCGTTGATAGATCACTATGTCAGTCAGTTAGTCACCTTTGAGTTATATATATTTAGATTAAAAACCGGCCAAGTGCGAGTTGGACTCGGCAAAAACGGCAATAACCATGTTTGTTGTATTGAGCTTTAAATATCACTATAATATCTATCATCTGTTTTAAGTATTTGTTGCTATAGTCACAGGGCGGAAGCCCCATACAAATGATTCGTTTTCAATTCTATCACCTACACTAAAACACGCTGTGTCTGTACAGAGCTTGAATGTGTGTGTGACCACTAAGGCTATGCAAACGTTTCGTCAAAACCAGGGTTCGAAAAAATCCGATTTTTATAATAAATATCAAAAATCCGATATTTTTGATATATATCCGATTTTTTTGATATATATCGGATTTATATCCAGGCTAAGAAAAAATGAACCTTATCAACGTAAAATTAAGGTTTCAATTTCAGTTAAAAGTTGACCATACTGGTATGTCAAAGGGGATTTCTTCAACTTAAAATGAGGGGAAATCATTTTGGGAAACTATCTAAAATTCTGAATTGTACTTTTTCGCAACGTGTTGCCCGAGTAAACATTAATCTCTAATTTTCAATTTTTTTTAGTTCAGAACACAGGAATAAATCCTTTGATATATATCAAGATAAAAATCAATTGATATATATCGTGATATATATCATGATATATATCGGCGAACCCTGGTCAAAACACCCGCTAACTATATACAGGGTGAATTTTTCAAAAGGGATTGGTTGGCCAAGTCCGAAACTATAAGGAATAGCGAAAAATGCTCAAAGGAGTCACGAGCCCGATTTTGATGAAACTTAAAACCTCATTATTAGATTTTTGAAAAACCAATAATCCTAACCAGGAATCGAACTCATTGATTATGAAAAAAAAAACACACCCTATATTATTACACCATACTGTAGTGTTGCTATTAAGGATCTTATTATGGGAAGTAATGATATACGGCAAACTAAAGGAAAGTGCTCATCTTTAACAAAATGCACTTTATTTTACTTACGTTAACTGATTTTGTTCAAAATGTAGACCATTGTTTTCAATACATAGCTGGATTCGAGACCTCAAGGATCGTACTGCATTCAATATTATGGGTTCCGTTTAGAACATTCTCCAAAGAATCATTCTCAGCATGATTTAAAACACGAAATAGTTACGATCTATTCTGGGATTTCGAACGAAACAAACTATGATACAAAATTTAGGTACAAGAAATATGAATTCTATAAAAATTCCAAACTTTCCTTAAATTTGCCGTCTATCATTACTTCGCAGAATTTGATCCTTATGAGCGACACTATCGTATGGTGTAATAATAAAGGATGTGTTTTTTTTTCAATATCATTGGGTTCGATTCCCAGCTAGGATTATAGGTTTTTCAAAAATCTAATAATGAGGTTTTAAGTTTTATCAAAATCGGGCTCGTGACTCCTTTGAGCATTTTTAGCTATTCCTTATAGTTTCGGATTTGGCCATCCAAGCCCTTTTCAAAAATTCATCCTGTATAACTATGTGACAGCTGTAGCGGGGGTGAGGAAGCTTGTTCAGTGGGGGGCAGGCACTTGCCTATCTGTATGTAATACTGTTTATCTTTGCTATTTACGGTTTTTCTGCTGTCAGTCTGTTTGTTACGATAGCCTGGTGACAAACAGACGGACAGCAGAATATCAGTATCAGTATCAGTATTATTAATAGGTAAGGTGTACTATACAATTGATGAATATTTGAAGGACATAAATTTATAATCTATTTTTTAATTAATTTGATTGATTTGTAGTTTTGTTAATTTTATTGACATGTAAAAATTCTATTATGTATTATTGTAATCTATGTGACATTCCATTCATTGTACCAGTTTAGTATTAATTTGCATGCCATAATTGGCCGAAACAACAAACACCTTAGATGTAAAATACCAATGTTATGTTCAGCAATTAATAAATGATTATGATTATTATGATTAAGGTCCCGTTTTCACCCTTCAGCTACGGAGCCCTACTACCCCTAACAACTAGCCCTAAATAACTCACCTCCGATGTTCCAACATAGCTTTCCTATCAGCCTCCCGTTTTTCCGCCGCGAGACGTGCTTTCTCGTTTTTGAGTTGTGGGGTCGCACGGGGTCGGCTGCGAGGGGTCGAACCCACAGGGGTCGACGGGGTTTTTTGGGTTACTGGCAGAGCTACCTGTAATTTTGTCAATAGGCAACGTTAAATTAAATATTTTTCTGATAAATGTATACAAAATTATAATATTATGAAGGATTATATTTTTAAGAAAATTACCTACGCAAAAACAATGATTCTTTTATTTTAAGATATTTTTTCCAAATCTCCACTCATCTTAAAAAAGTGCTCCTTTTGCGAATTGCACCGATTGAGAAGTGCACCAGTTGCGAAGTGTGCCATATGAGAAGTGCACCAGTTGCGAAGTGTGCCATATGAGAAGTGCACCAGTTGCGAAGTGTGCCATATGAGAAGTGCACCAGTTGCGAAGTGTGCCATATGAGAAGTGCACCAGTTGCGAAGTGTGCCATATGAGAAGTGCACCAGTTGCGAAGTGTGCCATATGAGAAGTGCACCAGTTGCGAAGTGTGCCATATGAGAAGTGCACCAGTTGCGAAGTGTGCCATATGAGAAGTGCACCAGTTGCAAAGTTCACCATTTGAGCATGGTGTACAAGTTGAGAAGTGCACCGAATGCGTCAAACCCATTATAAATTCATCCGGGTTGAAGGACCATGAAACTGGAGCTGCATTTATGGCGCTTCTAATAAATAAAAAATATTGAAGGACATTCTCACACAACATCATCTAGCCCAAATTAAGGTAATATAAGCTTGTGGTATTGGATCTAGACGACTGATAGATCCTACTAATATTATAAATGTAAAAGTTTGTGAAGATATTTGAATGTTTGTTACTCAATCACGCTCTAACGGCTGAATAGATCTGGCTGAAATTTGGTACAGAGATAGAGTATAGTCTGGAATAACACATAGGCTACTTTTTATCCCGAGAAAATGTTCCCACGGGAAGCGGGAACGGGAACCGAAGCCGCGCGTATCAGCTAGTACTTATATATTTCTAAACTAGTTGCTGCGCGCGGCTTCGCCCGCGTGAAATTCAGTACCCGTTCCCGCTTCCCGTGGGAACTAATTACCGTGATAGAAAGTAGCCTATGTGTTATTCCAGACTATAAGCTATCTCTGTACCAATTTTCAGCCCAATCCGTTTAGCCGTTAGAGCGTGATTGAGTAACAAACATCCAAACATCCAAACATCCAAACATCTTCACAAACTTTCACATTTATAATATTAGTAGGAAGTAGGATTTATACACATTTATACATAGAAAACACCCAAATTTCGGAACAAAAATTTGTGGATGATTTGGTCCGACACGGGAATCGAACCCAGGACGTCAGCGCGGCAGTCAGATACTCTACCGCCTGCACCACCAAGGCAGTCACAAATGTAAGCCAAAATGCTGGAGCTGCCTTTGGGAATAAAACTAAGTCACAGTAATAAAAAACGGATGGGAAGTGGGAATAGTTTTAGAGACTTAGAGCAACAATCTATTTTGTATTATACACGCCTTTATCTCCGGAGGAGTAGATAGAAGCATCTATATCCGCAATTCACTTTAGTATTTTTCACACGTGATAGGTGAAGCGCCGTATTATCGTGTTGAAATGGACAGGCACAGGTTGTGACTGCGCTGGTCTAAATTTTCATGCCACCTATATGGCGTTCACCTTGGCTTAACGACTGCCATTTTACTGGCAACCGGGACCAACGGCTTAGCGTGCCTTCCGAAGCACGGAAACGCTCGCAAATAAATGTCACAAAGTGATCACGTCACTCATCCAAGGACCGGCCACAGTAAAAGTTGCTTACTACAGTGATCGTTTACAGAACATTAGAGTCCGCGGGGCCACGAGCGCTTCTACTTACTAGACTGCCCTACCTAGTTAAGTCCTAAAAAAAAGAAAGCCGTGAGATCGTTCTCACCAGACTGCCCCGGACACGTCTATTGTGAAAGTGAAAGTTCAATCCGATTGACGTTGTCATTTTTGTTTTGTTTAAAACTTTGAACATAAACTAGTGACGTAGATTAATGCAACAAAGTCACAGACTACAGAAAAAGTCTCGCTATAAGCCCCTCTGCACTCTATTTTATAGAGAGGGGCTAAAAGCAATGAAAATAGTTCCTAATACTCAGAACAACAATTAATTGTTGGCTTCACAGGGAGTTCATCCTCACACTCTGCGTCCGGTGCGTTCCAGCACGGTTAGATCCGATAGGTGTTTTCTTCCGCGCACGCTTAGGTTGTGGAATGACCTCCCTGCCTCGGTTTTCCCAAACGCCTACAGTATGGGGTTCTTCAAAAGGGGTCTTAGAAGGTTTTTGCAGGGTCGGCAGCGCGAGTGTGGCACCTCTGGTGTTGCAAACGTTCAAAGGCTGCGGTGACCACCGGTCCTTCTGGTGGGCCGTATGCTTGTCTGCCACCTTAGTGGTATAAAAAAAAAAATAATGGTTTTGAAACTCACCTCCTGCCAATTATTGGCTTTCAACTCTGCTATCTGACGATACAAGGCGTCCACATTGTTGACCTGCAAACACACCATGTCCCAGAACCCTTGGAGGTCTTCTAAAGTGGTCGGGAACGGCTCGTCAAGCCGTTCGTTTATGTTGTTGTAGCATAGGCCTGGAATTTTAAAGAAATGTATGGATATAGGCAAAGCAAGAAATAAGTCGATAATTATTGCCAACTAGCGGATGTAACGCGTCACGGGACATCCTTCCTGAGGGCTTACCCGGGGCTCTCAACCATAGGCTGTTGGGCGTGGCGTGAGGTTTTTTAGTCGGTAAGAGTCCGGCATAACATCCTATGAGGGTTTTCCCTCACGTTAAACAAAAAAAAAAAAAAGCGGATGTAACGCGGTTTCATTCGCGTAGCTTCCGTTCCCGTGGGAATACGGGAATAAAATATAGCTTATATTCATCGGGGATAGTGTAGCTTTCCAACAGTGAAAGATTTTTTCAAATCGGTTCAGTAGTTTCGGAGCCTATTCGATGCAAACAAACAATCAAATCTTTCTTCTTTATAATCTACTAGCGGACGTCACGCGGTTTCACCCGCGTAGTTCCCGATCCCGTGGGAATACGGGAATAAAATATAGCCTATGTTCACCGCAAAGAGTGTAGCTTCCCAACAGTAAAAGAATTTTTCAAATCGGTCGTTCGGTTCGTTACAAACAAACAAATCTTTCCTCTTTATAATATTTTATAATCTATTTATTTAAAAGAAAGTTGTGTTACATAGTTATACTATTTATAACTCAAGAACGGCTGTACCGATTTGGCTGAGAATTGGTGGGGAGGTAGCTTAGAACCAGGAGACGGACGTAGGATTTTTATCCCATTTCAGCGCGCTTTTTTTATGCGCTTTTTTGGTAACTCAGAGTCAATGCGACGGGAACGGGTGATTTACTCTCTCTTATGTGACGCAAACGAAGTTACGCGTGTCAGCTAGTATTAGTTTAGATGTGTCTTACAGAAGCAGGCCAAGACGGTGGCGTGTCTCTACACCCTTGAAAGAAGTGTGATAAAACCACCCATGGGGAAGTCTGCTATAGTGAACAAAGTCGTGTCGGGATATCCTTCCAACCCAGGGCCTGGATGGGCCGCGTCTGGTTTTAGCCGGCAGGAGTACGGCATAACATCCATGAGGATTTCCACACGTAAAAAAAGTAAAAGAAAAAGTCCTTATGATGACAGTCACTTAATTCTATTATCTTGCTTCCTACTTATCCTACTAATATTATGAATGTGAAAGTTTTTGAAGATGTTTGGATGTTTGTTACTCAATCACACTCTAACCACAGGTCGGAAAACTCCAGCTTGAATGTGTGCGTGTGATCAATAAATGTAAGCAAACTGTACGTCAACACGACCGTCAATTCTACTGACAGCTGTGGCGCGACAGGGAGTTGCCGATCTGTATGTAATACTATTATGTTTGCTCTAACAGCTGAACGGATTGGGCTGAAATTTGGTACAGATAGCTTAATAGTCTGGAATAACACATAGGCTACCCGTATTTTCATCCCGGGAATAAGTTCCCACGGGAAGTGGAAATGTCATGCATCTAGTATTGGCAAATAAACCTCACAACTACTTCGAGCAGAAGTTACCTGCTGGAGTGAACTTGATGGACAAAGAAAGGAATAGCGTGATTAGAAAAGTGGTATAACTGAAGATGTAGTGACAAAGATAGAAAAAGGGATGCTTAGATGGTTCGGACATGTTGAGAGGATGGATGAAAATAGACTGACTAAACAGATCTATAAGGCGAGAATGAATGGGCAAGCTGGTAGGGGTCACCCTCGGCGTACGCATGGTAACCAAATTGATGATCTGTGGGAAAAAGGCCAGGTCAAGAGTACCTTTAACCGGCGAGCGTGTATGAAAGCACTTATGAAAGTAGAAGAAGCGAAAGTGGTATGCCAGGATCGTAGCAAGTGGAAAGCCATAGTCTCTGCGTACCCCGATGGGAAACTGGCTTGATGATATGTATGTATGTATAGTCCAATCCTGCCCGATCTGGCAATAATGTAAACATGTCATGTTTTGACAATCGTTGTCTAAGACAGATGAGTAGAAAAATATAGTATGACAAATCATTGAATTTTTTACTATCCTGAGTAGGTATTTTAAATGAAAATAAACTACCATAAAGAAGTTATTTGGTGTTGAAATGATTGTAAGAACACTGTATGACTCCTGGATACTGGAATATAATCAGGGTGAATACTCAATTGCAAGTAACTATGGATATATAGGATCAAATGTGTTTGTTTACATTTTTGCGCAAAGCTATTGAAATACAGTATACCTTCAAACTGCTGCATCTTCTGCGTGGCCAGAAGTCTTGCTTTGCCAGAGGCTGCTCGCAGGAAGCCTAGGATTTCCTCACTTACATCTTCTCGACCCTGAAATCAATGTAACATTAGTGGGCGAAAAATATCCGTTTAGGTTCATAATGTAAAAATCCCAAAATGTCCAGAGAGTGCAAAACGAATGAAAAAAATAGCGTCATTTGCGGTGTCCTACCGAATCTATCAGATTCTTTGGCGGGAACTGTAAGGAATCGTATCGCGGTGTTTTGTAAATTTGCAAAATTAGTGTATTTTCGAGTGTTTTGTGTGTATCAATGGTGGATTCTTAAACATAAACGTTCGACAACGTGGTGTTGGGAAGTGATAAAACGCAGTGAATGGCAACTTTGCAGTTTCTGACAAAAAAATCCAAAGAAACTTTCAGAAATTTATCCACCGCTTTTCTGAAGGAAGACTGACTTTGACTTAGGGGTTTTTTTTGTTTAACGTGAGGGAAAATCCTCATGGATGTTATGCTGGACTCCTACCCACTAAAAAACCCCACGTCACGCCCAACAGTCTGTGGTTGGGAGCCCCGGGGAAGCCCTCGGAAGAATGTCCCAGAACTCCCAACAGTTGACTTAGGGCTGTACTTGACTTTGACTGGACTTAGAGGACGAGGACTGTGACTAATTCAAGCAAAATGAAGAGATAATAAATATACAAGACTTGGCTGTATGGCTCAAATTGCCTTTGCCTATCCGAAAACGGATAAATAAAACTACTACTACTACTACCGAATCTATCATGGCGAGTGATCTGAACAGCTCTTCAACGTAATCCCACCCTTCCCGTTTCGATCACGAACGACGCGTGCCGGGCAGAGGCGCCACTCACATACAGTGGAGAGAATCCAACTGACAGATTGAGGAGAGAGTGAGACGACAGATGTATGGGATAGTTCAGTGAAAATACTGAAAATAATGCTTGAAAAATGTATTGATGAACATAGTAATGTTTTGATATTTTGTAAACTTCATAATGTTTCAAATTCAACATTTGCAAATAACTTTGTATTATACCTACTTTAACATGTAGATATGTATACTATGTATTAAAACAACTGTTACAACACTATACATAATTAGGTATATTTGCATAAGTTGACATACAATTATATTTTAAATATTAACCTTCGGAGAGGTCAGAATATTAATAATATCCTTGAGACATTATGTTGTCAATGGCAAATGATTATCATATTTTTGAATAATTATTAGTAACTGCAGATGCTTTAGGGGAAATAAAAGAAAATTGACAGTCTACGATTAAAATTGTAAAGTCGGCGGCTATATTGAGAGCAGGGTTGACCTTAGCACAAATTAGAGATGGTACAGATGGAAACCTACATACTAAATTCGCTGAGGCTACGCACACATAGACACCGCTCAGAGTTCACAGACACGAAGTCAACGATTTTTATAGAAGTTTTCAATACTGATGTTTGCGCGAGTGTGCGTAGCAGAGGGTAGGTGTGAAAAAAAAGTACGTACATGAGATTTCCATCTGTACTATCTAATTTGCTAACTTATATCAGAGATTATAAATGGAATCGATAAGGGCCCAAATTACCGACATTGACGTACCCAAGAAAAACCCAGCTTAGGCGCAGGTCGGTCAAGGAAAGGACGAGGCACAGACCGCATCACACAAAATCTATAAACGCCATACAATTTAACAAGTTCATGTACCAAGCTCATCCTGCGTCACCTCTGTGTCCTGCGGCTTAATGATAGTATGGGGGAGGAGGGGGGTGTACAGGTCTAGTAAAAGTAAATGGCAGATCATCGCAAACGGTAAACAGATCATCTTCAAACCGCGCATATGATTATCATGAAACGCAAATCCTATTTGAGTAAAAGAATAAAAGTTGAAGGTTATACGGGATTACTTTGCAAATTAAATTAAGTAGGTATATTTTATGTACACACAGAGAAGCATCTATGCTGACTCGGGCGATACATGCGAGTAAATCCATTATATAACGATAATATTAGGAGGGGCTGAGGAGAATTCACGTCCTCGACCCGTCATTCCTAACGCAATGTGACGAAATATTCGGCTTCCGTTTATACCCATCGAGTGCGGATTTGCGGAACTCTAAAACGAATATCATCAAATAACTACCGAGGCAGCAAATCTGCCTTGAACTCAAACTAGTTTGTTCAAAAGTTTAATTGGGAAACAAAACGGATTCGATTAGGCGCGGCATTTACAAGGTCTGGCAAATTACATCGCGAAGCTGGGCAGATGTAACGGTTGGAAACTGATAGATCATTAGCTATTGGCTCGAGGTCGGTTTTGATCATGTAAAAATAGGTAGCCTACTAAACGAAGCAAGGATACAGCGCTTCACACATTGAAGGAGTACTCAGCGTGGACGCAACAGCGTCAGGTGCTCGTGACAAACCTGGAAGAGGACATTCTCTCGCTAGAGACCATGGTGCGAGCCACGATCTCCAGCGGGAGTAAGTGGCACGCCACTGCGTCTTTATGCGAGCATGTTATGCTCGTGAAAGAGGTGGTGAGACGGGAGCGGGAGATAACTCTACCAGCTGAGTTCCACAGTCTGCGGCGAGAGCGCCTATGTCCAAGACTATCGGCCTCCATGACAAATCGTCGCCGTGACGTGACGTGAGAGTCTCACACACGTCTCATACCCCAGGAAGCGGCAAATTCACCCGAACTTCTAGGTAAGGCTAAGTTGGTAGCCAAAGTCTGTCGGCAATAATGGGTCATCCTTGTGAGGGAAAATAGGGAGCGAAATTTTATGGACGATATAGCTGATAAGCTTCGCCCGCGTGAAATTCGGCACCCGTTCCCGCTTCCCATGGGAACATTTTCCCGGGATGAACAGGAGCCTATGTGTTATTCCAGATTATAAGCTATCTCTGTACCAAATTTCTGCAAAATCCGTTTAGTCGCTAGAGCGTGATTGAGTAACAAACATCCGAACATCTTCACAAACTTTCACAATTATACTATGGACGAGTATTGCGAGCAAAGCCGGTATTTAGATGTCATTATATCATCCTGACTACAATCTACTATGACATAAAATAATGTCAGAAGGAAGGAAAGAGCTAAGGATAATATTATTACGGTAATACGCGCTAGATATTACATTACAACTAATTAGAACTAACAAGGTCAATAGTTATCCAGGTTGATTGATTAGGCAAAGGGGATATTGTAATAATATTGCATCCTTTACTAATATCATCAACGCGTTTTGTATGTAGGTATATATAAACATAAATAAGTTAATAAATAAATAAATATTGTTGGATATTCTCATACCACATTATCTAGCCCAAACTAAAGCTACTGCTCGTTCGCTCTAACTTTGCCGCTTGGCCCCATACTAAAGTCGAATGTTTAATTAGACGAAGTAAATTGACAGCAACTAATGTCACTTCTTCATACAATGTTGCGTATTTTCTATGACGAAGTGACATTAGCTACTGTCAATTTACTTCGTATAATTAATAATTCGGGTATACGCCTCTACGCCAGCGGCAAAGTTAGAGCGAACGGGTAGTATAAGTTATTAGTGCTTTGGGATCTAGACGACTGATAGACATACTTGTATATTTCTAAATACATACCACGACTACCTTGGTTGAGCAGTCGGTAATGTAACCGCCTGCCGCGCTTGAAGTCCTGGGTTAGATTCCCGGGTCGGTCTAAATAATTTTTGTGATCCACAAATGTTTGTTTCGGAATTTGGGTGTTTTTTATGTATATTTCTTTCTTTCATTCTTTCTTTATATTAGCTTCATTTGGGCTAGATGATGTGTTAAAATGTCCATAAATATTTATTTACTAGCGGATGCCCGCAGCTTCGCCCGCGTAAAGTTTGTTCCCATTATCTCTTCCCATGGAAACAAATTCCCGGGATAAAAAGGTAGCCTACGTGTTATTCCAGACTATAATGTATCTCTGTACCAAATTTCAGCTCGATCCGTTCAGCGGTTTGAGCGTGAAAGAGTAAAAAACATCTACACTCACAAACTTTCGCATTTATAATATTAGTAAGAAGAAGATTTACTAGCTGACCTAACAGACGTTGTCCTGCCAGAACTATGAATACGGAAATTGGTATCCCGAGTTCTGAGTAAGAACCGATCTAAAATCGCAATAGAAACCATTCCTTTGAACAGATCGAGCTAGTGACAGTAATTGCAAAATTTCTAATTTTTCACGCAATTTTCTTAATTTTTTTTTCCATAAGAACCATCTCCTGACAATAACAAACACAAAAAAAAGGGATTGGCGAAATCGGTCCAGCCATACGCGTTATGTCGTGACCAAAGAAATAGGGATTCATTTCTATATAGTAGGTATACTAATATTATAAAGAGGAAAGATTTGTTTTCTTGTTTGTTTGTTTGTTTGTAACGAATAGGCTCCGGAACTACTGGACCGATTTGAAAAATTCTTTCACTGTTGGAAAGCTACACTCTTTGCGGTGAACATAGGCTATATTTTATTCCCGTATTCCCACGGGAACGAGAACTACGCGGGTGAAACCGCGTGACGTCCGCTAGTAACAGATGATATTGAGCAGTGATCGTTTACTCAAGTCAGCGGAGCTACCAGTGAACAGTACTAATATTAACATAATTCTAGTTTAATCGATATCTAATACTAGTTTATTGCGAAATTGCTACACATGCAATGCAACCAGGTCACGGCCCTATATTCGATTTGATATTAAAATTGTGAAACCGATATATATTTATTGGCAGTAATTCACTGTTTCACAATGAATAGCAGTTGTATAAGGGTATTAGATGGAAGTCCTGGGGTATCTTTCCGTGGGCTTACTCGGCGCTTCCAACCGTAAGCTGTTAGCAGGATACGTGAGGTTTTTTAGTCGGCAAGACTCCGGCATAACATCCATGAGGATTTTTCCTCACGTAAAACAAAAAAAAATAAAGAACAGGATTTTAGACGGATGTTCTTCCGAGGGCGTACCCACTACCCAGGACTCCGCCTCCACACGGAAAAAAAACAGACTCTTTCATGTTTAGTCGTTTCTAAATGTGAGACATATTACTCTTCACAAGTACATTTTGTCTGCGCATTAAAGACGTATGGTTGAGATTCGACGCCCAGAATTACTGAACTAATTCTAATGATTGATAGTTCTAGAAAGGGCTACGAATAACAATCCTTACAAAAAAAAACAATAGAATTGTTATTCGGTACATTTTATCACTAAAAGCTTGGAGGGGTTTAAAAACTGAAATAGGGGATAAAATGAATATTTCGTTATTTTCTTATTCATTAAGGTATGTTTATCAGTTGTCTAGATTTAATAGCACAAGCTTTTATCAGGTAAATTTGGGAAAGCTGACGCTGCGTAAATAATGTCCCAGGTCCCACTATATTAGCGAAGGTTAAACATTCAATAAATACTGTTAGCTATCAGTGTGATAATGATTGATAAATCATCTTTTACGGTACATCATTTGAGCATAGCTGACGAAATTATTTGACAGCTCAACAATAGTTGATGCTGTCAACATTGATCAAATGCGAAGGTTAGACACACACTTCTAATAGTTAGTAAAAGATAAATATTAATCAATACAATCCTTGTAGTGGACCACACAGCAACGCAAATAGTACAAGGGGACAACATAGCATGTTGCGGGGGGAAATCGTATGCGACTCCCCTCTGAACAAAAGTCATAATACCTATATATTGTGTTGCTCTATCTATGTGGGCTGGTCAAATCTGCAGAAGAATCGATGCATCGCAGTGGTCGATAGAATAAACAATTGGAGCGAAAACCACGACTTGGTAAATGTAAGGTAGGACGTCCACCAACGCGCCAGATGTATCGACGACCTTGAACTGGTCGTAGGCCGGGACTGGATGTGGAAGGCGCAGTACCATGTGTTGTGGCGTGAGGTGGGAGAGGCCTACGTCCAGCAGTGGACTGTCATAGGCTGTTCGGATTGAATAAGATCCTTACTAATTATAAACGCATAAGGTTGTATATAGATATGGTTGGATTTTTATTAATCTGGCTGGCATTATCTAGCTAAATTTGGTAGCTCGTCTTAACAGAAGCGGTGTGAGATTTTCACGCACGCCTCAAGCTGCAATAAGCGGGATCACAAAGATGCAGGACAGCACCCTAATCGGAGGTGGGGCTGCGGTGGTAGCCAGAATTTGATAGGAATCCTTCTTAGGGTTTACCCGGGACTCCCGGCTATAGACAGTTGTAGGGCAGAGTCCGGCATAGCATCCACAGAATTTCAACACTTAAAAAGGCAAATGCGATTGCACAAGTCTTAAAAGTAAAACTTACTTGCAAGTCCTCCAATTCCTTCTCAGCAGTGGCAGATAACGCCAACAGCCTTTCAGTCTCCTTCTTTTCCAAATCCAAGAAATAATGTCCACCCTTCACCACATCTTTCACACCATTCAGTTCACCATTAACACTAACTACAGACTCATCACCATCACTGTCTAATTTTATCACAGAAACACCATTCGTAACAGAAACATCATTGTCAATAATCACTTCAGTCTTCTCCACTTTAGGAATGTCTTTTTCAACTTTTTGAGGGGATAGCTCGTTCTTCACACTCTTCTTTGGTGATAATATTGTCAGCTGCGCTCGAAACTCAGGCCTTAAATGCCTTAAAACTGGTAAAGACACATCGGACTCGATTTCTCCATTAGGACTAGTGCAAACTTTATTCGTTTCTTCAAGCTTCCGCAGTATCCTTTCAGGAGTGTTCAAAGATTTCTCCGTTAAAACTTTTGGTTCATCATCCTCACTGGAACTCTTTAGTTTGTGACGTTTCTGATTAAAGAAACCTTGAGCTAACGCTCCCGGACCGTATAATCTTTCTACCCTCTGCTGGATAAAACTTTTCATAGGACTGGTTAACTTTTCGCCATTTTCTTTCGTTATTTCAACCCGTTTCGAAACTCCATTTGATGAAATAGTATAAGATTCAGAGCTAATTCTACTATCTTTGCCGTTGGAGGTGACAGTTTTTCTAAAATTCGTCTCCGAGTAGCTAGATTTGAAGGTGATTTCTTTGGAGTTGTCCACCTCATCCGTTTTATGAAGCATGGAGGTTGCAAACGTTTTGCTCTCACTAGAAATGTATGGACGGCTGGTAGTCGTCATGTTGCCTAGAAAATCGTTCTTTAGTTGTTTATTTTCCGCCGCCATGTAGACATTAAACGGTGAAGTGACCAGATGAGGATCAGTGTGCGCCTTAGTAGGCGCTTTTTGTGTCAAATCGGCGCGAGTATCATGGGGCCCGAATGTTGGGACAAGCAGCTTATTGGCGGTGATTGGTACTGGGACGAGTAAGGAATTATCTTCGCTTGTATTATCAGCGTGATATGTATGTATTATATACTTATTAGGCGACGCTTCCCTACTTTTACTGATGTCTTGCCTTACTTTCGAATCGTAGGCAGTAAGTTTCGTATATCCATTGACTGAGCAAGCTAGATTTAAGTAGCTTGGCTTTTTATGCGGAAGTTCGTCCCTTTTTTTATGATGTCCTCTTGATCTATGACTGGACCCCTCAATATGAACTTTGGGGGGTGGTTTGAGGAGATTATCTGAAGATTTTCTGGGTGTTGGGGTGCTGTCTTCTGGAGTTCGAACGGGGGTGGCTATGGGGGTTGGAGTGGCCAAATAGCTGGGTTGAAGATTAGACGCCGCCCGTTCTTGGATGCGTGATGTGAAGTCCCGAATGCGGCTGGTGGTGGACGAAGGTGTTAGCAGATTCAGACTCCCTGATGTGGTATCTGTAATAGACGAAAAAAATTATATTAGAATCATTATTTACGAGACGACTTGCAAGTACTTTCAGCCTTTCGGAATTTTGATGTTAGTGTTTAAGAACAAGTTGAGTATTTAGTAAATCACGATAAATTTTCTCGAAAATGTCACACGCGACATCAAACAAATTGGCGGCTATTCTCGTAGACCAGAGGACTATTGACAGAGGTCTTCAAGTTGGCGGCCAAATTATTTGCCTCTGGAAGAACCGGGAGTTGTTGATATGAGAGAAACACGTGCGCTGGCAGAGCATTCCAATATAAATGTAATCAAAGTAATTGATGAAACCTTTAGAAGAATCACCACAGATACTACCCGTTCGCTCTAACTTTGCCGCTGGCGTAGCGGCGTATATCCGAATTGTTAATTAGACGAAGTAAATTGACAGTGGCTAATGTCACTTCGTCATAGAAATATGCAACATTGTATGAAGAAGTGACAATAGTTGCTGTCAATTTACTTCGTCTAATTAAAAATTCGACTTTAGTATGGAGCCGAGCGGCAAAGTTAGAGCGAACGAGCAGTACAAAATATGCCTAACCACACTTCACAAATAGCCGAAAAATACGTTATCTATTGGAAAACCTATTATAATAAAAAATTATGACTCACAACCCTCAAAAATAATGAAATAGTCACACATTACGCCGTTTCATGCTTCAGTAGTAAAAAAAATGGAAAAATATCAAACAAAATATTACGCGACACGTTATCGAGATTTGCGTAAAGCATTTGATAAGAACAGGTAGTTTCATTAGGATTTACACTATCACTGAATGATAACGTGTTGATGTCATGTCCGGATTGTATACATACTATAGAGGTGATAAGGATATGAAAATCAGTAGTTCGCTATACAGCTGTCCGTATATCCGGATCTGGTGAAATTTGTTGACAAGTTAGCGAGAAACCTTTTAAGGAAGATCTCTTGGGTAACGTTAGCGGATTATTAGCTGCACTACCAAGTTCAACATGGATAAATTGCAATATTACAGTGGATGTTTGTGCAAGTCCTTAATTGTGTGGGTGGGTTTGGCGCATAACGTCCCATTCTCATTTCGTCACGAATTCAAAAATGGTCAATCCTCCCAAAAAGGCCTTCAACTTGTTTGTTTGTTAGAGAGTTATCTATATTAATATTATAAAAAGGAAAGATTTGATTGTTTGTTTGCATCGAATAGGCTCTGGAACTACTGGACCGATTTGATAAAATTTTTCACTGTTGGGAAGCTACACTCTTTGCGGTGAACATAGGCTATATTTTATTCCCGTATTCCCACGGGAACGGGAACTACGCGGGTGAAACCGCGTGACGTCCGCTAGTTATAAATATAATTATAATACTTACACAATATGGCTCATAATATATTACATTATCATTCTTTTTAAAAATAAATATGATAATAGTTCAAAGGAATTCAATGTATATCATCCAGGTTCAATAAATTATTGTCATTATCATTCATTTTATGCAACAATCCGGTCAAACAGTACCATAACTAGATATTCAGGTGTGGGTAAAACCGATTGACTTATTTACATCGTATCAACGTTATTTACATTTAGTAGAAGCCAATTTGGAAATTAGGTAAAGAACAGCTAAGAATTCGTATATCCGGATATCGTCTTATTACCGGATTAACTGTAAGTATTTAGTACAACACCGGTTAAATATATCGATGCCTTATTAGATTTTCCAAAACTTCCTTTGATCAAATGCGTTTAGCTAATAATAAAATAAATAAATATTCGCGGACATTTCACACAACGCTATCTGATCCCAAAGTAAGCTAAGAATAACCTGCTTGTGTTATGGGTATCAGACCACGGATATTAATACTTATATACTTTTTTTTTAAATACATACATATTATACATAGAAACACCCAGACTCTTGAGACAAACATTTATGGGTCACACAAATATTTGTCTCCGGTGGGAATCGAACCCACGACCTCCAGCGCCGCAGGCGGTATCACTACCGACTACGCCACAGAGGCAGTCAAAATGACAATGATTAGACGTATGACGAGTTTTTTTTTAGACTACTTATACACACATACAATATAGTCACGGGGTAGGCAGAGGTATTGTATACGCCCACATTTCAACATATAACGTAATACTACACAGATGAAAGAAATATATGGGAACGGGAGCTATGCGGGAGAAACCGCGTGACGTCCGCTAGTCTATACTAATATTATAAAGAGGAAAGATTTGTTTTTGTTTTTTTGTTTGTTTGTTTGTTTGTAACGAATAGGGTCCGGAACTACTAGACCGATTTGAAAAATGCTTTCACTGTTGGAAAGCTACACTCTTTGCGGTGAACATATGCTATATTTTATTCCCGTATTCCCACGGGAACGGAAACTACGCGGGTGAAACCGCGTGACGTCCGCTAGCAGTATGTATTATGGTACACCATGCATTAGTACTTGCTTGCCGTACGATAATAGCACAATAATATAGCGTAATCTGAACAGTCTGAAGTCACCTTTAGAGCTAGCGGGGCTAACTAGTAAGTAAACATTGCATGCACATAGAAGTATTACAAAATGTTTTCGCAATACAGACTGATAAACAAACAAACAGAAAGAAATTGTTGGCCAACTCATAACATTGACATATTAATGATTCATACTGTGCTATGTAGGCGGTATGATCTTGGACTGGTCATATTCGTTCATGTAACAACGATTTGGAAAGTTCTTTGTTATTTTTTATACTACTAAGGTGGCGGACAAGCTTACGGTCCACCTGATGGTTGGTTACCGTAGCCAATGGATCTTTGCAACACCAGAGGCGCCACATTCGCGCTGGGCCAAGCAGGTTGTGACAACCAGCTGTTGAACATTTTGAAGTCGCCAATAAGGCCTTCAACTTGGCTTAATGACAGTCATGTTACTGACAACCGAGACCAGCGGTTAACGTGCCTTCCGAAGCACGGAAACGGTCGCAAAATAATGGATTGTGGTCAATTAGGAGACTTGCAACGGCACTTCCAACTAATAGATGCTATTCCGGACCCCTACTGGCTAAAATACACGGTGCCCTACAACCTGCCTACGGCAGAAAGTCCTGGGTAAGCCCGTGGAGAGATGTCCCAAAAATTCCAGACAGACTTTTCTTCTTCTTGTTCTTGGACTCTCTCTGTTTGAGGGTATGCCAAAGTCAAGTAAATTTCATTGTGAAAATATAAATCATTTTCATATTATGATTCTTCTTATGAGCAGCGTATTCATGTATGTCCAAGTTTGGACTAAGTTCTACTCTAGTAAGGCGGTGGTACCTTACTAGGGCTTGCTGTGGAATTCGTCGACAAACCTAAAAACTCGCGTTTCACTGCGCTTTATCACTTTCCAACACTTTTGCACGTTGTCGAACCTTTATGTTTAATAATCCACCATAAATTACACATAAACACTCGAAATTACACTAGTTTTGAAAAATTATTAAAACACAATTTAATGCTTGTCTGAAAGTTTCCCGCCGACCCAGACAGACTTTGTTTGGCTATACCCGGCCTCGCATAGACCAAGTCTCTCTTGACGAAGCCATCTTGGGCCTGCTTCTATAATCTATACTAATATTATAAAGAGGAAAGATTTGTTTTTTTTGTTTGTAACGAATAGGCTCCAAAACTACTGGACCGATTTGACGAATTCTTTCACTGTTGGGAAGCTACACTCTTGGCGGTGAACATAGGCTATATTTTATTCCCGTATTCCCAAGGGAACGGGAACTACGCGGGTGAAACCGCGTGACGTCCGCTAGTAACTGATATTAGGGCCTATCACAACGTATAAACGTATTCCCTACTAGATGGCACCTGCGGCTCTCGTGGAATTCTGTGTCCGTTCCCATCCCATGGGAATTTATTCTGGGAATAAAAAGTGGCTTATGTGTTATTCCAGACCAAAATCTATCCCTGTCCGTAACCAATTTCATCCAGATCTTTTCGGCCGTTAGGGCGTGAAATGCATCTATAGGTACTCATAAACTTTCGCAATTATAAAGAAGTAGGTATATTAGTAAGAAGTACAGATGCAGAATGACAATATCTAGAATTCTAGATTATACAGATGAGTCAATACAAAAGACAAGACGACTTTACATAGATATGTAATGACAGGATGACCTAGAACTTAGATCATCTAACCACAGGATGCGCCTTACTTAAGCATTGTTTTCTGCCATTGCACATGACCATTTGGTCTTTTGGCTTTATGAAAAGCCTGTACATCAGTACATCATTTTATATGATTAAACTAGTACATTACATTGTAGTTGACTGTACAATAACAATTAACACACAACAGCCATTACGCGTTTGTCGATTAATACATTTTTAAATGCAATGAAATTTTATATGTCTTTGTGTTTCCCCCTTCACTTGTATGAAAACTGGCAGAATATTTTTGTATGCGGTGGTTCGCAAAGGCTAGTCCCGTGTTATATGGTCTAAGACCTAGAATGATCGTATAAAGACCGTTTAGGGCAAGTTCTCGGAAGAACGCTTACGGTACTGAAATTAGCAAAGATATGATTGTAATGCGGTGTTTGATCTTTATTAAGTACTAGCTAACTCTCAAGACTTCGTTTGTGTTACATTTTTCATTGCTTTGATTGACTGAACTTTTGATTAGGTGGGTGGTACACTTGTCTACCACTACAGTAGTTCAGAAAATATTCTTATTTACATTGTATACTACAACTTAATACAGGATCCATTTCAAGGCTACCCAGCTTCAGAATAAAATAAACACGTCACTACTAAATATGTTAATATTCTGTATAAATAAATATCATTGTAACTTATCAAGATTTCGTCAGGTGTGGCTAAATTACCAGTTTCATAAAGTGTGTGTGAAATTGGGCAATCACTTGGAAATACTTGGAATTGATTAGATCAAATCAATATCAATCATCATCAATACATATAATAAATAAGAAAAAAGTTTATAGGGGGCCTTTATGGACGCAATAGAACCCAAAACAATGGTTTTTAGAATTTTTGTCTGTTTGTCTGTACGTTTGTGCACGCTAATCTCAGCAACCGCTCAACATATTGCGTTGCGGTTTGCTCAACTTAACATTTAGTGTTTGTTTCATGTCAATCGGTTCATTAATAAAAAAGTTATATTAATCTAAAGAATTTGCAGCATACAAAGTCGCAGGCAACAGCTAGTCATTCCATATGTTTCTGTTATGTATGGATGTTTGCAGCAACGAAGGTATCCCGGTTAAATTATTTTAAGTCCCTTTTCAAGCATTCAGGAAAACCGAGCCCGGGAGCATGGTAGCAGGGAGTCCTGGGACATCCTTCCGAGGGCTTACCCGGGGCTCCCAATCATAGGCTGTTGGGCGTTACGTGAGGTTTTTTAGTCGGTAGGAGTCCGGCATAGCATCCATGATGGATTTTCCCTCACGTTAAAAAAAAAGCTCGAGAGAATGCTCCTATTAAGGTGCTCCCTCACCGGGAGCATTCGCCTGTAATGTAACAAATTAGATTCGACTCGAGCATTGCGTTACGATGCTACCTCCCTGACCGACGAGCGTTCGCGTGTAATGTAACATTTATAGATTCGACTCGAGCATTACGTTACGATGCTACCTCCCTGACTGAATCAAGCATTGGCGTGTAATGTAACATTTATAGATTCGACTCGAGCATTACGTTACGATGCTACCTCCCTGACCGACACGAGCATTCGCGTGTAATGTAACATTTATTATAGACTAGCTGATGCCCGCAGCTTCGCCTGCGTGAAATTTTGTTCTCTTTTCCGCGTCTCATGGGAACTTATTCCCGGGATAAAACTTGTATCATTTCAGACTATAATCTATCTCTGTAGGTGATTACATGATAATTTTGCAATCCAATATGGCCGCCGCGCCGAAATCACAAAATTTCATGATGGGTATCGTTTAAGGGGTTTTTTGGTATGCTGAGTACGAATTTCGGGTTAATTTAGAGATCCAATATGGCCGCCGTCCCAAAATCACAAAATTTCATGATGGGTATCGTTAAAGGGGTTTTTTGGTATGCTGAGTACGAAATTTATGATAATTTTGCAATCCAAAATGGCCGCCGCGCCACTATCACAAAATTTCATGATGGGTATCGTTTAAGGGTTTTTTTGGTATGCTGAGTACGAATTTCGGGTTAATTTAGAAATCCAAAATGGTCGCCGCGCCGAAATCACAAAATTTCATGATGGGTATCGTTTAAGGGGTTTTTTGTTATGCTGAGTACGAATTTTGGGTTAATTTAGAGATCCAATATGGCCGCCGCCCCAAAATCACAAAATTTCGTGATGGGTATGGTTAAAGGGGTTTTTTAGTATGCTGAGTACGAAATTTATGATAATTTTGCAATCCGAAATGGCCGCCGCGCCATTATCACAAAATTTTATTATGGATATCGTTTAAGGGGTTTTTGGTATGCCTAAGTACTAATTTCATGATTATTTTGCAATCCAAAATGGCCGCCGCGCCATTATCACAAAATTTCATGATGGGTATCGTATAAGGGGTTTTTTTGGTATGCTGAGTACGAATTTCGAGTTAATTTTGCAACAAAAATGGCCGCCGCACCACCGTTGTAAAATTTCATGTCGGATACCGTATAAGGGGTTTTTTCGTACTCAGCTGACCAAAACCCCCTTAAACGATATGCATCATGAAATTTTGTGATAGAGGCGCGGCGGCCATTTTGGATAGCAAAATTATCATAAAATTCGTACTCATCATACCAAAAAACCCCTTAAACGATACCCATCATGAAATTTTGTGATAACGGCGCGGCGGCCATATTGGATCTCTAAATTAACCCGAAATTCGTATTCAGCATACTAAAAAACCCCTTAAACGATAGCCATCATGAAATTTTGTGATAACGGCGCGGCGGCCATACTGGTTCTCTAAATTAACCCGAAATTCGTATTCAGCATACTAAAAAACCCCTTAAACGATACCCATCATGAAATTTTGTGATAACGGCGCGGCGGCCATATTGGTTCTCTAAATTAACCCGAAATTCGTACTCGGCATACCAAAAAACCCCTTAAACGATACCCATCATGAAATTTTGTGATTTCGGCGCGGCGGCCATATTGGATTGAAAAATTATCATGTAATCACCTACAGAGATAGATTATAGTCTGAAATGATACAAGTTTTATCCCGGGAATAAGTTCCCATGAGACGCGGAAAAGAGAACAAAATTTCACGCAGGCGAAGCTGCGGGCATCAGCTAGTCTATAATAAATGTTACATTACACGCGAATGCTCGTGTCGGTCAGGGAGGTAGCATCGTAACGTAATGCTCGAGTCGAATCTATAAATGTTACGAGTTGTATCAAAACGATACACATTGTATCATTACAAGGCGCGCATTGTAATGCTCGATTCTCCTCCCTCACTGGTGTAACCTCGTCTTGTATCATTACAAGGCGCGCATTGCAATGCTCGGTTCACCTCCCTCACCGGCTGTAATTCTCGACTCGTAACGTTACATTACGCGCGAATGCTCCCGGTGAGGGAGCACCTTTAGCAGTATTTACGTTAAAAATCGGATAACTCTTTCAAGCGATTTGCCGGTAACAAACATAAAAAAAATAAAAAAAGTACAGACGAATTGAGAACCTCCTCCTTTTTTGGAAGTCGGTTAAAAATACTTGCCGAGTGCAAGTCGGACTTGTTCATGAGGGGTTCAGGGGACAGACAGACAGACGGACAGTAAAGTCTCAGTAATAAGGTACCTACACTTTGGGTATGGGACCCTAAAAACTAAGAACTTAACAATACTATTCTATACTATGTTACTATTTCCACTGCACCAAATACAATTATTATAAACTGATCGAACTACATCTGCATAAATATTTACATCTACTTACTTTAAATCTGAGTCATGTTTGTATTGTGCATTGCATACCTACAGAACAGTCACGCCTTTATTACCGAAGGCATACATAGGCAGAGGCATTATACACCCACATTTGACTACTGCAAACAAAAAGTTTACATGGGGTAGCCCATGTAAACTTTTTGCTTTACCCCAGGAATAGGTTGCCCGTGTGAACAAATGTGAGAACCTCGCCATATGGACGGAGGTTAGTTTGTTTTGTTCGTTGTCTGTCTGTCTGTTCGTCACGAGGCTGTATCTCAGGAACCGTGATAGCTAGAGAGTTGAAATTTTCACAGATGATGTATTTTCTATTGCCGCTATAACAACAAATACTAAATTTAGAAAAATTATAATATTAAAGGCAGGCTCCCATACAAAAAAAACATGATTTTTTATATCGCTTTTTGGTACGAAACCCTCCATGCAAGAGTCTGACTCACAGTTGGCCCGTTTTTTTATGCTGATATTTAATTTATAATATATCAGAATAATAGAAAATGCACAAGGGATTTGCAATATAGCTAAGGAATATAGCTAAGTTGCAAGTAGAAAGTTAATGTGAGATATAGATACGACTGATATTTAGATATATAGAGATATAGCCTGCCTACTTATCCATTTAATGTGAAAATAATAATCTCATGATAAGATACATCAATGATATTATCTATATCACATCGCAATACACATTTAGTTGCAGCAAGAGTTTCACTTCTAATGTTACAAACATCCATAGGAGCATATTTTCTTTGTTATTGTGTAAATCATTATCCCAAACCCTGGGCGAGGCCGCAGTAGCGGCCGTGGGTCTGTTGGGAGTCCCGGGACATCCTTCGAGGGCTTACCTGGGGCTCCCAACCACAGGCTGTTGGGCGTTACGTGAGGTTTTTAGTCGGTAAGAGTCCGATAACATCCTTTGAGGATTTTCCCTTACGTGAAAAAAAAAAGCGTTATAGTTATAGCTAAGATAATATAAGCTTGTGCAATGTAGACAAATGATAGACATCTTACTAATATTGTAAATGCGAAAGTTTGTGAGTGTGGATGTTTGTTACTCTTTCATGCTCAAACCGCTGAACGGATCGGACTGAAATTTGGTACAGAGATACATTATAGTCTGGAATAACACATAGGCTACTTTTATCCCGGGAATAAGTTCCTGCTGGAATTGATTTTATGCGGGTGAAGCTGCGGGCATCAGCTAGTACTTATATATTTCTAAATTCATACATAATATACATAGAAAACACCCTATCTCCGAATCAAACATTTGTGCATCACACAAATTTGAAACAAACCAAGAACCTCGAGCGCGACTGGTGTTTAAACTACAGATTGTGCCACAGAGGCAGTCAATGTAACCAATAACTTGTATGTGTGGTACTATACTGTTAGTTTATAATTATATATGTTAAAATAAAGCGCTTGTGGTCCCGCGGACTCAGTGTTCTGTAAACGATCACTGCAGTAAGCAACTTTCACTATGGCCGGTCCATGGATGGGTGACCATCCATGTGATCACTTTGTGGCATTTATTTGAGCATTTCCGTGCTTCGGAAGGCATGTCCCGGTTGCCAGTAAAATGGCAGTTGTTAAGTCAAGTTGAAGACTTTATTTCAACAGCAGACAGTCACAACCTGCGCCTGTCCATTTAAACACGGCAATACGGCTCACCACCTATTAAGTGGGACAAATTATAAAAAAGGTGAAATGTGGGCATATAATATGCCTCTGCCTACCCCTTCGGGGATAAAGGCGTGACCATATGTATGTATGTATGTAAAATAAATATAGCTATGTCTGACTTATCAATTTTTTTTATAATACAAGCATCCACTAAAATATGTTTAAATTTTAAATTGAAAGGGTGAAATAGGTTTTCACTGTACATTTTGAATTGGAGGAAACAGCTGGGCACAGGCTCACCTCAGGTACCCCAGAATAAGTCAAATGGAGAATTCTGACAGCAAATAGGTATGTCTTACTACAATTCAGAATCAGCTATGAGATTTTAGACTCGGTAGATTCTGTAGTGTACTGTGGGATTACTGAACTGATTGCAATATATCTGCAATACATAGAACAATTGCAAAACAAAGCATCATGCTGAGCATACCAAGATTAGTCTACTGGTTTAGGCAGAACAAATCATGGTAGGACTTCGGATTACTATCCCACGATTTAAGGGGTGGGAGGGGGGTAGGGGGGGTGGGGGAACCCCCCCCCCCCTGACGGAAAAGTTGCGGACGCCCCCCCCTTTTTGAGTTATGATTTTTTTAAAATTCTAACCTAACTTTCGCATTTTCTTGTTTTGAAATCGATTTCAAGGTCGAAATTGGAAGATGGAAAATGGAGGGGGAGGGGGGAATCCCCCTGACCCCTCCCCAAAGTTAGGAAATCAATAGTTACAAATATTAGTTTTGAAATGTTTTACCCGGGTTCAAGCCTCAACTACCGGTTTAGAGGACATGAACACCAGCCTTCAAGTCTGTCAAGTGGCTAGCGGCTTGTATGTAATAGACATCATTAAAATTAAGGACATGGACCTGAATACCAGTGGAAAGGTACTTACATGAGAATTTTAATATTACATTTGGATCGAAATTAGTGTACACTGCATTAGATTCAATAATCTTACCATCTGAGTGTGAGAGATTATTTATTATTATAGATACAGTCATGCATAGCAAGAGAATAGGAGTTTGATTCAGTTCTACCGTGAACTAATAAAAATAGTTGTATTACTCATCAACATTACGGTAAAAGAGAAAAATAACTACGTCATTACATATTTCAGACAAAATTATAGAATATCTTAGAAGTTGTAAAGAGTTTTGAAGCATGAAAAACACGGTAAGTATTATATTTCTTATCCTTATACATGTGAGAGACCGGTTTAAAACACTTACCCTAGGTTACAAACACCATAAACTTTATAACACAATATTTAGAGCCATAAAAAACAATTACACTAATATTTTTTTGGAATCACCTCAAATAATTTTTCACAAAATATTTTACAACAAACATGACATCAGTTCACAATGAAACGTCAACGCTTTTTATTTTTTTTCTCGACTCACACTTCGTTTGTTGCGGCCAGTCCGCACCGTTCCGTTTCACGGTCGGTGAGTTTTGTTTGAATTTACATGCAGAATTCTTGAAAATTTTGCTAAATAAGATAATCGAGTCCGCGGTGAGGCGTATTTGGGAAGGCAGGTATTCATTATTAAACTGTTTAACGGCAATGACCGATCTTGTTAGAAGTGCGTAGGCGAAAACGAGGCCGATACATAGTGAGTGATAATCCATGTGTAGGTATAGCAGCAGATCTATACGGGCATTCGATTGTTAGGGTTCCGTATTGTGTTGCCAGGTCCTATCAGATGAAAATCGGTGCAAAGGGTAAAAATAATCGGGACTTAGGGTTTTAAATCGGTACAAAATAAAAAAAACGGCCAAGTGCGAGTCGGACTCGCGCACAAGAGAGTTCCATACCAAAAAACAACAAAAAATCTCTTTTGTTGTGGGGTTTAAAGAATGGGGGGGGGGGACATAAACCCCTTTTTTCTGATTTTAGAATTTTTTGTTATAGTCGCAACAGATATATCTCATTTGTGAAAATTTCAGCGATTAGTTGCGGTTTCTTGTTCGATACCGGGATGGTTCTTCAGCTCACTTCTTAAGTGGAAGAAGGAATTCTACAAAAAATTACTCAGGAAATTACAGGCCATGTTTGGGTTTATTAAAGCAGTCGCGGGATCGGGGGTTTATAATTTTCAAATTAACACCTGTCTTAGATTGAAGCAATGACGCCGATTTTGACGCTCATATAGACGCTCATTTCATTATTGTAGCCCTAACCGTTTTACCGGAACTCCTCTATGGACCTGGAAGCGAGGGCAATTGTGTCATTCATTAAATGGCGCAAGAAATCGAGGCTCAGCGGTCCCATCTCTGCCAGAAATCATACGAGTTTTGAAAGGTGCGACTTGAACAACCAAGATGGGGAAACGCCACAATCAAGGTGATCAGACCGGTGATGGACAAGTGGCTGGAGACGAGCCATGGCAACCTCACCTACCTGTTGTCACAGATGATTACCGGGCACGGGTGCTTCGGCAAATATCTGTGGCAAATACACCGGGAGACACAGCTTAGTGTCAGCACTAGACACAGCGCTCCTCACATTGGTGAAGTGCGCCAGATCCTCGTAGATACTTTAGCTGGAGACGTGCGAGCTATGATCTCCAACGGGAAGTAGTGGAACGCCGTCGTGTCTTGATCGAAAAAGAGACAGCGGGGAGAGAACGGGTTGAGCGAGAGGGAACCACCAGAGTTCCGCAGTCTGCAAAGGGCTCCGCAGAGTTGTCTTCGCCCAAAACTATCGGCTTCCACGACCGGGGACCTGGAGACTTCAAAAGGGCTGCTCGTTGTTCTTACATAAGCAGACTCAAAGCGACGGCGCGGCGTGACGAAAAAAGCGGGATATCATCACAAAACCCAAACAACACCCTCGAGACGTGGAATAGTACTCGAACTCCTTTGAGGCCGCGGTGGTAGCCAAAGTCTGTCAGGAATCTTTGTTGTAGGGCAGGGCAGTGGTAGGGAACTGCGTGGTTTTAGTCGATGAGAATCTAGCATTGCATCCATGAAGAATTTCCAAACGTAATACAAAATAGCCCTACCAGTTCCAAAATCACAAATAACTTTCTATTTATCCCTCAGGGGTGGAATTTCCAAAAACGGTAATATATAATAAACCTCTTTTCTCGTTTCGTGGCTGTAGTCCTAATCGTATTTGAAATAGCCTAAAAGATGAACTCCTAATTTAATGTGTTAATATGTGTAATTTTGAAATTTCAGTGTTATTTTCTATTTCGAGACCAAATCGTAACATACGTTGATTGTTTTACTCTTACTGAGACAGATTTTTTAAAGCCAGCCCGGCTTTAAAAAATGTGTCTCAGTGTATATTTTAATCAATAAATCGTTACACCGCCTTAGTTAGGGCATACATTAAAAAAATCCTTCATACGGTAACTTAATTTGTTGCGGAAAGGCAACTTTTAAAATGTTGACTTGTACAGTTTTAAAATGTAGTAAACCTTCAAAACTGTAAAAAAGGGCTAGTACTGGGCGTTTAAAATCTAAAACACGATGATCGTTTATTTCTATTGCTGAATTTTAAGATATAGAAGAATTAGCTTTTTTCTTTCGTACAATATATTATATCTTGCTGCCACCCCATTTCACCCCGAATTTCGACGAATCTCTGTTTAACTACTATGTATATTTACGTCGCAAAAGATAACTACTTTATCTTTTGTATAATACAGCTTGGAGTTAATGAGTAACTAACCCAGTATTTTTATACATTTTAAGTAGAGTAGGTGATTGACTGCCCATTATATTAACACATATTTATTCTTGGTTATTTATCATAAATCGGGACATTTAGCGTCCCGATCAAGTACAAATCGGGACGTGTCCTTAGACCCCTGAAAATCGGGACGTTCCGCCCAAATCGGGACACCTAGCAACACTAGTTCCGTACGTACCCAAAGGGTAAAAACCTATTACTGTAGATCTACTGTATCACAGGAACAGTGATAGCTAGAGCTAAAATTATCACAGACCATGTACCTATTTCTGTTGCCGTATAAAATCAAGTACTAAAATCAGAAAAAAATGAATTAAGGGGGAGCTCCCACACAACAAATGTGATTTTTAAGATTTCATGTTGCCGTTTTTGGTACGGAACCCTCAGTGCGCGAGTCCGGCTCGCATTTGGCAGGATTTTTACTTGTCAGTTGCATTTTGCAATCGTGCATTGTTAAGATTTAATATGCGCGGCCTAGATTTGCGTTAACTTATAAACTAGTGTGTTGTTTTGTGTATCTTAAATACCTCAGAAGTTCTCAGTGGCTCTGTATCAAGCAAACTACGCAATGCAACGTCAACGAGATCAAACTATCTTGTTCTATTTTTTTTTGTGGAAAATAGCGTTCCTTGAGCCTAATCAAAAAAAATTAGAGCCGAAACAAGTAAGAACAAATAGCGAAAACTCCGATATCTTTTTATGTTCGAATCTGTTTGTTCCATATGTACTTACTTACCAGAATATGGTCATTCCATAACTGAGTGAACTTTATTGAAGGCTTCACACTTTACAGACGTAGAATAGGGAGAATACACTATAAATTCTGCGGTAGGTATAATATTATGTACACGGTTATGGGCTCACCACCTATTACGTGGCACCAAAAACTATAGGGTAAAATATATGGGCGTATACTTTGTCCTCTCCCTACTCCATCGCGGATAAAGACGTGACTATATGTATTATGTATGTACTTACATTATTTAAAAGAGCACACAAAAGTAATGACGGTATAGAAATATAAAATGACATGCTCTCTTGAGAACAATAATGTCGCCAAAAGTTAATTCTAAAGCCATATTTATTTAAAGTAAGTAAATGAAAGAGTTGAGCGTACAATACAAAACCACAAACACAGCACAACACAGAATAGATGAAAGAAAACACAAGATACCGGAAGAAAATAAATATTTATTTATTACGAATAAATATGATACTTACCTAGGTTTCTAATATAAAAGAAACTATTAAACAAAAAACAATCAATCGTTATAAAATAAAGTGTAAGAAATGAGAATTATTATAAAACTCAATAAACAAGCACTTATAATTAAGTTTTGAAATGATAAAAATGTCTGTAAATTAATTATCGCTGTCTAATAACATAATATAATTGCAGGAAAAAAATCTCCAATAATGGGCTACATAATGATTTCATGAAAGTTGTATACTCTATACCTACTCGTATTTAAGCACGTAGAAATTTCTAATAAAGTCTAAAGATTAACAAATTTAATAGATAAAGAAAAATGGAAATGGAAAATTAACCATTTCATGCCATACACAATATAAGCGGATTCAGAATAGTTCAATAAAGGTACTTGCAATAAAAATAATGAGGCAGTTAATCTTTAAGATAAGTAAATGACTTATTGAAATATTCTGAACTTAGAGCACTACACAACATCGAAAGCCAAACAGATTTACAACACAGATTTACCTGAAAAGTCTGTGCTTGCGTCGACATCTAGCGAGCAACTGCCAATTGAATCCACCGACTTATCCATCACTTTCACTGTCAATTCTTTCGCAGCCTTAACCAAATCCGATTCCTTAACTTCAATTTCATATGCTCCTATGCTATCAAAGTCCTCAACATTGGATTTAGGAGACACGGTTGAACTTGGCAGTCGAATGTCAGTCTCATCGGTATTGATTGTCAAAATCGAATCAGGTTTTAAATCCTCAGTGGATTTCTTATCCAGTATTAAAGTACTCTGACTTGTAAATGTACTTTGTATAGGTTCAATGTATTCAACGTCATCATCGATGTATAAATGATTGGTATGTCCGCTTGTTCCTTGTACGTCAGTAGCGTCTTTAGGGACAGCGTCTATAACCGTCTGAGGTTTATGAATATTCTTATAGTAATGGTTTTCTAACTTTTCCAGTTGTCTCCTAGTTTCCGATTGCTTTTTCTTTACTGAGTCTCTTATGACAGGTAAGTTCAAAATATCAGGTGTCCTTTCTTCTTTATTTTCTCTCTTAAATAGAGGAGAGTCATCACTTTCTAGTTCAAAACGCTTATATTTAGATGAGCAATAATCGTCTATAGACGACGTATCAGACTTTTTAGAGTCGAAAAAAGTATCAAGAGAGAAAAACGACTTGCGCTTCTTTTTCGGCTGACTAGACTTGTTATGTTTCGTGGCGACGAATGGATCGCCAGATTTATATTGCACACAAATATTACTAGTGTTCACTAATGATTTAGGCCTAGGTTCTTTTGGTAGGCTTAAGGGTACGCGGTTAGTTTCTATTTTCCGAGAATCTAAGCTTAATGTTTTCCGGAATCTTTCATTGAGATTTGACAGTAGAAAATGTCTACGTTCAGTCGATTTCGGAGTTATATCATAGCTCTGCTTACTACTGGAAGGTTGGGAATGGGAGATAGGTTCTGTGTACTTAAATTCGATATCGTTTTCAGAAAAGTCTTTTAAATCGTCTTCTCTATTATTGCAAGATTCCGGCCGTTGGAAAGAGAATGATCCTCGATTTGAGCTATGTTTTCTATCGCAAATGCAGCTTCCAACACAATTTAGTTTTGAGCATACCTCTTCAGGCTCCAAAGAAATCTCATGCTCGTTAGGAATGTATGTATCAGGCTTGCTTTTGTGGACTAAGAGATCCTGCCGGATTTTTTCCAGTCTTTCATCCCCATGGAGACCTCTTGTGTATTTCGATTTTGGTGGTCGAAAAAACCGGATAGATCCAGACGTGTGAGGCTCGATGGACCGTCGTCGGATAAACGACGGAGAATCTGATATCTTGTTGACTCCTAAGAGTAGGACTGGTGATTTCTTGTCTTCTTCATCTGGGAGATCGCTGCAAAGAAACAAAGCACGTTTAATTATTTCTGCAGCGATTATTACATGTTTCTAAGAAGCAGCGGCTAGATATATCTTTTAATAGCTTTGGCGTAAGTTCAAAGAGACTCAGAAAAATAAAATCTTAGGATTGCGTTAGGGTATAAAGCTCTCTGGCCAGTAAAATTCAGCCCATAATATTCAAGTTAAGTGACGCTGCGATTTTCTATGCCTACTTTGATATGGCAAAATCAATATTACTAACTATCTATTGGTCTAGATTGGAATTCAAGATACAATACCTCTATAATATACGTAAAGAAAATGAACGTAAGATTATTCTTATAACTAAAATAATGTTAGAAAATTTAAAGCATTAACAAGCACACAAACATGAAACAAAGATACTTACGGTAATTAAATTAAAAGAAAAAAATAGAATCAGGATACCTTCTACTTCTACTAGACAATTTTTTTAAAAAGAAACTGTCAAGTACGACTCTTGACTGGCGCACGGAGGGTTCCGCTCAAAAACCGCAAAAATCACGTTTGTTGTGTATACAACTCATCCCCACCAACAAGTAACTCCATACAACAATCGTGATTTTTTGCTTAGTTACAATTATTTTTCTGTTTTAGTCTTTATTATTGTCATACCGACAACAGAAACCATCTGTGAAAATTTCAGCTCTCTAGCTTTCACTGTTCTGAGATACAGCCTCGCTCGTGACGGACAGACAGACGGACGGCGAAGTCTCATGCATAGGGTCCTCTTTTAGCCTTTGGGTACGGAACCCTAAAATGCATTTTTGTCTGCTGTTGATGTAATAGAGCGCTCCTCCCAACTTGAATTTAAGATGTAGACATCGTCTTGTTCGAAGTTTTAAGTATGTACCTATGGATTTAATAATTTAGAACGAATTTATGTAGGTACATAATAAATAATTATCCTGATACGTTCCGTTTCACTATATTTTACCAACCAAGTTTTGGAACGTCATGTCAACTGCATAAACTTTGCCGGCTCTTTACTGAGGAAAACTTAGTCCAAACTTGGACATACTTCCACTTATAGGGTCCCGACACGATCATGCCTTGCAATTGTCAATCACGTTAATTATGAATGGAAGTTGCTTCAGTGTGCGTGATTGCTTTGCATGTGTGTGTGCATCGACGTATACGTGCACATGAAAATCTACGTGCTTGACAATTGCCAATTGATCATGTCGGGACCCCTTTAGAATTTACTTGTCTTTGGTATACTATCGAGAAAGCAAGAATATGAGAAAAACAACTTTTATTGGCTGTTTATTTAATAAAGTAAGTATGTACCTGTCTACCGATTAAGATGCAATGTCCTTATTCTTACATTATACCTAATAACAAGCAGGAAAAAAAGAACAATTAAAAAAAACGATAAATATTAAGGCAAAATTACAAACCCATCTTTATAAAGTCACAAAGTCACAGAATCAACGTAGGTACTACTTATTTCTATTTTTAAAGTTTCGTGCATAAACGTTCATAATGATGGATGCTAATAAAAGCTATTAATCATATTTTAGGGCCAAACGACACGCAAGCCTTTTGTTAAATATGAAAGCCTTGAAGGTATGTAACTATGTAGAATTTATTAACCCCTGAACAAATACGTAGCCAGTTCAGTGACTGATCGAAATAGGTATAGGCAAAGACGTATCATATTATAGACACGTTATACACGAACATTGCGGCTTTCAAAAACAGCTAAACTTTTATAAATTTGAATAAAGAATTCTATAAATTATCTGTGGTAGGATGCATGAAGTCAATATCAGAGGAATGTGGGGAAAAAGGGAAACTTGAATTTCACTTACTGAGATATAATACTTATGGTTAATGTATTTACGGGTAAAGTACGTAATATTTAAATTTATAAAATGTTAATGTAGTTTATCGGATTAGTAATTATTAACGTAATTTAAGGGTTATATATTAAAATACCCGAATTCAAAATACCTTAACATTCAAAATACCTTATTTCAGTACACCTTACCGTAAAATGTCTAAATTTAAAATACAAATAATTATTATATCAGAATTCAAAATACAAATTTTCAAATATCCTTAATTTAAAATACCGAAAATAGAATACAATGTGTCACTGTCACTCACACGTTTTGTTATTAGGCTTTAACTTATTTACACGCCCCTCCACCCCCGCCCCCCCCACCTAATTGAAGCCGCAGTTGTAGCCGTAGGTCTGTTGGTCCTTGGGTATCCTTCTGAGGGCTTACCCGGGGCTCCCAACTGTAGGCTGTTATGTAGGATACGTGTCGTTTTTAGTCAGTAGGAGTCCGGCATAGTATCCATGTAGAATTTACCTCATGTTAAAACACTTTGATTCAGAGTTACAAAAGTACTACAGTGGGCTAACGAAAAATCAAAAAAAAAAATAACCACGAAGGCTAAGGCGGGAGCTCCGCTTCGCTTCGCTCCCGCCTAAGTCTTCTAACCTAACCGATCCGAGTCGGGATACTCTGAATAGGGGTGTTAACCATTCACAGATATAGATATAGCATCCATGTAGAATTTAAATCATGTTAAAAAAAGGTATTTTGTGTTTGAACATTTTAGGATAAGGTATTTGATAAATTTATTTTTTGGGTTTCGGTTATTCGACCGTAAGGCATTTTAAATTATTTGTATTATTAATATTTGCCTTTTGAATATTGATATTTCGATTTCGGGTATTTTGGGCTACGATATTTTGAGTTAAGGCATTATAATTTCTGGTATTGTGACGGTATACCAATTTAAGTCATAAAATAAAAATATAACAATATCATACAGAAACATTTATTTAATAAGTAATAATTTAGTACCTAGTAAGTAATCCAAATATTTGTAATTTAAATCATTTTAATAACCTTAATATAATTATTATTATGTTTCATTATTTTTAAAAGAAATATAATTACCTAAATAAAAAAATATTCAAATAGCCAAAAAAAACATTGGTACAAAATCTCCCCGACATCCCCTTACGGGTCGCGGGCGCCAAACCACAGACTATAGAGTACATTTTCCTTGAACATTCATTATGCTTGCCGTCATTTTATCGATCCGAGAAAATTAAATAATATTATTATTTGTATTGTACTTCCGCATGAAATGACAAGTTTTTATATTGAACAGTTGCTGTGTAGCTTGTGCATCATCTGAAGATACATGAAGGCATGTTTTTTTCGAGTTTTCTTTACTAACAGAATTTAAAACAGTGCTAATAGAACTTTCGCTAACCCTACAGCCGCGTCACAGATTTTCAGGTAATTACCTTCTTTACGTGTTGCCATTTTCAAGTGTCTATAACGTATCTATAGTTTTTATATCATTGGGTATAGGAAATATTTTATTGTCTGTTTGTATGCATCGAATATGCTCCGAAATTACTGAATCGATTTGAAAAATCATTTCACTGTTCGGAAGGAACTATCCCCTGGGTGACATAGCTACGGAAGTAAAATAAAGCCTTGTAATTTATAATGGCATGTATTTAAATCGATATCTGTTTATTCCCTTTTTCCGAACAAAATATTTCAAAGTTAAACCAAAAATACTGACTTGCACACTAATTATGCACACTAAATATACCAAATTCATTATAAGGGAAACTGGGGACACTTGATCCCCCCTTTTGTTTTTTATACCTAATTTCTATATTGAGTATCCGTTTAAAAAACTGTTGGTACTAAAATACGTGAAATTTATTTGCTTATAATTGCTGTAAGAGCCAAAGATATGAATATCTAAATTTAGTAGTTATTTGACCAAAATCAATAATAAGGAATCGTACCATGTGTCCCCTATATACGTAAGACTTGATCCCCCCGGTCTGGATGACTTGATCCTGGGGGAACAAGTCTCCCATATTTAGGGTCACATGATATCTTTACTAAGGAGTTAAATAAAAAATGTCTTGTCTGTTTATTCATTTTCGAAATCACATATTTCTTCATATATCTATCTATATCACGGTTTATTGGTAGCGCTCTTGGCCCCGTGGTTTTAGTGTTCTGTAAACGCTCACTGCAGTAGCGACTTTCACTAAGAGCCAGTCCTTGGATGGGTGACCATCCATGTGATCATTTTGTGACATTTATTTGAGCGTTTCCGTGCTTCGGAAGGCACGTTAAGCAGTTGATCCCGGTTGCCAGTAAAATGGCAGTCGTTAAGCCAAGTTGAAAGCCTTTTTAAACGGCTTGAAAAATTTTAACAGCACAACTCGTTTGCTCCACCGACCATTGGTTCTCCTACAGAGATGTGGCCAGCCCACTGCCATTTCAAGACGCATGCTTCTGCGAGATATGTCGACCACTCTAGTTCTCTAACGAAGAACATCGTTCCAGATGTTATCCCTCAGAGACATCCATAGCACAGCTCGTTCAATTGCTCGCTGTGCGACTTTAAGGGCATGGACTAGCTTTATTTTCGTTCCCTGGCACCATTTTTCGGGCACCTTCTCTGGTTTTGTAGGCTCTTGGCATATTGTTCTGCATTGAATTGAAAAAAAAGGTAGGGGCACTTGAGCCAGGTGGATCAAATCTCCCATAATAAAGTGTACCAAGTATACCCTGAGCTATTTGAGGTTATAAACAAAAATATTCTCAAATGTCTATAATATTACCACTTTATTACGTAAAGCATTGCTAAATATATAGATAATGGCTCGTATTAAATGCATACACACTTAAAAGTCCTATTTTAAATAAATTTTTAGTGACAATAAAAACTATTCAAAATTTTCTTTCTGCCGCAACAATTACTTACTAGCCCGCCATTTGCCAAAGTGTCAAATATGATAGGTTTACCATCTTTAGAAAGTTATCGTGTACCATATACAATCGATATTGTCACTACAAAACTAAATACAGCTTATACAGGTTCTGTAAATCTTGTGTACCTAGTCTCCCGTAAGGATCAAGTATCCCCAGTTTCCCCTACTGTTTAATGGTATTTGCAGAACTGTTTTACTGAACGAATAACCATTATCAGAATAGTATATCTAAAAATTCCATTGTTCAACAAAAATATTAAAACTTTTTGGGATATTTTTAAATGCACATCTATATAATTTTTCTGCACACTAGGTAACTCCACTAATTAACTGAATGCATACCAGAAATCTGAATGCTGTGCAAAAAAACCAATTGAATAACTAAACATGTACTACTTAAAAAACTAAAATTTTACACAATACGAGATGATCTTTTTTACCGTATTTAAACCAAAAATTTGGTTCGGACACCGGATATAAGATTTGCTAAACAAAAATACGAATTGCTTATCAAAAATACTAACTTGCACTCTAAATTTTACAATCTTAAAACGGAATAGGTTAGGTTAGGTTAGTTTTTTATTTTTTGATTAATAAAATTTAATTTTATAAAAATGACTGATTAAATTGGGTTTTTAATTAGAATAAAAGATGTTCATAAAAGTAAATTAGGCGATGGTTTTCTTAAAAAAAGTTTTAATAAGTTTGTTGAGCTAAGGAATTTTTAGATATACGATTTTGATAATAGTGATCTGTTCAGTAAAATAGTTCTGCAAACACCTTTAAACAGTATATTGAATTTGACTTATTAAGTGTGCATAATTAGTGTGCAAGTCAGTATTTTTGGTTTAACTTTGTAATATTTTGTTCAAAAAAAGGGAATAAACAGATATCGATTTAAATACATGCCAAACTTTTTTAAGGAGATCTATCGCCTAATTTACTTTTAGGAACATCGTTTATTCTAAGTAAAACCTCAATTTAATCAGTCACCTCTTCAAAATTAAATTTTATTATTAAAAAAAAATAAAAGTTTAACCTAACCTAACCTATTCCGTTATAAGATTACTACACTATTTAGAGTGCAAGTTAGTATTTTTGATATGCAATTCGTATTTCTGTTTCACAAATCATATATTCGATGTACGAACCACATTTTTGGTGTGAATTCGATTAAAAAGGTCATCTCGTTCTGATTTTATTGTTTCGTTATTGGATATATTATATTACATGAACTAAATTTATGCACTGAAAAGTTAGAAAGTAGTCAAAAACAGCATGCTGCAGATACACAGGAATGCAGTTATAAATTACAACAGCTTCAAGATTCCCTGGAGTCTGTTAAGACAATGTATGATAAATCGCAGCTGATTATAAAAGAATATTCTTTGGCCATGGATAAACTCTTAAATTCAACATCTAATTATGCTGACCGTTTTAACTCCTTAGCAGATAAAACACAATGTGATTATGTGACTGCAGCCAACCTGAGCCAGGGAGTACACTTGCCCTATCTGGTGACCAGATGCATAACACACCAAAACAAATCAATCAAGGTTTTAAAAAAGATAACAGTGAAGGTAGTCGTTGGATTATGTTCAGTGATGAAATTGGGAGAGACATGGGGTCAAAATTAAACTTTTGTTCACAGGGGCAGTCCTTTATAAATCACTGCATGCCTTCTACATCCTATACCCAATTAATGAAGGCCGTATGTAGTTATAAATTTCATCAGAGAGATAATCTGGTTATTTTCATAGGAAACAGGACTGATATAACCAAACAAAAACTTATTAAATATTATAATAAATTAAACTCATTAGATTTAAATAATATTATTATTTACACACTGCCCTACTGTAAGCAATTGCCAGTTGTGGAAAATAGGATTAGGTACTATTTAAATTTGTCATTGGACACATTTACACTTCATAATAAAAAATTTAGTATAATTGATACTAACACTATTGTTAGGAAAAATTATTATTTCTATATGACTAAAGGAAAGCATAAGCTTCTGGATTATTTTAAAAGACAGGTAGCAATTTCGCTACATTATTTTATAGATACTTTAGCCAAAAATCTGGCTATCAAACGTGCTCCTTTTGAGCAGAAAAATGACATTGATATTAGAACTCTGGATAGTTGTTTATATCCAAGTAATTTAAATTAGATTATAGGACAAAAGAGCAACGTTCTTGCACTAAGCTTGACACAATGTATAAATCAATTAATGTTAAATCTAGCCATTTAGTTCTACATTAGCCACAGCATAATTTTATATCTGATTGCTCTCAGGCCGTTGAATCTATTAATCTTAAAAATAATGCTTTACACCTGGTGCACCAAAATGTTGAAGGCCTGATTGGTGGAAAGGAGTTGGAGTTGGAATTGTACATGAACTTGAATGGCATTGATATTTTTTGTGTAACAGAACATTGGTTAAGGCCTTATCAAGTCATGTTCAATTTCAAAAATCACCAGGTTGCTAGCTCGTTCTGTAGAATGAAATATAAACGTGGAGGCTCTTTAATTATTATTAATAAGTCAATAAAGTGTAAAGAACGTAAAGACATAGTAGCCCTCTCTGTTGAACGAGTTATTGAGATAGCCAGTATAGAGTTTGAGCGGTTCATTGTACTAAGCATATACAGTCCCCCAGACGCTCCATATGTACAGTTCGAAGAAAAACTTGAAGAAGCATTGTTTACCTAAATGCCAAAGTACCTACTAAAAAAACGGTCCTATTTTGTGGGGATCTCAATGTAGATGTTTTAGAAACTGCACGGGAACCTTTACAGAGAGAGAAAATGTTAAATTTTTTCAAGTCATTTGGTTTGTATAATATATTTTTGGAACCTACTCGTATAACTGCCACTAGTGCTACTTGTATTGATAATATTTATACTAATATAAATCCCATTAAAAAATGTATAGTGGACCCTGTAAAATCAGATCATCGCGGTCAGTTTGTTTCTTATCTGAGAAATAGTAGGGAAAATAAGAAGATAATTAGTTTTGTCCCAGTTAACACACATCGCTTGGAAACATTCAGAAGAAACTTAGTCAAGAAAATAACAGAATTGCCCAATTACACTAGTGTAGAAGAATCCTACTCTGATTGATTTAATTTGATACATGATGTGTTTGGGAAAATCTTTACCCCTAAGACTTTATCAATCGGAGGCAGCTCTGCTTTCAGTGACTGGGCAACACCCGGAATTTATAAAAGTCGCCATAAACTATATGAACTGTATTCTGAAAAATCGCATAATTTCAACCCAGAGTTACAGGAATATGTTAAAAAATATTCAAAGATATTTAAGCAAGCCTGTACCTTAGCCAAGTCTAATTTCATTAGAAATAAAATTTTAGATTCTGCGAATGTCATTAAAACTACTTGGAACATTATAAATGCGGAATGTGGTAGGTGTACAGCGAATGAAAGAAAGTTTCATTTAAAGATAGACAATCGCCACGTTTCGGGGGATATGGATGTGGCGACCGAGTTCGAAATTTTTTTCAGTAATGTACCTATAGAGATTACTAACACTCTCCGGTCGTCTTCCACCTCCGCCGAGCTTTTATTAGCAGAATCTGTAGCTGCCTATGAGGGCGCGTTCGAATTTACAGTTGTCAACTGCAACGACATCTTAAAAGCATTTAGATCTATTAATGTTAAAAAAACCGCTGACCTTAATGGGCTATCAGTAAAATCCGTATCAAGTATCATAGATGTCATTGCACCCCACTTGGCAACTGTGTTTAACGATTGCGTCTCAAGTGCTGTATTTCCTGATTTGATGAAACACAGTAAAGTTATACCACTGTTCAAGGCTGGCAGTGCTTCAGATCCGGGTAATTTCAGACCTATCTCGGTGTTGCCGACCTTGAGCAAGATATTTGAAAAACTAATACTAGAGCAGATGCTGATCTATTTTAATAGTCACAAATTGTTTCATGAGAAACAATTTGGCTTCACTAAAGGACGCTCGACTACCGATGCCGGTGTAGAGTTATTGAAATGTATTTACGAGGCCTGGGAGAATAAACAAGATGCAATTGGTGTGTTTTGCGATTTGTCTAAGGCATTTGATTGCGTCCAACATGAAACATTAATCAAGAAATTACACCATTATGGCATAAGAAACAAGGCTCTCGATCTTCTAACTTCATATTTGAACAATAGAATTCAGAGGGTTGATGTTAATGGTACACGCTCAGAGTGCTCTGTAGTTACTATGGGCGTCCCACAGGGTTCAATACTCGGACCATTTTTATTCCTTATATATTTTAATGACTTACCCTTTTACGTGGGGGACAACAACAGGATTGTTTTGTTTGCAGATGATACTTCTTTGATTTTCAAAGTTAAAAGACAAATAGATAACTATGACGACGTCAACAACGCAATCTTGAAAGTGGTTCATTGGTTTAACACTAACAATCTTAGACTGAATGATAATAAAACTAAATGCATAAAATTTACCTTGCCTAATGTAACACAGTCAGAAACCAATGTTCAACTTAATGGTCGGGTGTTGGAACTTGTGGAATCAACGACGTTCCTAGGGTTAACGGTCGATGCTGGTTTACAATGAGGTCCACATATTGTCAAACTAGCAAATAGATTAAGTTTTGCAGCATTTGCTGTACAAAAGATAAGGCACTTGAAGGATGTAGATACGGCTAGAATAGTCTATTTCAGTTACTTTCATAGCATAATGTCTTACGGTATTCTACTGTGGGGCAGTGGCGAATTGTCCATAGAAGCCCATTCCTTGTGGCTTCCCTTTTCAGATCGGGCAGTGACATGTAATATTTACTCATAGCTAATAAACACAATTATATATTCTCGAACACTGATTCAAATATAAAAATATTTGCAAATTTACATGGTAAGTCGGCATTTTCGTCTCAACCCCTGCTACAAAAGTCATAGCAATAAATTTTCGAGTCAAAGTTCAAAGACCCTATCTCTGACATCACGCGGTAAGCCCGGCTTCCTGATCATTTTGCGTCTGCTTCGTTGGTACTACGCAAATGTATATATGCGTCCTATTCTCTCACATTTTTTCAAGATTTGATTCGTGGATTTTCGCCTAAAGTAAGCCATGAGTTCGTGGCTTACACCTGAGACAGTCATATTAATAGAAAAGGACAACGTATTTGACTTGAAAACTCGACCAATTTAAATGCACCTAACGCACGTCGAAACGTTTTGCATCGAAGTGTGTTTTTAATTTGATGTGTTGTTATTACTTCATTTCACATGCGTTTCCCGTGAATAATAATAAAACATAACATAGTTTCAATTGACTTTATAAAGTATTGTGCTGTTTATTAGTTAATTATAAATAATTATCTACTTCAAGTACTAAATACATCGTGAAAGTGTGTAAAATTGTGTTTTGTGTTCTGTATTTTGTTGTGATTTCTGTACACATGATTATTGTTTTGAAGTCACATAATGCTCACTGATGGACGTAGGCCTTCGGTATTACGGGTTCGATAAAAAATAAAGGTCAGTGTTTTTTTTATATTTATCAAGTAGGTATCTCAGAATACGCTAGTGATATTAGTTCAATGGCTTGGGATACCTAATAATCTTTATTTTGGCTGAATAATAATAATAATATTCACGGACATCTCACACAACGCTATCTGATCCCAAAGTAAGCTAGGAATAACCTGCTTGTGTTATGGGTATCAGACCACGGATATTAATACTTATATACTTTTAAATACATACATATTATACATAGAAACACCCAGACTCTTGAGACAATCATTTATGGGTCACACAAATATTTGTCTCCGGTGGGAATCGAACCCACGACCTCCAGCGCCGCAGGCGGTATCACTACCGACTGCGCCACAGAGGCAGTCAATGAATGTTTCATTAATAGTTTATAACATAATAAAGCAGTTTTGTTCCATAGAATCACTTTGTCAGATATTTTTGAAAAAATAGATAAGAAGTATGTTTTTATTTCAATTTTGTATTGTAAAATATTGCGGTTTTTAATACTCTATAGGTACTTGAAATCTTACTAATATTATAAATGTGAAAGTTTGTGAGTGTGAATGTTTGTTTGTTACTCTTTCAGGCTCGATGGGCTGAACGGATCGGGCTGAAATTTGATACAGATATCCATTATAGTCTGGAATAACACATAGGCTACTGTTTATCCCGGGAGTAACTTCCCACGGGAACTAATTTTACGCGGGTGAAACTGCGGGCATTAGCTAGTACATGCATATTATTAAAAACATTAGAAGTACCTATACCTATTTCGCGTCTAAGTCCCAAATTTATGAATTATTTTCAATTAACTTCAATCGAGACAATTTGAAATAGGTAGGTATGAGCTTGCAGAGAGTAGTAGAATAATTTCAAAACATGGTTAGTGTTCAAGTCAGGTTTTAGTTCAAAATATGTAACTAGATGGCATCACTTTTTTGTATATAGTATCTAGATCGCGGTATGGTTTCGTTACCTGAGCAGACATATATAGCTGTGAATATTATTTTAATAAAAAAAAATTTAGTACAAGGATATACAGTCTATTATTTACACCTAAGGTCGGTTAAGACCTTTTCAGTTAGTGTAAATTTGAATATCTTTTTAGTCATCAGTAGATAATTTATGATACTTTTTTATAAGCCAATTTATCATGCACGTAAGACATTGTTTTGAATTAAATACATGGATCTTACGAGTATAGTACAGGTGGCAAACAAAACACAAAAGGCATTACACCGCCGCGCGCCACCATTTAATAAATACGCAAAATACCTACACTACAGGTGTGACCAACTGGATATTATTTTTTTCACCGGCTTTCCTTTTGAAAAAATTCAGCCTTCGCCGCTGCTGTGGGGCAATGCTGCAGATATAGATAAAAAATTTATTTTACAAAAGCGGGCCATAAGAGCTATATATAGATTAGGTCCACGGGTCTCTCTGCGCGAAAAATTCAAAGAGGTTAAAATTCTTGCAGTAGCATCACAATATATTTTTGAGAATCTGATGTACGTACAAAGAAATTTACATAGTTTCGCTAAGTTAAGTGATAGACACAATGTCAACACTAGAAATAAAAGTAACCTTGCTGTTTATCATAGCAGATTGCACAAAATCAGCAATTCTTTCATGGGTAACTGTATACGCTTTTACAACAGGCTACCAGACGAAATTAAAAGTATGTCCCTCAATAAATTTAAAAAGGTTGTAAAAAGTAAATTGTACTGCAGGGGCTACTATGCAATTGGTGATTATTTGTTGGATGGAGAAGCCTGGAAATGACCTGCTCTACTGGATTCTCAAAAAATCGTTAAAATGCATAGTTTTTAGATTCATTTTGTAAATAGAGCTCTAAAAAGAATAACCCGCTGAGTTTCTTGCCAGTTCTTCTCAGGTGGGTCGCGTTGTGAACTGGTGGTAGATTTTGATTTATATTCTGGACGTTTTACAAGAGCATCTGTATATGCCTATGTGAAATAAATTTATTTTTCTTTCTTTCTTTCTTTCTTTATATTTAAGTTTTTTAAGTAGGACATGTTTAGTTTATCAATTGGTTTTTTTGCACAGCATTTAATTTTCTGGTTTGCATTCAGTAAATTAGTGGAGTTACCTAGTGTGCAGAAAAATTAAACAGAGGTGCATTTAAAAATATCCCATTTATAATTAGGATATTATGAATTTGGAGCACAGAGTGAACGCGCCTAAAGAGGTTGGAAGGTTTGATAGTATTACAAACTTGGCAAAAATTTCTAGAAACGGAACTAATATTTTACTGACTGGCTACATTGTCAAAAAGCTGCCAATAACGTCACATATGTCTGTCAGTCAATGACAGTACCTATCTATACTCAATTATACTAATTATACTAATATTATAAAGAAGTAAAGTTTGTGTGTTTGTATATTTGTTAAATTGTAAGGGGTAATCTCGGGATCTACTGAACCGATTTTAAAAATTCTTTCACCAATAGAAAGCTACGTTATTGTGGAGTGTCATAGGCTATATAGCATCACGCTACAACGAATAGGAGCGGAGCAGTAATAGTAAATGTTTCAAAAACGGGGGAAAAGTTATTCCTTTAGAGAGCTTCGTTGCGTGTGCTGCGTAAATATTTATAGTTATGTAAAAAATAATTACTACAAAATTGTTTCTCTTAAAAAAGTTCTAAAAAAATTGCGCGATAGCATGTGTCTATCTTTGGGTTTGTGCACAATAACCATTTTAATGGCAATAAATTTTTTCTACAATAATGCCATGGGATACCTCTTTCATAAACGAAATTGTTCTTAAAAATAATGCGATGGGAATACACGCGACGAGAAACCTTTCTCTCTCTCTCTCTCTCTCTCTCACACGTAATATTGAATATTAACGACGAGACGCTACGGCTACGGGAGTAAACGCAACGCGACGTGAGTAAATGCGACGGGAACAGGTAATGGGGACTCTCTCTTATGTGGCGCAAACGAAGTTGCGCGGGTCAGCTAGTATTATATAATTTGATTGGTGGGTTTTATTGACGGTTGTTGACAACTGGATACTGATTAGTGGTTCTTTTTAACGGGTTGCCATATGAACAGCACAGTGGCTCCTCCATTATTTTCTTTTCTTTTTTTGCCAAGCTGTACTTTTGTAAACCAGAAGGTATGCTTAATCATCCTTTTCCAACACTACCACAAAAAAAAGTTAGTATTCCTGAGCTCAAGGTCGAAATGTCGGGAACGCACTCATCTATAAGTACTAATATTATGTGGAGGAAGATTTGTTTGTTTTTAATCTATATGAAAAAATTCTTTCGCCATTAGAAGTCCACATTGTTCTGAAATATTTGGCTTTGTATTAAGATGAAACTCAAAGGAGCGGTGCAGTACCAAATCAATTGAATGATCTATTCAATTGACGATTATTTGCTTGACAAGGAAGCCTGGAAATGATCTGCTTGCTCTACTGCATTCTCAAGCAATAGTTTGTGATTTTTAGTTTAAATTTTGTAAATAGAGCACAAAAAGAAAAGCCCGTCGAGTTTCTTGCCAGTTCTTCTCAAGCGGGCCGCGTTCCGAACTGGTGGTAGGTACTATTTGCATTGTATTCATTGACGTGTCGCAAGTGCCTATGTATTAGGATTATGCGAAATAAATGTTTTTTTGAGTTTGAGTTTGAGTTTGAATCGACCTATGCCAGTCCACTACTGGACGTAGGTCTCTCCCAATTTACGCTACAACACACTGTCCTGCGCCTTCCGCATCCACTCCCAGCCTACGACCTTATCCAGGTCGTCGTTCGACCAGTTATGACTTACTGTGCCGATGCCGAGACGTGGACTCTTACGGTTGCACAGCGAGCTATGGAACGGGCTATGCTTTCAGTGTCTTTGAGGGATAGACTCCGAAATGTGATTATCCGGCAGAGAACTAAAGTGTTTGACGTAGCTCGCAGAATAATCACATTAGAGTGGCAGTGGGCTGGCTACATCTGTAGAAGAACGGTCGATGGAGCAAATATAAGTTCTGGAGTGGAGACCGCGACTGGCAAACGAAGGGTTCGACGTCCATTCGCCAGATGAGCAGTAATATATAAAATGTCAATCAATATCATTAAGGCATATTCTCATATTATGCTGCTGATGCTCGCGGCTCCGCGGGCGTAATGATGTTTTCCCGTATTTGAACAAAGTTGATTTGAATTAAAATTATTTTTGTGAGCCACCCTAAAAAGAAAGATAATGCTAACACATACTTTTCTATTTAACTTTGTTTGAGGGGGAACAATTCCTTCATACACAATTTCTATAATAATAATAATAAATAGCCTTTTATTTCTTGCTTAGTTAATACAGAGTTTAAAATAAAGTTAAAGTAAAGTTTAAAATTAAATAATAAAAAGTAATTTAACAAATTTAAAAAAGCGTAATTTTTTTTTGTTAGAGTGTATTTTATTTTCTCAATCATACTCTTTTATGCAAGAACCCCTCCTCAGGTGAAGGTGAAGGCCTCCTCTAAAGTATTCCATTTGTCTCTATATTTAGCTAGTTGCTGCCAGCAGGGTCCAGCTGTTTTTATTATTTCATCGTCCCACCTAGTATGAGGTCTTCCTTGAAGGAGGTGGCCGTATGGACACTTCCACTTTGTAACCCTGCTGGTCCACCTATCGTCTTTCAGCCTCGCTACGTGCCCTGCCCACTTCCATTTTAGCTTTTTTGCGTAGCTTAAAGCGTCTATGGCTTTTGTAATATCTCTTATTTTCTTGTGGCGAATCTTTTGCATTTTTTAAATGTTGAGTATACTTCGTTCTATTCCGCGTTGACAAGTAATAATTTTGTTTTCAGTTTTGGTTGTATACTTCCACGTTTGACATGCATAGGTTAGGCATGGTATGAGGCATGATGTCATAGCTTTTGTCTTAATAGATATTGGTAGGTTGCTTTTAAATATTTCGCTTAGGGACCAGTACTTATTCCAAGTATTTTGTGCTCTTCTTTCTATTTCTAGTCTGCCATATTTTCTGTCAAAGCCAATTAGTTTTCCTAGATAAGTATATTTTTCTGTGTATTTCAAGTCCTCGTTGTCTACCGATATTCTTGTGTTTATGCTGTTTGTCAAGTAACTGTTTCAAGTAACACAATTTCTAAGTAACTTTAATAATTTACTCAGCGCACGCTACGGAAGCTTTCAAAAGGAATAAATTTTTCCATTTTTATCATAAATATTTATTTTTCAAATATAGTCGTACTTAGCGTAGCGTTGTCTACTATCGAGTAGTAAAAGAAATTTTAAATTCCAACCCATAGTGCCTACCAAACAAACAATCAAATTCTTCACATTTATAATAATAGGAGGTATGGTAAGTTCAACTCATCAGTGCGCGCGGCCCTATGTGTGGGTAAATCTCGTATAAACACAGTGACTTCGTGTGCGTGACAAGAGGTACAGTGAAGTACGAAATACAAAAACACTTGTTTAACTAAAATATAAAACTTAAGGGGTGAAATGTACATTCCTGGGACATCCTTCCGAGGGCTTACCCGGGGCTCCCAACCATAGGCTGTTGGGCGTTACGTGAGGTTTTTAGTCGGTAGGAGTCCGGCATAACATCCATGAGAATTTTCCCTCACGTTAAACAAAAAAAAAGGGGTGAAATGTATGTTAAACATATTAATATGTTTTGCTGCTAAAAGAATAAAATTGAGGAATTTTAGGATTCGCTGCTCTCTATAAGGTTAATTATAAATTCAAATTCCATATCAAAATGTCCATAGTATTCTTCTTCTTGGTATTACGCCACATCTCTTCATCAATTTGACCTAAACGTTCGTTTATTAATTTCATTATTCCCATCACATTTTGTTCGATGTTATGCGAACCATTATATTTTTTTTTAAATTCGCCATTCATTTTCGATTGGGTTTAGTTCGGGATGATACGGTGGTAGCCGAAGAACTTTTAAGCCATATGGCTGAAGTGTGTCATCAATCTTATAACAAACTACTGACCCTTGCAACTTCGTTTAATCACTTAAGGTGTACGAAAGGAGAGGTATTTCTTCATCATACTCATCAAGCAGCGTGTAAAACTGTCCTGCCCTCTCCCAAATGAACCGCGCAAAATATCGGGATCAAAAGTATCCCAGAACCTTCTTCGGATCCTAAGCTCAGATTGTACCAAGTTTCATTTAAATCAATTTAGTAGTTTCAGCGTGATACTTATTCGGGATACAGACAGACAGACAGACATAAAAAATTTTAATTGCATTTTCAGCTTCAGTATCGATTAGAGAACGCCCTACAATTAAAATTTTCTAATTATCTTCCATGTACAGACTCTCGACCCTCAACAGTTTTTTTAGACGTATAGATTATGATCTTTTTACGTTTTAAATCAAGTCAAACAGTTCAATTTTTGTCATATTTGCTGTATAAGCAATGTTTTTTTTCTATCGACCAACTCTGCATTTCAATTATTTTTTGCATTAGAATTTGGAGCTCTATCATTTTTTGACTATTCTGTAAGCCTTTATAAGTTAGACAATTCTACCATACATTATTTTGTTATGTCTCGAAGGATTTAGGCAGCGTTTTCGTTAAAAGCTCCCAGACACCTTATTTTTTTCTGACATCTCCAACTAATATCGTTATATTTTAGTCAATGTATATACAAACTCAGCAAATTATATTATACGCAAACCGTTCTCAAGAATCATTGGTGATCTCAGCATGAAAATCCATGCAGTAGTTTTTAAGTTTATCGTGAACAGACAGACGCGACGGGGACTTTGTTTTATAATAATATGTAGTGATAAAAAATATTAATTACATCGAATTGACACATCAAAAATATTTACCTGACTTCTTAAACATTTTCTCCGTGAAGGACTAGACATTTTCTTTAACGACTGTACCCATGGGATTATCACTTAGAACACTGTGTAATGAATTATAATGTAACCAACTTACACAGGATGTCAACGTTGCAGTTACATTGAGACTTGTCATGATATTTAATTTCGTTTCATTATAACGTAAGAGTTGCCTTCAAAACGTGGTAGATGACGCTGTAGGCTTTTTGTCTATTATGATTTTTAATTCGCGGCCACGCAGAGAGTTTTCTGCAAAGACTGCTTGGCACCGCTGGTGTCGTTAATAAGTCAGTTACGTCTCTATCTCATAATATACAAATGTACTCTGTGAAGACGGCCGCATCACTGCCACACAAATGAAAACAGTATAATTATTAGCGCACGCACACATAGCGCCGCGCGCACTGATGAGTTGAAATATCTTTACTTAGGTATAGAGATACTGTGATAAAGGCGGGAAGTAGTGTTCTTGAAACTAGAAATAACGAGTTGTTACGTTCCGTTTCTCCGTTCGCACTAACAACAATGTACGTTCTTAAAAGTATTATCGTCGACCGGTAGTAATCTAATTTTGCATGATATAAAGCAATTTGCGTTCTGTCTGCGCAACGGGACCACTAGGCATGTGAAACGTATTATCGATAAAATTGTAGTTTAGCAGGAAATATTAGAAATGCAATGGCGGCGCCACTTGCTTGTTAAAAAGTTTTTAATGAGTGTAGACCTCTATCGAGAATCCTGGGGTATTTTCCAAAGAGTTATCCGAGACACGGCGTTAGACGGACGGGGTAGGGGCCGTGTGGTTCAATGTTCAGTGTTCTAGTAGGTTCGAGTCCAATATGACATGCGTAGGAATTCACACGATTTCTATTATACATTTATGTTCATACTCATACTCAAACAACCTTCAATCAAGGACTTAAGAAACGTAAAAATGGATCATAGAAACGGAACCCTCCGTGCGTCAGTCGGACTTAAATTGACCGGTTTCTTGTTTACGTTAACAATAACTTTCACAGAAATTGAAATGGTAATAAAGAGAACATTCGACGCATAACCATGTCATTCTGAGATGATTTTTAGATTTACAATTTTAGATCTACGCGAAGGCACCTAAAATTTTAAGAAGAGTGACTTGCACTTTTGTATAAACTCAATTTTGTTTTGTCGATATTTTTCAAGATCATCACTAGCCTGTCGTCAACTCATCGCCACAGCACGCTTGATCGACTTTACTGTTATTCACACCAATGAGTTCCGTACGGTATTGTTGGAACCACCCGTGGCCCTAACTTGCAATATTCTACGGTATTCAATATAATTATAGACAGGCAATTATATGGGTTGGCAATAAAAATCAGGTTATGGGCCGAACAAACAATAGATCGGATTTGACATTGGCAACTAGCATTTTTTATTACTATTTATAGTCCGTTCACAGTTATTTTACCTCTGACAGCTTGTCATTGTATCCTTAGATCTACTTGGTAATTTTTTGCAAAAGAAGTTCTTCTTTTCCTTATATCTTGGACTTTCTCGGCTTGAGAGTATGCCAATGTCAAGTCAATTATATATCGAAAATATCAATCCTTTTCATGTTGAGAATCTTGCAAATAGCAGTGTAAGTGTAATATATCTTTTTCTTAATAATTATTTTTATTATCAGCGTATTCATGTATGTTCCAGTTTGGACAAATTTTGTACTCAAGTAAAGCGGTGGTACTTTACTAAGAGTTGTCTTTGGAGTTTGGTGGTACAAAAAAGTCGCGTATCACTTCGTTTTATCACTTTCCAACACTTGTGCACGTTGTTGAAACTTTTATGTTTAAGAATCCACCATTATTAAACATAAATACTCATAAATACACTAATTTTGAAAAATTACAACACGGAATATTGTACGAGTCCTTTCGTGTTCGCGCCAAAACTCCCGCAAAAGAAGTTAGATCAATACATATAATAAAATCGTAACAGGTCGCTGTCTGTACATGGAAGATAAATAAGAAAAAATATTATAGGGGGGCTTTATGAACGCAATAGAACCCAAAACAATGATTTTTAGAACTTTTGTCTGTTTGTCTGTATGTCTGTATGTCTGTATATCTGTTTGTCTGTACGGTTGTGCACGCTAATCTCAGTAACCGCTCAAGCGATTGCAATGCAGTTTTTTTTATTGTGTTGAGGTTTGCTCCAGTTAACATTTAGCGTTTGTTTTATGCAAATCGGTTTAGAAATAAAAGAGTTATAACACTTTTAAGAATCAGATATTTTGAAAATTTTAATTGTAGGGGTTTCTTTGAATGTGAGTGAACCTAAACTGGCGTGTTGGCTTAATCATAAAAGAGCTTAATGATTAAGACTATTTTTAAACAATGCGAGGAATCGAATTGTTTTAAAATATACTTAATCATTAAGCTCTTTTATGATTAAGCAAACAGGGCAGTTTCAGACGCTGCTTCATGACTCTGCTGAAGAAATACCTTTCCTTTCATACACCTTATGTCATTTGTGACGTAAACGAAGTTGCGGGCTCAGCTAGTCTTCAATAAATTCATAGTTTTAAATTATTCTTATAGGGAAGTAGATATGCGGTTATTTTACGCAATGTATCGATGATTTTTATCGATTCCTCATTGCAGACGATAAACGGTCGATTGTTATAATTTACCGTTAAATCGTTTAGCTTTCTACTTCAACATATTGCGTTTATGCAAGTACTTGTTATTCGTGCAAATTTGGAAGACACGAAACCTTAGTAAGCATTTATTAAATTACTAGTTAACCCGCGCAGCTTTGCTTACCTTACAGCTCGGTTTTTCGAAATCATAATTATGTCTAATGCTGAAAACTGCATTAAAATCCGTGGAGTAGGTAGATTAAAAGATCTAAGGGCACAGAGAGAAAAAGTTTGTTTTATTTTATACTATCGACTAGTTGTACCCCGCAGCTTCACCCCAACTCTCACTCCCAAGAAGCAGGGTATAGCCCTGAACCCTGAACCAATGGGGTGAAGTCGCGATTGCGAACAAAGTCTGAGTTGGGACCCCTGGGGTTATACTTCTTTTTTTTTTTTTTTTTTTTTTTTTTTATACCACTAGAGTGGCAGACAAGCATACGGCCCCCCCAGATGTACCGGTGGTCACCGCAGCCTATGGAAGTTTGCAACACCAGAGGCGCCACAAGCGCGCTGCCGACTCTTTAAAAACATTCTAAGTCCCCTTTTGAAGAACCCCATACTGTAGGCGTCCGGGAAAACCGAAGCAGGGAGATCATTCCACAACCTAAGCGTACGCGGAAGAAAGCCTCTATTAGATCTCACCGTGCTCGAGCGCTCAGGACGCAACGTGTGAGGATGAACACCCTGTCTATGGCGAGCGGTGCGATGATAGAATGTAGCCGTAGGCATCATATCAAACAATTCTTCAGAGCACAAACCGTTGTACAGGCGGTAGAACACACATAGAGAAGCAAAGTCTCTCCTGTCACTAAGAGGTTCCACACTACCTGCAAGTATGGGATCGTTGACAACTCTCATAGCTCGCCTTTGCACCGAGTCAAATGGACGAAGCTGGTATTCGGGTGCCCCCGCCCAGAGGTGACAGCAGTACTCCATATGCGGACGCACTTGCGACTTATAGAGAAGCAGTGCTTGCGCCGCAGTAAAGTACCGCCGCGCCCTTCTGAGCACTCCGAGCTTCCTGGACGCCAGCTTGGCCTTGCCCTCCAAGTGACAGCGGAACTGCACATCACTGGAGATGTCAACACCAAGGATACCTATACTTTCAGAGATGGTGAGAGATGTGCCCTGAAATTGTGGCGCCACAGTGAATGGGGTCTTTTTTGCGGTGAAAACACAAACTTGTGTCTTGGTAGGGTTGAATTGGACAAGATTTTGTCGACCCCAATCGGACACTCTAGTGAGAGTAGCCTCGACTTCAGACACAAGTTGTTCACGACTTTCTTCCACTGCATCCCGAGAGATACCGGGACGGCCCGTGTAATAAGTGTCGCCCGTACTGTCGTCCGCATAACAATGAATGCCGTCAATAGACAACATGTCATTGATATGCAGCAGAAACAAAGTAGGGGACAACACTGAGCCTTGTGGTACTCCAGCGTTTATGGCTATGCAGTCAGAACAGCTACCGTCAACGACGGCCCTGATGCTTCTACCGGCCAGAAAGCTGGACACCCATCCGCATAAAATCTCGGGCAGTCCATAGGAGGGCAATTTCGTAAGAAGACCACGGTGCCAGACCCGGTCAAAGGCTTTCGAGATGTCGAGGCTCACTGCTAGAGCCTCACCCTTACTCTCGATAGCCGCCGCCCAGCGGTGTGTGAGGTACACAAGAAGATCGCCCGTCGAGCGACCGTGACGGAAACCGTACTGCCGGTCACTGAGCAGGTCATGTTCCTCAAGGTACCTCAGGAGCTGTGTATTAATTACACGCTCCATCACCTTAGATAAAAGGGAGGTGACGGCTATAGGCCTATAATTGGCCGGGTCGGTCCTGTCACCCTTCTTGGGCACAGGATGCACGTACGCGATCTTCCACGACGCCGGGACTTGCTTCATGGAGTATGAAAGCGTGAAAAGATGTGTAAGTACCGGACACAACTCCGGACCACACCGCTTAAGTACCACCGCGGGAATGCCGTCCGGCCCACTCGACTTATGAATATCTAGGGATTGAAGCTCCCGCCTGACATCCCGTTGCTTGAATTTAATTTCTGGCATGGAAGTGCCACACCAAGGGATACCAGGCGGAAGCGCACCTCCATCGTTCATGGTCGAGTTGGAGGCAAAGAGAGAACCCAAAAGGTCGGCCTTCTCCTTGGCACTCTGGGCCAGACTACCATCCAGTCTATGTAGAGGTGGTAATCCCGACCGACAAAAGTTTCCCTCGGCAGCTTTGGCGAGCGACCAGAATTCACGACTTCCAGAAGGGTAGCCGGCTAGTCGCTGACCAATTCTGCCGACGAAATCAAACTTTGCCCTGGCAACCGCTCTTTTACTGGCCCTCGAGGCGGCATTCAGTTTGCGTTTCACTTCAGAGATGCTAGGATCTGAGTTAGCGCGAGCCGTGGTCCAAGCTCTGTAGGCAGTTTCTTTCAACATCCTAGTTTCTCTACAAAGCCGATTAAACCACGGTCGTTTCCTAGCTCCTGCCGGGATCCAGCGGTTAGGAATATAACATTCCATGCCCGCCAAGATCCCCTCAGCTACTGCTGCAGCGCAGGAGTACAAATCATCTGAAGTGAAGCAAAGCCGCCTCCACGGGTACGACGCAAAGAACTCTCGAAGTCCATCCCAGTCTGCTGACTTGTAGTGCCACACATGTCGCCACTCCTTGGGCCGAGGTGGTTCAGGCCTTGCGAGAGGCACTCGCGACCGAACGAGGCAGTGGTCCGATGAACCAAGTGGCGCATCCACTGATGTGGTGTATCCGTCAGGCCGCGTAGTCAGCAGAAGGTCCAGCAATGCACTCTGCTCGTTCTCCCTATCTGGTATTCTCGTATGAGATTTTACCAGTTGGGAGAAACCGTAGGTCAGGGCAAAGTCGTGAGCAGCTTTCCCCGCAAAGTTAGTGTGCACGGAACCCAACCAGTCAATATGGTGACCATTAAAGTCCCCCAAAATCACTATCTCCGCGGAGGGATACCGCTCAATAGCCTTGTCGGTCGATTGCTGCAGGTGGTCAAAAAGGCGAACTGTCTCCGTATCACCGCTATGGGACCTGTAAATGCACTCGTAGATCCGAGTGTGGCCCCCATGATCCACGCGCGCCCATAATGTAGACAGGTCCCTGTCTTCCAGGTCACTGAGACGGCGACAGCAGATATCCTCCCGCACGAACATGCATACCCCAGCTTGACGCCTGAAATTAGCCTCCAGCTTATAGCCAGGGTACATCAAGTAAGATGTATCGTTCGGGCAAGATATCTTAGTCTCCGTCAGGAAAAATAAGTTCGGCCTCGCAGATTCCAGGTGGCGGTGGATCTCGTTGATGTTTGAGTGCATTCCTCTGATGTTACAGAAGTCCACATTTAGTGTGGACGACGACGAAGCCGCTGTGGAAACCTTTTTTCTTTTGTGACCTTTTGCCATGATTGTTGTTGAAAGGGGATAAAAAGAAGGTAGGGGGTGCCAGTGTGTCGGTGACGCAAGAGACTAAGCGAGGCTCCAATTCTCCAAAGGCAGGCACAGGTAGTGCGGTAGATTGGCACGGCGTACGGAAGGGCCCCCGGTCCCCCCCCCCCCAATGCAGTGGCCGCGTCCACTCCGGTATCCTCCTCCGGCACGACCACAGCACCAGGGACTTTACACAGGCTGCTGGTTCAGCCTCCTGGGGCGGAGATTACGTAATCCCCAGGTTCGGGTCCCGTACAGCCTGCGGGCGGTCAGCGGGCAACCGTTTCACCGGGTCTCCCTGACCGCCGTACCAATATTCCGCGCCTATGCTAGCCAATGGAGACAGATGAGCCTCTGGTCTCACCGCCACCGGCACAAAGTCACCCCAATGAGCACTGGAACCCTGCTAACCGACGGAGAACATAACCCAGCACGAAGCAAGGTTACTATTACCGCGGTCTTCTGCAGGGTGGAGGTACTGCCCCAGGCGGGCTGCTCACCGAACGGAATTCCGTTATGCCCTTCCTCCTAATACACACCATACTCCTAATACGACATCTTCCAATGACTAAGGACTCTCGGCTGTAGGCAGTGGTAGGGCATCGTGTGGTTTTATCCGGAAAGAGTTCGACATAGCATCCTTTATGCCCGCCTTCCACTGCGAGCGAGTCGGACCCATTACGGACTCCGCTGTACTCGTAACAACGATTTTCATAAATGTCCTTCCACCAAAGCGGACATGACATGTATCGACAATCATCGTTACGAGTATAGCGGAGTCCGTAATGGGTCCGACTCGCTCGCAGTGGAAAGCGGGCATTACATTTCCACACCTAGAAAAGTGCCCTTGAAATGAAAGTTCTAAATTAATTACTTTGCAGGCATGTTTCCTTTTTCCTACAAGTCTTCTTTAGTACCTAATCGTTCCATTTCCGCCATGTCAGATTCCATTAATTATTTGACAACACTGCAAAATGGCAGCCATTGTTTTAAACTTACCCACGATAAATAGTATCTTGAGTAATTTTCTATTCTTTATAACAAAATATAACATACCTACTTATATGAACAAAAACATTGCCTGACTTTCTTTTAGAAGTAGCATTGTTCTAAACATGTTATCTAATATGTAGGGGAACTGTACCTACTTTCATTATGTCATTCACTTGTAGTGTGTAATAAATTATATTATAATACGTTAATACGTTTAATTAAAAAATATGTATAAAAATACGTTTATTTAATTAAAAGAGAAAACATAAACCTGAAGTTATCACGGAATGTTTTATTATGTACCGTAAAAAAGACATTAAGTTACACGCCATAAAGTATTTACCTCGTTAATTTATACTTATTCGATTTGGAGCGATAGATTTGCAATCGATATCAAATAATAGAATCGATTCGTAAATGGGCGCGCACTGCACGGTTTTGTTATCTGTGCGAGTGCAGTCAGTTCTCTTCTTTTTTTTAAAATGAATTTTGATGGCCTTTTAAGCCAATCTATATTTCCATAATACAAAATGAACTCACAACGCACTGCACGGTTTTGTTATCTGTGCTAGTGAAGTCAGTTCTCTCCTTTTTTTTAATTTATTTTGATGGCCTTTTTAGCCAGCCAATCTATATTTCCATAATACAAAATGAACTCACTATCGAAACGAGTATGGTTATTTTTCACCTAACAAAAAGACATTCAAGCAATTCCAGAGGTTTGAAAAATGTTTTTTTTGAAACGGTCATAGTGCCGGATTTAGAAAATAAATCAATTACATTTACAAACAGCCTATGGCGTCGCATTAGATTCACGATTCTGCACCATACGCATCCAGTTTCTGTGATTAGAAGATACAAAACTAAAAGATTTAGGGGAAACTGGGGATACTTGATCCTTACGGGAGACTAGGTACACAAGATTTACAGAACCTGTATAAGCCGTATTTAGTTTTATAGTGGCAATATCGATTGTATATGGTACACGATAACTTTCTAAAGATGGTAAACCTATCATATTTGACACTTTGGCAAATGGCGGGCGAGTAAGTAATTGTTGCGGCAGAAAGAAAATTTTGATTAGTTATTATTGTGACTAAATATTTATTTAAAATAGGACTTTTAAGTGTGTATGCATTTAATACGAGCCATTATCTATATTATTAGCAATTCTTTACGTAATATAGTGGTAATATTATAGACTTTTGAAAATATTTTTGTTTATAACCTCAAATAGCTCAGGGTATACTTGGTACACTTTATTATGGGAGATTTGATCCACCTGGCTCAAGTGTCCCCGACCTTTTTTTTTTTCAATTCAATGCAGAACAATATGCCAAGAGCCTACAAAACCAGAGAAGGTGCCCGAAAAATGGTGCCAGGGAACGAAAATAAAGCTAGTCCATGCCCTTAAAGTCGCACAGCGAGCAATTGAACGAGCTATGCTATGGATGTCTCTGAGGGATAAAATCTGGAACGATGTTCTCCGTTAGAGAACTAGAGTGGTCGACATAGCTCGCTGAAGCCTGCGTCTTGAAATGGCAGTGGGCTGGCCACATCTGTGTAGGAGAACCGATGGTCGGAGGAGCAAACGAGTTGTGCTGTTAAAATTTTTCAAGCCGCCTAAAAAGGTTTTCAACTTGGTTTAAGACTGCCATTTTACTGGCAACCGGGATCAACTGCTTAACGTGCCTTCCAAAGCACGGAAACGCCCAAATAAATGTCACAAAGTGATCACATGGATGGTCACCCATCCAAGGACTGGCTCTTAGTGAAAGTCGCTACTGACTACTGTAGTGATCGTTTACAGAACATTGAAACCGCGGGGCCACGAGCGCTACCAATAAACCGTGATATAGATAGTTATAATATGAAGAAATATGTGATTTCGAAAATGAATAAACAGACAAGACATTTTTTATTTAACTCCTAAGTAAAGGTATCATGTGACCCTAAATATGGGAGACTTGTTCCCCCAGGATCAAGTCATCCAAACCGGGGGGATCAAGTCTTACGTATATAGGGGACACATGGTACGATTCCTTTTTGTTGATTTTAGTCAAATAACTACTAAATTTAGATATTCATATCTTTGGCTCTTACAGCAATTATAAGCAAATAAATTTCACGTATTTTAGTACCAACGGTTTATTAAACGGATACTCAATAAAGAAATTAGGGATAAAAAACAAAAGGGGGGATCAAGTGTCCCCAGTTTCCCTTACTCATTCCCACGATTCGCCAAGAGATTATCTTATTACTTATATAATCAAGAGAAAAGATTAGTTTGTTTGTTTCTTTGCATCGGATAGGCTCAAAAACTACTAAACCGATTTGAAAAATTCTTTTACTGTTGGGAACTTACACTAACCCGAGTAACTAAGGACAATTTTATTCCCGTATTCCCACGGGAACGGGAGCTACGCGGGTGAAACCGCGTGACGTCCGCTAGTAAAACATAATTCTAATGTAGCTATTCTTAAGATAAAATAGACTTAAGAGATTCTTCGTAGGTATTTTCTAAAACATAAACTTTTGTGAAACAATTCATTATTAGCGGAGTTCAAAGACCTCTTTCGGCGTAATTTGTGTCTATTGAAGACATTCAGTTGAGTGACTGACGTTATAATTGTGGTTATGTGGAAGTTTTTTGCTGCGCGGCAACCGTGTAACGGTATTTTAGATGATTATTTACGGCGGATCAAGATTTAGTTTGGTTGAATGTGAATCTCGGGCGCGTATTATTTAAAATGGCACCGATTACATCATTGCAGCTCCTTCTAGTTGTTTTTGGATTTTTATGATATTGCCTGTTGCAAAATTACTTTTTGACGCAAAGAGATTTATTCTTCTAACATTCTCTAATCATTACCTATTTTGGAATTAAATACTGCAAGGTGCTCTCTAAGCGGAACGCGTAAAGACACATCATAGGGCCGTCAACTTGTGGATCACTGTCAATAAACTTGTACTCGCTTGATGTAGTCATGACCCCCATCAAGAGAAGAGATAAAAAAACGTTAGTTCTGCGTACAGTAGTTTCCGTACCAAAAATATTAATAAAATGTTTATTGTAAGAGAGCGTCTAAATTTTTTTGTATTTGTTGATACAACGCCAACAGAAATACATCATCTGTGAAAATTTCAAATGTCTAGCTATCACGGTTCATAAGATACAGGCTGAGACAGACTGACGGGACAGCGAAGTCCACACCCAAAAGGTAAAACAAGAAAGAAAAATATATTTATTTGACATAGGCATATACAAATGCACTTGTAAAACGTCTAGAATATAAATCAAAAATTCTACCACCAGTTCACATCGCGACCCACCTGAGAAGAACTTAGCGGGTTATTCTTTTTAGTGTTCTATTTTTTTTTCTTGTTCTTGGACTTTCTCGGTTTGAGAGTATGCCAAAGTCAAGTATTTCATTGTAAAAATATAAATAATTTTCATGTTATGATTCTTCTTTTAAGCAGCGTATTCATGTATGTCCAAGTTTGGACTAAGTTCTACTCTAGTAAGGCGGTGGTACCTTACTAGGGCTTGCTGTGGAATTCGTCGTCAAACCCAAAAACCTCGCGTTTCACTGCGCTTTATCACTTTCCAACACTTTTGCACGTTGTCGAACCTTTATGTTTAATAATCCACCATAAATTACACATAAACACTCAAAATTACACTAGTTTTGAAAAATTATTAAAACACAACGAAACGCTTGTCTGAAAGTTTCCCGCCGAATCCCCTAGTGTTCTATTTACAAAATGAATCCAAAAAGTATGCATTTTAATGCTCCCTCCACATTACTGGCGAAGTTGAACGAAGTTAGCCGGCTAAGATGCCAGAGTCAAAAAAAATTTTTTGACGAAGTAGGCCGAGGAGCCCCTCTACACTATCGTACTCGTCCAACTTCGTTCATCTTCGCGAGTGATGTGGAGGAAGCATAACATTTTTTTGAGAATCCAGCAGAGCAGATCATTTCCAGGCTTCTCCATCCAGCAAATAATCATTAATTGTTTAGTAGCCCTTGTAGTATAATCAACTTTTTTAACTTATTCAGGGACAAACTTTTTATTTCGTCTGGTGGGCAGTGATGAATATGGACAGTATTTCTTATGTTGGATGGTCTTGGTCTTATCTTGATCACCAATCAACATCGTGATAATTTAAATCGTAACCAATTGTGAAACGATTAGGTCAATTGAATTCGTACCTATTTCAGATTACGTCCGGCAATTTAAAAAATAAAATTAAAATCTATAGAGCAATTGTTCTTTTTTTATTGTCTGTGGTTGATATATTTCGAGGTTTATTTCTTTTTAATAACGCATGTCAAATGTGCCAGGGTTACGATTTTATACAGACTTGATGTAAAAAGGAAATTTTCATTTTATGTTTCGTGCATGCTATGCATAATTAGTAGAAGTTTGAAAGTAAGGTCGTTCTTTGGTTGTTCGTGTTTTTGAGCAGCTCTCATGTACGAATTTTGAAGAACTATAGCACGGATTTATAGAAGGGACCCTGACTAATGTTATAAGCTACTTGACTACAACAATAATCTTAAACAACAGTAGATATGTCATCTCTGAAGACTAAACATTTGAATTGCTGGCATATAAAAGTATTGTACAGTCATAATGTTATCATAACACATCTCTCTTGGGTTCACACGAAATAAAATATAGTCTCTAATCGATAAATTGTCTCATTGAATAAAAAAGGTAATACTTAGCTGCCTCAGCAGCAGCAGCTACCAAAGCGTAAAAAAATCTCCAAAATAATGATTTAAGGGGGACATCAGGTTAATATTTAGAAAAAAATAGCAATTCGCGTTAAATAATAAAAAAAAATGACGAACGGAGGCAAAATTGAAACGCTTGTTCCTATTTTTATTTTAAACATTTGTTTCGTCAAAACGTCACTGTTGAAGATTTTTTGACATTTGCTTAAGTTTAAAATTTAAACAATGATGGCTGGCGTTATTGACATGTATGTACGACGAATTCGGTTGATTTCTCTAAAAAAAATTAAGAAATAAAAATATAACGTAATCGAGGTCACTAATCAAACAACATCGGTTTATATTTTATTTTAAACACATATATTAAATCCCACTTTGACAAGAAGCAGTAGACAAAATATGCTCACCGTTAGGACGAAAAATAATGGTGAAATGGGGGCGTACGCTCCAAGTACGCCTCTGACTACTCCTTCGGGCATGAAGGCGTGACTAGTAGATGTATTGTATGAAGAATATTCTACATTCCTTAAATCTGAGAAATCCGAGGTTTACATTAAAGATGTGCGTGTTTGTAAGGAAGAGAACGCGTACACTCACTCACACTTAGAAGATGTTTCCCGCGAAATCACATTGTTTGTTACCTGGACTCTTCACCTAAAAACTTGGCTAGGAATTTTAATTAAACTTTTTATTGTGTTTTGTAATAAAAAATAAATATTCTCGGACACTTCACACAACGCTATCTGATCCCAAAGTAAGCTAGGAATAACCTGCTTGTGTTATGGGTATCAAACCACGTAATGTTTGTTTTATTGTAGAGAATACAGAATTTCACATTTTGCTTGTTGTATGGCTTGGGAAAACGTGTTGAAATCATAATAACTTAATGTTCTCGCACGCTGGCTTTTTTTTATACCACCAAGGTGGCAGACAAGCATACGGCTTCTGTCATAGGGCTTATTCCACTTTTCCCCATTGACAATCCCCGTCGATGGGGATTATTGATTCCCCCTCTGCGAGAACTTCTATTGGATCTGCATTCGGAGAACAAGGCGAGAACACATTTTTCGCATTCTCGTTTCTCGTGCTATTCTCGCGTTCGCGCGATATTCTCGACCAGAACGTGGAGCGCCCATCAAAACGTCACTTGTCTATGATAATAATGTAAAGAATTGTAAAAAGTTAAAGTTAGGGGTAATCTCTGGATCTAGTAAACCGATTTAAAAAAGTCTTTGGCTAATGGAAAGTCATTTTATTTACAAGGATCATAGGTGTGGCAGAGGCATGCTATACGATACGCCTTTATTTAACCGGTTTTTTTTTATTTTGAATGTGTTAAAATCAATAGGCGCAGATTTTTTACAAATTTTCAAGCCCATAAGGCCTTTAAATTGGCTGACTTGCCATGTTAGCCACTAAAGTCGAATTTTTAATTAGACAGTAAAGTGACAGCAACTAATGTCACTTCTTCATAGAAATAGCAACATTGTATGAAGAAGTGACATTAGTTGCTGTCACTTTACTTCGTCTAATTAAAAATTCGACTTTATCTGATTGACCTAACGGATTACCGTAACTTCCATCTTTTTTTATGGCGTCGTCATTAAATTCTAGTTTTTTGGTTTTTTGCCAAGCTGTACATAATATAATATAATACAATACAATCTCTGCCGTCAGAGCACAATTAAATTTAATTAATTAACAGAATACGTTTTTAATTTTTCAGTAACAAGGCAGTCATTAAGCAAAGTCCAAACCACGACTGTCCATTTTAATACAGCAATAGGCCTCACCACCTATTTCGTGAGACAAAGTATCAATAGGTACTTACTGCTCGTTCGCTCTAACTGTGCCGCTGGGCTCCATACTAAAGTCGAATTTTTAATTAGACGAAGTAAATTGACAGCAACTAATGTCACTTCTTCATACAATGTTGCTTATTTTCTATGACGAAGTGACATTAGCTAGTGTCAATTTACTTCGTCTAATTAACAATTCGGGTATACGCCTCTACGCCAGCGGCAAAGTTAGAGCGAACGGGTAGTATAGTAATAGCCGTACCTACTGTCAGGGAAGCCTTCACATCTAACTTCTTTTACTAATCTATACTAATATTAAAGAAAAGATTTGTTTGTTTGTTTGCATCGAACAGGGTCTGAAAGTACTGAACCGATTAGAAAAATTATTTCACTGTTGGCAAGTTACACCATCCCCCGAGAACATAGGCTATATTTTATTCCCGCATGTCCACGGGAACGGGAGCTATGCGGGTGAAACCGCGGAACCTCCGTTAGTATCTGACATTATAAATGCGAAAGTTTATGAGTGTGCTTGTGTAGTTGTCTGGATGTTTGTTTCTCTTTCACGCTTCAACGGGTGAATGGATCTGGCTGTTTTGTACAGGGATAGATTTTAGTCTGGAATAATCCCATGGGAAGCTGGAATGGGAACAAAAATTCAAGGAGGAGCCGCGGGTCACATTTAGGCGTAAAACAAACGACGGGGCGGGCCGGGCCGGGCAATTTGACCGCGCACGATAGCACTATGGGAATCCTATACTATCAACGCACACGAAGGGCAAAAAGACCGCACCGCAGTTGTCCGCCTGTCAGTGGCGGCGCGGCTACCCGCCATGAATCACACAAACCAGTTTGTATGAAGTAACGCAGACGGCGGCGCAGGGCGGGCCGGGGCGGCTAGCTCAGTCTCTTCGCTAGAACGAACGTCGTGAACTAACTGCCTCTGCCCGTCGTGTGCGTTGCGTTCGCGGGTCGGGCAGTCGCGGGCTACGGCGGACAGACGCGGTCTTTATTACGTCGCGGGCAAAAAGTCCGGCCCGCCTCGTCGTCTGCCTAGCGCCTAAGGCCTCTAAGGTGGCAGACCAGCATACGGTCCATCAGATGCACTGCACTGGTGGTCACCGCAGCTTATGGACGATTACAACACCAACAGCGCGCGCTGGCGACCCTTATAATATTAGTTTTTTTATACTTTTGGCTTGGTTACCTTTAAGCAAAGATAATATAATAGTATTAGGTACATACAGATCGGCAACTCCCTGTCGCGCCAGAGCTGTCAGTAGAGTTGACGTGCGCGTTGACGGACAATTTGCTTAGTTACATTTTATTGGTCACACTCCACATTCTAGCTGGAGTTTCCGCCCTGTGCTTTATGCCATTATAATACTAATACCTAAGTATATTCTCGGTGTTCTCCCAAAAAAAGATGAAATTATACGGAACTTTCATCAAAAGAGGTTCCACTCATACTACCTAAACCAGTGTTTCTTTTTAAGCAAAGATCAATAAATCTATGATCTACCTCATTTGCAATCCTCTAACCGGCCCCATACACGTACAATAATATTGATCAATACAGCAATAAATTGACCGTGTATGGGTAATATTGAGGTTTGAACAGATTAAATTCGGATGGAAATAAATATTGTGGCAATATTATTGAGTCAATATGTTGTACGTGTATGGGGCCGGTAATAGTATTTAATGGTACCGGTTGTCTTTATGTGTGGTTAGTAAAGCAGAACTATTTGCATAATTCTTTGGTATAAGTATCTACTGGCAAAGAAATACTAGTAGAGCCTGTAAGAAAGAATTTGCGTGTTGGCTTTTTGTACATCAAAGGGAGGGTTTGCCGACAGAGTTCCAACCAAATTTTAAATAAGTAGTAGCTCGGTTGTGGCGAAGATTCTCTTCAGTGTATGAAGAGTGGCACCTCAAAAGATATGGTGCAATTAATTGGCTTCAGAATACTCACCTAGGCAAATTTGGTAGTACATAGCCTAAGCAGAAATTTTGAGATTTTTCACAGATTCCATAAGGCTTAAGGCACACTACAAGGAGCCTACTTAGCACTAAGAGCTTTAAAAGCACACTACAAGGAGTTTGCTTTGCTTTAGCACCGAGAGCTATTATAAATAAGTAGCAATGTTGTGGTAGTACATAATGCGTCTAATCGCTAGGATCAGCCATTAAGCAAGTCAGTTGGCTCTTAGCAATAAGCGAAGCTCCTTGTAGTGTAAAGCCTTATAGTCATGAGAGACAGTACAGACAAAACAACGGCTTAGGCTGTATCATGCTACCGTATTCGGGATCAAACACAACATAGAATAAGGACTTCATCAACGTGTAAGAACGTTACCGGCCCCATACACGTACAATATTATTGTACCAATAATATTGCATCAATATTTATTTGACAATCTGGTAGTGGTCGACCGCGTTGCACTTACGTCGACCAAATTGGACACCTTTTGGAAAAAGGCCAGGTCAAGAGTACCCTTAATCGTAGAGCATGTATGAAAACACTTATGAAAGTAGAAGAAGCAAAACTGATATGTCAGGATCGTGGCAAGTGGAAAACCATAGTCTCTGCCTACCCCGTTGGGAAACTATTGAGTCAATAATATTGTACGTGTATGGGGCCGGTAAAAAGTTACCTCGATTGAAGTTGGCAGACTAAAACCAAAGACTTCTATATAAAGTGAGGTAGACGCGCCGACTCTAACAAACGAGATTTCAAAAGCAATCTTCAAATACAATACAATACAATTTTATTGTAGGTACACCATAAACTTAAAATAAAATTACAGTATTTTTATCTTATAACGGGTGTTTTTTTTAGAGGTATAGAACTTTAAGTTGGCATAACTGTTTTAACTGGCGGTATTATTATCAGCTGTAAAGTGATTTATGTTTAGTTTGGTTGGGCATTTCAACATGAATAGACTGAAGCCTGAACAACGCTTCCAAATTGTGCAAATTTATTTTGAAAATATTGGTTCTGTCCGTAATGCGTATCGTGATTTTCATAAGCGAATTTTGTTTAGCGGTGCCGCTCACTTTTGGTTGAATGGATACGTCAATAAACAAAACTGCCATATTTGGGGTGAAGATGATCCTCAAGTGTATGTTGAGACACCGTTACATCCAGAAAAACTGACTGTGTGGTGTGCTTTATAGGCTGGTGAAATAATTGGTCCGTACTTCTTTAGAAACGATGCTGACCAGAACGTTACAGTCAATTGTGACTGCTATAAAGCGATGATTACTGACTTTTTTGTTCATCAATTGAACAACCATGATGTGCTGTAGTAGTGGTTTCAACAAGACGGCACAACATGTCACATAGCTCGTGCCACAATTGATTTATTGAAGGAAACGTTTGGTTACCGCATAGTTTCGCGTTTTGGACAAGTGGATTGGCCTCCAGGGTCGTGCGATTTTACGCCACTTGACTATTTTCTGTGGAGATATGTGAAGTCGCTCGTCTACGCCGATAAGCCCGAAACGATTGACCACTTGGAGGACAACATTCGGCGCGTTATTGTCGATATACGGCCAAAAATGTTGTGAAAGTCATCGAAAATTGGACCTCTAGATTAGACTACGTCCGAGCCAGCCGTGGCGGTTATTTGCCAGAAATCATATTTTAATTATAATGCCAGAAGATTTCCTTTCGAATAAAGTCATTTTCATATCAATAAAAACAATCACCTTCGTTTTATTCCATTTCAAAGTTCTATACCTCTAAAAAAACACCCTTTATTATCTTACATACACTAAGAGCACAAATACACATATTAATAAGACTACACTCATTTATAAATATTTTTTACGTAATTGTCACCACACACAATAGCAATATACGAATAGAAAAAGAGTAAAAGAGAAGGCGTATGGACTCCGATTGCAAGTCGAGCACCTACTTTCGAAGTTTTGACTCAAAATAGTGCGAGCAACGCTGCTAATTAGCTCAGTTTATAGGTTTCAAAAATCGGTGCGTAGGGCATGTCTACCTCAGTTTATATAGAAGTCTTTGACTAACACCCGGTCAGCGTCTAATAAAAAAAAAATGTAATGCGAGTGAATAATAAAAAAGAGAATGTTCGCATTGCGTAATAAAAAAACATTGTCGTGTTTTTCTTTTATCTGCAATTCGTGAACAATCTCAGAATCTATACTCAAGCTACGTAATATCGCATCTATCATGGCGAGTGTTCTGAATAAAATTTGAACTAAATCCTCCTTCTGCTTTTCGAATATGAACAACGCGTGCCAGGCAGAGGTGCCATTCAAAATCGGAGCGATCCAAAAGATCTTTTTTCTGTCGAACCACATAAACTAGGAACGCTCTTTTCGTTCGTTTCTAGGATACTCTGTTTATGTATACTAAGCAGCAATGACCACAATTACAAAAAAAAAACAAAAAAGCAATTATCATTTCGTTCGTAAAGATGATTTCTGGCAAAACGATGTTTTTCAAAAGAAAAATCTACATCAAAATTTGTTCCATCATTTCGGGCACAATGCCACAGACAGCATCAAAGTTTAAACTTTGAATATACATAATAATATACATATATGGTCACGCCTTTATCCCCGAAAGGGTAGGCAGAGGCATATTATATTGCCCACATTTCACATTTTTTAATTTTTTTCCGACGTAATAGGTGGTGAGCCGTATTGCCGTGTAACTTAGAAAATTCTTCATTTTTCCGTGGAAGTCAACAGAAACAGAACAGTCGGTCGCCAGGGTAAGGCGCCTGCGTCTGGTCGGGGTTCCAAGGAGTTCTATTCGAGCATGTAATTTAGTACCTGGTCACAAACTTCCATGAGAGAGACCATTGTGTAATTTCAGTCATTTACAATGTTTTTCCCATATACCAGCCTCGAACCTACTAAAGCCACATGGCCCCTAGCCCCCTACCCATTCGTCTAGCGCCGAGCACTCCGGGTAACTCCTCGAAAGGATTTATCCGGATTGCCGGTACAAGACAGTAACGCGTAAACTTTGCATAAGTAACGTAATTAGAATTACTATCGAAGAATGTTTCAGTTCAATATTGACATAACACAATGAAATCGAGGATAACGCAAAAACTCAATGCATAAACCTTGAACGATAATAAAGAAAGAAGTTTAACTAAATCGACCAAACTCAATGATTCATTCTCGAAAAATGCACGCTAATTAGAACCTTATTATAAGCGTAAAAAACAAACAAACTTTCAGGGTTTTAAAAACAACATTACATTTATATACAACTTTTAAAACTTTATTCTAATATACTTACACATTTCATTCATTTTGTAAAGCGAAAGATCAAATCATTTCTTACACTCAGATCTCACTACAACAATCACTTTAAAACCCGTGGGAATCGAATTTCACTTCAAAAGTTCAAAAGATATATAATTAAAGATTAAATTAAAACTATAAAATAAGATCACTAAACGATTTTAAGAACTTAGGATCTAGAATTGATCCTTGAGGAACCCTTTCCAATTTCTCTACGAGTTTATGGTGTATTCTGCGCCAACGCACGTCTGACTGTCGTGGGCGGTGCAACTGTATGACGCGTATTCGAAATTGTAGTATCAAGTGACTACCGACCTCATAATACCAACCGGTTTTACCGATGTCGACATAGTCCAACGCTTGTTTGGAATCTAAATATTATTTCTTTAAACGAGTTAAGGACGTAATGGAATGTATGCAGTTGAAAGTGGATGTCTACGTTGCAAATGAGGCGTTTAGTGGTAGTGGCAGTAAAAAAAGGGGATCTTGTACTAGTATGTGACTGGGAACGGTATAAATGTTTATGTTTGATGGTGTATACTCGATGGCACGTGCCCTGTGATGAATATTCCGGAACAGATGTTTAGAATTCTTTTATATTACACGTTATTTCCGAACTTCATTCTGATTTGTAAACAAATGGTGTTAATTTTAGTACGGTTTTAAAGTTTAACTGCTGGTTTAAGGGTTGTGTTTGGAATAGGTTTATGGTCTTGTTTAGATAAGATTAACATCATAGAATCACGCCTATATCCCTGACGTGGTGATCAGAGGGGAATTACTATCCTCCTCCTTCTTAGGGTTCCGTATCCAAAGGGTAAAAATGAGACCCTATTCATGAGATTCGCTGTGTCTGTCTGTGTGCCCACGAGGCTGTATCTCAGAAACCGTGATATGAAAATCTGCAAAATAATCGTTATTAACGGGGGCTCCTATGCAACAAAACGTGACTTTTTTTTAATTTTTTGGTACGGAACCTTCCATGCGCGACTTCGACTAGCACTTAACCGGTTTTTTCTAGAAATTTCTTGGGTCCCACGTAATAGGCAGCAAGCCTATTGCCGTCACCAGGCGCTATATAGGTACAGGAGAAAATGTATAACCATTCTGCAATCAAAGCCAAAATATTAACAGCCACAACAGGAGGCCGATTCTCGATTCACACGCCTATGTCTATCGCCAGACCTCAAGTCTGTGGATTGAATGCTGTTAAAAATTGTCTGGTGATCACTAAATTGTGTATTCTGGGCGGTAGTAGACTTCAAATTCCCCGCTTTTGTTATTGTCTATGAATGTCACACAGTGATGTTAACAAATAACGTTCCGTTTTCTCTTGGGTGTTACCGGTTTTCTCACATATTAGCACCAATAAAATCGATTAGCAATTTTCTACGTATTTTACCTTATTAATAATATCAAAATAATACTAAGGTATTGAGAATACATTTAATTTTTATAATAAGTTGGTGGGGGCGCAAACTATCATATTAAATAAAAATAATATTTTTTAAATGAAGGAAATAAGTAAGCAGTATGCGTGTAGACGGAATATTTACTTAGCATTAAAAAAAAAAACAAGTATGTAAACAAGACAAATGTCGGGAACTTTATTTATCATAAATATTTCAAATAATTCAAACAAAATAATGGAATTAGAACCAGCTAACGGAAAATAACAATTCAAAGAAAAGGAAAGAGCAGCGTATGCTTCCGATGTGCAAATACATCGTTTGCTAGACTCTATTATTATGCTGAACTTGGAGTAGCGTATTCTTCCGATGTGCAAATACACCGTTTGCTAGACTATGCTGAACTTGGTGTCGTCCTAAAGGTCCCAAAACTCGGAGCGAGAAGAGAAAAGTAAGTAATACTTATCATGCAATGTCTTGAATTATTCAAATTTCGTTACTAGTCTCAACTAATCCGTTTTTCTTTTTAGATTTATCAAGACAAGAGAATAAGTAAAGCGATGTCGTCAGCGATGAATTGATCAGCTGGAGCTATGCGTGGAGGTTTCCCCGAACTAGTTATAAAGGAAGATGAGAAACTCAAGAGCCAAAAGTAATTTTTAGAGGTCAGTATATTAGAATACCTACCTGTCTCCTAAGTGATGTTCTAAAAGTAGGTACTTACCTACTATGCACAGACATAGTAGTATTAACAAAAACAAAAAACCACGAGTGCCTATACTTTGTGTGCCAAAAGATACAAGATTTCTTCGTTCAAACTTCAATGTGGTGTCAATTAATCCAAGTACTTGACATCACAGTAGGTGTCAGGAGAGTGGCAGGCTAGGTTTTATATAAACACAGGCACATGCATGTCAGTGGTACTAATGCTATATGCTATATGCAAAATTGTTGTCACTCTCTGTGAATGCTAGTGTGGTGGGTCTCTTCAAGATAGTCAGTGGTTAATCTATAACTGCTACTAGTCTAGCCTAGAACAACAGCAATTTATCATGTACCTAATGCATTGCAACATGTTAATATGATATCTTTTATGTCATACATATTGCAACAGTTGGTCGGAACGGAGAGACAGATGTTGTGTTACTTATTGTAATGTTTTATAATTTCTTAATACAATCTGTTGCATCTATTTCAGGTTTGAACAATACCATAGGCTGTAAAAAGGAGTGTACTTATACACCAGGATCACAAAAATGAAGCTAACTTCAACATCATCCTAACATGTAGTTCCAACTTTAAAGCGGCAACAGAAGTAGAATTCATCTTTCAACTGTCAACCTGTAATGGTTCTTTAGTGACTGTGCTATTACTTAGTTGTTAGTAGTTCTAAAATAGGATTATTAATCTCAGTTAGTAAAATGAAAAGTGCAACTGTCACTGATACATAAAGGGTGACCCGCTACCATAGTGATGTTCGGCTATCAATAGACTTCGACATTTTATACACTTTACATTAACTGAATGCTTTAACTGCTGTATGCTGTCATTAAATGCACTAATTAAATGTCATTTTACTGACTGAAATTGATAATCATACATAGTATAGGTAGTTGTAATTCGCAAATTAAAAGGGTTAATAAAACTTATTATATTAATGAAATTAACTTTCATTTTATTCCTTGAATAAAACACTTAACACATTCTTCTTAATATTCTACTGCATGTAATGTAATGTGGCTCTGTGACCTGCAAGTGGTGGACCTGTTGACGGAGGAATGTGATTCTAGCTAAGATGGTCAGACTGATAAATTAGTGGCTATTAATAAATTTGTTCTGTGACCAGCATCACTTGTCTTTAACATGACAAGGTGTCATCATTCAGGTTTGTTGGTGGGTCCTTCCTCATAGTCTTGTTGAAGTGTAAGACACCATAGCCTTAGGGCATATCCATTATCTCCTGAAATAAATAATCACCATTTATTTGTTATTAAGTAAGATGGAAATTTTGTGTTGTTAAAAGAGGTAAGGAGTTAAATTTGAAGCAGACTCAACTATCAATCACTGCAGTAAGTATCCTAGACCTAAGCTATATCTACCACCACTGGACCACGTTGTGACATTCATTTGTGAGCGTTTTCTAGCTTCAGAAGGCATGTATAGACTTTGATCCCGGTTGCCTTTAAAATGGCAGTTGTTAAGCCTCAGTGAAGACCATATGCTTCAAAAATGTCAACAAGGGACAGTGACAACCCACACCTGCATACATTACCAAATAGGTCACCACCTATTATGTGGGACAAATACTATAAGGTGAAGTTAGTATGCCCTTGCTGGCCCTTTTGGAGATAAAAGAAGTGATAAAATATAACTAACCGATTATGTGGTATTGCCTGTGGCTTCTTATTGCTTCATTAGGGTCAATGCATTGGAGCTATTCAAAATGTGGTAAAGTAAACATTGCAGCTTTCGGCAAACCGTGCATAAACATTCAGGATTTTTTATTTTGAGCCATAGATCTGAAAGCAAATGACAAGTGAATAAGGCAAGTTCTGTATATGAAACAGTTCATTTAGTTGTAGGTATTTATTCACCAATGCCTTACACATACTAATACTGTATTAGTATGTATCATATTGCATATTGACCCAGTACTAAGGATATTAGCGTACACAGCGCCTATAAAAGAGTAGAAGACTGTCAAGAAAGTAGAATAAAAGACATATCGATATAATGTTATCAACAGTATGTTCTAGTGTCTGTATTGAATAGACCGGGCTTTGAATAGAGTAGAAGACTGCCAAGACAGAGGAATATACCTACCTAAGTCAGACGAATCGAAATTATGTTAACATGTTCTACGATGTTTATACCGGGCTTTAGATTGTAATAGTAGACTGTCAAGACAGTGGACTAAAAACATATTGATACATGTAATGGTGATATGTTATCAACAGTACCTATGTTCTACTGTCTGTATAGATAGACCAAACCCCGATTATACTAGACTGTGGCGTAAATACTTGCCTTGAACTTCACAAAGTTGTATAGCATATTCGTAAATTAACATCGCGTAAATCAAACTCCTCTACTCTCCACGTAATGCACCTCCAGCTCCGTGGCGTTCCATTTTCAGTGATTGTATATTGTTAGTGTACCTATTTCACTGTCGTTTGAAAATTAACTTTTAACTACCTAGGTAAATTAAAAACTTAAAACTAGTGACAAGACAACAGAAGTGTGGGATTACAGATAAAATACCATACGACTTAGGAAATACGTGTGATCTGTACCATGCGACGTAATCCGGGTGAAAATAGCCAGACAATTGTCGCCCACGACTCTCCGAGAATAGGCAAAACGGCATATCAAGAGAAAGATGACATTTATCGCGGAAATTGTCGGCCACGGATTCAATCCGAGTGGCGGAGAATTGGGGTCCAGATGTCACACATTTATAAATGCATCCTCTGTAGTTCGTGATGATAAGAATGTTGTTAATAACTTAAGTAATTTAAGTATTTTAATTCATTCTATTAAATACAGAGATTGAATAATAACTTTAAAACGGGATAAAAGGGATGTTACCCTAACGTAAGTTTCATATCATTAGATGTATTTGCATGATATGTGCCGAGGCGAAACCGGTCAGGTGTAAAGTAAATAAATGTTGTGGAACAGTACAAGTGGTGTTATTAAATATGTAATCTCTTTAATTATTAAGACGGCATCTGTCAATCTTTGATTAAAAAATTCCGAAGATATGAGATTTCTTATTACGTATCTACTTACATTAATAATACGATGAAGTAATACGACTAACGTCTTTATTTATATAAACTGCATCTAGTTTTATAATCGTATTACATATTATTTGTATGAATATAACAAAGTTGGTCGTTAAGGCTGCCTCCATTTTAAGAGTAGGTAGGCGGAAGTCCTATAATAATTATTCTGCATTCGTACATAACGGTTAGGTTTAATATTTAAAATTATTGCGAAGACAGTTATGTTTAAGTTCAAAGTAGAGACCTAATTCTTAGCATTCCAAGGATTCACTACGTGATTGCCGGGTCCATAGCGTGGTACAGAGAGAAATACTGTAGGTAATCAGTGTCTGGGACTTGCGACCTAGATGTAGGTTTAGGGTGGTCATCTTACGATGCATCAGCAAAAATTCAATGCAGTCATTTTTTTTTTAATATTTGTGGACAATTTTCACACAACAATATCTAGCCCAAATTAAGCTAATATAAGCTTGTGCTGTGGGATCTAGACGACTGATATACATACTTATATATTTCTAAATAAACATGGAAATCACCCAAACTCCGAAACAAACATTTGTGGATTAACACAACAACAATATTATTACATGAGTAAGTTTCGTAAGCCAGTGTCGTGATTAAAAAAAGATATTACCGTAGGAAGAGGAAGGAATTAGGTGCCTAGTATCCGGGCCGTATAAAAAAAAAGTAGAGCCTGCGACCGTAGCCATCTTGGATCATTTTAGCAAATGTTCAAACAGTTTACAAAGACGATTTTAAAGAAGATCAAAAGGATGAAAGATATTTTCTGTAATTTAATAATAATTACCAAATTCCTCCCTATTTAGTTTGATTTCTAAACTTAAGTGCTTATACATATACTTACTTCAGTAGGTACCCGAGCGTTTTGTTTTACTTTGAACACTATGAACTTCATAGTGACAAATTAATCTGAAGATTTGACGGGGATGAAAATTACGTTCAAGGATTCTGTTAAATACAAAACGTAGTAGCACAGATGAATAAAGAGTTACTACGTAGTAGTGCGAGTTGGATAAGCGCACGGAGGGTTCCGTACCAAAAACGGCAAAGAATTGCTTTAAGGGAGCCCCCCTTAAATATTACTTATAATTTTTCTGTTTTATGTACCTAGGTACCTATTTGTTGTTGTAGCGGCCACAGAAATACATTATCTGTGAAAATTTCCGTTCTCTAGCTATCTCGGTCTCGCAGTCTCGTGACTGACTAACGGACAGTCTCATGAATAGGGTCCCGTTTTCACCCTCTGTGTACGGAACCCTAAAAACGTGTCAAAAACGCAACACATACATTCCACGCGACAGTCATTCATTACCCGAAGATTAATTTAAAAATGAGCTCTGCAAAGGTCTAATAAAACGATTGCAAGTCCAAGAAAGCACAGGAAGTCCCCATTTGCTCAATAACGTAATTGTTATAACGAGATTATGATTGAGAGCTCATCGCTATTTTTTACAAAATTCTACAGTATAGTCACGGCTTCATCTCCTAAGGAATGAAATGAAGCGCTCGTGGCCCCGCGGACTCAGTGTTCTATAAACGATCACTGCAGTAAGCAACTTTTACTACGGTCGGTCAAGGAATGGTGACCATCACATGACCCCTTTGTGACATTTATTTGCGAGCGTTTCCTAAAATAAAGGCCTAGCTAGAACCTGCATAGTTATAGTACCTAAAGGCAAAAACTTCTCCACAGCAACAAAACTTGGAATATGCTGAACGTAGGTCAGCAGTGGACAGCAATGGGCTGATTTGACTGTCCATCAACGGTGAATAATGTTGGTGTTGCTAAAAACCAGTTTCAATAAAAGAACACAGTCTGTCGCTACTCAATAGAGGCCGTCGTTAAAAAAGACTGGAGCGGTTAAGTAAGGGTCTTTTCTAACCCCCCAAAGACGCGAGTTACCGGAACCACCCCCTAGGCGAGGCCGCAGTGGTAGCCGTGGTTCTATTGGGAGTCCTGGCACATCCTTCAGAGGGCTTACCCAGGGCTACCAACCATAGGCTGCTGGGCGTTACGTGAAGTTTTTTAGTCGGTAGGAGTCCGGCATAGCATCCATAAGGATTTTCACTCACGTTAAAAAAAAGCGTCTTTTCCAGTGAATATTGAGTTCTAGTTTATCGCAGAAATGAGCGTCTTACAACGAAATTTAATAACATTCAAGTTTCTAGATTCTATAAACAGATAGGCTATTGATATTTGCATAGGTACAACTAAACCAGGTCTTCATATCTTATATTATCATTTGCTCATTACTTAATACAGCACTTACAGCGTTATGTAAATACTTAGTAGTTTCCGTCTGTTAATTAAAACTCATAAAAATCGCATAAAATATTACCCACTTCCAGATGCAAATGAAAGGTACGGCCGACGAGGCCTAATCTAATTATTTTATAGGGTTGTCACTGTCTACTAACTTAATAAATAAGAATTACTAAGAATAACTATAACCTTTTATTTTTTAACCTAGTACCTACTCACGGATTTTGTGCCGGGCACGAACTTACCAAAGCCATACGGTTACTCCCAATTCATCTAGCGGCACTGGGCTCGCCGGGTAACTCATTGAAAGATTGTCCTAGAATTTCTGGCAGACTTTGGCTACCACCTTAGCCTCACCTAAGGGCTGGTGTTATCTCGCTTCTTGGGGAGTAAGTCATGTGTGAAACTCACACTTCACGCCGCCTTCTTGGGCCTGCTTCTGTAAAGACGGCGAGCAGTCTACCTGCCGGTTATGGGAGTCGACAGTCTTCGGCGAAGATGCGAAAATCCTAGCCTTTTAAAGTTGTTCCCCTTAAACTTTTTAAGAGGAACAATTTCATTCTTTATTTTTCTATACTAATATTATAAAGAGGAAAGATTTGTTTTTTTTTGCTTTTTTGTTTTTTTGTTTGTTTGTAACGAATAGGCTCCGGAACTACTGGACCGATTTGAAAAATTCTTTCACTGTTGGGAAGCTACACTCTTTGCGGTGAACATAGGCTACATTTTATTCCCGTATTCCCACGGGAACGGGAACTACGCGGGTGAAACCGCATGACGTCCGCTTGTACATAATAAAACTTAAGACATTTTGCGTAAATGTGTACGCAACGTAGGCTCTCAAAAGGAATAAAGTTTCCCGTTTTTAGGGTTCCGTAGACAAATGGCAAAAACAGAACCCTTATAGATTCGTCATGTCTGTCTGTCTGTCTGTCCGTCTGTATGTCACAGCCACTTTTCTCCGAAACTACAAGGCCTATGCTATTGAAACTTGGTAAGTAGATGTATTCTGTGAACCGCATTAAGATTTTCATAAAAAACTGGAAAAAGCAGTTAATTTTGGGGGTCCCCATTCTCAGAACTGAAACTCAAAAAAATTATTTGCATCAAACTCATACGTGTGGGGTATCTATAGATAGGTCTTTGAAAATGCTATTGAGGTTTCTAAAATCATTTTTTCCTAAAGTGAATAGTTTGCGCAAGAGACATTTCCAAAGAGGAAAAATGTGTCCCCCCCCCCCCTCTAACTTCTTAACTAAGAGAATGATAAATCAAAAAAAAATATATGATGTACATTGCCATAAAAATTACCAATGAAAATTGGTTTGAACGAGATAGAGTTGGTAGTTTTTTTTAATACGTCAGAAACCGCAATTTTCGGTTAGAAAAATCACTACCACTGCGAACGTGTTAATACCTACATCAATCAAAGTTACAACGAACTGCACAAACTTTTATTTTATGTTACTTGCTGCTACGGAACCCTTTATGGGCGAGTCCAACTCGCACTTGGCCGGTTTTATATTTGTTTTCATTACTGCGCGCTGCTATTCGTAGTGATATCCTTAAGCCTTCCTAAATAAATAGACAGTCGAACTCTAAAAGAATATTTTGCAACCTACCCGTAGTTTCTGAGAAAATTGAATTTAAACAAAGGCATGTATTTATATCGATATCTGTTTATTCCCATTTTTCGAACAAAATATTACAAAATTAAACCAAAAATACTGACTTGCACACTAAATAAGTTAAATTCGATATACTGTTTAAAGGTGTTTGCTGAACTATTTTACTGAACAGATCACTATTATCAAAATCGTATAACTAAAAATTTCTTAGCTCAACAAACTTATTAAAACTTTTTTTAAGAAAACCATCGCCTAATTTACTTTTATGAACATCTTTTATTCTAATTAAAAACCTAATTTAATCAGTCATCTTTACAAAATTAAATTTTTATAATCAAAAAAATAAAAAACTAACCTAACCTAACCTATTCCGTTACGGGATGCGGGGTCCTACTAACATCTTAAGGACCCCAATGGGTCGGATCCTCCTCGTGGTGCATCCTGGGCAACGGAGTAGCGACCACTCCCCTTCCTCTGTGGGCGAGTTGTGCTACTCTGGCTAATTCCGGCCGAGGCGGGAGTAACCCACCTGTGGGTTGCTCGGTGGTGTGTGTTGCTGCCGGCCATGCCGTTATTCACGGCCGGCAGCAGCAATGATGGGTCGCCGTCGCTTCGCCTCCTTTGCTGGCGAGACGATGGCGGCAAAGAGGGAGAGGCACTGCGTGGGGGGCGGGAGTTTGGGTAGATGCTCCCGCCCTGCCATGCAGTTCGGGCTGCCGGCCGTGAGTAACGGCGCGACCGGCGGCAACAGTGCTGGGCCGCTGTCACCTCGCCAGTTGACGACGTGATGGCGGCAAAGCGGGAGGTGCACTGTGCGGGGGAGCGGGAGTAACCGATAATGCTCCCGCTCTGCCATGCAGTTCGGGGGCGCCGCGGTGAGGAGTTACTGCGCGCCCCCGATTGTTTCTTGACCGTGGGCGTAAGGTCGGGGGACCCCGCCCACCAACGGTCACATGGCGGTGGGCACCTTTTCCGTGTTCCAGGGGTGCCCATTAGCGCACGCCTGCGCCAGCCGCTCTCAGTCTCCTCTATTACAGAGGGGCGCTCGAGAGCGGTGCAGGCGTGGACTTCAGCTCCTTAGGGAGCTTTGGGGAGCCGCCCATCTGGCTCCCCCGAGGAGAGCCCCGAATAAACGGGGCGCCCCTAGCCGGGTCGACGTGAATAATCTTTTGATATCCCTCGGCCCGGCTAAAGGGTGAGGAGGAACACCGCGGGGTTTAGTGGGTAGGACGGTCCATTCCGGACCGGGCCGGGAGTCCCACACACCATCCCAGCTGCCCCCGCAGCTGGGATGAAGGCGCGTAAATGCGTTCCCCGCGTCAACAAAAAAAAAAAAAAAAAAAAAAAACCTATTCCGTTACAAGATTGTAAAATTTAGAGTGCAAGTTAGTATTTTTGATAAGCAATTCGTATTTTTGTTTAGCAAATCTTATATCCGGTGTACGAACCAAATTTTTGGTTTAATTCGATAAAAAAGGTCATCTCGTTTTGTGTAAAATTTTAGTTTTTTAAGTAGTACATGTTTAGTTAATCAATTGGTTTTTTTGCACAGCATTCAGATTTCTGGTATGCATTCAGTTAATTAGTGGAGTAACCTAGTGTGCAGAAAAATTATATAGATGTGCATTTAAAAATATCCCTTAAACAAACAACCAAAGTGCTCAGGTTTAAAATATTAGTACACATAATAAAAGTAGGCTACGACGTCCACCCGCCAGATGGACCGACGACCTGGATAAGGTCGCAGGCTGGGACTGGATGCGGAAGGCGCAGGACCGTGTGTTGTGGCGTGGATTGAGAGAGGCCTACGTCCTGCAATGGACTGCCATAAACCGATTTGATTGATTGACATACATAAATAATTGCCTCGGTGGCGCATTCGGTAGTAATATCGCCTGCCATGTTAAGGTCCTGGGTTTGATTCCCGTGTCGGTCCAAATATTTGTGTGATCCACAAATGTTTGTTTCGGAGTTTGGGTGTTTTCTATGTATTTAGAAATAAATAAGTATGTCTTTCAGTCGTCTAGATTCCATAGCACATAGCACAAGCTTATAGCTTAGTTTGGGCTAGATGACGTTGTGTGAGAATGTCCAACAATATTTATTTATTTATTTATTATTTCACCGGAAGGTATAAATACATAGATATTGCGAGAGGCAGCCCTAACTACGATCATTTTCGAACGGATGCAGCACAATACTCAATTATACTGACGTCTTATGTCATTTCATTGTTTGTGGCGCGGTGTCCTGCCGCGCCTGAATCGAAGCACAATGCCGCACTAGATTGAGGACTCAACGCTCAAGGACGTTGTGCTATTCAAATTATTCTGTTCTGCTTGAAAACTCTTGGAGAATTCAGAAGTTTAGAAGGTGGCTTTGTTTATAATTTTTAGGGTTCCGTACCTAAGGATAAAAATGGGACACTATTCATGAGCCTTCGTTGTCCGCCCTTCTTACCCACCACACTACCGAGTCACACTACCGGTAGTGTCATGGGGAAATTTCTTTCCCTCCTACACTACCAGCTAGTAGTGTCGCGGGTAATTTCTAAAAGGTCTTACATCTTCGTTCCCATCGACACTACTATGAGATACCGCACTACCAAAATACTCTACCAGTAGTGTCGTAGGGAATAATTCTGCACTACTAAAATCCCTATAAAAAGATCCATCATGGATCTTTGTGGACATATCATGTCCACTTTAATACCTTGAAGTATTTTTTATGAATAATGGAGGATGCTTCCACCTACTTTTTTGAATGGCAATCGCATCTAGATTACAAAATATGGCTGCGGGAAGTTTTGACCTAATCAGCTTGCCTATTCTCTTTTGTTTTATTGATAGATTATGTTTAATCGGTCTTCAGTCTGTCTTTCCGTCATGAGGCTATATCTCAGAAACCGTGATAGCTAGAAAGCTGAAATTTTCACAGATGTATTTTTGTTGCCGCTAAAACAACTGAAATAAAAAATATTTAAGGGGGGCCACTCAATGTCAATACCACAAACGGGAATTTTTACCGTTTTTTTGTACGGAACTTTCCGTGCGCAAGTCCGACTCGCACTTGGCCGGTTTTTTGATAATCGTGTGGAATTCCTCACCGTTGACGAGGTGTGGTTATGTCAGATCTTACAAACTACGGTGTTCCTATCCTTAATGTCAAGTTATCGTTTTCACTCTATGTAAAGCAGACCAAAATAGGCGTGGCGTACTTGTGTTATAAATCCACAAAGTTAAAAGGGATATTTTTAATTGCACATCTTTATATTTTTTCTGCACACTAGGTAACTCCACTAATTTACTGAATGCATACCAGAAATCTGAATGCTGTACAAAAGAACCAAATAATGAAATGAATAACTAAACATGTACTACCTACTTAAAAAACTAAGATTTTACACAAAACGAGATGACCTTTTTTATCGAATTAACACCAAAAATGTGGTTTGTACACCGGATATATTATTTACTAAACACAAATTCGAATTGCTTATCAAAAATACTAACTTGCACTCTAAATTGTACAATCTTATAACGGAATAGGTTAGGATAGGTTAGTTTTTTATTTTTTTGATTAATAAAATTTAATTTTGTAAAGATGACTAATTAAATTAGGTTTTTAATTAGAATAAAAGATGTTCTTAAAAGTAAATTAGGCGTTGGTTTTCCTTAAAAAAGTTTTGATATGTTTGTTATGCTAAGGAATTTTTAGATAAACTTTTTTGTAAATAGTGATCTGTTCAGTTAAATAGGTCTGCAAATACCATTAAACAGTATCTTGAATTTGATTTATTTAGTGTGCATAATTAGTGTGCAAGTCAGTATTTTAGGTTTAACTTTGTATTATTTTGTTCGAAAAAAGAGAATAAACAGATATCGATTTAAATACATGCCAAGTTAAAATAGGCTGAAAACTAGCAGCGTCCTCTCTTTTAACATTTAAGTAAAACACAATTTACTGTCATTAGCAAAAAATGAGCATAATCGTACCAAAACTCTTGTAGTATTGACACTACCTCAGACGACCGAAAGAATCACAGAAAACCAAACAAACTGAGGTATTCATTCACTTTCCAGTTACGAAAGTAACGCCAAGTCAATATTTGCAGAAGATTTGTTTGAAAACGCCGAGAACTCAAGGTTTTAGGCCGCGTGTTGTCTGGGCCACAGCGATGGGCGGAGACGCCACAGAGTGGTGAGATTTTTATAAGACTGTAAGTATGTGGAGGTATATATATATGTATAGCTGGGTACAATATTATGGGTAGAACATCAGCCGATCTTAAATGCACAAATAATCTCTTTTTAGAGGAGTATTTACGAACATAAACCCTACAGCAACCCATCGGACCAATGCGACTGTCCGTCGAAATCCTTTAGAGGGCTTACCCCCTGGGGTAGAGTAAAGACAGTGGTAGGGCACCCTGTGAGTTTAGTAGGACCGAGTACGGCATAGCATCCATAAGGGATTTTCACATGTAAAAAAAATTGCTATAGGGGAACGCATTTATGCCTTTGTTACATTCAAATGGTTTATTTTTCCTTTTCTACAATCGTAGATGTAGGTAGACCTTCCCTCAATTTACGCCACAACACATGGTCCTGCGCCAAATGCATTCATTCTCAGCCTGCAACCTTTCCCAGGTCGGTGCGGCGGTTTCTGGCTGATGGACATCCTACCCTACGTTTGCTGAGTCGCGGTCTTTATAGATATTTACGCAATGGATTATAATGCGAAAATGTTGTCATAGCCATGGGGCGCGCCGCCAAGATTATTTTGAGGTGTCAAACGTACTAAAATATTGCGTCACAGGCGTCAGCTTTTTCTGCCTCCAGAATACGCTGGGTGCCGAAAAAGCCAGACCTCAGTTTCCAAAAAAAGCGGGCCCCAACAAAGTAAGAACGAAAACCACAATAAAGTAGGATAGGAAGGTTCCTATCCTACTTTATTGTGGTTTTCGTTCTTACTTCGGTAACTGGTGTTCGTACTTAGGTAGGTACCTAGGTACTTACGATAAAGACTGGTAGTCAAAACAAATCAGCGATAATTTTCTGCGTATGTAGAGCTTAACAAATTGCTTGGTAGTACAAATTTCCAGTCTCCTGCTAAAAAAAACGCTACAATTTCATGCTTCAGTTGTAGAACAAGTGATTGGAAAATTATTGAGTGTGGGTTGAAAGAATACGTAATAATGATAGGTAATGGTTGTTTAGGTGTTAGTCCCGTTTTACATGCTCTTTATAAGATACATACAATCACGAATCTGGTGTTGCAAACGTTCATTGGCCACGGTGACCGTAAACTTGTCTGCCGCCATAGTGGTGAAAAAAAAGAAAGGGTGTGGTCTAGTGCAATGAATATTTTTGTATTTAGTTCGCCACACATACATCACGGCAATAATATTAAGGTCATCGTCCTAAACACTGCCATAATCTGCTAATCAGTGCGTAGGCGGTCCCAAACCTGTAGCAATTTAGCCCACTGTGCGCCATTCGCCTACACAAACAAAATGCCTGCTTCTAACCTTTACGATATAATAACTCTTCGGAGAAAAATGAACTGAGTTTATTAAGATCAAAATCATGCACATTAATTTTGTGATCTCATATTCTGTTCCTATTTGTCTGAGGTTGCAGACAAGCAAGAAGGTCTTCTCTCCATTCCAGCCCATTTGATCGAAGTTACCGTAGACAGTTCATAGCAATATCTAATGGAATCAGGCGTTATATGGTGGAAATCCATCTTCATCAGTCCACACAATACATCGCTGACAGTTGGGTAGTTGGGTAGTGGGGAGAGTGCATAAAAAGGCAGAAAACAGTAAGCTCATTTGTGTGTGTCGATTTGTTAGTCACCTTGTTTAGCGGAGTAGTGCTCATTATTAACATTCTGGAGGGTTCACAGGTAATTTTCCAATCCAACATCCAAAATTCCTTTCTTGAGGAGTTCGGTTTGTCATTCCTCCCTTACAATTAGTTGTGGTTATCCTTGACTGCTGTACGTTAGGATTAACGTTATCGAGGGTGTGAGGTGAGTTCCTCTCCCTCCCCTCCTTTATTATTATCTCGGTTCCATCGAACGACTACCATGTTAATGACCACTAAGACGAACGGATTATCGTACCTTGAGAAACGCTCGGAAATGGAAACACCAGAAATTGTCACTCAGGCAGGACAAACTTGAACCGACTAAAAGCTCGCAGTCCTTATTATACCAATCCGCCTATATTGTACACTCAAAATAAAATAATGCCAATTTTCAACTCGCAAATGCTGCTGTATGGCTAGTTTCCAACACAAAACTACTATTGTCTGGAATCAATAGCAGTTTTCTGTTGGAAACAAGCCACACTATGGCATTTGCCAAATGGATTGATGGCGATTTTTGTAATGGAACCTAGTCAAATGCGGTATATTGTGGGCGTATTTTGCCGAAATATCGATAGCATCTCAAAGTAAATGGCTGGTGGGCTGGTCTAAATATATGCAGGTGAGGGATGCGAGACCCTAGCTTAACCACATGTGACTGCGGAGCCCCAGTGCAGTCCACGTTGCACTTGCATTCATGCCCCCTATGTCCTACCTCCTGTACTAAGAACAATCTTAACGAGGCCACTGACAGTGCGGTTAAGAAGGCAACGTTTTATGCCCAAACTATATGAAATGTAAATAAGTTGCGTGAATCATTGACCCGATAGAAAAAGAAGGAAGTAAATGGCATTGAAAAAGCGACAATGTAGTTGTGTGATTACTAGACGGCAACCGCGGCTCCGGCTCCGCCCGCGGTGGTATTTGTTTCCGTTACCGCTTCCCATGGGAACTTATTCCCGATACAATAGAAGCCAGTATCTTTTAGTTTGTCAAGGTTTCATCTGTTTATTTTCTTCCCATTTAGACCACGCGAAGTCGCATACTAAGGACTAGTTAATGAATACAATTCCCATTCCCATTGTAGAATCCGATCATTTAAGTTTCCTACACAAAAATCGATACACCGATACAGTAAGCGCATCGGCGCAATAAGCTTTAAGTTCAATGGATTGTTATCAACTTACTGATAAGGAGCCGATACTAGTTCCTGTCATGATATTACAACACACAATAACACACGTAATCTAAAAACATCCAGTAATTAAGGTCAAAGCAAAGAAGCGTTTTTTTTACGAGTGGAAATCCTCATGGATTCCAGACTTCTGCCGACTAGAACCACACGATGCACTGCCATCTACCCATGGCCGGGAGTACCGGGTATGCCCTCGGAAGGATAATCCCATGGCTCTCAAAGAAGCGCTCGTGGCCCCGCGGACTCAGTGTTCTGTAAACTATCACTGTAGTAGGCACCTTTCGCTGTGGCTGGTCCTCGGATAGAGGAACTACTTTGCCTTACAACAGTCTATGGTAGGGAGTTCCGGGTAAGCCCTCGGAAGGATGTCCCAGATTCCCAGCAGACTTTGGCTGCATCCGAGGGGTTTGTTCGGGTGGTGTTATGCCGCTACTTGGGGAAAGGGTGGATAGTTGGGTGCTATCCCACAACTATGAGGGGCGAAGAGACATGCCACCGTCTTGGCCTGCTTCTGTAAGAACGCCGAGCAGCCAACTCGCCCTTCTCACGCCCTCGGTCATGGAGGCCGGTAGTCCTAGGCGTACAGCAACCGGCGACGACCTCTTCGCCGACTGTGGAACTCGGGAGGAAGATTTCTCTCCCGCTGCCTCTACCTCGAGCATAATTTGCTCGCAGGAAGACGCAGCAGCATCCTACTTTCCCCCGCTGAAGATCATGGCCCTCACCATGGTCTCCAGCGTGAGAATGTCCAGGCCCGCAACTAGGTCTTGGCGCTGCAGTGCCCAAGCTGAGCACTCCGCCAGTGTGTGCTGCACCGTATCTTCGCTGCAGTCGGGCGGCTGGCATGGCACTCGGGTGTTACCTCCCGGTGTAACATCATGCTACGCTTGGTTGATATTGCTATGGATGCGTTGATATCCACCAATCACATTTTTCTCTTAGTACTGTGATCTTAATGCAGTGATTGTTTACCTCTAGCCAGCCCCGGATCTAGGGGGGGGCAAGCCGGGGCCCGTGCCCCGGGCGGCAAAATCAGGGGGGCGGCAAATCAGAGGGCGACAAATTCAAACTTTGCAGACAAATGCACAAATCATCAGTTAATAACCTTGACGATAGTAGATTACCTACCTAATATTAAACACTCCAACTTATTCAACTCTTTTGACAAAAAAATAATTTTGGTATTTGCTCAAATTATATCAGAAATTAACTATAGATATATGCCAGATGCTTGAAACGTAGCAAACAACAGTTGTGGAGGCGGCCAGCGCAGGGGCGGCCACAGTATTTCATATTCTGATTTTTGAAAATTTGTTGTGTAATTTTTAAAACATCTCTTGTTGCACCATACGTCAACGAATAGCGTTATAAAGTTTCTTTTCCTTTTGTCTTAAAAATGAAAAAAGCTAGGCTATTTTGCATAGGTACTGTTAAAAAGAGGATTAGGCACTTTTGCTCTGACCGTCTTAATTGTGCCGCTGGATGGCCAGATTCCTGCACGGGTGACGTATATCTACTATTCCCTGTGCTGGTCAGTTCCCTGCTTTATGCAGTTTAATTCCAGAGTACCACAGGGATCTGTGTTATCGAACACTATTTTTTCGGCATATTATCCCTTGGGTTCAATCATTGTTATGCAGACGACAGTACTCTATAACAGGAGAGTTAATCTGGCTGCCCAACAGAGGGGCGGCGCAAGCTGGAGGAAAAAAGGCGGCAGCTCGTAGCATATCTCAACCGGGTCTGACCGCATTTACCAATGGGACTGAGAAGAACTGGTAGATTTAATAAAGGTAACGGTAAATAAAGGCGTGTGCGTTTACAGCTGGAAGATCTCCTATCCGTCCTTTACCCTCTTTTCACAAGGCGGTAATACTACTAAAGGACTATCTAGATATCCTCTGACAGTTCAGAGGGGGGCGGTCCGACGTAGAAGAAAAGAGGTGGCATCTCGTGGCGAATCTCGTCCGGGCCTGATCGCATTTCCATATTTAGTTTAGAAAACCTGGTAGATTTAAATGCCAGGAAACACAGGAATGTGCGTTTACAGCTGAAAGATTCCCTTTTCTCCTTTACCCTCTTTCTTCAGAAGGAGAGAAACAACGGCAACCCCTTCTAGGTAGTTGTCGCAGATGATTACTGGGCACGGGAGCTTGTGTGACGAATACACCGGGAAACCACAGCTGAGTGACAACACTGCGAGGTGCACACATCGGAGGAGTGCACAGCGTGAGTGCAACATCGCCAGGTTCTATTAGTAGGTCTGGTCATGGCCATTCTCTTGCTGGAGATCATGGTGGCCATGATCTCCAGTGACAGTAAGTGGGATGTCACCTCGACTTTCTGCGGGCAGTTCATGCTCGTGAGTGGCGTGGCGTGGAGTTAAGGGAGCGGGAAACTGGAGATTACTGCGGCGCCCACGCCGCAGACTCGTCTTCGCCCAAGACTCTCGGTCTCCATGACCGGGGGTCTGAAGACGGAGGAGGCCTGCTCACCTTCTTAACAGAAGCAAGCCCAAGACGACAGTGTGACGTGAACGTTTCACGCATGCTACACGCCCCAAGAAGCGGGATAACACCTGAACAACCCCCAAAAATGCGGGAGAGGACCCGAATCCCCTAGGTAAGGTCGCAAAGGTAGCAAAAGTTGGGAATCCTGGGATATCCTTCCGAGGGCTTAGCCGGGGCTCCAGACCGTAGGCAGTGGTAGAATGTGTGTGCTTTCAATCGGTAAGAGTTCAGCATAGCATCCATGATGGATTTCCATACGTATCTAAAAAATCTTTTCATTTCATTACGCGGATTTCGCCACCATATAGGTGTCTGCTGTACAAGGCACATATTTGTACCTTCACCAATACTACCCTCAACTTTGAACAAAGGAACCTAAAAAATAGGGGGAGGGGGTTAACGGGGCGGCATTTTCACATTTTGCCCCGCCTAAAAAAATCTCTAGATCCGGGGCTGCCTCTAGCTAAGAAGCTATTTCGAATCCCATTTGAGATTTAATATTTTTAAGACACAAAGGAAATTTTACAGATAAGTTTTCGTATAATCTGCAATAGAATAGAAGTTTGCAACTTCCATAGGGTACGGTTACGGACTTACAGTGAACACTTTCAATTCTGTGGACCGTAGGCCTGTTAGGCAAGTCTGACAACCCACTGATTTATGAAAACCTACCTACCAATTAAAACACAACACCAAACACAAAAACCATGCATGTCTATTGTTAGTTAAACAAAACACTTTTCCTCATAAAACTTTATTACTTATCTAAGTTAATCACAATCATAAATCAATATCACACGTCAAAGACAACAATAATTTACCTTCTCATCCACCGAAAGAAACGATTCCCTCCTTTTCTACCGCCATTTTTCTTCTTTTTCCCCATTTTACTTCATAAATATCATACGACACAAACAGTTTTGTAGCACAGTACTTTAAAAAATCGAATGTTTGTTTTTTTATCACCACAGTTTAGGCACAAAACACTTTTACACTTCAATATAAGTCACGAAATTACCTCTGACCGACACTTCACAGGACTCTAAATACGCTCTTAAAAATAAAATTAAACAAATTAGTCACTAAAATTAGTATTTGAAAATAGTTGATAACAAAAGCTTTACAATATAATTAATAATAGAATTGAGAAATCCATTTCATTCCACCTATTTACAAAATGAAACCCAAATATTTACCAAAATGGCGGATTGGCGGTAAACTACGATATTTGAGTTTAGAACTGCGCGGTGTTCTTGCGCACACTGGGACTGAGTCGCGGACGAATTTAGACGCTAAAACATGGATGCACATTCGAGATATGCAGCGTTCATTTTATTTTGGTACATCTCTTATGAGAGAGACAGAGAGAAATGGATATGTGCTGGACAGATTGATTAAATGGAATTATGTACCTGTTCAAGTCTTTGTCGAGTGTTTCCGATGGAAATATCCCGTTGCCGTGTCTCACAAAATTAACAGAAATTGTGGGCCGTCAGCTGTGATTGATCGAAATTATCGTGTAGAAGTCGTTGCACATAGATAAAACAGATTACGAGTGAAAAAAGAAATACTGAGTCAGTAACCAAGACCCCAAAAACCGGAAAACTTAAATCAAATTTTTACTTCTAACACACTCAATGGCCACCAGTGCCGATCAAGAATCAATGTGCCCTTCGGCTAGATGTTACACATCAAGAATTGAACTGCGTTAAAAATAAATAATTAAAAAAGAAAATAGAGGATGATGAAGGATAGGAAGAAGCAACAAAATTCTGTTTTATACGTCAAAATTTGGTCGAAATCGACTAAAACCACAGGGCCCCTACCTATACGTCCAGCGGGTAACTTCTCGACTGGATGTGCCAGGAATCCCACAGACTTCGGTTACCACTGCGATGGTGGTAAAATCCGTAAAGTTGAAATGTCTGAAGCACCAGACGTGGGTATTTGGAACTGAAAGATTGCATTGATTGATGATGAGATGAGGAAGAAATGTGCACTTAAAATCGAAAGAACTTCCAAAATTTCACCGCCAGGGGGGTAGATATAGGGGTTTAAGTTTATAGTAGTAGTATGACTACACGTTGAGAACCACTCTGTGAATGAGGATGCTGATAGGTGAGTTTAAAGATGTTAAATAAGAGACCGTGACGTCATCGAACCACTTCCTGGAAGCCATGCCGGGCGCTTACCGTCAAAAACCACATGGTGCAGGTGTACGATGGTAGGGCACTACGGCAGGGAGCTCGAGCTGCGCACTCTGCAGGATATCCCAGTAATTAATGATACTGTATTGTTCTGTTGAGAAATTTTTAATAGTGCGCCCTTCCAGAATAGTTACATGGGAGATATTTGATTTGCACTTGACCGATCACAGCCAAGTGCAAATCGGAAACGGGCATGGAGGGTTTCGTACAAAAAACAGAGAGCACCCTCATGTTTTTTTTCTTTTTATTTTATGCCATGTCATTAATGCACTGGCAATACATTCCACAATAGTATTGCCAAAAGTGTAAAGAACACAGTGGAATTTATGTAATTAATGGCACACGAAGATAATTTGAGCTTACCGACGAAAACGATTTCCATTTTATAATATTATAATCTTTAATTTTATAAAATCTAATCAGTTATTTAAAAAAAATCTTCTGAACTAACTACCAAAGAGACTATGTATATTTTTGCTTTCCCAATCCAGTCTTATAAACCTAGGACTTACAAACACAGATTTTATGTATTTATTTAAAATATTAAATTCTAATCACACCACTGTAATCCTAATGTTTATTTACCGTTAAAACGCGCCATAAATCGTACAACATGTCTGACATAAGTAGAAAAATAATCCACAACTGTAAAGGACAGACAAAATAAATTTAGACGCGGTACTGTGAGTCATGTTGGGCTAAATGTGGAGATACTTCGAGATCGGAGGTGGTGATGCGACATTATAAACTGTTATTTGACATCCTATACATACAACGTTAATAAAATTTAAGTGTATGTTTGTAATTCTAAAATAACAGGCTTATCACTAAACATAAATCAATATGTGTTGATATACGATAGTGACCTTTTAAAAAAAGTTCTCTATTTATTACGAAAACGGCTGTACCGAGTTTAATGGGACCTTCACTGGCAGGTAGCTGATGTTATAAGAAGGAACTTTTAACGGTACTACTAGGGAGATTTCGAGACGCACCATATTCGGCTTACATATTTTGTCGAAGAAAAATGGGAATAAGAAACGTAAATTTTAAAAAAAATCTGTCGGAGCTGCCGCTAACTTCTTCGCACTCTACAGGTGATGAGCAACGGCAATAGTATGCAAATGCCTATAGATTTTTTCTATTAAATTTCTTGATTCTTAAATGTTGAAAACCAAAGATAATAACTATAATAGTATTACATACAGATCGGCAACTCCCTGTCGCGCCACAGCTGTCAATAGACGTACAATTTGCTTACATTTATTGATCACACGCATACATTCAAGCTGGAGTTTCCGCCCTGTGTTAAAAACCACTATTAAAATTGGCAAAGTAGGGGAGGATGTAGTGTGCCTTCACGAAGAGCGTTACCTTTGCTCGGGCCCTCCCCGTAAGTAGCGGCGAAAGCGGAAACGCAAAACCAATCACTACCGAGAAATGAGTCCCGACAGGGCTAGGGCGTCCCCCCTAGGCCTAGGCGACGCATACCGGTGTGCCCCCGTCGGTATGACTGCATGCGCACGCGGCGAAGGGGGCCGCCACCCTTCACGCAGCGCCAACTCTGGCGGGATGCGAGGAGCCGAGTGCCGGATAGGCACGTGGAATGTGCGTGGTGGTATGGAAGGTAAGATGAATGAATTGATAGATGTAATGAAAGAGCGATGCCTGGATGTATTGTGTGTCACAGAGACTAAGCGGAGGGGGAGCGGCATCGACGATCTTCCTGGCGGAATCATTGCTTTGTGGTCCGGAGTGGACCGAGAGGATCATGCCAGTAAGGGAGTGGGTGTCTTGCTCTCCTCCCGTTTGGCTTCTGGAGTGAAAGATTATGGATTGGCAGGCCCAAGACTCCTGTGGGTACGTATAAAACTGGGGATCACGAGAGTTTTTTTGGTCGCAGCCTATGCTCCCGTCAGCTCGGCTAATCCCCAAGTGCTCGCGGAGTTCTGGGATTCCGTTAGAGACGTCCTCGATTTGGCTGACGGGCATGAAAAGTTGATCTTGTGTGGTGATTTGAATGGATGGGTGGGGACCAAGCGAGATGGCTTCGATGCTGTCCTTGGTCCGTATGGAGATAAGAGAGCGAATGATGCTGGTAAGTCAATCTTAGACGTATGCTTGGAACAAGACCTCCTTGTGGCGAACAGTTTATTCCGTCACAAAGATATCCACACGTATACTTGGAGACGGAAGGAAGAAAAAAGTGTAATTGATTTGATTTTGATAGACAGTCGTCTCCGACATGCTATAAGGGATACAAGAGCCTATAGAGGCCCCACTCTTGAAACTGACCACTACCTGGTGGTAAGCCGGTTTGTTGGTCTTTTCAAGAAGTGGAGGCACTGGCGAGTGCGTGTCCCTTTCGGAGACTATGAAAGGATAAAGAGTGAAAAACTGGAAGATGAAAGCGTAAGGAGTATGTATGTAGGCTTAGTCAGTGAAAGGCTTGCAAACGCGAGCCTTTCCGGCTTAAATGTGGATGAATGCTGGAATATTATGAAAGAAAGTATAGTGGATAGTGCAAAAGAAGCATGTGGGAGTGCAAAGAGACATGAACATTCGAAAGGTGATGCCTGGTTGGATGCAGAAGTTCAATCCTGCGTAGCAAGAAAGAAGAAAGCGTGGTTGGATTATGTCTCATCTTTGCAACTGAATGACAGTATGAAAGACACGAAGAAAGAAATTTACCGCCTCTGCAAGAATGAAGCCAAAGCTTTAGTGAAAGAGAAGCGTGAAAGAATAAATATGATTGCGGAAGAGAAGCTGACGAGGAACTTCGAGACGAATACCACTCTTTTGGAGGGAGGTCAAGAAGTCTCGGAGCTGTTCGTCGGTTTCCAGAATGGATAAGATAAAAAGTAAAGCTGGGGACATTCTTGCGGACCCATTAGAGGTGTTAGAGCGGTGGAATGAGTACTTTGGAGAAATGTATGAATATCTCCCGGATGCGGGCACTGCGAGGGAGTCGATGACTGATCTTGCGGTGCAAGCATCAAGCGGAGATATTACTTTGGAAGAGATTGAATGGTCGATACGAAGCTTGAAAAATGGAAAGTCTGCGGGAATTGATAGGATATCTGCTGAAATGATCAAATTAGGTGGTCCTTGCGTCCGGGACGCCTTCTGGTCATTGAGCAATCTATGCTGGAAGACTGGAAGGGTCCCAATGGACTGGAGGCGTGCTATAATCGTGCCCTTGTATAAAGGCAAGGGCTCACGTATAGAGTGCGCCAACTATAGGGCCATCAGTTTGATCAGTATAGCAGCTAAAGTGTATGGCAAAATTATTGAAAGGAGAATGAGGGTGGAATCTGACGGATTACTGTGGGAGGCGCAGGGTGGTTTCCGAAATGGAAGGGGATGTATGGACCAAGTTTTCTCGCTCCGCAACATTGTAGAGAAGCAGCTGGCTGTAGGCCGGAAGGTTTTCTGCGGTTTTGTGGACATGGAGAAAGCATTTGACAGAGTTGTACGGAAGGATCTCTGGGATACATTGCCAGGATACGGGATTGATGGTGCGCTGCTTCGTGCTGTGCAGTCTACATATGTGGGATGTACGGCATGTGTGCGGGTGGGCGGCAGCCTGTCTCCCTGGTTTGACGTCAACATTGGCGTCAGACAGGGCTGCGTGCTGTCGGCTCTGCTGTTTGTCCTGTACCTGGACGATTGTCTTAAGAGAGTAAGATCGATGAATGTTGGATTGCGAATGGGTGACGTACTTGTTAACTGTTTGCTGTATGCAGATGATGCCGTGCTCATAGCCGAATCGCCATCAGAACTACAGTCACTAGTCACAACGATGAAAGATGATTGTCTAATGAGAGGCTTACATTTGAACGCGACTAAAACGAAAGTGATGGTATTCGAAAGAGAAGAGGACAGAACGAATGCCAGGATAACTGTAAATGATGTAGTGCTGGAACAGGTGGATGAGTTTGTATATCTTGGATGTGCATTTAGCAGGGATGGACGGTACACCGCTGATGTAGAAAAGAGGGTAACTGCGGGCAATAGTGTGAATGGAGCGTTAGGCAAACTTTTAGGTACCAAGGGCTTAAGTCAAAAGGCCCAGCTCGCAGTACACAATGCGGTGCTGATACCTACGCTAACGTATGGAAGCGAGAGTTGGGTATGGCAGGAAACGCATGAAAGTAGAATAAACGCGGTCGAGATGCGCGCGCTACGCAAAATCTGCGGAGTAACGCTCGCAGATCGCGTTCGGAATGAAGATGTAAGAAAGAGAATTGGTCTGAAAGAGAGTGTCGGTGTTAAAGTAAGGAAAGGCATGCTACGATGGTTCGGGCATGTGGAACAAATGGGAGATGAAAGAATGACAAAACAGATATACAACGCGAAAGTGGATGGACGTAGGAGTCGGGGAAGGCCACGACACACCTACCACGACCAAATTAATCGTGTTAGTTGAAGGTGGTGTCAAGAGCCGTAGGAACCGACGTGCATGCATGAAAAGAAAAATGAAAGTTGAAGAAGCAAGTGAGGTGTGTATGGACCGTGCCGTGTGGCGCTCGGTTCTTTCTGCCTACCCCGCAAGGGATTTGGCGTGAAGATAGATAGATAGATAAAATTGGCAAAATTAAAATTTGTTCTGCATAAATAACCTATATATATAGGATATCTTGTCGAAGCCGCTCTTGTCAGTAAAGTTTTACTACGGTTCATCTACTTATCCTGGGACATCCTTCCAAGGGCTTATCCGAGGCATCCGGCTGTAAGGTATTGGTCGGGTGTGCGTTCGCGCAGCGGAATGTTGTTGAATTTAAAGATTTTAATTATGCAGATATTTAGTGTATGACGTCGTGTAATTGTGTATGGTAAAAGAAAATTTGTGTATGCAGCCATTGTGGAGAAATTCGCTAAAAACTGATTCCGCTGGGCGAACGTTGACCTGGCGGCACTTTTTTTAAATCCATGCACTTAGAAGAAAAAAAATGAGTCCAACAATTAGTGTGTATTTGTGTGTAATTGTGTATGTATGAATAAAATTAGTGTATGCATTGACTTCGGAGAAATTCAAGTTTCCGCTACGCGAACGTTTGGCCATTAGCTAGTTTTCATATAAAGCGCTTATATAGAGAGCTGTAGATTTTTACATACGTTGTTTTGAATTTGTTTATATTTGTTTGAAAAACCGATTTAGAAAAAAACCTAGGGCTTAAAAGATAAAAATATAAACGTAAAATACGCTAATTAGATCGTAGTTCGTAAAGTATGCACTTTGGGGTCTAGATTTTCACGTTTATACAAACCTTGTAAGTGCCTGCAACATGTTGCCAAGTATCAATGAAGTTCCGTTAGTAATTAAAGGGTTATAGGACAATTTACCGTGAATAGATCACTGTTTACAAAGCAGTCAAATATCACGACGTTGTAAAGGAATTGCATAGTAAAATGTATTCCAATAATTAGTTTATTAATTCAACTACTCACATGCAAAATTTCATCTCATTAAATTTAGTAATTAAAGAGAAACAATTAAAATACTGACTAAGCATCGAAAGCCTACATAACCCGACCAAGTTCGAATGGCTACAAAAAAGCGGCCGTGCCATATATCTTAGTAACGTTCTTAACCTTCCAGTATAGTATTTATTAGTATGGTACAGTTGCGTACACAAGCGTTAGGAAAAAATAAAACAATTGCATGTCTTGAACGAGAAATATTTTTTTAATAATAACGCCACTATCTACGATAAAAATAAATCTTCTGTTAACAAGTACTTCTCTAATTAAACATCTGTGTACAAAAATATTTATAATTACATATAATAACAAAAATATTTATAAATAAATATAATTATTATGTATTTATTATTTATTTCTCGCCACCTGTAACGTAGAAACCCAAAAATGGCAAAATGTGGGTGACACAGAAATGTCACACCTCTGCCTACCCGTTCTAGGCCAACAGCCGTAAGGGGTCGTCCATTAATCACGTGAGGCTCGAAAGGGTGGGGAGGGGGTCTGACAAAAATCACCAAACATCACCAGGGGGGGTGGGGGGTGTAGTGAGATATCACGTGTATTTATTTCGAACAGCAACTTTACAACCCTGAATTTGAGATCCCTGTAATTTCTGAAAAACAAAACCTACAATCATAAAACTTGTATGGAATAATTGATAAAGCACTTAATTCCTTTCTTACATCAGAAATTAATTGAAATCGAAGGGCATATTAGTATACCCACATTTCACCTTTTTATAATTTGTCCCACGTAATACGTTGTGAGCCGTATTGCCGTGTTTAAATGGACAGGCGCAGGTTGTGACTGCCTGCTGTTGAAATAAAGCCTTCAACTTGGCTTAACGACTGCCATTTTACTGGCAACCGGGACCAACGGCTTAACGTGCCTTCCGAAGCACGGAAACTCTCAATTGAAATTAATTGAAATCGGAATACCTATGCGTTGATCATACAAAACAAAAATCATTATGTTTTTCATCGTGTCTCCCAAAGGAACCGCGCAGAATATCGGCATCAATCCGATCAATAATAATCTCAAATTACGTCAGTATTATTTAAAATGGTACTATCCATAGTTTTGGCGTGATTCAGAAAGACATACAAAAAAACTATTTTAGCTTCAGTATCGTATGTAATGGAAGTTACATAGATAGAATGTCTAGTAAAAAAATATCTTGGTAAATAATTACCAAATATATTTGACGTACAGATTTTAAACTCTCTATAGCTGTATTATAAATTATGTTGATTAGATTAGCCGATGCACGCAGCTATGACCCCGTCCACCGATGATCATTTGGGGGAAGGTCTCTCTTCTTGTTCCGGAGATGCCTTCAGAGCCCACCCGCTCACCGCTCTCTATCCTCTCTGCTTCCAGAGAAGCGCTCGAGAGCGGTGTGATGCGGGCGAGAACCCCGAAGTTTTGGGGGCCCCCGGGGGCCGGGCCGACGTGAATAATCTTTGAACATCAATGACGGCTGTAGGATGAGGAGGGACACCGCGGGATTTAGTGGGTAGTTGCTGCCGCCGCAGCTTGGATGATGGTGCCAAACCGCGTTCCCCAGGTAACAAAAAAAAACGCAGCTCAGTCTACGAGGATATCGATAGTCGTGATAAAAATCATAATGATCGTATGGAAATTCAAGCTTGATTATTGTACTTTTGTTCATTACTTCGCTTCTATTTAGCCAACTGCGATCAAACCAACGTAAGATTTTAAGTTTGACAAACTGACACCTTCTTTATTAGCTCCAAAATAACGAATATTATATAGAAACACGACGGGAGTAAATGAAACGGGAATTATATTAAAATATTAATACCATATCTGTCTTTATTATGTGACGCAAACGAAGTTGCGCGAATTAGCTAAAGTTTGGATAGATAATAACAATAGAGACTTCTATGTATAAAATTAAAAAAAAAACTAAAAATACACGTGATTCGGCCCAGGGGGGGAGGGGTAATCTGAAACCTCACCAAATATCACCAAGGGGGAGGGGGGGTCCGAAAAATGCCCAAAAAAACATCACGCGATTAATGGACGGCCCCTAAGCATATGAATGAATGAATGAAAATACAGCTCTAAGCGACTAACATGACAATCCTTGGGCGCGCGCCCCAGTAACGGCAGAACTTGGCATACAACTCATGTGCGCGCACAGGCGCGTCTATTTCGAGCGTATCAGGAGCGCAGCTGAGGTGCTTCTCATGACTAGTCCCTTGTTCATAAAAACTTAACGTTAACAAACGCTTGCTAAACATACTGTCATTGGTTAGAGACAGCAATAGACTTAAAATGTGTTTTAACTAAAATAGGTTTAATAAACGATGATGAATATGAGGGTAAGGATATTAAGTATTTTGAGCTTCAATAAAAATTTAAATCACTGATCAAATAACTAGACTATTCAGATGTTCAGATTTGAGAGTCTGCCTAATATACCTAAAAATCACCATTTATAATGTGCTTATAAACTAAAACATTGGTATAAAAAGGTATTTTCAAGAAAATATTAAATATTCTTTAATTAGCAGCCTATAAATTATATCGAAACAACAATTGTGTTATCACCTGTACCAATTCAAAACCGGTATTAGACTGTAAATTTTAGAATGTTACCTAAATATATTGCGCGGCCGCTTTTTTGTGGCTATTCGAACTTGGTCGGGTTATGTAGGCTTTCGATGCTTTGTCAGTATTTTAATTGTTTCTCTTTAATTACTGAATTTAATGAGATGAAATTTTGCATATGAGTAGTTGAATTAATAAACTAACTATTGAAATAAATTTTACTATGCAATTCACTTAGGACGTCGTGATATTTGACTGCTTTGTAAACAGTGATATATTCAAGGTAAATTGTCCTATAACCCTTTAATTACTTACGGAACTTAATTGATACTTGGCAACGTGTTGCAGGCACTTACAAGGTTTGAATAAACGTGAAAATCTAGACCCCAAAGTGCATACTTTACGAACTACGATCTAATAAGCGTATTTTACGTTTATATTTTTATCTTTTAAACCCTACGTTTTTTTCTAAATCGGTTTCTTAAACAAATATAAACAAATTCAAAACAACGTATGTAAAAATCTACAGCTCTCTATATAAGCGCTTTATATGAAAACTAGCTAATGGCCAAACGTTCGCGTAGCGGAAACTTGAATTTCTCCGAAGTCAATGCATACACTAATTTTATTCATACATACACAATTACACACAAATACACACTAATTGTTGCACCCATTTTTTTCCTTCTAAGTGCATGGATTTAAAAAAAGTGCCGCCAGGTCAACGTTCGCCCAGCGGAATCAGTTTTTAGCGAATTTCTCCACAATGGCTGCATACACAAATTTTCTTTTACCATACACAATTACACGACGTCATACACTAAATATCTGCATAATTAAAATCTTTAAATTCAACAACATTCCGCTGCGCGAACGCACACATTGGTCGGGCACAATTTGGTTTTAGTCGATAAGAACTTTTATTCCAACCAGTCCGACTGGTAGTCCGATGATCGAACTGCTTGGACAATTTTCTTCCGACCGGTTAAAATGATTCCGACTGATGACTAATCAGACTGTCCAGCATCCATGAGGATTTCCAATCGTAAAAAAAGCTTTGTCTATTTATAGGAGTATTTTGGCAAGGCGTGGTGTTATAGGATTAAGATACGTCCTGTATTACACATACAGCTCATAATACCCATATGTTGCCAAATCTCACCTTTCAGTAGATCATACAAAAAGGATAAAACACATACATACAAGTTCCTATTTCTGTCGTTTCCTCATTCTTATCGCGACAGTTGGAAGTCGCCCAAACGGCGTTGCACCATAGTGACGTAACATTGTTTACGTTTTTGTTAGTAGATATAGTTTTTTTTTGACCTATATTTTTTTACGACTACCGCCAAAATGATGATTCTGTTTGAGTTAAGTCTTTCGAGAAATTTAAGAATAATCTCGTTCATCTAAACTTTAAAATGAGCCATCGAACTAACCAATTATCAAATAAGCCTGTGGCAGACTGATTGAGGTAGGCTTCTCCCAAATTATTTCTTTTCATATACTTATCATTTTACTGTAAGACACTGGCCAGACAGGTTCGGTACAGAGTTTCGAGATTTTGCTCTCTTCTACATGATCTTAGTTAGTCAGCAGGTCCAAAACTAGCAGTAGCAGGTGAAGCTGGATTATACCTTTTGTAGTTGCGAAATTCTATCAGTTCTCTCTCGAGAGAACTTGGTATATCACAACTGTAGAAGGTATAAAATCCTACACAGATGCTATGCCGGACTCCTATCGACTAAAACTTATCCCACCTAACAGGCTACGGTTAGGAGCCCCGGATAGCCCCTCAGAAGAATACCCCAGGACTACTATAGAAGGTGTAAGCCTAAATGTCTTCAAGACTACTGATTGTGACTCTCACGGTTGGCGGTCCAATGGTGTGCCTTTTCATGCTCCGCTTAAAGAAAGAGTTAAGTACATACATACATCCATACATCCTCACAAACTTCGCCTTTCATAAATATTAGTAAGATTTATGTAGGTAAACGTAGGTGGGGTTATTTATTGTGAAGATAAAATTTTATCTTTATGCGTCTTCCAATTATGGTGTGTGAGGCCTCCATTAGTGATAGTATTTCTTTTGTGGGTAGGTGCAGTTAAGTAGGGTGACTGAACTTTCTTTTGGTTGCATACAGTCACGCCTTTTTCCTAAGTTAAATTTTGTAAATTAAGATAGGTACGGCTTAATGAACCCCGGTTTAAGAGGGAAACATTGTTACTCATGTAAACAAGGATTTATAGCAATGAACAAGACCAACAAACTGCCCTAAGTAAGAAATTATATATTTCAATTTTTTTTTTAGAACAGTTACACCGGACTTAAACTCGGTAAAGTTAAAGGAGAAGTTCGAATATCTTGGAACTCACATCGAAATAAAACAGAACATAAATTGAGTTGGAAAGAAAGTGACTCTACTTCCCTCCTTTCCAAACCGGGAGAATAGGAAGGAAGCCCGCTTTTTGGATATTAGGTACTTCCAGGATTTCCTCCTTCTATGCGCCCTGATTTTCCACTTCATATACTTTAGATATGTAGGTAAGTACTTAATTGAAAATTTTTGTGCATAAAATAAGCAATTCTAGGTGTGTATGAGAATGTCGGGATGGAACACTTTACGAGAACATAATGTACTGTATTCTGCATGTACTTAACGACTACTTCGTAAATACTACAATGCACTTATTCTGTTTAAGTATCGAAAGGGATATGTCCAAATTTACTTGATCTCCCCTAACACCTGTTTTCTAAGTGAAATGTGCATCTTCAATGGAGTGTATCGGTCTGGTTTCACTGGATGACACTTTCGAGTTTCACGCACTGACGAATGACACGCATTCTATTTTCAAAAGGGATTTACGTTCCGTTTTCGCATTTCGAATATGTGTTTAAAATATTTCAGTTAAAGAGGTTTTCAAGTTTCAAAATTTATGTTCAACTCGATTAACTAAATGGCTCCGCTCGCTTGGAATTCTTTTCCCGTTTTCGCATCCCACGGGAGTGTGCTCCAGGATTTTCAGAAATATGTGTTGCTACAAACTATTATCTATCCCTGTACCACAGTATAACCGAATTTCAGCCACATTCGCACAAGCGTGATAGAGTTACAAACATCCAGACATCCAAGAATCCTCACAAACTTTGGCATTTATAATATTAGTACGGTTATTAGTAGAAAGTAACGATTTGTCACAATGACTCAGATCATAATAACAACATCAACAATCATGATGGCTTTAACAGACTACTGTATGGATGTTAGATTAAGTTACCCTACGAGTCTTCAGTCGCTCCGAATAAAAATTGACGCACTTTTTGAGTTATCGAATGCATTTTAAAGCTTTTCTTTGATTTAATACGTTCTACCCACAGTAGTTAAATCATTGCTGTAGCAAATCTGCAAACGGGCATCTTTAAGGTAGAATATAAACAAAGCACACCAACACACTTTCACCACAAAGCACCATCACATGTATGTATACTAAGCCTAAGTCAAACTACATCTTAAAAAAAGAAAGTTTGAAATTCTTCACTAAAAAGGCCAGATTACAGATTAAAATACTCTTTATGGTATAATTCCAAATTTAAAACTAAGAACCATTGGATTGCGAGCGTTCTTCCCGAGTCCTGTAGCGTCAGTCGCAAGACGTTCGCGGCAACTGAGATATTAGAAAATGTGCGTTTTCGGGGAAGTCGTATGTTTAATTATAGTACGCTATGAAATGTTTGATACACCGTATGTGTATGCGTGGTAAAAATATAGCACGAAAAAGTAATAGGTAGCATGGTGTTTCAACACCTTCGTAAAGCAATAGAATGGATTTACTAGAATAATACATGAAATTTAAAAAAAAGTTTTTACAGTAGCCGTACTTATGCATAATGATGATGGATGATTAATAATACTTAATAATCAATACCTATATATACAGTGCCTATATTAAACTCAGTGAAAATATTTGATAGGTACTCACAAATGTATATTACTAGCTGACCCGCGCAACTTTGTTTTGCGTGATAAATGAAGAACCACTTGACCGATTTTGTGCAAACTTCACATAAACCATCTACTAAATAGTCCGAACAAAGCCTAAACATTTGGTTTGGATAGGTGAGCCCGTTCTTGAGTTATAAAATTACAACGAAAAGTGGCATTGATTTTTATATATATAGATTAAGTAAGTATACCTACCTATTTATTAAAACCCCAAATCCAAATTCAAAAATATTATTAATAATAACTAACTAAAAATAATTATTATAAGTCGAGTTTATTAGCAGTTACGATTCAAAAGTCCAAAACTTCAAATCCATACTGATTCAAAAAAGCACATATTATCTCATTTAAAAAAAAGACGACCGAATGTTATGTTGCGCGAGCTTGTTGGTCAAATCAAATAGCGCGGGCTTTCTGGGCTTCCGCTTCCGGTACAACTTTCGTCCTATTTAACGTAATATTAGCACAGATTGTAAGAAACCGAAACAAATTCAATGTTTAAACTTCAAATGACTAATATTTAAAACAAAAAGGTTGTGAAGATGTTTGTAATTTAATCGCGCTTTAACGTCTCGATTGGATATTTTTTCTGAAAGGGCAAAGTCACAAATATTAAGTACCTATCACTTTCATTTTTTTTTCGTGAGCGAAAATCCTTATGAATGCTATGCCAGATTTCTACCAACTAAAAAAGCTCGAGAATCCTGCTTAACAGTCTACGGTTGGGAGCCCCGGGTAAGCCCTCGGAAGGATACCCCAGGACTCCCAACAGACCTAAGGCTACCACTGCGGCCTCGCCTAGGGGTGGGAGAGGTTCGGGTACTATTCCACGTATTATTATTCGGGGGGTTTTTCAGGTGTTATCCCGTTGTCATCTAGGGCCTGCTTCTGTAAGGACGGTGGGCAGCCCCCTCACCGTCTTCAGGCCCCCAGTCATGGAGGCCGATAGTCTTGGGCGAAGACACATCGGCGGCGCCCTTGCCGCCGCGCTGACTGCGGAACTCGGGTGGGAGAGTTCTCTCCCGCTCCCTACCAGCTGCCCCTTTCACGAGCATGACCTGCTCGCAAAAAGAGGCAGCGCAGTCCCACTTACTCCGGCTGGAGATCATGGCTCGCACCATGGTCTCCAGCGAGAGAGTGTCCACGTTCAGACCTGCCACGAGGACCTGGAACTATTGCGCCCACGACGTGCACTCCACCAATGTGTGGAGCGCTGTGTCCTCACTGCGCTCTCCACAGTGCTGGCACTCGGCTGTGGTTTCGAGGTGTATTCGCTATAGATACTTACCGAAGCTACCGTGCCCGGTAGGTAAGTGTCTGCGACAACCGGTAGGAGAGAGCAACGTGTCTCCTATCCAGCCACTCGTCCATGACCGGTTGGACCGCTGCGACTGTGGCGAATCCCCCCTTTGGTTGCTCAAGTCGCACCTTCCACGTCTCCACGGTTTCCTGGTGGAGCTGGGACCGCCGAGCCTCGATTTCTCGAGACGCAGGCCTGTGGCCCCGCTCCAGCGCCTCCTTGCGCCATTCAAATAGTAACGCAAGGGCTCTCGCTTCCAGGTACCATGGAGGGGTCCCGGCTAGGAGACATGTCTCCTCACCTGAAATCGTGCGGTATCCCCTTATCACCCTGACGGCCATCGCCCTCTGCGGGCTAAGTAATCTAGCCAAATTGTTGGCCGTCAGGGTCTCCGCCCATACACCTACCACTTTCATATTTTTTTTTTTTTTAGGAATAAGAATAAATAGTAAAGAAAAAGTAAAGAGAAAGAATAAAAATAAAGTAATTTAGTTATTATTAAAATTAAATTCAAAAGACATTTATTTGCAGTAGAAATCATTTATCGTTGCGCACCTTTTTTTAAATGGCACGCATCTATTTGACTGCGCAAACACATGCGCGGCGAACTTCAGAAGGACCGCAACTGCCGCAAGCAGGCGAGCCCCAATATTTTAGACTCCAAATAGGTACGACTTGCTTTATGCCTTAGTATTTTATTCAGCGCTCGTAGCCCCGTACCCTAGCCATAAAAATAAGCAGCACATTAGTATTAAACGTATTTATTTATTTTAAAGTTCAATCACCAAATAAAACACGGACTAGTTAGATTTGCCTCACGAGTTTATTACAGTCCAAGGCATAGACAATTGCGAGAACTTCCGGCCTCCATGAACGCAGGCTTCGAGGTGAAGAAAGAGCTTTGCCCTAGCAAAAGCAGATCCTAGGAGCGGCGGCGCGGCGTGTCGTGATTCGCGTGCTTCATTCAAAGCCAGAGTGACTAAATCCATCTCCTAGGAACTGCTCGTTAGGCAAAGCCTAGCCTGTCAGGGAACCCCTACACATACAATTAACCCACAATGTCTACGGGGTCAAGTGTTCAACAATGAAACACTAAAAGTTCATAACCTCGTACATCTCATGTTTTTGCTGATAGAAGTCTATAATTTTACAGGCATGTAGTCAATATGATTGGGTATCGAATGTCATTTATAGATTTTTTTAAATAAAGTGATTTGAATCGACAAAGAAATAAAAACTAAGAAATGGGATTTGTGTCATTGTGTCCATATAGGCGTACGCAATGAAACACCATATATTCAACAATGAAACACCATAAATAAACTGTGCCTAATTCAAATTTTGTTTAATGTAGGTAGTTATTAAAGAAAGAGCAGTCCGTTTCTACGTTAAATGCAGTGGCACGACGTGCCATGCTGCATGCTTCAGGCTTTTTTAATGACAGTTATGCATGCCCTGATTTATAAGACCGTAAACATTCGATTCCAGCCATTTCCCCAGCTAACAGAATATCGAATATTGTTAATTTTTGCCATTTGGTAAGCAATACACCCCTCGTCCTTTTTACAGCTTTGTTACGAGCCATCTTAAAATTAAAACAAATTTTAATAGATAAGGTTTCACAATATCAACCAATAAAAATCTATAAAACAGTGTTTCATTGTGTCCATTGTTAAACTGTTTCATTGTTGACTACCTAGGGTTTATCTAACTAACTTTTAATTTATGTTCACAAAATTGTAACTTTGAAACAAATGAAATATGCCAAAATAATCTACAAAACATGTACAATGCAGGATAATCATAAAAAATATAATATTCCTAACCATTAAATAATGAAAAATCTTTAAAGATAGCCAGAAATACTTCAATTTTTGACGAAAATAGTAAATATGAGCCGCAGACGTGTCTTTTCTCACGCGGTGCCGCCGCAAACTGGGATACGCCGGTGGTATCTATTGAGTGTCCTTACGCGATATATTGCACTAACTGCCAACGTGGCGTTTTGGAAATATTACTATGTTTTATTGTGTACCACTGTTTCATTGTTGAACACTTGACCTATTCATATCTTTTCTGCAACTGTTTCCATTATGTATAGTGTACTTAGACCATATATCACGGGACTAGCCTTTGCGAACCACCGCATACAAAAATATTCTGCCAGTTTTCATACAAGTGAAGGGGGAAACACAAAGACATATAAAATTTCATTGCATTTGAAAATGTATTAATCGACAAACGCGTAATGGCTGTAGTGTGTTAATTTTATTGTACAGTCAACTACAATGAAATGTACTAGTTTAATCATATAAAATGATGTACTGATGTACAGTGCTTTTTATAAAGCCAAAAGACCAAATGGTCATGTGCAATGGCAGAAAACAATGCTTAAGTAAGGCGCATCCTGTGGTTAGATGATCTAAGATAGTGTACAATGTAGTTAAGACGTGGTCCAACATACCATGCATTTTGTCTGATACAATATCTCTGTCTTGGAAAGTCTCCAAAGACGACACAGAGACAAGGAGTGGTTGTCTTGAAGAAAGCAATTAAAGATATTACACTGGTCATAGCAAGATTATTATTTAATAATAATGTGGCTGTTTAGAACCTTAAATGCAACGGAGTCTTAATTTAAATTTGTACAGAGTGCAGTAAAATTCAAATATAGAAGCCAGAAGCATTCTATTCGTTGTTTATTGTCTATGGCTAGACAGTCAGTTTGCAGCTCAGTGCAACTCTGGCTTTTCGCCAAGGCGGGTGCATCGACCCTATCTGTGTTTGATATGTCTTTTTTATGTCTGTGAATTAAGAATAGATTCGTATCGTATGTAATGCAGATAGATTTGTTTTTATCACAATAATATTATGTATCATGAAAGTTTAAACAGTGGTAGATCCATTTGGTGAACAGGTTACATAGTTTTTAGCTATTTAGGCTTCGCTAATGGCATACTTCACACACCACACGTTGCACACCATACCTGAACAGAGATTCTTAATTAAGAGTGTGGAAATCCACTTAATGTGTCGACATTTATGGACACTGCTCCGTTCCCTTAGGTAGTTGCGTGACTATACGTAGCCTATATTATATAGCACTCAGAGATGAAATGGCTACTTTTCCAACAGTAAAAAAGAATTAGATTATCAAAGTTACAGTCGGAGCCTTTGCTGTCCAATATCTACTTTCTTAAAAGCTAACTCCAAAACAAGCGGAAAATAATAGCTCTGCGGGCGACTTAGATCATCTAACCACAGGATGCGCCTTACCTAAGCATTGTTTTCTGCCATTGCACATGACCATTTGGTCTTTTGGCTTTATGAAAAGCCTGTACATCAGTACATCATTTTATATGATTAAACTAGTACATTACATTGTAGTTGACTGTACAATAACAATTAACACACAACAGCCATTACGCGTTTGTCGATAAATACATTTTTAAATGCAATGAAATTTTATATGTCTTTGTGTTTCCCCCTTCACTTGTATGAAAACTGGCAGAATATTTTTGTATGCGGTGGTTCGCAAAGGCTAGTCCCGTGTTATATGGTCTAAGGCGGGCGAGCTCGTATGGACTGTTGACAAAAATGTGTAAATACCCACATCCTACAACATAATTACAAGGTAGATGTAATAATGACCTCATTGTTCATGATCCGTGTTTTATTTTCTTTCTGACGATTTCAATTAAAAGAGAACGATTTGTATTTAGTTATTTGCCTGGAAACTTTAATGGCTACTTTATAGACTTAGGTAAACAAACAAGTCGTTAAAAAGACATTTCGTCGAAGTAAAAGCTGTTTATCAGAGTCATAAATTCAAATTGATTCACGATGAAGGAATGTTTTTTTTAAGTAAATACTAGCACATTGGTATTTAATTTAATTTCTGCCATTTTCTTACACCAGGAGTTCACAGTTGTTTTGGACGAGGCCTATCAGTACATACCTATAATTGAGAAGTACTAGGTATTTCTGGATTGGTATTTTAGCAACCCTTCTAAATGGAAGCGTTGCAAACGGTTACCCATCTCGTCGCTGTCATCAGTGTTACACAGACAATCAACGCAGTGGTTATTTAAATCACAGATCAAGCGGGGCTACAAACTAAAACTCTTTAGGTACCTAAGGAATAAATATCACGTGTTATTATTTGGACTTACGTTGAAGCAGGGACACTTCCTATACTAAGAAAATTTACTGGGCTGAGTTATATATTATGCATATATTACGTTAGACCAACCACCACCTTCCCAATATAGGTACCTTAAAGTTAATCAATCATTATAACAATTAGTATCGGTCAGAAACAATTACCATTTAATCGATCTTGAAGCACTCCAAAAGGTTAATACTTCCTATACTAAGAAAATTTACTGGGCTGAGTTATATATTATGCATATTATATTACGTTAGACCAACCACCACCTTCCCAATATAGCCTTAAAGTTAATCAATCATTATAACAATTAGTATCGGTCAGAAACAATTACCATTTAATCGATCTTGAAGCACTCCAAAAGGTTAATATCCACATTATTTTCACTACATGCACTAATGTCTCATTTAAACTATTTGTTAAACTTTCAACTGTTTTGAATCCCGCGTTTTGATTTATAATTATTAATCGAAGCCGTGCTGGCTGGATACAGAAAAAAAATACATTGAACGGTAAGCCCGTTCCATTTCTTAAAGCTAACTGCAAGAAAATATGGCGGGAAATGATGACAAACCAAAATGGTGGTGTAATAAATGGCTTCAATTAGGATTCATGTTGTGTTCACGTCCAAATACGAGAGTGTAACGTCGGAAGAATTCATGAGGTGGCATCGGAAGCGGGTCAATGGATAAATAATTGAGTTGTCGATTATGGCACCTGCCTCTATAAGTAGAGGTGCAGTATTTTGATTGTCTCGGTACGAGAGGTCGCGAGTATTAATACTTATGTGTATAAAACATTCAGAGGGGTGCAGGCATTCGCCCAAGACTATCGGCCTCCATGATCGGGGGCCGCTCACCGTCCTTACAGAAGCAGTCCTTAGACGACAGCGTGACATGAGGGATTCACGCACGCCCCAACAAGAAGCGGGGTAACACCCGAACAAATAAAGACGCGGGATAGCACCCGAACCCTCCCTAGGTGAGGCCGCAGTGGAAGCCGTAGGTCTGTTGGGAGTCCTGGGGTATCCTTTCGAGGGCTTACCCGGGGCTCCCAAACGTAAGCTGTTACGTAGAATACGTGTGGTTTTAGTCGGTAGGATTCCGGCATAGCATCCATGTAGGATTATCCTCACGTTAAAAAAAGGGGTGCGGGATTTGTATGACGGTATAATATTGCAAAGTACGACATCCCTACTAATACATAAAGGCGAAAGTAACTGTGGCTGTTTGTATCACTTTCAAGCCCCAGCCACTGAACCGATTTCCTTTTATTACAAAAAAACTGGAGGGGTTGAAATAGGTAATGAGATGAAAGTCTGAATCAGGAAAGCTTTAGCACGATAACGGAGTCGTGGGCAATAGTTTTGTATTCTATAAATCGTTCATGAAAGTTAAGGGGTTCCCATGAAAGCCTTCTTGCATCGGTAAAAGTTCGAGGATTTCGAGGTAAATCTACGGGGGAACCCTTACAGCGAATTCAGTAGATACCTGGGAGCTTTCTTTCCCATAAAGTTTTCAGCAGCACTTGCTTGGTCGTTGGTACCTTTTCTCGAGGGTGTAAGTATTCTGCAGGATAGCCTACTCCTCCGAAAATTACTGCACATACCTATATATGGCTTGTGTGGCCTAACCATCTTTAAACTGTAACCGTTTCGAACGGTTCGAGGAAATGGTTATGATTAGGTATGATTTCAGAATTCGGAACACAGATAATAGTCCAAGTTTTTAAAATTAATCACTTGTGTAATACAGTTTTAGGTGGCCCGTTCTTCACAGATATGCCATTACCACGTAACTGCCTTTAGCTCAGGCTTAGGGTAATCCAGGCTAACCGCGGACAGCTGATATCGAAGGAATGCCGTCAAGATAAAAAAGAATTCCTATGTTATCGCCACAATCTGCCGTATGAGATGCCTGCTGGCCGATATTGTCCAATAAAGTTAGGCTTCTGTGCATTGGCAAATCTTTTTTGAATCCGGTCTCTGTAGTTCTTTAATGTGATCTAGGCTATTTAATTGGTATACGGGTTAAACGGATTCCAAAGAAGGATTAAGATTACATACTTAATGCTTTATAATTCCTTTGAAGAATGTGTTGCATCAATCAATCAAAGTTCTCATCTCATCAATTTCCAATCCTGATCGTTTTTTGAGGGTGGTCAACCCTGGGCTACTGTATGTGATTAAATTTTCCTTCTCCACGCCATATCCTTATCCATTAGTTCGCAGGTGCACCACTGGCGGGTGAGCCTTGTAGGGGTCCCCATTCAAATTTATCGTATTAAGTATAAATTTGCATTACTCATACATTCAAATCCCTTAGCACCAGAGTTCATTAAGTAATCGTTTTAATGAATAATGCAATGCAAATGGCTTAGATTAATTACTATTGTTGTGTATTCAGTATGCAGGTCAAATTCCTATATCTTGTGCACACAATGAAGTTGGATAGAGCTTGTGTACAAACATACATACATACATACATATCATCACGCCTGTTTCCCATCGGGGTAGGCAGAGACTATGGCTTTCCACTTGCTACGATCCTGGCATACCACTTTCGCTTCTTCTACTTTCATAAGTGCTTTCATACACGCTCGCCGGTTAAGGGTGCTCTTGACCTGGCCTTTTTCCAGCAGGTCATCAATTTGGTTACCATGCGTACGCCGAGGATGACCCCTACCAGCTTGCCCATTCATTCTCGCCTTATAGATCTGTTTAGTCAGTCTATTTTCATCCATCCTCTCAACATGTCCAAACCATCTAAGCATCCCTTTTTCTATCTTTGTCACTACATCTTCAGTTATACCACATTGTTTTCTAATCACGCTATTTCTTACTTTGTCCATCAATTTCACTCGAGCTATACTTCGCAGACTTCTCATTTCCACTGCATTAATTTTACTTTCATGCTTCTTCTGCCACACCCAACTTTCACTACCATACATAAGTGTGGGGATAAGCACACCCCTATGCACAGCCACTCTTGCCTTCTTAGACACGTTTTGACTGCTCATAAAGGTATGCATCGCCCCATTCACTTGATTTCCTGCCAAAACTCTTCTCTCAATATCCTGGTCACACTTTCCATCCCTCGTAAATTTTGAACCCAGGTATACAAATTCTTTCACCTGTTCCACTCTTTGCCCTTCGATAATAATAGGGCAATTCGTCATACATTTCTCTCTTTCAAAAACCATTACTTTAGTCTTACTTACATTCACTTTCATTCCTCTACCTTTCAGCGCCTCATGCGTACATACTCATGTGTACAAACAAACAAGCATATTTAAAATAAAATAAAATAAATAAAATAAATAAAATAAGTCTCTTGGAACTGTGGAAAAATAACTACCTACCTATCATAAATTTACGCAACTCGATCATTTCTTGATCTCATAACCAGCTACGAAAAACAAATAAATTTATTATTTATAGTAACAGATTCGGCGTGATATGTTTGCGGGACACAAAGGAGGCATGGCTCCTTCGATCAGACAAAAGATGCCCTTTGAGCGGCTGCTAAATATTAGTTGATGCACTGGTGTTTATCACACCTTTTTCTACCTTTAGCGCCACCTGAGAAGTCTGATAGTGCAAGCAGATTTTCCAGTATCTGATGTTCAACTTCCCTTCGTGATGGTTTTGGGAATGCATTTGGTAACTTTACTACTCTGCAGGGGCAGTAAAACGCCTTGTGTGTGTGGGGTTCCTGTGCCCAGGAGAGGGGTCAGACTAAGCACGGCAAACGAGGGAACGCGGCACCTACTTGTTTAGGCATGGCTGCATGGCTAAACAAGTCGGGAGTGCGCAAATACCATGCACACTGAGCGGTAAGAAGCGTGCAACTAACACATTCTCGCTACCGCAGCTCCTCACTCATAACTGGCATCACAAATGATGTGACGGCGGTCTTACATTGCTGGCAAATCTCGCTTCTACAGACCAGCAGCTTCCGCTCTACCAATTGGAGCCAAGAGTCTCCGAACCACTGCAGACCCATAGCCCTACAACTCTCTCATGCAAGGTCAGGTCAGAATTGGTAGATCGACTAACGGCCTGGCCACGGGGCACGGCGGTGCGGCGAGCGAGGCGACTAATCGCGCGGCATCGTTTGCAGGCCACGGGGCTGTCGCGTTCGCCGCCGCGACCAGTAATTTCTTCACTGGCCTAGTCGCCGCGACAGTCGCGCGGCGGATGCAGTAGTGTTACATTTGTTTTGCATATTTATTTTTTCCAACATGCTAAATGTAAAGCAATTTTATACAATAATAGGTACTTTTTCTACTTTACTTTTTTTTTCTTTTCTTTTTGTTTTTCTTTTTTTTTTCTTTTTTTTTTCTTGCTTTATATTTAGCATGTTGGAAAAAATAAATATGCAAAACAAATGTTAATACTACTGCATCCATTTCATATTTCGGAATGTCGAATCGGACTAAAAGACTCAGTAGTTCGATGATCTATAATCATCTGCATCATCGGACTACTGAGCCGGAAAAGTCTCAGTAGTTCGATCATCGGACTATTCAATCGGACTACTGATACTAGGGGTCAATAACCAGGCATATCAATAACCAGATATGTAAGAATGGAAAAATTATAGAATGAGACACCCTTATCTCATAAGAAACAGCTTGACCCGTCAGTGCGGGACCGTTAGGTTGGGACTACATCTATGATGATTTCCAGTCATGAGATAAAATAGGTAATTTTGTTCTTCTCACAGAATGGTAGTAAATTAACTTTCCAACAGCTTCAAAAATGAAGTCTTGGGAAGGTTATATTAACACTTCAGAAAATTTCACTATGTTTGACGGGCTACACCACTATCATTAGTAGTGTATGAAATTAAAATAAATAAATAAATAGAATGTATATTTCTTTATACACCGAACTCTGCTGTGCAAAGCGATATCACAGCACTATTGATTCATATTTTAATTAATCATAATCTCCACGACTGAATGCTGTCCTCCATAATACAGGCTCTTGTCAAGTATGGGATACAGTATCAGCACTTTTTGTGAGCACTCAATTCTATTGGTAAAAATATTGTATCGATTGTAAAATATTTGTGTCAAATAAACATTTTATTAATTATATCAATTATTTTATACAATTAATGGAAAGGAATCCCTTTATCTTTCCTTACATTCGAATTCTTCACAGTAGCATGATTTATTACACAGCTTTATTGAATTATTACTTAGGTTGCATTTTGTTTTAAATTATAATAAACTAGAGGATGTCACGTGGTTTCACCCGCTTAGTTCCCGTTCCCGTGGGAATACAATATATTTTCTTCCATAAGAACCTTCTCCTGACAATACAAAAAAAGAATTAGTGAAATCGGTCCACCCGTTCTGAAGTTATGCGCTTACCAACACATTTTGCGATTCATTTTTATATATGTATAAGAAGATACTAAAAGTAGATACATCAATGTACTCACTTTTTAGTTTTACTTTCCCAATGCGCAAAAATTTTTCAAGAATTTGAAAAAGCGCCTTGTGGAGTCAACTGGTGACCCAAGGGCTGGCAGTTTTCTCGCTCAACGAATAGGCATTGCTATTCAAAGGGGGAATGCTGCTAGTCTTTTGGGCACAATGCCACGGGGGCCTTATTTAGGTTTAGTTTAGATAGTAATAATGTAAATATAGATATGTAATAATTATGTTTCTCTGTAATTTTTAACAATAAATGTATTTCTGTTTTACTTGTAAATACTAATAATCAGACACTGGCTACACTACAGTAAACTTTCTCTAGTGTACCAATTGTATAAAATTAAATTAGCATAGGCTAAGAAGCAACTTTAATTAGGTACCAAATATACCTATTTTAATAAGCACATTAAAACACATCTACGTACCTACGAAGGTAATCTATTCTAATTCTATTCCACATTTGGTTAGCAAAGAAATAAAAAAAGAATACTACAAGGTACATAATGTAATCTTTCAAAAATCGAATTATAATCCAAACAGTGGTGCAGTACAACACGGATACACATAGAAAAATGCTAAAAAGAAAACAGTAGGTAACTTATTTAAGCTTCGACAAAAATATTTGGTAAATAAAATGAAGAAGAACTGTGAAAAAATAACAAACAAAATTTATAAATCAGACATGTACCTACTTACCCAAATCACAATCAAAGTTTTCCTTGTATGATGTACTTCACACACATAAATAAATACACAGGCACAAAGAAAGTTTTTTAAATTTCATATTGCAACTTCAGTTCAATAACATTGTACTGTTAATTATTTAAATTAAATTAAATACCTAAGTATTGTTTACGCACTTCGATCCCAAACTCACGCAAAATGACAATTCTTAACAGCATACCATAGAGCACAAGAACAAGATATTACGATAGTCTATGGCACTTTCGGTCTCAATTTTTTTATGGCTATCTGAATCGAAATGCCAGTGACGATGACTATCAATCCTAGCTATCAATCAATGTCATGGGGTCAAGCAGACGAACTCCGTTGTACATCTTTCAAAACTAGTTTTATTTGAGAACTAAGCGCGAGGCCGCATCTGCGGTTTACTGCGGCTGTTTCTAACCTCAAAATGTCAAACCTTGACTTGATTTCATTGATTTTGACAGTTTGAAGTTAGAAACCGCCGCGGTAAACCGCAAGTGCGGCCCCGGGCTAAAGTCGAATTTTTAAATAACGATGTCAGTTGTTGACATCAGCTAATGTCACTTCGTCATAAAAAATAGGAAATATTGTTTTTAACATACATTTAGAATGTACAAGATAAACAGTGTCAGATAGAAAACGAAACAAAAAAAGAAATATCTATGTGTGAAAATGAATATATGAATATCTAAATATGATTAACTATATACCGTCAATCGTGGCAACTTTACCATATTTTTGACGTTTATGCTATTTACTACAACATGAAGCTGGCTATTGAAGTTTTGCTTGATCAATTTGGTAAAAAAGGACCGTCTCTTTTGGTTGAATTATTGAATTCTACAAAAAGCTACATAGAATAGCTGTAATCTTCAAAAGTATGAGCGGGGTAAAATTGACACATTTTTGGCAACTTTACCTAGCCTTTATATACATGGAATGTGTGCCCCAGATTGCACACGACTTAAAGTTACTTATAGCCCTGGCGCTAAAAAAGCGATGTATGTATTTTTGACGCTGCCATCTTCGTTTAAATAGGTAATACCAATACATAGGGAAAGTTACCACAAGAATTTCTGAAATTTTATAAAAATGTATGAAAGTCATCAGGGTGTCAAAAAAAACAAAACTTTTTTTTATTGAAACCCTCATTGATTAAAGAACCACGCAACAGGAACAGAGCAATTCTCCAAAACGATAAATAATTAAATGCCTACCTGCCTATTTAACATGAAATATAGGCACATAGGTAGGTAGGTAAAGTTGCCTTTGTGCCAAATGAGGTAACTTTACCTAACCTCAAACAACATTACCTTTTCCAATAACTCCAGAAATAAAAGTTTTATAAGATTGAATAATAGTGATACATCATAGTAACAATATTTCCCATAACATTTAATATAATTCACTGATCTGAACTATATTTTCTGCAAGAAAAACCAATCTTTAGCCAGTGACACAGCAAACTTAATTGACCACATGCAATGAAAAAGTACACTATTTTGACAGTTGACGAAGTTGCCAGCTTGAAAAACTTTTTGGGTTACAACAATTTATTATAAAATCTACCAATAATCGTAAATTTGTGCTAACTGTCACAGATAAAAAAATATGTAATGAAAACTAGTACAGGGCATGCTTATGTAAAGATGCTCACGAAAAGTAAAGATGCCACGATCGACGATATGTTATTTAATATCAAATTCACACACTGAACTCGACACCATCGTAGAAAATATTAAATTTTCCATTTTATTCGTAAGATCACTACAGAATATTGTAAAATATGAATGACATATTATCACCACGGGTGCTAGGGTGATAAATTAAGAGTCACAAGTTGCTATCTCTTTTCCTCTCGAGCTATACGAGTGTACTGGTAAATTGGTCTCGGTAAATTAACTTTACGAACTACGATCTAATAAGCGTATTTTACGTTTATATTTTTATCTTTTAAACCCTACGTTTTTTTCTAAATCGGTTTCTTAAACAAATATAAACAAATTCAAAACAACGTATGTAAAAATCTACAGCTCTCTATATAAGCGCTTTATATGAAAACTAGCTAATGGCCAAACGTTCGCGTAGCGGAAACTTGAATTTCTCCGAAGTCAATGCATACACTAATTTTATTCATACATACACAATTACACACAAATACACACTAATTGTTGCACCCATTTTTTTCCTTCTAAGTGCATGGATTTAAAAAAAGTGCCGCCAGGTCAACGTTCGCCCAGCGGAATCAGTTTTTAGCGAATTTCTCCACAATGGCTGCATACACAAATTTTCTTTTACCATACACAATTACACGACGTCATACACTAAATATCTGCATAATTAAAATCTTTAAATTCAACAACATTCCGCTGCGCGAACGCACACCGCAATGTGTAGGTATTTATTGAGAGTAGCGAAAAATTCTAAATCTATGGTTTTTAATTAAGAAGTGACATTAGCTGCCAAAGAGAATACAATACTACGTAAGATTAGCTGCTGTCAACTGACTTCGTTTAATTAAAAATTCAACTTTAGCTAATGCCCGCAGCTTCGCCCGCGTAATTTTGTTCCCGTTCCCGCATCCCGTAAGAACTTATTCCTGGGATAAAAAGTAGCCTATGTGTTGTTCCAGACTATAATGTATCCCTCTACCAAATTTCAGCCCGATCCCTTCAGCCGTTCGAGTGTAAAAGAGTCCACATATCTACACTCACAAACTTTCGAATATAATATTAGTAAGATTTACGTGTAAAGTGGTAAAAAAGTGATAAAACGCGTCTGACTCCGTAGATAGCTTGTCAATAAAATTCACTTGATAGATACGCGTAAATCGCTGCTTCTGTGCAGGGTGTTACCAGTTACCACAGTGTTACTCCTATTTTGTCACTTCTACTTTTTTCCTGATAATGCAAAATAAATGACGCCATCGCATCGGCTTCGACCGCGACGGCGCGGGCGCGCAAAGGCGTAGATGGAATTCTATTCACATTCGTTCTCTCATCCCATGGCCTGGGAGCGTTTTCCTACAGTCAAAATTAGCTTGTGTAATCTCAGACTATAATCTTCTCTAATCAAAATTTTAATAATATCTGTGACAGTAAATCCATACTAATATTATAAAGCTGAAGAGCTTGTTTGTTTGTTTGTTTGAACGCTAGGATCTCAGGAACTACTGGTTGGATTTTGGAAATTCTTTTACAGTTTGATAGTCCATTTATTGAGGATGGCTATAGGCTATATAACATCACGCGAAGGCGAATAGGAGCGGAGCAGCAATCAAGAATGTTTCGAAAACGGGGAATATTTTTTACCGTCTGACAGCTTCCGAAGCGTACGCTGCGTAAATGATTAAAGTTACGTAAAAATTGTGTAAGTACTACAAAATTGTTTCTCTTAAAAGGTTCTAAAAAAAAGTCCGCGACAGCATTTATGTCTATCTTTTAAGGTTCGCTCACAATAACCTAATTTGTCTATCTCTTAAGATCCGCTCACAATATTTTAAAACTGAAGAATTTGTTTGTTGCATTTCAAAAAATATTTTACAGTTTAATTGTCAATTTATTGAGGAAGGTTAATGACAATATAACATTACGCTAAGATGAATAGGCGCGGAGCAGCTATGAATGAATGTTTTGAGAACGGGGAAATTTTCTATCTTTTCAGAGCTTCCATTGCGTACACTGCGTAAATGGTTAAAGTTACGTAAAAATAGTGTATTTTAAAATTGTTCCTCTAAAAAAGTTATAAAAAAAGTCCTTTCTACTTTTTATCCCGAGAATATGTTCCCACAGGAAGCAGAAACGGGTACCAAAAAACACGCGACGCCGAAGCCGCGGGCATCATCTAGTCATAAATAAAACAAACAAACCTATTTAAAATTATTTATTTTATTAACCTACTTATAATAATTATAAGTATTGCATGTTACATTATAGACAAATACACACTTTAAAATAAAATATTATATTATACAGAACTGTACATATCTCGGTCCTAAAGAACCCTGTAATTAATATTTAAAAAAAAAGTCCAGTAAAATGATGCCGCCAGCTCGATAGAAATAAATGATAAAATTATTGATAACTCGAGGTGGCACACCGCGGGGTTTAGTGGGTTGCCTAACCCTGCAGTCCCCCCCCCCGCGTTAAAAAACTCTCACAGTGTACTTGACTGACACGTTAATAATCCATACTAATTATATTATAAAGAAAAAATATTTGTTTTTGTTTTTTTTTGTTTGTAACGAATAGGCTCCGGAACTACTGGACCGATTTGAAAAATTCTTTCACTGTTCGGAAGCTGCACTTTTTGCGGTGATCATAGGCTATATTTAATTCCCGTATTCCCATGGCAACGGGAACTACGCGGGTGAAACCGCCTGACGTCCGCTAGTAATTGATAAAAATAATGATAATTCGAGTAAATTATAAAATAATGTTTAACTGAAAATCTCTCGGCCCTAATATATTGGGTGTAACAAAATCGACTCTCCAAATTTCGTCACGTGACGTGGCATCAGTCAAACAACATTACAAAAATGAAGAAAAAAAAATCGCATGAATACTTTAACCGTAAATCCGTTTTAAAGGTCCTATAAATTTTCATTTTCACCCTTTCTATCGCTACTGAGCAGCAGTAGAAAGCAACAACGACAGCCAGACGGGTGCTCCGTGTTTGTTTTGCCACGGCGACCATGTTAACTCGAATTTAAATTAAAGTTTAAGAATTCATTTTTTACCGTCGCGGTAAAAAATGAATTCTTAATGTGCGACAAAAAAATTAAAAAAAAAAAGAAAACAATTATCCCCTTTTTTATTAAATATTTGTATTTGATTTCCGATGCCAAGTCATCTCATGAAATTTGGAGAGGTAATTTTGTTACACCCAGTATATAACCCTGTGGAACACTTTATAATTTGTTTGTATCTTTTTAAAGGCGTGATCAGTACTATTTTTTACAAATATTTGGCTCGCCAAATTGACGTCGCCAGCCTGATGGAGAGTCATGGCGCATCTAGCGATTGGCGGCCGCTCTTTTTTTAACGTGAGGCAAAATCCTCATGGATGCTATGCCGGTCTCCTACCGACTAAAAAACCTCACGAAGCGCCCAACAGCCTATGGTTGGGAGCCCCGGGTAAGCCCTCGGAAGGATGTCCCAGGACTCCCAACAGACCCACGGTGGTTCGGGTGCTATCCCGCGTCTTTGGTGAGTTTCGGGTGTTATCCCGCTTCTAAGGGGGGGGGGGGGGGGCGTGCGTTATTTCCTCACGTCACGCTGCCGTCATGGGTCTGCTTCTGTGGGGTGTTCATGGGTCGGCGGTGAGCCGCCCTCTCACCGTCCTTCATAGTTCAAATCTTCGTCATTTATAGTTCAAATCTTTCCCCCAAAGAGGTAGACAGAGAAAAGATAATTTAAACTAAATCTTAATTACACTGCGATATGGTTGAAAATCCCGTGTCAAAATTTGTAGGCGCTCGGAAAAATTCGTCAGCATTTTCAACCTTATTTCTATGCAGTTAAAGTGATATATAGAACTCGCAGTTTTAGCTCCTATATCTTTAAATGCTACAATCTTGTAATACACATTTTAAATGGTTCTATAAATAATAGTAGTTTTAAAAATAATTTGTAATACATTATAAATAAAAAATAACTCGTTTACATAGAAGATTATATATTATGGTATAATATATACACAGTTTGCATACGAATATGCATTTATATTATTTCATGAACACTAATTGTATCACTAAGGGACTTTCAACTATTGCTTAAAATATGCCATATTAAGAGTACATATGACGCCAAATAGACTATTACTTTGATCTAGATCTCACGACTCGTGAGGTCTGCTGAATTAAAATTTGAACACAGACAACTTCAGTTCACGAACTAAAAACGCTCTAGGCGCGAAACACGATTACTGATAATATCCTCAATAGATTTTTGGGTTGAAAATACCTCGATTTCGTGAAATTTTAAGCTAAATCTCATAAGCTATAAGTTGTTTTTATAATATAAAATATTTATTAGAAAGACAATAGTAAAATCTTTATTTGCACTAGAGCATTTTTCATATGGGTTATAGTTTTTTTATAATTAATTTATTTCGTTAAAAGCGCACAAAAACCGATCGCACCTCACTCTTTCTTGCACGCTAAAATGTATATCTTCTATTTTCTTTTAACAATTTGGCGTCTGGTAGGCTCTTAATCTTTACATAGTTAATCAATTCGTTATTTTAGACCAATAGAGAGCATTAAAGGAAGGTTTTTGAGTAAGTAATTATATATTTTATAGCGCGTGAAGCCGCGGGTGTTCACTAGTCGTGTAAACAGCTAAGTAGTTGATTGACTAATTATCATAGTCAGGTTCATCATCACGCCTTTATCCCCGAAGGGGTAGGCAGAGGCATATTATATACCCACATTTCACCTTTTTTTAATAATTTGTCCCACGTAATACGTTATGAGCCGTATTGCCGTGTTTAAATAGACAGGCGCAGGTTGTGACTGCCTGCTGTTGAAATAAAGCCTTCAACTTAGCTTAACGACTGCCATTTTACTGGCAACCGGGACCAACGGCTTAACGTGCCTTCCGAAGCACGGAAACGCTCAAATAAATGTCACAAAGTGATCACATGGATGGTCACCCATCCATGGACCAGCCATGGTGAAAGTTGCTTACTGCAGTGATCGTTTACAGAACACTGAGTCCGCGGGGCCACGAGCGCTTCAATCTTATCATAGTCAATACAGTAGTGTGTGTAGTTTGTAAAGAATTTCTATGGATTCTCTTGTTCCTGAGGGATATCCTTCCGAGGGCTTACCCGGGGCTTCCAACCGTAAGCAGTTAGCTAGGGAATGTGATGGTTACGAGTAGGTCTTGAAATTTTAACCAATTTTATTATTGATACCAAGGGTAAAATATTTCGTTCTAAGAAAATAAAAATTAACAAAATTTACGTCATACAAGAGATACATTGACAGAAGTAAAGAGAGAGAAATATAGTGTGGGGGGGGGGGGGATTTATTTAGATACTAGCTGTTGCCTGCAACCTCGTACGCTGCATTTTATATGCGATTCTTTAGATTGATAGAACTGTTTTATTTATGAACCGATTAACATCAAACAAACACTAAATGTTAGGTGGAGCAAACCGCAACGCAATAAACCGCATTGCAATCGGTTGAGCGGTTGCTGATATTAGCGTACACAAACGTACAGACAAACAGACAGTTACGATTTTATTATATGTACTTATTGATATTGATAACACTCTACACGTTGGTCATGAAGAATTATTATTATTAGTATTTCATTAATCAGACCGGCAGTTGCTTCAACTGATAGTTGCTTGTATCATGTCATTCTATGTCATCTTCTCATTTCTATTGATTAAAAATATGTCCACTTTATTCTTAAATTGATTCACAGTTTGTGCTGATATAATATAGCTAAGCAGTTTGTTCCACTCTCTAACCACTCTATAGCTGAAAAAGTGCTTGTGTGGGTTGTTGTTAGAGATGCTGGTGCAGAGTTTAATGTGGTAGCCCCGCAGCCGATCATTAGTGTTAAAAACAATTCCTTTACCCTTCTCTTATACGTAACGAAACTTGGTAACTGAAAAAGATTCTACGACATTTATTGCAAATTCTTTGACTTCAATACACTAAACGAATAGTTTAAACAATTTTTAAAAGTCCCTCAGAGCGATATTACACAATATATCTACAGTAGTCTATCAGCAAGACAGTAGGTCCCCTAGAGCCCGAGCTCCACCTTCACTGGCCCAGTAGACCCCCCCACAGGAGCTCACGAGACTCCACACGTACGGTGTGAAGAATTCCTCAGGCCTCTCCTCCTCTACGTAACGGAATTTCAAATCTGGGAATTTCTGGAAAACAGAAAAAGTTGTTTAGGTTATTTTATATGAAGGGCTGGCAACTCTGCTAGGAAAGTACAGTACGGGGCCATAAAGAATGCACATCGGCAATCATCGCATTTCCGAATGCAAACGAATGCTCATTTCCATGTACATCAATTATTAGATTAGTCGTTTATCAGAATTTTAATTTAGCACTAAGAACTTTATTGTTGTTTTGTTTTGATTTCACGTGAATAAATATAGAGCTGTAAAACACGATGTAACTATTTTTAATTATTGCTATATTCTTGTTAGGAAAAAATAATATTCAAATAATCTTCATAAATATATATTTTATGATTACAGGAAAAGTCGTGCTAGATCCGTTAAGGGCGTGGAGTACCCATTATTTCTGACTAATTTCACTACGAAACACCCTACCCTAAACTTAACCCTGTTCGAGATATTCGACTTTTAATATTTTTATTGAAAATTGCCGATTTTTAGGTTACAAATTTTTTATTTTTATTTTGGGCGCCTTATTTATTATTTTTGTTGCATTTTGACATGTGTAATAAGATGCTCCAAAACGTCAATCATTGAAATAGTGCATAAATTAATTGAACATGTCGTAGAAGACAAGTGAAAGTTAAGAAAATAAAAAAAATAGTAACAAGTTTATTTTTCTCTAAGGGATATGTAAAAAAAATATTACGGCAGTCGTTCGGCAGATGTTTTTTAAAATATCTACATTTCATCAGCTATCTAACGACGTATAGCAATGTAGGGTTGTATTTAAATTCATTGAAAAAAACTTAGTTTCAAAAGCGACAGTGGAGAAGAAAATTAATACTTAGCCCTAAAAAGTAAAATAAAACAATAGGAAAAGAATAAATGTCATTTATTAAACAAGGTTTTTACACAACTTTTTCATACTCTACAGTTCATGTTCAACATGGCCGCCTCGGTTATGAATACATTTTCGCATACTTCTACGGAGACCAGTCTTTACCAGTGGCGGCTGGTGGGTACTGAAACTGGTGGTGCACTTTACTTGCTCTCTAGTTTTAAATTTAATAAGAGCCTTGGTGGTCCCGCCAATTTTATATCAACTTTATTTTGAAACCGGCTGACCACCTACCTATTACGTGGGACATAAAATGTTTTTATTTTAATCTGAGATAAAACTATAAGGACAAACGTGGACGTATACTATGCCTCTGCCTACCCCTTCGGGAATAAATGCATTCATATGTATGCAGTATGTTTATTTTGAAAAGTTTTATAAACACACCCCAGACACTTTACAAGCAATATTTTCTTTTCTTAAATAAATAAATAAATATTTGTTTATTAAAGAAAAGAAAATATAGAATAGAACTAAGATCAAAATAAATGAAAAACTAACAATTTAAAACCAAACAATAAATATTTAACGCGTCACAGATACATACATACAGCGAAACAATAAGTACCGGGAGAATTTGAATTTCGTCAAACAAAACATCGGGTGCTCTCGGGTAATGTTCGGTTTTCCCAAACGCGTGCGGCGCACGAAATCAGACTCATCGCTCGGTACATTTTCTATGAACTATGCTTTGTCTCACGCGCCAGGCGTTTTAGCTCGGATATAGTACAAGTTGTATGGGCCGTTCTCGTGCGCTCGGGAAAACGCACGCCGATGCTTTTTACAGGGAATTTAGGCTTTAGTAGTGTAGCAAAGAGCTTAATTTGTTTCGTCACAATAAGATATGTTATTTGTTTTAAGTTTTTGTAAGAATAGGTGTTTCTTACATACCTAATGGTAGGTAACTAAATAATAAAGGTGTCGTAAAATTTCGTAATTTTTATATCTTTTGAACTGGTGGTGGTTCACCGCACGAGCGCACTTAAGGTACAGCCGCCACTGGTCTTTACTACTCCTGTGGTCAATGTTGTCCTCATTTGATTGGCTGCGTCCACAATCCTTTCTCTTAATTCTTCCACAGACGAAACTGGATCTGGCGGTTTTAGTGTCACGCGTGTGTTTTTTAGTCGGTAGGAGTCCGACATAGCATCCATGTAGGATTTTTCACAAGCTTAGAAAAAAAAAGGGTACAATTCGTAGAAAAAAAAGTAGTTGGGACGCTTCAGGTAGCAGTTGTAATGGTCCCGCGCCTATTGTCCTTCAAGTTAAGACGCACCGTGCGAGCGAGACAAGTGACAATTTATGCAAGTGTGAATGAAAGAACATAGTGACCGGTTGGGGTTGGGAATACAACACGTGATATTGTTTTGGTTGTTAGTCTGCTTTTGTGCTTCGTACATAGTAGATCTGATATCGTTTTGCTCTTTTTCTCGACTTGGCTGTGATTCTGGACCATTTCTTCTTATTTGTGACTACTGTGCTTGTTAACCGGACTCTGATTTGTACTTGTGATACGGAAGTGTTGAAGATGACGTCCTATACATCTGAGGAATATGCGGATATGCTTATTTGTTACGGATACTGTGATTGTGTGTCTGCGCAAGCTCGCAACGAATACATAATTCGCTACCCCGGTCGTCGAATGCCAGATGTGGCCGTTTTTGACAGAGGTTATCGAAGACTTCGAGAAACTGGCTCTATTTCGAGACGAAGTACGGATTTGGGAAGACCACGAATTAATAGCGACGAAGAACAGGACAATGAGATAGTGCAACGCTTTCGAGCGGATCCAACTACTTCCACTAATATTGTTGCCAGTGATCTGGGACTTTCGCAATGGAGAGTGTGGTTTACAGTACATACTGCTGGCCTATACCCGTACCATTACACTCCGGTACACGTTGTTGAAGAGGGAGACCCGGCGAGGAGGATAGATTTCTGCAGATTTATGCTGAATGCTGAAATTTATAAAAAAACATCTTGTGGACAGATGAATCCAAATTTGATAAAGATGGAATAACAAATTATCACAACGCACATTACTGGGCCCCAAAAGCACTGAAGAATCCCAATAAGAAAAGAGTGACGGGGTCCCAGCGTCGATTCAGCGTGAATGTGTGGATGGGCATTATCTCCAATTATTTAATTGGACCTTACTTTCTCCCGGACACTTTAAATGGGGAAACATACGAAAACTTTTTAAGAGGAGACTTAAATGATCTGCTGGATGATCTGCCACTAAACTTAATCAGGGACATGTGGATCCAGCATGATGGCTGCCCTGCCCATTTCAGAAGAAGTGTCCGAGACTGACTGGACACAACTTACCCAAATAAATGGATAGGACGAGGTGGGCCGTTGCCATGGCCAGCAAGAAGTCCGGACTTAACCCCCATGGATTTTCATGTGTGGGGGGTTATGAAAAGTCTTGTGTACAGCGAGCCAAATCCAGTTTCGTCTGTGGAAGAATTAAGAGAAAGGATTGTGGACGCAGCCAATCAAATGAGGACAACATTGACCACTGGAGTAGTAAAGACTGGTCTCCGTAGAAGGATGCAAAAATGTATTCATAACCGAGGCGGCTATGTTGAACATGAACTGTAGAGTATGAAAAAGTTGTGTAAAAACCTTGTTTAATAAATGACATTTCATCTTTTCCTATTGTTTTATTTTACTTTTTAGGGCTAAGTATTAATTTTCTTCTCCACTGTCGCTTTTGAAACTAAGTTTTTTTCAATGAATTTAAAGACAACCCTACATTGTTATACGTCGTTAGATAGCTGATGAAATGTAGATATTTTTAAAAACATCTGCCGAACGACTGCCGTAATATTTTTTTTACATATCCCTTAGAGAAAAATAAACTTGTTACTATTTTTTTTTATTTTCTTAACTTTCACTTGTCTTCTACGACATGTTCAATTAATTTATGCACTATTTCAATGATTTACGTTTTGGAGCATCTTATTACACATGTCAAAATGCAACAAAAATAATAAAAGTAGGGGAGCCCACGATGCTAAATGGGGATTTACTCGAGAGTCGTAGAGACCTATTGGGATGCAAAGCTTAGATGATATGAAGGAAAAAATGTTATATGATATATACCTTTACATCGGTGGGGGAAGCGGCTACAGATTTTTAAATATGTAAAAAAAAACTGTTGCATGGACATCCTCGAGCGCGTCAGATATTGATAGCATCAATGCCCTACGTATTTTTAATAATGTACGTATGTTAATCTGATCGTTAGCATGATGCGGGTGGTTGTATTTAAGGGTTGAAAATGAAAAAAAAAAAAAAAAAAAAATCGAGCGCGTCTGATTTTATAAGGGAGTGTTAAGTGCACCACAAAAAAGCTCTCATTCACTAATCTGACGATTTCGATGGGACGCAAACTCGCGGCCATTTTCTTAATGTGCAAAAAAAATTCGACATTTTGAAATACTCAAGCGCGTCAGATTAAGATATATATGGTTCATCTTTATGTTCTAAACGTACTGTCTCATAATCTGACGATTATCTAGAGGGATTGGCCTGATCTGACAAAAAAAAATTAGAAAAACGGTTCACCTTAAAGGCCATCCCTGCAACTTCCCGCTAATTCCATTCCTGGGCTCTTAAAATTGTACTTATGACATTTTTGAGCTCAAAATAGAATTTATGTGATATTTTGAGCTCGCTGAGTTCAAAGAAATAATATTTCTATGCATTTGAGCTCTCTCAGCTCGAAAGTCTGATAGAAGTTTCATAGAACACTATTTTTGGAATTTTCAAACCGCAATAACTTTTGAATGGATCAACCGATTTTCAGGCGGTTGGCGGCATTCGACGCAGTTTTATCATCCTCATAAGTAATTTCGCAATTTTAATTGATCGAACCACAAATTTCGGAGTAATCCTAATTAATAAATATTAATAATATTAATATAAATATAAAATAAATATATATATAATAAATAAATAAATAAATAAATAAATATAAATATATAAATATAAATTATTAATTAATCCTAAGTACCTATTCCTAATTCTATACTATTATTATAAGTAAGTGGGATGCGGGGTCCTACTAACATCTTAAGGACCCCAATGGGTCGGATCCTCCTCGTGGTGCATCCTGGGCAACGGAGTAGCGACCACTCCCCTTCCTCTGTGGGGGAGTTGTGCTACTCTGGCTAATTCCGGCCGAGGCGGGAGTAACCCACCTGTGGGTTGCTCGGTGGTGTGTGTTGCTGCCGGCCGTGCCGTTATTCACGGCCGGCAGCAGCAATGATGGGTCGCCGTCGCTTCGCCTCCTTTGTTGGCGAGACGATGGCGGCAAAGTGGGAGAGGCACTGCGTGAGGGGCGGGAGTTTGGGTAGATGCTCCCGCCCTGCCGGCCGTGAATAACGGCGCGACCGGCGGCAACAGTGCTGGGCCGCTGTTACCTCGCCAGTTGACGAGGTGATGGCGGCAAAGCGGGAGGTGCACTGTGCGGGGGAGCGGGAGTAACCGATAATGCTCCCGCTCTGCCGTGCAGTTCGGGGGCGCCGCGGTGAGGAGTTACTGCGCGCCCCCGATTGTTTCTTGACCGTGGGCGTAAGGTCGGGGGACCCCGCCCACCAACGGTCACATGGCGGTGGGCACCTTTTCCGTGTTCCAGGGGTGCCCATTAGCGCACGCCTGCGCCAGCCGCTCTCTCTCTCCTCTATTACAGAGGGGCGCTCGAGAGCGGTGCAGGCGTGGACTTCAGCTCCTTAGGGAGCTTTGGGGAGCCACCCATCTGGCTCCCCCGAGGAGAGCCCCGAATAAACGGGGCGACCCTAGCCGGGTCGACGTGAATAATCTTTTGATATCCCTTGGCCCGGCTAAAGGGTGAGGAGGAACACCGCGGGGTTTAGTGGGTAGGACGGTCCATCCGGACCGGGCCGGGAGTCCCACACACCATACGCGTAATGATGACGCGTAAATGCGTTACCCGCGTCAACAAAAAAAAAAAAAAAAAAAAAAAATATATATTATAAGTAAGTAGTAGCAGTAGTACGAACGAATTTCGCAGACGCAAAGATATTTGGCGCATAGTGTAACTTTATCGACGAATTTTTGTTATTTCGGCTTGCGGAAATCGTCAGATTATATATTTTTCATTATTCTTGAATTATTTCCTTCAAAATAAAAATAAAATATTTATTTATTTATTTATTTATTTATTAATTTTTTTAAATTTAGCTACGCTCGAGAATGTCGAGATGACGTTTTTTTTTTACAACCTTGTTGCCCTCCCCTTTTTTTTACGTCACTCTCAAATTGTCAGATTAGTGGAATATACACTTTTTAGGATGTAATTAACTCACTCTACCTTAATCTGACGCGCTCGAGAATTTCTGATGGTCAATTTTTTTTTACTAATCTGATCCTGTATCCTTTACGGGCGGCCTTATATATGGGCCTCATGTTTTGTGGAGGTACATAACCGGGTACAAGGTATCCCCGTGTATAATAATCTGTCGCGCTTTAGTAAATCCCGAAATCCCTTCTTGGGCTCCCCTACTATAAATAAGGCGCCCAAAATAAAAATAAAAAATTTTGTAACCTAAAAATCGGCAATTTTCAATAAAAATATTAAAAGTCGAATATCTCGAACAGGGTTAAGTTTAGGGTAGGGTGTTTCATAGTGAAATTAGTCAGAAATAATGGGTACTCCACGCCCTTAACGGATCTAGCACGACTTTTCCTGTAATCCTGTATAAGATCGACAAAAAGTATAATATTGTGGTGACAAATTGCTAGGCCATCGGCCACAACACGGTTTAACCCTGTACCCTTAGTCGACTTATGCGACATATTATTTTTCTTATTCTAATAGAACACCGCACGGGGAAAAATACGGAATTAGTATAATAAAAACAAAATCATATATATTCAATTCCTTCCATTTCACTATCTGTGCTCTCATTGAGGTCTGTGTCACTGCCACTATCAGCTGTATTTATTACTAGCCTATCCAATCTATCTATTTTGTCGTCCATAGCGTGTTGAATTCCTCGATATTCATTCTCGCATTTTATCGCATGATCGCAAACCTTTTTCCACTCATCAGCCCCGATCATGTTTAATTTTTCAGTTAATAATGTCTTTATTGAACTTAAATTCATATCCACGTTTCTCGCGGCTACATAGCCTTTTAGTTGAGACCATATATTTTCAATTGGATTAAAATCCGGATGGTACGGTGGCAATCGCAACACAGTGTGCCCATGTTCGGCTAGTATCTTGTTCACGGAAAGCTCTGTAAATCTGTCCTTGTGCTGACATATAATATTATTTAACTGAGGTTTTGTTAATTTGTGATCAACTGAAATTTCATGTCTTTGTAACCAATTGATCATTTCCGGTTTATTGGTGTTTGAGTTGGGGGGTCTTTCAACATATTTATTGTGATAGGGTGCGTTGTCGATAACCAGAACAGAATCATTAGATATATTTGGAATTAATTGCTTAACCAGCCACTTCTCGTAGTTTTCGTTATTCATTTCGTTGTGATAATCACCTTTAGCGTCCGTGGATTTATACGTTAAAAAGGCTCCTGGTACAAAGCCTTTTTCGTTACCTGCGTGAACAATTATCAAACGTTGACCTTTTGAAATCGGTTTTTTTACCCCTATTTGCTTATCATCACTCCAAGTTTTTCCTTTAGTGTGGGTTGTATGTATGTAGGACTCATCCATATAGATAATGTTTTTTCTTCGCGGAATTCGCGTATTTTGTCCAGATATTCAATTCGTTTGAGAGCTACATCGTGCTTTTCCATTAGAACTTTTCTATTGTCTTTTATTTTTGTGAACGCAAATCCCATTTCATAAAGAATTTTTCTCAACGTCTTTTCAGACCCATTATAATTAATAGCCTCAAATAATTTAGCTTTTAATGTTTTTATTGTAGGCAGTTGTTTGTAACGCAGATGAAAATCGTACATCATTCTTCTAACAACATCATAATCAAAATCGTCCATATCTAAACGAAATTGTTTTTTTGGTCTCCCATTTTTTCGAGAGCTGGATTTTGTTCCACTGGAATGTGTATTATCAGTGCCAGTCCCGACTTCGTTTAATATATTGTACAAAGTTCTTTTTGAAATTCCAGTGGCATCTGCAACTCTCTGTTGAACCTTCTTAAAATAATTACTTACATTAACATCCTCATGTTTTTTAAATTGGTTGGCTTCAGATAAAAAATATTTATAAACATTATGGATAATTTCGCGTGACTGGTAGACTAACGGCTTACCTTTTTTCCCTATAGATGCCATAGTAGGTACTAATTTAATTTTATAGGGGTTTTAGCAGCTCTATATATATATTGGCTTAGATAAGCGACTGCACTCTCTCGCATTTGAACCATGACTGACAAAACAAACGTCATGGTGTGTGCGACACAGATATCGCTATACGAAGTCGAAATTAGCCGATTGCCTCTTTCTAAAGCTCGATGTGCATTCTTTTTGGCCCTTTACTGTAATGTCAGTAAAAAAATACAATAAAATATTTTAAAAAATTTAACCGTCACTGAACGCCTGACAGATGACTTCTCGGCTATAGATGTTTTACATATATCAAAAAATAAAAAAGTGTTATGTATACGGTCACTGAATTAAGCATGCTGTGACTGGTCCTAATACTTTTAGAGGACTACTTTCGAGGCCTTTCCTTTCATTTAAGAGCTTTTATAGTTTCCAAAAGTAGTTAACATAGGTTTTAGGAATTATGAAATTTAAAAAAAAATAATGATTGTAGGTACCTTTAACCGATCGCTAGACCACTGCTCAGCTCCTTTCTTGATACACTGTAGTACTTCTGTGACGCCAAGGTCACCCCCAGCGCCTTCCTGAACCCGCTGTAACCTCGATGAGAAGTAGCCTATTACCTGGTGACGAGGGATCATGGTCATTTAGCTATTATGAATAGTCATAAATTTAATCTTTACTAATATTATAAAGACGAAAAATTTGTTTTTTTTTCGCTTTTTGTTGTTTTGTTTGTAACGAATAGGCTCCGGAACTACTGGACCGATTTGAAAAATTCTTTCACTGTTGGAAAGCTACACTCTTTGCGGTAAACATAGACTATATTTTATTCCGGTATTCCCACGGGAACGGGAACTACGCGGGTAAGACCGCGTGACGTCCGCTAGTGTAAAAATAATATCGGTCTCGACCGGGGGCCTAAGGACGGTGTCGGGGCTGCTCACCGTCCTTACAGAAGCAAGCCCTATACGACAGCGGGACGTGAGGGGATTCAGGCACTTCCCCAGGTCCGGCATAGCATCCAAGAGGATTTTCCCTCACGTTAAAAAAAAAAGAAGGCAGAGGGCTCGGGTGTGATCCCGCTTCTAAGGGGGGGCGTGCGTGAATCCCTCACGTCACGCTGCCGTCATGGGCCTGCTTCTGTAAGGACGGTGAGCGACCCTCTCACCGTCCTCAGACCCCCGGTCATGGAGGCCGATAGTCTTTGGCGAAGACACGTCGGCGGCGCCCAGGCCGCCGATTGCGGAACTCGGGAGGGAGAGTTCTCTCCCGCACCCGGCCCGCCGCCTCCTTCGCGAGCATGACCTGCTCGCAGTAAAAGGCGGCAGTCCCACTTACTCCCGCTGGAGAGCATGGCTCGCACCATGGTCTCGAGCGAGAGAGTGTCCACGCCCAGACCCACTACGAGGACCTCGCAGTGCTGACACTCAGCCGTGGTTTCCCGGTGTATTCGCCACAGATACCTACCGAAGCTACCGTGCTCGGTTAGTATCTGCGACAACCGGTAGGAGAGAGGAGACACGGTCTCCTCTCCAGCCACTCCGATCCCTCTGCCTAGGTGAGGCCGCAGTGGTAGCCGTAGGTCTGTTGGGAGTTCTGGGGTATCCTTCCGAGGGCTTACCCGGGTCCCTCAACCGTGGGCTGTTAGGTAGGATATTTGAAGTTTTTCAGTGGTAGGAGTCCGGCATATCATCCATGTAGGACTTCCCTTCTCGGGAAAAAAAACCGGTCTCGAGCAGGGCTCGAAACTGCATCTTCTGCCATACCTGCTTAATTGTTTTTTCGCATTTTAGTATCGTTATAGCGGCAACAGAAATACCTCACCTGTGAAAATTTCAGCTCTCTGGCTATCACGGTTGCTGAGATACAGCCTCGTAACATACCTGTTACCCTTCCTCTGTCTGACAGACATACATCTGTCTGACAGACATACATCTGTCTGACAGACATACATCCGTCTGTACGTCACAAGGCTGTATCTCAGTCTAAGCAAGCGTGATAGCTAGAGATGAAATTTTTACAGATGATGTATTTATGTTGCCGCTATAACAACAATTACATAAAAGGAGGGATAAAGGGGGGCTCCCATACAACAAACGTGATTTTTACTGTATTTTGGTACGGAAGGGAACTCTCTGTGCGCGAACCCGAGACGCACTTGGCCGGTTTTTTTATTTTTATTAATCGGCTTTCTTGGCTTAAGGATTTTGCCTGTGCTAAGTTAGTTAAACCTTTTTTTGTTGGTTTGCTTATTTTATGAAAATATGAATCTATTTCTTTAATGAAAATGTACAGTAATTTCAATAAATTCTTTTCTTGTTAGTTTGCTTATTTTATGAAAATATGAATTTATTTATTTAATGAAAATGTACATCTTTTTAAATAGCAGCGTATTCATGTCCAGGTTTGGACAAAATTAGCCAAAAAAAGATTCAAACGCATGCTAGAGACGGGAAAATGTACGGGTGTCTCTTTTTCTCCCTCCATCTTCTTGGATCCATTGAATGAGTCCATTGATGGATACACCTTTTCTTCCACTTGAATCCATCGTACCAGTCAATTCGAAAAAATGGATTCTAAGACACTTTAAGGTGCACTTGGATCCTCCAAAGAGTTTAATACGCTATTTTAAATAAAGTGATTAAATCATTTTCAAAACAAATGAAGATCGACGAAACAAATGAAGATCGGCGAATCAAATGATGATCGACAAAACAAATGAAGATCGGTAAACCAAAAGGCAAAACAAATGTCGATTATTATTTTGTCGATCTTCATTTGTTTTACCGATCTTCATTTGTTTTGAAAATTATTTAAGTACTACTTTATTTAAAATAGCTTATAAAACTCTTTGGAGGATCCAAGTGCACTTTTTTAATTCATTATTTGGAATTGTATGGTAGGTCTCAGGTGGAGGAAAAAGTGTACTTGGATCCATCAATGGACTCATTCAATGGATCCAAGTGGACGGAGGGCTTTTTCTTACACAAATGTCTTTTATCTTACAAAAATGTTTCTTCTTACACAGTCTTATTTCCTAGACAAAATGTATTTTTTCTTAACAAAACGTCTTTTTCTCCCACAAAATGTCTTCTTTACACAAAAAGTCTTACCATATCGATGTTCTGTGCGACCGGATGGTTATGTTGGTGTTCTTGGAACAGATGTCGCTTGTGTAATAATGCGTAGACTACATTTAGGTTGTTAGACAGTTGATGCGCTACACACGAGTTAATAATTTCAAACAAAATACTAGCGATACTTTTTATTCTAGATACTTTTAGGGTTCCGAACCTCAAATGTAAAAACGAGTCCTTAATAGGATAACCTTGCTGTTTTTAAACCGTAAAAGAGACTGAAACATGTATAGTTGTTCCTTTTTCTAACTTAAAATTTCTGTATGCTACACAAAAGGTCTTTTTTCTTACACAAAATGTCTAAACAAAATGTCTTTTTTATTACGCAAAATGTCTTTTTTTTACACAAAATGTCTTTTTTCTTCGGCAAAACGTCTTTTTACTTACACAAAATGTCTTTTTTTTTAACAAAAAGTCTTACCATATCGATGTTCTGCGCGACGGGATGGTTATGTTGGTGCTCTTGGAACAGATGTCGCTTGTGTAGTAATGCGTAGACTACATTTAGATTGTTAGACAGTTGATGCGCCACACACGAGTTAATTATTTCTAGAAGCATTCGGAGAACTTCGTCTAGTACGCTTATGTGGTCCATCTGGAATTAATAATACAGCTTTTGAGGATCAAGAAATCAGTCAGATATTATCTTACTATCCTAATTACTACTAAATATTATAAATGTGAAAGTTTGTGAAGATGTTCGTATGTTTGTTTCTTAACCACGCACTAAAGGCTGAACGGATTGGGCTGAAATTTGCTACAGAGATAGATTTTAGCCTGGAATAACACACTATTCATTCCAGGAATATGTTGCCATGGGAAGCGGGAACGGGAACCAAATTTCGCGCGGGCAATGCTGCTAGCAGCAGCTAGTATCCTATCCTACTAATATTATAAATGTGAAAGTTTGTGAAGATGTTTGGATGTTTGTTACTCAATCACGCTCTAACAGCGGAACGGATTAAGCTGAAATTTGGTACAGAGATAGATAATAACCTGGAATTACACATAGGCTACTTTTTATTCCGGGAATATGTTTCCATAGGAAGCAGGAACGGGAATCAAATTTCACGCGGGCAAAGCTGGGAGCATCAGCTAGTATCTTACTAATATTGTAAACTAGCTGATGCGCGCGGCTACGCCCGCGTGAATTTCCGTTCCCGTTCCCGCTTCCCGTGGAAACATTTTTCCGGGATAAAAAGTAGCCTATGTGTTATTCCGGCCTATACTCTACCCCTGTACCAAATTTCAGCCAGATCCATTCGGCCGTTAGAGCGTGATTGAGTAACAAACATCCAAACATCCAAACATCTTCACAAACTTTCACATTTATAATATTAGTAGGAAGTAGGATAATGCGAGTTTGTGAAGTGTTTGGATGTTTGTTACTCAATCACGAACTAATGGCTGAATGGATTTGGTTGAAATTTAGTACAGGTATGTATTATAGTCTATAGAATAACATGTAAGCTACTTTTTATTGCATCCCTACTTATATTATAAATGCGAAAGTAACTCTGTCTGTTACGATTTCACGCTTAAACGGCTGGAGCGATTGAGATGAAATTTGGTATAGGGATTGTTCGAGGCCCTGGGAATGACATAGGCTACTTATTAACCGACTTCGCAAAAGGAGAGTTATGATTTTACGATATAACGACTCATACGCGATAACGACTTCTACGCGGTTGAAGTCGCGGGGAACAGCAGTATTTTTTTATATTAAGCTCGCCAAATTGTCGTTAATAGCCTGAGGGAAAGCCATGGCGCATCTAGCGATTGGGGGCCACTCTCACAGTCCACAATACTTCTGACTGTGGTCCTCAAGTTGGCGGCCCTGTGATGTGCCTCTTCACGCTCCTCTTGAAGAACCCGGGATTGTAATCCAACCAACTCAATCAAATCAGCCTATATCGATCCACTGCTGGACGTAGGCCTCTCCCAATTTACGCCACCGTACGCGGGCCTGCGCCTTCCTCATCCAGTCCCAGCCCTCGACCTTTACCAGGTCGTCGGTCCATCTAGCGGGTGGACGTCCTACACTACGTTTACAGAGTCGCGGTCTCCACTCTAGAACTCGTGTGCTCCATCGGCCGTCGGTTCTTCTACGGATGTGGCTAGCCCATTGCCACTTTAATGTGCTCATTATGCGAGCTATGTCGACCACCTTGGTTCTCTGTCGAATAACCTCATTTCAGAGCTTATCCATCAGAGACACTCCAAACATGGCTCGTTCCATAGTTCGCTGTGCCACTTTTAGGGCTTGGACTAGCTGCACCGTAAATGTTCACGTCTCGGCTCCGTATGTCATGACTGGCACTGGATTGTAATTCGGGATAAAAAAATTAACTTACAATTTCCTCAGCCTTTTCCTCAGATACATGTGGTAACTCTATATTACTTATATCTCCACCTGTAAAATAAGAGGATATTACTAACCAAATTTACATACATACATATATTCACGCCTTTATCCCCAAAGGGGTAGGCAGAGGCATAGTATACGCCCACATTTCACCTTATAGTTTTATGTCCCACGTGATTTTTGGTGAGCCTATCGCCGTGTTGAAATGGACAGGCGCAGGTGCAAATATTTTGAGAAATACCGAAACTTTTTCACAATTAAGGCCCTGGATACAGAGAATTAAGGCTGCATAGTCGCTATATCTTCTCTATGACGCATACAATTCTGAAAAAAACTATACCTACAGGACATACCATTTCGAACTCTATAGCAATGGACTTAAAATTGATAATATTTAAGGGTTATTAGAATTTTACGCTTACCCTCGATTTCAAGGCATAACCTCGCTCTCCGTTTCGTTAACGTTTCAAACAATGATATTAACCTTTGGGCCACGTACGGATGTAGATTTCTAAATTCACCTGAAATAGAATAAAATAAATAAATATAACAGACATTTTTTTACACACCATCTGCTCATAAAGTAAGCTTGGATTAACCAGCTTGTGTTGTCGACTTGGAAATATTTTGAAACACGAATTACGGGAACTTTCGAAATAACAATAATTTAGAGAGAGACAGAGATGGGGGCAGAAACAGAGAGTGTAGTTGTCTCTTATTTCAAACGCACCGAGTGCAAGAATTTTCAAACAAAAGAGAGAGAGAGAGAGAGAGAGAGAGAGAGAGAGAGAGAGAGAGATGGAAAGCTGTAGTTCTATATTTTCCATACGCTTTTTTTTGTTTAACGTGAGGGAAAATCCTCATGGATGTTATGCCGGACTCCTACCGACTAAAAAAACCTCACGTAACGCCCAACAGCCTATGGTTGGGACCCCGGGGAAGCCCTCGGAAGTATGTCCCAGGACTCCAACAGACTCACGGCCGCCACTGCGACCTCGGCCTGGGGGTGGTTCGGGTGCTATTCCGCGTCTTTGGGGGGGTTTCGGGTGTGATCCCACTTCTAGGGGGGGGGGGGGGTGAGTTGCTCACGTCACGCTGCCGTCATGGGCCTGCTTCTGTTTTGGCGGTGAGCGACGCTCTCACCGTCCTCAGACCCCCGGTCATGGAGGCTGATAGTCCTCGGTGAAGACACGTCGACGACGCCCAGGCCGCCGACTGCGGAACTCCCCGAACCCGTTCCCGTCCCGCCGTCTTTTTCACTCACATGACGTGCTCGCAAGTCGAGGCGGCGCAGTCCCACTTACTCCCGCTGGCTCCACGTCCAGACCCACCACGAGGACCTGGCGCTGTTGACATATTTTCCATACGCTACTAAAAGCACCACCGGCACCGTCACACCTAGGGATATCTCTGAGATCGCTCGCTCAGTACAAGAGTGCACCACTCACAGCTCATGTTAGCGATGGCGGCGAGACAGTTGGTGTGCAGATACTTGTCCCATGTTGTACTGCCGCGCCCTTAGCACCACCAGCACCGTCACACCTAGGGATATCTCTGAGATCGCTCGTACAAGAGAGTACAACTCACAGCTCATGTTAGCGATGGCGGCGAGACAGTTGGTGTGCAGATACTTGTCCCATGTTGTACTGCCGCGCCCTTAGCACCACCAGCACCGTCACACCTAGGGATATCTCTGAGATCGCTCGCTCAGTACAAGAGTGTACAACTCACAGCTCATGTGAGCGATGGCGGCGAGACAGTTGGTGTGCAGATACTTGTCCCATGTTGTACTGCCGCGCCCTTAGCACCACCAGCACCGTCACACCTAAGGATATCTCTGAGATCGCTCGTACAAGAGTGTACAACTCACAGCTCATGTTAGCGATGGCGGCGAGACAGTTGGTGTGCAGATACTTGTCCCATGTTGTACTGCCGCGCCCTTAGCACCACCAGCACCGTCACACCTAAGGATATCTCTGAGATCGCTCGTACAAGAGAGTACAACTCACAGCTCATGTTAGCGATGGCGGCGAGACAGTTGGTGTGCAGATACTTGTCCCGCACCCGCGCCATGTTGTACTGCAGCGCCCTTAGCACCACCAGCACCGTCACACCACCTAGGGATATCTCTGAGATCGCTCGTTCCGTGTACCATGTTAGGTTTTTTAACATCTGAAAAGAAAAAAACATTATGAACATATAAATTTTATGTCGAGTAGGACTCGAATCCGCTTCTTTCTTAGCTGGAAGAACCGCTTAAGCAATTAGGCGATCGAGGATCACCAGAAACGGACTTAATTTACTCATCTCGAACATCTCGGGACGACTTGGAACTTAGCTAAGGCGTTGTACTCCGCAGTTGTTGCAGTTACACGTCATCACCTAGGAAACTGAACGACTAAGGCGTTGTCCTAGGTGAACGACAAACGCGGCAACGCGACGCTATGCGAAAATAAGAAATAGTCGTTCTTGTGTATTGCGTCCTACTACGTTGTCGCGCTGAAACGAGCCTCTATAAATATGGGTCGCATTACGTCGCATAGCGTCGCGTCGCTACAAGTCGCATCCCGTCGCTCACCTAGTACAACGAGTAACGCGGCGGGATGCGACGCGACGCGACAAGAAAATATCAAGAAGACGTTGTTTTATAGTTCCCATCCTCTGAAATTTGTAATTTATTATTGACTAGCTGATGCCGCAGCTTCGCCCGCGTAAAATTTGTTCCTGTGGGAACTTATTCCCGGGATAAAAAGTAGCCTATGTGTTATTACAGACTATAATATATCTCTGTACTAAATTTCAGCCCGATCCGTTCAGTGGTTTGAGCGTGAAAGAGTAACAAACATCCACACTCACAGCCGGCTGCATCGAATTATAATAAGACGTTGTCACGTCCAAAAAAGAGAGAGAGAGAGAGAGAGTGTCGCTTCGATCTCTTTTCGCTATCGATTGTTCTTCTGCGATCTTTATACAAGGTCATCAAAGCAAAACATTGTATCTTTTTCATTTCATAAAATTTAATTCACATCGACAAAACAAAATAATTCTATTTTTCATGAATCACGGACATTCACCCAAACTCCGAATCAAATATCCCTTTCAGACCTACAAGTTGTATTCGCGTAAAGATGAAATCCAGCAATATTAAGACTTCTCTATAATTATCTCGAGAAAATTTCCAGTAGGATAAGCCAATAAATTCACACCGAGCCAAAACAAATTCATACTTATAGAATTCGGAACTTCACGCGAAATACTGAATAATCTCTAAAGCAGAGCACCTGGAAAGCCCACGATCAAAATCTGGCCATCCTGCTAGAACACCCCGGAAAAAAACAGGACCTAAACCAGCAAGTGGAATCTTTTCAGGATACTATCCATACATATCTGCACGAGCATTATCCACCACATTCAAAGTACGCTCGGAAAAATAGAATAAACACTTTTAAAATCAAAATGAGGCAAAAAAAGAGGGAACTTATCAAACGACTACGGATTGCTAAAGCTATGGGCGATAATCAACTTAGTCACCAACTAGCCAGGGCTTTAAGGTCTATACTGAAATTAATTCAAGGGGTCTCCATTCAACTAATTAATGAAACTAATAATTTGAATAGAGCCAAACATGAAGTAGAATTTGATAGGGACCCTTTTAAATACTCGAGGAATATATTTAATGACAGAAAGCATGGTAGGCTGGACATAAGTAACGATCAGATATATAACTAGGTACTATAAAAGTAATTATGAGATAAAACCATCAAGTCCTCAATTCTTAATCAACTGTAATCCATCTAGCTTAGAAGAAATTGAACACCAAATTAAAAAGAAATCAACTAAATCTGCCCCTGGGCCTGATGGCATACCTTACATAGTCTATAAAAAATGTCCATCAGTACGTAAACACCTTCTGAGCATATTTAACAGGATCTGGTCGAGTAAAGAAATACCAGCGGCCTTCGGAGAGGCCAGTTTTGTGCTCATTCCTAAGAAAGAAATTGTTACCAGTCCAAAAGACGCCAGACCGATAGCGTTAACCAACACAATATCAAAAATTTTCTTCTCATGGCTTCAATTTAAAATGACTGATTTTATGATCAGCAATAAGTATTTTAGACCAAATCACCAGAAAGGGTTTCTGCCCGGAATTTCAGGATGTCTGGAACATAATTCTCTACTGGCGGAAAGTCTAAAAGAATGTAAGGTATAACTTTCCGTCAATAATCTGTGAAATAATAGCTTCTTATTATAACCAATTAAAATTTGTAATCAATACAAAAGGACATACGCAACCCTTAAAGTATAGAGTAGGTTTGTTCCAGGGTTGCTGTTTATCACCAATAGTTTTCAATATAGTAATAAATATTTTAATTGACAGTATTATTACTCATGAGAAGAAGTGGGGATATCGGTTTAAATTAAATGGCAAATATACAGAGTCCATCCTGGCGTTTGCAGACGACCTCGCAATCCTGACTCGCAGCCCAAAGCAGTGCCAAGACCTACTGCGTAAAGTGGATGAATTCTGTACATGGACAGATGGAATGAGGACAAAAACTAGCAAATGCTACTGTCTATGTCTGGGTAGGCGGGGTACTAGGTTACGTCATATGTCCCCGGGCTTGCTATAGGCGGGGAAAAAGTTTCTATTATATCGGAAACCGTGCCTTTCAAATTTCTTGGCAGAAAGATAGATAACAGAGGTTGTACTCCAGCTTTGGACGACATAATTGAAAGTTTCATTGTTGACATAAAAAAGGTAGACCAACAACCAATAGGTAACGTCAAGAAAGCATGGATATACGACAACTATTTAACATCACGTCTAAACTGGCCGTTTCTTGTGTACGATATGAGCCAAAACCTTCTCAGAAAATTGGATGCGAATGTTACGAAGACGTTGAAGTCGTGGCTAGGGCTAGCTCAATCGGCCGACCCGTCGGCATTATACAGAGCCTCTAATAACTTCGGAATGACGTTTAAGAAGCCGTCGGAACTCTATAAACATCTAAGAGTTACTAAAATGCACGTCTTGGCAAAATCAAGAGACAAAATCGTTCAAACTCTTGCAAAGGATAAAAATATAGCAGAACTTGAGTCACGCCTCCAATTCCACAAGAAATTCATGGTGGGTTCGCAGACTGGTCGAGCGGGGTTGGGTAGTATCCGGAGACAATCAGATAAAGACATTACAAAATCTTTTCTGGAGCAGGATGAAAGCGATGCCTATAAGGTGCACGCGATGAACCTGGAGATGCAGAATGAATGGCTTACTCTGGGCGAGTTTTGTATTCCCATGGCCTTGCAGTGGCGTACCTTATTGTACGACTGGTCGCCGGCTTTGCTTAAGTTCTACCTGAACGCGTTTCAATTGACCCTCCCCGACCCAAGTAATCTGGTCAGGTGGGGGAAAGCCACAGATAAAACATGTAATGCATGTGGAGAAGCGATTGGAACTGCTAGGCACCTGCTGGTAGGTTGTAGGACGTTACTAGACCGGGGTCATTACTCACGCCGACACGATAGGGTATTGGAAATCACACGTGAGGCTGTCAGTTTGGCGGTAGCGAGAGCGAAAAAGGGATTAACCACAAACAAAAGAAATGACATTGCGTTTGTAAAGGAAGGCTGTTCAAAGAAAGTACCTCAAAAGCCATACTCAATTTTGATGGCTGCCGCCGATTGGACTATACTCTCAGACACGTATGAAAAACACTACAAAATCCCGGAGGATGTATGTGCCTCGTCATCCAGACCCGACATATTCCTGTTTTCGAGGATACACAGGCGTGCGGTGCTCGTGGAGCTGACGGTGCCGTGGGAGACCAACATACCGAAGGACCACGCCATGAAGACAAATAAATACTTTGACTTGACCAATGAGTTAACCAAAAATGGCTATGTGTTTAAACTCTATGCCGTAGAAGTAGGAGCAAGGGGAATTCCAGCTAAATCCCTGTATAATTTATTTAAGGACCTTGGATTGCCAAGAGCTTCAGTAAGCTCTTTACTAAAACGAGTATCCAAAGCGGCATTGATAGGATCTTACCAAATCTGGTTGGGCAGGGGGGGAGGGAACATTGTTGACGGTGGAAGGTGATCGTTTATGCGCATAGTAAGGTGGCCACCCTAAACCTACTCGAATGGGTCGCAAGTCCCAGACGCCGTCGAGGTGTTCCCCCCTGTGCCACGCTATGGACCCGGCGCCCGCACGGAGAATCCATGGAATGCTAAGAATACGGTCTCTACTTACATTCACCGACGTTTCGAGCACGTTGCAGCACCTAAGTCGCGGTAGGACTGCGGCGAGGATCGACAAAAACCACGAAGTTATTTCATGTCGAACTACCCTCCGTTGTTATTACAACGAAGGATAAGGCCGGCGACACACTACACTCACTACGTCAGTTTTAATTTGTCACAGTTTAAGACATCCTTCCGAGGGCTTACCCGGGGCTCACAACCATAGGCTGTTGGGCGTTTCGTGAGGTTTTTCAGTCGGTAGGAGTCCGGCATAACATCCATAAGGATATTCCCTCACGAAAAAAAAAAAACCAACGCAGATTTTCACATACAATTCCAATTCACACTGAGCCAAAAAAGTGTAATTATGATCTAAATAAGTAAATAGCCTTTGAGAATGCCGAAAGGCGAAACCGGTTAGGTATTACAATAATAAATGTTGTGGAACAGTACAAGTAAAGTTTTTCAATACAATAAAAAAAGTTGTCACATCAAAAAATACTCACAATAAGGTGTACATTTTTGATTAGCGCCTCATCTTCAGTCAATAACAACAGCACTATGAGAGACATGTAGATGTGGTGTGAATTGTTATCCGGAGCGTTGTATAGAACTTGTAGAATGGGCACTATCTGTAGGGAGAATAACATATTTGTTTTTGTCTAAAACTAAATAGGTAATCTATACTATGTTATACCAACGAATTCACACATACATAGAATATTCACACATACAATCCAATTAATTTTCATTTTTTTTTCATTTCATTCAGATTCATTTATTTCATTTCATAAACATAGGTACAGTATACAGGTGACATTGTGTGTGAGTATGTTGATCAACTATGTTTTACCATATGGCATACGAAAACATTAAAATTAATAACAAGAATAATTAATTGCATGCATACTAGAAATTGAACATTATTATATTAGACCCAAAAAAAACAGCATCAGATTAATATTAAAATTCACACCCAGCCAAAAAAGACAAATATACAGGAAAAAGAGACAACTTTGACTGCCTCTGTGGCGCAGTCGGTAGTGATACCGCCTGCGGCGCTGGAGGTCGTGGGGTCGATTCCCACCGGAGACAAATATTTGTGTGACCCATTAATGTTTGTCTCATGAGAAGAGAGTTTCTATGTATAATATGTATGTATTTAAAAAGTATATAAGTATTAATATCCGTGGTCTACCCATAACACAAGCAGGTTATTCCTAGCTTACTTTGGGATCAGATAGCGTTGTGTGAAATGTCCGTAAATATTTATTTATTTAACTATATGTTATCTCTTCCTTCCATTTCCAAGAATAACTGTAACACAGAGTATACTTACAAGTTGTTCTATATGCGGCACGTTCGTGATGTGCCGTTTGTACGTGTTGCACGAGTGTAGCATTAGATACAGCAGCAGTGTGGAGTGTTCGCAGCCCGCAGTCGCACAGAGCGCTTTGTGTAGCTGCAATTGTTATACATATCTTACTTCTTAAGGTGTTACCACACAAATCGATCGATCGTCGATAGATAACAACACGTGCCGGGCAAAGATGCCACTCACACACAGTGGAGAGAATCTTCGCCAGAACTGAGCGTTTCAAAAGATCGTTCCTCCGTCGAACTATAAAAACATGGAACGACCTGCCCGCACACGTGTTTCCCTCATCTTACAACCCCGGGTTCTTCAAGAGGAGCGTGAAGAGGCACATCACAGGGCCGCCAACTTGAGGACCACTGTAAGAAGTGGCCCTCAATCGCTAGATGCGCCACGGCTTTCCATCAGGCTGGTGGCGACGTCAATTTGGCGAGCAAAATATAAAAAAAAAAACATCGATCTACATCGGTCGACGTTGATCGATTTGTGTGGTAGTTTCATTAATCGACGGATACGAGTCGACTAACCAATCGATCGATTGCCGGTCGATGGTAAAGGTTTGTTTTTGTATTGTTCGATAAATTCCAAAGTTCTTTCATTTGTCCACGTGGTTGCCGCCATGTTGCACGTCACGAGACAAAAACCTGTATTCACGACCATGAGCTTAACACAACTGAACATATAAACACAAGCAGGACACATAATTAGCGCGAAGGGTGCGGGCGGACGTCGACTAATCAATCAATCGACTATCGTTCGATTGGTCTGGTAGAAACTATCGATCGACGTCGACTAATCGATTCTACCAATCGATCGATGATCGATCGATTGGTATGGTAACACCCTTACTAATATCACACGGCGCAAACTTCATACAAATGAGTCGTTTACAATTCTGTCGCCTACACTAAAAACACGTTATGTTGGTACTTGGTACAGAGCTTGAATGTGTGTGTGTCACCACAGGTCACGCAAACGTTCCGTCAAAACACCCTCCAACTATATGACAGCTGTGGCGGGGGTGCGGAAGCTTGCTCAGTGGGGGGCAGGGAGTTGCCTATCTGTATAAATAAATAAATAAATAAATATTCACGAACATTTCACACAACGCTTTCTGATCCCAAAGTAAGCTAGGAATAACCTGCTTGTGTTATGGGTATCAGACCACGGATATTAGTACTTATATACTTTTAAATACATACATATTGTACATAGAAACATCCAGACTCTTGAGATAAACATTTATGGGTCACACAAATATTTGTCTCCGGTGGGAATCGAATCCACGACCTCCAGCGCCGCAGGCGTATGTAATACTTTTTCCAACTAATATTATAAATGTGAAAGTTTGTGAAGATGTTTGAATGTTTGTTACTCAATCACACTTTAAACGCTGAAGGGATGTGGCTGAAATTTTGTACAGGGATAGTTTACAGTCTGAAATAAAACATAGGCTACTTTTTACCCTCGGAATAAGTTCCCATGGGAAGCGGGAAGCCACGGGCATCAGCTGGTATATTTGTACGTCACGACCGACGTTATTATACCAACTACAGATTCAAATTATACGAATCATTCAGGAACCCATTGAAATATACACACCTAATTTCATCCAAATCATTCCAGTTCTTTCCATAGGAGGGATGACACTTCCAGAAAAAATATATTTAAAAAATGTTATAACTTAGGTAGGACGAGTCTCTCGCCCTTTCCCATTAAGTAACTCCCCCCACTTGAAGCAATTTAGGTTGAAATTAAATACTTTCTGAAATAGTCCCGTCGACTCCCACCTGTTCTGTTGAGTAGTTCTGTTAACAGAACTACTGGTAATTCTTTTCGCATTAGTTCTGTCCACAGAACAAATGGTAATGCAATTCCCACCTGTTCTGTTGGCAGAACTACAAGTAATTTTTATTACCATTAGTTCTGTCCACAGAACAAATGGTAATTCAATTCCCACCTGTTCTGTTGGCAGAACTGCAAGTAATTTTTATTACCATTAGTTCTGTCCACAGAACAAATGGTAATTCAATTCCCACCTGTTTCGTTGGCAGAACAACAAGTAATTTTTATTACCATTAGTGCTGTCCACAGAACAAATGGTAATTCAATTCCCACCCTGTTCTGCTAAGTAGTTCTGTTGGCAGAACCTAATGGTATTTTATGTCCCATTCGTTCTGTCGACCGCAGTATCGCCGCGGACCCGAAAGCATGTTAAAAATAAAGTCACTCACGGCAGCTATATCTATCCGCGGTGGAGTGACTTGTGAGGCGCCGTTTGATTCTTTCTGTGGCGTAGGCGCTGTGTTATCTGAAAGGCATTTACTTTTTAATACATACATTGAGTAACAAAGTGATCACCCGTATGAGAACCAGCCACAGCGAAGGCTGCTTACTCCAGTGTTCGTTAACAGCCGGTTCCACCAAGTGCCATCAATCAACATTATGAATTATTTAAAGAAATGAAATGTAAGATTCACTTTATTCGAAATTTATATAGCTCTTGAGGCGACGAATGCTTTTAGAAAATAATGTTATTCGTATTTATATATTTCAAATTTTAAAAATGAACGGGTTTCAGCCAAAGACTTCTATATAAACTGAGGTACACGCGCCGTACTCTAACAAACGAGATTTCATAAGCAATCCTCAAACACACACATTGCTAAGACTACACTCACTTATAAATATTTTTTATCTACTCTGATACTATAATACAGAGATTATAAAATTGAAATCAATACTATTATGACAAACATTACGCACAGGCCAAAAAAAAAGTTTTATTACGATACAGGTCTTGTATGGACACCTATATCATAATAAAACTTTTTAATCATTACGATACACCATAAACAATCTCCAGCTGAAAAAGAAGTTTGAACCTCTACTTTAAAAAAAAAATTGTGTCTCCAGAGTAGCGAAAAATCCTAAATCTATGGTCTTCGCAGCTTAAAAAAAAAAGAAACACGCATGCGCAATCGATGTTTGCGCCTTGGCGCCAACATTTTACATTTAAATTAAACAAAGTTTGGTTTTGTTTGTAAAATAAATTAGTTTTTGTGTAAAAACATGTCTTAAAGCGAGGATGGTGGTAATTGTACACCACCAGACATTCTGGAAACTGCGTCAAACATGACCATGAGCCTGTTACCGGCGAAATCAAGGAGCAACTATATATCACAACAAAATGAAATCAGGTATTATAGTATGAGAGTAGATAAAGTAGTGTATGACACTGTACATAACTTGGTCTTATAACACTCGTGTGATACTATAAAAAAACTCGCCTACGGCTCGTTTTTTTAAAACACACTCGTGTTATAAGAACCCTTATTATGCAACAGTGTCATAAACTACTATTACGTAATTGTCACCACGCACAATAGCAATATACGAATAGAAAAAGAGTAAAAGAGAAGGCGTATGGACTCCGATTGCAAGTCGAGCACCTACTTTCGAAGTTTTGACTCACAACAGTGCGAGCAACGCTGCTAATTAGCTCAGTTTATAGGTTTCAAAAATCGGTGCGTAGGGCATGTCTACCTCAGTTTATATAGAAGTCTTTGGTTTCAGCATTTTAACCCATATCGTGTCAAAGAGGAAATTTCCATAATGAGGTGTTTAGCCACGCGTCATACTCAAGTATATAAATATACTTACACACACAGAAAACAAGATTTTAGCAGGATCGCGAGTGTTGCAACCCTCCATAGGCTACGGTAACCACTTTCCATCAGGTAGGTCTTAAGCTTGTCTGACACCATAGTAGTTTAAAAAACAGTACTCACCAGCAGTATCTTCACAACGAAGCAGAGCATTCCTATACAAATTATCATCATTCATACAATGGTTGGCCAACGTCAGTAGTAGGAGACACGACTGGTTGGCTAAAGGGTGTTCCTTGTTAAACCTCTCCTGCAATTCGTTACGGTCTAATGGGGGGTGAGTGTAGATCGTCTGTCGGGTGCTCGCGTTGAAGGTTATCATGTTCCATAGGCCCGCTGGAATGTACCATTACCGGGTTAAGAGATGTAGTAAGGGATGAAAATGTTTAGGGGTTGAAAGTGGTCAGGGTATTAAAATGGTTAGGGAATGAAAATGGTTAGGGGATGAAAATGGTTAGGGGATGAAAATGGTTAGGGGATGAAAAGGGTTTGGGATGAAAAAAGAAGAAATTTACAGAGCAGCAATGAAATAATGTCACAAAATCAGAGGAAAATTTACTTATTTTGAGAGTTTACATAACAATTTTGCGAGTTCTAACAAAAAGGCCGATGTAGCATAAAGATTGTCTTAAAATAACTCAAAAAATCAAAGTAATATCTGTAATAAACGTTGCAATGGCAGAGGGTGTTCCTTATAAACCTCTCCTGCAACTCGTTACGGTCTAAAAATGGGGGGTGAGTGTAGATCGTCTGTCGGGTGCTCGCGTTGAAGGTTATCATGTTCCATAGGCCCGCTGGAATGTACCATAATAGGGTTGAGATGTAGTAAGAGATATAAAGGGATAGGGGATGAAAAAGGTTAGGGGTTGAAAGTGGTTAGGGGATGAAAATGGTTAGGGGATGAAATAATGGGATGAAAAAAGAAGAAATTTATAGAGCAGTAATGAAATAATGACATAAAATCAGGCGAAACTTTACTCCTTTTCAAAATTGTTCCTCTATAAAGTTCTAACAAAAACGCCGATACAGCCTAAAGATTGACTCAAAATAACTCAAAAGATCATTGTAATTTGTATAATAAACGTTGCAATGGCAGAGGGTGTTCCTTGTTAAACCTCTCCTGCAACTCGTTACGGTCTAATGGGGGGCGAGTGTAGATCGTCTGTAGGTAGCTAGCGTTGAAGGTTATCATGTTCCATAGGCCCGCTGGACTGTACCGTTATGGGGTTAAGAGATGTAGTAAGGGATGAAAAGGATTAGGGGATGAAAAAGGTTAGGGGTTGAAAGTGGTTAGGGGATGAAAATGTTAGGGGATGTAAATGGTTAGGGGATGAAATAAAGGGATGAAAAAAGAAGAAATTTAAAGAGCAGTTATGAAATAATGTCACACAATCAGAGGAAAATTTACTCCTTTTGAGAGTTTACATACATATTTATACATATTTCTAACAGGCCGATTTAGCATAAAGATTGTCTCAAAATAACTCAAAAAATTAAAATAATAGCTGTAATAAACATTGCAATGGCATAGGGTGTTCCTTGTTAAACTTAACTTCTTGTTATTACAGACTCGTGTCTTTTTGTTACACCCAGTAGATTGTTAAGTGGTCGTCTACTTAACAATCTACTGGGTGTAACAAAATTACCTCTCCAAATTTCATAAGATGACTTGGCATCGTAAATCAAATACAAATATTTAATAAAAAAGGGGGGTAAATTTTTTAATTTTTTTTTTAATTTTTTTGTCGCACATTAAGAATTCATTTTTTACCGCGGCAATTCGAGGTAACATGGTCGCCGTGGCAAAACAAACACAGAGCACCCGTCTGGCTGTCGTTGTCGCTTTCTACTGCCGCTCAGTAGCGATAGAAAGGGTGAAAATACGATAAAATAGGACCTTTAAAACGGCTTTACGGTTAAAGTATTCATGTGATTTTTTTTTCTTCATTTTTGTAATGTTTCTTGACTGATGCCACGTCACGTGACGAAATTTGGATAGGTAATTTTGTTACACCCAATATACTAATGTTTTGAGGAAGAGGAAAGATTTGATTGTTTGTTTGCATCGAATAGGCTCCGAAACTACTGAACCGATTGGAAAAGTTCTCACACTGTTGGAAGCTACACACACAATCCCGGGGTGACATAGGCTATATTTTATTCCCGAATTCCCACGGTAACGGTAGCTACGCGGGTGAAACCACATGAGGTCCGCTAGTCTATACTAATATTCTAAAGAGGAAAGATTTGCTTTTTTGTTTGTTTGTTTGTTTGTAACGAATAGGCTCCGGAACTACTGGACCGATTTGAAAAATTCTTTCACTATTGGGAAGCTACACTCTTTGCGGTGAACATAGGCTATATTGTATTCCCGTATTCCCACGGGAACGGGAACTACGCGGGTGAAACCGCGTGACGTCCGCTAGTAATATTATAAAGAGGAAAGATTTGTTTTTGTTTGTTTGTTTGTAACGAATAGGCTCCGGAATTACTGAACCGATTGGAAAAATTCTCACACTGTTGGACGCTACACAATCCCGGGGTGACATAGGCTATATTTTATTCCCGTATTCCCACGGGAACGGGAACTACGCGGGTGGAACTGCGTGACGTCCGCTAGTATAAAATATACTCACATGCAAAGTTAATAAGTAAGCTGCCGCCGCCAGCATGCGCGCCGAACATGCTCGGCGGCGCGGCCAACATGCTGCACAAATTGTTCAGTAACGTTTTTACTAATAGAGGCGCGTGCATTCCGTAACGGCCTTGGAAAAGTGTTCTGAAAAGTGTAAAAAAACAAGTCAGTTTTGATTTTTTTTTATTAAGCTATTGCATAGCTTCTATCGCGGGCCTTGAGCGTGGAGACCGAATCCAGAAATTCCGTCACGAAAAACACGTAACACTCGGCTATTCTCGGCTACGCTCGGTCACGCTCGTACATCTCGTCTCGCACTTCATATTTTTTTTGTTTACGTCAATTATGCACTCTGCAGTCGTTATATACACTCGAGAGCAATGAATCCGGATCCGGATCCAATGATGCATGGACAGTAAGACGTCGGCTTGCTGAATCTAACTTAAAACCCCTTAGACCTGCAAACGGCCCTAAACTGGAGCGTGGGCATCGTATTTCGAGACTAAGGTATGCCCAGAGCCACGTAAATTGGAGTATTGAAGATTGGTCAAAAGTTATGTTCTCCGACGAATCAAAATTTATGCTCTTCAAGCACGATGGAAGACACAGAGTGTATCGAAGACCAGGGGAAAGATTCAAGCAAGCATGCATCGAAGAAAAAGTAGCCTACGGTGGTGGGTCTGTACTTGTGTGGGCCGGAATTTCTTCTGAAAGTCGCACAGAGCTGGTGATCATAGAAAACGGCTCTTTAACTAGCGTAAGATATGTGGAAGAAATCCTCAATGATCACGTTGGTCCATTTATGGTCAATTTAGGTGAGGATGCTATATTTATGCATGACAATGCCCGACCTCATACAGGTAGGATTGTGAATGACTACCTTCAAGAGATGAACATTACTCGTATGGAGTGGCCAGCGCGCAGCCCGGATATCAACCCGATCGAGCATGCTTGGGACGAGCTAGGCAGATGCGTAAAACAACGAAACCCTCCCCCAATCACGCTTCGTGAGCTCAAAATTGCTCTCACAGAGGAATGGGAGAATATTCCCCAAAATCGTATAAGGAACTTGGTGTACAGCATGCCAAACCGCGTAAACGCAGTAATGGAAGCACGAGGAGGCAATACGAAGTATTAAAATTCAAGAAAATCGTAATAAAGTTCAAAAATTTCATGTTTCCTATTTTTGTTTTAAGGAGAGATCGGCAGTTTTTTCTTTATGTAATTTTGTGTTAATAAAATGTATGGTGACTCATATTTTTTTTACTTTCATTTAAGGAGTATTACATTGTCTATTAAATACAATTTATTGCATTAACCTATCATTTTTAGTTTCCGAGATTTTTAACATTCTTTAAGTGACCCGGATTCATTGCTCTCGAGTGTATTAAGTCAATCCAAAAAGTGACGCTTGTACCCAGAATCGATCTTGTACCTTCTGCGTACCGATCCGCGTCTTAACCACTCGACCAAAGTTTAATTAAGAATACTTGTCGAATTTAGAGTTCTTAATGTGAAAACAATTTCGATGCTCTGATTGAAATGCGTCATAGACAAGAATATTGACAGCACTTTGCAAAACACCCACTATCTTTTAATTCACAATTTTTCACAACGGACACGGTAATGTTTATGTAAAATAACGACACGAATCTACAGGGTGGAATTTAAAGACGGTAGTTGGAGGGAAAGTACCCTTAATATTGATAATGGCAAGTTTTGCTGAAAGGAAACATTCCTTTATTTTCAAAAGTAAGAAAAACTGCATTTAAAGATTTTTGAAAAATCACCTGCTTGAGCCGGGATTCAAACCTGGGAGATGTGAAAAAAATCATTCCGTATTTTATGATACCAACCGAAACAGTTTTTAATAAGGATCAATTTCTTTTAAACAACATAGTATCTTAAATTAAAGGAAGATTAAGTAAAATGTGTTTTTATTGTAAAGCTTACTCATTATCTGAAGAAGAAAAAGATAGTCTAATTGAGAACTTATTACTTTTTTTTGAAGTTGGTTGGTTAAGTGACCAGGACGCATATTCCCATTCACAGAAACTAGAACATTTTTTAACCAACTTTAAGAAAAAGGAAGAAGAATCTCAATATGACTGTTTTTTTTTTCTTCAGATAGTGAGTAAGCTTTACAATAAAAACATATTTTACTTAGTCTTCCTTTAATTTAAGATACCATGTTACTTAAAAGAAATTGTTCCTTATTAAAGACTCTTTCGGTTGGCATCATAAAGTACAGGATGTTTTTTTTTTCACGTCTCCCAGGTTCGATTCCCAGCTCAGGCAGGTGAATTTTCAAAAATCTTTGAATGCAGTTTTTCTTACTTTTGAAAATAAAGGAATGTTTTCTTTTAGCAAAACTTGCCATTATCAATATTAAGGGTACTTTACCTCCAACTACCGTCTTTAAATTCCACCCTTTATAAGGGTTCCGTTTTTTGCCATTCGGCTACGGAACCCTAAAAATGCTATGCAATAGCTCTACCGCGGCAGTCCCCGAGTGCCACACGTCTTTTTTTTTTATTATGGTACAGAACATCATCTAGAACAAATTAAGCTAACAAGCTTGTGCCATAGGATCTAGACGACTGATAGACTTTAGAGATAATTGGAAAAGCAATTAGTACACTAACTCAATCACAAATGAAATGTGAAAAATTTTGGTCTTGCGCGGGACTCGAACCTGCGTCTTTTGATTTGCCGGACGGCCGGACCTGATGCCCTAACTGTTGGACCACCGAGACTCATACCGACCGACAAACTTATATATTCCTAAATACATACATATTATACAGAGAAAGTAGTAGTTAGGACAAAAAGTCTCACTAGTTCCGCCACGGAACTACTGGGACAAAAAGTCTCACTAGTTCCGCCACGGAACTACTGGGACAAAAAGTCTAACTAGTTCCGTCGCGGAACTACTGGGACAAAAAGTCTAACTAGTTCCGTCGCGGAACTACTGGGAATGAAAGAAAATTCTGTCGGTCATGATAACTCTAGCATTATTCATTTTTTTTCTTTAAATCTAATAAAGATTATCTACTTTAAAATAATCTGTATTTGATACTACTTATGTATGTAAGGGTATGTGAAAGTTGGTGAAGATGTTTGGACTCAATCGACTGAACAGGTTGCTGAAACTTGGGACAGTGATAGATTACGGTCTAGAACAGTGGTGGGCAAACTTTTTTAATAGGGGGCCAGAAAATTAAAGAATTTTCAGAGAGTCAAAATGGACTTTGTGCTGAAACTTTTGATCTTACTTCTTTCCAATATTGCTGTGTGGCTGTATGTTACTCTTTCACGCTCTCGCTGAGTCTTTCATCTATGCCTCTATTGTTCCACTAAATAAATCTACTTACACAATACTTCTGGACCGTCAAAATATAATTATCGCGAGCCAAATACGAGTATACTATTCACATAGAATACACTGATTTCTCAAAGGCATTTGACGTGGTAGATCATCACCTACTCATACAAAAATTGGCCCACGCAGGCATTTGTGGATCATTGCTTAGGTGGTGTGAATTATATCTTGTAAATAGATCACAGCTTGTCAAGGTTAGAGGTTATAGATCTGTGTCTAGGATGGTCCCGTCAGGTGTACCTCAGGGGTCACATTTGGGACCGCTTTTCTTTCTGGTTTACGTGAACGACTTGTGTTCTACCATTAAGTCAGAATACCAAATGTACGCTGACGACCTAAAATTGTATCGGACTATTTGCAATCCTAATGACATTGACTTATTGCAGGCTGACATAAATGCAATAAACCATTGGTGCTCTGTCAATGGAATGGTAATAAATACCTCTAAATGTTTCCACATTAAATTCACACGTAAAAGGCATCCCATGTTGGCTACCTATCATGTATCTGATGTCCCAATAACTGAGGTTTACAGTATTCGGGACTTGGGTGTAGTAGTCGATACGAAACTGGACTTTCGGGAACATATAGATGGCATTATAAGTAAGGGGACCCGACTGGCTGGTTTTGTGATTCGCCAAACAAAATTGTTCAGGGACTATGAAGTCCCCATTCTCCTATATAATAGTTATGTTAGATCAGTACTTGAATACTGTTGTCAAATTTGGAGCCCATCTTATGCCGTACATATTACGCGTTTGGAGAAATTACAGCGACAGTTTTTATATCACTTAGCATATGCGCATAATCTATGTCGCACTTTAACATCTTATGACTCTAGACTGGCGCATTTTAATCTTACTTCTTTAGAGCATAGGCGAAATGTAGCTGATATTGTTTACTTGCATAAGTTGATTAACGGCAGATTGGACAGTCCTTGTACCCTTGCCAGATTGAATATCGTTGTGCCACGTTCAGGCTGTCGTACTCATAATAGAAGGGTATTCAGCTTGCCCTTCTGTCGGACTAATTATACCCAGCACTCACCGTTGTACCGTATGAGTTCTGCCTACAATCATGTTTGTAATGGAATTGATATTTTTCATACCTCTATTCGATCGTTGAAATTGTATTTAAATGCACAGTTGTGACTTATTATTGATTAACAGTGGCAGACTTAGACTGTAGTGTGCCCGTTTTGATAAATTCTACCCCCAAGGGGATAAAATACGGGAAGCGGGCACGGGAACAAATTTTACGCGGGCGAAGCTGCGGGCATCAGCTAGTCTACCATATTATATTACCATACATACCTGAATATCAAAGATGTGTCGACCAGTCTCATCTGTCCGTGCACCCCGGCAAACATATAGACGGACATCAAAACTAGTATTGTGTTTATACATTCTAAGTGTAAGTAATATGTGTTGTCCCTGTGAAAGAAATAAGCTGAATTAAAAAAAAAAATGTTGAACTGTACAGAAATACTTTTATAATGATTGAGTGATACATCCCGAGGGTGTCGTAAGAGGCGACTGATACTTTAGCTAAAAGATCCAATGCGTAGAGAAAGAAAACTCGAAATGAAACCCGGTTTTCGGTAAAATGACAATCGTTAAGCCAAGTTGAAGGCCTTATGGGCGGCTTAAAAAATTTCAACTGCTGGTCGCGGCGACCTGCGCCTCTCCATTTCAACACGGCAATGGGCTCACCACCTATTACCTGGGACATAAAACTATAAGGTGAAATGTGGGCGTATACTATGCCTGCCCCTTCAGGGATAAAGACGTGACTATATGTATGTATGTATGATTGAGTGCGTTTTGATTTACCCTAGTAAGGTCACACCAATCATAAGTGCGCTTTGATTGGCCAATTATACCGATTATAAGCGTGTTTCGATTGGCCCTTTTTTTATATTAAGCTCGCCAAATTGACGTCCCTGATGGCAAGTCATGGCGCATCTAGCAATTGGGAGCCACTTTCACAGTCCGTTTGACTTCTGACAGTGTTCCTTAAGTTGGCAGCCCTGTGATATGCCTCTTCACGCTCCGCTTGAAGAACCCGGGATTGGAAGATGATGGAAACCCGTGTGCGGGCAGGCCGTTCCAGGTTTTTATAGTTCGACAGAGGAACGATCTTTCGAAACGCTCAGTTCTGGCGAAGATTCTCTCCACTGTGTGTGAGTGGCACCTCTGTCCGGCACGCGATGTTCGGGCTCTTCCAAAGTCCCGTCATTCATAAGAGCGCTTTGATAGGCCCTACTATGGTCACACCGATCATAAATGAGTTTCGATTAGCCTTTCAAAAGCCCCGTCGATCACAACTGCGTTTAGAATGAACATGACTAAGTCACACCGACCATAAGTGCGTTTTGATTGACCCTACCAAAGTCCCGTCATTCATAAGAGCGTTTTGATTGGCCCAACCCGTGTCACACCGATCATCAATGTGTTCCGATTAGCCCCCTCCAAAGCTCCGTCGATCATAACTGCGTTTAGAATGAACATGACTAAGTCACACCGACCATAAGTGCGTTTTGATTGACCCTACCAAAGTCCGGTCATTCATAAGAGCGTTTTGATTGGCCCAACCCGTGTCACACCGATCATCAATGTGTTCCGATTAGCCCCCTCCAAAGCTCCGTCGATCATAACTGCGTTTAGAATGAACATGACTAAGTCACACCGACCATAAGTGCGTTTTGATTGACCCTACCAAAGTCCCGTCATTCATAAGAGCGTTTTGATTGACCCAACCCGTGTCACACCGATCATCAATGTGTTCCGATTAGCCCCCTCCAAAGCTCCGTCGGTCATAATTGCGTTTAGAATGAACATGACTCAGTCACACCGACCATAAGTGCGTAGTAAGTTTTGATTGACCCTACCAAGGTGCGATCGACTAAATGGCGTTGTTCAATACGATTGTAATGATACTCGCTTTTCCTCTAAACACAATACAGTTACTTACATGACAGGCACATCAATTATTACTCTTTCACGCTGTAACGGCTGATCGGATCTGGTTGAAATTTGTTACTGAGATAGATTATATTTTGGAAAAACATATAGGATACTTTTTATCCCGGGAGTAAGCTCCCATAGGAAGCAGGGACGGGAATTTCACGATTGACATCTAGTCTTAAATATTTCTAAATACAATACAGCTACTTACGTGACAGGTACATCAATTATAAGTCCTATTAATGCATCTATTAACATTTCCACTCGACTTTCATTGCCTGTGAGTTTAGGAGATGTTCTAGGTTCGATTTCTGCTGGTGTAGAAACCGATTGTTCTTCTTTAGGCTGTAATAAAGATATACTTAATGTTATTTTGAATGAAATTGTAAGCAACTTCTCTAGTCATATACCTAAAGAGAGTATGTGGGTACCCAGTATTACAATGCATTAACGCTCACCTTCCAACAATAGTGGAACAATGTCTAGAGACCATTGTGCGAGCCATGATCTCCAGCGGGAGTAAGTGGGATTGCGCCGCCTTTTTCTGCGAGCAGGTCATGCATGCATGAAGGAGACGGCGGGGCGGGAACGCTAGAGAAATCTCCCACCCGAGATCCGCAGTCGGCGGCCTAGGCGCCGCCGACGTGTCTTTGCCAAAGACTATCGGCCTCCATGACCGGGGGTCTGAGGACGGTGAGAGGGTCGCTCACCGTCCTTACAGAAGCAGGCCCATGACGGCAGCGTGACGTGAGGGATTCACGCATGCCCCCCCTTAGAAGCGGGATCACATCCGAAACCCCGCAAAGACGCGGGATAGCACCCGAACTGCCACCTGGGCGAGGCCGCAGTGGTGGCCGTAGGTCTGTTGGGAGTCCTGGGACATCCTTCCGAGGGCTTACCCGGGACTCAAAACCATAGGCTGTTGGGCGTTACGTGAGGTTTTTTAGTCGGTAAGAGTCCAGCATAGCATCCACGATGGATTTTCCCTCACGTTAAAAAAAAATGGTGGATCAATGTTCCGCTTGAGGTGATTACTTTGAACATCATTCCTTTACAAACGCGAGACGAACAGAAAGATGTATAATTGTCTCTTTTCCTTAAATTTTAATAAAACCCATTCGAACAAGTTTCAAAACGAAAGAAAAGAAGCCGAATGATGTAGGTGTAGTTGTCTCTTTTTCCTTACTTTTTTCTAAATCCAACCTTTTTTTTAACGTAAGGGAAAATCCATCATGGATGCTTTGCCGGACTCCTATCCGACTAAAAAACCTTACGTAACGCCCAACAGCCTATGGTTGGGAGCCCCGGGTAAGTCCTCGGAAGGATGTCCCAGGATCTAAATCCAACCAACTAGAAGACGTTTCAAAACGAAAGAAGAAGACAGAAACACGTATGAATGTCTCTTTTTCCTTACTTTTCTTTAAATCAAACCTACAGTAACCGGCAAACTTCCTGAGCAACGATCTTGTCTTTCGTGATCTCTTTTCTCTCTATACCACCAACTAAAAAGTTATTAGCTAAATACAATAAAATGCCAATAATAAAAAAATAGCGTTTTTCAATGACACAATATTTTTGCACGTAAGCGTACATGCGCAAACTTTCTCCCACCACCTCACGCGATGCTCAAGTTGTTTGCCGTGTACTGTACTAGAAGACGTTTCAAAACGAAAGAGGGAGACAGAAACATGTACTTATGGTTGTCTCTTTTTCCGTACACTTTAAGAAACTTCACTAAGTCTACTCTTACCGTAGAATCATCTCCCCCCTCCTTGTCCACGGGTCCATTAGCCACCCTCCTCTCCGCCTGCACGTCCAAATGTCTGCACAGTTCGTACCCCAGCACCATCTTTACTAAATACTTGCTAACGACTTGAATCACTTCACACCGAGTCAAAAGAAGTTTCAAAACGAAAGAGGGAGACAGAAAGATGTATTGCTGTCTCGTTTCTATAAATGTTTCATAAAATCCCACTGATCAAAAGAAGTTTCAAAACGAAAGAGGAAAGAGTCCGAAAGATGTAGCTATAGTTGTATCTTTTTCCTTACTTTTTTCTAAATCCAACCTACGGAAGAGGGAGACAGTAACATGTTTGGTTGTCTCTTTTTCCTTACACTTTAAGAAACTTCACTAAGTCTACTCTTACCGTAGAATCATCTCCCCCCTCCTTGTCGACAGGTCCATTGGCCACCCTCCTCTCCGCCTGCACGTCCAAATGTCTGCACAGTTCGTACTCCGGCACCATTTCTACTAAATACTTGCTAACGACTTGAATCACTTCACACCGAGTCAAAAGAAGTTTCAAACCGAAAGAGAGAGACATAAAGATATATTGCTGTCTCGTTTTCCTTACACTTTAAGAAACTTCACTAAGTCTACTCTTACCGTAGACTCATCTCCCCCCTCCTTGTCCACGGGTCCATTAGCCACCCTCCTCTCCGCCTGCACGTCCAAATGTCTGCACAGTTCGTACTCCGGCACCATTTCTACTAAATACTTGCTCACCGCTCTTATCACGAATAACGCGTTAAACGTTTGCCATGCTAGCATTACACTGTAACAAAGAAACAAATATTTATAGTACTCCATCTGTAAAATAAAATAAATACTTAAATTAAATAAAATAAAATCCTTCATTCCCAGTAGTTCCGCGGCAGTTGTTCCGCGACGGAACTAGTGAGACTTTTTGTCCCAATAGTTCCGTGGCGGAACTAGTGAGACTTTTTTTTCCCAGTAGTTCCGCACCACGGAACTACTGGGACATTTTTATTCTCAGTAGTTCCGTGGCGGAACTAGTGAGACTTTTCTATTCTCAGTAGTTCCGTGGCGGAACTAGTGAGACTTTTCTATTCTCAGTAGTTCCGTAGCGGAACTAGTGAGACTTTTCTATTCCCAATAGTTCCGTAGCGGAACTTTCAAAACAAATAAAGATCTACAAAAACAAATGAAGATCGACAAAAGCAAATGAAGATCGCCGAAACAAATGAAGATCAGCAAAACAAATGACAGTTGGAAAAACAAATAACGAGCGAAAAAACATTTTGCAGATCAATAAAACAAAAGACTATAAGCAAGTTGATAAGGTCAAAACATACTTGCAGCCATGTTTTGTAATCAAAATGCGATTAGCATTAAAAATAATAGGTGCAAGCAATTCTCGACCTTAATGGCACTTATTTAAAAATGTGGTTTTAGGCGTTTATAGACATCACAGATCACGAATATATAAAAAATAAATAGATATTATGCATGCTCATAAGGTCGAAATTGGCATGGACCTTTTTTGTAGTCTAGATGCGATAACCATTCAAAAAAATACCTGCAAGCAATTCTCGACCTTAATGACACTTCCCTAAAAATGTGCTTTTAGGCGTTTATAGACATCACAGATCACGAATATATAAAAAAATAAATAAATGTTATGCATATTCATAAAGTCGAGAATTGCTTGCACCTGTTTTTTGAATGGTAATCGCATTTAGCTTACAAAGCATGGCTGCAAGAAACTTTTGACCTTATCAACTTGCTTATAGTCTTTTGTTTTTCCAACCGTGATTTGTTTTTCCAACCGTCATTTGTTTTGCTGATCTTCATTTGTTTCATTGATATTCATTTGTTTCGTCGATCTTCATTTATTTTGTCAGTCTTCATTTGTTGTACCGATCTTCATTTGTTTTGTCGATTTTCATTTTTTTTAATTGTATGAGAAAATAGTCGTAAGACACCGTAGGGAACTAATGGGAACATAAAATATTCGTATGTAAGAGATGCTTTCTCCCGCGGGACTACTGGGACTTGATTTATTAGTTTTTAATTTATGCTTTGTTCCGCGGAACTACTGGGAATGAAATTATTAGTATTTCATTTCTACTTTGTTCCGCGGAACTAATGGGAACTGAATTATTGATGCTTTGTTCCGCGGGACAACTGGGAAAAAAAGTCTCACTAGTTCCGCCACGGAACTACTTCAACGGAACAACTGGGAATAATCGAATAAAACCTTTTTATTCCCTATTAAATTAAAAAAAAAAAGATTTGTCAAAATTTTTGTGACTCTACCGGGGTTGGAAAATGCTACAGACTGAGAAGAACACTCCAAGAAACTCAGTCCGGTCCCTCCCAAAATTCATCTTAGAATCTAATACAGTCTAGTACTCTCCTGGGGTATCCTTCCGAGGGCTTACCCGGGGCGCCCAACCATAGGTTGTTAGGTAAAATACGTGAGGTTTTTAGTCGGTAGGAGTCCGGCATAGCATCCATGTAGGATTTTCCTCACGTTAAAAAAAAACACATCTACTAATAAAAACTTTGTGGCATTTTTTTTGTTTTGTTAAAAGCACGGAGTTTTTGAAGCACGCCAAGCCGTTTGTCACAGATGCCAGAAACATGGCTTTTTTATACTACAACGTGACAAACAAGCTTACGGCCCCACCTCATGAATTGTGGGGTGGTCTTTGTTTCTATTTAGGGTTTCGTACTCAAAGGGTAAGACAAATTATATTTGTGAAAACATGTGTAGGTACATTAGGCGTTTCAGATACAAAATAAAATTAAATTAAATTAACTCCCTTTGAAATTTAAAAAAAAATTATTTAGGTTTGTCAAATTTTTTTGTGACTCTACTGGGGGCTCGGAAATGCTACAGACTGAGAAGAACACCCCAAGAAACTCAGTCCGGTCCCTCACAAAATTCATCTTATTATCTAATAGATACAGTTTATGTTTAACAATATGTAGAAAGGAGCAATTCGTGTCACTGCCAGGCAGCCTTGTCTTCTAAAAAGTCTTTAATGCTATAATAAGCTTTCTGGCACAATAATGCGGAACACTATATATTCTGCTGTCCGTCTGTCTGTCTGTCATCAGGCTGTATCTCAGGAACTGTAATTAAAGAGCTGAAGGGGCAGGGTACAGCCGTAAAACAAACGTGATTTCTCGCCGTTTTTGGTTCGGAACCCGCGTGTCCGACTCGCACTTCACCGTTTTTTTTTGTGGAAACCCCTAATGGATGCCATGCCGGACTCCTACCGGCTCAAACCACATGATGCCTTAGCCCCTTTTCACACGTACCGGTTGCCGGGTAGCCGGTGCCGGGTACCCGGCGGCGAATGTATGGCATTACCGGGCAAATCACGCCGGTACGTGTGAAAGCTATAGTACATGACCTTACGCTTGGCCGCCTGCCGGGTACCCGGTAACCGGTATGTGTGAAAAGGGGCTTACCATCTGGCTACGGCCGGGAGCCCCGGGTAAGTCCTCGGAAAGATTACCCCAGGACTCTCGAAACAGACTTTGTCCGCCGCTCTATCAGGTTTCGGTTTTAACACAGGGCGGAACTCCATACAAATGATTCGTTTTCAATTCTGTCACATACACCACAGGGCGTAAACTCCCTGTGGTACCATACACGTAATGTGAATGCTTGAATCAAGCTTGAATGTGTGTGTGAGTATACTAGGGACCTTAGATCATCTAACCACAGGATGCGCCTTACTTAAGCATTGTTTTCTGCCATTGCACATGACCATTTGGTCTTTTGGCTTTATGAAAAGCCTGTACATCAGTACATCATTTTATATGATTAAACTAGTACATTACATTGTAGTTGACTGTACAATAACAATTAACACACAACAGCCATTACGCGTTTGTCGATAAATACATTTTTAAATGCAATGAAATTTTATATGTCTTTGTGTTTCCCCCTTCATTTGTATGAAAACTGGCAGAATATTTTTGTATGCGGTGGTTCGCAAAGGCTAGTCCCGTGTTATATGGTCTAAGCTAGGGACACTAGCTATGGAAACAAAATAATAAGGAACAGAAAGCAATCTCATGTATGTAGGTACTTTTTTTTTTCAAATCTACCCTCGGCTAAGCACAAATTAAACCGAAGCAATAGCACAAAGTACGTAGGTAGTAATACGTAATGCAACGCAGTGACACTCTCTCAAGTACTAACACGGCAATAGACACAGTGGCGGATACAGAAAAATCTCAAGGGGGGGCGCAAAAGATATTTTGAGTTTTAAGCTACCCTTACTATTATCGCAATAAAAAGTAATCAAGTCACATGTAAAGTCTATGAAAATTTTATTTGAAATGATTATAATACAGTAAAAATACAAGGTTCAAGGGACCTAACGAAAACTACGTCTATGCGGGCATTCCATAGATTCACAGTGCGGGCGCCGTGCCGGGTCCATAGCGTGGTACAGAGGGGAATACTGTGAGGGTGTCTGGGAGTTGCGACCCATTTGACTTTTACGGCTTAGAGATTAACCACATAGCCATTCTTGATCAATTCAAAGTATTTGTTTTTACAGCGTGGTCCTTAGGTATGTTAGTTTCCCACGGCACCGTGAGCTCCACGAGCACGGCTTTCTCGATGACGAGGCACATACGCCCCCCGGTATTTTATAGTATTTTTATACGTATTTAGAGTATGAGTGATATTCAGGATAAATGTAAACAAAACGAGAGGATAGTAATGTAAGGTAATTTTATGTTTGGGTGGGAGTGAAGCGCGATGGATACGAAAGTGTAGTGGGAAAGTTTGGTGATGAACGAGAGAATGAAAATGGACAAAGCTACTAGAAGTATGTTTGGAGAGGAATCTTGTGGTAACTAATACCATATTTGACCACAAACATATCCACTTGTAAGTATACGAGAGAACAAAAAAAAAAGAGTAGCATAATTGCCTTTGTGATACTAAGTACTATCATAAAGTCGATATGCTTCTCCGTTCTTTTTGTTCTTGTATCTTTCGCAGTTTTGTGTCTACACGCAAGACTGAGAAAGAAAGTGCTAGATACCCGGGTGTACTAGAGCGCATAAAAGTAGAAAATTTGCAAGAGACAAGCGTAAAAGAAGAATTTTTGAGAAAATTGAGCGGGAAGTTTAAATATTTAGATAAAGAATGTGAAATGGACGAATTATGGAAGTCGATTAAGGAAGAACTCGTTGAAGTGGCAATCGAAGTATGCGGGGTATGCAAGATGAGCCAAGGATGGCAGATAAAGAGAATGTGTGCAGAAGTTTTGAAGGTTTTGTCTGATAAGAAGAAAGCATGGTTAAACTGGCTGGCTGCAAAAGTCAATCAGAGAAGGCAAAAGGCACTGGATGAGGATGTAAAAATGGCAAAGGATGGTAAAAGGTATAAGCATGTCGCAAAGGAGGTGATAAAAAGAAAGAGAGAGGATGATAGGAATGTATTTCATAACCGGTTACCTGATAACTTCCAAGCAAATATGAAATTCTTTTGGAAGTCTATAAGATCAATGAGGCTCAAAAGACTACATCACAACGCACATAAGATATCGTGAGGGAAGTTTAGTGAAAGGAGAAGAATGTGTGCTGAAACGATGTAAGGAATATTTTGAAAGTTTTTTTTAAAAAGAGGATTTACAAGGAGAGACTCATGTCTTGGAATGAAATGAAGTTGACGAAGAAAGAGATTTAAGTAAGAAAGAAATTGTGGAAGTGTTGAATGGTATGAAATTAGGAAAGGCTGCTGGAATTGATAGGATTTCTGTCGAGATGATGAAAGCGGGGCGTGGCGTGGTAGTTTGCCAGCTGTACCGCTTTTTAACCTTTGCTGGCGAAGTGGCAGAGTACCAGAGTAATGGTGTAAATCTGTCATAGTGCCGCTGAACAAACGGAAAGGGTCGCAGCAAGAGTACAAGAACTACCGCGGCATAAGCTTGCTCAGTGTTGTAGACAAACTATATGCAAAAGTGTTGATAAAAAGAGTGATAATTGAAACGGAAGCAAAATTAATTATGCGATGTGCAAGCAGGATGTCGGAAAGAAAGGGGACGCACAGATCATGTCTTTTCCTTGCGTGCGTAGCTGAAAAGGTTTTGCCAAAAAGTCAACTGCATCTTTGTAGACTTGGAAAAGGCCTATGATAGAGTGGTGAGGAATGAAATGTGGACAACACTGTCCAGGTATGGAGTAAATGGAACCTTGATACGAGCACTGAAATCTCTGTATGAAGACTCCAGTGCTTGTGAGACGTGAGACAAGGTTGTGTAGCGTCACCGTGTCTGCTTAACCTGTACATGGACAGCTGCCTGAAAGAACCGCAAGAGTCTGCGTATGGTTTAAAATGGATGAGCTCACCATCAAATGCCTCCTATACGCGGACGATCAGATGATATTAGCTTCATCGGCGGAGGAGTTGCAGTTGATGGTTAACATAATGCATGATGCGCTTTAAAGTAGAGGTATGAAAGAGAATGTAGAAAAGACGAAAGTAATGGTTTTTGAAAGAGAAGAAAATATGACGAATTGCCCAATTTACATCGAAGGGCAAAGAGTAAAACAGGTAAAAGAGTTTGTGTTCTTGGGATCAAAATTTGCAAGTGATGCAAAGTGTGAATATGATGTTTAACGAAGAGTTTTGGCAGGTAATCAAGTGAATGGAGCCATTCACGCCTTTATGAGCAGTCAGGATGTGTAAAAAGGCAAGGATGGCTGTACATAGAGGAGAGCTTGTGCCTACACTTATGTATGGCAGTGAAAGTTGGGAGTTGCAGGAGACGCATGAAAGTAAAATTAATGCAGTGGAAATGAGAAGTTTGCTAAGTATAGTGAAGGAAAAAGGCCAGCTCAAGAGTACCCTTAATCGGAGAGCATGTATGAAAGCACTTATGAAAGTAGAAGAAGCGAAAGTGATATGTCAGGATCGTGGCAAGTAGATAGCCATGGTCTCTGCCTACCCCGTTGGGAAACAGGCGTGAAGTTATGTATGTACGTATGTTCGAGTGTGTGCCCGTCAACGCTTGTCGCATTCGTAGTATTTCATACACTGTATCTATCCTGCTCTAACTAATGTTAGAGCAGGATAGACACTGAACACACACGATCGAGTCGTCTGCGCCGTCCGCATAAGATTGTTATGCTTCTCTATATTACACGCGAAGTTGAAAGAAGTTTGTCGGCGAAGTCGCCCGAGGCAAAAAAAAATGACGAAGTGCCCCTGTATCGTATTCGTACAACTTCGCGAGTAATGTAGAGGAAGCATTATAGTTAAAAACCAAAAATTTTGGGTGACCTGGCGCGGCGCGGACAAACGACGCGTGCATGCGCCAACCAAGGGGGGGCGCGCGCCCTCCGCGCCCCTACCCTGTATCCGCCACTGAATAGACACATCAACTTTGGCGGGGGGATGGGGAAGCTTACTCGGTGGGAGGCAGGGAGTTGCCGATCTGTATGTAATATTATTATATTATCTTTGTCTACACTAAAAAACACGCTATGTTCGTACAGAGCTTGAATGTGTGTGTGACCAATAAGGCTTTTTTTTTTAATGTGAGGGAAAATTCTCGTAGGATGCTTTGCCGGACTCTTACCGACTAAAAAACCTCACGTAACGCCAACAGCCTATGGTTGAGAGCCCCGGGTAAGCCCTCAGGAAGGATGTCCCGTGACATGACCAATAAGGCTAAGCAAATGTTCCCTCAAAACACCCGCCAACTATAATGACAGCTGTGGCGGGGATTGGGAAGCTTGGTCAGCGGAGGCAGGGAGTTGCCTATCTGTATGTAATACTATTATATTATCTTTGGTTTTATTTCACTTCTGGGGGGAGGGAGGGGGTTGCTACTTCGTTTTTGGTAGAGGGGGCGACTATCCCACTTTTATGAGGGGTTGAAGATACAAGTCTTAGCATATTACGCCATCTAGAACATATTTAGCCAATACAGACAAATCAAGCCTATCTATGGCAGTTCACTGCTGGATGTAGATCTCTACCAGTTTACGATACAGCACACGGACCTGTGCCTTCAACACCTGTGGGATCTGGACAGATTTTGGGAGGCTCAATATTGCCGTATCGTTTAGAGCCGGCGATTTCTTCTAAAACTGACCATAATTTGTAGTCGATACGATTGAGGTCTGGGCTAGATAAAAGGGGCAGTCTTCAGGACCATAAAAATTCCGGAACATCCCTACTTAATATTATAAATGCGAAAGTAACTCTGTCTGTCTGTCTGTTACGCTTTCACGCCCAAGCCGCTGAAGCTATTCAGATGAAATTTCGTATAGAGACAGTCTGAGTCCCTGGGAAGGAAATAGGCTACTTTTTAACCGACTACGCAAAAAGAGGGTAATCATTTTACGCGATAACGACTTCTCAACGATAACGAAGAATCCGTGGGGAACAGCTAGTCTATACTAATATTATAAAGAGGAAAGATTTGATTGTTTATTTGCATCGAATAGGCTCCAGAACTACTGGACCGGTTTGAAAAATTCTTTCACTGTTGGGAAGCTACAGGGCCGTCTTAACCGGGGGTTCAAAGGCGCGGCCGCACCCGGGCGCCGAGCCCGAAGGGGCGCAGGCCGAGCTCTAAACATTTGATATTTCCTTACCTAATTAAACTTTAACTCATAAGTACAATATTAACGATATTCCGCCCGTTTCGTAAACTAACTTCAAATAAACACCTACATGCATAAAAATATAGGTATCACCCATATTAAATTACCATTGTATTATTGTCACTTTTGCCTTTCGGCACGTGTCATAACCGCTCACGATATGCAGTGTTCACCGCAAAGAGTGTAGCTTCCCAACAGTGAAATAATTTTTTAAATCGGTCCAGTAGTTCCGGAACCTATTCAATGGAAACGAACAAACAAACAGTCAAATCTTTCCTCTTTATAATGTTAATATAGACGCACACGGCAATATCTCCATTCCAAAGACGTTTGATGCGCCCTTTGACATAGGCGCCTGGCGCCTGCACTTTAAGCGAAATGGCCTCTATTATTAGGTGTTTAGGGTGTAAATTGTAATTATTGTCACCTTAATGGTGGAATTTCCAAAAATCCTTTCTTAGTGGATCCCTAGACCATACAAGGAACCTATTTGCCAAAGGACTTTCTAGTCCCAGCGGTTTGGGATGTGCGTTGAATCAGTCAGTCAGGACATTCACGTTTATGCTACTGCTCCCACCTGCATCTTAACGCGATTAACACCATAATAGCACTTCAACGTAAATGTGGTGGTTTTAACGTGGTAAATTACAAACGGCATTAGTAATGGCATTAAACGTTAAGCGATAGCTCGGGCTGTCGGTTTTTTTCGACACATCAAAGGGTTTTAGCAGGTAGTTTTGCGCGCTAAGCGATGTTGGCTACATTAACGCCAGTTAACGCCATCTCATTTCGCGGACAGTCATCTAAAAATTGGGGCTTACTCTATGATTGCTTTACACATTATGTTTAAATAATATAAAATTCAACCAAAGCATATTTTGACACCGATTTTTAAGATTAAAAATCTATTTCTGGCTATTATTTTCCGTTTGCATAGGTAGACAAAAAACGCCTTCATTTGCGGGGTTTCGTCTTTTTCTAAACTAGTCCCCTTAAACCCCCATTGTGTGATTGATTAGGTTCAACCTCCATTTTGTGTTAACGCGTAACTTCTTGAATTAATCCACTCTAACGGCGTTGTGACAGTCTTCTCTCGTTTTCCATAAATTCATTTGCAATAATATTGTTTGCCATAATCATTCCCGATCATAATATTGTGTAATAATGTTTGCCCTAACAACTCAACAGTGATAACTTTTATTTGCCATAAAATGACTTTTTAAAACAATATAAGATCATAATAATTAGTTTCCATAAGTAACACATCTCATAATCGACTCTTGACATAATCAAAATTTGATATAATTATGAAAATAATACATAATATTGTTAGGTCGAAATTAATTATTCTTAACACCACGACTCAGTGCAATCCGACTCGGATAGGTTAGGTTAGAAGACTAAGGCGGATGCGAAGCGAAGCGAAGCTCCCGCCTTAGTCTTCGTGGTTCTTTCTTAAACCACCCAGAAGTAGGAGCTGCTCTCCGTCGAGCTTGGTTAGTAGACGCCATTATGAGGTTTAGTTTTAGGTTTAATTGTGAATAAAAAATCTGTGTCGTATAAATTATCTTTATTTATATTATGGTGAATAAGTTATGGAAAATGGCATTATTGAAAACGAAAATTATGGCAAATACATTTATTGATTTACATAAATTATTATGACACTTGATCGATTATGACCAATGGAATTAGTGAAAGTCATTTTATGTCATTTCACGATTATGACAACTGAAGCGTTATTTCTAATGAAATTATGGCGAATACCAGTATGCCATATGAAATTATGGCATATTAAATTATGGCAAACATTAGTAAACCCGTTGTGACCTTAATGTAGCCAAAGCGCATTCTTAATGCCTTAATTATCGAGTAGTTGGACATCAACATTAATGTTAACGCAGGTGGAGCAGTAGCATTATACATATAGATTACAGATCTTAGAGAAAAAGAAGTGAAACATCAAAAAAATATTGCGTTTGTTGGTTAACCGGGGAGGGGGGGGGGGGGGCAGTCTGAGCTTCGCACCCTGGCGCTATATAGCCCTAAGACGGCCCTGGGAAGCTACACTAGTTGCGGTGAACATAGGCTATATTTTATTCCCGTATTCCCACAGGAACGGGAGCTATACGGGTGAAACTGCGTGACGTCCGCTAGTTGGTAATATTTGCTCCGACCAGGGCACCGATTCTCGCTTCACACGACATGAATGCGTGGACGGAAATCGGCGGGTGACGCGTCGCCTGTCTCATATTTAGGAACGGCAAAACATGAGACGGACGACGTTTCACCCGTAAATTTGCGTCCACGCATTCACGTCGTGTGGTCGAGAATCGGCGCCCAGAACTCGAACTTCTTAACGATTTCAGTCTGAGATCCATATATCCTCCACTGTTTGAAGATAGTACTTTCAACTTACTTATCACTGTTGGGAGCAGCGAGCAGTTCTGTGGCCCTGGTAATGAAGACTTGGACTAAGGAACCAAGGTTGCCAGTCTGCGGGTTGTTCTGAAGGAATTTCTGGAGCAACGCCTCCGTACTGCCGTCGAACATGAGTTGCTCTTCTCTGTAATAAGATAGATCTATATTAATATCGTGATCGTCCGCAGACTCAGTGTTCTGTAAACGATCACTGTAGTAAGCAACTTTCACTATGGCCAGTCCTTGGATGGGTGACCATTCATGTGATCACTTTGTGACATTTATTTGAGCGCTTCCGTGCTTCAGAAGGCACGTTATGCCGTTGGTCCCGGTTGCCAGTAAAATGGCAGTCGTTAAGCCAAGTTGAAGGCCTTTTTAGGCGGCTTGAAAAATTTCAGCAGCAGGCAGTCACAACCTGCGCCTGTCCATCTCAACACGGCAATACGGCTACTACAATTCTAAAATAGTGAAATGTGGGCATATAATTATGCCCTCATCTCATACTAATAGAATTCGGGACTTCACGCGAAATACTATTTGCTTACATTCACCGACGTTTCGGGCAGTCCAACCGCGACCACGGGTGCTGCAACGTGCCCGAAACGTCGGTTAATATTACCGCGAAAGTTTAAAAATCCCTACTTCCCTACTAATATTATAAATGCGAAAGTAACTCTGTCTGTCAAACAAACAAACAAACAAACTCTTCAACTTTATAATATTAGTATAGATTACCGTTTGACTCGATAATCTATCAACGTCTAGTCGAAAACCCAGGTCAAGACGACCCGCAGTTAAAAATTTTCAAGCTTTTTTTTTTAACGTGAGGGAAAATCCTCATGGATGTTATGCCGGACTCCTACCGACTAAAAAACCTCACGTCACGCCCAACAGCCTGTGGTCTAGTAAACAAAACACTGGGCGAATGCGGCACGTAATTAAACAGTCTAGAATTTTTATGACTCTTTACATACAAGGAAATGTAATTAATTTATCGAACGACTCGTTAAAAGATTAATTTCACCTGTACACATTAAAATTAAATGGTTTATTATCGTTACAAGATAAGATGCACGTTCTGCGTACAAAAGTTTGTGCTCTGAGAAATTGTTTGATATTATGCCCACGGCTACGTTCACAGGGCGTAACCTCCATACAAAAATGTTCGTTTTCACCCACACTAATTGTAGAACCTCAGAAGAAAACACAGATATCATCACTCCTTCTTTATTTCACTTAGCTTAGTAACTATAACTATAATCCTTATACACCGCGTGGCACAAGGAAGAACATTGCAACCAGTGTCTGGGACTTGCGACCCAAATTGTAGGTTTGAGGTGGCCACCTTACAATGCGCATAAACGCTCACCTTCCACCGCCAACAATGTTCCCCATTGCCCAATTACACTTTTACGTTTGTATCTAGCGACGTATAGTTTACGACTGAGCCCCACAAAATGGCGTTGCCGCTATTTATAATCATTCCCCACTCCTTCATTATTCAACTACCTTCATTGCCATTGCAAAAATCCAGGCATAAACAACGAAACCTTACACTCGTCCATCCTGACGACGTGTATGACCCCATACACGCATCTGGTGAAACCTTACATAATATACAAATAATGTGAATGCGTGAACCAAGCTTGAATGTGTGTGTGAGTATACTAGGGACACTATACTATTTCCAGTAGTAGTAGTAGTTTTATTTATCCATTTTCGGATAGGCAAAGGCAATTTGAGCCATACAGCCAAATCTTGTATATTCAATAACTCTTCATTTTGCTTTAATAAGTCACAGTCCTCGTCCTCTAAGTCCAGTCAAAGTCAAGTACAGCCCTAAGTCGAAGTCAGTCTTCCTTCAGAAAAGCGGTGGATACATTTCTGAAAGTTCCTTTGGATTTTTTGTCGGAAACTGCAAAGTTGCGATTCACTGCGTTTTATCACTTCCCAACACTAGTGCACGTTGTCGAACGTTTATGTTTAAGAATCCACCATTAATACACACAAAACACTCGAAATTACACTAATTTTGTGAATTTACAAAACGACGCGATACGATTCCTTCCAATTCGCGCCAAAGAATCATACTATTTTTTTTTTTTCTTTCTTATGGCGATACTGTTTTCCGCCAAAGACTCAGCGTGGATTTGGTTAGTGTTTATGCGATCCACACATAATAAAAGGATCAAAGTTTTGTGAGTGTACAAGGTAAAAAATTAGGAAGTAAGAAACTAATTGTCCAAAATCCAAGATTCGTGTTGTAGAAGGTACATGGAACAATAAAAAAAAATACAACATTAAACCACATAGAATATGTTATTAATTTAGCAGAGACACACAATGTTCTAAAGTTTAATATTATAGGAGTCGATGTAATCACAAACAATGTATATATGGGGGGAATCAACATAGGTCAGGAGGGAGTTGAAGTTAATAGGACGAGGGAAATGTTCTGTAGGGAGGCAATCATATAAGGATCCATTCCTTCTTACGCATTCAAAGAATATATGGTTTGTAGTGTCTTCGTCCAATCCACATTCACATAGAGAATTATCCCTAATCCTTATTTTCCTTAGAAAAACGTTAGTGCTAACATGACCCAACCGAAGACGACAGATAACCGAAGTTGAGATTTTACTAGCTTCCCGGAACTTAAAAAACCAAGGTTTAGCAGGGATATCAATTTGAAGGGAAGCATAGTGTAAGCCTTTAACTTTGCTAGATTGAATCCAAAGATTCCTCCATCTTGAACATAGACTAGATCTTGACAGAGAGGCAAGGTCTTGGGAGTAGGCTCGGAAATGATCAAGAGATCCGTTAGAGATGGCATCTTTGGCCAAAGAATCAGCCATTGAATTGCCAACAATTCCACTATGTCCAGGAATCCAGACCAGGCAAACCAGCAGTCCTTTAGAACAGCATCTAAAGAGTGTACTCTTGATTTGGAGAATAAGAGGGGATTTACAGTTACTGGAGAATTGGTTAGCCATAATTGCCATTAAGCAGCTCTTAGAGTCAGAAAAGATTACCGACTTATCTACATTATGAGACTCTATATATAAAAGGGCCTCTAGTATGGCAATAGCTTCTCCTGTAAAGATGGAGTTAACAGAAGGAGATTTAAAGGAAAGGATAATTTTGTATCGGGGAATCCAGACTGCTGAACCAACACATGAGGCGACCAGTGATTTAGAGGCATCTGTATATAGGGTCAATCGATCGTGCCACCTTTGGTCAATTATGGACATCAGCTGTCTATCAGCCTCTACAGAATCTTTATTGATGCCCGAATTAATGATGATATCAGGAGAATGTATAATTGCCTCAAATGGAATTTCAAATAGGGGATTAGATTTGGATTGAGAGCATGGAAAATCGAGACGTAAGGATTCAAGAAAGCTATTAAATAAACAAGGATATGGTCTCTTTGACCAGTAAGAACCAGATGAAATAAGTTCTGAAAGTGAGTGCAGTTTAGGAATAAGAGGGTGGAGGGCAAGTTGGGAGGTTTTGAAAAAATACCTGTCAGCGAGATACTGTCTTCTTAGTCTTAGGGGAGGATCTCCACATTCAACCTGAAGAGCGTTGATTGGAGAGGATTTCATGGCTCCAATAACTGATCGCAAGCATTTGGATTGAATCTTATCCAGGGAATTGAGCGAAGACTTATTACATGGCTCTAAGAGATAGCTGCCGTAATCCAAGTGACTTCGGATAATTGCGTTATAAAGTAACTTTTGACAGTAGGGGTGGGCTCCCCACCAGGTGCCAGATAAAGAGCGTAGGATATTTAAATTCCTTTCACATTTCGACACGATCTGGTGAATGTGAGGAACGCCAGTCATTCTGCTATCCAGTATCATACCCAAAAATTTTACTGATTCCCTCACAGGAAAGACTTGATTTCCATACGTAATCAAGCAATCACTTACAGACATCTGACGAGTGAAGACAACTACTGAGCTCTTAGGAACTGACAGCGATAACCCATGATCCATTAGCCAGGATTGAAGATAGAAAATGGCAGACGTAAGTCTAGACACAGCATCCGATATGTCATCCACAGAGATGTATAGTGCTAAATCGTCCGCATACTGCAGTATGTTACAGAAGGAATTGACTGAGAGATCTAAATCAGCTGTATATATATTGTAAAGAAGGGGACTAAGCACAGAGCCTTGTGGAAGACCTCTCCACACCATTCTAGGAGGTAATATAGAATTTTGAGATCTAACCGAAATAGTCCTACCGGAGAGTAAATTTGAAATGAAATTAACTATCTTCTCTGGCACACTCAAATTTTGTAATTTTTGCCTGAGGACTGGAAGAAGTACATTATCATATGCGGAGGCTATGTCCAAAAATACGCCCACACAATGCTGATTCCTTGACAGTGCTATTCGAATGTCTGTAGTAAAAATGCCCAAGCTATCCATTGTTCCCAGACCTTTACGGAAGCCAAACTGACTTTTAGATAGAAGTCCTTGGCTTTCTATGAACCATTCCAGGCGATTTTTGATTAAGTGTTCCATTATTTTGGCCATAGTGCAAGAGAGTGCTATAGGTCGATAGCTTGAGCAGTCATTACTGGGTTTACCTGGTTTCAGTATTGGGAGGATAATTTGGGATTTCCACTCGTCAGGAGGAATACCAGAAAGGAAAATAAGATTTAGAATGTTGAGAAAAAAGGTTTTAGTCTCCAAGCTGCTTTTGGTTATAAAAGAGTATGGGATTCCATCAATCCCAGGAGAAGAATCCTTCAAGGGCCCTAGAACCGCCTGTAACTCATCCTGAGAAAAGGGGGAATCAAATAAGTGACTAGGATGGGTAGATAAGGAAGAAAATGTGGTGGACTCTAAAACAGAAGGAACGGTGGGAGGAGCTAGTTTCTGCTCAAAGTCTTGAATCCATACAGATGAGTCATTTGAAGAAATGGAGATATCAGACATAGAGGTCTTGAACCTTCTTATATTTCTCCAAACTAAGGAGGAGTGAGAACGAGGGGAGAGGGACTCACAGAATGAACGCCATCCTTCCCTTTTCTTCTGAGTCAGAAGTCTGGTAGTTTCAGCTGACACTTTTTTATATTGCAGATAGTTATTGGTGGACATAACTGCTGAATATGCTTTTTCAGCATTTTTTCTTTTTCTGCAAGCTTCTGTGCAGGATTGATCCCACCAAGGAGGGGATGGGAGGCGATTATTTGCTTTTTTAATTGGGATTGTTTTATCAGCAGCAGATAAAATACTGTTCTTAAAAACAAAATAAACATATTGAATATTCATAAGATTGGGGCAAGGGATATTATTAATAATTTCATCTAGGCAGTTGGAGTAAGCACCCCAGTCTGCCCTTGCTAGGTTATATTTCAATAGAGGGTTATAGGGAAGTTGAAGGTTGGAATAGTCTAGGGGGAGGATGAGAATTGGATAGTGGTCACTGCCATGAGTACTGCTCAACGTAAGCCATCCTATGCTAGAGGAATGAGAAGGGGAACAGAGAGAGAGGTCAACAGCACTGGGGCCAGGGTGGGTAAGGGTTGGACTACGAGTGGGAGCACCATCATTTAAGACACAGAGGTTCAGGGAGTCTAACATGTCTAAAAATATGGGAGACAAGTCATCACACTTGTAGGAACCCCATGAAGTGTGATGAACATTAAAGTCCCCTAGGACTATAACAGGTGGAGGGATGGAAGATAAGATACTGTTTATTTCAGATAGGGAAGAGGAGTCAGGATATGGGACATATATAGACAGGAAAGAAACGTTCACAGCTCTTACAGCAACTATATGGAATTTATTACTATGAGGGGGAAGGGGGATAAGGGAGAAGACTAGGGATCTTGATATAAAAATACAAGATCCAGCATGTCCATCATTCCTGTCATCCCGAAAACAGGCATATCCTGACACTCTAAAGTGAGTGGCAGGCTTAAACCATGTTTCCTGGATGGCAAGAATGAGGGGTTTATATTTATTAATGAGGAAAATTAACTCATTTTTTTTGTTCCTAAGGCTCCTACAGTTCCATTGTAGGATTGGTGGGAATGTTATTTGTTAAAAATGATAGCTGAGAAATTTTGGATTTGAGATTAAGAGGAAGCTCAGTGTCACTGAATCGAGAAAGAAGATTAATAACCATAGAAAGAAGTAATTCAAGGAGGTTATCTCCAGAACCAGATTGTCCTGTAGAATTACCTTCTTGTGAGAGGGCACAGCCATTAGGCATGGGAGAGGAGGGCACCTGGGTTAACAGATTGTGAGCAATTCTGTCAAACCCTGGTGAAGAAGCGGGATTATGCGGTCTAAGGGGAATGGAGATAGTTTTGGTATAAGAGCTCTGAGGAGAGGATGATTTATGAGAAACATGATAAGATGAAGGAGGAAAAGAGGAAGTGGGAGTAATTGAGGACTTCGTAGTGTCCGCAAAAGACCTACGGACCTGTGGGAATCTAGCTGATGCTTCTACGTAGGAGATACTCTCCTGTGACATAACTAATTTAATGGATTTCTGCCTGAAATGTTCTGGACAAGAAGGGTCTTTAGAGGAATGAGGGCCAGAGCAGAAGAGGCATGATGGAGTAGGGTTAGAGCATGTTATGCCCTCATGAGGCTGGCAGCAGATGAAGCACCGGGGAGCAGACCGGCATTGGGATGTGACATGACCAAACCTGCAGCATTTTAGGCATTGAATGAGGGGGAGTACATAGGTTTCTACAGGGAGGGAGTTGTAAAAGCAGTAAATATGTGGGGGTAGGGTTTGTCCACTGAATGTAAGGACTACTGTTTGGGTGGGAACATAGGATAGGGTGTTATTTTCTGTCATCTTTTTACGGTTGAGCCGTCTGGCTTTCATGATACGACCGTGACCAATTGGAATTTGAATGGATTGAACGACTTCTTCCAGGGTCCATTCTACAGGAACGTCTCTAATAATTCCCATTCTGGAGCATGCATATGAAGGGATGGATACCTCATATTTGGCTCGGATTAAGGAAGGGTGAGAAAGGAATGAGTTAGCATCTATAGCTGATTTAAATTGTACTGACAGTCGGTTACGGCCAACCCGTTTTATGCCATCTTCAACTACGTTATTTATTTTATTATTAAAAATAAAATGACCAAATTTAATAGCACGGAAAACTGTCCCTGAGGAGGGGTTGTCCATTGATCTTGCAACATGAACGATGAACGGACCAGAATCCAAGTCAGTATAGCGCGTTGGTTTGTTTTCAAAGTCAGGATGGATGTATGTGGTTTGAATTGAAGGGGATGCTTGGGAAGGATCAATAATAGTTTTTTTTAAAGAAGTAAATGAAATTTCATCTTGAGGATGAATTCGTTTCTTGGATAGGGAATTTGAATTTGGAATGGATTGAGAGGCGGGAACAACATTAGTAAAACGGATAGGATCATCACCTCCACCAGGATCGGGTGGATGATCATCCATGTTTAGAAATACTTACGAGGGAAATATGCACACAAAAACAACACAAAACCACTAAAAATACAACAACAACACTTGTTTTTAAATAAAATAAATTTTGGAAAAGCCGGACACTTGTACTAAGCACTAGACCACAGATCCAAAAAAACATCATACATACTATTTCCATTTCTTTATTTTCTCGATGACAGTTCTAATTTGATAGTTGTAGTCATGAAGCTAGTTTACCTATAGCTTCATGGTTGTAGTGTTGTGACCAAATAAGTAATGATATCGATCGCATATTTATTTATTGTATTTTGAACAAAGACAAATACAGCAAAAAGACAAATACTTTTTTAAAAGCGTTCTAATAAAAGTGACTATTTTAAAACCGAGAAAATGCTTCCCTAAAAGATATGTTATCGACGAAATAGCTGCCGAATGTGGTCATTGGGTTCTTTGACTTCAGCCGTATCATTGCCAGTACAATGCTATAGAACTAATATAGACACAAATCAAAGAACAAATCAAAAATTTTAAAGAAGTGGCATTATCAATCAAGAATTAACACATGTAACATCTTGTAATGAAATATGATATTAGTTAATAAATTTACACAAAAATATCTGACAGTAGTTTAGTTTCTTATATTTTGTAAAAAAAATATCGAATCTATTATCGTGTTACGTTTATCGATAGCTCAATCCCTATCAGTTTCTAAGAGTCAGGTATAACCTTGTACGTGCGTAAGTGTCATATTTTTATAACATAATTGCATACATTATGTAAAAAAGACGCTGGTTCATGTTTTCACAGGAGTTGTCATCAAGCTGTCATCGAGAAAATAAAGAAATGGAAATACTATGGCTACGGAAACAAAATAATAAGGAACAGAACGCAATCTCATGTATGTAGGTTTTTTTTTTCAAATCTACCCTCGGGTAAGCACAAATTAAATCAAAGCAATAGCACAAAGTACGTAGGTAATTAATACGTAATGCAACGCAGTGACACTCTCTCAAGTACTGTCACGGCAATAGACACACCAACTTTGGTGGGGGGATGGGGAAGCTTACTCAGTGGGAGGCAGGGAGTTGCCGATCTGTATGTAATACTATTTTATTATCTTTGGTTCTATCATAAGAGAAAGGTGTAGGAAAGGAGAAGTATTCCTTCATCAGACGCATAGCAGCGTGTGAAACTGCCCTTTGCATAATCATTAAAGAGTTTTATGATTAAGGCTATTGTACAATACGCACCGCTAGTCACATACAGGGTGTTCATCCTCACACTTTGCATTCGGAGCGCCCGATCACGGTAAGCTCCGATGGGGCTTTTTTGGAGCACGCTCCGATTGTGGTCGCTTTTTTGGCGACAGCCTCTGTGGCGTAGTCGGTAGTGATACCGCCTGCGGTGCTGGAGGTCCTGGGCTCGATTCCTGGGTCGGTCCAAATATTTGTGTGATCCACAAATGTTTGTTTCGGAGTTTGGGTGTTTTCTATGTATCATATCTATCTATTTAGAAATATATAAATATTTATATCAGTCCTCTAGATCCCATAGCACAAGCTTAAATTAGCTTAATTTGGGCTAGATGATGTTGTGTGTGAATGTCCACAAATGTTTATTTATTTATTTATTGTGAAATGAGCCCCCTGCTTAGGTTTCCTAAGCCACTACACTATGGGGTTCTTCAAAGGAGCCCCCTTTGAAGAACCCCATAGTGTAGGGGCTTATTAGGAAGTTTTTACAGAGTCGGCAGCGCGAGTGTAGCGCCTCTGGTGTTATAAACGTACATAGGCCACAGTGACCACCATCCACCACTAAATTTTCAGACAAGCAAACGATACAGCTATCGTATGCTTGTTTGCCAATTTGGTGGTATATAAAACCAGCCAAGTGCGAGTCGGACTCGCGCACAGAGGGTTTCGTACACTAAAACGGCAAAAAATCAAGTTTTTTGTATAGGACTCCTCTCTTAATCCCCGTTTTTTCTGATTTTACTATGTTGTCATAGCGACAAAAGAAATACATCATCTGTAAAAATTTCAGCTCTCTAGCTATCACGGTTCCAGAGATACAGCCTCATGACGAACAGACAGACAGACAGAGTCATACAGACGGACAGCAAAGTCTCATGAATAGGGTCCCGTTTATACCCATTGGGTACGGAACCCTAAAAAGAACAGTTTGTAAGCCAAAATAACAATTACTTTAGTATTAAGTACAGTCTAGATGCAAAAGTTGAGTTCCAGCACAGGGCGGGAAACTCCTTACAAAAATGTTCGTTTTCACCCACACTGATATACACGTAATGTGAATGCTTGAATCAAGCTTGATGTGTGTGTGAGTATACTAAGGTCACTAGCTACAGAAACAAAATATTAAGGAACAGAACGTATATGCAACGCAGTGACGCTCTCACAAGTAGGTAAGTACCTACTTGTGAGAGCGTCACTGCGTTGCTGTTACGGCAATAGTCAACTTGTGCGGGGGGGGTTTGGAAAGCTTACTCGGTGGGAGGCAGGGAGTTGCCGATCTGTGTGTAATACTATTATATTATCTTTGGTTCCAGCCTAAGTTATCGCGTACCCATAAACCATCTATCATGGTTATATAACTGTCTGATTGAATGTGACCATTGCATGTAATAGTTTCGTTCATTACATCTACAGTATTACAGCTGACTGGTACATTTGACTGAGCGAGCGAGAGTCTCCGATTGGACAGTATGGACTTCGACTTTGCTTTCGTCCGTATGTCTGTGCGTATGTATGCATATCAGTTCCTGTCTAAAGGACGCATGTTCTAACGGATGCATAAACTTGGCACACAAGTTATTTGATTTAAAATACAACTTTTAACAAGATCTTTTTTGTGGAAAAAGGGTGAAAATTGTTGTCGCGTTGTTTATGAACGGCTCATGATTATTGGCTGAAACATAAAGAATACCTCACAGGGCGTTTTTCTTTTTGCTCGCGAGGTCTACTCTTCACAGAAGTACTATTCATATTCATAGGTTCATATTCATATAGGCGCACTTTAAGTGCAGTAACCAGGCTAAATTCACACAACAGATTACAGAAGCCTTGCTTAGTGCTAAGAGCCGACTGACTAGCGGGACTATTCAGGTACACGGTCTAAGGAGCTGAGTGCACAGGGGTGGAATATTATTAGCTAATCTCAATGCTCAAAATCTCCACTCTGAGCACTTTCCACCATCACGATTGGCGGTCTGCTCAGCTATAGCAGTATAAACACACCCTAAGACTTTGTCGTGCAGTTTAACGCTATTATTGTCACGATGGTAGAGTTGATAATTAAAATGTGATTGTCTGTTTGTACTTCAAGTTACCAAATTTTTACTACATGCATTGCAAAGTATAATATTATTATGATACCTACTTACATTAAAAGGAAATGTCATACGGTTCCATGTTCCAAAAATATCCAGCCTGATTTTAACAGGAGTTTCACTGGCCAATAGCTAATGTTATAAGAAGAAATAGCTTAGGATACTTTTGTATAAAAAAAAACCCCCCTTTCATCCGGGGCCCAGGGTGGTAGGGCGTTATAAAGCGTTAAAAATGTTGTAAGCGGCGACAAAGGGAACGCTTTCGTAAAACGATCCATTGCATAGAGAAGAAAAACTTGAAATAAAACCCAGTTGTCAGTAAAATGACTATTGTTAAGCAAAGTTAATAGCCTGATAGTGGATTGAAAATTTTCAAATGCGGGTTTTTGCGATCTGAGCCAGTAAATTTCAAAATGGCAATAGGCTCACCACCTATTATGTGAGTCATAAAAGTATAAGATGAACTGTGGGTGTATAATATGCCTACCCGTTCGAGATAAAGGTGTGACTATATGTATGTATAAAATAACTAAAAGAGGTCCAAGACAAATCTGCAACTGGAATTTGAAGTACGTCACAACCCAAACTGCAGGAAACATTAAAATTTTTGATAAAAGTGTCACTTACGAGCTCTGTGGTGGATTAATGTTGAAAGCCAGCATTTGATTCCAGAACGGATCATTCGGGCAGATAACATCTGATGAACAAAATCTTGCCAGCAACTCATTTGAAGACAGATCTGTGTATTTACTTACTGCCACACCCATCTTGACCTGAAAATGAAGGATCATTTTATATTTTGAGGTCATAAATGCATAGATTAGATACAGTACCCGGCAAACAAATTGAGCATCACCTGAGGTGGTGGGAGAAAGTTTGCGCATGTACACTTACATGCAAAAATATTGTGTGATTGAAAAACACAATTTTTTTTATTATTGGCATTTTATTGTGTTAGCTAATAACTTTTTAGTTGGTGGTAGGTACTATCTTTTTCATTTTCGAAATATAGATTCACGAAGGCAATGTCATCATGAAACTTTAACCAATTTGAGTAAAATTTTGTCAGTTCACTTCAGAGCCTGTTTTCTAAAATTACACATATCTATACAAATTATATAAAGAGAACAGATTTGATTGTTTGCATTCAATAGGCTCCTAAACTATTGAACCAATTAAAAACTCTTTCCATTCTTGGGAAGCTACACTATCCCTGAGTGACGTGCTATATATTTACACCCATATTTCCATAGAAACAGCTGGACATTTTAAACTTATATTTGTTGTGTTTTATTATAATTCAGGCAGGCACTTGTAGAACTTGTAAAAGGTATACTATTCCCGGTGAACATAGGCTATATTCCCACGGGAACGGGAACTACGCGGGTGAAACCGCGTGACGTCGTGTGAGTTCATAAAACCCTAGAATAATTCGTGTTTACTGTACCTACTTAGTATAGTGTTATTTGTTGACAAGAGCGAATCCAGTTGGATTATCATATATTTTACACCCTTAAAGTCAAAATATGCGTACATATGGCATATAAATAAGCGCAATTAATTCAAAGTGGATTTATGAGAGCAAGTTATGAAATTATTATGATAATGCAACACAAACTTAACTATGTCTTGTGTATGCCGAACTAAAATTAAATCTCTATATTTGCTCAATACTCATTGCTTAAATACAGTAATAATTAGGTTTGCAACTATAGATACCCTACCTGATGTTTAATTAGACTTTCACAAAATAACACACTAAAAAGGCGATTTAAATAAATAATTTATATCGCAGTTTGTTTCTTTGGCCACGAAACCATACTTGCATGAGTTGTCAAAAAAACGTCAAATCTAATCCATCCAAAATTGACAATTTGCTGACAGCTAGGTAATATGGGCTCCCGACTCGGTCAAATGCACTTGACAAGCCTCTTAAAATATGAATGAAAGTAGCTTCAGTTTGCGTGAGTTCTTTGCACATTTGTGTATATCGACGTGTATGTACCTTAGATCATCTAACCACAGGATGCGCCTTACTTAAGCATTGTTTTCTGCCATTGCACATGACCATTTGGTCTTTTGGCTTTATGAAAAGCCTGTACATCAGTACATCATTTTATATGATTAAACTAGTACATTACATTGTAGTTGACTGTACAATAACAATTAACACACAACAGCCATTACGCGTTTGTCGATTAATACATTTTTAAATGCAATGAAATTTTATATGTCTTTGTGTTTCCCCCTTCACTTGTATGAAAACTGGCAGAATATTTTTGTATGCGGTGGTTCGCAAAGGCTAGTCCCGTGTTATATGGTCTAAGGTATGTACACATGATATTGACGAGGCATGAGAAATGCTGTTTGATCGTGTTGGGAGTCCGTTAGAATATTAATGTAAGTAGCTTCATTTATGGGCTCCAGACACGGCCATTATTCAGTCAAGTCTGATTTTTAGAATGTCAGTTGCTTCAGTGTGCGTGATTTCTTTACATGGCTGTGTGTGGCACATGATTTTGACGAGGCATGACAATTGCAGTTTGACCGTGTCGCTAGCCCATTAGGTGCTTATGTGATATCTTTGCATGCGTGTTTGCATCGACGACGTGTTTGTATGTATGTACGCATGACATTGACTTGGCTTGAACGTCTCCTGAGCCCTTTATGGACTCCCGACACGATCATGCCTTGCATGCAATATTGTCACGCCCGATATTTATGAATGGAAGTTACTTCAATGTGCGTGATTTCTCTGCTATGTGTGTGCATCGACGTGTATATACACATGATATTACGAGGCATGAGCATGACTGCATGACAATTAATTGCTGTTTGACCGAGTCGGGGCCCATAGCACATTTATTGACGTCAAGTTATTGATGGTTATTTTATTTGACCGTCGCCCGAGCCCATCACACAGTGAACATATCGAGTGACTTGACTGACAGCTAGTGCCATGCCATTCATTCTCTTCTCTTTGTCTTGTCTTTCTTGTCTGCTTGTCCTTGTTGTCTGCCGGCACGGCATGGCAATACAATTATAGTGTTTTTATTTTCACTTGGAGTGTTTGTTTGTTATAAACATTTTCTGATGAAATATTTTTGTGCACGCGGGCTGTGAAAGCTTTATAAGTGTTCATTTTACGTAGTCAATATGGAATCCGATATGTACAAAGTAGAGTTGCTGCACTATTTGAACCCACATTTAATTTGGGTACTTGTTGCCGACGAGGGTGAAGAAAAAAATGTACGTTTCGAACAAATCGGCATTTATGGGGTTACTCCTTTAAGTATCACATTTGATTATTATGACGGTAAAGTATCAACAAATCAATGTGCTGATTGGTTACCGGCTGTGTTCTTAGCTATGAAGAATATATTTCTTGATGCATCAGAAATATGGTTTTCCGTAACATTCTTGGACCGCACGTAAGTTTACAAATGTATCATAGCTTGGACCTACCTGTATTACAAACTCAAAATTTTGTGTAGATGGATGGTTGATTATTATTTCACGCTCTTACGGCTGAACAGATCTGGCTGAAATTTGGTACAGTGATAGACTGTGGAACACAAATGCTACTTTTTATCCCCTAGATTAAGTTCTCATGAGATGCGGGTACAGAATATACATAACAATGTGGGCATCATCTAGTTCTGAGTATTGTTGCTGTAAAAATTCCTAATGCTTGTGCCTCCAGTCGACACATTTTCCCATAGCAACTTGGTCCTGGGACAAAAATTATTCTGTGTCTTCTCTAAAGCTATATTCTATCTCTCTATCACATTTCATAGTAATCAGTTCAGTGGTTAATGTGTAAAAGTCTAACAGATGGACAGAGTTGTTATTACAGTTGAGTCGTTTCTAAGATGGCATTCTGTAGATTGTGTTAAAATGTTAATGTGTTGATATGGCAAAACCTATTGACTTAAAAGAAGCTTATCTCTTTATGTTTTTACATAAGCATCGAATTAATCTAAGCAAGGATTCAAAGCAAATTTTGTAAATTCAGGTCCGACATCTGTATATGCATATGTTTGACTGTAACCAGCCTGTAACTCATAAACTGTGATAGCTTGTTAACTGATGATGTATTTCTGTTGCGCTTTATCTATACTTTTATACTAATATTATAAAGAGGAAAGATTAGATTGTTTGTTTGTTTGCATCAACTATGGGACCGATTTGAAAAATTCTTTCACTGTTGCGAAGCTACACTCTTTGCCGTGAACATAGGCTATATTTTATTCCGGTATTCCTACGGGAACGGGAATTACGTGGGTGAAACCGCGTGACTTCCGCTAGTCAAATACTAAAACCAGATAAAAAATATGGCAACAATTTAAATTTTTTACTGTTACTAACAGAGACACAAATTTGTGTAATCCATAAATGTTTGTCTAAAGAGTCTGGGTGTTTCTATGTATGATTGTACATTTTTAAAAGTATATAACTTAATATCCCTGGTTTAATTAAATTATAAATAAATAAATCCCTGCTTTAATATCCATAACACTTTTCTTGACTGCCTCTGTGGCGTAGTCGGTAGTGATACGGCCTGCGGCACTAGAGGTCCGGGGTTTGATTTCTGGGTCGGTCCAAATATTTGTGTGAACCATAATTGTTTGTTTCGGAGTTTGGGTGTTTTCTATGTACCTATAATATTTATGTATTTAAAAATATATAAGTATGTGTATCAGTTGTCTAGATCCCATAGCACAAGCTTATATTAGCTTAATTTGGGCTAGATGATGTTGTGTGTGAATGTTCACAAATATTTATTCATTTATTATTTTTTTATTTATAACACAAGCAGTTTATTCCTAGCTTACTTTGGGATGCGATAGTGTGTGAAAATGTCGATGAAGATTATTATTTTTGTGTGTTATGTAGGTTGTAGGACGCTATTAGACCGGGGTCATTACTCACGCCGACATGATAGGATATTGGAAATCATACGTGAGGCTGTCAGTTTGGCAGTAGCGAGAGGGAAAAAGGGATTAACTACAATTAAAAGAAACTACATTGCGTTTGTAAAGAGAGGCTGTGCACCCGGGCGCGGAGCCCGAGGGGGCGCAGGCCGAGCTTTAAACATTTCTATATTTCCTTAATTAAACTTTAACTCATAAGTACAATATTAATGCCATTCCATTCCCTCGTTTCGTACATTTACGTCAAATAAACACCTACCAATGTTAAATTACCATTGTAAGTAAAGTATTATTGTCACTTTAGCCTTTCGGCACGTGTCATACCGCTCACGATATGCAAGGTCAAATAGCTCTTATTTCGATCACACTAAGAATTAAATTTATTTATCACGCACGCGGCAAGTCTCCATTCCAAAGACTTTGGTGGGCCCTTTGACATAGCCGCCTGGCGCTAGAGATGGGAATTTGCCCGGAAAAAACCCAAATGTGGGAAAAAACCGGGAAAAAACCCAGGGAAAAAACCCAATTGGGAATTTATTCGGGTTTTTTCATATTTAGCATATGTAACATCTAGGTAATGTATAGTAACATGTATATATCATTTAGTAGGCACTATTTAAGTATTACTAACTAGTTAGAGAAAATCTAACTTTGTTTATTTTTATAATAATTCAATAAATACGTTTTAATATTCTGTGTTACCTCGCGGAGTCATCCCAAAGGTAAGAACAGTATTCGACACGTAGTAACTATTTAGTAATCTGTGATTCGACCCAGGGGCGAATTTGCGTCTTGTACTGCTAACATCTCTGATGTGATGTGAAGTACCGCCTCACCTTTTTAGGACTTCTAGTTTTCGCGAGGCCAGCCCAATACAACTCTCTATGTAGTTTTTGTGATTGAGCTCACGCCGGACGTCTATACCGAAGATCTCCTGGTTGTCCTTTTGTGTAGTAATGTTCTAAAGAGAGGGTAAAGGTAGAAATGGGGACTTCTTAGCTATATACGCAAACGCCTGTGATTTTCTGGCATTGTACTCGACTAAGTTGTTTGAGCATTGCGACCTAGGTCCTGGTAGAGATCGCCAACGAGTTGCCGTCTCTTATCCTCACCCATCCGCTGGACGGCCAGAATAGCTCCCACGCAGAGTACTATCATTCGCATAACAATGAATGTATCCAAGGGACAGCATGTCATGCAAATGCAGAAGAAAAAGTTGGTGACAATACCGATCCCTGTGGTACTCCGGCATTTACCTGCAAAAATCAGGAAGCCTGACCATCACAGAGAACCCGTATATGTCGCCCGCTCAGGAAGCTGATCAATCATTAATGTCAAAGAGATTATATGGATAAATGGAAAAATGTTGCCGAAACTCACTGCAACACTACTCAGCATTTTGGAGTTGCAGAGTCCTTTGACTCTGCAACTCCAAAATGCTGAGTAGGGTTGCAGTGAGTACGTCTTTTAACTACTCTCTATACTTCAGCAGTCACTGAACATATACATTATAGTCACAAACGAAATAGATTGACTACAGACATGGCAGCAAAATAGCTTTTATATCGTATCAAAGGGCAATCCTAGAAGCTTTGCAGCGGTGTCGTATTGATTGGCGATATATTGAGGTGATGAGGTGCTTGTACGATACCGCTAAGAAGACCAATCCCATAGCCCTACTCAGAGGTGTGGGACAGGGAGATGTTATATTTCCTAAGATCTTCACTAATGCGCTTAAGGACGTCTTCAAGTCGTTGGACTGGAATCGATGGGACGTGAATATAACCGGTGAATGTACACCTTGGGCTTGCTGACGACATCGTTTTGATAGCGCTGGAACAGGTGAGCGGTATGCTGCATAGTCATAGTGAAGAGTCTCGACGTGTTGGCCTCTGCATGAACTTGGACAAAACCAAGTTTATGCTCAGTGAGCACTTCGTGCCGGGACCAATGTACTTTAAACGGTCGAGGTTTGAGGTTGACCATGAATACACCTTGGGCAGGATTTCACATTTGAAAAACGAGTATCCTGGATATGGAAATAGCCAGAAGGATTCGCTTGGGCTGGGCAGCATTCAGCAAACTGCGTCGGATTTTCTACTCGCCGATACCGCAATGAATGAAGACGAAAGTTTTCAACCAGTGCGTTCTACCAATTATGACCTACGCTGCCAAAACGTGGACACTCACAGTGGGGCTAGTTCACGCTCTTTGCGCAGCGATGGGATGTCTCTGAGGGATAAGATCCGAAATGCTATCCCTCATCTTTGGGCGGGAGTTACCCTGGGGGGGGGGGGGGAGCGTGAACCCCTCACTTAACGCTGTCATCTAGACCTGCTCGCTGAAAGAGGCGGCGCAGTCCCACTTACTCCCTCTGGTCTCCAGTGAGAGAGGCTATGTACTACACCAGTGTGTGGAGCGCTGTGTCCTCGCTGCGATCCCCGCAGTGCTGACACTGGAAGTATCTGTGACAATCGGTAGGAGAGAGCACCACTCATCCATGACCGGTCTGAACGCCGCGATTGTGGTGAATCCCCCTGTTGGTTGCTCACGTCGCACCTTACATGTCTCCACGTTTTTCTGGTAGAGCTGGGACCGTCGAGCCTCGATTTATCTAGACGTAGGCCTTTGGCCCAGCTCCAGCGCCTCCTTGCGCCATTTAAATAGTGACGCAAGGGCTCTCGCTTCCAAGTCCCATGGGCTAGGAGATCCGGCTAGGAGACATACCGCATCACCTGAGATCGTACGGTATCCCCTCATCACCCTGACGGCCATCGACCTCTGCGGGCACTTTTGTAAAGTGTAATAAATAATTGTGCGTTTTTTTAGGTCAAAGATTCTTGAAAGTTTCAATATACGTTCAATCTGCAATGAAGTAACATTCCGCCACGATACGCAGAAAGAATCTTATGATATAAACAACAAATCGTCTTTTTGTTGTTATAATAACAGTTGACATGACATTTCGAACATAAGGCAACAGCTAGTGCCCAAGATGCTTCGGCGCAAATTATGTGCGCATCACAAAGTACCTATTTTTCGTTGCATTTGTCCTAAAGATAATATAAGAATGTTTATGATTTTACGATCGTGATAATTACGTCAAATAATGAAAATACCCGTCCATTGGGTTTTTTCCCACATAAATTCCGGGTTTTTTCCCAAACGGGAAAAAACCCGGGTTTTTTCCCGTTGGGTTTTTTCCCTCCGCCCATCTCTACCTGGCGCCCGCACTTTAAGGGGCGGTTATAGCGCACAAGTAGGCATTTGGCGCTCCCCTCGCCCCGGGCGCGAGACACACCGCGCGCCGGCAGCGGCAGTCAACTCTCATGCCACAGTATACAGTAGAGTAGAAAGAAACAGCATGCTAACTTTGTTTGACGTAGTAAATGCATCTAACTTTATTAAGTGTAGTGATTTATTCGAGTTTCCTAAATAAATGAGTTAATTATATTTATTATACTATTATTTTTAAGCTAAAGAGTTTGTTTGTTTGTTTAGTTGTTTGAACTCTAGAGTCTAAGAGACTGCTAGTTGAATTTCAAAAGTTTCTTAACAGAATGTCCATTTTTGAAAAATACCAAAATATATAACATCACGCTAAGGCGAATAAGAGCTGAGCAGCAACGAAACATTTTTCGAAAACTAGGATATTTCATTTCTTTCGAGAGTTTCCGTTGCGTAAGTTTGCTAGATGGTTACAGTTGCGTAAAAAATGTAAATTACATTATAACTGGTCATAAAAAATTCTAAAGTTTTCTAAAGTTGGTATGCTAAGTATGAATCACGTGATCATTTTGCAATCCAAAATGGCCGCCGCGGTGTAATCACAAAATTTCATGATGGGTATCATTTAAAGGGTTTTTTGGTATGCTGAGTACCAATCACGTAATAATTTTGCAATCCAACATGGGCGCCGCGCCGTAATTACAAAATTTCATGATGGGTATAGTTTAAGGGGTTTTTTGGTATGCTGAGTACGAATTACGTGATAATTCTGCAATCCAATATGGCCGCCGCGCCGTAATCACAAAATTTCATGATGGGTATCGTTTAAGGGGTTTTTTGGTATGCTGAGTACGAATCACGTACTAATTTTGCAATCCAATATGGGCGCCGCACCGTAATCACAAAATTTCATGATGGGTATCGTTTAAGGGGTTTCTTGGTATGCTGAGTATGAATCACGTGATAATTTTGCAATCCAAAATGGCCGCCACGGTGTAATCATAAAATTTCATGATGTGTATCGTTTATAGGGTTTTTTGGTATGCTGAGTACGAATCACGTACTAATTTTGCAATCCAATATGGCCATCGCGCCTTAATCGCAAAAATCCATGATGGTTATCGTTTAAGGGGTTTTTTGGTATGCTGAGTACGAATCACATGATAATTTTGCAATCCAAAATGGCCACCGCGCCGTAATCACATAATTTCGTGATGGATATCGTTTAATGGGTTTTTTCGAATGCTGAGTACGAATAACATGATAATTTTGGAATTCAATTTGGCCGCCTAAGCTATTAACAGTAGTAAACTAAAAAGATTTGCTTATTAAGTTCAGGCCTAGCAATGCGAAAATACTATAACAAAAGGTTTTTATTGTAAAATTAAGGCCAATTACATTAAATTGCTACCTAGCATACGAAAGAATCCCTTAATCGATACCCATCATGAAATTTTGTGATTACGGCGCGGTGGCCATATTGGATTGCAAAATTATCACATGATTCGTACTCAGCATTCCAAAAACCCCTTAAACGATATCCATCATAGAATTTTGTGATAACGGCACGGTCGCCATATTGGATTGCAAAATTATCACGTGATTCGTACTCAGCATACTAAAAAACCCCTTAAACGATACCCATCATGAAATTTTGTGATTACGGCGCGGCGGCCATATTGGATTGCAAAATTATCACGTGATTCGTACTCAGCATAGCAAAAAACCCCTTAAACGATACCCATCATGAATATTTGTGATTACGTAGCGTCGGCCACCTTGTATTGCAAAATTAGTACGTGATTCGTACTCAGCATACGAAAAAATCCCTTAAACGATACCCATCATGAAATTTTGTGATTACGGCGCGGCGGCCATATTGGATTGTAAAACTATCACGTGATTCGTACTCAGCATAGCAAAAAACCCCTTAAACGATACCCATCATGAATATTTGTGATTACGTAGCGGCGGCCATCTTGTATTGCAAAATTAGTACGTGATTCGTACTCAGCATACCAAAAAACCCCTTAAACGATACCCATCATGAATTTTTTTGATTACGGCGCGGCGGCCATATTGGATTGTAAAATTATCACGTGATTCGTACTCAGCATACGAAAAAAACCCTTAAACGATACCCATCATGAAATTTTGTGATTACGGCGCGGCGGCCATATTGGATTGTAAAATTATCACGAGATTCGTACTCAGCATACGAAAAAACCCCTTAAACGATACCCATCATGAAATTTTGTGATTACGGCGTGGCGGCCATTTTGAATTGCAAAATTATCACGTGATTCGTACTCAGCATAGCAAAAAACCCCTTAAACGATACCCATCATGAAATTTTGTGATTACGGCGCGGCGGCCATCTTGTATTGCAAAATTAGTACGCGATTCGTACTCAGCATACCAAAAAAACCCTTAAACGATACCCATCATGAAATTTTGTGATTACGGCGCGGCGGCTATATTCGATTGCAAAATTATCACGTTATTCGTACTCAGCATACGAATAAACCCCTTAAACAATACCCATCATGAAATTTTGTGATTACCGCGCGGCGGCCATATTGGATTGCAAAATTATTACGTACTTCGTACTCAGCGTACCAAACACCCCTTAAACGATACCCATCATGAAATTTTGTGATTACGGCGTGGCCGCCATGTTGGATTGCGAAATTATCATGTAATTCGTAGACATTTTAATGCATTAGGTAGCTGGTTACCATGTCGTGAAAACACTTAAAAAGTAAAAGATCACCACATTTTTACCATGAGTCGCATTTGTAACGGTTAATCTATGTAATTACATTTTGCCCATTACTGATATTCTTATACTGTGGCGCGATTTCAACGTAATTTGGCATAATAATTACGAAATAGTTGCGAAAAAAACTGACACAGGTCCTGCCTCCACAAGCGCCAGGGCGAGACTGATCGGCCGTCAGCGGCGCAATTCTATTGCGTTTGGTAGATATTCGTACATGATAACTATGTAAGTAGTTGTTTATAGAAAAACGCTCGGAAAATGTGTATAAAACCTTAATACCTTTAATTGAGTGCAAAAAAAATATATAAAATATTAATAGTTTAGCCACAGTTTTGAAAAAACTTTTCTGAGAGAGTCAACTTTGGGATTTTTTTCTATCTAGTGAAATTTATTGGATCGTGTAACGGGCTCGGAATATGTTTAGCTTATATCCTTAACTATTATATATATATTTATCAGAATTATAAACCCTTTACTTTTTGAGTAGGATTGTTTCAAAAAACTCAAAATCTGACCCACGCGGCCTTAAGCAAAATGGCCTCTATTTTTAGAATTTTAGGTGTAAATTGTAATGTAAAGAAAAACAGCTAGGCGGTCCCAGGAAACCGTGGAGACCTGGAAGGTGCGACTTGAGCAACCAACGGGGGAATTCGCCACGATCGCGGCGGTCAGATCGGTCATGGACGAGTGACTGGAGAGGAGCAACGATGCTCTCTCGTACCGGTTGTCACGGATGCTTACCCGAACTCACGAAAGTAAGTACCTATCTGTGGAGAATACACCGGGAAACCTCGGTCGAGTGCCAGCACTGCGGAGAGCGCAGCGAGGACACAGCGCTCCACACACTCGTGCAGTGCACAGCGTGGACGCAGTGCCAGGTCCTCGTGGCAGGTCTAGACGTGAACATTGTCTCGCTGGAGACCATGGTGCGAGCAATGATCTCCTGCGGGAGTAAGTGAGAGTGAGCTGCCTTTTCTGCTGTAATTTTATTAAGCTGCTGTAAGTTTTAGTCAGGAACATGGAGAACCTCTGTTTTTGAAGCAAAAATTTACGTCTAAAACAGCTTCGATAAAAAAATGATCCACTGGCCCATGTTCCCCTAGGACCTTAACGGAAACCCCCGTGCGCAAGTCCGACTCGCACTTAAAATAAAACATTGTATACCTATTTATTGTAGATTACAGATCTTGGAGAAAAATAAATGAAACATCAAAAATTTATTGCATTTTTTGGTTGACGGGGGGGGGGAGCTTCGCACCCTGGCGCTATAGGAGCAAGGGGAATTCCAGCTAAATCCCTGTAGAATTTATTTAAAGACCTTTGATTGCCAAGAACTTCAGTAAGCTCTTTACTAAAACGAATATCCAAAGCGGTGTTGATAGGATCTTGCCAAATCTGGTCGGGCAGGGGAGGGAACATTGCTGACCGTGGAACCTGATCGTTTATGCGCATAGTAAGGTGGCCACCCTAAAGCTACTCAAATGGGCCCAGGCCAGCCGTCGGGGTGTTCCCCCCTGTGCCACGCTATGGACCCGGCGCCCGCTCTGAGAATCTATGGAATGCTAAGAATACGGTCTCTTAAAAAAATAAACAAAGCATTGTTTTTTTTTTTTAGTCAGGAACCCTCTTTGCAGGAATCAGACTCGCACTTTGTCTATTTTTTTTATTTATCAATGTTTCTCATTAAGTCATATCTCTGGTGATTAGTGAACTCATAAATTAGTACAGATAAATAGTAGGTATAATTACTTCTAATTGCACTTAGTATTATTTAAATATTTATTATTTTAAGTTTCGATTAGCTTTTGAAGAAGAGCCTGGTCAAGAGTACCATTAACTGAAAATCAAATATTTAGACACTTATGAAAGTAGAAGAAGCGAAAGTTTTTTGTGAGAATTATAGCAAGTTGAATGTCATAGTCTCTACCTAGCTCAATGGGAGACAGAGGTAATGTTATGAGCAGTGAACTGACCTCTGACAGATCTCATTGTGTGATGGGCTTGATAATTTGTTATTAGTCTGACTGACCTCTTTGCGGCTAATTCCCGGGTCGATGACTGTGGCAAGCAACCCCCCACTATCGCTGACTGGAACCACTATGCCGGATATTGTAATCCGGCAGTGCGATGTGCAAGCGGTGCTACAGTTACTCGACACGCGGAAAGCCAGTGGTCCTGATTTGGCATTGGCATTTCGGCGGTGGTGCTGAGAAAATGTGCAGCCGAATTGTCTCCGACGCTCACACGCCTGTATCGCCTTTCCTACTCGTCGGGACAAGTGCCGGAGGCTTAGAAGGAGGCGAACGTCCAACCGATCCCCAAGAGAGGGGATCGGTCGGATCCGGCCAACTGTCGTCCGCCAAACGAAAATTGGTCGCCGACCAATAGCCGTAACCACCGTCATCTGCGAGGTGTTCGAGCTAAACAAACAGCTCATGCGCTACCTGGAGAATCACTCGCTAGTCAACGATCGTCAATATGGCTTTGGGCCAAAACGATCAACGGGTGACCTCCTAGCGTTCATAACACACACCTGGGGTGAGGCTATGGAGAGGCACGGCGAATCTCTGGCTATTGGCCTAGACATCGCTAAAGCCTTTCATAGGGTATGGCATGCGTCGCTTCTTTCCAAGTTGCCGGCATACGGTCTATCGTCTCAGTTGTGCCGCTGGTTGGCTTCCTGCACGGGCGACGTATACGGGTTCTCTGTGATAGTCAGGCTTCCTGCTTTTTGCAGCTAAATGCCGGAGTACCACAGGGATCGGTATTGTCCCCAACTCTCTTCTGCATATCAATGACATGCTGGAATGCAATGGAAGCGCTCGTGGCCCCGCGGACTCAGTGTTCTGTAAACGATCACTGCAGTAAGCAACTTTCACTATGGCCGGTCCATGGATGGGTGACCATCCATGTGATCACTTTGTGACATTTATTTGAGCGTTTCCGTGCTTCGGAAGGCACGTTAAGCCGTTGGTCCCGGTTGCCAGTAAAATGGCAGTCGTTAAGCTAAGTTGAAGGCTTTATTTCAACAGCAGGCAGTCACAACCTGCGCCTGTCCATTTAAACACGGCAATACGGCTCACCACCTATTACCTGGGACAACTTATACAAAGGTGAAATGTGGGCATATTAATATGCAGAGGCATATTAATATGCAGTCCGAAGGGGTAGGCAGAGGCCTACCCCTTCGGGGATAAAGGCGTGACCATATGTATGTATGTATGAGTACGAATCACATGATAATTTTGCGATCCAATATGGCCGCCGAGACGTAGTCACAAAATTTCATGATGGGTATCGTTTAAGGGGTTTTTCGATGTGCTGAGTACGAATCACATGATAATTTTGCAATCCAATGTGGCCGCCGCGCTGTAATCACAGAATTTCATGATGGGTATCGTTTAAGGGGTTTTTCGATGTGCTGAGTACGAATCACATGATAATTTTGCAATCCAATATGGCCGCCGCGCTGTACATAGAATTTCATGATGGGTATCGTTTAAGGTGTTTTTTGCTATGCTGAGTACGAATCACATGATAATTTTGCAATCCAATATGGCCGCCGCGCCGTTATCACAAAGTTTCATGATGGGTATCCTTTATGGGGTTTTTTGATATGCTGAGTACGAATCACATGATAACTTTGCAATCCAAAATGGCAGCCGCGTCATAATCACAAAATTTCTTGATCGGTATAGTGGATGCATTGCGGTCCAAGCCCAAGGTATTGACCGATTTTGATGAATGTGTCCAGGATGTACTTAGCTATAAATTTTGAAGACCATCAGCTTAATTCCTGAGTGATCAAGGGCTTTTAAAATTCCCATTCGAGATTCATGAAAATACCCCTTATACTATACCCAACATGAACTTTTACAACGGCGGCGCGGCGGCCATATTGGATTGCTAAATTAACCCGAAATTCGTACTCAGCATACCAAAATACCCCTTATACGATACCCAACATGAACTTTTACAACAGTGGCGCGGCGGCCATATTGGATTGCTAAATTAACGCGAAATTCGTACTCAGCATACCAAAATACCCCTTATACGATACCCAACATGAACTTTTACAACGATGGCGCGGCGGCCATATTGGATTGCTAAATAAACCCGAAATTCGTACTCAGCATACCAAAATACCCCTTATACGATACCCAACATGAACTTTTACAACGGTGGCGCGGCGGCCATATTGGATTGCTAAATTAACCCGAAATTCGTACTCAGCATACCAAAATACCCCTTATACGATACCCAACATGAACTTTTACAACGGCGGCGCGGCGGCCATATTGGATTGCTAAATTAACCCGAAATTCGTACTCAGCATACCAAAATACCCCTTATACGATACCCAACATGAACTTTTACAACAGTGGCGCGGCGGCCATATTGGATTGCTAAATTAACGCGAAATTCGTACTTAGCGTACCAAAATACCCCATATACGATACCCAACTTGAAATTTAAAACGGCGGCGCGGTGACCATATTGGATTGCAAAATTAACCCGAAATTCGTACTCAGCATACCAAAATACCCCTTATACGATACCCAACATGAACTTTTACAACGATGGCGCGGCGGCCATATTGGATTGCTAAATTAACCCGAAATTCGTACTCAGCATACCAAAATACCCCTTATACGATACCCAACATGAACTTTTACAACGGCGGCGCGGCGGCCATATTGGATTGCCGGCTGTGGTATTGATTTGCTTGAATGTATGATAATTACAAAGTAATGAATTACAAAGTAACTAGTTATAAAGTAATCTAATTACTTTGCAACTAGTTACTTAGTAACTAATTAACCGGAACATCCAAAGTATTTAAATTACAAAGTAATTAATTACTGAGTAATTAGATTACATTGTAACTTAATTACATTGTAATTCAATTATTAATTGAATTACTTTTGTAATTAATTACGCCCATCACTGGTTTACAGCTAAGAAGTCCCCATTCCTTCCCCTACCCTCTCTTCAGAGCATTACGGTTCCACTAAAGGACAACCTGGAGATTCTCGGTATAGACGTCCGGCGTGAGCTCAATCACAAAAACTACCTACATAGAGAGTTGTATTGAACTGGCCTCGCGGAAACTAGGAATCCTGATTAAGGTGAGACGGTATTTTACGCCACATCAGAGATGTTTACTGTTCAAGACGCAGATTCGCGCCTGTGTCGAATACTGTTTTCACCTTTGGGATGACTCCGCGAGGTATATACTAGACGCACTTGACGCTATGCAGAGACGTGCTATCCTAATAATTGGTTGTCCTGAGGTGACGGGAGGCCTCAAACCGTTAGCGCAGCGAAGAACCATAGCATCCCTGGCTGCCTTCTACCGAATGTATCACTGTGAATGTTCTGAAGAGCTCTTCAACCTGATCCCACCCTCTCCTTTCCGATCCCGAACAACGCGTGTCGGGCACCATTTACATACAGTAGGTATTCTTAATTTAGACATGATAACTATAAATTAGAGTACAAAGGGCGGTCTTATTGCTAAGAGCGATCTCTTCCAGACAAGCTTGTTTGAAAAGAACCGGTCAAGCGCGAGTTGGACTCGCGCACTGTGGGTTCTGTATTAAAAAAAGACAAAAAATCACGATTTTTTGTATGGGAGGGGAGCCCCCCTTAATCACTCCTTGCTCCTGATTTTCGTCTTTGTTATTATAGTGGCAACTGGCAACAGATATACATCATCTTTTAAAATTTGAGCACTATAGCCATCACGGTTTCTGATATACAGCCTCGTGACAGACAGACAGACAGACGCACGACGAAGTCTCATGAATAGGGTCCCGTTTTTTACCCTTTGGGTATGGACCCCTAAAAAGAGTTCATTTAATAAATAATTGAATTGAATTTGAATTGAATTGAATTGAATTGAATTGAATTTATTTAATAAAAAGCTACAATGGCTCATATTTGTTAGTAGTGCTTATATCTAGGTTAGTATATTCCAAAAACACATTTATGTGCAAATAAAATAAAATTACAATAAATACCATTTCAGTTATTAAATGTCAATAAATACAATATGTTCTAATTAAAATGTCAATAAATACAATAATTAAAATGTCAATAAATAAATACAATAATTAAAATGCCAATAAATACAACAATTAAAATGTCAATAAATAAGTACAATTACAGTAGGTGAATACAATTAAAATAATCAAAATTGCAGTAAATAAGTTTACAATAAATTAAAATTCCAATGCATAAAATAAAATCAAAATACAATGAATAAAAATAACAATAAAATAAAATTACAACAAAATTAAAGACACAATTAGAACATTACAAAGGCCATTCCTGCAGCACACCCCCCGCTATGGCACAGCAATGGTTAACGTGGAGGCTGTCCAGTCTTTGCGCGATCATGTTCAGGATGCTGTTGCCGGTCTCGCGCACCCTGCGCACCAAGGACGCGCACCTCTTACGCATGGTTGCGTAAAAGCAATCCACCCGAGCCTCCGCGAACATCCCAGATGCGCTACAGAAGCGCGGTAGCCCCAGCAGCACCCTGAACGCGTTGTTGTATTGCACACGAAGGGCGTTGTAAGTTTTTCGAGTGTACCCTGCCCACAGGCCGCACGTGTAGAAAGATGTACAAAAAGATCTAAAAAGTGTAATTTTCACCTCTCTTGAACACCGTGCAAACCTGCGAGCCAGCATATTTGCTCTCACTGACAACGCCCTCCGTTCCCTCTCAATGTCTTTATCGTCCCTGAGGTCGGCAGTCAACACATGGCCAAGATATTTAAAGTTATACACCCTTTGTAGTGGTTGATTATTTATTGTAATCGGTGGTATGAGGTCATATTGTCTACTCCCGGCCTCAAAGACCATAACCTGGCTCTTTTTTACATTATAGGCCAAGCCGTGAGAGAGTGCGTACGACTCGCATCTGGCAACTAAAGAACGCAGGCCACAGACAGACGCACTCAGTAACGCCATGTCGTCCGCGTAGCTAATGTTGTTAACGCAGACGCCGTCCACGGAACATCCGACACTGGCGCCACTGAGCTCCTCTATCAGTTCATTCACATACAGATTGAAGAGCGTAGGCGATGATAACCCCCCCTGCCTCACCCCGCACTCCAATCTGTATGGTTCAGAAAGTGCACCCGCCCATCTCACGCTATTGACCTGGTTGCTGTACCAATATTTAAAAATATTTATAAGTTCTACCGGTACTCTAGCTTTTTTAAGCTTATCCCATAGAAGGTCGTAAAAAACCAAGTCAAAAGCCCTGGAAAGGTCTAGAAAGCACGCGAAGACGGGCGTTTTGCGCTCCGTGTAGTAAGAGACAGCGTGCTTAAGACACAGTATAGCTCTTTCTGTTGACAATTTGGGCTTAAATCCGAACTGATTGTCATGAAGTTTAATTAATTTATTTAACTGTGTATTAAGCACACTGTCAAACACCTTCGAAATAACAGTTGCCAACGAAATAGGTCTGTAGTTGTTTTTATCTGCAGGATCCCCGGTCCTGCTTTTAACTATTGGCACGACTATCGTACGCGTCATATCAGCCGGCATATAACCATGGCCCACACAGAGGTTAAAGAGTAAATACAGTACTCGCGGTAGGTGCGGGCCAGCAAACTTAAGGTGCTCAATACTGAGCCCGTCGTGTCCAGGGGATTTACCTCTCGACATAGACGTAATTACGGCAGCTATGTCTTTAATAGAAAAGAAAATCCTTCTTTCTACATCGGGTCCAATATTCAGCGTCGACTGAGATGGCCCAAGTGGCGACTTCACAGTAAAGTGATCGACGAACAGGTTGGCAATACCTGATGGGTCACTTACACCATCAATGCTCACAGGCTGACCAGGCCTACATTGCAATTTGTTGGTGTGTTTCCAAAAAGAACGGAAGTCGTTTTTAGAGTGATGATAGGCTAAAATATCCATCTTAATTTGAGTTTCATGGTCTTGGCACCACCTTAAACGCGATTTGAATATTTTTCTAGCCTCCACCATTTCTTCATACGCGACACCGGTTGCAGGTTTACCCTGCAAATCCCATAACTGAAATTTCAGCCTGGCCACCCTGTGAGCGTGAGCAACATGCTTGTTCCAGCCCGCTACAACCTTTTTTCTAGGTTTGTAATTCTCACGACCCGTTACAGACGAATTCCTAAGGGCGCATACTATACTACTATACAATCTGTCTATTATAGATATATCGCTCATTTGCTACAAGGTCGACATAATTCAAAATTGATGATTTTTGAGTTAATAATACAGTTGCATAGAAAAAATAGTTCTCTTTTTAATGTAAAAACGTTATTTTTCTAAACTGAATAGTGAAAGAGTGAGAGGGAATATTCATAGTTGTGCTATTATAGCACTGTCTCTTTCTTTTTGGTGACGCTCTACAACAACGACATTGTTTAGTTGCGATGCAGCAGTGCGAGTGACAGGTGTTACGTGTGCTCTAGAAGAACGTCATTTTTTACTTTACAACACTCTTGACGGTAAGTTCACTACAATTGATTTTATAATATTTTCCACAGAAACGTCTTTTTTGCAAATGTGTCGGTAATGCAGATAATATTTGAATAAATTAGTATACGTTTAGTTTGTGATATGACGATGTTGCTTAAAAAATTGAAAACCATCAGATTAATATTTCAAATTATGGCGTTGTTGTTAACAAACAAAACGATGAATTATTATTCCGCAAAAATGTATTTAGGCTTATGCCATTACACCTTATTTTTTATTGAATTATTTATAGTAAAATCTTACAACATTTTGTAATAAAACGTTAAAGGCAATAATTCAAAACATGTTTTTATGTATATTATTTTAGGTGACAATGGCGTTTCCACGTGCTTCCAGAGGTAAGGAACCCGGTAGGTACCTAATAACTATTGTTTTCTTTTTAACTAAAGTAATTTTTATTCTCGCGTATCTCTATTGAGAAATTAATCTATATACAACTTTCCAGGTAACGAAACCCAAAGAAACCATAGGATGAGATCTTTATCAAGACAGAGTAGTTCTTCTTCCAGCTCGTGATCTAACTCTGATTCATCAGATGTCACGTTTTTAGAAGGTTGGTTATTTTTATTACACTCGTTGTAGTGATTCAATCTGCATACAAAAAACATAAATTAATATTATCTTTTGCAGATAGTGACGATTCTGTTAAAGATCCAATGTACATTCCAGCTGAGGAACTTCTTCCACAAAATAGTAATGAGTTCCCTGAGTCAATTGACTATTCGAATCCATTACCATCTCCTTCAAAGGCAGATTCAGTCATAACTATTTCAGAACCCTCACTTCCACAACGCAGTTCTGACTTGCCAGCTGGGCAGACAAGTGAGAATTTCATTGCAAGTAACAATTTTGATGGTTTGAGGATTCCTACAAGTCCGAATGCAAAGCAAGGAAGAAAACGCAAAAGGAATGAACCTATCCAATTAGCTTCATTCCTTTTGCGTTTTCTTTTTTCAGAAACGTGATGAAAATGCTGAGGAATACTGGACAAGCTTATCAAACAGCTAGCAAGAAAATTAAAGAAGAGAGAAAAATGAAACAGCCATGCGGAGATCATTGTAGGTTAAAATGTCAATCTAAACCATCGGAAGATGAAAGGAAGTTACTATTTAAGAATTACTGGGCATTAGGACATAACCAAAAACAATGGGAATATATTTCAAAGAGTATGACCATCATTACACCAAAATATCGTTATATTCGGGAAGGAGGAATTAGAAAACCTCGTCAAAAAAATCATGCATTTCATTTCAAGCTACCTGATAAAACAGTTAGGGTATGCAAAGTTTTCTTTAAGAATACCTTGGGAATTAACGACCGGCCTATTCGTACCGTTTTAGAAAAAGAAAATCAAGTGGCCAATTGTCTTTTAGCCGAGGACAGGCGGGGTAAACACGACAAACATCCGCAAGTTGATGAAGCAATAAAAATGGGATTCGTGAATACATAAACTCCATACCAAAAATTGAGTCACACTATACAAGGGCTAATACAAGCAAAGTTTTCATAGATGACAGTAAAAATATTGCCAACATCCACAACGACTATGTAGAAGTTCAAAAAACAAATAAAGTTAGGGTTTGGTAATTATATTCTTTTTTATAAAATATTTACTCATGAATTTAATATTTCCTTTTTTACCCCAAAGAAGGATATGTGTGATGTGTGTGCTGTATTTGAGAACGCAGTCAATAAAGAAAACTTGAAAGAAGAAAATGATAAGCTAGAAGATAATAATAATCGAGGGCAACCACCGAAAATTGTAGGGTCAACTAGTGCGTTTGTTGACTTTTTGATGAAGTGCTTTAATGTACTACAATTTAATGAAGGTCTGGAGTCGATCTGATGACGGAACCGAAAGACAGTCGAAGGAATTCCTTAACGATTTACAACAGATGCCTTGTGTTTCGGCTTGATTCATTTGTGTTGATGAGAACTTTACACCTAGATAGATATACTTTTCGGTCCACCCGTCACTTAAAATAATAATAAAAAATTCCGACTTCATACAAATCCTTAAAAATAAAATTTACTTAGCACAAAGTAATATGTATTTTGATTTATCAGATTTTATTCAATATAATATTGAAGTTGGTGCCATTAATAATACCTACCTTAGCGCCGACTTCAATATGACATTGAATAAAATCAGGTAAATTAAAATACATAAATATCACTTTGTACTAAGTAAATTTAATTTTTAAGGATTTGTATAAAGACGGTTCTATTTTTATATGTTCTGTCTTCTGAAGTAAGTGAGAACTTAATTATTGAGGCTGATTTTGTGATATTTTTTTATATAAGTCTAACTTAAAATACATAAGAGTTTATTAATAAGACTGATTGTGTGCCATCCTAATTTGAGAACTTTATTAGCTTTAAGTACATAACCTACTGTTGATTTTCGATTGTCGTATGACTATGTTGTAGTTTATTTTCAAATTATATTAATAAAAATATTTTTCAATATCGACATAGTTTTACTTTAAGTTTACGTCAATTAAAATAATTGTTAAGTGTAACGTCATTAATCAAAATAGTCCAAAAATAGGTATTTATATTATCATCAACAATGACATAACTATTTCCTTGCTGCAAAAAAAACAGCATAGCATATCATGCGTCCTTTATACCTAAATTTTAATAATTTTATCAGAAAAAATACTTATTGCACAAAATTTTTGTCTAAATAAGTTTTCTAAAACACAGACACCTTTGGATTTATTTGTAACGGAAACTTTATAATGGTTCCTCTGTAAAATGATGTTTTTTGAGATATGTCCACATTGTTGCAAATGAGCGATATGATTATTATTATTACACATTTTGTCACAGCAGTTACGTAGTTCTAATGGAAAGTCAATATTTTTCAACAATTCATGACAATTCCGTCGATATATATCGATCTGGGCAGGTGTTCTTTCTCCCCATACAATCCTATCAAAACAATGAGAGTTGCTGAGACATTTCGTTGGTACAAAAATATCTAAATTACATTCGACTACAAGAGGGTAATGATCGGACCACGATACGTCATACCTCACATAAATATTTTGAACAGATTTAACAGCTGACTTTGTGACTATACAATGATCGAGCCACCGTCTTTTTGCATTTATCTCGCTCACATAAGTATAGGTACTACTAGATATACCTAACCGCTGAAAATCAATACAAGACCAGTCTTGGTCAGTACAAAAGTTTAATAACTCATTACAAAATTGTGTGTAGGGATGGGCATTATAGTCTCCCAGCATGTAAACACAGTCTACGCTACAGCTGTCTACAATAGCACTCACCGAACTTAGTATATCCGTGAACTCCGCTAGGTTATGTTTATCATCCGTAGGCATATACACACACATCACTAGGAATTGTCTTTCATTTGACACTATCTTTACAGCACAAATACGGGGATTATTACACTCAATTACGATCACGTTTTGGAAAACACTGTGCCTCCAGAGCAAAGCTACCCCTCCATACGGCCTGCCGCGTAACACGCCCGCCGCAGTGTCTATCGCGGACACACCAGTACAACCGAATTCACCGCTTATAGTATTTAATAGGGGCAAGTCTTCACTATACAGCCACGTCTCCTGCAACGCAATTATATCGGACGTCATACATAGCTCACGTACATGTTCTATGGAACGTTTAATACTTTTACAATTAAAAGTAACTAGTTTGTGTGTCATATTATTTGTGTACTCGAGCCGTATCGTCTTGTTTACTAGACGTAACATTTTTACGATCCACTTTAAAATTAAAAAAGCGACGAAAGATTATTCCTTGTGGCCATATATTGTCGTCAAGAAACAGCGACAGTTTGGCTTGTGGAACAAAGAATTTATACGCGCTGTAGTCACATTGCCGCTTAATAGTAATTTTTTCCAATCGCACTGTTTCCTGAGTCCTCTTACAAATATAATTCACAATATCAGATGCGCTTGTATTTTGGTGAACGTTAGTTATGAAAACCGGCACTCTCCGTTCCGCCGCTCTGAACATTTCGTTAGGTTCGACTAAGACTGTGCCTGTTTTTCCCTCCATGCGATTTTTTGACTTTTTTCCTCTCTTCTCTTCCTCGCGAATGTATAATAACTGAGATTTTAACACGGCAATACCACAAATTAGAGATAGTACAGATGGAAACCTACATACTAAATTCGCTGAGGCTACGCACACATAGACAACTTATTCACAGACACGAGGTCAGGCGGTCTCAACAGAGTCTCAACCGAATTTTCGATACTGATTTGTGCGCGAATGTGTGTAGCAGAGGGTAGGTGTGAGAAAAAGTACATACATGAGTTTGCCATCTGTACTATCCCTAATTTGTGACAGCACTGTCTGATTTAAAAAAATAGGCTGTTGGGCGTTACATGAGGTTTTTTAGTCGGTAGGAGTCCGGCATAGCATCCATGAGGATTTTCCCTCATGTGGGAAAAAAACGCTAGGATTAACCTATTTGTGTTATGGGTATCATACAATGAATGTTAATACATTAAAATACATACAAACACCTCATCGTGATTTATCGGTTGATGAACAACTTAATATTAGAGATGGAACTGTGTAAATTGGTCCCAAAAACCTTTATTTAGTTATTTTTACTTCATTTTATTCAGGCAAATTTTTAAAAAGTACATTAGGTATATTATTTTTGTTCATTCTTACTATGCTTCTTACTATACTATAAGATCTAGCAAACTTATGACCATACTTATATTAAACACTAGCTGACCCGCGCAGCTTCGTTTGCGTCACATGAGAGTTAGAAAGAGAGAGGTATGGTAATATAATGTTTCCCGTCGCATTTACTCTCGTCGCGCCTAGTCCCGTCGCGTCGCTTATATACATTAGAGCTGACCCGCACAACTTCGTTTGCGTCACATGAGCGAGAAAGAGAGAGGTGCAGTATTAATATTTAAGGTGATATAATGTTTCCCTTCGCATTTACTCCCGTCGCGTCGCTAATATTCATTAGAGCTCACCCGCACAACTTCTTTTGCATCACATGAGAGTGAGAAGGAGAGAGGTGTGGTATTAATATGTAAAGTGATATAATGTTTCAGGTCGCATTTACTTCCACCTGTCCTTTTTTTGGTACGGAACTCATGTGTGTCCGACTCGCACTTGGCCGGTTTTTATCGTTCAGTTGCTGGCTACCACTGCAGACCACTCGTTTACTCCCGTCGCGTCGCTCACGCTCATACTTCAAAACTTATTAAAAGGGGTTATTGTAAGTGAACCTTAAAAGATAGGCATATGCTGTTGACAACATTTTTTTGTTACTTTAAAGGGAAACATTTTTGTAATACAAAATTTTCACTTTAACCATTTACGCAACGTACGCAGTGGAAGCTCTCAAAAGAAAGAAATGTTCCCCGTTCTCGAAACATTATTTATGGCTGCTCCGCTCCTATTCACGTTAGCGTGATTTTATATCGCCATTAGCCATCCTCAATAAATGGACTATTAAACTGTAAAATAATTTATAAATGCGACCAGTAGTTTCTGAGATCCTAGGACAAACAAACTCTTCAGTTTTATAATATTGTGAGCGGACCTTAAGAAACAGACAAATTAGGTTATTGTGAGCGAACCTTAAGAGATAGACATAATATGCTGCCGCGGACTTTTTTTTTAGAACTTTAAAGAGGAACAGTATTGTAGTACACAATTTTTACGTATCTTTAACTATTTACGCAGCGTACGCCTCGGAAGCTCTCAGACGGTAAAAAATATTCCCCGTTTTCGAAACATTATTGATTGCCTGTTCGCCCCTATTCGTCTTAGCGTGATGTTATATATATAGCCTATAGCCATCCTCAATAAATGGACTATCAAACTGTAAAAGAATTTTAAAAATCCAACCAGTAGTTCCTGAGATCCTAGCGTTCAACCATACAAACAAACAAACAAACAAACTCTTCAGCTTTATAATATTCAGAAAACACCCAAACCGAAAGGTCTGACTCAGGAATCGATCCAAGAACCTCAGCGCGGCAGTCGCATACATTACAACTGGGCTACCTAGGCAGGCATAATTATAAACGGTATTTTTCTTTTCAGAACTTCAATTTTTGATAACAATGTACACAAATATGGTGAACTTACAATAAAAATGAATGATGGCAAAACTGTGAGCATGATAAAACATCTCCTTGAAACAGGGTTTGTTGCTGAAGACAGCCAATTATTTCACCAAACCTTGAAAAATACCAAGCTTGACTACGTCAATACCGTTGGAGTCGTCAATAAGATAAGACAGGCATTGAAACAGTTTGATACAGCTTCGAAAGACGTAGACACCTTATTTAAAAAACAAATCTCTGTTTTTCTAAAGACTAAGGAAATAGAAGAAACTGTATGTGAAAGGTATTTAAACTTAGGTGTCCGTCACAACAACACACAACTTCTATTACAAAAGCAAATAAATGATTTGAATGCATGTAAAGATGTTGATGAAGAATCGGCAGGTCGAGCTTGCAGGAAAAGCTCTAGATTGTTAAAGACTCTCCGTATGATGAACTCGAGCCAAGATATAGTTCCTGAGAAACTTGAAAATGAAAATTTCAGTGCATCATCATCATCTGTTGAAGTTAGGAAGCCTGCTGAAGTTACAAATAAAAATATTGATATGAAACGTGAAGACAATGATGAAAATTACGGGGAAATGGATGTGATTGCTGTGAAAAAGGTGCACAAGAAAAAAGGTAATATATTATGTTACATTACTAAGCTGTAAGGGTGTAGTGGGGCCCTACCAACACCATCGGGCCCAAGTCAACCTCACGTGCAAGCTCGTGCACCTGCTGAACAACGGACGAGGCTCTGACGGCGGCGGTCCATTTCAACACGGCGATGGGCTCACCACCTGTCACGTGGGACCGAATTGTACACGGTGAAATGTGGGCCGGAATAGGCCTCTGCCTACCCCTTCGGGGATAAAGGCGTGAATATATGTATGTATGTATGTACTAAGCTGTCAATCATAATCAAATCAGCCTTTGGCAGTATTTGCATAGTAGAATACTTTATACCAAGGCCAGTCAAACTGCCAAACTATACCACTATGTAGGCCAACCATGATGTATTTATGTGGCCACGCCTTTATCCCCGAGGATGTAGGCAGAGTTTTTTTTTAATATTTAGCTCGCTAAAAGGATGCCGTCGCCAGATGGAAAACCACAGTGACATCTAGCGATAGGGGGCCACTGTCACAGTCCGCAAGACTTCTGACAGTGGTCCTCAAGTTGGCGACCCTATGATGTGCCTCTTCACGCTCTGCTTGAAAAACCCAACCCCACACTTGCGCTGGCAGGTCGTTCCACATTTCACTTTTTAAGTATTTGTCCCACTTATTAGATATGTATGTATGTATTTATACCAGTGTTATATTTACTTTCATAAATTTCTTATTACAGGTAAAAATGTAAAAAATAACAAACCAGACACTAATAAACGGCTGATAGCTTTTGGACCTCCTGGTATCAATCCAACGCAATATCGTGTTAAAGAATTTGAAATTGCTCAAGATACATCATTTGCAAAAGATACAGATCAGAAAAGGGATGTTGAACAAGATCAATATGTATTAAATAGAGCTAATTCAGTCGAACATGAAGTTGATGAATTGAATATGTTGAAAGGTGTTAATGAAAAGTGTAAAGCAATCAATGCCATGAGCTGTAGTTTCAGTTCAACTAAACGTGAGGAACATCGTGTTGAAGATCAAACTGCAACTGATAAGCCTACATCTACATCTAGAAAGATGGCAATCCTCAAACAAAAACTGGCGATAATGAATGAAATGTCTTCTTCAACTAGCAGCGCATTTACTCAAGGTGATGATTCTGATTCTGAAAGTATTTCAGCCCTAGTTGCCAAATTAGATTTAAGTAACGGCAGCATTAGAAAAGAAGTTAAAGAACCCGAAATAGTTTTCAGCCAAGTCGATAATAATGTTAATCCATTCAAAAACTTAGATGGCAGTAAGTCTGTTTTTGTTGATAAACTTGTTAGTCCAACTCTTATGGTGCATACAAAACATGGTAATCGTATACAACCGACGAGTAGCTTAAGAGATATTCCTTTCGGATCAGATATTCATGTTGCTCTTAGAAATATGTCGGTAAAAAAACCTATGAGATTGCAAACGGTTTCCTGGCCCATGATTCTGAGAGGTCACAGTTTATTTATCGTAAGTCCGCCTAATAGTGGGAAAACGTTAGGATATCTACCCTCAATTTGTCGTTTAGTGATGGACGCTAAAAATTCTGTTGAAAATCTTTCTGTTGCTCGACTAACATGTTTAATAGTATGTGCTACGTCCAAGTCAGTTTTTGATGTTGAAGGATTATGTAAAAAGTTTTTACGCGAAGCTCGTATTTTTGCATGTTACACAGGTATGACTGATGTTACTATAACTACCAACATTCTAAACGGGTGTGATATTTTAATATCCACTCCTACCTTACTTGTTCGATTGATTCGTGAAAATTTGGGCCTCGATTTGCGCAGTCTGAATACCTTTGTTATAGATGATTGTGAACGGATATCAGAGGTCTATCCAAATGAGATTAAATTCTGCCTTTCCAAAGTTAAAGAAATGCTTAAAACTCGTGCTAACAAAGAAGCGAAAGTTCAGTATGTCGTTGCGTCGCGAGAATGGAGTACTTTTATGTCGTATTTGGCTAAGAAGGCACCTGATTCTGTGGTGTGCGTAGGAGCATTCCAGGAATGTGTTTTATATTCCGAGTCTGACACTTCATTCCAGTTTGTTCAAAAGGAGAACAAGATTGATGCGGTTCTTAACTTTTTAGACAGTATTGATAAATCAAAAAAGACGGTGATAGCTTGTAGGTCTGACGATGAAGTGCATCTCTTAGAGAGAACTTTGACAAATTTGAGATATGTAGTATTTGCGTGCGATAGTACTATGACGGTGCAGCAACTGTATGCTACAGATTTAGGCCTCAGCGAATATCAGGAACCTTTAAAAGGACCTATCTTAGTATGTTGCGATGGCAATTTGACACATTTAAATTTAACCGATGCACATTATTTAGTACACTTTTCCTTACCCGAGTTATTTTCCATGTTCAGTAGAAGGTTCGCAGTGTTGATCGACAACTATTCATCAGTGTTTAATAACCAAAAAAGTGGCATAAAAATAAAAATATTTCTTGAAAACAGTAATGTGGAGCAATTGCCTAAAATACTCCATTTTATTAAAAGATGCAGTGATAACATTCCCGAGGTGTTAGATGAAATTAGTGCAACCGTAATGTCAGAAAAAGACCTGCAGAAGGCCAAAGCATTTGTTCCATTATGTAGCTCTATGCTGCAGTTTGGAACATGTCCAGATATATGGTACTGTAAAGAAAGACACGCCATTTTTCAAGTATTTGATAAACCTGTATCTTGGATGCCTACTGAAGGTATTATAACTTTCAAAATCTTACATTTCCATACTCCAGTGTACTATTCGGCTAGAATGATGTCAATCACTGCGAGTGGTGGGGTCACCAAGTACCCACTGAGATACAGTATGGTTTCTATAAAGCTGGGAATGTATTACAGTAAGGAGGTCAATAGAAAACTTCACGGTGTAGCTAAACTTGGTGACATTTGCGCAGTATCTCTCAAACAAAACCTATTTGCCCGATGTCAGATTGTGAAAATATTAAAGTACACACAAAACAATCTACCCTCTGTTATGTTGGTAAATCTTCTCGATGAAGAAAAATACGAATTAGCTCGTGACACGTGTCTGTATCACCTGCCAGAGGAGCTCAGAAATATAGAAAGTCATGTGATTAAAGTTATATTATCCAACATAACACCACAGGACCGAGATATCACCTATTCGAAGCTAGCTGAAAATCACCTAAAGAAAATTACAGAGAATAACGATGACTTATATATGAGAGGGCAGATATCTTTGGCTATAGGCAACTGTATATTTGTGGAATCTCTAGAAGCTTGCCAGGATTTGACATCCTTGAACGAAACAGTTGTTAAAAATAACTTTAGAACGGAACTTTTAGATGGGCATGCGGTGAATAATCCTAATCACCTTAGTACTTTAGAAAAGCTGTGTGAACATTTTGAATTTATGCCCAAAAAGATGTCAACTGAAAAAATGGAGGTTCCTAAATCAATGACAGCATTACCAAAAGCGAGATGGGCCCATTTAGACAGCGAAGATCACACTACCGTGTATTACTTGTACGCAAAAAGCCCGTCTTTATTCTTTGTACAACATGCCAAATTTCAAGACTGCCTTAATATACTTTTAAGCGATATTAAAAAGCATGTATCTAAAAATCCTACACCTGTAAAAGATATCAAAGAAGGTGATATTGTATTAGCAGAGTTTCCTGAAAATCCATCTTATGAAAGAGCAAGAATTGATTGCGTGATTGACAATGAAAACGCAAAGTGTTTCTTTGTTGATTTAGGTGATTGGGGTACTGTTTCAATCAGTAAAATTTTACCTATATCTGAAAAACTTATTACTCAACTACCGTTTCAAGCTATAGAGTGCCGACTAGTGGGAATAAAACCCGTTGGTGAACAATGGTCAGATGAGTGTACGAACTGGTTAATCGACCAATTTTATGACTCTGCTAACAATATGAGATATCTATTCGCTAAGCGATTTACTACAGAAAAGGCGAAATTCACCGAAGGTGACAAGTACGGTATTGTTTTAATTGATACGCATAATGATGACGTGTGTATAAATAAGCTGATGTTAGATTCGAATCTGGCGGCTGCTAATGAAGAAGTTGAGTATCTCAATAATATTGTCGAAAAAAAATCCAACGCAAATTCTGATGATGTCGCTATAAAGGCAGCGGTGGTGGAAGCAGATGCAAATAATACAGCAAAAGGCGAAATGATGCCTCTAAATACCTCTCAAGAGTCCAACAAAAAATTGACATCCATTTCACCTTGTTCAAGTAAAAGCAATGGTGCTTCTACACCATGTTCAACTTCATCCAACAATAGTTTGATAGAAGAAAACTCAGTTATGCCTAGTAATGAAATCAAACCAACAGGAGAAACAGTATCTAAGTCAGATAATTTGGAGCCAAATGACAGTAACCAACTTGCCTTGAGACCATTTCACCATGCAAAGGATATTGAAACAGCATCGAGTTCTACCTCGAGCAGTTTGGTAGACATTCCCAGTGCAAATATTCGCAACAATCAACAGACTATAATGAATTTGTTTAAGAGTCCGTTAAGATCTGTGCCCTTGGTTGGATCTGACGATAGCGATGATGACAGATGGGATTTTTCCAATCCGGCTGCAATGCTCATGGCTCCTAAATCAGATACGTCTGATAAGACCGAACCAGCGAAGATAATTCCCGCTTCGATTGACAATTTGAAATCTGATGACAATATTGGAAATAAATCTAACCACGAAGCAATTGAACCGAATATTGAAGTTGAAACTCGAGAACTTGACAGCATAGAAAAGTTGAGCAATGATACTGAAAAATTAGATGAAAACACAGTTCAGTCCATAGACACTGAGTTGGTAATTATAGGTAGTAGTATGGCAGAGTGGTCAGTATTAAAAAGTGGACAAACATTATTTCTCTATGATGACTCACCTCCTAACATCAGAATAGACTGGAGTCAAGACAACACTACTGTTACTCTAAAAATACAAGGGAAAGTAGAAAAATACAAAGTACTTATAAAAAATAAAGAAATACAGTTTCTTGCGAAAGATAATGAAAACTTTTATGGTTTCGAATTTGAACTTTATGGTGTAGTGAATGTTGACAAATCAACACACACATATAAAGGCAAGTACGTAGAAATTCATATGATGAAAATCATGAACCAGAATTGGTTAGAATTGTCTAAAGGTAATTTTAAAAAGTATGTCGTAGAAGATAGGAAAAATGTGGAGCCAGCTATTGCTATAAACAAAAAGAAAAGTGAAGGCGATTTAAAAAAACCAAAAATTGTATGGCGTCAAAATAAAAATAGAGTCACTATGAAAATATTGTTAATAACAAAAACTTACGAGGTAAGTATTGGTGACAAACATATTAAGTTTCATGCTCAAGCAAATGATGAAGAGTATGGTTTTGATTTTGAACTATACGGTGTTGTGGATACGAAAAAATCCTCACATGCAAATAAGGGGCAATATATACAAGTCAATTTACAGAAAATAATGGGCAGCAATTGGCGAATTTTGGCAAAAGGCTACATTAAGAATTGGATAGTGTACGACGTTGATAATATAGATGTTTCTTCTGAAGACGAACAGGATTCGAGTGAAAACTTAATTAATTTTAGCAAAAGTTTGAATCTACACCATGAAAGTGAAAGTGACGACGAATTTCAAGATGATGTCAATTTTGGATATAAAAAACAATATTAAAGCTGCATATAGACTTCGCGCGATACCTTGCTAGTATTTTACAGCCGCGGTAAACCTTTTTTTGCCTCATGGGCCATTTTTAAGGCACAGTTTGATTATTCATTTCGTGTCAAAAATCGACCATTTCATGTCAAAAACCGACATGAAGTGTGTAGTTGCGCGGCTCTTTCGAGCGCGCCTTGTTCGAGTTGCGTCACAGTAAAGCCTCGATCACACGGAGCTAGTTTACAAGCTGCTTGTTGACGAGTTTACAAGCTAGCGAGTGATTTACAAAAGGAATAGTCAATAGCAGATTGTGAAAAAAAGCTCCATGACATGCGGCGAGTTTACAAGCAGCTTGTGAACTCACTGGCTTGTAGCTTTTAAACTCGTTCATCATTTAGTTAACCATAGTGTGCGGCAGCCTTGGCCAATTTTTCATGGTCTCCGCGCGAAGTCATTATGCAGTTTAACGCTTTTCAGGCGTGATGAAAAAGACATGAAAATCTGTTTTTATCTATGATAAAAAAAAATACTTTTTTTTTTGTATTTTTATAATACCCAGAAAGATTTTCATTCCTTTTTTTGATTGAAGTATATTTGTGATATTGTATAATCAAGTTGTAATTAGAAATTTTATCTACGTAACATTTACGTAATATTATATCTTTTATTTCATTGACTTCGTCTTTTTATTTTTAGGGCTTCCCTATCTCAAGGAAACATTCTTAAGCTATGTCCACACTGTGCCCTTATCTGTAACTTCTGTATGTATTATTTGGACCGCCTTGTTGGTCTAGAGGTCGTAAAGTACGATTGCGGATCACTAGGTCATTGTTCGATTCCCACCCTAGACAAAAATTTATGTGATCCTTGAAAATTTGTTTTGTGTTTCTATGTATCGTAAGTATGTATTTACAAAAAAAAATCGGTTGCCTGTAAAGTCGGTTTACTGACGATAGTTGAACTCAGCCTTAAATGGAACGCCTCAGATCGAGGTAACGCCGCATACGTCATGTTTTATCGTGCGTGCAGCCGGCTCCGTCGAATTATAAGACGTTGTCACGCCATAAATTATTAATATCCGTGGTCCATAACACAAGCAGGTTAATCCTAGCTTACTTTGGAATCAGATAGCATTGTGTAAAAATGTCCGTGATTATTTATTTATTTATTATTCTATTCAACTTTCATTTTGGGCATGCCTCACGAACACTGTTGATGCTGTGACGCATACATTTGATGAACAAAAAATCTGTTGTCTGTAAAGTCGGTTTACTGACGATGGTTGAACGTGGCAACGTCATAAGAAAATAATAATAAAATTAACATTACAAAACAAAAAGAAATATAAAAACACATCAATTGATTATAGTGTCATCTGTTAAAAACATTACTAAAATAAACGGAACGCATCAGAGCGAGGTAACGCGAGGGAGGTAACGACATATTGCGTCATCTTTTTTCGTTCGTGCAGCCGGCTCCATCGAATTATAAGACGTTGTCACGGCAAAAAGGCACACTGTGGACATAGCTTTAGAGTATCACTTTGTTGTCCGTCCGTTCGATCAAAACCTTTTCTGTCAAGTCTAGAGTCCCTGAAACTGACAAAAAATCTAACTTCTAAGTCAGCTTAGAAAAGTACGGCAAACAACGACACTATTTTTTTATTCATGCATTTTGCATTTTGAGTGCAAGGGCATAAAATGTTTGGAATGTCTCCGTAGACCTAAAATTACCAAGTTTGGCAAGTAATACCGTCTTAAACTACGAGTATAGGAATCTTTAGTTTTTAACTAAACCAGACAGGTAATCTAAAACTGCGAGGCTCCTGAACTATTTATATTATGAACCTACAAAGGAGTTAAACAAAAATGTTTTTATATTCTTGAAAAGATTCGTAGCGATGTGCCAAAAAAATTGATAGCTCTTAGAACAAATATCTAATTATAATAAAGAAGGTGACTAACTGACTCATGAACGCCCACTTTAAACTACTGAAGATAAAAATACTAAAAGACAGTAGTTCTCTTTGATAACGAAGGGATCCACTAAGATAACGTGACGGATTTTCCGCGGCTAATAGGCCCACAGACTCCACGTGTATTAGGAGTTGATGTTAAATGTATTTTTCGTATTCACTAGAATTCGAAAATTATTATCTAACTAAAGCCTCAGTGGTTGCTCGGTGGGATGTTGCACAGCCTATATAGTGCGTCTCGACATTTTGATCTCGTCAAGAACTTGGATAAAACCAAGGTCATGTTCAATGAGTACGTCACACTGGGACCAATTTACGACCAAGGATCAAGGCTCGAGGTTGTCCAGGAGTATGCCTTCCTTGGGCATGTTATCACGTTTAAGGGATACCTGCACAAGAATATCGCTATAAGAATCCGATTGGGCTTGGCAGCATTCGGCAAACTACATTGGATTTTCATTTCTCCTATACCGCAATGCCTGAAGACGAAAGTCTACAACCAGGCGTTCTACCACTGGGTTAAGTTGCCAAGACGTGGACTCTTACGGTTGGGCTAGTCCATGCTCTCAAAGTTGTCCAAAAAGCTATGCTTGGAGTATCTTTAAATGAGGTTATCCGGCAAAGAAACAGTGGTCGACATTAGCTCGTAGAATAAGCATATTAAAGTGACAGTGGGCTGGCCACATCTGTAGAAGAACCGATGGTCCGATGGCCTATTAAGAAAATGAGTTCTGGAGTGAAGACCGCGTCTCTGCAACGTAGGATAGGACGACCGACTAGCGTTGTGGCGCAAACTGGTAGATGCTTACGTCCAGGCTCCACTGGACGGCCGTAGGTTGATTTGATTAGATGTGTTTTTTTACATGTGGCAATCCCATAGAGGACATGTCGAAGTTCGAACCGACTATAACCACGCGGTCCCTACTTATCCATATACCGCCGGGCATCCCTGGTGACTCGAATGGATGTCCTAAGATTTCCAGCAGACTTTGGCTGTTAACTGCGGGACTCGGGTGAGAGAGTTCTCTCCAGCTCTTTTCCCTCTTTATGGTGAGCATGACTTGCTCGCCGAAACAAGCAAGGTTCCGCTTGCTCCTGCTGAAGATCATAGTTCGCAGCATGGTCTCCAGCGAGAGAATGACCACGTCCAGACTTTCCACGCTGAACACTTCACCAATGTGTGCAACGCTGTGTTCTCGTTGCGTTCTTCGCAGTGCTTTGTTGACTTGCGAGTCATTTATTGTTTGTGTCCTAGATTTTATGTCGATCCGCCTTTATGGAATCTCCGTCTAATTGAAACTACTTTTACCCGGAGAGAAATGGGTACCTACCCTACAAAAAATGTAATAAGAAAATATTTATTTAATGCTAGAGAGTCGGTAACAGGGTAACATTTATATATACATCTACAAGTTAAGGATGACTCACGCTAGACCATGCCGGGTCCGAGCCGAGGCGGGACCGAGTTGTTTCCGAGCGTTGCCGTTGTCCGTTGCTCGGCTGTCACTCGGTTGCCGCTCGGTATAGCGTGAGTGTGTTCATACAAAATATATGTAACATTTAGTTGACCGTGCTACGGCCGACTCTCGGCTCGGACCCGGCACGGTGTAGCGTGAGTCATCCTTTATATTTAATGGTTATGCGCAGGACCGTGTGTTGTGCGGAAATTGTGAGAGGCTTAACAGTCCAGCAGTAGAATGCAATTGACTGATTTAACTGATTGTGATGAAAATAGTCGTGTATATTTTTTGTTGTTGTCCTGTTTTCTTTTACTTTCTGTTTAAAATGTACTATGGTCTGCTCTCTGAGCGATGTAGCGACCTTAGGCAGAATTTTTGAGGTCTACACTATTTTTTAACCACAGTATTACTAGTTTTATAGTACACTTAGAGACATGGAACTGCTGTTTCTAGCGAGTCTATTTTCCACGATCATCCGGGGTTGCATGCAACGGTCCTGTTTTCTAGATCTTCTAAATTCTAAATTCGAGAAGTACGATTAAGTGTTATTTTAGGTATATCTATACTAATATTATAAAGGGGAAAGATTTGATTGTTTGTTTGTTTGTATCGAATAGGCTCCGAAACTACTGGACCGATTTGAAAAATTCTTTCACTGTTGGGAAGCTACACTCTTCCCGGTGATATTTTATTCCCATATTCCCACGGGAACGGAAGCTACGCGGGTGAAACCGCGTTACATCCACTGGTATATAATAATATGGCGCTGGTCACGCCTTTTATCCCCGAACGGGTCGGGGATAAAAGGCGTGACCATATGACCATTTATACTACACCGATAGAGCTTTCTGGACCTCTCATGCAGGGGACCTTTTGGAGGCTGCATTGAGTGCTAAAACGTGACCAGTATTATAAAGTACAAATAAGAGCTTATTGTTCGCAATTATATGTCAGGTGTAGCTAGTCTACATTGACCTCGTCCATTTGAACCCTACCAAGACTCAAATTTGTACGTTCGCTTTAAGTTACAAAGAGTCAATGAGAAGAAATTCCCCTAACAGGCAACATGTGGAGCCTAAATTTCAGGGAACACTTCTCTTTACATCTGACCATATCGAAATCCATGATGCTGAGATCTCTAGTTTCGTCTTGTATCGCAGTGATTTCGAAAATAAGGTTATGTTGGCATTAGCACCCAACCCTCGGATAGCTCAATATCGCGTGGGCACATGGAGCGCTGTCACCTCTGAACCAGCTGAAACCTTTCGACTCGGTACAAAAGCGAGTTATAAGGATTATTAACGATCCTCTACTTACAGGCTGTGTCGAGCCCATTCGCGACAGGAGAGACTTCGTCTCTTTATGCGTGTTCTACGGCTTGTACAATAGTTTGTGCTCTGATGAATTGTTTGATATGATGCGATGCTGTCAGCAGCGCGAATATAGCATCTGACACACGAGTGTTGCAAAGGTCTAAAGGGCTGCAGCGATGACCATTTTCGATCATTTAGGCCGTTTGCTGTCAGCCACTATTGTGGTTGGCGGAAAGTCGACGCGAGTGACATCTCCTAGTGTTTCTTTTTTGGAGATTGGGAGGCTCATACTTGTAAAAAAGAGCCAAATTTTCTCAAATTCTCCAACCTCTGGTCGCTGTGCCCAAAACACCGCGGTGGTTTAGTGAGTAGTCCAGCCCCCTTTCCAGGGCTGAGCGACTTATACGAAGTCGTCCTGTTGCGCATGCAGCAGCACAAATATATGTTCCAATGCGTCAAAAAAAATGTCGTAAAATAGCGATCCGGGTGTAGTAATTTTTTCCGACATTTTTTTAAATTAAAATTTAAATCTATACTATACTATACTATCTTCACGCCAAATTCCTTGCGGGGTAGGCAGAAAGAACCGAGCGCCACACGGCACGGTCCATACACACCTCACTTGCTTCTTCAACTTTCATTTTTCTTTTCATGCATGCACGTCGGTTCCTTCGGCTCTTGACACCACCTTCAACCTTAGATCATCTAACTACAGGATGCGCCTTACTTTCTGCCAAGCCATTAGACCATTTGGTCTTTTGGCTTTATAAAAAGCACTGTACATCAGTACATCATTTTATATGATTAAACTAGTACATTTCATTGTAGTTGACTGTACAATAACAATTAACACACAACAGCCATTACGCGTTTGTCGATTAATACATTTTAAAATATATTCTCTGAAATCCTGCTAAAACTGCGGTGCCCTTTCAACTGTCTAAGGGTGGGAGTCCCGGGTGCGTCCTATGACCCCAAGGCTCCCGACACAGTTTTAATCACCCTGAAAATTAATCCTCATACTTTATTTTCCTTTTATTTTTTGTAGTTTTGTTTTATTTTGACATTTTTCTATACCAGGTGCATGACAGCGAACACACCTCGACCGCCCGGGTGCGCAGGTGAGACGCGAGGTAAGAAAATGTCAAATAATACAAAATTACAAAACACTACATAAATATTTTTTGAAAATTTATTTTGTTACTTACCTTAAAAATATATTAGACAGATCTGGCACTTGAATTTTCTCTATTATAAAAATGTGATTGTAAAAAGATCTGGCGCGTTAATTTTCTTAATTATCAAAATGTGATTAATAGAAAAGTTTCTTTTTTTTCGGCAACAATTATCAAAATGTGATTAAGTTTAAAAAAGTTTCGTTAAAAGTTAAGTTTTTTATTTTTTTTACTGTTAGAATTAAGTTTATAATTATCTTCAGTATCTTTTTTATTCGTTACCTACTATTGTGATTCTTAGTTACTTAGAACCTAACTATTAAAATAAGTTTATATACCTACTATCTAAGTTTGAAAAACTTAGGGTTGTCCAAAAATATGTAGTTTTAGAAATGTTTATAATAACATAAACAGAAATTATCTTTCTGCCATCGTCATAAGTTAAGAATGAAGCATAAGGATCGGTTTCCAACGCAAGCTGAGCGGGCCCGTTAATGAGTTCGCTTACTACTCGACCAAGCGAAGTTGAGGATTCAAATGTGACGAAAAATCTCTATAATCGATCGGGTTTTTTTGACCTAAACAAAATTTACGAAAACGGATACATGATAGCTCGGTACGCATCCTTGCGGACGGTACTAAGGCTATTCCGGTACCTGAGGTAGGGTGCAGGCGGTTAGGACTGTTCCACCCGTTGGTCAAGAACGTTTGGTCGAGTAGTAACTCACAATAGTAAACGGTGCAATAAGCAGTGGTGCGGTAGCCGTAAAACAAGTACATACCTCGTTTTCCGGCTACCGCATACTACTACGTAAACTGCATAGTTTGCTGAGCGGAGTCATTGATGATCCCGCTCAGCTAGCTGTGGAAACCGGACTTAAACCCTGATCTGAAAAGATACCTTACCAGTCAGATTTAAAAATATTTTAGAAAATAGACAATGGTTTTAATTTTTGTAACGAAGTAAAATCGCAGACTTTATTGCTTATCAAACGATTTTCATGTTAATTTGAATCATTTCTCTCGAATATATAAAGAAAAGAGGCCAAGTGCGAGTGATATGTATACTGATTAGGAGAGCAGAGAGAAAAATCACGTTCTTTATTTATTTTTTTAATAAGCACAGGGCACCGATTCTCGCTTCACATGACATGAATGCGTGGACGGAAATCGGCGGGTGACGCGTCGCCTGTTTCATATTTAGGAACGGCGAAACATGAGACGGACGACGTTTCACCCGTAAATTTGCGTCCACGCATTCACGTCGTGTGGTCGAGAATCGGCGCCCAGGTGTGCAACCAACTCGTAGAAGCCTGTAATCCATACAATTTACGTTAGATTTCTATCAATGTTTCAAGTTCCAAATTCATATTAAAAGCCCGCCCGCTAAAAAACTCTTAAAAGAAAAGAGCTATTTTGCGCCCCGTTATCGAGGTTCAAAGTTATACTTTTCGAATAGAAGGGATGAAAAGATTATTTTCTGTTTTTAGTATTTTGTTGTTATTTACAGAGGCAAGAGAAATACATCATCTGTGAAAGTTTAATATCGTTTACGAATACGACTTGCATTTGGTTCTTATTTTTGTTTGCGGTGAAAAGCATTTGGACACAATACTGCCCTGCTGCGTGGTCAGTTCAAACCCACCTCCACCTCATTAGCTTGTTCCAACCTACTGGTTATACAGGCCGGATCACCGGAGAAGTATACCCTTACTTGCCAGTGGCTCATTTGGGGTACGCACTTTTCTCCCTACAAATTGTATTCTTTATCCTTGTCCCAAACATCTACCTCTCCCTCTTCTGGGACGTGAACAACACACGTACGCCTTAGGTGCTTAAGCCCACCGTATGCCCACCTTTCGGTGGTACCGCATGCTCCACCATGGTTCCTATGTCTTCGCCTCTTCTAGGTCTCACAGTTCTTCACATATTTCCAGCCCACTGCGTTACTCGTGCCATCTTCGCGCGTAATCACGGTAGTACCGGATATTTTCCTCTGATCCCACCAGATGCGGGTACTTTGGGCCCACCAGAAGAACCGTAATATGGTCCAGTAAATGCCTACGCTCCTCCCCGTAGGGTCTGCACTTCCACAATGCGTGGTGTACATCCTCCACCTCCACCACCTGCTGCGGGGTCAGTCGAGATCGGCATTGAAATAAGCCCAATAGACACTTTTTTTTCCTTGAAAATCGTTTGAAAAGTATAAGCCGGTCATTATTTAACGCTACTCGTGACAACCCTGGCATTCTTTTTTTTTATCGTTATAAGTTGTTCTTTAGAAATAATTTGACGTTTTATGTATAAGTTTTTTTTATTCTTTATGTTATTATGTTCGTAAGAGATTTTCTTATAGCAAGTTGTATTTTGCATAACGCATATAACTCATTATACAGTTTCGCAAAACCGTCTTGAAACGTAACTAATTTTGTATGTTGTTGAAAATGTCGCTTATAAAATGAAGTACTATAATTTATATAGGTACTTATTTGGTTGGTCTAGAATATTCTAGATGGTGTAAAGTACTGTAATGTGCGACTGCGGATCACGAGGTCGTGGTAGATTCCCATAGGAGACAAAAATTTGTGTGGTCCATAAATATTTGTCTCGTCTGACTAGGTGTTTCTTTGTATTCGACTAAGTTCGAAACGACTTCATGTTTTACTGCTTCTGCACCACATCGTTCCTGTGTAATTCAAGCCTTAGAACTAAGGGAAGATAGGTAGCTCGTCCTTATGGCGTGTCAGCACAAATCTGGCTGCTATGGCTCAAAATAGCCTGACTGAGTTTCTTAAAGTTCTTCTCGGACTTATTATTTTTTATCTTTTCAAAAAATAATATTTTTAATTCAATTCAATCGTAATTCTTGGCTTATTCGCAGTTTGCCTTTATAGCAAAACGTCTCTTTAGCTTATTGTCGCTTTTGCTTATTGTCTCTTTCGCTAATTGTCTCATCGTTTTCGCAAAATGTCGCGATAGTAAGTTTAACTATAACTGTATGCTGAATTGAGAAGAAAAAAAAGTGTCCAAATTGGTTCAGTCTGTCAAGAGTTATGATAACAGGCTAACCAATTTTGATGCCTTTTTTTTGTTAGAACGCAGCTCTTTTGGCGGAGATGGTCAGTTCAGCATACAATTACAGTTAATGTTGCTATCCCGTCTTTTTGAGAAAGAGACAATCTTCAAAAGAGACATGCAGCGAAAACGACAATCAGAAAAAGAGACATTTTTGGAACGGTAGACGTTTTGCGATAAAGGCAAACTGTCAATAAGCCATGTCATCAGCGGTCGTGAGAAGTAAATTTTTTTCTCGATCAAGAAGGCTAAAGGTTACCGTTTAACGGTACCTTTGACAATGTCGGGAGGCGGAAACGGTCAGGTTTACAGAGTAAATGTTGTGGATAAGTACAAGTGGTTTTGTTACCAGTATGACATAAGTACGAATTTTAAATTGTTGTATTGTCATTGGCCTAAGTAATGGGCTCCCGACACGATCATGCCTTGCAATTGTCATGCACGTTAAATATGAATGGAAATTGCTTCAGTGTGTGTGATTTATTTGCATGGCTGTGTGCATCGACTTACATGTACACATGATATTTAACGTGCATGACAATTGCCAATTGATCGTTTCGGGACCCCTTAAGCAAAGTTTCAATGTAATTCGATGTTTAGTACCTAAGCTAAACTTAAGTTTAAAGATTAAGTTTAACGTACAGTTACGAACTTTAATTTAGGACCCATATCCTTAAAATCTTGTCAGAACATTCACAATGCTAAACACTAAGTTTGTTTTTAAAATAAAAAATAAAACTTGGTTCAGATGGGTCTTGAACTTGTAATTTTGGCTTACATACATACATATCATCACGCCTGTTTCCCGAAGGGGCAGGCAGAGACTATGGCTTTCCACTTGCTACGATCCTGGCATACCACTTTCGCTTCTTCTACTTGCATAAGTGCTTTCATACACGCTCGCCGGTTAAGGGTACTCTCGACCTGGCCTTTTTCCAACAGGTCATCAATACTTGCTTAAGCAAAAGGTAATGCTACCGAACCGAAACAAGCCGAAATTCTTCAATATATTGTAAACACCATTTAAGAGTATTAGGTCAGGTGCATACGAGACTCCCGGCTGTAGGCACCATGTGGTTTTAACCGGTAAGAGTCCGGCATAGCATCCATGAGGACCCACACGTAAAATAAGAAAGAAAAAAATAGGCCAGAGCCTTCTATTGAAACAAGGTGAAAATAATTTTAAAAAGCTACTGATGCTAACTAAATCACAAAAATGTGAGGACCCAAACCTGCGTCTTCTAGTATACGTCGCTCCAAGACGTATGAGGTAAAAGAACTAATCGGTTGAGAAGTCCAGTGGTTAAGGTGTCTGGCCCGGTATGTAAAAAGACGCAGATGCGAGTCCTGCTCAAAAATTATAATTAATTCACATTCAAAATTGTATTAAGGTAGAAAATTTACGTGACTGCGCAGTTTCTTTTTTTCTTATTTTATGTTAAGCTCGCCAAATTAACGTCGCCAGCATGATGGAAAGCCGTGGCGCATCTAGCTATTGGGGGCCACTCCCACAGTCCGTAAGTCTTCTGACAGTGGTCCTCAAGTTGGCCACCCTGTGTGCCTCTTCACGCTCCTTTTGAAGAACCCGCGATTGTAAGGGTTGTCTGGACGCGTAGAAACAATATTAGCCCTATACGTCTACAATTTGCAATACGATATTCCACAGGTGGGTCCGAAATTACAGTTCGTAACCGTACATAGACGAAGACTACTAGTTTTTAAAGTCCTTAAAACTACCTTTATTTCCATAGTCATAAGTGCTATTTTGTTATTTTTGTATTTGCAGTTGTTTATTTTTTCAAAAGTGGGCAAGTGATTTATTGAATAGTTTTTACCACCGGTTACAAAACTAGTCTGTTTTATAGTTTATTGTAAGTTGTGATATTGAAAGAATTCCACTTGTAAACATTAATTACTATAAATAAAATCCATTTTCAAAATCAGAAACGCATTTTTTTACAATCCCGCATGGAATGGACTCAAAACGTTCTTTTAGATAAGCTGGAGTAAAGAGGTTAAAGAGAGTTTCCTCTAGTTTGGTCTGGAGAGTCGTGCATGCTTGAATAGCTTGTTTCAGTTTGGTTGCAGCATCTTTAAACGCAATTTTATCCTCCAGAAGTCGGCTGTGGTGCCACACTCTACGAAGTCTCCGTTTTTTGCCTACTGCCTGCCGGATTTGTAATGGGAAGTTTATGGGTGTTTTTTGGACTTCATGGCAGGTGTATTTAGCCAGCACGCTTGTTGGATTAACGAAGTAATATACTTCGTTGCGTCTTCTAAATCATCTGAAGTCTTTAATGCTATCTTAAGAGCAATCTTGTGTTTGTAGGGACATCAAGTATGATATTTCAGGATTGTTTATTCCACATTATGAAAAAGCCCTTTGTTAAATCTTAGTACAAATAAACGTTCACTTAGTGTTACCGAACACACGTTGTACGCCCTCCATACTGTAGAGACCTAAGCTTTTGGATAATTGTAGCAAACAGTGATTAATAAATTCAATGATTAATCAAGACTCTCAGTGACTTATTTTATTCAGTGATCTCCCACACTCGTATATTGTTTGTATACATACTTACACCTAAATTGGTGTCCTAAATCTTAAGTATCGTAGACCTTTTCGTGACCGCAGTCGCAATTCAATCGATCCTTGGAGCAGTTTTTTTGTGTCATTTAAGTATCTGGTTGGCGTCAACACACGAAATCAAATCGGTCAAGTATGTACTTAACTGATTTAAATGTAATAACAGTGTATCGTAAATACAAGTGAATCATGAGAAAATTTAATGTCGCTATGTTTGTCCTGCTATGATATGCTGCTATATATATTACATACAGCTACCATGTTATGAAACTACTTACTCTGTATTATTATGATACGCACTACGGCTACTCACACATGTGCTGACGAAGCAGTAGAGCGATGGTATCGAACTTGTGAAAACCGCGCTAATGACGCGTTTGCAACTCTATTTCTAGGTTGATGAGTTAGCAACAGTACCTATTGCAAGATTAAAGCACTGCATGGCAGTGATAGCGGTACTTCAACGCTCCCTACAGGAGACTGTACCTGGGGATATACGGAGCTCCTGTATGGGCGAAAACCCTGACGGCCAGCAATGTGGCTAGATTGCTGAGCCCGCAGAGAGCGATGGTCATCAGGGTGATAAGGGGATACCGCACGATCTCCGGTGAGGCGGCATGTCTCCTAGCCGGGACCCCTCCATGGGACCTGGAAGCGAGAGCCCTTGCGTCACTGTTCAGATGGCGCAAGGAGGCGCTGGAGCGGGACCAAAGGCCCGCTTATCGAGAAATCGAGGCCCAGCGGTCCCTACTCCACCAGGAAACCGTGGAGACATGGAAGGGAGCAACCAAAGGGGGGATTCGCCACAATCGCGGCCGTCAGACCGGTCATGGACGAGTGGCTGGAGAGGAGACGCGGTGCTCTCTCCTACCGGTTGACACAGATGCTTGCCGGGCACGGGAGCGTCCTGGGCGCCGCCGACGTGTCTTCGCCGAGGACTATCGGCCACCATGACCGGGAGCCTGAGGACGGTGAGAGGGCGGCTCACCGTCCTTACAGAAGCAGGCCCATGACGGCAGCGTGACGTGAGCAACTCACGCAAGCCCCCCCCCTTAGAAGCGGGATCACACTCAAAACCCCCCATAGACGCGGGATAGCACCCGTACCACCCCCTGGGCGAGGCCGCAGTGGCGGCCGTAGGTCTGTTGTGAGTCCCGGGACATCCTTCCGAGGGCTTACCCGGGACTCCCAACCACAGGCTGTTAGGCGTTACGTGAGGTTTTTTAGTCGGTAAGAGACCGGCATAACATCCTCTGAGGATTTTCCCTCACGCGTAAAAAAAAAAAAGCGGTAGGTACTTCAACAGCTGAAGCAACATTTGGGCGAAACTTACGCCTCCTTGCGATTTCTATAATATAATCTACACAAGGTTTTACAGAACCTGGTAGCTTAGTAGAATACATTAGAAAAAAACTATTAGAAATTGTAAGCTGGCATCAATGCCGCATAGTAATTTAAGATCATAATTATAATACATCCAGATGTATGTAAATGTGAATACGTTTTTGTTAGAGATAACACAGTAGGTACGTAAACCTTTAAAACCTTACGACGGGCCGTATCGCGTTTTAAATAGAAGGTCTAAAGTTTTCGTGATTCAACATCCAGGTAGAGAAGATAGTATTTCAATAGATAGGTTAAAACCAGCATACGTCTTATCTGAAAGCGAAAGTGACGCATATTTTTGTACAAAGAATTTAAAGTAGGTACGTAAACCTTTAAAACCTCCTTACGACGGGCCATACCGCGTTTTAAATAGAAGGTCTAAAGTTTTCGTGATTCAACATCCAGGTAGAGACGATAGTATTTCAATAGATAGGTTAAAAACAGCATACGTCTTATCTGAAAGCGAAAGTGACGCATATTTTTGTACAAAGAATTTAAAGTTAGATAAGAAATCACTTGAAACTGAAGCCATATAGCGGACGCATTCTTAAACCGTCTTTTAGATTTTTTGGAAAGCGCTGGGGGTTAGCCGCAAAGAGAATACAATACTACGTAAGAGTTAGCCGGATCGCTCGAAAAATCGCATTCATATTCAGACATTTTCATTATAAAGGGTTGGGAGAGAAAAAACCATAGCACTTTCCCAAGACTGGGTCCATTTTTTTTAATTCCTTTGGCCAGGTACAGGTTATTTGACTGCCGCCTGTTGCTCGGCATTGTTGTGTCGTTTAACACCACCCAGGGGGCACGTGTCGGGTGAGAATAGGAAACGATGGTACCTACAGGGAACACGTCACATTAAAAAGTCAAAAATTTACAATATTAGGGCATGTATACATAGTGTCCCAAAACTACTTACCTGTTCAAATTTCGTCACGAGACGTGGTCAGTAAAAAAGAAATACAAAAAATGAGAAAAAAAAAAGATACCATGAATGCTTTGACTGTAAATCCGTTTCAAAGGTTCTGTAAATTTTTATTATCACCCTTTCTATCGCTACTGAGCGGCAGCAGAGAGTGACAATGACATCCAGGCGGGTGCTCCGGGGTTTGTTTTGCCGCGCCGACCATTTTACCTCAAACTGCTGCGCGCTGCGGTACGAACGAATGCTTAATGTGTTTTTTAACGGGCCGTATCGCGTTTTAAATAGAAGGTCTAAAGTTTTCGTGATTCAACATCCAGGTAGAGAAGATAGTATTTCAATAGATAGGTTAAAACCAGCATACGTCTTATCTGAAAGCGAAAGTGACGCATATTTTTGTACAAAGAATTTAAAGTAGGTACGTAAACCTTTAAAACCTCCTTACGACGGGCCATACCGCGTTTTAAATAGAAGGTCTAAAGTTTTCGTGATTCAACATCCAGGTAGAGACGATAGTATTTCAATAGATAGGTTAAAAACAGCATACGTCTTATCTGAAAGCGAAAGTTGTGACGTCTGTGACGTCATGTCACGCCACCACCACGCGCGAGCTTCGTGCCAGGCGCGCGTCCCCGCACTCTCATCCCCGCCGCAGCCTCCACTACCGGTGCCTATATAAACAGCTGCGCGACTGCGACGGGTCTCTGTTCCGGCCTGCGGCTGTTCAGGTGATGTGCCACTCTCCATCTGTGCACATCGCTGGGACTGGTGGTCTACCGTCTAGTACTAAGAAACCTCTCTCGTTAATTGATTAAAGGGACGAAAGTCCACTGTTATTATTGTAATATATCGATTCTCTGAAGAATAAACGCAGATAACTGCAGTTCTACTATTACCACATCGTTCATATTTATCTCCTTGGTAAATATACCTATATTTGCACTTGATGAGGTGGCTGACCCACCCACAGCGTGACAATGGCGCCCACGGGAATAGAAAACCCCTAGACCACCAATACCAGGACGTGTATTTTTTTGTTACTAATACATATTTTTTTTCAGTGCAGAAGGTAAATTCGATCTTAACTTCGCTTTATTTATTCAAGTAATAACATAAGCGAGGTTAATCTTCCAAACGCGTACTAAATACAGCGCGCACTCGAGTCGTGCGTGTCCTTCAAATTGGCTCGCCGCATGACCTTGAGCGAGTCGCTGCGTCGGCCGGCCTAACGCGCTCCTATTTATTCTGCACTGAAATTAATTTCTTGAACCTAACTCATTATTTTTGTGTCTATTTTCGCTACGGATACCATCCACCGTAAAAATGTCTTACCCCATTAAGTATACACATTTAGGTAAAAATGAATTAGAATACGAAGTTTTAATTCGCGGGGGAACTAAGTCGAATACGGTCGATGAGCTCCGGAAGCAAATTACTAAACTTTCCCTAACCGTGTCCTCGGAGGACATTGCTACATCTCCCTATAAAGCGGATGACGATATATCTGCCTGTAAAGTTTCTTTGTTTAAAGTATCTAATAACATCAACTCGCTAGAATGTAAATTTGATAGTAACATTTTTGCTAGAACTGAATCGGTCTTACACCACGTTTACTTTAGATTATCTCGAATTGACTTAACCTCATTGTCTGATGTAGAAGCAATCAAGCCCCTATGGCATCAGTTCCATGATTACTACACTAGATTGACCCGTTTGTCCCCTACGGATGCTAAGGTTACGGACGTGGCCAAACCTACTCTTGACTCGCGCGTTCCGATTTCCTCTGATCTTTATTATGAACGTAAACTTTTTTCTGAATTAGCTAAATTTAAATATAACGGAAAGACTTGTGTGCGTGCTTTCATACAAAATCTTAATGAATTCATTGCCTGTAGGAATATTCCTTCGGAAAAGGTACTATCCTTTGCTTTCGAAATCTTTTCTGACGACTCCCTCCACTGGTATCGCGCTGTAAAGGACAGTGTGAAATCCTGGGACGAGTTATGTATACTACTAAAACGAGACTTCAGTCCCCATAATTACGACTATAAACTAATGTCGGAAATTAGACGCCGTTCTCAAGGCGAAGTAGAAAATATAACCATTTACATCTCTAAAATGCAAGGGTTATTTTCTCGTCTCGATACTCCAATCAGCGAGTCTGATAAGCTTGAAATTTTACTAAATAATATCAGGCCTTGTTATGTAAATTCGCTTCTAACATCGAATGTAGTAGATGTTCCTTCTTTATTGAGCGTCTGTAGAAGATTTGAACAATACCACAGTCGCACTAAGTACTTTGTTGAACCTCCAACAATAACTTCAGATACGATAGCTCCTGAATTCGCATATAAATGCCCTAAAAATAACTCTAACTTGCATACTTATTCCACTAACAAAAATTATAAGTTATCTAACTCAACTTATAATAATGTTATCGCATCTGACATGCTATCTCCCTCTAACACTAGCCCCACAGCGTTCAAGGTCAACGCGGCTGTGACCGCTAAACAATACTGCCCGAGATGTCGTGTTTACTCGCATTCCTTGAAAACATGCACTGAACCTCGTTATCTAGTATGTTTTAAGTGCGGTTTAAAGGAATTTCGCACTACTGACTGCCCTAAATGCAATCAAGCCTCGAATAAAATACCAATTAACATCGTAAGTACCGTTTATATTACGACTAAAGTAAATAATAAATTTGACCCGGCTGATTGGCAAAGTTGGCTAAATTTTGTTTCAAAATTTTCAAATTCACTGCGAAATTCTAAAACTAAAAATACTACAATAAATCATATTCCTCGTATCCCCTATATCCCTGTTACTCTGAACGGGATTGATACTGTTGGTTTACTTGACTCGGGTTCAGCTGTTACTATTCTGGGTAATGGTTCCCATAAAATCTTAAAAAATATAAAAATAAATAATTCTAAACCCTTAAATTTTTTCACAGCTAGTGGTGATAATTTTTCTTCATTTGGCTCGGCCAATATTTCTTTCAAATTCCAAAATAAGACTGTATCTCTCGTTGCTCACATTGTACCTAATATAAAAAATAATCTTATTTTAGGAATGGACTTTTGGAGAAAATATAATCTCTTTCCTAAAACTTTAGAATCAATCTTGGTTCCTAATTATAAAATGTTTCGGCGTTGTAAACCTAAGTTCCTACGTCGATAATGAAAAAAATTCTTTTGTGTTTCTAACAGTCGATCTGAGGGCGACCGCTCACATTTTTTTCCTAATTTAATGAAACATCTGCTAACAAGCGGAGACTCGATCGCAAATCAGTCACTTGATTCATTCATCGTTGTTTCCATTCATAAAACTAAAAGGTACAGTTCACACCATATATCCTACTCTCATATGGTTGATGAGCGGTGATGAGCACGTACAGCTACGACAAATCGCTAAGCTATTTACCTTCTACACTAGAGGGTAAAATCAGCCCTAATAGCGCCACATCATTGCAATAGTTGTTCCTACAATCTTAAACTAAAAATATTATTCTGTGGTAACTATAACATATTTCTAAAAAAAATTACTAATGTCTTAAAATAATTATCTATTTTTAAACTAAAACTTGTCAAAATCGGTTCAGCCATTCTCTAGTTATAGCGTTGAACCGTGACAAACAGACCGACATGACTGTGACGCCTGTCATCATGTTTACTACAGTGCATTGTGCGAGCGGCGCAATCATTATACATACTTACTTAGTATTCGCTGTTAACTAAAATGTTAGGTATGTACTTGTATCTACAAGTATGCTACGGTATAATACTGCATTCCACCTGACTATGGGCTAACATTCCGATTCCAAGACTACGTCGCAGGATAGTCAGGTGTATTATTGTTTTGCTATGAAGATATATACTTTGTTATCTACGTTTTGCAATCTTATCTTTTCTAAGAAGTCAAATCATACTTCGATTTCTCTCGCTCACAGCTTACGTGTATAGGTACTGGTTATCAGCTGCGCTCACACAAGCCTATAGCTAGCTAACAACGCGCCGAATGCTGTCTACTACCTATCTATGTTATCTGAAATTGTACTTATATTTTTCTTGTAATCTTACTAAAATTATGCTACGCGGTCTAGCCACGTCCTATATCTGAGCTTACCTAGCTATTGACCTTCTACCCCTACTACCCTAAGCACCCTTGTACCCCTTATGTACCCCACTATCTTTGAATTGTTCCAGGGTGGAAGCCAAGTCCCTGGAGCGTTAAGGGGAGCGGACCTTGAAGACTGGAGAAGCGGAATTTTTTAAGAAAAATTCTCGCCCTAAAAGGGGGGTGTGTGACGTCTGTGACGTCATGTCACGCCACCACCACGCGCGAGCTTCGTGCCAGGCGCGCGTCCCCGCACTCTCATCCCCGCCGCAGCCTCCACTACCGGTGCCTATATAAACAGCTGCGCGACTGCGACGGGTCTCTGTTCCGGCCTGCGGCTGTTCAGGTGATGTGCCACTCTCCATCTGTGCACATCGCTGGGACTGGTGGTCTAGTACTAAGAAACCTCTCTCGTTAATTGATTAAAGGGACGAAAGTCCACTGTTATTATTGTAATATATCGATTCTCTGAAGAATAAACGCAGATAACTGCAGTTCTACTATTACCACATCGTTCATATTTATCTCCTTGGTAAATATACCTATATTTGCACTTGATGAGGTGGCTGACCCACCCACAGCGTGACAAAGTGACGCATATTTTTGTACAAAGAATTTAAAGTTAGATAAGAAATCACTTGAAACTGAAGCCATATAGCGGACGCATTCTTAAACCGTCTTTTAGATTTTTTGGAAAGCGCTGGGGGTTAGCCGCAAAGAGAATACAATACTACGTAAGAGTTAGCCGGATCGCTCGAAAAATCGCATTCATATTCAGACATTTTCATTATAAAGGGTTGGGAGAGAAAAAACCATAGCACTTTCCCAAGACTGGGTCCATTTTTTTTAATTCCTTTGGCCAGGTACAGGTTATTTGACTGCCGCCTGTTGCTCGGCATTGTTGTGTCGTTTAACACCACCCAGGGGGCACGTGTCGGGTGAGAATAGGAAACGATGGTACCTACAGGGAACACGTCACATTAAAAAGTCAAAAATTTACAATATTAGGGCATGTATACATAGTGTCCCAAAACTACTTACCTGTTCAAATTTCGTCACGAGACGTGGTCAGTAAAAAAGAAATACAAAAAATGAGAAAAAAAAAGATACCATGAATGCTTTGACTGTAAATCCGTTTCAAAGGTTCTGTAAATTTTTATTATCACCCTTTCTATCGCTACTGAGCGGCAGCAGAGAGTGACAATGACATCCAGGCGGGTGCTCCGGGGTTTGTTTTGCCGCGCCGACCATTTTACCTCAAACTGCTGCGCGCTGCGGTACGAACGAATGCTTAATGTGTTTTTTTTTTTTTTTTTGTAATTAAAGTATTTGAATTCCAATGCAAAGACATCTCATGAAATTTGTCCCGTTAATTTTGGGACACCCAATATTTTATATGAACAATAATAATAATGATCCACCCAAAATTTTAGTCTGCGACCGCACCTAAACGTCAGCTTTATATACTTTTTAAATGACACCGTCTCTGCCTTCGTGGCCTTTTTAGGGTTTCGTAGCCAAATGGCAAAAACGGAACCCTTATAGATTCGTCATGTCTGTCTGTCTGTCCGTCCGTGTGTCACAGCCATTTTTCTCCGAAACTAGAAGGCCTATGCTATTGAAACTTGGTAACTAGATGTATTCTGTGAACCGCATTAAGATTCTTATATAAAACTAGAAAAAAAGTAGTACATTTTGGGGGTCCCCATACTCAGAACTGAAACTCAACAATTTTTTTTTTCATCAAACCCGTACGTGTGGGATATCTATAGATAGGTCTTCAAAAATGTTATTGAGGTTCGTAACATCATTTTTTTCTAAAATGAATAGTTTGCGCAAGAGACACTTCCAAAGTGGAAAAATGTGTGTCCCCCCCCCTCTAACTTCTAAACTAAGAGAATGATAAATCTAAAAAAAATATATGATGTACATTGCCATAAAAACTACCAACGAAAATTAGTTGGAACGAGATAGAGCTGGTAGTTTTTTTTTAATACGTCATAAACCGCAATTTTCGGTTAGCAAAATCACTACCACTGCGAACGTGTTAAAACATCAATCAAAGTTACAACAAACTTTTATATTATGTTACTTGCTGCTACGAAACCCTTCATGGGCGAGTCCAACTCGCACTTGGCCGGTTTTTTTGTGTTACACGCATACTTAACTACCTCACAAACGTCCTGACCGATCCGGGAACGTGATACGGCATATACCTAGTTCAGGTCAATTAAGAGAGGTGCAAGTGCAACGGAACTTCCAAGAGAGTCACAGCGGACCATTCAAATGGTGTTGTCTATACTTCTATACTAATATAAAGAGGAAAGATTTGTTTTTTTTTTTGCTTTTTTGTTGACACTACTGGACCGATTTGAAAAATTATTTCACTGTTGGAAAGCTACACTCTTTGCGGTGTATACATGGGCTATATTTTATTCCCACGGGAACGGGAACTACGCGGGGGAACCCTGTGACGTCCGCTAGTATTTTATACAACAGCCAATGTGCTATGTAGTTGCTAGTGTGCGTTGCAATTTTCAAGGTAGGTACGTAAAAAAAGTCACTCCGTAAAATATAGATTGATCGGAATGCCATTAATTGTAATACCGTAGTAGTAGTAGTAGTAATATGCTTTATTGTACACCAAGGATAGAAAATCTTAAAGTAGATATAATAAATATTAATCAGGTACAATGGGCGGCCTTATTGCTAACAGCAATCTCTGCCAGGCAACCTTTAGATGGACAGGACTGTAAAATATTTAAAAACGGGTTTAATTTGTGACGTAATAAATAATATTAGAAGTAGCATTCCGGTGTATACGTAACATATACATACAAATATACAAATACCTACATATATACACAAATATACCTACATACACAGGTACATACATACATACACAGATATACATTATATATATGCCCTTGATATACATACATAAATACAAGACTCAGTTTGCAAGTAGCTCAATTAAATTGTAAGATAATATTCTTTCACTTTAATTTTAAAGGATCCCAATGTTTGAGCTCGTCTGATTCTGACCGGTAAAGCATTCCACAGTTGCGCTGCTTTAACTGTAAAAGAGTTACCAACAAAATTTGTTGAATGTGCCGGTATATAAAGTCGCAAGTTCTTAGACGATCTCAAGCACCTAGAGTGCGTGTCACATAGGAACTGAAAGCGCTCCTTGAGGTAACAGGGTGTTACTGAATTAAATAATATATTATATAGCAAAGAAAGGATATGAGTATTCCGTCGAAGGCGAATTGGGAGCCACTTGAGTTGTTTGCGGTACTCGGAAACGTGGTCATATTTGCGTAAGCCAAATATAAACCTTATACAGAGATTTTGAAGGCGCTCAAGTTTATTTAGATGCTCCTCCGTGAGATCAAGATAGCTGGCATCGGCATAGTCTAGTATTGGAAGAAGTAGCGATTGTGCAAGCGAAATCTTCGTCGGAATCGGAAGAAGGTCACGCAATCTTCGCAAAGAGCCTGCCGAGGCAAACATTTTGCGATTCACCTCCTGCAATTGAGGTCCCCAGGACAGAGTTCTATCAATAAAGATACCCAAGTTTTTCACCCTATCACTTATAGGTAACGGCATGCCATTAAAAACGATTTGTGGCAGCTGCGCCCAATCAACTCTAGAGATGTTCCAAGTACTACCTATAAGGATTACCTGTGTTTTTGTAGGGTTTACCTGCAAGCCATAGCTGTTACTCCATGCACATATTTGTTCTAAGTCACTATTTGTTGCGCTAAAAGTCTCATGTATGTCATTGAGTCCAGCCTGTGAGTAAATTTGTAAATCATCTGCATAAAGGTGGTAGGATGAAACTAGTTGCTTTGTAATGGAATTTATAAAAATTGCGAACAAAAGAGGAGATAAAACGCCACCCTGTGGTACACCAGCCGAAATATTACTCCAAGAAGAAATCGAGTCATCAATGCAAACACGTTGCCGGCGACCAGACAGGTAACTGCGAAACCAATCAATTGCTGGTGGAGATATGTTAATAGAGCGAAGAATCTCAAGGAGTATGCGAAAGTCCACAGTATTAAAGGCATTACTGAAATCAAGTAATGTCAACAACGTAAGCTTTCCGCTCTCCATGCCCGTTCTGATGTCATCTGTAATATTTACAAGGGCTGTAACTGTGCTGTGGCCCGGGCGAAAGCCCGATTGGTAGGAGTTTAAGAGATGGTTTTTGATTAGAAAGGAATTGAGTTGGGTGTGAATGAGGCGCTCAAGGGCTTTAGACAGAAAAGGTAAGATTGATATAGGACGGAAATCAGAGAAAGAAGAAGGATTGGACTTTTTAGGTAAGGGTATAATTTGGGCCTCCTTCCACATCGATGGAAAAATGCCACTGGAAATGGAATAATTCAAAATATGACAGATAATTGGTAGAATAGAATCAAGAACCGGTACGATCATATTGCGGCTAATGCAGTCATTGCCAACAGCATTAGACGCTATGGACATTATGCTCTTCTTAACATCACAAGCCGTGAATTGATTAAAAACAAAAGATTCATATTCAGGAGTTGGTAGCTGTGAAAGACGATTAAGTGTATTAGTTTTGGTAGAAGCATCAAAACTTGAAGAGGTTGAGAAATGCTTATTTAATGCATCGAGATTAATATTATTTGAATTTACTTCTTGCTTTGACTTACCAACTCCCAAGGTTCTTAGAAATTTCCAGACTTTAGCTGGATCTCCATTTTCTATTGAGTTTTGAATGTGCTGGCGTTGTGCGTTCCTACACACCTTATTGCAGAGATTTCTGATTTTTATATATCTTTCACGGTTATATTCGTTCGGTTGGTATTTATATTTGGTTTTAGCCCTCCCTTTTTTATTAATTAAGTCTTTAATTTCTTTGGTGAGCCACGGCGATGGTGCATGTTTGATTTTAACTGCACGGATCGGTGCATGTACATCGTAGAGGCTGACCAATTTACGAGTTAGAATGTTAACTTTATCATCTACTGAACCACTATTATACAAAGAAGTCCAATCAATGCTGTTTGCGTCTTCTCTAAGTTTGTCGACGTTCATCCGATTGAAGTTACGCTGCATTAAGACCTTAGACTTTGCCTTGGGAGGACGAACTTTATAGGAAAGAAAGATAAGGTCGTGATAGGAAAAGATATCAGCTGCGCATTGGCCATGTTTTACTGCATGCTCAGTAGACGAAATGATAATAATGTCAATAAGGGAAGGCGCACAGTTAGGAAAGTGATGAGTAGTATTCAAAGGGAGGATAGTAAGATTACAGGATTCCAAAATATTGCGAAGCTTCGCAGCTCGAGCGAGAGAGAGAGAGTCGTTCCTGACAAGACATGTATTAAAGTCGCCAAGTATTATAGTATGACGATAGCAGGGCACTAGGTTTTCCAACATCAGTTCAAAAGAAGAGAAGTAGTCAACTCTGGAGCAGTGACTGTAGTAAACACCAAGAAGTAATTTGATGTGATGCAGTTCCACTTCTACAAAAATATACTCGCCCGAATTTGACGGCGGTGGCTGTGCTGATACCCGCAAAACGTTGTAAGGAATATGTGATCTTAAATAGATACCAACACCGCCACCACGGTCAACCGAGCGGTCATTTCTAATTAGACGGTATCCAGGCAGAGTACCGTAAAACAAAAATACTTATATTTCGGCCGCAAAAAGCTTGTGGTTGCACGATGTATGCCAGGGCGAAAACTCCATATCTACAAATTATTAGTTTTCAATTATGTCACCTACACTAAAAACTAGTTAAGTTTGTACAGAAGCTTGAATGTGTGTGTTCAATAAGGCTAAGCAAACGTTCCGTCAAAATACCCTCCAACTATAATGATCGCTTTGGCGGGGGTGAGGGAGCTTACTCAGTGGGAGGCAGGGAGTTGCATATCTGTATGTAATAATATTTTATTATCTTTGCCAGTACCAGTAGTTCCATGATGAAACTACTGGGATATTTTGTGCCAGTAGCACATAAATGCGAAAGTTTGTGAGGATATCTGAATATTTGTTACTCAATCACGCTCTAACAGAAAAACGGATCTGAATGAAATTTGTTTGCCCTTCATGGTCAACTGAGGATTCAGAGATAGATTATAGTCTGATACTAGCTGATGCCCGCAGCTTCGCCCGCGTGAAATTTGTTCCCGTTCCCGCTTCCCGTGGGAACTTATTCCCGGGATAAAAGTGGCCTAAGTTTCTCCTTATAAATCGGTCTAGCCGTTCCAGAGATTAGCCGGAACAAACAGACAGACAGACAAAAATTTTAAAAATATACATTTTGGTATGTGTATCTACCGTATATACATTCATATGCATGTAGTAGAAAGCGGTTATTTTAATATTACAAACAGACACTCCAATTTTATTTATATGTATAGAGTTTAGATGTATAGATAACCTTTATGTACAAGTTTAAGTTTCCTAGTGACACACATTTGCGATCACCTAAGTCATCAGTATCACTGGAATTAGAAATTCCTCGACATTCCACATCTTTTTATGATAAATTCTTTACGGTACAAGCTGTACGGTTGTGGAATGCCGGTATTGCATTCCCTACTCGTGAGGTTTAATGAATTAAAATTTTACCACAAAAAACTTCAGTTCATGAACTAAAAACGCTCTAGGCTAGAAAAACAATTGCTGATAAAATCGTCGATAGATTTGTGTTGAAAATACCTCGGTTTCTTGAAATTTTAACCTAGATCTCATAAGTTTTAAGTTGTTTTTAAAATATAAAATATTTATAAGAAAGACAATAGTAACATCTTCATTTGCACTAGACCACTTTTTAGGGTTTCGTAGCCAAATGGCAAAAACGAAACCCTTATTGATTCGTCATGTCTGTCTGTCTGTCCGTCCGTATGTCACAGCCATTTTTCTCCGAAACTATAAGGCCTATGCTGTTGAAACTTGGTAAGTAGATGTATTCTGTGAACCGCATCAACATTTTTTATATAAAACTAGAAATAAAGCAGTTAATTTTGGGGGTCCCCATACTCAAAACTGGAACTCAAAATTTATTTTTTTCATCAAACCCATACATCTATAGATAGGTCTTCAAAAATGCAATTGAGGTTCCTAACTTAATTTTTTTCTTAAGTAAATAGTTTGCGCAAGAGACACTTCCAAAGTGGAAAAACGTGTCCCCCCCTCCCCCCTAACTTCTAAACTAAGAGAATGATAAATCTAAAAAAAATATATGATGTACATTGCCATAAAATCTACCAACAAAAATTGGTTTGAACGAGATCGAGTTAGTAGTTTTTTTTTAATACGGCATCAACCGCAATTTTTGCCTAGAAAAATCACTACCACTGCGAACGTGTTAAAACATCAATGAAAGTTACAACGAACTAAAAGAACTTTTATATTATGTTACTTGCTGCTACGGAACCCTTCATGGGCGAGTCCAACTCGCACTTGGCCGGTTTTTTTATATTGGTTGTGTTTTTTTATAATTAATTTATTTCGTTAAAAACGCACAAAAACCGATCGCATCTCTCTTTCTTGGACGCTAAAATGTATATCTTCTATCTTCTTTCAACAATTTGGCGTCTGGTAGGCTCTTAAATCTTCCATAAAAGCAGAAAAAAAGAGGATGTCACCAAATCGATTCCTTAAAATACTGTGCCACGTTGTCAATCCGTGCCCTAATTAAAATCGTAAGCTTTTAATTCGATATTTCAAGTTGAATTATCGAATAAAGAGCTTACGATTTTAACTAGGGCTCCCCTACCAGAATACAATTCAAAGGTTTTTCTTTTACTCAGTAATTTCCGTCAGAGGAAAATAAAATCAAAATATTAGTTTTAAATACATAATTTATTTCTATGGTACAAGTTAATTCTGATTTGCTGTTACAGAATTTATGATTGCAATATCAAAACAAAATGTACATAGTAATTTTGTGGAATACTTCAATAGTTTGCTGAATATACTAATTTTTTTAACAATTTAGTTTGTAAATATAAAAACCTTAGTCCCACGCTTGGTTTTACTGATTATAAACACATTTTTTAAATCATCGGACCCTTTATAAATAAATTTCACCAATTTGTTTCCTAAAAATGTCCATTTCCACGCATTCGAGACACATTTTTTATTTATATATCAATAAAAACATAAAAAATAACATCGCACATTCATTTCCTGTTTTTACACTTTTTTTAAAGACAGTTGCCGTAAAAAAATGCCAAATTAATAAAAAAAAACTGAACGTAAAAATGCGTTCCAAAAAAAGCACTTTAGGCATTCATTTATTGTCTATACACACTTCAGCTGAACGGAAGTTATGAAATAATTAGAACAATTTTAAATTTAGAATTGATGTTTTTTTTCGTATAGCAACTGTCAGCGCCATTTTGAACTTCATCATGGGGCTTACGAATATAAAATGCACGTTGTTCTGTCTATAGCAGATGTGTTTTATGTTTATTATATTGTATATGCTATGCGCCAGGCTTTGCTTAAAGTCTTTAATGACACTTCACTTTAGTGTTGCATTTGCACGGAGTGGCATTGTATTACCTGCGGAGAAAAAGAACATTATTAATTAAGCCAGAAACTTGACCCACACCGCCTACTAAAATTACAGTATATACTACTTTCACTTCGAAAGGATGTAATGATTTGAAAAGATGCAAATTAATAATATTGGGTGTTCGTAGCTAAGTATTGGGCGTTTGTTGCTTAGTAATGGGAGTTTATTGCTAAGTATTGAGTGTCTGTTTCTAAGTATTGAGCATCACTTGTTAAGTATTCAGTGTTGTACAATAAGAATTTGGTGTTGATTGCCAAGTATTGGGCATTCGTTGGTTAAGAGCTTGCCTGACCCTAACCAAATCGCATGATTCACTGCCGCTACCCCCGCGCCCCTTTGCTACAGATCGCGCGCCATATTCACGCGGCACCGCGTCAGTCGGTGACAGATTATGATAGTAACGCAAGTAGGGGCGGATCGCAACGCACTGGCGAACAATGAATAGAAAGGAGTAGATATTTGTGTGAATAGTTTTACTCGGTTTTTAGTTTTACTTTTTTTAAAAATTGACCGTATTATACTACTTATAAAAATAGGAGGAGAATTTTTATAGAACTTTAAAATGAACAATTTCGCAATTCACAATTTTTATGTAACTTTAATTATATTTACTCAGCGCACGCAACGTATACTCTCAAAAGGAATAACATTTCCCGTTTTCGAAACTTTATTCATAGTTGCTCCTATTCGTTGAAGTGTAATGTTATAAACCTTCCTCAACAAACGGACTATCGAGCACCCAAACTCCGAAACATCATTTTGTGGATCACACGAATATTCGGCCAGACCCCCGAATAAAATCAGGACCTCAGCGCGGCCATCGGTTATACTACCGAATGCACCACCGCATCAAGGCGAATTATGAAGAACGAATAATCCTTTTTTACTGTAAAAGAACAATGATGAAAAAGATACTATCCATCTATCTACCTTCACGCCAAATCCCTTGCGGGGCAGGCAGAAAGAACCGAGCGCCACACGGCACGGTCCATACACACCTCACTTGCTTCTTCAACTTTAATTTTTCTTTTCATGCATGCACGTCGGTTCCTTCGGCTCTTGACACCACCTTCAACTAACACACGATTAATTTGGTCGTGGTAGGTGTGTCGTGGCCTTCCCCGACTCCTACGTCCATCCACTTTCGCGTTGTATATCTGTTTTGTCATTCTTTCATCTCCCATTCGCTCCACATGCCCGAACCATCGTAGCATGTCCTTCCTTACTTTAACACCGACACTCTCTTCCAGACCAACTCTCTTTCTTACATCTTCATTCCGAACGCAATCTGCGAGCGTTACTCCGTAGATTTTGCGTAGCGCGCACATCTCGACCGCGTTTATTCTACTTTCATGCGTTTCCTGCCATTCCTAACGGCTTTGAGCACGGCATCATCTGCATACAGCAAACAGTTCACATTCACAAGTAAGTCACCCATTCGCAATCCAACATTCATCGATCTTACTCTCTTAAGACAATCGTCCAGGTACAGGACAAACAGCAGGGCCGACAGCACGCAACCCTGTCTGACGCCAATGTTGACGTCAGACCAGGGAGACAGGCTGCCGCCCACCCGCACACATGCCGTACATCCCACATATTGTAGACTACACGGCACGAAGCAGCGCACCATCAATCCCAAATCCTGGCAAGATGATGAGATGACACATAATCCAAACACGCTTTCTTCTTTCTTGCTACGCAGGATTGAACCTCTGCATCCCACCAAGCATCACCTTTCGAATGTTCATGTCTCTTTGCACTCCCACATGCTTCTTTTGCACTATCTACTATACTTTCTTTTCATAATATTCCAGCATTCATCCACATCTAAGTCGGAAAGGCTCGCGTTTGCAAGCCTTTCACTGACTAAGCCTACATACTACTCCTTACGCTTTCATCTTCCAGTTTTTCACTCTTTATCCTATCAAAGTCTCCGAGAGGGACACGCACTCGCCAGTGCCTCAACTTCTTGAAAAGACTGAATGAAGAAAAAGATACTAATAATGCAATTTTTTTTAACGTGAGATAAAATCCATCATGAGTGCTATGCCGGACTCCTATCGACTAAAAAACCTCACGTAACGCCCAACAGCCTATGGTTGGGAGCCCCGGGTAAGCCCTCGGATGGATGTTCCAAGACTTCTAACAGACCTACGGCCACAATTGCGGCCTCGCCCAGGGGGCGGTTCGGGTGCTACACCGCGTCTTTGGAGGGTTTCGGGTGTGATCCCGCTTCTAAGGACGTGAACTTTTCACGTCACGATGCCGTTCATGGGCCTGCTTCTGTAAGGACGGTGAGTAGTACTCTCGCCGTCCTCAGGCCCACGGTCATGGAGGCCGATAGTCTTCGGAGAAGACATGTCGCCGATGCCTAGGCATCGGCGACATGTCTTTGCCCAACTGCGGAACTCGGGTGGGAAAGTTTTCTCCCGTACCCGCCCCACCGTCACTTTCACGAGCATAACCTGCTAGCAGAAAGAGGCGGCGCAGTCCCACTTACTCCCGCTGGAGAGCATGGCTCGCACCATGGTCTTGAGCGAGAGAGTGTCCACGTCCAGACCCACCACGAGGACCTGGCGCTGTTGCGCCCAACAGCATCATCATTCAGTAAAAACTCATTTTTCTTTCATTAGTACCTTCAATAAAATGATTATTCTTTTAAGTGAATCAACAAGTATTTTTGAAACAATTTTGTTTTGAAAATATCACCGGCAATTTTCTACTATTAAATCGAAAGTCTAAAGACAGTGTTATATTTACAGATTTTTTTTTTAAATACTTACACTGTCTTTTTTGTACTTGAATAAGCCGACTCCATTGTGCCGACTTGTCTTCGCCGAGGACTATCGGCCTCCATGACCGGGGGTCTCAGGACAATGAGAGGGCCGCTCACCGTCCTTACAGAAGCAGGCTCATTACGGCAGCGTGACGTGAGCAACTCACGCACGCCCCCCCTTAGAAGCGGGGTCACACCCGAAACCCCCCATAGACGCGGGATTGCACCCGAACCACCAAAGGGCGAGGCCGCATTGGTGGCCGTAGGTCTGTTGGGAGTCACGGGACATCCTTCCTGAGGGCTTACCCGGGGCTCTCAACCATAGGCTGTTAGGCGTTACGTGATGTTTTTTAGTCGGTAAGAGTCCGGCATAGCATCCTACGAGGATTTTCCCTCACATCAATAAAAAAATAAAAGCCGACTCCATTGTTTTATGTTCCGTGCAATTACTTCCGGCACCGACTCGCTCGCACTCCTAGTAGTGGCGGTTTCTGGGTTTGGGTTCCGTAGCCAATGGCAAATACGGGACCCTTATAGATTCGTCATGTCTGTCTGTCTGTCTGTCCGTCCGTGTGTCACAGCCACTTTTCTCCGAAACTATTAGGCCTATGTTGGTAAAACTTGGTAAGTAGATGTATTCTGTGAACCGCATCAAGATTTTTGTATAAAACGAGAAAAAAAGCAGTTAATTTTGGGGGTCCCATACTCAGAACTGAAACTCAAAATTTTTATTTTCATCAAACCCATACGTGTGGGGTATCAATAAATTGGTCTCCAAAAATGCTATTGAAGTTTATAACATAAATTTTTTCTAAAGTGAATAGTTTGCGCAAGAGACACTTCCAAAGTGGAAAAATGTGTCCCCCCCCCCCCCTCTAACTTCTAAACTAAGAGAATGATAAATCTAAAACATATATATATAATGTACATTGTGATAAAACCTACCGAAGAAAATTGGTTTGAACGAAATCAAGATGGTAGTTTATTTTTTTAAACGTCATATACCGCAATTTTCGCCGAGAAAAATCACTACCACTGCGAACATCAATGAAAGTTACAACGAACTACACGAACTTTTATGTTATGTTACTTGCTGCTACAGAACCCTTCATGGGCAAGTTCAACTCGCACTTGGCCGGCTTATTATTATTGTTCCTAGAAAGCGTCCAGTTCAATTAGGCAACCTATCGAGCTTGGGGAGGTAAGACAGCAGTCGCTCTCAACTTTGCCAATGGGGATGAAAATTCAATTCATAGCTACTGCTCCTGGCAGCCAATAAAAGCTGCGTCTGGTTTGAAATATGGTTGGGCTTGAAGGCAACTGGGCAGATGCTAATATGCAGATAAGGTCTGGGCCCCATGAAGATCTTATAGGCCCAGGCCGACGTCACTTGAAGCAGTGCAGGTGCTGACCAACGAACGAGGTCCTGGTACAGGCATTCCGTAACGCCATTGGGAACTTAGATGATTCACGGTGGCAACAATATCGAGGAGATAATATGCCAAATCATACCGACCTACTCCACAAAAAAGTAACACCCCAGTTTCTACAAGCCATCGTGAAGAAGCTAAGTAAGATGAAGAAAATTTACATCGGATAATAAACAATCAATACGGTTCTTAGCTTTTTATTTCTCTCATTCTACGAGCGAAAAACGTTTTCTATGTTCCTTTTTAGTCATATTTTTGGTATTTATAATATTTATAATTAGTTACATTTATTATTTACACAAATTAAGATTTTATGCACCTACAGCCAAGCCCCTCCCCCCCCCCCCCCCTAGCTTGCTTCAGGAATTCAAAAGTTTTTTAATCGATCTATCGACGTCGTAATTGAGCATTGTGTGACGCAATCGGGCATAGGTCCGCTTCCTACAAGGCGCGCAGCCAGACTAATCGTAATCAGTAGAGGATAGCGCATACAGATTTCGTGAGGAAAGAAAGAGAGAGAAGGTTTGGAGCGCGTTTAGCGAAATGATATGAAAGCTAAAAAACAGATAATTACAGATAAAAAGAAAACTATTATAAATATTAAAAAAACCGACTAGTGTAAATGAAGTTTTTAGTATTGTCTTTCTTATACATTAAAAATAATATCCAAATAATAGATAATTATAGAGATCCAGCCTAAAGTTTAACTAAAACGAGGTGTTTTTAAAAATTAAAAGTATCGAGGTTTTTTTTAGTAATCGTGTTTTCAGGCTAGTAGATCTTTAGTTCATGAACTGAAGTTGCTTGTGTTGTAATGTTAGTTCATCAGACCTCACGAGTCCTGAGATCTAGATCAAGATAATAGTCTATTTGGCGTCATACGTCCTCTTAAGTACTGAGTGTTGGATAATAAGAATTGGATGTTAGTCTCGGAGTATTGGGCGTTCCTTGCTAAGTATTGTTTGTTATTGTTGTGTTGTGTGTCCGTTGCCGAGTATTGAGTGTTCATGGCTAAATATTAGTTGTTCATTACTTAATGTTGGGTGTTCTTTGCTAAATATTGAGCATCCCTTGGTAAATACATAATGGAGTGTTGGATGATAAGTATTGGGTATTCATAGCTAGGTGTTTCGTGCTAAGTATTGTGTGCCTTGCATAGTATTGGATGTTCCTAGCTAAGTATTGAGTATCCGTTGCTAATAGGCGTTAGTTGCAAAGTATTGGGCGTTATGTGCTATGTGTGTGACACGTACCCGGCGCAGGCTAGCTGTCGTCCTGCAGCGAGGTGAAGCGGTTCCCCAGCGCGAGGGCCGAGCGCGTGGCCGGCCCGTGCGAGGGTGTGTGTGTGTGTGTGTGTGTGTGTGTGTGTGTGTGACACGTACCCGGCGCAGGCTAGCTGTCGTCCTGCAGCGAGGTGAAGCGGTTCCCCAGCGCTAGGGGCGCGCGCGTGGCCGGCCCGTGCGAGGGTGTGTGTGTGTGTGTGTGTGTGTGTGTGTGACACGTACCCGGCGCAGGCTAGCTGTCGTCCTGCAGCGAGGTGAAGCGGTTCCCCAGCGCGAGGGGCGCGCGCGTGGCCGGCCCGTGCGAGGGTGTGTGTGTGTGTGTGTGTGTGTGTGTGTGTGTGTGTGTGACACGTACCCGGCGCAGGCTAGCTGTCGTCCTGCAGCGAGGTGAAGCGGTTCCCCAGCGCGAGGGGCGCGCGCGTGGCCGTAAAATAAAATAAAATAAAATAAAATTTATTCCATTTGAAATTTTTAAAAAAATTATTTAGGTTTGTCAAAATTTTTGTGACTCTACCGGGGGTTCGGAAATACTACAGACTGAGAAGAACACCCCAAGAAACTCAGTCTGGTCCCTTCTCTTCTAGTATCTTAGTATCTAATACAGTTTTTTTTTTATGTAGAAAGGAGCAATTCGTGTCACTGCCAGGCAGCCTTGTCTTCTAGAAAGTCTTTAATGCTATAATAAGCTTTCTGGCACAATTTAAGTTTTATTAGTTTTTTAAATTTATTAACTGACAAACCTGTTATGGCTGTCGGCAATGTATTGTACATTCGAATACAATTGCCCGCAAAAGAATTGCTTATTTTATTAAGCCTAAATCTAGGTACAGCCAATTTATTCTTATTTCTTAAGTTTAGATTATGGATATCACTATTTTTAATAAATTTACTGTTATTTTTATGAGTATATAATAAGTTTTCATATATGTACTGTGAATACACAGTAAGTATGTTGATATCCTTAAACTTTTCTCTTAATGACTCCCGAATCCCCATACCATAGATAGCCCGGACAGCCCTTTTCTGCAACACAAAGATAGATTCGATGTCGGCAGCGTTACCCCATAATAGTATGCCATAGGTCATGACACTGTGGAAATAGCTAAAGTAGACAAGACGCGCTGTTCTAATGTCTGTCAGTTGTCGGATCTTTTTAACGGCATAGGCTGCAGAGCTCAGTCTGCCCGAGACTTTCTCGATATGAGGCCCCCACTGCAAGTTGGAGTCTAACTTTATGCCCAGAAAGACAGTTTCATCGACCAATTCTACTTGATCATCCCTAATCTTAATACTGGTGTTAACGAGCCTAACATTTGGCAAGGTGAATCTAATACATTTTGTTTTAGTTTCATTTAACAATAAATTATTTGCGTTAAACCAGTGGACTACCCTAGAGAGGGCATTGTTTACTTCGTCAAGATCGCGTTGTGGGCCGGCCCGTGCGTGTGTGTGTGTGTGTGTGTGTGTGTGTGTGTGTGTGTGTGTGACACGTACCCGGCGCAGGCTAGCTGTCGTCCTGCAGCGAGGTGAAGCGGTTCCCCAGCGCGAGGGGCGCGCGCGTGGCCGGCCCGTGCGAGGGTGTGTGTGTGTGTGTGTGTGTGTGTGTGTGTGTGTGACACGTACCCGGCGCAGGCTAGCTGTCGTCCTGCAGCGAGGTGAAGCGGTTCCCCAGCGCGAGGGGCGCGCGCGTGGCCGGCCCGTGCGAGGGTGTGTGTGTGTGTGTGTGTGTGTGTGTGTGTGTGTGTGACACGTACCCGGCGCAGGCTAGCTGTCGTCCTGCAGCGAGGTGAAGCGGTTCCCCAGCGCGAGGGGCGCGCGCGTGGCCGGCCCGTGCGAGGGTGTGTGTGTGTGTGTGTGTGTGTGTGTGTGTGTGTGTGACACGTACCCGGCGCAGGCTAGCTGTCGTCCTGCAGCGAGGTGAAGCGGTTCCCCAGCGCGAGGGGCGCGCGCGTGGCCGGCCCGTGCGAGGGTGTGTGTGTGTGTGTGTGTGTGACACGTACCCGGCGCAGGCTAGCTGTCGTCCTGCAGCGAGGTGAAGCGGTTCCCCAGCGCGAGGGGCGCGCGCGTGGCCGGCCCGTGCGAGGGTGTGTGTGTGTGTGTGTGTGTGTGTGTGTGTGTGTGTGTGACACGTACCCGGCGCAGGCTAGCTGTCGTCCTGCAGCGAGGTGAAGCGGTTCCCCAGCGCGAGGGGCGCGCGCGTGGCCGGCCCGTGCGAGGGTGTGTGTGTGTGTGTGTGTGTGACACGTACCCGGCGCAGGCTAGCTGTCGTCCTGCAGCGAGGTGAAGCGGTTCCCCAGCGCGAGGGGCGCGCGCGTGGCCGGCCCGTGCGAGGGTGTGTGTGTGTGTGTGTGTGTGACACGTACCCGGCGCAGGCTAGCTGTCGTCCTGCAGCGAGGTGAAGCGGTTCCCCAGCGCGAGGGGCGCGCGCGTGGCCGGCCCGTGCGAGGGTGTGTGTGTGTGTGTGTGTGTGTGTGTGTGTGTGTGTGTGTGACACGTACCCGGCGCAGGCTAGCTGTCGTCCTGCAGCGAGGTGAAGCGGTTCCCCAGCGCGAGGGGCGCGCGCGTGGCCGGCCCGTGCGAGGGTGTGTGTGTGTGTGTGTGTGTGACACGTACCCGGCGCAGGCTAGCTGTCGTCCTGCAGCGAGGTGAAGCGGTTCCCCAGCGCGAGGGGCGCGCGCGTGGCCGGCCCGTGCGAGGGTGTGTGTGTGTGTGTGTGTGTGACACGTACCCGGCGCAGGCTAGCTGTCGTCCTGCAGCGAGGTGAAGCGGTTCCCCAGCGCGAGGGGCGCGCGCGTGGCCGGCCCGTGCGAGGGTGTGTGTGTGTGTGTGTGTGTGTGTGTGTGTGTGTGTGTGTGACACGTACCCGGCGCAGGCTAGCTGTCGTCCTGCAGCGAGGTGAAGCGGTTCCCCAGCGCGAGGGGCGCGCGCGTGGCCGGCCCGTGCGAGGGTGTGTGTGTGTGTGTGTGTGTGTGTGTGTGTGTGTGTGTGACACGTACCCGGCGCAGGCTAGCTGTCGTCCTGCAGCGAGGTGAAGCGGTTCCCCAGCGCGAGGGGCGCGCGCGTGGCCGGCCCGTGCGAGGGCGCGCCTCCCCCCGCGCCCGCGGTGCTCCACCCGCCCGCGCCCCTCTTCGGCCCCCCCGCGCCTAGTACGGGGAAGTAGTCGTCGTTGTGTATGTCCGGGGCGTGCTTTTGCTGGAATGAGAACAAACACAATATAAGCTTTATGCAGTTGGAATAAAGTCTATTTTTGTGTACGTTAATACAACTGTCATTGGAATCAGACCACAAGTTTCATTATAGTAAAGCATCTCACCTGACTCCGGCGCGGGTTCTCGACAGGCCGCTGACGCGCGGAAGGTGCCACGTACGTAGAAGGCTTGCTCTCGCGAGGCTTCTCTTCTACTGGGGGCGGAGCCTCCACCTCGGGCTGTTGCTAAAAATGAAATTATAATTTATTTTACTAAGAGAACCTTCACATCACAAGAACAGCCTGACCCAGAGACTGAGTAATCCCTTACCCCTTACATCAAATCCTGAAAACGGATCCCATTCCAGCTCTGGCTAATTTATAAAGATGTCACTTTTGACGGATAAGACTAGCAAGAATAACAAAAATGTGAAAGTCAGTAGTTCTAGATACGAAACATTGGCGAGTTGATGCTAAGAGAACTGAGAGCATAAAAAACAAAATACTCTCTACTAATATTATAAATGCGAAAGTAAGTAAGTAGTCTGTCTGTTTGGTACGTTTTCACGCCTTAACCGATTTTGAGGAAATTTAGTACAGAGATAGTTTGAGTCCAAGGGAAGGACATAGGCTACTTTTTAACTGACTGCGCAAAAGGAGGGTAATGATTTTACGCGATAAAGACTTCTACGCAGACGAAGCCGCGGGGAACAGCTAGTAGAGCATAATTGTGAAATTTTGTGAAGATTTTTATAATTTAATCACACTTACTGCAGGCTGAACAGATCTGACTGAAATTTCGCAAAGGAAAAATTTTAATGAAAGGATTGGAACCCAAGAATAATTAGAAATTGAATACATACAGGCTTATTCCAAGGCCCCTTGACCTTGCCCCCTTCACCAGGGCCCCCGGCATCCTCAGACGCAGAGTCCCGACCAGACTCTTGTGCATTGTTGCCTCCTTGCAACGGCTGGATCTTCAGTCCTGTGTAGTCCTTCACCGGTTCCTCGTATTCCTTCCATTCTTCCTCCTCCTGGAATTAAAAGGGAAACAGTTCAGTTATGTCAGTGGCCTTGTAGTCCAGTGGCCAGTGTGTCTGACTATGGATTCGGAGGTTGTGGGTTTGATTCCCACATAGAACAAATTTCTTTATAAGATGAGCACATTGATTTCGTCTGTGTCTGGGTGTAACTTATCAAAATCAATACATATAATAAAATCGGTTTACTAATGTTTGCCATAATTTAAAATGCCATAATTTCATATGCCATACTGGTATTTGCCATAATTTCATTAGACATAACGCTTCAGTTGCCATAATCGTGAAATGACATAAAATGACTTTCACTAATTCCATTGGTCATAATCAATCAAGTGTCATAAAAATTTAAATCCATAAATGTATTTGCCATAATTTTCGTTTTCAATAATGCCATTTTCCATAACTTTTATTCACCATAATATAAATAAAGATAATTTATACGACACAGATAATTTATTCACAATTTAAACTAAACCTCATATGGCGTCTACTAACTAAGGTCGACGGAGCCCCGCTTTGCGGGGCTCCTACTTCTGGGTGGTTTAAAAAAAAACCACGAAGACTTAAGGTCTTCTAACCTAACTTATCCGAGTCGGATTGCACTGAGTCGGGGTGTTAACGATAATTAATTTCGACCTAACAATATTATGTATTATTTTCATAATTATATCAAATTTTAATTATGTCAAGAGTCGATTATGAGATGTGTTACTTATGGAAACTAATTATTATGATATATGTTGTTATAGAAAGTCATTTTATGGCAAATAAAAGTTATGACTGTTGAGTTGTTAAGGCAAACGTTATTAGTATAAATGATATTAGTGCAAATAAATATTATGATCGGGGATGATTATGGCAAACAATATTAGTGCAAATGAATTTATGGGAAACGAGAGAAGACCAATAAAATCGTAACAAGTCGCTGTCTGTACATGGAAGACAAGAAAAAATATTATAGGGGGCTTTATGAACGCAATAGAACCCAAAACAATGATTTTTTTAATTTTTGTCTGTTTGTCTGTATGCCTGAATGTCTGTATATCTGTTTGTCTGTACGTTTGTGCACGCTAATCTTAGTAACCGCTTAACCGATTGCCATGCGGTTTTCTTTATTGTTTTGAGGTTTGCTCCACTTAACATTTAGTATTTATTTCATGTCAATCGGTTTATAAATAAAAAAAGTTACTTATATCACTATAAAGAATCGTATTTCAGTATTTCAGTATTTTATTTGCCATTCCACAGTACATACATGGTGATAGATATCAATTTAAGTTACACTTTGTTCAGTGTGGACCCTGTTAGGGCGCAGCAATATAATATAAAATTGAATTTAATATACCTACATATAACAAATTCGAATTGTCAAATAAAATATAGTCAAAAACAAATTTAACAATTAAAATTAAAATTTAGATTAGGCAGTCAGTAACATAAAGATTAATGCTGTCAATCATTTAAATAAGTAAATACATCATAAACCTCCCAATGTTCTTATATTGTCATAATAAATTAAAATCAATACAATTAAATAAGTATTTTAAATTGTACACTATATATATCTCACTATCATCTTCCTTACAGTAAGTAAATAAATTCAAATTATCACATCTTAATATTTTACATTAACTGCACAATAAATTCAATTCTTAGAATCTTAACACTTTATATGAAAAGCATTAATTCAGGCAGTCAATAATATAGAATCATTGCTGTTATTTACAAAAAATTGCATTGCATGTACTTACCTATATTACATTATTCTAATACCCATTTTATCTCCATTTACTTAACATAAAAAGCATTAATTCAGGCAGTCAATAACATAGAATTATTGCTAATATTTATAAATTGCATTGCATGTACATACCTACTTTACATTATTCTATATACCCATTTTTACCTCCATTCACGTTATATAAAAAAAAAAGGATTAATTCAGGCAGTCAATAATATAGAATCATTGCTGTTATTTATAAAATTGTGTTGCATGTACATACCTACATTACATTATTCTATATACCCATTTTTATCTCCATTCACTTTACATAAAAAGCATTAATTCAGGCAGTCAATAATATAGAATTATTACTGTAATTTATAAGTTGCGTTGCATGCGTCGTACATAGACATAAGAATCTAAAAATCGGTAAATCTAAAATGACGTGTTGGCTAAATCATAAAAGAGCTTAATGATTTAGGCTACAGTCTAGAGAAGAAAAGAAGAGAAGGTCTAAGCAAACAGGGCAGTTTCCCACGCTGCTTGATGAGTCTGCTTAAGAAATACCTCTCCTTTCATACACCTTATGTGACGTAAACGAAGTTGCGGGTTCAGCTAGTCTATAATATGTATGTATTAAGCAATATTTAAGTATGTTTATCAGTCGTCTAGATCCCATAGTACAAGCTAATATTATTAGCTTAATTTGGGTTAGATGATGTTGTGTGAAAATGTCTACAAATATTTATTCATCAGTGGCTTCGAAAGATGAGGGGTTTTATAAGTTTGACCAGTGTATTTGTATGTCTGTATGTGGCATATATGTTGCCTTACAGATGGACGAATTTTGGGGCAGTTTTTTTTTTGTTCAAAACTCGATGTGCCCAATGGTTCTTAGCTATAAATTGTTAAGATCATCAACTCACTTCCTGATTGATGAAGTGATTTCACAAAAATTCAACAAAACCCATCGGAAATTGGGCTTATTAAATAAATAAAATATTAATTATTGTGCACATTCTCACACAACCTCATCTAACCCAAAATAAGCAAATATTGGCTTGTGCTATGGGATCTAGACGACTGATAAACATACTTATATATTTCTAAATACACACATATATAAAACTTTTTAGAAGTCTCAGGGAACAGAATTAAATGCAATAATATTAATTAACGCTATTACAAATATATTAACCTATGTAATTAATAGACACCAACAGACTCTATCAATTAATTTTAAAGTTATCAGCACAATTATCATTGTTATTGTAATGTAAACAATACTTCACGCGTCTGCCACTTAACAAAGAATTTATCTACAGCTGAGCATACTTGTATAGTATTTATAATTATAATTATCATATAGGAATGTAGGAACTAGAGAATGTAAATATATGTACTGACGAACACTGTAAAAATCTCGCTAGCGGCCGGCAGCTGAAAATGTATGACTTTACAAGCTCCATTTAGCCCAAAATACGCAAATATAAAATTGTGAAGTAGTTGCTCCTGTCTGTACACAATATTTAAAAAAATATAATTTTGTGGTAATTCTTGTGTTTGTTCCGATGGATACAAAAACTACTGAAAGGAGATTGATGGGTTTTTTTTTATTAGAAGGATCTTGATCGCACCAAAATCTTATATTTGTTTCATCACAATCAGATATGAAGAGGGGGAGTTATGGAATAAGCAAGGTTGGATTTCTGTGTGATCATTATTCTTCTGACAATAACCGACATCCACTCCGGCAGAGTCGCAATTAACCGTTTTATGCAAGAACATATAAAGACAGTTTTTAAGCCCAAGACTTCAGCATAGCAGTTGCATACACTAACAACTGCACCACCAAGGCAGTCAAAAGAATCAATTATCAATTACAAATGCACTTGCCAATACACTTGAATGATAGAGGTGTATTATGATAATTGCTATTTATAGTAATATGCACTTCTGAAACCTGCTGTTCGATAATAGTAGCAGCGATAAAGCACTATAATATTATCACTTAACCAGAAAATAGTTCTTGGGGTAGTAAAAACCTTGTGCTATACCAGCCGCTCCATATACCTACCTGGGGAGTCTTTGCTCAGCGGGAGCTATGTAAATACATTTCAGCTAATAAAAGTTTTAGTATGCACTATTTTGTTTTATTGAAATGATTAGAATTGAGGTATCCTGGAATATTATATTGTTTTCAATCAAGAATGGAGAAAAACACACAGACCTAATCCTACTGTTTGCTTAAAAATATGTGTAATATTTCTATATCTATCATCACTGAACTTATAAAAGACTTCGCACTCTTGAAGACCATAAAAAGGCACATTTATATATTGTCTAACTTCTAACCTGATAAAGAAAACTGAACAAAAAATATGTGAAGTCATAACATAGCTTTTGATCTTTCAAAGATGATAATACAGATTGTAATATAGGAGGAAGCAAGTCAATTAAATGCCAGTAGATGACAAATATATGCTTTAGTGTTTTGATAAACTTTATGTAAACAATGAGTCATGTTTTGTTTGCTGCAAATTCAAAGATGTCTTCAATAGTTTTTAAAACCACATTGCTATTCAAAAATTCACATGGATCGCTTCGTTTTTCAAAAGTCTATTGGGAAACCCATGTGTCTGGTATTGTTTGGCTTTTTTTTTCCTTTTACATTTGCAATCAGCTATTTAGCCATAATCAGATAGAGGTTAATGTGTGTTGGGTGCGATTCCATTGAATGGACCGTATGTAGTAGAAACTACAAAATTATTGGTTTGGATTTTAATATTTGGTATTGGTTGGCTAATAATTATTTTCAATGGATGATGGCAGTTGACTTCAAACAGCTATTAAATTATAGTAGAGGGGTGGGTAACTTTTAGGTGCATAAAAGATTTGATTATACATATACATTTTGATTATACATATACATTTGATTATACAGACATATAGTCACGCCAATATCCCTGAAGAGGCAGGCAGAGGCATAGTAAACGCCCACATTTCACCTTATAGTTTTATAAATTTTCAATTTGGAAAAAGAATTGGTTTCGAGCAGGATTCGAACCTGCGGCGATCTTCGGCGATCTGTGCCGACGCATTTTCCACTCCGCCACCGAAACCTACTCGGAACCAACCAAATTTTCCACCTTATTACATGTCTTAGGGTGACGTAGGCACCATCTACCGACACTTTTTAGAAAGTTACACGGCACGAATGTATAGAATTGCACCTATATTCATTCGATTTATGATGAAACCAGCCCGAACATTAAGATTTTTCCATATTTAAAATTTATGATCAGTTAGCATACTAATTGCTTTTCAAAAATAATCTTTATAGTTTTATGTCCCACGTAATAGGTGGTGAGCCTACTGCCGACCATGATTATGCTTATTAGATACGATTATGATTAGCAAAATTACAATACTTATTCTCAATCATCAGAATTTGAGATATATTTATAACCATACCCATGAGGACTTTTGGCGTTGAAGCGTGGAGCCTATAATAAACTGTCGTGGGACATCCTTCAGAGGGCTTACCCAGGGCTTCCAACCATAGGCTGTTGGGCATTACGTGAGGTTTTTTAGCATCCATGAGGATTTTCTCTCACGTTAAAAAAAAGCCTATAATAAACTTGTGGTCCCAGGTTTAAACATGAGGACAAGATAAATATTTGTGTCAACAACCAATGTTTATTTATTTATTTAATGGGACAATGTTGTTCTCTGTACATTATGTAGGTACTATAAACTTGCATAAAATATGCAGTAATGAAGGTGAATGTAGAAAGAACATGTATGCAACCTTTGCACTAAGGAAAATAAAACAGTTCCCAGAAATGTCTAGCCATAACCTATACATGTTTCAGAAATACATGTTTTTCATGATATTTGGACAACAATGATGATATTTTACAAGGCCTTTTTAGCACGTATTATGAATTTATTCATCAATTTTAACATACATACTCGTGGCAATATCTATCTATCTATGGGTAATGCAATTATTAGAGCAAAACAATAAAATCTTGAAATTTTTAAGAAAGAAAACGTTTTAAAGGCTTGGAAATAGTGGAAATTTGGTATTTGTCACACAATGTAAGTAATATCTAGAAGCCACACTCACGATCGAAAAATACCACGATTCATGAGAACACAAAGTATGAAAGTTTTCTAAAATATCGATGTTACTGAATACTACTTACGCCAGCTCGGCTTCCATCTTCTCCTTCTTGAACAGGCCGCTCTTTCTTGGGTCTCACATCTGATTTTTGTTTGGGATCTTCCAATTTTTTGGCTAACTCATCAGTCGTAGCAAACTTTTTCACAGCCTTTGACTTTTTGCGATCTTTTTTCGCGAAGAAATCGTCTAAGTCAGCCATTTCGAATTTTGACTTCAATTTAAAGATTTGCTCTGGTAATGAATAAATTACAGCAATATTGGAACTAAACGTAAAAGGGGAAAAATAGGCCCCCAAGAAATGAAATGATTTCTGTAGCAAGCGTGGCCGACTGTTTCTTTTTTTTTAAAATGGCAGAATCGGTGTTGCCATTTTATGTATAAACGTCAATTGTAAAGTTGCCAGCTTTATTGTTAAATCTACTACAAACAAAAAAAAAACTTTGTAAATAATACCAGCGGCGATGATCGTATCGCGAATCGGTGCCGAACAGCAGGAGTTTGAAATAGTTGTGATGAAGTACATATTGGTTTTAACTTTATAGATTCGTGTACGTCTGCAGAGGCGATGATTGGGTTGAGACCAGAGGTTGAGGCCAAGTTATTAGGATGACATATAACTTTCCATTAACCTGTTGCGGCATTTGCGGTTTACCGCGATGACGGTTTTTAGCTTCAAAATGTCATCAAACTCTCAAAGTCAATGAAATCAAACCAATGCTTTGACTTTTTGAGGTTAGAAACCGCCGTGGTAACCGCAAGTGCGGCCTCAGCCTTAGTGTACGCTTATAGCAACGCGAACTGTGCTCTGTGTGTTTACTTATTATCACTGATCTGTATTATTACTATTACAGATCAGTGCTTATTATGGTAGGACCACAGAGCAACGCGCGCCTCTTTATAAATTTATAGCGCGAAAAATAAAGGACTCGCGATGGGGGTTTAGCCAGCTACATATGAAGCTCTGGTGAAGCTACCCATCTTGCTCCCCCGAGGAGAGCCTACCTAGGACGTTTGAGACGCCCCATCATATAATCGTATAATATATCATAATATTGTAATGGATACCCGTTAGCCCGGCTATATGGCGAGGAAGAACACCGCGGGGCTTAGAGAGTAGGACGGTCCGTTTCCGGGACAGGGAGCCCTACACACCATTTCACCTGCACCTGCGTCTGGGATGATGATACCCAAACCAATGGAAAGACACCTCGAGGTTCTGGCCATTTGGGTCCGACAAAAGCATCCATGAGGATTTTTAATAAGATATTGAGAAGGAATGGTTACCCATTTCAGTTCAGACCTTATCATAAGATGTTTAACACAGTGATCGTTTATGGAAAACTGAGCTAGCAGGACTTACTTATACCACTTCGTACGGTACACTACCTAGTCTAGTTTCGTCTCTCAGCCAGTAGGTATAGTATTTGATCGGGATCTGAGGTAACAAAGAAGGCAGGGTAGGTACTATACAGGAAAAATATAACACTTAATATTGAGGAAAATGCAACATTTAGGTACTCGTACCTATGTGAATACTGTTTAAAGCTCAAATTAATGTACTATACACGTTGTATATTATTTTCGATTTATCCTGCGTAGCAGTTCGATGAAAATACAGACATTTCTAGGTTGAACAAATGACGTATGGAAGTTTAGTTTTGATGATCCTCAACGTACCTATAAGATTTTCAGGGAGAACAGTCAGCCTGTTGATTTCATGATAAAGCTCTATACGTCTAGTCTAGACGACATTTAAAATGCTACCGGGAATTGTCACTGAAATCAGAGAGGTAGGAAAGTCTCTAACTTTCAGTGTCTTTAGTAAAGAAGGTTCGTATTGTATGTTCTATCACATATAATAAAATGATAGAAAAGTCAAAACAGTACATTGGAAATAATTAATCTGGGTGTTCAACATAAGATACCGAGCCGAAAATATAGTTAGAAATTTATTGTCTGTTTGCTTTCTTACTAGATTTGATTCAAATTTTATACAAATATTAACTATATAGGGGTAAGGTCTTCAAATAGGCTATACATTATCACGCTACATATCCTAGGGACTAGGCAGAGAGCCATTAAATTGGCATCATAACATAATTTTCACGCGTAAGAAGTCGCGGGCAACAGCTAGTTTACAATACAAAGCATCAACGAACAGACCGAAAGTAAGTATAGAACTATTTGAAGATAGAACCTATTCATTAAATTTTCATAGGAACTGTACTTGCCATTGGACAAATTTAACTAGCAAAGCTAATCAATAAAAATGTCCATGAATTTTTATTTATTTAGCTGTGTAAAGCTAAAAAGTGGCTAGTTGCTGACTTTACGCCTTAAATGTGACTGATTAAGTACCTAATTATATTTAGAAGTGCAGCATTCCCAGCCATTGTAGCTTAGTCCAATTTCCTACATTAACTGCAACCATATTATCCAACCAACTGAAAAAGCTTTACCACGCATGAAAATTATACACAAATGCCGTCAATCTCACACGAAGTATTATATCGGTTACATGGTCTCACTACATTCACTGTTATCAATTGGCCGGTTAGACCGTATTGGCTCCAGCCGATATCTGATAAATCTTTATCTTATCTAACTTATACCTGGTCGATTTAACCTCAGTCGTAAAAAGTAATAAAAATTAAAATGTTGGGCCCTTTGGCAAGGATTTCAAACCATGCTGGCAGGAATTATATGAAGACCTTAGTGCGAAATGGGTCTCATGGAGGAACTCCTGGAGAGGTGAGTTAATATTTTTTTTTTCGTTACGTAACTTCTTGGCAATAAGTGCACTATACGGCTTTAGAGGCGTGGAATACTTAATACGGTAAAATTTCAAATTAAGTACATTCTTTATTCAACTCCAATGAATTTTCAAGTTAAATTCCACCTTTATAAAACTGTGTAATAATAATAAACTGGAAGATATTTACATTGGTTTTGCCTACTTTATTAAGGGAAGAACTTGTTATTTTGTAGATCTGTGTTGAGTTAGAACAATACAATATTAAAATACACACATGAGCAAATGTTTACGACTGGTTTTAGTTAGGCCAGGTCGATAATAATTCATCTTTTATTATTACTTGCGTACGTACTGTGCTTACTAAAATTGCACAAATTACCTGCTTTTACCTATGACCAGCTCATAGTTTCTAGGTATGTATTTTAAGCAAATTATAAAATAGACTTCGGGAAATATAAATTTGAAAAGTTTAATAGTACAATAGTTTTGTAGATAGGTATGGTTTCTGCATCAAAAAGTTTTTCTACGTCGCTGTTGAAACCTGACCATCCAACGGCAAAATCACATTCTCTCCTTCGTCTTCGTCGATGCCAATAAAATCGCAGTCATTAGCCAAGATGAAGGCGTTATGACCGGCTCAAAAACAAAAAATAAAGTGGTTCGTCACAACCTGCGCCTGTCCGTTCCCACATAGCAATAGTCACACCCACCCATTAAGTGATACAAAAAGTTATGAGGTAAAATGTGGGCGTAATATATATATGTTCCTTGCCTATCCCTTCGGGAAAAAAAGGCGTGATTAAAATGTATGTTTGTATGTATGCATGCAAAATAAATATAAAAAGAATCTATAGACGAGTGGACGAGGAAGAGATTCAGGGAGACGAGGTACAAAACTGGAATGAGTGGGAACATTACGAAATAAAAAGTCGACGAAGTCCTCCTGAGGACTTGATCCGATGATCTCATTGTCCTCATTGTTTAATTTTTGTTGTAGGCACAATATCGCTAAAATATCCGAGATTGTGCCGCTTGCATCCAATAAGCTATTAATAGGTGATCTATCCACCTTGGATCTAGAGGAAATCTGTGCTGCATTATTTCTTAAAGTGTTAATCTCCTGAAAATGCAGCACTGAACTTTTTAATCTCTTCCCAACAATAACAACGTTGATGACTGGTGATCTAAGGACGGTGGAAGAACAGAGCAGCTCGCCAAGCTCAAAATGGGCGTGACGTGAGAGATTTGCGCAAATTTCGTGCTCTGAGAAGTGGAAACACGCTGGGAAGCTAAAGTCTGAGATTTCTAAGACATCCTTCCTTCCTTGACGCTCAATGCTTTGCACCTGAGGGTTCCTGTCGGTTCAATGTTAGTTTTAAACTACCTACCGAGGTTTTTTACTCTCATATTTTTAGAATTAAAAAAAAAACTCTTACAAATTTCACATAAAGTTCCAAAATTAAATCCCACAAGTGCTAGTCGGTTCAAGACCTGCATGGCAAAGCACCCTTTGAGCACGTTAATCTCTTTAAAACCTTTTACCAAGATCATTGAAATCGTTTGCTCAACTCCGTGTACTGTAAATATTGATTTTCCTTCTATGGTGCATAATGTTTACAAATACCTCAGGTTTACACCTACAAATACAATACCGTGTTTACAGAATGAGTCTTCCATAACTTATACAAACCTCATTACTTAGTTTGTTTTACGAGTTGTTTGTCGGGATTGATTATGTTAATCATATAATACTTATAGGAAATGGAGAAGAGGGAGGGGAACCGACCACACACATTCGATTCATCAACCCAAACGCACAACAGTCAGGGGTAACTCCAACTTATTGTAACAGAGGTATGACAAATCGAACTTATCAATGAATGGAATGTAGGACAAGTAGTACCTACCTGTATCTCTACCTATCCATGGAGGCCATGGTTTCATTAGAGACCCTAATTATTTGAGGGTATGGCTTTCTAGGTCCCTTCCATTGGAGCTGGAAGCGAGAGCCCTTGCGTCGCAGTTTAGATGGCGCAGGGAGGTGCTAGAGCGGGGCCAAAGGCCTGCGTCTCGAGAAATCGAGGCCCAGCGGTCCCTGCTCCACCGGGAAACCGTGGAGACATGGAAGGCACGACTTGAGCAACCAAAGGGGGATTCGCCACAATCGCGGCCGACGAGTGGCTTGAGAGGAGACACAGTGCTCTCTCCTACCGGTTGTCACAGATACTTATCGGGCACGGTAGCTTTTGTAGGTAGGTATCTTTGGCGAAGACACCGGGAAACCACGGCCAAGTGTCAGCACTGCGAGGACCGCAGCGATGACACAGCGCTCCACACGCTGGTGGAGTGCACGGCGTGGGCGCAACAGCGCCAGGTCCTCGTAGTGGGTCTGGACGTGGACACTCTCTCGCTCGAGACCATGGTGCGAGCCATGATCTCCAGCGGGAGTAAGTGGGACAGCGCCGCCTCTTTCTGCGAGCAGGTCATGCTCGTGAAGGAGGCGGTGGGGCGGGAACGGGAGAGAACTCTCCCACCCAAGTTCCGCAGTCAGCGGCTTGGGCGCCGACTATTGTAATAACAGGGCCGCTAACTTAAGGACCACTGTCAGAAGTCTTACGAACTGTGAGAGTGGCCCCAAATCGCTAGATGTGCCATGACTTTCCATCAGGTTGGCGACGTCAATTTGGCAAGCTGAATATGAAAAAAAGTTATGTTATTTTATCTGAAATGAAAACAGTTTTTTAATTATTTTCTTTATCGCAAATTCCAGACACTGCCATTCGACATCAACAACCGCAAGTGGTTGACGTTCAACTTCTTCTGGTACGTGGGTACGGGCTTGGCGGCACCCTTTGTTCTTCTCGCCTTCCAGATGAAGAAGAAATAATATTGGTAAGTTTCTATATCATATTTATATTTTTGAAGCGCTCGTGGCCCTGCGGACTCAGTGTTCTGTAAACGATCACTGCAGTAAGCAACATTTACTATGGCCGGATATGGATGGGTGACCACCACTTGGACCACTTTGTGACATTTATTTACGAGCGTTTCCGTGCTTCGGAAGGCACGATAAGCCGTTGGTCCCGGTTGTCAGTAAAATGACAGTCGTTAAGCCAAGTTGAAGGCCTTACGGGCGGCTTGAAAAATTTCAGCTGTGGGTCATCACAACCTGCGCCCGGGTCGGCAGCGCGTGTGTAGCGCCTCTGGTGTTGCAAGCGTCTATAGGCTACGGTTACCAACCTTCCGGTGGGCCGTAAGCTTGTCTGCCACCTAAGTAGTATAAAAAAAAATATTAACTGGTGTAATGGACACATATCTGAAAAAAAGGGTCCAATTCCTGGGTAGATATCCATATCCATGCAATTAAAAAAAGCATATTATGGTGTGAGTCATTTCTACGAACTACTGAAGTTTACACCTTTAAAAAACTAAATCTTTAAAGTCACGTTTTTATCTCCAAAGTTCTAAAAGGGTAGACCATTTCACCATTGGTTTTATCCCACGTGATAGGTGGTAAGCCTATTACCGTGTTGAAGTGGATGGGCATAGGTTGGGACTACTAAAGAAGACTGGCTGTTTCGTCAAGTACCTGTGGGACGTCGTGGGTATAGAATCAGACATTTTCATGGTCTGCCGACATAGGCCGCCTTTGCCTCGTTTGATAGCGGCCAAGAATGAGGTATGTAGATACAAACAGTTTAAGCTGGGTCAAAAGCTAGGGTTGCCACCATGGGACACAAAGGTCCTGTTGCCGCCGAAGTAGGGTCGTTAATTACTTAAATCTCGTATACCTACTGTAAATTATGAATGTGTGTATGTATGTATTTGTGTAGGTTTATTATGTTTTATTTGTGTACTTATTGACATGTATGCGTTGATGATGTGGAACGTTTAACGCTTTTTATGACGTGTTTTAGTAAATCCCATCCGAAATCTCTTGACATCATTGACCACCCATATCCTGTGATTCTTAACAGTCTTTTCCTTCCAAAAGTTGCCTGTAAGAGATTGCTTTTTAGCGATAAGGTCGCCCACTGTACATGTATAAAATTGTAATATCTTTCTCTTCTGTATGTTTTTATATTGGTGTACAATAAAGTTTATTCTTTTCTATTTTATCTAATACCTAAGCATGAAGCCGTAGGTTAGGTACTTCATAAATTTGGTAAATATGGTAGGTAGGTAGATACACTACATCCAAAGCGTCCGCTCAGTATTTTAATCCATTACAGTGTCCGACGCAATAAATTAATACGAGGCCATAAAATGCCATAACTGCTTTTATCAACAACTACTACACCCTAATATGTATCAAACAATGTACTTACTAAAACACAAAATCTCTTTCTATTCGTACTCATAGTGAATGTTGTTAGTTAAATTAACAAATACCTTAAAGTTATGCGCTCGTGGTCCCGGGCTCAGTGTTCTGTTAACTATCACTGCAGTAAGCAACTTTTGCTATGGCTTGTCCTTGGATGGATGACCGCCACGTGACCACTTCGTGACATTTTTTTTGCGAGCGTTTCCATGCTTCGAAAGGCACGTTAATCCTTTAGTCCCGGTTGCCGGTAAAATGGCAGTCGTTAAGCCAAGTTGAAGGCCTTAAGAGCGGCTTGAAAAATTTCAACAGCAGGTAGTCATAACCTGCGTCTGTGCATTTGAACACATTGGCTCACCACCGTGGTCACTCAAGTGGGACACAAATAGGTACCTAATTAAAAATTCGACTATACAAATGGGCATACAATATGCCTCTGCCTACCCCTTCGGTGATGAATACGGAACTCTAATATGTATGTACTTATAAAAAATAAATCAGTTTTTGCAAAGTCGACAATGCAGGTGTAGCAGGGTAGTAATACTGGATCTGGTAGCAGGTCCTATACTACGTGACTACTTGCCGTAGTGGGACGTATGCTTGTCTGCAACCTTAGAAGAATTAGAAAAAAAAAATAACATTAACTTTTGGTACAAAATGAGTTGAAGTATATCGTAATGCTAAAACAATGCAAGTGATAAACAAACCATTTTATAGCATGGCTAGATTAAGTTTCGAAGCAACATACGATCTTTATTGCATATTGTGTTGTAGTTGTGATTGATTATGTATGTCAAACAATATGCTAAAATGCCTTCTGGACGTGGTAACTATTATTATTAATCTATGCTTCTGGGCATTTCGGTTCTAGTTAAGCACATATTTATACTGCCCTCTGTGGCACAGTTGGTAGTGAAACCGCCTGCTGCGCTGGAGGTCCTGGGTTCGATTCCTGGGTCGGTCCAAATATTTGTGTGATATAGATAAGATATACATTTATTGTTAAAAATTACAGAGAAACATACAATTTGTGTGATTCAATTCACAAATGTTTGTTTCGGAGTTTGGGTGTTTTCTATGTATAGTATGTATGTATTTAGAAATATATGTAGGTATTAGTAGGTATGTCGATCAGTTGTCTAGATCCTATAGCATAAGCTTATGTTAGCTTAATTTGGGGTAGCGCTAGATGATGTGTGAGAATGTCCACAATTTTTAATATTTATTTATATATTTATGATGATAAAAAAAACTGAAACTTTCTCAACGAGTAGTCATAGCTGGTACTGGGTCCCCTTTTTACCTCATTTAATTATTATTGACGTTAATTAATCAGGTTAAATATAATGGCAATCTGCATTACGAGTATATAAGGGACACCCTACTCCGCATTTCTTGAGCGTCGCGCGTCGTTCCAAAGAAAGACCGAGAGGCCCAAACATGTTATCACTTTAAAAATTAGCTGCAGGTCAAGAAGGGATTCGTAGAGGGAGAATATACCTAGAGAAGACATTAAATAATGTTAGTCATGAGTGAAAGTGACACATATATAATATTTACACAAGAGTAAGCGAGACAGACGCCACTTTTTTTGTCTCGCTCACCGTATGCGTTTTCATTTGTTTGGATTGGAACCTCTTTCGTTGGTCCCAAACAAAAGCGTGTTCGACAGTGTTTTGTTGAAAAATTGGTGATAGTGACTTATTTGTGAAGTTAGAAGTTGTTTGGAGCTTATAAAAGTGTAATTTTTTTCTTAATAATGGTGCGTTGTTGTGTTAAAGACTGTACAAATCGCCCAGAACGGAAAACTCCGAACATAACCTTTCATCGGTAAGTAAGCCCATTTATGCTGTTTTGTATGTATATAATGATATAATTTACTTTGTAGATTAGTATTCACTATCTTTGCGCCTTAATTTAAATACTTTTAAGTATATTTCTCGAATTATTTTTTTGTATTATCCGACAGAATTATGTAGCTCATATACATTAAGACGGCCATGTTGTCTAGGGGTCAATCATCCATGTCCGTATAATCGGGGGAGTGTGACCAATGTTTGGTAAAGTTTACCCAACAATATTGAAATTTATAGCTATCGTTTTATTTACTTTTAGGTTTCCAGAGGATATAAGTATGAGAGTTTTATGGATTCAAGCAACAGGCAGAAAACATTGGCAACCTGACAAGAATGCTCGGATTTGTTCAAAACATTTTGAATCCTGTTGTTTTCGGAAGGCAAAAACAAGGACTTATTTGAATCCAAATTCGATTCCTTCACTCTCTGTTTTTCATGTAAGTTATTAATCTATACTAATATTATAAAAAGCAGAGGATTTTTGTTTATTTGTAATGAATAGGCTCCGAAACTACTAGATCTATTTTAATCATTTTTTCACTAATAGAATCCCACATTATCACATCACTGAGTAACATAGGCTATAGAATATCAAGATAACGCTACTTCCTGCCAAAGACGGGTAGTGACCATAAATGCCGGCGTAGCCGCACATAGAAAGCTAGTTATAGATATACCGGGTGTAACATTCGGAACGGTCAGTATGGGCAAGTCTGTAAATTTATGAGATACAAAGATCTGTTCTTAGGAACCATGTCATTGATTTTAGAGAAAATAAGAACTGCATTTTTTTTTTAAATCTCTTGCACTGTCCGGGAATCAAACCCGGTCGTTTTGAAAATAAAACTTACATTATTTCTAATTAGGTAAATATTGATTGTATAGGTCATATGGAGTTAATAGTATTTCAATTCCCCAGCTGTGCAAGAGATTATTTCAAATCTAGGTATGCAGTTTTGTTTTCTCTAACATCGATGACATGGTTTCTATAAATAATAAATAAATATGCACGGACATCTCACACAACGCTATCTGATCCCAAAGTAAGCTAGGAATAACCTGCTTGTGTTATGGGTATCAGACCACGGATATTAATACTTATATACTTTTTAAATACATACATATTATACATAGAAACACCCAGACCCTTGAGACAAACATTTATGGGTCACACAAATATTTGTCTCCGGTGGGAATCGAACCCACGACCTACAGCGCCGCAGGCGGTATCACTACCGACTGCGCCACAGAGTTTCTAAGAACAGATCTTTGTACTTCTTATATTATCAGTGTTGCCCAATGTTACACTCTGTATACTTGTACTAATTATATTAGTAATCAATAATCAATAGTAATAAGCATATACTTACTTTATTTACAGGATAACGAAAAGAGTATAGTTTTATTTGAGCAGCCTAGTACTAGTCAACTGCCTGTGGTAAGTTTACCAACGTACATACACTCAAGCTTTCAAGATAAGTGTGTAAGTTAATTTTAGTAGATGTTTAAGAACCATATTATTTTTTATAGGATTACCATGAAGTTAGTGGAGAACAATCAGGTTCAATGACAATGGCTATGGAAATTCAGCCCAGTACTAGTCAACTGCCTGTGGTAAGTTTACCAACGTAGATACACTCAAGTTTTCAAGATGAATGTGTAAGTTAATTTTAATAGATGTTTAATAACTATATTATTTTTTGTAGGATTTTTTGTGGATCCCTAGACCATACAAGGAACCTACTTGCCAAATTTGGACTTTCTAGTCCCAGCGGTTTGGGCTGTGCGTTGATTATCATTCAGTCAGGACATTCACATTTTTATATTTTTTTTTTTGAAAATCTTATGTAACTAAGTATGTACAAAAAAAAATCTAGTTTCGTTACCAGACACAAAAATAAGTTTCTTGCCAGTTCTTCTCAAGCAGGCCGCGTTCCGAACTGGTGGTACTAACTTTTTTTGTATTCATGGACGTGTCGCATCGCAAGTGCCTATGTATTAGAAATGCGAAATAAATGTTTTTTTAAATTTTGAATTATGAGTTTTATTTCCCACGTAAAAGGTGGTGAGCCCATTGTCTTCTTGAAATGGACAGGTCGCCGCGACCCGCAGTTGAAAATTTTCAAGCCGCCCATAAGGCCTTCAACTTGGCGTTAGGATTGTAATTTTACTCACAATCGGGTGATATATGTGGTTATAAACGTTCAAACAGACGCCTGGACTATAAAAGTAGCCTATGTCTTAATCTGGGCTGTTAGCTACCTCAATACCAATTTTTTGGTATAGTAGCTTCTTTATATGAATTTACCTATTTCTCAGGTAAAAACATTTGGCGTGAGTGGGTAACACCGATGTCATAATAGCGCTATCTCAAAAGGTATACGCCGATGACTTCTCTAGGTATATTCTCCCTCTACGAAGGGATTACATGCTGGTGGACACTTCCAGTCAATACAGGTGGAAAATAACTACCGCTAGTGGTTGTGGTTTGTACCGATAGTGGTTTCGTTAGTATTTTGTACTTATCTCACCTTACTGATTTACCGTTTACCCGGCACGGTGACCCGAAACCAAAACCCGACTCTCATGATGCAGAACTCAAACCTATATTTTCTTCATTTTCAGGTAAACTCAAGATCGCTGTAATAATGTTTAAGAAGATACTAAAGATTTAAGTTCAATTTGTAGATAAATCTCCTATTAAAATTTTGAAATTAATAAATAGCACTTTCATTTACTAAAGGTCGCGTTCATAGATTTGAACCGCGCTCATATTGAAAAACTACCAATATAAATTTAAATTGGAACGCAGTGGTAGTTTTTGAAACTTCATTTTTTGAGGTGTATTGAATTTTCGTAATATTTCTCGTGTTTCTTAAAATTATTAAATAAGCCTCAAAATGCTGACTCCTTTAGCCCGAATCTCGAATAAGCTTGGCAGAAATGTTATGGTGAATGCTGTGAGGAGCCACTCTAACGGTGGTATTCCTGGCGAGGTAAGTTCCAATTTCAAATTTTGTCATTACATAATCTTGGCCCTCTGTTGTTTTTGTTAGCAAAATGCGTGCTAAATAAACTATAACATAAACCCTTTATCATAATTAATTCAATACCTAAATGCTAATAAAACATACTGCATGCCTTTTCACCAAAATTTTAGATCAATTACCAACTCCTAAAATTTGGCAAAAAGGTTATATTTTCGAAGAAATTTAAGGTCGAAATTATTACCAATAATCAACGACGTATTATAATATAGACACGTCATGTACGAACATCACGGCTTTCAAAAACGGCAAATATTTTTTATATTCAAAAAAAGAATTTCTATGAAATTATCTATGGTAGCATGTATGAAAATTAAGGCAATTGCCTGACTTTTTTGTTGCCATTTTTAAGTGTTGGTAACGTATCTATAGTGGAATTCAACAGACCTAAATAATATAGTAAACAAAGAAATTGGATCTCGACTACTCCATAATTACTTACATTTAATTATCAATCCTGATCATAGACGTTTCAAGGAACTCTAGTTAGATTTATGCGGACATTTCGACACTAATAAACCTTTAGATTATAGAATAATTTCATGAAAAATACTCGGATGGTAAAAATTTAAGACTGTCATTTTTGCTTGTCATTAAATTATTTTTTCTCAGACTTGTTTGTCTTTGCCATAGTGTTGTAAAACTGTTGTACTGGCCAATTGATTTTAAAAGGAGGTCATTGTTTTATCAATCTGTCAGTTCGAAAAAATGTACTTACTTTAATAATACAACTTATTGACCCAGAGAGCGAAGAGTGCTAGTCCACAGAGTATATTGAATATATGGAGATGCGAGTCTTTGCCCCTTTTCACAAGTACCGGTTGCCGGGTAGGGTGGGTGTATGGCCGTGTACTATAGCTTTCACACGTACCGGCGTGATTTGCCCGGCAACCGCTTGCATTCACCGCAACGCCGGTTACCCGGCACCGGCTACCCGGCAACCGGTAAGTGTAAAAAGGCACTTTGAGTTTGGGTCTTCGATTCCACAGTATAGACGATTTTGCTTTCGTCCGTATGTGTGTGTACATGTCAGTTTCGGTCTAGAAGACGCATTTGTTAACCAATTTTCTCCAAACTTGGCACACATGTTCTTTTATTTAAAATCATTGATCTACGAAAAGATAAAAATACAACTTTTGTCGAAAGTTTTTTTAATAGGGCGGAAAATAAGGGAGAAAAAGGTCCCCGTTATATATGATGGGATCATAAGGGATATAATTCCTCACAGGTTGTTTTTTCCTGGGCGCTCGCGAGGCCTACTCTTCGCAGAAGTACTTTTAAAAAATTGGGACTAAATAAGTATTTGTGCGACCCAGAAATAGTTAGGCTTAGTACCGTGTGGAGGAGTAAATTTAAAGAGGCTAACGTTCATCAGCGAGCTGCCAAAAAGATAATGTAATGTTTCGAACGCCATAAACATTTAAATATGAATAAAAAGAAAAAAAAATATTCTTTAGGGTAGACTGGGTACGGTTGACGGTGGATGGTTAAAATATTCAGTCCTAAAGTAATATATTATTGTAAATAAATGATTATATGTACTATAAAATTTTCTAAAAGTTTCTTTTTTTTAAAGATCCTTTAATTTAATTAATATAAAAAAATTATTGCACATAATATATATTGATATACCGAATTTCATGATTTAATGAATTTGGCGATTGATATACCGAAGTAAATGAATGTACGGTGAACTAGATATAACTCAATGATTATTTACATACATAGAATCAGTATAGTTACATACAACACTATGATCATAGACAACTTCTGTCAACACATGACATGTTTACATGATTGCTGAGCTGTCCAGGAAAAGACTATATAGTTTTTTATATATCATTGCCAATAATGTACAATAGAAACAAATGAATATTTATTTACTTAATTTGAATATTGTAAGCTCATAAAAGGCTCATTGACTTACTTGAATAAATTTTCTATGTAAGTACGAGGTAATACAAGCAAGTGTACTTATGCATTTTTCAGAACCTACCCTTCGGTATTCACAACCGCTACAAGTTGACAGCATACTTCATCATGTTCCTCGGCTCTGGTCTTGCTGCACCATTCCTCATCACCCGCCACCAGCTGCTAAAGAAGTAATTATACATAATAACATATTCTCTAAGGATACAGGTAATTTTAGGAGTCGAATATAGCCCCCGGTTGTGCAAATGTCGCCCACATATTCTACTATATTTTGCTAAGTGGTGAGGTACTACTGGTAAGTTATAGGTGAACATGATTTGACTGACAGAATTTAAACTCAAAGGGTTAAGTTCAGAGATCAAGCTTTCAACTTCAGTCAGCAGTAACTCCCAACAATGCTGAAAATATTGAATCAGACTTTAATTCTAATTCTGTCCATATATTAACTCTAGGTGACCTGCACAACATCTTTTGCGTGACAGAATGAGAGGTGTATTTTTTTTTAATGTGAGGGAAAATCCATCATTGATGCTATGCTGGACTCCTACCGACTAAAAAACCATGGCTGCCACTGCGGCCTTGCCTAGGGGGTTGTATTTATTTGATTAACAAATGTCATGGTTTCCCGTTGGTAATATATTTTTTTTAGAACAAACAAATTTTATTCCCATTAAACTGGTAATTGTGAGTCAACATTAAGAGATAGACATAATGTCATGGAATTTATCCCCATTTTTTTAAACATTTATCATTGCTACTCTGCTCCAATTCGTCCTAGCATTATGTTATATAGCCTACAGTCATCTATACTAATATTATAAAGAAAGATTTGGTTGTTTGCATCGAATAGACTCCAAAACTACTGAACCGATTTGAAAAAATCTTTTACTGTTGGGAAACTACCCTCTTCCCTGTGAACATAGGCTATATTTGATTCCCATATTCCCATGGGAACAGGAGCTATGCGTGTGAAACCGCGTGACGTCCGCTAGTCCACTATAAATGGACTATATATACTATACTTTACAGCTGCATGGCACCGTATCATATTATTGATTGATTGGCGTACCCGGGGCTCCCAACCGTAGGCATATCATAGCAAATGTGTGGTTTTTAGTCGGTAGGAGTCCGGTAGTAGTAAATAGCATCAATGTAGGATTTCCCTCACGTTTAAAAAAATGGCTATCTCGCACAGGGCTCGTCGTTTCCTAGTAGCAAAAATGTTGTAGTCTAATAATATAAAGCTAAAGAGTTTGTTTGTTTGTTTGAACGCTAAGATCTCTGGAACTACTGGTTGGAATTCAAAAATTCTTTTACAGTTTGATAGTATATTTATCGAGGATGGCTATAGATTATATAGCATCACTCTACAACAAATAGGAGTGGAGCAGTACATAATGATAATGCTTTAAAAACAGAGGAAATATTATTCCTTTTGAGAACTTCCGTTGCATGAGCTGCGTAAATAGTTAGTTATGTAATAATGATGTATACTAATAAATTGTTTCTCTTAAAATCTTTTCTTCTCTCTCGCAAACGGAATTGTTTTTAAATATATTGCGACGGGAATAAACCTCTCTCTTTTTCTCACGTAGTAATGAATAATAACGAATTTGCGCAGGTCAGCTAATCATAGATATAATAGTAAACATGTTCATCACATCCAGCTTGGGCTAAGTCAAATTATTCCATCCCTTAGAGGCGGGGCCACACTGTTGTAAACAAGCTCTCCACACTAGTCACTTTGGTCTAAGGCTTGTAGAAGCCATCCAGTGTTGTTGTGTGTGTCCACACTAGTTTACAACAAGGCTTCCACCTAAGTTTATTGTCAACTCTGTGTGGAATCTACTGTTGGTGTTGCGTCTACACCTATTTACAACATACTCAATAAAATATAGCTTTATCTCTGCGACAGTTCTACAAACGTTAACAAGAATAGACTTTATGTCAACGGCATAAAGCTTTTGTAAAACACAACTGTACTTAACAACTTTATCCCTTTGCAATAAAAGTAAATTTTGTTAACGTTAATATAACTGTCACAGAGATCAAGCTATATTTTACAGAGTATAGGCTACCACCTCAGCGTGTTGTCGACTTGCTTGAGTATGCGCTGTCCGTCCACAGAGGTATTGTTGCAAACCAGTGCCTACACAGTTGTAAACCGGTGGAGACCGATGTGAAGGGCTTGTTTACAACGCCTAGCGCCTGTTCGTCCACAGAGGTATAGTTGAAAATAAGTATCTACACTAAACCGCGACGGAGATCGATATGGCGTCTGATTGCTTTAAGGCCAGTATGCGATTATTTATACGTCGTATCTTAACGTTTAATGGGCTCCCGACTACATGATCATGCCTTGCAAATTTGCAATTGTCAATCACGTTAAATATGAATGGAAGTTGCTTCAGTGTACGTGATATCTTTGCATGTGTGTGTGCATCGACGTATATGTACACATGATATTTAACGTGCTTGACAATTGCCAATTGATCATGTCGTTACCCCTTAAGTCTTAGACTTAACGGCCTTATAGCAATCGGATGGCAGTGTGGAGGGCTTGTTTACAACAGTGTAGCCCTCATTTTAGTGTGATGGTGGGTGAGTGACCGCGCTACATTCACATTCGTCAAGCTCAACACAGCATTACGTACCTACTTACTTGTTTTATTAAAAAAATGTATTGTTTCAGGTGAGCGGCCACTTCAGCATAAATCTTAGTTGTAAGCTAGCAAACTGTATCATAAATTATGATTTAAAATAAATAATTCTGTTTAGAGTTAGTGAACTTGTTTTATTTTATTATTATTACCCAAACTGCCGAAGACAGGAGGATACCTAATGTTTTTAGTTTGTTTCATTGCATATACCTACATGCTTTTTTACATTGGGAATTCCTCATTGATGCTAAATCGGACTCCTACCGACTATTATAAAACTACACGGTAACCTCCATCTGTCTGTCGGCCGAGAGTCTTGTCGGGGAGAGAATCGGGGCAGATGGTAAAACTAATCGAATATTTTAAGTTTAAAGAGCTCGTAGCAATAATAGATCACCAGCGTCACTAATCCCTACTAATATTATAAATGCAAAACTGGCTAGCTAGCTAGCTGGAGAGATTGTGATTAACTTAGGTATAGGGATAGTTCGAGGCCCTGGGAAGGACACTACTTATATGGATGCTGTTATGCAATAATGTGTCAACCCACAAAAAGTCAAATTCAAAGGTTTTAATATATTTTATCTACTCTGATACTATAATACAAAGATTATAAAATTGAAATCAATACTATTATGACAAACATTACGCACAGGCCAAAAAAAAAGTTTTATTACGATACAGGTCTTGTATGGACACCTATATCAAACTTTTTAATCATTACGATACACCATAAACAATCTCCAGCTGAAAAAGAAGTTTGAACCTCTACTTTAAAAAAAAATGTGTCTCCAGAGTAGCGAAAAATCCTAAATCTATGGTCTCCGCAGCCTAAAAAAAAAAAGAAACACGCAGGTGCAATCGATGTCTGCGCCTTGGCGCCAACATTTTACATCTAGATTAAACAAAGTTTGGTTTTGTTTGTAAAATAAATTAGTTTTTGTGTAAAAACATGTCTTAAAGCGAGGATGGTGGTAATTGTACACCACCAGACATTCTGGAAACTGCGTCAAACATGACCATGAACCTGTTACCGGCGAAATCAAGGAGCAACTATATATCACAACAAAATGAAATCAGGTATTATAGTATGAGAGTAGATAAAGTAGTGTATGACACTGTACATAACTTGGTCTTATAACACTCGTGTGATATTATAAAAAAACTCGCCTACGGCTCGTTTTTTTAAAACACACTCGTGTTATAAGAACCCTTATTATGCAACAGTGTCATAAACTACTATTAATAAAGCATCACGTATTTTACAACCTGCAAAAGTGTTTCAGGGTCCATAAAACTTACAAGTCCGAAAAAAATGGATTTATATCATAAAACAAATGGGAAATCACATAAACCACATTCTTCAATAATGCTCTAAGTTCCATAACATCGTCGAAGTTCAAAGTAGTGACATGTATTGTCACGAAAAATATGTTATGAGACTTGACACTGTGTTGCTAAATGTCATTCAGCGATTCTGCGCTGCGCCAAACAACGAGCTCATAATAAATAATTAAGGTCTTAATTGAAGGGTCTAATTCGAGAAGGGGTTAACTGACTAATCGTAAGTTTGTAGAAAATGGGCTCTAAAGTTTGGTGGGTTTATTTTGATGTAAGCATCGAAAATCGTTCTAAAAAAGGTTGGGTAAACTTTTAAATCATAACCTTTAGTGCGTATTATATAATTATATACAAAAATGGAGCTAAAATATATTGTATTCTGTAAATATTTGATGATTTTTACTTAAACCCACATTTCACGTGGATAATTATGCACTTCGTGAGTATAAAAAGGATTTAATGTTAAACAAACCGTTTTTCCTCTACTATATTACGGATTTAGTCCCCTTTGAAATGAGATTATTGGAAATTAACCCATTATTGTGTTTTATAACTGCCACTATTGCAAGTCTTTTACTTCACGACAGAGGTCGGGGATCGATTACCGCAATAGAAAAGTATTTTTGTGTACATATGTTTGTCTTGTTCTGGATGTTTTTGTTGTAAATATATATTTAGATGAAAAGTATTAAGCTCTGTTTACCTGTTGATACTACCCATTAACAAGGTCTCCGAGAGAGCCTCTCTCCGAGAGAGCCATAACTTTAGCTGGCTAGGGCCGGGTCGGCGAGATGTGTCGTGCGGTGTTCCACAGGGATCGGTGTTAGGGCCGCTCCTGTGGAACATCGGTTACGACTGGGTGCTGCGTGGTCCGTTGCTCAGAGGGGTCGGCGTAACGTGTTACGCCGACGACACCCTCGTTACGGCGCGGGGAGCAACGCACCGTGACGCAGCACTTAAGGCCACGGCAGGGGTTGCTCAGGTCGTAGGTCGGATTCGGCGACTGGGTCTCGAGGTCGCCCTTCACAAATCCGAGGCTCTGTGCTTCCACGGACCTCGGATGGGGCCACCTGCGGGATCCAGCCTACAGGTAGGGGGCGTCAGCATCGGCATCGAGCCCTCGATGAAGTATCTGGGGCTCGTCCTCGATGGCCGGTGGAACTTCGGACATCACTTCCGAAGTTTGGTCCCAAAACTGAGGGGAGCATCGGCCGCACTCGCGCGGTTGATGCCCAACATCAGGGGACCCAACGCTCCCTACAGGAGGCTGTACCTGGGGATCGTGCGAAGCATGGCCCTGTACGGGGCTCCCGTATGGGCGGAGACCCTGACGGCCAGCAATGAGGCTCGACTACTGTGCCCGCAGAGAGTGATGGCCGTCAGGGTGATAAGAGGATACCGCACGATCTCCGGTGAGGCGGCATGTCTCCTAGCCGGGACCCCTCCATGGGACCTGGAAGCGAGAGCCCTTGCGTCACTGTTCAGATGGCGCAAGGAGGCGCTGGAGCGGGGCCAAAGGCCTGCGTCTCGAGAAATCGAGGCCCAGCGGACCCTGCTCCACCAGGAAACCGTGGACGAGTGGCTGGAGAGAAGACACGGTGCTCTCTCCTACCGGTTGACACAGATGCTTGCCGGGCACGGTAGCTTCGGTAGGTATCTGTGGCGAAAACACCGGGAAACCACGGCCGAGTGTCAGCACTGCGAGGACCGCAGCGATGACACGGCGCTCCACACTCTGGTGGAGTGCACGGCGTGGGCACAACAGCGCCAGGTCCTCGTAGTGGGTCTGGGCGTGGACACTCTCTCGCTCGAGGCCATGGTGCGAGCCATGCTCTCCAGCGGGAGTAAGTGGGACTGCGCCGCCTCTTTCTGCGAGCAGGTCATGCTCGCGAATGAGGCGGCGGGCCGGGTGCGGGAGAGAACTCTCCCACCCGAGTTCCGCAGTCGGCGCCCTGGGCGCCGCCGACGTGTCTTCGCCGAGGACTATCGGCCTCCATGACTGGGGGTCTGAGGACGGTGAGAGGGCCGCTCACCGTCCTTACAGAAGCAGGCCCATGACGGCAGCGTGACGTGAGCAACTCACGCACGCCCCCCCCCCCCCCTTAGAAGCGGGGTCACACCCGAAACCCCCCATAGACGCGGGATTGCACCCGAACCATCCCCTGGGCGAGGCCGCAGTGGCAGCCGTAGGTCTGTTGGGAGTCACGGGACATCCTTCCTGAGGGCTTACCCGGGGCTCTCAACCATAGGCTGTTGGGCGTTACGTGAGGTTTTTTAGTCGGTAAGAGTCCGACATAGCATCCTACGAGGATTTTCCCTCACGTTAAAAAAAAAAAAAAAAAAAAAAACCATTAACAAGGTTTGCTTAGTATGGGAAAAGTTTCCGATGTGTGAATGTGTGAGATTATTACAATGATTAACAAGTATACAAATAAAACTATATAAATAAACATTTATTTTTTAACCAAAATAAAATCGACTTCATGATAAACTAGAAAGCCGTGAGATCAGTCTCACCAATTTCCCCTCTCTAACACGTTAATTGTGAAGGTTCAATCCAGTTGACGTTGTCATTTTTGTTTTATTTCAAACTCTGAACAGATGATCCACATGACCTAATGACGTAGTTTAATGAAACAGGCACACAGATTACAGACAAAGTATGGACGTGAGCCCCTCTGCACTTTATTTTATGGAGAGGGGCTAAAACTTAAAAATAAAATTGATTTAGCATAAAATAATGTCTTTTGATTTATCAGATTTTATTAAATATCATATTGAAGTTGACGCCAAGAAAACCCATAGGTTTAGATAGGTACCGTCAATGGCACAGACTTTATATCAATAGGATCATAGAATAAAATCTGAACAATCAAAAGACATATTACATTGTGCTAAGTAAGCTTTATCTGATACCCTTCTTCTTCTTTTAAATCGTTTAATAAATTTTGTTGAATTTCCCTAAAATATTATAATTCCATAACTGAACATCGTGTGATGCATCCAAGCCATGATAGCCATTAACAACGGCGCTACACTAACAGTAGTTTTTAAACAACTGCTCTAGGTATATTTATGGGCCTTTCAGTTAAGTCTGCTATCAGTAGTTTCCATCAATCTTGCAGTACTGTATCCCAACTCCTAACCGTTACGGAGTTCTGTAGCTTCATCATCAGCATCATATGTTGACATCCTGAAGTGAATACCTGAGTCAGACATGATTTTGTAACAAGCACCATACGATCATACAATTTTTGGTGGTTACCCTGGTAACCATAGAACCACCTCAGAAGTGAACACCATCCAAAAAACACAATTTTGAAATCCGTCTATAATTGACGAAAATATCGGTGAATATACGTTAAAAAATACATACAGATAAATTGAGAACCTCCTCTTTTTTCGAGTCGGTTAAAAAGGGTTTATATAATAAACCCATTTTAGCGTTGTCTAGTTAATCCACACTGAATATTTTTATGTTGTAAAGTTAGTGCAAAAATGATTTAAGTTACCTTACTCCTGTCTTGAAACAATTCACATAGCTCATTAGATATGTTTGTGAACGTTAGAACAGCTTATAATATGTTAAATCCTTTTTTTATTTAAAAAAAGTAGTATTATGTATTTCTTGGTAAGTTTACAAGCATTAAATCCTTTTTGAATTAGCGGACTTCAAATCTTTGGTCAGTTAAACCCTTTTTAGACTGAGTATATCGAGATACGTAAAGAATTTCGCTTTTCTGTTAATGCCACAAGGTAGATAATTTTACTACGAATCCAACGGTACCCATAAGTCGTTTTGCGTAAAAACGTCAGTTAACCCCTTCTCGAATTAAACCCTTCAATTTATACACCCATTTTAGGTACTAAAATACAATAAACCCATGTATTAGTGAATTGTAAGCAATCCACGTTGGAGTCATCAAGACATGTCTGTAATTTTTATTAATAAAGATTGTCATGAGTGATTATTTTAAAGGTTAAAGTATTGCCGGTTTAAATTATATAACGAATTAATTAAATAATTGTGTAGGCTATATGTCAACTTTTAAGGTCTTTCTCATGCTATAATGATATGATTTGGTCCGATCTGATTGACTTATTGTAACTTTTGTCACTTAACTGATTATTGCTAAACACAACGCAATACCGTATGCAGCTATGCAGCATTACAGCATAACACGTTGTTGACGTTGTTGCTAAACAATGAAAGCTCTCTACCCAGTCGTACGGCCGAACTGTCAAAGGTCACTGGCCTACGACGCTAACACCTTCGCGAGCGTTGGCGGGAACGGCGGTTGCGCGCCGAGCTTCACAAAATTAATTCTTATTTCTTTTATAGGAGTCGCACTACAGAAATACTTACTGTTTCATCATGCTGGATAACTGACGAAAATAACTAAACTAAATCCGAGGATATCCGATGTGTAATGGATTAATGAAATGTCGCTGAAAATTACGATGGTTAAAATGAAGTAGTATTCTTATGTTTTACCATGTAATTCAAAATAAAACCAGTTTTAAGTCTTATATTTTTTTATTTACCAAATATACACACAAACACGTTACCCAAAAATAAAAAAAAAAGAATTTGTAGATACAAAATCTCCGAAAATAAATTTATCAATATTAGCGTATTTTCATTGCCAAAAATTGTCATCTTCACATGCTATTATAATTAATTTTACCTCGATTTGGGACGGAAATATTTATAACAGCTGTTAAACAACACCTTTTAAATGCAAAACAAGAATAATTGAATCAAAATAAACAAAAATATTAATAAAATAAAACTATTAAAGTTATACATTTTTTGCGTATTTACATTGGCCAATAAAAAAAACAATTAATAAATATACACTGAAATAAATAAGTATATATTATAAAATAATATATCATTCAATATATTAAATAAAACCAGAAATAAAAGCAGAATAAACTAAAATATTTAATACTTACCCCGTAACTAATTGGAACGCTAATGGCGGCTCAACAGAAAATTTATTTATCACAATCAACTCGAAGTTTCTGATGTTTTTTCTTTTAATGTTACTCTGCAGGCTATGTTAATCATTATTATAAACTCATCCTGCATTATTTCCGGCCTGGATGAAAGAGGATAACACCGGATATAAACTGGCAATATGATGACCGTGGGCGTCGGAGCCGATGACAGTTCTGTCACTATAGTGCACGTGGGCGCTAAAGTACGGTGCTTGACATATTATTACCGAATATTGACGAACTTTTTATGAGAAATAGTTGTATGTTAAGTACCTTGATGTTGTATTGAAAAATCATTTTATTCGTAGATCTGATAATATAGTCCCACTAAAAAATGTATATCTATGTTGTTGTGGAGAGATGTCACCGCCAAGATAAAGTAGATTTTTTTCCGGAAGTTAAATTCAATAAGCGGGATTTTTAACGGGAGCTTCAACCCCTTGACGTTCATAAGTCGAGTGGCCCAGACGGTATACCCGCGATGGTGCTCAAGCAGTGTGGTCCGGAGTCGTGTCCGGTACTTACACGTCTTTTCACGCTTTCATATTCCATGAAAGTAGTCCCGGCATCGTGGAAGATCATGCACGTGCATCCTGTGCCCAAGAAGGGTGACAGGACCGATGCGGATAATTACAGGCCTAATAGCCATCACCTCCTGTGTGTGAGATGTGTATTAATTACATGCTCCCACTTTTATTAAAAGTGATGGAGCATGTAATTAATACACATATCCTGATGTAAGTTTGAAGAACACGACCAGCTAACGATTTAAGTCACGGTCGCTCGACTGGCGATTTTCATGTGTACCTCACACACAGCTTGGCAACGGCCATTGAGAATAAGGGTGAGGTCTTAGTTGTGAGCCTCGACATCTCTAAGGCCTTCAACCGGGTCTGGCACAGTGGCCTTCTTACGAAATTGTCCTCCAATGAACTGCACCAGGGGTTTCGCGGATGGGTGTCCAGTATCTTCGCCGATAGAAGTATTAGGACTCTCGTCGACAGGAGCTGTTCTGACTGCATGGCACAAGGCTCGGTGTTGTCGGCCACTCTGTTTTTGCTGCATATCAATGATATTCGGTCTTGTGACAGCATTTATTGCTATGCAAATGATAGTACCTACAGTTTGTCTATAAAGTCGTGAAATGAATGTTTGAGGAACTAAAAATAGTTATGTGTGTGGCAACACTGGCAACAAGAAACATAAGTTCGTCAGTTGTCAATGCTATCGTCGAATTTCGTTTACTCTCTCACGTAACTTTAATGTTTGGAATAAACTGCAACAAATTGAGACCAAACTACGCATAAAGGTTTGAGAAATGAGTAAAGAAAATCGGAGTGGTGCGCAGGAAGTGATTTTTAAAGTTTTCCAGTGATGTTTCGCGGAGTACCAATCTGGACAATTGTTGTGGGATTTTGAGGATGTTTATGAGCGAACAGCATCTTTGGTGGGTATGTAATCGTGTTATTGTTTGTTTTGAATCTGTCTGAAGTTACAAATTTACTGAATTTACGATTTGGAGACAAAAAAAAGGCATTGTTTGCATATTTTTAGGTTAGAATCTTAAACTTACAATCTACCTATAATGTAAGTCAGTGGTTAGAACAACATGGTTATTTTATAGTACGACCTACATTTTTGATACCTACTCAGTTCAATCTGGTTTTCTACCAATTTTTATTTCGAATTAATTGCTTCATGTCAATAGTTTGTTTCCAATATGTAATTAATTTTCTTTTATTACTCTTTTCAGGAAAATCAGAGAGTACAGTTAGGCGAATAGTTAACGAAGGTTTTAATAACGAAGGAAAGTTTGAAACTCCTGGTAAACACAGAAAAGGTCGGCAAAGAAAGAAATAGACGATTTTAATATTTGAGCACTGCGCCAAAAAAATCCTTGTCAGATGGGGGAAAGTTACAGATAAAACATGTAATTACATGATTGTGGCAAAGCAATTGGGACTGCTAGGCACCTGCTGGTGGGTTGTAAGAGGCTATTAGACCGGGGCTTCTGGATCTGGTTCAATAACTTTATTCTGGATCTGATTCAATAAAACAAAAACAAAATTAAAAATGTATAATGTGTTTTATTTATTAACTCACTAGCTGATGCCCGTGTCGAATTTGTTCTCGTTCCCGCTTCCCGTAGGAACTTATTCCCGGGATGAAAAGTAGCCTATGTGTTATTCCAGACTATATTGTATCCCTGTACCAAATTTCAGCCAGATCAGTTCAACTGTTCGAGCGTGAAAGAGTCTCACATCCACACTCATAAGCTTTCGCATTTATAATATTTGTATTGTTCCCGTTCCCGCTCCCGCTTCCCGTAAGAACTTATTCCCGGAATAAAAAGTAGCCATGGTTATTCCAGATTATAATGTATCCCTGTACCAAATTTCAGCCAGATCCCTTTAACCGTTCGAGCGTGTAAGAGTAATAAACATCCACACTCACAAACTGTCGCATTTATAATATTAGTAAGATTTTACTCAGAACGAACTCCTCGTATCAAAATCATTTTGGTCGTACTGTATAGGGTTGCATACATGCATTCAGCAGCGCCCTCATTTAATTTCACGACTTTTTATACAAACTGTACGGTTAATACTTATTATACGGGTCGTTCCGATATTCCTCGCTGCGCAGTGGAGAGTAACCGAAATTTTAAATACAAGTTGTTCACCAACTTGTATTTAAAATTCCGGTTACTCTCATAGAAATATAGCCGCAATTTCAGACAAAAACACCTACCAAGACTCAAGTTTGTGTATTCACCGATAAGAAAACTCCATTTACTGTGGCGCTGTAATTTCCTGGCACATCTCTTTCCACCTCCAATAGTATAGAGATCCTTGGTGTTGACATCTCCGACTCAAGTTTGTGTATTCACTGTTAAGAAAACCCCATTTACTCCGGCGCTGTAATTTCTTGGCACATCTCTTTCCACCTCCAATAGTAAAAGGATCCTTGGTGTTGACATTTCCAGTGACATTCAGTTCCGCAGTCATTTGGAGGACAATTCACAAGCTGGCGTCCAAGAAGCCTGGGGTGGTCAGTGGGACGCAGCGGTACCTATTTCAGTGTGGCACAAATGCTGTCTTTGGGCTGGGGCACCTGAATATCAGCTTCGTCCATTCGACTCGGTGCAAAGGCGAGACATGGTAGTTGTCGACGATTCTATACTTATAGGAGAGAAAATACCTTCTTGTGCGTATTCTACAGTCTGTACAACGGTTTGTGCACTGGGGAATTGTTTGATATGATGTACCTTCCATCATCGCACCGCTCACCACGGACAGGGTGTTCATCCTCACACTGCGTCCGGAGCGTTCGATCACGGTAAGGTCCGATTAGGACTTTGTTCCATGCACGTGGAATGATCTTCCTGAGTCGGTTTTCCGAAACGCCTATAGTATGGAGTTCTTCAAAGGGGGTCTTAGAAGGTTCTTGCAGGGTAGGCAGGGCGAGTGTCGCGCCTCTGATGACCACTTTCCATTAGGTGTGAGCGCGTAACCTTGTACGCCACCTTAATATAGTATAAATATTTAAAAAAATACTTTTTATTTCCGTACATTGATGAAAGAAAACTACTGTTTCTAAACGAACGATCTAAATACTTACATAATATTTTGAAAATATAATAATTATGTTGCAAAAATATGTATGTAATATGATTCTGAGGACAAGAAAAATATATTTCTCGTAAGAATAAGAAAAACGAATACTAAATTATGTTTATTGTTACACTAGATTCATGACTTAGTAATAAAGTTTAGGTTTCTTATATTTTTCATATTATTAAAGTTTAAATTCGAGTTCACTTAAAACTATTTGATAAATTATTTAAGTGATAACATGTGTTTATCAATAATCATTATGTTCCTCAACATACAAATGTATATATTGTCTTGTCATTCGATCTTGGTACCGTCATTTAGTATTCTTCCGAAAAAATTTGGATTAAGTAATCCCCTTTTTTCGGAAGAATAAACTAGCCTGCTGTCTTTTTATAATCGCAATCTTTTTCAAATCCATTTTTCTTTAAAATAAACAGAGAAAAGAATAGTAGATACATATTTCTCTTAACAAACTATTTAAGAATTGGTTTAACTTCTTAAGACGCCATTTTCTCAAAACAAGGTTCATGAGGGTTAACACATTATTGCTTATCAGCATCCATATGTAAGTCTGTGGAAGGACATAGGCTTTTTTTTTGTTTAACGTGAAGGAAAATCCTCATGGATGTTATCCCGGACTCCTACCGACTAAAAAACCACACGTCACGCGCAACAGCCTGTGGTTGGGAGCCCCGGGGAAGCCCTGTGAAGGATGTCCCAGAATAAGGACATAGGCTACTTTTTAACCGACTGCGCAAAAGGAGGGTTATGATTTTACGCGATAAACGACTTATACGCGGTTGAAGCCTGAAACCGCGGGGAACAGTTATTTATAAATAAATGTAACTATTCATAGATCAAAGTCGTCACGGTAATGTTATTGTTGAACGAAGCTGTTTTTCCGTACCGCGAGACACAATTTTATAGACAAGGTGGAGTTACAATACAATAGTATAGATCATCATTCGTCGCTGCCTCATTGTTGTTATTATCCTCACAGGACGGCCCGGGAGGCCAAGACAATAACCACAGTATAACTGTGCGCTAACTCTGGAAGCGAGTGATACGTACTTATTAGCCAAATTATCTGGTCTAAGGAATTATGGATTGCGTTGGCAGTATGGTCATAATATCATCTTCTGGTTTCTTATACAGACGATGTTAACGGTATTGACATTGACAAAAATGTCATGACTGACAGCACGTGAGAGCCACACGTCAAGCAAATCGAGAGTGAAAAAAAAATTGGTGAAAATAAATAAACAAAAACAAACAAAACAAAGTTAAATCCTTTGTGGAAACAATCAAATTTGATAATTGTATCGCAAACGGAAATTATATTACAAAAATGACTGAAACATCGTGCTTTATCCTAGACAACGGCGGCTACACAGCCAAAGTAGGCTTCTCTAAAGCAGAGCCCAAGATAGTACCTAACGCTGTTATGAAAGCCAAGTCCGAAAGGAGAAGACCGTTCATAGGCTCACAAATAGACGATTGCCGAGACGCCTCCGGATTATTTTACATCCTACCATTCCAAAAAGGATACCTTACTAACTGGGATACTCAAAAAACCATTTGGGATTACATTTTTAGCAAGGAATGCTGCCCTGTGAACTTTAACGAAACACCTTTGATAATTACAGAACCACTTTTTAACTTTGCATCAATTCAAGAAGCAATGACTGAAATTTTTTTTGAAGAATACGAATGCCAGACCTTGTTACGTATAAACGCAACAGATTTAGCTGAATACAACTACCGTCACACTCATAAAAACCAGTGCACGGTTGTGATTGATACTGGCTACAGTTTTACAAATATAGTTCCGTATATTAATGGAAAAAAGTACAAAGATGCTATCAGAAGAATAGATGTTGGAGGGAAAGTTATGAGCAATTATTTGAAAGAGCTTCTATCTTATAGACAACTGAATGTAATGGATGAAACATTTGTTATAAATCAAGTGAAAGAGGATTCATGCTTTGTATCACAGGACTTCATGGGTGATTTGGAAATAGCTAAGAAAAAAGGTATGGTTTTTTTTTTCTTTGGTATCTTAGGGTTAAGCCTAAGAGGCTACCCTACGTAATATTGTTGCGGTCTTACTTTAACTTTCACAGTGAGCATATAAAATGTCATAGACTTCGCATGGGCTATGCACTATTTAATAGATTTTTGCATCGGACTGCCAGCCCAAATTAAATAATAATTTTTTTTTTTTTTTTTTGTTCTCATCTGCGATCAGTATAAACTATAAGCAAATTGGTTATGCGAATTTGTCGACGTCGAGTGCATTCTCCAATAAGAACAACTACTCGTGACTATAACGAGATTCAGATATCTCTGGCTAGATGATGTCTTTTCTTTTAAGACGCTTTTGATAGGTCCGCGTAGCAAGAGTTGCCGCGAGCGCATTTGGGTGGTTTTCCAGCCTTTTCTGGTATTTTTTCCTGGAGGCCTCAATTTCCTCCTTCACAGTATTCATTTTCAGATTTGAGTGGATTTCCGAATTGGTGATGAACCAGGGAACGTGTGCTATTGCCCTTAGTATACAGTTCTGTACTCTTTGCAATATTGAGATGTTCGAGTTACTTGTTCTTCCCCACAGCTGTATGCCATACATCCAGGAAGGTTTAAATATGGAGTTGTAAATTAATAGTTTATTATCTATCGATAATTTGCTATTGCGTCCCAGCATCCAGTACAGGTTTCTGTGTCTTATGTTTAGTTCTTCCCTTTTACTTTTTATGTGCTGTTTCCCCGTCAAGCGGCGATCCAGGTGGAGGCCCAGATATCTCACACTGTTCTGATGCGGTAGAATTTCGTTTTGGAGGTGCACAGAAGGACAATTTTCTTTACGCAGTGTAAAGGTGACATGTACAGATTTGGATGTACTCGCTTTGATTTTCCACTTTTTAAGCCATTTAGCAATGGCGTCGAGACTCTGTTGCAGTTGTTCCGTGGCTACATCTGGGTGAATGTTACTCGCCATTACTGCCGTGTCGTCAGCGTATGTGGCAATCATGACTTTATCTGTCTGCGGAAGGTCGCAAGTGTACAAGGTGTACAGAGTCGGTCCCAATACTGAACCTTGAGGTACGCCCGCTTTGATTTCGTAGAATTTAGAGGTCTTGTCCGACTCTCTGACCTGAAAGACTCTCCCAGTGAGGTATGATTTCAGCAAGATGTAGTAGCTATGGGGAAGTAAAGTCTTGATCTTACTGAGCAGGCCATCATGCCAGACTCTGTCAAAAGCCTGTTGGATGTCCAGAAATGCAGACGAGCAGTACCCCTTTTCCTCTAAGGCTCTTCTTATTCTCTCCACAACTCTGTGTACCTGCTCTATGGTAGAGTGTTGCTGCCTGAAGCCAAATTGGTGGTGGGGGATGACATTGTTATTCTCCAGTATCGGCACAATGCGGCTAAGGATCAGCTTCTCGAAGACCTTCTACAGGATAGGCAAGAGACTAATAGGTCTGTATGAGGAGGTCTGGCTTGCTGGTTTTCCTGCCTTATGCAGCATCATGATCTGTGACACCTTCCAGAGATCTGGGAAGTACTGAACTCTAAGCATTCCATTAAAGAGCATTGTCAGAAAAACTATAGCTTTTCTTGGGAGCTCCCTCAGAACTTCCTTAGTAATGAGGTCATATCCGAGTGCTTTTCTATCTTTAAGGTCGCGGATAGATCCCCAAACTTCTCTCACCGTGACCGCAGCTGGTGGAAGTGACATCTGTAGAGGCTGAGCAAGTATTGATTCAACTTCCGTTTCGGCATCTGTGTCAATGACATTATTCGGGGTGAACACATTTGACAGATATTCTGCAAATAGATCGGCCTTTTCCTGGGGCGTCCGAGCCCAGCCAATGTCGCGTCGCAGCGGAGATCTTGCGATTTGTGGTCTGTCATATATCTTGGTAAATTTCCACAATGAGTAATCTGTGGCCGCCGTGGGCGTAAGGGATGCCAGTTGTGCCTCCAAAGTTCTATTGTGCCAAGTTCTCAGCATCTCTTTCAAAATTGACGCTTGCCTGTTAAATTTAGTCTTATCGCACGCAAGCCTGCTTGATTGCCACACCCGGCGCAGTCTGCGTCTCTCTAAGACCGCTTTCCTTATCTCCAGTGGGTAGTTGTGTATCCGCTCTTTGGAATCCAATATTGGTGTGCTACGCCAGCAAGCCTCCTGGATGAGGTTCGTCAGGTATTTAGTGGCGGTGTCAATGTCCTCAGGTGTCTTAAGAGCGATCCCCAGCTTGATGTTCTCCTCTACATATTCTCTGAATGAGAACCAATCAGTCTTTTTGTTGTACAGTCTTGCTGGACTTTCGTGTTCGATTATCTTGGTACTTAGGGTGAGCAGTACTGGCAAGTGGTCTGAAGAACTGTCATAGCATGACTCACACTTGACATAATGCGAAGAGAATCCCTTAATGACGTAAAAGTCGATCAGGTCGGGTAATTTAGTGGCGTCTCGTGGGAAATGTGTGGGCTCAGACGTCGATGCAGTAGCTAAGTTATTAGCATCTAGACTGAGTTTTAGCTGTCTGCCTCTGGTGTTTGTTAGTCTAGACCCCCAGTAAGTCCAGGAATCGATTACCCAGTGTCTTGAAGAATTCTGTAAACATCTCTTCTGATATCTTATGCTTCGGTGGACAGTATATTGATGAAATATTGAAGTAGCCGCTTTTGTCTTCAACTGCTATTGTTGTAGCTTGGATTGGACAAGTTTTGTACTCCGGCATCACATGGTGGTTTAATGTTTTTTTGACAATTATGGCAGCGCTAGCATGTCCTGTTCCATCCGGATGTTGTGTGACATAGCAATAGTAATTTTTTAATTTTATATTTGTGGCAGCCGTACAGTGAGCTTCAGAAATCAACAATACATCCAAATTGTGCTGAGTCATAAGTGCTTGTGCGTCGTGTTGGTTTGGGGTCAATCCATTGATGTTCCATGCTGCCATTCGGATTGCAGTCATTTTGTAAGTTTGTCGACAAGTTTTGTTATGAGCATCATTAGAGTACTCATCTGTTGTAGAATATTGTCAATTTTTTTAGTTTGTTCAGTTATGACCTTTACCAGGTTCAAAGGTGGTTGAGGATTTAATGTTTCTTGATCTTGTTCAGTTGTGTTTCGTGTGGCATCCGAGTATTTTTTGCTTGTTTTGCCTGCTGAGTTCTCAGCTATCTTAGCTATTTTTGAGATTGATCTACTCATTGTTTTCTCATTTGAAGGTGTTTGAGTTTGATAGCTTCTGCTCGTTAGATGAATTGGCCTAGAGCGCCTCAACTGGATTTCCCTGTATACTTCGCACCCTTTGTAGTTCGCTGGGTGTGGCCCGTCGCATAGTGCACATTGGGCAGGTGTATTGCGATCACGTTTTTGGCAATCAGAAGTCTTGTGCGACTGTCCACATTTTACGCAGCGATATGGGCGCATACAGTAATTTTTAGAGTGCCCATACTGTTGGCATCTTTGGCATTGCACTATTGATGTCCGCTTTTTCGGGTCCTCGATGATAATGGACTGATGATATATGAACTTGAGTTCTTTTTACGGCCTTATTGTTCGGTCCAGGTGCGAGATTAACAAAGAAAGTCGATGTTGGTTTTTTGTCTGGTCCGAATTTCGCGTTGATAATTTCTCCTGAGACTGTGTTTCCCGTGGCTTCAATGTCTTTCTTGATCTCTGATATTGGAGTAGTTGGGTGGAGGTTTCGTATTACTACTCTGAAGCACCTCTGGTCTTTTCTGTTAAATGTGTGACCAATTAGTCCATTCTCCCGAGCCAACCTAATTATTTCTTCATAGGTATCTATATTTGAGCTAGTTATCCTTAATTGGCTTCGGTTTACAATTTTAAAAGTAAAGCAGTCCTTCTCTACCGCAGTCTTAAGTAGTTCGGTCAGTTTGTTGACATCTTCTACACCGTACAACACGATGGGTGGTGGTTTAGAGGGTCGCTTATCTTTGATCAATTGACAAACCTGTGAAGCTATTTGAGGTTTTTACTATTTCGGGGGAGGAGCCATTTGACATTTTCTTCCTTTTAGGATTTCTGCTTACGGGAACTCTTTGCCAACTCGGGGGTGCAATTTCTTTTGACTCAGCCTCAGTCTCAGCTGTCGCGGGTTGGTCAACAGAAGTGGATTGATTTCCGATATGAGTATTACCTCCCAAGGAAGATGACCTTTGTCTCGTAAACAAGCCTGGATGGAAGGCCTGCTGAACGAGCCTCTTATGCAACGGGGAAATGTTTGTGTTATTAGTGCAGACCTTCCCTAGTCATCCTGCACCAGCTCCAGCTAGTTTCCCAGCTAGGTGTATGGTTATCCTGCCATTGCTCGGTCGCCAGAGCCTCGTCTGTTATCTAGCAGGGAGCACCACGGCATGGTATTTGCCACGCCGCCGCCATCCGGCGCGTGCAGGTGAGGTTGACTTTTGGGCCGGTCGGATGTTATGACCGTTCTCCCCATACTCCCCTAATAATATTTGTGGGCATTCTCACACAACATCATCTAGCCCAAATTAAGCTAGAATAAGCTTGTGCTAGAAGCGCTTGTGGCCCCGCAGACTCAGTGTTCTGTAAACGATCACTGCAGTAAGCAACTTTCACTATGGCCGGTCCATGGATGGGTAACCATTCATGTGACCACTTTGTGACATTTATTTGAGCGTTTCCGTGCTTCGGAAGGCACGTTAAGCCGTTGGTCCCGGTTGCCAGTAAAATGGCAGTTGTTAAGCTAAGTCGAAAGCTTTATTTCAACAGCAGGCAGTCACAACCTGCGCCTGTCCATTTAAACACGGCAATACGGCTCACCACCTATTACGTGGGACAAAATTATACAAAGGTGAAATGTGGGCATATAATATGCCTCTGTCTACCCCTTCGGGGATAAAGGCGTGACCATATGTAATGTAATGTAAGCTTGTGCTAGGGAATCTAGACGACTGATACACATTGTGAAGAGTATGGCATTTCTGAGGATGTTTATTATCTGTGGGTGGAGGGTGTCTTGTCACAGGCATTGAGAACAATGTTGTTGGGAGTCTCTAAAATACGATCAATGGATGTTAAGAGTATCAATAGTATTTTGGCCAAATCTCTTTCTGAAGTTGCCGTTCTAATTTATAAAATAACTAGCGGACGTCACGCTGTTTCATCCGCGTAGTTACCGTTCCCGTGGGAATACGGGAATAAAATATAGCCTATGTTCACCGCAAAGAGTGTAGCTTTCCAACAGTGACAGAATTTTTCAAATCGGTCCAGTAGTTCTGGAGCCTATTCGTTACAAACAAACAAACAAAAAACAAATCTTTCCTCTTTATAATATTAGTATAGATGTAGGAAAGCTATCCCACCCTAGCTTGAAATAAGCAACCTTGCGATAAGACAAAATATGATTTCTAGAATTGCTAGCAGATGGCGCTTGGTATGCTTCCCTGACAGAAACGGTTCATTACATAAATTTTTAGGGTTTAGGATTTAGGGTTAATCTACATCAGGTACATACACCGCACCGCATTCCATTTTCTTATACCTACTTCTATGCAACGACGTATTATAATATAGACACGTCATGTACGAACATCACGGCTTTCAAAAACGGCAAATATTTTTTATATTCAAAAAAAGAATTTCTATGAAATTATCTATGGTAGCATGTATGAAAATTAAGGCAATTGCCTGACTTTTTTGTTGCCATTTTAAAGTGTTGGTAACGTATCTATAGTTTTTTATATATCATTGCTTCTATGTCCTTTTTTTACTGCATGCGACGGATTCGCGGCGAACGGCGACGCGGTCTCGTTTCTGCTCACTTTCTCACTTTAGTAAATTACAGTTCTAGGTAACAGAAGCTGAAACACTGAAATGGGTTTCCTTGCAAAGCACTATCTGAGCCACCTTTAAATACCCTGGTCGTCCTAAAGATCTTGGTGGGGTACCAAAACACTCACGCCCGGTTATAATATGAACCTAATTTCCTCAATTACAGGAGCAGATAACACAATAGTGAAAGACTACGTTCTGCCGGACTATACATCCATACGCCGAGGATACCTTCGCGATATACTTAAGCCTGATGAGGACTTAGAACAACAAACCCTCCGGCTAAACAACGAAAGGTTCGTTATACCAGAGGTCTTGTTCCATCCATCTGACATTTTAATACACCAAATGGGAATTCCAGAAGCAATAATGCACTCAATCGATGCATGCCCAGAAGAAAATATGGAAAGTTTGTTAGAAAACATCGTTTTGTGCGGAGGCAATACTTTGTTTCCCGGTTTCCGAGATAGGGTTTTCAACGAAGTACGCTCATTGGCTTTAGACCATTTTGACGTTAACGTCACATTGGCAGACAATCCTTTGACATATGCGTGGGAAGGCGGGAAAAAAATATTCAGAGATCCTGATTTTTATTCTTTCTGTATTACTAGAGAAGAGTATGAGGAAGAGGGAAAGGCGCTGGCTTTTGAGAGATTCGATATTTAACGGAGGAAGCGAGCGAAGAAGTCCTCAGAGTAAGGACTTTCGTTCGTTAAAAGTTATAGGAATTGAGGGTAGTGTGGACAATGGACAGTGCGTGATGGAATAACAGTAAGATTAAAGTGTTCATTAGTTATTATATTGTAAAATTAAGAATACTTTAAAATGTTCGGCTGCTAAGGTTTTTTTGTGGATATACCTATGTAACATTTGTCATGGTTGTTGGAGTATTGGTTCGAATTACAAAAGTACCCGGTGGCTGCAATAAGCTATAACGTGGATTGGATGAATTGAATGACGATAAATTCAACCTGTAAAATTTTGTAAAATCCCTTCACGACTCAATATCTACTTTTCTCATACTTAAGATCTTGAGTTTATAATTAAAATAAACTCGCTCGAATAAGCCTTCGAACAAATAATTTAACAACATAAAAATTGTTCCATCTCTTGGGCCGGTAAGATAAGAATACACGTAAAACACCCCATGTGTCTATATTCAACGGGAACAGTTGTCCTATAGGCCTAAGTTCCTATAGGTAATATGCCTGTATATTTGGGCTATCGAATGGTAATAGAACTGAAATTTGTGCCGTATTATTTTCAGAATAAATGATGGTTGAAACGAAACCTCCAGCCAGCGGATTTTTTTTTATTACGAAGTTGATCACGCTGAAATGTAGTTCTACAATTAGGGCTATGCTATGTGAACACATAAAAGCCAAAACAGACATGGGTTTCATTCATGAAATACAGAAAAAACACGTTAAACAACAAAAGATAGAATTTTTTTTTCGTTAAGATAAAATCTCTATTCAGCGGAAAACTTTTTATTTAAGTCAAAAACAAAATTCAAAAGCATATCATTAATTAGTACTAATCATATAAATGATAAAAATTATAAAATTACAACATTAAATATTTATTTAAAGGCACTTATGCAGTTCTTTAAGAAATACAATATTAGGGAGAAATCAAACCTTTTCGTAATAATGAATAGTCTGCTATAATACAAAAGCAAGTTTGAAAAGTGTAAGCAAATGATTAGCACTAATTAATGATATTTTAGAATTTTGTTTTTGACTTAAATAAAAAGTTTTCCGCTGAATAGAGATTTTATTAACGAAAAAAAATTCTATCTATTGTTGTTTAACGTGTTTTTTCTGTATTTCATGAATGAAACCCATTTCTGTTTTGGCTTTTATGTGTTCACATAGCATAGCCCTAATTGTTGAACTACATTTCAGCGTGATCAACTTCGTAATAAAATAAAATTCCGCTGGCTGGAGGTTTCGTTTGAACCATCATTTATTCTGAAAATAATACGGAACAAATTTCAGTTCTATTACCATTCGATAGCCCAAATATACAGGTATATTACCTATAGGACAACTGTTCCCGTTGAATATAGACACATAAACACCCCCTAGTTTTCATCGGGGGTTAAAAATATAATATACTTGGAAACTAAGCGTGGCAAGAGAATAATATAAAGCGAAGTCCGAATAGGGCTTCTGATGCAAACGGGGCGCGGTCAAAGACTTCTATATAAACTGAGGTAGACATGCCCTACGCACCGATTTTCGAAACCTATAAACTGCGCCAATTAGCAGCGTTGCTCGCACTGTTGTGAGTCAAAACTTCGAGAGTAGGTACTCGACTTGCAATCGGAGTCCATAGGCCTTCTCTTTTACTCTTGTTCTATTCGTATATTGCTATTGTGTGTGGTGACACTTACATAAAAATTATTTAGAAGTGAGTGTAGTCTTAGTAATGTGTGTGTTGGAGGATTGCTTTTGAAATCTCGTTTGTTAGAGTACGGCGCGTCTACCTCAGTTTACATAAAAGTCTTTGGGCGCGGTAGCCCTCTGATGATGATTACATTTTTCTTAAAGGCAAACTAACCTATTTGCAACCTACCTGTCAGAATACTGGCCAATAAACTTCGAATATCGATTTAAAAAATAACCGTCGATGACAGGTATTTTCGTAAGAACGTTGCTGGTTTACGTAGTATTGTATTCTCTTTGGTTGCTGGTGTTGATGACAGTTATTTTTTAAATTGACTTTCACTCCATTGTCAAAATTCACACAATTTTTTTCAAAATCGCCTATCAATTTATGTCGCCATGAATGTGAAAAACGTGTCAAAAATAATACAGCGAAGTATAAAAACTACTCCTTCGCTAAACCAAGACACTACGTTCACGAGAAAGCTAGCGGCGTTCAAGAAATTGCAAGCCGATTTTCAAGTGGAAGATGGCCGTCCCATTTACTTAAAAAGAGGCTTTTTAGACCGAGGTCTGTATATGAGTACCTTGATTGCTTGTGTCGCGGGTGTGTTCCTTACGCTAGCGACCGTCTGGGACCATGCAAAGCCTCCCAGTTGGAAGAAAGTTTGTACTTGAAAAATTGTTTGAAATAAATTTTGTATTTGGATATTTCATTGTATTATTTTCCTCATATGAGTAGGAGCGTTTGCAGTCGCAGTTGTCACTGCGCGCTTCGGTCAGCCCTGTGATGGGTGAACGTTGGTGGCAATTGCAAAAAATTGGTGAAAGAAATTTTCCACCTTATCAATCCCAGTAGTTCCATCATGAAACTACGCAATGGAACTACTGGGATACGTCGATCTATAAAACTTGCCGAGTCTGTTGATAGGCGTTATATCGTATCATCGTAGGTATTTCAAAATACCCTTTATTTCCCGTGGTCCACCTCGTAGTCCACCCAGGTGAACCACGGGAATTTTTTTTTACCCGTAGTTCACCTAGGTGTACCACGGGATTTTTTTACCCGTAGTTCACCTAGGTGTACCACGGGAAATAATTTTTACCCGTGGTCCACCTGACACTTAGCGCTCTTCTATCAACACTTACAGCTATGGTAACCTTTTTATGCAAGTGCCCTTTATCCACTAAAATCCATGTAAAAGATTCATCATGGATCTTTGTGGACATATCATGTCCACTTTAATACCTTAAAGTATTTTTTATGAAAAATGGATCTTTTAGGACATGTCAGTGGAAAAAGATCCATTATAGGTTGTGGTATACGAAGAACATCTAAAAGGTAAAATGTATAAAGTAATGAAATACTTTTCAAAACAAATGAAGATCAACAAAACAAAAGAAGATCGACGAAACAAATGAAGTCAATGAAACAAATGAAGATCAACGAAACAAATGAAGATCGGAAAAACAAATGAAGTTTGAAAAAACAAATGAAGATCGGCGAAACAAATGAAGATCGACAAAACAAATGACGATCGAAAAAACAAATGAAGATCGGAAAAACAAATGAAGTTTGAAAAAACAAATGAAGATCAACAAAAACAAATGAACATCGGCAAAACAAATGAAGATCGACAAAACAAATGAAGATCGGCAAAACAAATGAAGATCGGCAAAACATGCAGATCAAAAACAAACGTCAATAAGCAAGTTCATAAGGTCAAAAACTATTCGCAGCTATATTTTGTAATCTAGATGCGATTGCCATTCAAAAACATAGGTGCAAGCAACTCTCGACCTTAATGACACATCTCAAAAATGTGCTCTGTGGCGTTTATAGACATCACTGATCAAGAACATGTAAAAAATCAATAAATATTATGCATGTTTATAAGGTCGAGAATTGCTTGCACCTATTTTTTTGAATGTTTATCGCATCTAGATTACAAAAATGGGTCCAAGCGAATTTCGACCTTAGGAGCATGCATAATATTTATTTATTTTTTTATATATTCGTGATCAGTGATGTCTATAAACGCCTAAAAGCACATTTTTAAAAAAGTGTCGTTAAGGTCGAGAATTACTTGCCCCTATTTTTTTGAATGGCAATCGCATCTAGATTACAAATAAAGCTGCGAATAGTTTTTGACCTTATGAACTTGCTTATAGACGTTTGTTTTTGATCTGCATGTTTTGCCGATCTTCATTTGTTTTGCCGATCTTCATTTGTTTTGTCGATCTTCATTTGTTTTGCCGATGTTCATTTGTTTTTGTTGATCTTCATTTGTTTTTTCAAACTTCATTTGTTTTTCCGATCTTCATTTGTTTTTTCGATCGTCATTTGTTTTGTCGATCTTCATTTGTTTCACCGATCTTCATTTGTTTTTTCAAACTTCATTTGTTTTTCTGATCTTCATTTGTTTTTTCGATCTTCATTTGTTTTGTCGATCTTCATTTGTTTCGCCGATCTTCATTTGTTTTTGTTGATCTTCATTTGTTTTTTCAAAGGTCATTTGTTTTTCCGATCTTCAATTGTTTTTTCGATCGTCATTTGTTTTGTCGATCTTCATTTGTTTTTTCGATCTTCATTTGTTTTTACCGATCTTCATTTATTTTTGATCCAGTAGTACCATGGGTAAAATTTAAGTACCAGTGGTACTACTGGGACCACTTAGTAGTACTACTGGTAATTTTTTTTACTTTTTTGATCATAAGTATATCCATAATTTTATTATATAATTTACTGTTACAAACATATGGCTATGCAGGTGGACCACGGGTAAAAAAAAATCCCGTGGACTACGAGGTGGACCACGGGAAATAAAGGCAAAATACATAAGCTCACGCCTTTATCCCCGAAAGGGTAGGCAGAGGCATTTCACCTTTTTAGAATTTGTCCCATGGGTGGTGAGCCGTATTGCCGTGTTGATATGGACAGGCGTAGGTTGTGACTGCCCACTGTTGATTTTTTTCAAGCCGCCCACAAAGATCTACAACTTGGCTTAATGACTGCCTTACTGGCAACAGGGGCCAACGGCTTAGTGTCCGTATGAATTGAGGAGCCGCCTCACCTTGTTTAACTGAATAAATCCAGGGTCGGTCCAAATATTTGTGTGATCTACAAATGTTTGTTTCGGATTTTGGGTGTTTTCTATGTATAATACCTACGTTTGTATTTAGAAAATTAAGTATACATACTTTATTTCCCGTGGTCCACCTCGTAGTCCACCTAGGTGAATCACGGGAATTTTTTTCTACCCGTAGTCCACCTGGTGTACTACGGGATATTTTTATTACCCGTAGTTCACCTAGGTGTACCACGGGAAATAATTTTTACCCGTGGTCCACCTGACACTTAGCGCTCTTCTATCAACACTTACAGCTATGGTAACCTTTTTATGCAAGTGCCCTTTATCCACTAAAATCCATTAAAAAGATTCATCATGGATCTTTGTGGACATATCATGTCCACTTTAATACCCTAAAGTATTTTTTTATGAAAAATTAATCTTTTAGGACATGTCAGTGGAAAAAGATCCATTATAGGTTGTGGTATACGAAGAACATCTAAAAGGTAAAATGTATAAAGTAATGAAATAATTTTCAAAACAAATGAAGATCAACAAAACAAAAGAAGATCGACGAAACAAATGAAGTCAATGAAACAAATGAAGATCAACGAAACAAATGAAGATTGGTAAAACAAATGAAGATTGGTAAAACAAATGAAGATCGACAAAATAAATGAAGATCGGCGAAACAAATAAAAATCAGCGAAACCAATTATGATCGACAAACAAATGAAGATCGGCAAAACAAATGAAGATCGAAAAAACAAATGAAGACCGAAAAAACATGCAGATCAATAAAACAAAAGACTATAAGCAAGTTTATAAGGTCAAAAACTACTCGCAGCCATATTTTGTAATCTAGATGCGATTGCCTTTCAAAAACATAGGTGCAAGCAACTCTCGACCTTAATGACACATCTCAAAAAATGTGCTCTGTGGCGTTTACAGACATCACTGATCAAGAACATGTAAAAAATCAATAAATATTATGCATGTTTATAAGGTCGAGAATTGCTTGCACCTATTTTTTTGAATATTTATCGCATCTAGATTACAAAAATGGGTCCAAGCGAATTTCGACCTTAGGAGCATGCATAATATTTATTTATTTTTTATATATTCGTGATCAGTGATGTCTATAAACGCCTAAAAGCACATTTTTAAATAAGTGTCGTTAAGGTCGAGAATGTTCAAAACGTTCAAAAAAAATAGGTGCAAGTAGCACCTATTTTTTTGAATGGCAATCGCATCTAGATTACAAAATATAGCTGCGAGTAGTTTTTGACCTTATGAACTTGCTTATAGACGTTTGTTTTATTGATCTGCATGTTTTGCCGATCTTCATTTGTTTTGCCGATCTTCATTTGTTTTGTCGATCTTCATTTGTTTCGCCGATCTTCATTTGTTTTTGTTGATCTTCATTTGTTTTTTCAAACTTCATTTGTTTTTCCGATCTTCATTAGTTTTTTCGATCTTCATTTGTTTTTTCGATCTTCATTTGTTTTTACCGATCTTCATTTGTTTTTTCAAACTTCATTTGTTTTTCCGATCTTCATTTGTTTTTTCGATCTTCATTTGTTTTTTCGATCTTCATTTGTTTTTACCGATCTTCATTTATTTTTGATCCAGTAAAATTACCATGGGTAAAATTTAAGTACCAGTGGTACTACTGGGACCACTTAGTAGTAGGGGAACATGGGCATCAGTGGATCACGGGGAACGGTGGATCATTTGTTATAACTTTGTGCCTATGGCACTCACACATTTACACTTCGGTTCAGCGCACATCCTCCCACACTCCGGACTACCCGACTAGTCGCGGCCACAGAGTCACAACGGAAGGCCGCGCGACAGCGCATCGGTCCGTAGGCACGTACGAAAAAAATAATTTACGTATTATTGGAAATTGTTTTGCTACCAAGTTTTTTAGATATTTCAATGTCTTTGTATATTTTCTTTTAGTGTGTGTCTCAGTGTCTAAAACTGTATTATACTGTGCTGTAAAGGCTAATTATATTTAAATAAAAATATTATTGCTGTTATTGGTAAATGGGTTACAGTGAATCATACTCCAATGGGGTTCATCGGATCGTGATCCACTGTTACCCGAAGGGATTAGAATTTTATATGATCCTTTTTCGCGGGTTAATATGCCCCGTAATCGTCAAAGAAAAACGCAGCTAGGCGGTCCCAGATCCACCAGGAAACCGTGGAGACCTGGAAGGTGCGACTTGAGCAACCAACGGGGGAATTCGCCACGATCGCGGCGGTTAGACCGGTCATGGAAGAGTGGCTGGAGAGGAGCCATGATGCTCTCTCCTACCGGTTGTCACAGATGCTTACCGGGCACGGGAGCTGCGGTAAGTATCTGTGGCGAATACACCGGGAAACCTCGGCCGAGTGCCAGCACTGTGGAGAGCGCAGCGAGGACACAGCGCTCCACACACTGGTGGAGTGCACGGCGTGGTCAGGTCCTCGTGGCAGGTCTGGACGGGGGCATTCTCTCGCTGGAGACCATGGTGCGAGCCATGATGCCCCTCCTAAGAAGCGGGATAGCACCCGCTAGATGAGGCTGCAGTGGTAGCCGTAAAAGGTCTGTTGGGTGCCCTGGCGTATCCTTCCCAGGGCTTACCCGGGGCTCCCAAACGTGTTAGGTGGGATACGTGTATTTTTTAGTCGGTAGGAAGCCGACATAGCATCCATGTAGGTCCTACATGGCTACGACTGTGGCCTCTGTATATAAGAACGGTGGGCAGCCCCCTCACCGGTCTCAGGCCCCCGGTCATGGAGGCCGATAGTCTTGGACAAAAACACGTCGGCAGCGCCCGAGCCGCCAACTGCGGAACTTGGGTGGGAGAGTTCTCTCCTGCTCCCTACCAGCGGGATACCAGCGGCAGCAGAGATGCTCGTGAAAGCGGCAGCGGCCTCTTTCACGAGCATCAGCTGCTCGCAGAAAAAGGCAGCTCAGTCCCACTTACTCCCGCTGGATATCATTGCTCGCACCATGGTCTCCAGTGAGAGAGTGTCGACGTCCAGACCCGCCACGAGGACCTGGCGCTGTTACCGAACCATAGTACTTATCGAAGCTCTCGTGCCCACCATGTCTCCTCTCCAGCCACTCGTCCATGACAGGTCTGACCGCCGCAATTGTGGCGAATCCCCCCTTTGGTTGCCCAAGTTGCTCTTTCCACGTCTCCACGGTTTCCTGGTGAAACTGGGACCGTTGAGCTTCGATTCCGCGAGATGCAGACCTGTGGCCTCGCTCCAGCGCCTCCTTGCGCGGTTACACCATTCAAATAGTGATGCAAGGACCATAGAAAGGTCCCGGCTAGGAGACAAGCCGCCTAACCTCAGATCGTGCGGTATCCCCTTATCACCCAGGCGGCCATTGCTCTCTGCGGGCTAAGTCATCTAGCCGCCTTGATGGCCGTCAGGATCTTTGCCAATACGGGGGCCCGTACAGGGCCATGCTCCTCACGATCCCGAGGTACTGTCTACTATAGGGAGCGTTGGGTCCCCTGATGTCGGGCATCAGTCGCGAGAGTGCTGCTGATGCCCCCCCCCCCCCCCCATTTTTTGAATCAAACTTCGGAAGCGATATCCGAAGATCCACCGGCTATCCATACTACCCCTTATGATCCACTGTAACTCAAACCCCGATCCAAGGTAACCCATACATGTGCCACAGTGGATCAATTCCCTCTCAAGGAAAAAACCGTCTTCTGACGAATATTAAATTATTAATGAGGTATTTAAAAAGAGAAACTTAAAATTTAATTATGCTTTTACGTATTACATGCAAAACCTCTGTTATTGAAGCAAAAATTTACGTCAAAAACAGCTTAAAAAAAAAAGTGATCCACTGAGACCCATGTTCCCCTACTACTGGTATTTTTTTACTTTTTGATCATAAGTATATCCATAATTTTATTATATAATTTACTGTTACAAACATATGGCTATGCAGGTGGACCACGGGTAAAAAAAATTCCCGTGGTTCACCTGGGTGGACTACGAGGTGGACCACGGAAAATAAAGGAATTTTCTCAATACAGATCAGTCTTCTAGATCCCATAGCACAAGCTTAAATTAGCTTAATTTGGGCTAGATGATGTGTGTGAATGTCCACAAATATTTATTAATAATTATTTAATAATTAAAATCACGAGTATGATGTCAACAGTGTTGGGGTTGCCAACTTTCCTCTTCCTTCAGTTCCCAACGGACCCCGTGAGGGGACAGCTACACGGGGTCCGTTGGGAATATACGTCACAACCCAATAGTGAACCTCAAATCACGCTCCACTTGGAGAACCCGGGGTTGAAGGGGGAAACATGTGCACTGGAAGTGTTTCAAGTTTCATCACCAGAGTGGAGAGACTGACAATATCCTCGTATGTTTGGAGTGTATGTTTGTTTCTCTTTCCCGTTCTACTAGCTGAACGAATAGTTGAAATTTGGTGCTTGGATATATTTTAGTCTGGAATGGACAGGCGCAGGTTACTTTTCATCCCGGGAATATCTTACCATGAGAACGGACACGGTTTCCTACGCTAGCGACACCACAGCGAGGGTAACCAGCAAGGTAGTATAAAATAAAAACAAAATTAAAATTAGCATATTATTTTATTAGTGCAATAAGGCATCCATCACATTTATAAAAACACCAACTATTGGTCATACAGTAGCTAGTGTATCTTACAGTAGTCGTTTTTATCTCGAAATACATAAAAATGCATTAACTTAAAATACGCCATGGCCCTAGGGGCGAAACGAAAATAGTTTGTTCGCAATTTCGTCAAAGGTGTTGAACAGCCCTAAGCGAAATAATAATTCGACTTAATGCCATTTCGTCAAAGGTAAAACAGCCCTAGACGAAATGAAAATAGGTATGTTGCTATTGCGCCAAGAGTCAGATTAGCTATTGGCGAAATGAAAATAAGATTATTCGCCTTTTTACCAAAAGTAAAACCGCCCCTAGGCGAAATGAGAACAGGTAATTTTACATTTCGTCAAGGGTCGGTTTGCTATACTTAAGCGAAATGAAAATAGAGTTGCGATGTATCCAAATGTCAGATAGTTTGTTCACAGGACCATTTCGCCAAAGACAAAACAGCCCAAGGCGAAATAAAATTTGATTAAATGCCATTTCGCCAAATGTAATGCTTCCTCTACCTCTACACTGAAGTTCTTCGGCGAAGTCGCCCGAGGCAAAGTAAAATTTTGACGAAGTAAGCCGAATTGCCTCTCTACACTATCGTATTCGTCCAACTTCGTTCAATTTCGCGAGTAATGTAGAGGAAGCTTTATACTGCTTTAGGCGAAATCTTAATATAACAGGCGGTCTCCACTGGGAATAGAGCTAGCGTTAGTTAAATCTCATACTAATGTTTATTGTGACATTATTGTACATTTAAATGTTTTCGAATTATATGGTCCCCCCCCCCCCTATCATATACAATAGATCTGCAAAATGCAGATCATTTCTAACCACAGACAATACAACCTAATAGACAACTCTTTACAGAGGTCACGTACTCACCAACGTTAAGTACTGAGACTACCATACCAGTGGACCCGCCCCTTTGTATTTTTTTTTTTTTGGATTGGCGTTGAAGGAGCCAATAGTAACTAGGCAACCTTTCCCACCAATATTTAGAGATTGCTAGGATACGTAAGTTTTCATTGCGTGAAGCGTTGTCTTTTAGGCATAGAGTAACACGATCGTTCGCAACTTCGTTAGCGCGATAACTGAAGAACCGCTCGACCGATTTTGTGCAAACTTCACATAAACCATCTACTAAATAGTCCGAACAAAGCCTAAACATTTGGTTTAGATAGGTGAGCCCGTTCTCGAGTTATAAAATTACAACGAAAAGTGGCATTGATTTTTATATATATAGAAGATAGAAGATAGATAGAAGATATAATGTGTGTGCATCTGAAATTATGATTGTATTGTTTTGTATAAATTCCATAGTGACAGCTGATTGATTTTGTACTGATGTATTTGAAAACGATCCCCCCCCCCCCCGCAAATGACAGACAGAATCTGTTATCTAAAGATATGTTGTTCTATGTTTCTAAGCAATTGAAACATAAAAACTAAAAAGTTTAGACCAACAGGCGTTTTATTAGTTTAAATAATATATTATTAGAATACAATAATGGTTGTGTTGCAATACTTTAGTCGATAGAGTCCGCGGGTGAGCGGACGTCGTCAATTTTGAGTATCATTTTGACGAGTTGCGTCGCCAGCGCCACCTGTTGCTTCTTTGAGTGGAGTGACTCTATCACGTTTGTTGCTTTCATGTCGTTTGAACCTGTACAAAAGTTATATTTTTTTACATACATACATACATAACATCACGCCTGTCTCCCAACGGGGTAGGCAGAGACTATGACTTTCCACTTTCTACGATCCTGGCAAACAACTTTCGCTTCTTCAACTTTCATAAGTGTCTTCATACATGCTCTTCGGTTAAGGGTACTCTTGGCCTGGCCTTTTCTAAGAAGATTATCGATTTTATTACCATCGACTTGAGTATGCCGAGGTCGACCCCTACCAGTTTGCCCATTCACTCTCGCTTCATAAATCTGTTTCGTCAGCCTATTTCCATCCATTCTCTCCACATGTCCGAACCATCTGAGCATCCCTTTCTCTATCTTAGTCACTACATCTTCTGTCATGCCGCAATGTTCCCTTATCACACTATTCTTTACTTTATCCCTCAATGTCACTCCAGCTATACTTCGCAAACTTCTCATTTCCACTGCATTATTTTACTTTCATGCTTCTCCTGCAACACTCAACTTTCACTACCATGCATAAGTGTAGGTACAAGCACTCCTCTATGTACAGCCATCCTTGCCTTTTTAGACACATTTTTTTACATGCATACATATAGTCACGATTTTATAGCCGAAGGGGTTGTAATAATACATTTCCGCTGAACCGATTTTGATACGTTACGTTATTTTATACGTACGAAACATACAGCAATATTTAAGTTGTAAAAATAACTACAAAATCCTAATAGTGCAAATATGATCAAGCTACTGAATGTTGCTCCAACTCCGAACAAATAAACAAACAGACACGAAGAAAATCTAATATATAAAATTCTCGTGTCACAGTTTTCATTGCCATACTCCTCCGAAACGGCTTGACCGATTCTCATGAAATTTTGTGAGCATATTGAGTGGGTCTGAGAATCGGCCAACATCTATTTTTCATACCTCTGAGACCGGGAATAACATTCCACGCGGGCGGAGCCGCGGGCTTCAGCTAGTAAAATATAGATTTGGACTCAGAAGCCCTAAATTAGTCGATTAGTTAATTTGTTTAATTTATCTTGAATGTACTGTCACAGCTATTTTTACAATTTTATAATAGTACATGCGAAAGTAACTTTGTATGTCTGTCAGGCTTTCACGCCTATACCGCTGAAGCAATTTAGATGAAATTTGGTACAGAGATAGTTCGAGTTCCAGAGAAGGACATTAGCTAATTTTTAACCGTCTGCGAAAAAGGAGAGTAATGATTTTATTAACCGACTTCCAAAAAAGGAGGAGGTTCTCAATTCGTCTGTTTTTTTTTTGCGATAACAGCTAGTATTATACTCTCTTAAAATTAGGTTGATAATTTTGACAGCTCACGCCTATGAAGTATCGGATTTGTTTATGTCAAGTATACTTTAAAAAAATATCGTAGCACATATACGAGTACCGCCCACTTATCGTAGTGAAGCGTCTTCCAACAATACCACAGAATCGATCATAGACAAATAATTCGAATAAATCGAAATTATTTTCATTTAAATGCTAGTAAAGTTAATAAGGTATCTATAATATTTATTTGTAATATGATTAGCTAAGTATAATACAAACAAGCATAATGTAATTATATTTACCTAATTACCTAAAATAATAAAAACGGTTTTTTGTAACTATCGATTTAAAATTTTACGCAATCGATAATCGAATAGATTCATTAACGATTGGACACTATGGGGTGCCCTACTAAGAGCTGTCAAAATTATCATTCTAATTTTAACAGAGTATAGTATGGATAAAGAAGATTAATATTTACCTTTGCTCATGCAGTCGATTCCGAGGTTCGGGTTATTTTCAGCCACTTGTCTGGACTTCACTTCCGAGAGTGTGTCGATTGGAGATAGACCGCTGAAAACAAACACACAGTTATTTTATGTTCTACTAGCTGTTGCCCGCGACTTCGTACGCGTGAAATTTATGTTATAATGCCAATTTGATTGCTCTCTGCTTAGCACCTAGGATATGTAGCGTGATGATATATAGCCTATATGAAGACCCTACCCCTAGTTAATATTTGTGTAAAATTTGAATCAAATCTATTGAGTACTTTTCGAGATCCTTCCGGACCAAGCAAAGCAAACAGACAAACCGACAAACAGAAAAAAAGACAAAAAAAATTCTAACTATATTTTCGGCTTCGGTATCTTATGTCGAACACCCAGCGAGTATTCTTTTTTTAATATTTCCAATGTACAGTTTTGACTTTTCTATCATTTTATTATATGTATAGATTTATGTGAATTATGGGACCTGTTCCTGCTTTCCATGTGAACATATTCTCGGGATAAAAAGCATCTATCCCTGAACCAAAGTTCAGCCAGATCCGTTCAGCCGCGTGATTGAGTATTAGATAGAATAGTAATGATAAATGTGTAAGTTTGTGAAAATGCTTGGATGTATGTTACTTAATCACGCTTTAATGACTGAACGTATCTGGCTGAAATTTGGTAAAAAGCTTTATTATAAGCTGAATTAACACATAGGCTACTCTTTATCCCGGGAAAACGTTCCCAAGGATACAGGCATCTGTCAATACATATAATAAAATCGTAACAGGTCGCTGTCTGTACATGGAAGATAAATAAGAAGAAATATTATAGGGGGGCTTTATGAACGCAATAGAACCCAAAACAATAATTTTTAGAATTTTGTTTGTATGTCTGTATGTCTTGTGCTTGTGCACGCTAATCTCAGTAACCGCTTGACCGATTGCAATGCGGTTTTTTTTGTTGTGTTGAGGTTTTCTCCATTTAACATTTAGCGTTTATTTCATGTCAATCGGTTTATAAATAAAAGTTATAACACTTTTAAGAATCAGATATTTTGAAAATTTTAATTGTAGGGGTTTCTTTGAATGTAAGTGTAAATCTAAATTGGCGTGTTGGCTTAATCATAAAAGAGCCTAATGATTAAGACTACTTTAAAAGAATTCGAAAAATTTTTAAAAAATTAAGTGACCACTGAATTGAACAGAAAACAAACAGGGCAGTTTCACACGCTGCTTGATGAGTCTGACGAAGAAATACCTCTAAGTCTTTTTTTTACGTTTACGTCACATAAGGTGTTACATACACCTTATGTGACGTAAACGAAGTTGCGGGGTCAGCTTGTATGAATATACTTACAAAAAAGTAAAGTCTTACCTGTTCTCAGAAAGAGCCAACGGGATAGCTTCTAAAGCATCAGCGAAAGCTCTATAAGCGTATTGATCTAGAGAAGACAGCTTGTCTGCAGCTTGAGCTACGGCTAGAGAACAGGAGATCTCTGCCGCACCCCCTCCGTATACTACGCGTGAGTCCTGGGGAACAGACACACGGTTAGATCAATTTGTTATGATGAGCAAGCGCTCGTGGCTCCGTTATAGATGGGTTTTCATCATGTGACCACTTTGTGACATTTATTTGCGAGCGTTTCTGTGCTTTCAAATGCAGTAAAATGGCAATCTTTCAGCCATGGTAAAGGCCTTATGCGCGGCTTGTAAAATTTTAACAGCAACAGTAAGCGCCAGGCAGTCACAACCTGTCCCTGTCCATTTCAACACAGCAATACGGCTCACCATCTATTACGTGGGACAAATTCTATAAAGGCGTGCTAAAACTATTCTATTGCTTATTTTTTTCTTAAATATTTAAAAAATATATGCAAACAATGTTGCAGACTTACCAACTCTTCCTTCTATGAACAGTATCTCATTTTGATATACAAAATTGTACATAAAAAATGTATACTATTCCTTCAACATGCTCGTACAAGCTACTCAATAATCACCTGCACTAGACTCCGCACAATACACAAGGCATCGTGCACGGACCGCTTGGCTTCCTCCACGATCATGCGGTTACCTCCTCGCATGAGGACGGTCACCGCTCTGCTGTTTGACCACAGGCATGTGTACCATCCCTTCAATGTGCTCATACAAAGCTACTCAATAATCACCTGCACTAGACTCCGCACAATACACAAGGCATCATGCACGGACTGCTTGGCTTCCTCCACAATCATGCGGTTACCTCCTCGCATGAGGACGGTCACCGCTCTGCTGTTTGACCACAGGCATGTGTACCATCCCTTCAATGTGCTCATACAAAGCTACTCAATAATCACCTGCACTAGACTCCGCACAATACACAAGGCATCGTGCACGGACCGCTTGGCTTCCTCCACGATCATGCGGTTACCTCCTCGCATGAGGACGGTCACCGCTCTGCTGTTTGACCACAGGCATGTGTACCATCCCTTCAATGTGCTCATACAAAGCTACTCAATAATCACCTGCACTAGACTCCGCACAATACACAAGGCATCGTGCACGGACCGCTTGGCTTCCTCCACGATCATGCGGTTACCTCCTCGCATGAGGACGGTCACCGCTCTGCTGTTTGACCACAGGCATGTGTACCATCCCTTCAATGTGCTCGTACAAGCTACTCAATAATCACCTGCACTAGACTCCGCACAATACACAAGGCATCATGCACGGACCGCTTGGCTTCCTCCACGATCATGCGGTTACCTCCCCGCATGAGGACGGTCACCGCTCTGCTGTTTGAACACTCCTCGATGACCAGCATCTCTTCCTTTGATGTGCCAAACGCTGTAAGAGATATTATTTTATAAAATATACAAAGCTTGGTATTCTGTGTCACAGAATCTTATACTAAGAGGATGTCCTCAGCTCTACTCCCATAGAATTGTTTGTGTTCCCACTTCAGCTTCCCATGGGAATTTATTTAGTAGATAAAAAGTAGCCAGAGGAGATTTCTTAAAGAAATAAGCAGTGACATTGTATTTTTTTTTTCTAACTACATCTCTGTATAATACATGAGTGTACATAAGGGGTCGTCCATTAATCACGTGAGGCTCGAAAGGGGGGGGGAGGGGGTCTGACAAAAATCACGAAACATCACCAGGGGGGGTGGGGGGTGTAGTGAGATATCACGTGTATTTATTTCTATCAGCAACTTTAGAACCCTGAATTTAAGATCACTGTAATTTCTGAACAAAAAAACCTACAATATTAAAACTTGTATGGAATAATTCATAAAGGACTTAATTCCTTTCTTACATTAGAAATTAATTGAAATCGGAATACCTTTGCGTTGATCATACAACACAAAAATCATTTTGTTTTTGCATCGTGTCTCCCAAAGGAACCGCGCAGAATATCGGCATCAATCCGATCAATAATAATCTCAAATTATGTCATTATTATTTAGAATGGTACTATCCATAATTTTGGCGTGATACCGAAAGACATACACAAAAAAACTATTTTAGCTTCAGCATCGTATGTACCTATTGAAATTTACATAGATAGAATGTCTAGTAAAAAAGGAGGGACACCGCGGGGTTTAGTGGGTAGGTGCTAGGATGATGATGCCAAACCGCGTTTCCCCGTAACAAAAAAAAAACGCAGCTCAGTCCACGTGGATATCGAGAGTCGTGACCAAAAGCAATTGTACTTTTTTTCATAACTTCGCTACTATTTAGCCAACTGCGATCAAACTAACGTAAGATTTTAAGCTTGACAAACTGACACCTTCTTTATTAGCTCCAAAATTATGAATATCATATAGAAACACGACGGGAGTAAATGCAACGGGAGATATATTAAAATATTAATACCATATCTGTCAAGTTGCGCGGATTAGCTAGAAGTTTGGATAATAATAATAATAATAACTTTATTTATTTTCTTTCACAAAGGTTTTTCGTTATCACTATACAATTACATGATTTTGACCACAGGTAATAACAATAGAGACTTCTATGTATAAAATTTTAAAAAAAAACTTTGTAGTTACTAAAATACACGTGATTCGGCCCAGGGGGGGAGGGGTAATCTGAAACCTCACCAAATATCACCAAGGGGGAGGGGGGTCCAAAAAATGCCCAAAAGAACCTCACGCGATTAATGGACGGCCCCTAAATTGTTAAATTAATATTTATTTAAGCTTAACCGCTTAACCGTCCAGGAACTTATTGAATTACATATACTTTAAAAAACAATCCGACTCGATGGGTGGCGCTACTTGACAATGTTTACGCAAAACAACGTGTGCCGGGGCCGGGTCCACTAGCAAATATGGCTTGGAATTGTATTCAAATTCCCGCATCCCATGGGAATTAATTCGAAGGATAAAATAAATAGCCTATGTTTTCAAACACTTATCCAAAATATATCACCATGCTTCGGAAGGCACGTTAAGCCGTTGGTCCCGGTTGCTAGTAAAATGTCAGTTGTTAAGCCAAGTTGAAGGCTTTATTTCAACAGCAGGCAGTCACAACCTGCGCCTGTCCATTTAAACACGGCAATACGGCTCACAACGTATTACGTGGGACAAATTATAAAAAGGTGAAATGTGGGTATATAATATGCCTCTGCCTACCCCTTCGGGGATAAAGGCGTGATGATGAACATATCACCATAATTATCTAAAAACTTAAAAAACTAAAAGAAATTCTTTAAGTTATTTTTTTTTTTTTTTCTAATTTAAGTTATTTTAGACCATGATAAATTACAGTCAGATGCTTTCAGCCATTAGACCGTGAAAGAGTAACATCCATCCAAACACACAAACATTCACATTAACAATGTAAGTAAGCACAATACTCACTAAGCTCTCGAACAAGTCCACAAGACCCAAGCTTATCCGGAGTCAACTCCTCAAACCGAGGCACAATCCTGCCTCCAGTAGCGATGGCTATCAGCTCCATCTCGGGACCTCCCACCCACCGGACGGCTGGCAGACCCTCGGATAGGAGAAGGTGGTTGGCTTCATCGTCGAATCCCCATTGGCAGATGGCGAGGGTTGCTCCGGCTTCCTGTGGTTTAAATTGTTGAATAAGTGTATGTTTGTATGTCATACACATTAGAGAGGTGCTGTGCAGTCCTGAGATGTGTAAATGAATTGTGGTGTTGAAAAATGTGTTTTCGTGTTATTATTTGCTGGCATTTGGAAGGCTGGAAGTGGTCATCTTGCTCTGCTACATTCTCAAACAATATGTTAATAAATAAAATACACACACACATGGTCACGCTTTTATCCCCAAAGCGGTAGGCAGAGGCATGCACACATCACTTTTTTTTTAGAATGTGTCACTTTTTTTTAGATGTGTTTTTTAGAATGTATGTATGTTATAGGTGGTGTGCCGTATTGTCACTATCGCAGATTGTGACTACCTGCTGTTAAAAATTTTCAAGCCGCCTATAAAGGCCTTCTACTTGGACTAACAACTGCCATTTTACTGGCAACTTGGACCAACGGCTTAGCGTGCCTTCCGAAGCACGGAAACGCTCAAATTAATGTTACAAAGTGGTCACATGGATGGTCACCCATCCAAGGACTGGCCATAGTGAAAGTTGCTTACTGCAGTCATCGTTTACAGAACACTGAGTCCGCGGGGTCACAAGCGCTATGTTAATAAATAATTGAGGACATTCTCTCACAACTTCATCTAGCCGAAATTAATCTAATGTAAGTTTGTGCTATGGGATCTAGACAGGGAAAATGTCAAAAACTCACCTTAACACGTCGCACCATTTCCAAAAACTTCTCATGCTCATACTGTCTCAGTTCCTTGTACTCGTCGACGGAGCCCACTTGCAACTTATGCTTGGTTTTGGGCTTGGGCGGCTCGAACGGGCAGGTGAGGATGGCTAGTTTTGCGTTCTGTGGAGTGTAGAAACAATCAATTAGTTATGTTCAGTATCTACAAGTTATAGTGAGGCCTACTAGTCTATACATATGTATAACTAGCTGTAGTCCGCAACTTCGTACGCTGCATTATCTTTATATTGATATAAACTTTTTTATTTATGAACCGATTGACATGAAACAAACACTAAATGTTAAGTGGAGCAAACCGCAACGCAATAAAGAAAACCGCATCGCAATCGGTTGAGCGGTTGCTGAGATTAGCGTGCACAAACGTACAGACAAACAGACAAAAATTCTAAAAACCATTGTTTTGGGTTTTAAGGCGTCCATAAAGCCCCCCTATAATTTTTTTTGTTATATATCTTTAATGTACAGACAGCGACCCGTCACGATTTTGTTATATGTATTGATAAAAGTTAAAACTGTACATTGGAAATATTAAAAAAAAAAAAACTCGCTGGGTGTTTAACATATCATAAGTTGAACACCCAGCGAGTATTTTTCAAACTACATTTTCGGCTTCGGTATCTTTACCGAAGCCAAAAATGTAGTTTGAAAAATTTTTGTCTGTTTACTTTGCTTTGTCCGGAAGGATCTCGAAAAGTACTCAATAGATTTGGTTCAAATTTTGCACAAATATTAACTAGGGGTAGGATCTTCAAATAGGCTATATTATCACGTTAATATCCTAGGGGCTACGGCGAGAGCAATCAAATTGGCATTATAACGAAATTTTCACGCGTACGAAGTCGCGGGCAACAGCTAGTTATGAATAAAAATAAGTGAATATAAAATTATTGACTTGGAAATAAAAAAAATTGGTTTATCAAATTTGTCATGACTGTAAAGCTGTCTCCACTAGGGAATGCAATACCGGGATACCGGGATCCCGAAATACCGGTATCCCGGTATTTTTGCGGGACCAGTCCCGCACGTAAATCGTGCGGGATCCCGCGGGATTAGCGGGATTGTGCAAAGGTAAACGCCTTGTGTTATTCTGTAAGCGGAAGCGCACAAACTGATTCGGTTTGAGAAAGTTTTTTGTAATAGTGACGTAATATATAACCTAATAACGTACTTATTTGATTTTAGTGATTTAATCAGGGAGATTTGACTTCTCTTGTACTATAAAAGTATTCAATTATCTCGTACATTGCTTGCTGGCTATCTGACATGTAAAGTAAGGAGTCGTTTGGCAGACAAAAATTTTGACATGCTATGTTTTCTGCGCTTCTAATAATTTGCAGTAGCTATTTTATTATACTATACGATACTATACTATCTTCACGCCAATGAAAGTTGAAGAAGCAAGTGAGGTGTGTATGGACCGTGCCGTGTGGCGCTCGGTTCTTTCTGCCTACCCCGCAACGCAAGGGATTTGGCGTGAAGATAGCTATTTTATTACTTATATGTATATCGGTTTAATAATCTCAATACAAAAGTAATATTAAATAATTTATTTTTCCTTGTGCCCCGCGGACTCAGTGTTCTGTAAAAGATCACTGCAGTAAGAGTTACATTTACTATGGCCGGTCCCTTGATGGGTGACCACTTTGTGACATTTATTCGAGCGTTGCCGTGCTTCGGATGGCACGTTAAGCCGTTGGTCCCGTTTGCCGGTAAAATGGTAGCTAAGTCAAGTTGAGGGCCCGGCTCGTCTCATCTCATAAGCTCCTTTTCTCGAAATGTCCTTTCTCATTATGTCCTTGTCTCGAAATGTCCTTTCTCATAATGTCCTTTTCTCGAAATTTCTTTTTCTCAAAATGTCCTTTTCGCGAAATGTCCTTTTCTCAAAATGTCCTTTTCGCGAAATGTCCTTTTCTTAAAATGTCCCTTTCTCCAAATATGTGCACTACAGGATTAGCCCCACTCAATACGATTTGATAGGTTAGGTTATAAAAAAAATAACCACGAAGGCTAATGCGGAAGCCTCGCTGCGCTCCGCTCCGGCCTTAGCCTTCTAACCTAACCCTTCCAAGTTGGATTGAGTGGGGTTAATCCTGTAGTGCACATATTTTGAGAATGGGAAATTTTGAGAAAAGGACATTAGATATGAGATGAGACCATTTGCCTCGTCCTGCCTACCCCTTCGGGTATTAAGGAGGTGACTATTTTTCAGTTCTAGATGGAGGTATGATACAGAATTGTATTCTTTTCTCAATAACTTTCAGAAATATGCGGGATCCCGCAAATACCGGGATCCCGCGGGACTGAGATTGCTCAGTCCCGCAAATACCGGGATTACAATCTTGTTGCGGGATTGCATTCCCTAGTCTCCACACTACTCGCGAAGTTGGACGAATACGATAGTGTAGAGAGGCACTTCGGCACAGTATAAATATATGACTTCGGCTTACTTCGTCAAAATTTTACTTAGCCTCGAACAACTTTACCGAGGAACTTCGTTCAACTTCGCGAGAGTGTCTTCCATAAGAAGCTTAGTCCAGTTTTCTTTTTACAAAAAAAATATTATTAAATATAATGTATCATTATGCTAACTGCCGGAGTGAGCAGAGCAGTTAAGCAATAATGACTGTCACAAAATATGCCAATATTTCAACAAATTATTGTAAACACAGGGTTCTTAGATGTTGCCCACACAAGGGTATACTGGGTGTAACAAAATTACCTCTCCAAATTTCGTCACGTGACGTGGCATCAGTCAAGAAACATTACAAAAATGAAGAAAAAAAAATCACATGAATACTTTAACCGTAAAGCCGTTTTAAAGGTCCTATAAATTCCCTTTCTATCGCTACTGAGCGGCAGTAGAAAGCGACAACGACAGCCAGACGGGTGCTCTGTGTTTGTTTTGCGACGGCGACCATGTTACCTCGAATTGCCGCGGTAAAAAATGAATTCTAAATGTGCGACAAAAAGAAATGAAAAAAATTACCCCCCTTTTTTATTTAATATTTGTATTTGATTTCCGATGCCAAGTCATCTCATGAAATTTGGAGAGGTAATTTTGTTACACCCAGTATTAACCTATTACCCGATTTTTTGATAACACTTAGGTGGTAGACAAGCATACAGCCTACGTGATGGTGTGAAAGTGGTAACTTGTATTGATACAAACCTTTAGAGTCTTAGGCATCTGCGGGTGGCTCATGGTCTTATCGATAACAACTCCTTTGACCAGCATAGAGTCCTCCATACGACCTCCAACTTTGCCTTCCACTTTGATGAGCTCAAAATTCACATCGCGCTTTTCTAGATCAGCTACTGAAAGAACAGCCTGGAAAAGGTATAAAAAACTTAATCTATACATTTAATAAAATGATAGAAAAGTCAAAACTGTACATTGGAAGTATTTAAAAAAAAGTACTCGCTGGGTGTTCAACATAAGATACCAAAGTCGAAAATATAGTTAGAAAAATGTTTGTCTGTTTGCTTGGCTTTGTCCGGAAGGATGTCGAAAAGTACTCAATAGATTTGGGGTAGGGTCTTCAAATAGGCTACATATTATCACGCTACTTATCCTAAGGGCTAAGCACAGAGCAATCACATTGTCATTTTAACATAATTTTCACGCGTACGAAGTCGCGGGCAACAGCTAGTAAATAAATATACACAAAAACTACAATACATAATTTTTCTAAATGGATGGATCGATTTGAATGACTTTTAGGGTGTACATAGAAAAGGAAAGTTCCAAGCTCCGTTAAATATTCATTAAATTGTTTTATTTTCGTACCCGGTAAAAAACGGGACCCTATTGATGAAACTTTGCCGTCTGTCTGTCCGTCAACAGGCTGTTTCTCAGGAACCGTGATAGCTAGAGAGCTGAAATTTTCACAGATTATGTATTTCTGTTTCCGCTATTACAACAAATACTAAAATCAATAAAAAAAGAGGGAGGGGGGGTCAACAAACGTGATTTTTGACGTTTTTTGGTACGGAATCTTCGGTGCGCCAGTCCGACTCGCACTTGGACGGTTTTTTTAGTAGCAGCATCAGAAATAAATTTATCTATGAAAATTTCAGCAATCTAGCTGTCTCAGTTCATAAGACACATCCTGGTCACAAACAGATGGACAGCAAAATTCTACAAAACCCTAAAAACATTTTTCAACGGAACAGTCTGACAAAGTCATTTCAATATCAATACTCACATCAACAGCAATTTCAGCCATCAGCCGATGGCATTTCACAACCACCTTACTGCCAAGCGTGGTCATAGCCACCTTGATCAGATGCTCCCTGGTATCCTTGTTCACTGGGAAAGCTTCGCTGATGCCCTCGAGGTGAGAAAGAGCCGTTGCTGCCGCCATTTCAAAGCCATCAGCGATGCGAATGGGATGAATTCCCTTGTCTAGGAGTATGGAGGCTTGCTCCAGGAGAGCACCTGTGGAACGAAATCTAGGTTATTCTACTAGACTAAGTAATGTTCACGACTCCAACAATGTTTCATACAAATTTTATTTTAATGGTTTTCCTGAGACAAAAAGTAGTCTAGGTCATTTCCAAAGCTTTTCCAAATTTTAATCTATCTATAAGTACTTACGAAATTTCATGAGAATTGGTACAGTGGTTCAAGAATGAAAATTTAACAGATAGAATGTTAGTTAAGTACTAGTAGGGATTAATTTTTTTCACCTCGTAATCCCCAGTCATATCCCTAATTTCAAAAGTTTTAAAGGAAAGCCTCCCAGTTGAAATAGCATACATATCGGGCATATGCCACTGGACTGACTGCCCTTCACAACAAATACACAGGAACAAATTGCAAAGAAGTTACAAAAAACATCCCCAAAGAGAAAAAAATAATATATTTCTTTATAGTTTCTTACCAGCCAACACCACAACACCAGTGGTTCCATCTCCAATCTCATCATCTTGACTCTGCGCAAGTTGTACGAGTAGTTTGCCAATCTGATGTTCCACATCCATAAGTTTGAGAATGGTCGCTCCATCATTTGTGACAGTCACCTCTCCATCGGGCGATACCATAAGCTTATCAAGGCCACGAGGTCCGAGAGATGTGCGGAGAATGCTAGCAATTTGACGGGCAGCTTGAATATGAGACTAAAAATAAAGGAATAATGTTTCGAATTAAAAAACAAGTTTTATTATATTCAAATGGCCCGTGATGTAGCTTGATTTAAAATTAGCTAACAAAAAGCTAAGAAAGTAAGTGTAAGTTTTAAACTCGCAGATTTTTACAAGTTTAATGAATTTTTTAGTCAAATCAAACTTTACTATTGGAGTACATACATAGAATTATTATTTTACTTTTTATTTAACTTAAATTCTTGCCCCCATATTCATAATCGTTTATTAAACCTATTTTAGTTAAAACACATTTTAAGTCTATTGCTGTCTCTAACCATACTCTGTCATTGGTTAGAGACAGCAATAGACTTAAAGTGTGTTTTAACTAAAATAGGTTTAATAAACGATTATGAATAAGGGGGTTAGTGCTTATAGCCATCACAATATTGTTTTAAGACATTCTAAGATAAGAAGCTTTGATTACTTTTAGAACTAAGAAGTAATTTTAAAGATACTTAATAAATTGTTTGTTAGGACACTTCAGACACAGCCAAGGTAGATTTCATGGTAAATCAAGTTTATTTGAAGTATTTCATCATCACCAGTGTCATTCTAGTCTTAAAAACAAACTTAGAAAAATAGAGGTTCACTTCAGATATTAGTTTGGATACTTCATACATAACCCTCCAAAATATCAATTTTTTTATTGATTTTCAAATAAGAACTTCAGTTAATACAGCTTTATTGGGAAAATAATAAATTAAATAATGTAAGATTGTGGATCTGTGGGCTATGACTAACAAACTTTTAACAAAGGCAAACAGGTGTAGGCAGCTTCACTGTAATCATGTGATACAGTGCATCTGATTTTTAAAAGGTCAATTATTTGATAATACTGCTTTTTATAAGGATACTATGTCATCCACAAGCTTCGAATGAGGAAAAATTTCAATAATAACATCACTTTCATTCATGAAACGTTTATTTTATACGATAAATATAGAATTTTCCAATTACATCCAATGGATACGTTTAGGTTAGTCATCTAAATAAATAGTTGTAATTTTAGCGAAAACTGTGCCTATAATTACTTTGCTGAGTTTTTGAATAGGCAGTACGTACGTAGAGGTATAAATCTTTCAAATTAAATACTAAAATTACCTTTAAAGCATCGGTACCGGTAAGTCTTTTTTGACGATCCTGGTCTCTCAGGATAATAAATGGCCGGCCATACTCATCAAAGGCAACGGCCCCTGGGAACAGAGCCATATTTCAGATCGATATCACTGCACAAATTCAAGATGAAATCAGATTTTATTTCCAATTCATAGAAGGACGCAAAATGGAAACAAAAACCAAATCAAATGGTATAATTGTCACTTTGACAGTTTCACAACTTGAATTTGACATTTCTTACTTGACCACAGATGACTGATTAAACACTGATCTTTAATAGGCCCCAGAGACGATCATGCCTTGCAATTGTCAATCACGTAAATTATGAATGGAAGTTGCTTCAGTGTGCGTGATTGCTTTGCATGTTTGTGTGGATCGACGTATACGTGCACATGAAATTCTACGTTATTGACAATCGCCAATTGATCATGTCGGGACCCCTTAATAGACGACAGTTTATGAATAATAATATGATTTACGACCCGCGACCCGCGACTTCAAAGATCCCAATTAAAATACGTGTGCCTAAGTTTGTAATTTTATTCTAAGCACAACCAATAGTACAGATTTACCCCTTACCAGCAACTGGAATTCCTTTAATAAGATACCTACTTTTCCTAATGCTACTCCTAGGCTACTCCATGACACACCTTCAAAAGTTGAGGTCAGAATCAAGTTGTAGTTCTATGTTTCTTAGTTTCTTTTCTTATTATGATCGGCTATTATAAGCTCCATCCTGATCATTCCATAATTAGTGTTATGTTACGTTAATATCCATAAATTATGCTACAATTTTCGCTTACTGGACTTTGGTTACTATTTTCTTGTAGACAAAAGTTACATATCGAAGAAAATTTTATTAACTTTTGTACTCGTATAACCTGAAAAATTCGTTGTACCTACTGCTTATTTAGACCATCTAGTTCACTGATCTGTAGGTACTTTAATACAGATCAGTGATCTAGATCACAGTCGTTAAGCTTAGAACATTTTACTAAACTCAATGGTACAACAATGTTATTTTGTCCTCACCTACTAGATGGCGCTTTACTCAAAAAATAGATATATTTATGGTGGCAACATTGTATATTTTTAATAACGGTACCCGTCAACTCAACTGTCATTACTGTCAAACAGAAAACCGGCAAAACTTAGTTTCAAAACTTTCAAAGAAGTTTTCTATTTCTAGTTTTGTTTTCCGTAAAAGACCTGTATTTCTGTATTTTAACTACTTGGATTGCTTTTTGGATTTCGATTTCTTTACTTTAGCGTTTGACTGTGACTTGTGCTTTTGGACTTTGTTTGTTTTGTGATTTGGATATTGTTGAACTGGAAATGTCTGAAAAAAGGTGTTGTGTTCCTAATTGCGATAAATCTCGTAAGTATTCAATGTATGTACTATGAAACTATTGCAATCAATGTCAGTCAGTATACACTAAAAAGTAAACATAAGTACATTTTTATAAACACTACAGTTTACATTTTTCATGTATTTGATTTCAAAAGTAACGCTTTCTATGTCAAGCTTTACCCACATTTTTACCTTAGATTTTCAATAAAGGGAAAGCCTGTGAAAAAAAAACAGAAAAACTTAATAAATGATAATTATTACATACTTACTTGCAATTAATGTAAAGATCTGTCTTAAATTTCTTCATTTTAATTTACCTATTTTATAATTCTGATAGCTTTATATTTCCTAAATTCTATTATACTAAAAATCAATGTGTTTCTATTGGACAGGCCCAGAGGTTCGATTGCATAAGTTCCCAAACCCATGCAAGGAACCAGAGAGATTTCGCACTTGGCTGTATGCCATTGGGGGTGATATATTGGCACTGGAAAACAGTGCAATATTTAAGAACCGCAGAATTTGCCAACGTCATTTCATGCCACAGTACATATCTATCAAAATGTTGACTACTACTGCTATACCAACATTGCATATGGCAGGTAAGAAGCTACCAATTATGTATCTAATTGATTTGGAATATGATTGATTTTCTGTGTATTAAGTGGTTGCACTATACAACTCAGACCACCCTTAGATTTAGACTGTATGAAAATAGATTTTGACCAAATCTCAGACTTACCGATGATGTGCATATAAAATTTCATGCCTGGCAAACTTTGTTTTGCCATTTTGCCATATACTAATATTACTGTTACAAAATAAGGGTTGATAGGGCTTGTAAAAATTAGTATTTTTAAATGCTGTATTTGACTGCCTCTGTGGCATAGGGTAGTTAACTGCCTACTGGCCTTCCTGGGGCGGTCCAAATATTTGTGTGATCCACAAATGTTTGTTTCAGTTTGGGTATTTTCTATGTATAATATGTATTTATTTACAAATATATAAATATGTTTATCAGTTGTCTAGATCCCATAGTAAAAGCTTCATGCTTAAAAAAATTTCATAAAAATCATGGTCAAGCCATATTGGAGGAGTACAGTAACAAACACTGTGATACGAGAATCTTAGAATATAAATGACTAGTTTTAATATTTTTTTTAATATTTTTTCAGGGTTTGTTACTAATCGAAGGGAGCCATTGGTCATTACAAATCAATTTGAGCAGAATATGCAAATGGATCAAATTCCCTCAACTTCCAGGGGTATGTAATGTTTATTTCTTTTTATTCAGGGTACAGACAACAAATTAAATAAGGCAGATTATTATAATCTGCCTTATTAAATTTGTTGTCTAAGATCATATAAGACTGTAGACACATAAGGACAACGTCTGTGGCATGGCGCGATAAATAAAGAGGCGCGGTTCGGTCCCCGCTCAATGCAAATATTTGTTTGCATGACTATGGATATTTGCATTGGTCTGGTTCATTGGGTTGAGGAGGTCAGATGGCAATGAGAATCTTAGAATATAAATGATTAGTTATAATATGTTTTTTAATAATTTTTTAGGGTTTGTTACTAATCGAAGGGAGCCATTGGTCATTACAAATCAATTTGAGCAGAATATGCAAATGGATCAAATTCCCTCAACTTCCAGGGGTATGTAATGTTTATTTTCTTTTATTCAGGGTACAGACAACAAATTAAATAAGGCAGATTATTATAATCTGCCTTAATAAATTTGTTGTCTAAGATCATTATAAGACTGTAGACACATAAGGACAGTCTCTGTGGCATGGCGCGATAAATAAAAAGGCGCGGTTCGGTCCCCGCTCAATGCAAATATTTGTTTGCATGACTATGGATATTTGCATTGGTCTGGTTCATTGGGTTGAGGAGGTCAGATGGCGGTCACTTGACTGAAAATCCATACTTTCATTCAAAGCGATATACATGCGAAAGTAACTCTGTCTGTCTGTTATGCTTTCACAATCAATTCAATGTCAATAGATTTTTTATTCCAATTGCATTGTTTTTCAGAAATATTGCCAGAAATTTCAACTAGTAATAATGAAGTGCAAATAATTGTGTCTCATGACTCTTCTCTAAAACTAAAAAGAAAAACTACAAAAGGTAAATACTTATATTCAGTTTTGTACTTTTGCCATAGTATTTAGTTCACCGTGAAAATGATTTGGTCTTTACCATGGTCGACCTAGGCGGACAACCTTTGTGATGTAACGGTAGTGTGTTCAACTACCGATTCTGAGGTCGCGGGTTCAATTCGCTTACAGTGCAAATATTTGTGTGCATGATTAAGAATATTTGCATTTGGTCTGGGTGTTTAAAAACAATTATGAAAGTCAAAGATTGGTACTATTCTGGCACACAGCCGCTGTGTGAGAATCGAAGCCACCGGAAACATGTGGTGTCTACCTACCCCAATGGGATAGAGGCGTGAATTTATGTATGTATAATTAGCAGTTGTGCTCACTACTATCACAGCCCACAGATCATAGTTCTCTTTATACTGTGCTACTACCTCGCAACTTTACCATTTTACCAATTCCATAGTGCTCAACACCCTCTAATTCTAATCTATATTTGTAATGATAATCCAATTTCGCAATAATTTCAGAGAAAAGGGGTAAATCGTTATCAAGAATTTACTCGACTGAGGTATCTGTTCTCGCACGCCAAGTACAGAGGCTGAAGAAGACCAAAGCCAGTTATGCTACAAAACTGAAAAAGGCATTAGATCTATCAGAGAACATAAATTTTCAAAAAATGATAAAACGTTTTACCACTGCGGCTTCAATATTTACCTGTCTGCAATTCAGAGAAGTAGGTAAAAAGAAGTCTGGTCGCAGATACACAAATAAAGAAAAAATAATGGCACTGGCGCTGTATAAACAAGGCCCAAGAGCCTACAAATGGCTTAGAAATATATTTGTGCTCCCAACTCCTTTATCATTGAATAAAATGATAATAAGCGCTGGCTTAAAGCCAGGTATCAATGAAAATTTATTTAATGAGTTGAGAAAAAGGGCCTCCAAAATGCAAATCAACCAAAGACTATGTTCATTATTATTTGATGAGATTGCCTTAGCACCGCATTTTGACTACAAAAGAAGGACAGACATGATAACAGGGTTTGTGAATAATGGAAAATGCACTGAAAACATAATTGCAGACCATGCATTGGTATTCATGATAAGGGGAATCCAACACAATTATAAACAACCAGTGTCTTATACCTTTTGTCGTGGAACCACATCTGCAATAGAACTTGCTCAACAAATTGAAGAGATCATTAAAAAATTACAGTGTATTGGTTTTAAAGTATTGACTACTATTTGTGATCAAGGATCTACTAACGTGAGTGCTATCAATAAACTAGTACAAAATACCAAGGCAGACTATTTACGCCGTAATGACGAATTTAGAAGAGATGTATTTGAAATTAATGGAGAAGAAATCATACCTTTATTTGATCCACCTCACCTACTCAAAGGCATCCGCAACAATCTAATAACTAAGAATTTAAAATGTACCATTAAAAATGAAGTTAATATTGCTAAATGGGAACATTTAGAAATGCTACTTAAAGAAGACCCTGGGTTTGATGGACTTCGTATGCTACCGAAATTGACAGAAAGTCATATAAATCCGAAAAAAATGAGAAAAATGAAAGTGAAATGTGCTGCTCAAGTACTCAGCCACTCAACTGCAGTATTCATGGGATATCTAGCAAGTTAGTAGTTCTGTTAAACCTAATTAAGTATATATGTATTTGATATTATGTAAACAATGTGTAATATGTATATATTTAGAAAAATTATGCATCATTGTATAATCCATTCGGTTAAGTACATAACTCAACGTAAATAATCTCAATCCCTACTTCCCTACTAATATTATAAATGCGAAAGTAACTCTGTCAGTCTGTTACGCTTTCACGTTTGAGACCCTGGTAAGAACATAGGCTACTTTTTAACCGACTGCACAAAAGGAGGGTTATGATTTTACGCGATAAGGACTTCTGTGTGTTCATAATATTATAGTGAATTGTATAAATAACATGTACTAATATGTTTCAGGAAAAGGAATATTAGTAGAAGATGCTACGGAGACTGCCAGAGTACTGATTTTCTTTGACGAATTATTTGATTCTGTGAACGGAAGTTACCATAATTATAAGAATAAACCAGGCAAAAAGTTGCTTGGACCTCTGACACCAAATTCTGCCCATCAGAAGTCATGGGATGAGGCAAAGGCTGTTTTAAAAACAATGCGTTTTATTGATACCAAGAATAAAACAGTGCCTTCTATTACTAATTGGATACAAACCCTAGAAAATTTGGAATATTTAAAAAATAAATTGTTTAACAGCTACAATGTAAAGTCAATATGGCTGCGACATTTCAATCAAGACCCATTAGAAAACTTTTTTGGATGTATTCGTAGCCATGGATATCGGAACAACAATCCTACATGTGCAGCCTTTGAATCGGCGTTTGCATCACTATTGATAAATAATTTTAGTGGAAGACACTCCCCTGGTGCAAATTGTGAAAAGGACAAATGTTCAATGTTTTCATCATTAAAAAAGATATTTTTTCAAAATTTGCCACCTGCCGAATTAGAATGCGAAGAAATTGATCTAAATGATTTAAATTACGAATGTAAAAACATTAAAATGAAAAAGGACAATCCTATATTATGGTCTGCATTGGAATATGTATCCGGATATGTAATAAAGCAAGCTAAATTGAAAATATTTAAAAATTGCGAATCCTGTACAGCGTGTTTTATTAAAAAAAACATTGACAGACAAAGTGCAATTGCTTGCAAAGAATATGAACAAAGTGTTCAATATTTGACATATCCCACCGATAATGCAATAGAATACTTTTCTGTAATACAAGATACAACCATGCATATAATAAGAAAAAGAAATAAAGAAAAAGGCATTAAAAATTACATTAAGACACTAATTAGCATCAATTATAATTATAATTTTATTACATGTCCGCTACACAAAAAAAAAGTAGTTGAGTTCATTGAAGAATTATCATGTAATTTATTTTTATACACTTGGTGCAAAGACTGCAACAAATTATTAAATGGAATGAAAACTACGTTTTCAGAAGAAGATATTATTCAAAAACAATGCTTTGAATATTATAAAAAAAGACACAATAAATAATATATGTCGCATATTTCTTGTACTTATTTATTTAATTACTAGCTGATATCCGCGGCTTGGCCGCGTGATATCGGTACCCGATCCCGCTTCCCTTGATATCGGTACCCGATCCCACTTCCCGTGATATTGGTACCCGATCCCGCTTCCCGTGAGAATATTTTTCCGTAATGTAAAGCCTATATGTTATTCCAGACTATAAGAGATTGTACCAAATTTCAGCCCAATCCGTTCAGCCGTTAGATCGTGATTGAGTAACAAACATTCAAACATCTTTACTAACTTTCACATTTATAACATTAGTAGAATTTCCATTATAATAAAAAATGCAAGTAGACATAAAATTAATTGTGATGGATTCAGTCTAAACGACCAAAACTAATAATAATAAACCACGATTGAATCCGTTAAAATTAGTTTTATTTCAATTTGTATTCTCAATAACTTTTGAAAGCCTTAAAATAGTACAAATAAGTAGCTATACGTATGTACAATACACTAAATATGTAGCTATACGTATGTACAATACACTAAATAAATGTAGCTATACGTATGTATACAGATCTTAAGTACTTTGGTTATGGTTATGTATACGAAATTTTTAACTCTGTCCCTAGTCGCTTGAGGCGCTGCAATCGCCAACCATCGAGCTTACACTCTATCTCCATATATTCAATATACTCTGTGATCTAGATAGTCAAAGACCTACTGCCGGCTGGATATATATATTATGATTGTACATATTATAGTCATGTCACGCCCCTCCCATTTCACCACTAGTTTTTGTCCCACGTAATTGTTGGTGAGCGTATATTTGTTTCTGTTTTTATCCCCGAAGGGGTAAGCATAGGCATGGTTCAAGCTTACATTTCACCATTAGTTTTTGTCCCACGTACCTAATTGTTGGTGAGCGTATAACTACCCGCAGTTAAAAAATCAACTATATTGTAAGGCTTTCAACTTGGGACACTCGGAACTTACTTTCTGAAGCACGGAAATGCCACAAATGTTCACCCATCTCAGCCACTTATTGTAACGATAAGCACTTTACGCAGTGATCGTTTGCAGAACTATGCTAGCTGGAGTACAAGCGATACTTCTGCGGTTCTTTTATTATATTAAACTCGCCAAATTGACGTCGCCAGCCAGATGGAGAGTCATGGCGCATCCAGCGGCGATTGGGGGCCACTCTCACAGTCCGTAAGACTTTTAACAGTAGCAAGTTTTCGACCCTGTAATGTGCCTCTTCACGCTCCGTTTGAAGAACACAGGATTGTAAGAGGGAGGATACACGTGCGCTAGCAGGTCGTTCCAGGTTTTTATTGTTCGACAGAGAAATGGATCTTTTGAATCATTCAGTTCTAGCGAAGATTCTCTCCACCGTGTGAGAGTGGCACCTTTGTCCAGCAAGTCACAAGTGTTCTTCGAAATCGGAAAGGAGAGGGCGGGCTTAGGTTGAAGAGTTTTTCGGAACACTCACCGTGATAGATACGGTAGAATGCAGCAAAAGATGCAATAGTTCTTCGCTGCGCCAATGGCTCCAGCCTTTCCGTTACGTCTTGTCAAGCAAGTATCTAGCGGAGTCGTCCCAGAGGTGAGAGCAGTATTCGACGCAAGGACGAATCTGCGTTTTTTTACAGCAGACTTGAGCAGACACCTCTGATGGGCTGTAAAGAACCGCTTCACCTTGTTTAGGACTCGCTAGTTTTCTCGAGGCTAGCCCAATACATCTCTCAATATAATTTAGAGATTGAGCTCGCACCTATGCCAAGGATATCCAGCGAAATCGTCGTATTTTGAAGAGAGGGTAAGAGTACGATAGGGGATTTTTTGCTGTAAACAAAGTTTTTGGATACCCATTGTGAAATGCTGTTCAGGTCCCCGTCGAGATCAGCCACAAGTTGCAGTCTTCTCTCCTCAACGTCAGTCCTCGAGGCCGCTGGACGGGCCGAGTAACTTCCGTGCAGAGTGCTATCGTCTGCATAGCAATGCATTCTCCCGAGGGACAGCATCTTATTAAACCTATGTAATGCCCGGCACGCGTTGTTCGGGATCGGAAAGGAGAGCGGGATCAGGTTGAAGAGCTCTTCAGAACATTCGCCGTTATACATTCTCTAGAAGGCAGCCAAGGACACTATGGTTCTTCGCAGCGCCAATGGTTCGAGGCCTCCCGTCACCTCGGGACAACCAATTATTCGGATAGCACGTCTTTGCATAGCGTCAAGCGCGTCTAGTAAGTATCTCGCGGAGTCATCCCAAAGGTGAGAACAGTATTGGACGCAGGGATAAATCTGCGTATTAAAACGATAAACATAGTTTTTCCGATAATTTTATTTAATGTAAGTATAATAATAAAGTAGCAACACCACATGTTTACATTTGTTTACCGCCATCTAGCGGAACAGAAGCCGAATTACTTCGGAAGCGATTAATCCTGAATCGCGCTATAAACATTTCATTCAAAGTCTATTGTGCAAAATCACTCTTTTTCATAATATAGAATTCAAACACCAAGTCCTTCTGAACTAAGTTATTTTTCAAAATACTGGTAGACCTTAAAATGTAAATTTTATCACTTTCTTTCCAGATTATAACAAGAAAGATAGCTATAACAAAATAATAAGGTACAGAAAGCAATCTCATGTATCTACTTGCAGCTATTCACAGTCTCCCTCAAACAAGTATCGAAATTACTAAATTCCTCTGACCTGGAGTCCATAAGCGGTATCTACACAAATTAGATAGTACAGATGGAAACCTACATACTAAATTCGCTGAGGCTACGCACACATAGACAACGCTCACTCAGTTCACAGACACTGATTGGTGCGCGAGTGTGCGTAGCAGAGGGTAGGTGTAAAAAAAAGTTCATACATTAGATTGCGCTCTGTATAAGCCTCGCAAGTTGGTAATGCGCTGGAACCTTGTCATAATGACAGCTAAGTGACGTCATCGTGACGTAGCGCGAGCGCGCGCTGGCCTCGCGATGCTGCGTACGGTATTTTTTTTAGTACTGACTGCTCGACGGTAATACGTCACCAAGTGGTCACCAAGATGGCCGCCAAGCGCAATATCAACGTGCGGGGCTTATACTATTTTTATTTTGTGGTGTCTATGTGTGTGTGTAGCCCGAGCGCACTTTGTATATAGATTGCCTTCTGCACTTATTATTTTGTGGTATACTGCTATCTTTTTCATCTGTAGTGCAACAGAAAAGGATAGCAACAGAATTTACAGAAAAATCACTTTTATAGCTTTAGTAATTCTATAGTATGAAAAGGAGCGAGATGAATTGATGTTAGATGTATTGTAAAACAAATACTTAAATCTATATTCTTCATGACTATTCACCCTCTTACATCGTCAGCTCCTGTAATGAAAATTTTAATTACATTAGTCTAAGCTTGTGCTATGGGATCCAGATGACTGATAGACATACTTATATATTTCTAAATACATACAAATTGTACATAGAAAAAACCCACTAGTTCCGCTACGGAACTACTGCCGCGGAACTACTGGGAATGATCCTACCGAATGCGCCACCGAGGCAGTCAATTGACAAAGATGAATGCTTATGTTTTGAATTGGATCTTCTAAGATTTATGGATTACCCGCGTGAAATTCGGTACCCGTTCCCGCTTCCCGTGGGAACATTTTTACGGGATGAAAGTAGCCGATGTGTTATTCAAGACTATAAGCTATCCATGTACCAAATTTCAGCCCAATCCTTTCAGCCGTTAGAGCGTGATTGAGTAACAAACATCCAAATATCTTCACAAACTTTCACATCTATACTAATATTATAAAGAGGAAAGATTTGTTTATTTGCTTTTTGTTTGTTTGTTTGTAACGAATAGGCTCCGGAACTACTGGACTGATTTGAAAAATTCTTTCACTTTTGGAAAGCTACACTCTTTGCGGGTAACATAGGCTATATTTTATTCCCGTATTCCCTCGGGAACGGGAACTACGCGGGCGAAATTGACTTCCGCTAGTTTATAATATTACTAGGACTAGGATATTGTTATTTTTATTTTTAAACAACCGCGGTTTTTAACACTCATACTTATAGAATTCGGGACTTCACGCGAAATACTATTTACTTACATTCAACGTCGGTGAATGTAAGTAAATAGTATTTTGCGTGAAGTCCCGAATTCTATAAGTAGGACTAGGATAGTCGGATTGGGCACAAAAATACCAAGTTTTTATCTTGTATAGAATTTTCGTCCTTCACTAAGAATCTTACATGCAAATTCAGAAAACAAGAAAATTACTTTACCTGTATGAATAAAGAGGATTATAGTATACATAGATGCCCATAAAGGGAGGAAGGGGAGGGATAGAGAAGTGTGTACGTACCATTATAGCGTTCACAATGTCCGACTGGTTGTTCCGTAGTGCTCTAACGGCCTTCGCTCGAGAGACGTTGGCCTGTGACATGACTATCTCCACATCCTTATCGTCCACTCCGGTCTCGTCTACTCCCTCTTCGTCTTCTTCTTCGGCTATTGGTGCGACTGTCTGTTGAGAATGAAGAAATATTCATCCATCAATTCAATTCAATTCAATTAGCCTTTATTTCAGAAATTATTAAGTACATGCATTATTACCAACATAATGAATAAATATTACAAATTAAATTACATTATTCAATTATAAATTCTAACATAGTTATCATTATTTACAAATTCACACTATATTTCTGATTGTCCGTCGACAAAGGCCTCCTCAAGCTGTCTCCAATGTAGCCTGTCTAGAGCTATGAGAGGGTATGTCTTGAGGGTGTGGTCATAGACCCCCACGGTGACCAACCGGGTTGGGGGTGATTCACACATTCATCCATCAATGTTAGATCAATACATCAAAAAGAAAAGGTATGTTCAAAAGACAAGTATGCTAAACTGCATGCTACAATAGACTTTAAAAATATTATAAACCTATTTATGAATTGCAAAACCCACTTAGGTCCGTGGTTTGTTATCGAAAATGCGATGGACCCAGTATGTCACAAAGCGTACTCCATAAGCCTTCTTTTACCTATTTCTTTCTAATAAGGTGCTAGACAGACGACGGGGCGGGCCGGGCTTTTTGTCCGCGACGCGTCTGCCTGTCGATGCCCGCGGCTGCCCGCACCGCGTACGCAACGCACACGACGGGCGGAGGCAGTCAGTTCACGACGTTCGTTCTAGCGAAGCGACGGAGCTAGCCGCCCCGGCCCGCCCCGCGCCGCCGTCTGCGTTACTTCATACAAATTGGTTTGTGTGATCCATGGCGGGTAGGCCGGGTAGCCGCGCCGCCACTGACCGGGGCGGACACTTGCGGTGCGGTCTTTTTGCCCTTCGTGTGCGTTGATAGTATAGGATTCCCTTAGCGCTATCGTGCGCGGTCAAATTGCCCGGCCCGGCCCGCCCCGTCGTTTGCTATGCGCCTTATAAGCATTCTTTTTAATAGAAGTTTATTTATCTGATCGTTGGAACATTAAAAGAATGTAGAGTTAGACACTTCAGACACAGCCAAGGTAGATTTCATGGTAAAATCAAGCTATGTGAAATATTTTCGTCATCATCAGCATCTAAGTTACAATCATCTGAAAAAGTATATTGTCCTTTGGGTTTATAATTAAGTTCTAATATGGTATAGGAAACAAGTGACATTTGCCTTTAGTTACAAAACACGTATAAGACAAGAGACATTTATCAAGCTGCTTACTAATTTTGATATCAATGTACAGTGTCTAATATAATGGTTTTCGGTCGGTCCCTGTACAAAAATGCCAAATTTTCTTCAAAAAACTTACTGTGCCAGCAGCAGCCGTATCAGCACCAGGGGCGGCAGTCTCAGGAGCCTTGAACCTCTCAGCGGCAGCCATCGTGGCTTGTTGTGACAGATCCTCGATCTTGGCCTCACCGAACACTATGTACGTGTCCGAGTGGGGATTCTTGTACACGTCCGGGGAGTTTATCACGAATAGGATGTTCTTTGATTTGCGGATTGTGACCCTGTTGACGCCTTGGACCTGAAAATTTAATATTAAATTTTAGTAAATATTTGCAATAGACTCACCACATATTCGCCTACCTCCTCGGAGATAAGGCGTAACTATTATGTATGTATGGTGATTAAGGTTTGAATCTCATTCAATGTAGACAGTATTTTCAATCACCTTGTAATTTTCGTGGATTTATAAAAAAAAGTATTAGTGGCGGATTGATTGCAATTCATTTGTAATCTAATTAGAGGATATCCTCAGCTCCCTGTGAAATTCTGTTCCATTTCTTGCATTCCCATGGAAACATATTCCAGAGATTTAAAAGTCTTGTGTTATTTATTATCTATCCCTGTAGCTTCCAGCAAATACTGTTCAGTCTTTAGAGTGATTGAAAAATCGGCCAAGTGCGAGTTAGACTCGTCCATGAAGGGTACCATAGCAGCAAGTAACACAATACAAAATCTATATATATAAAAATCAATGCCACTTTTCGTTGTAATTTTATAACTCAAGAACGGGCTCACCTATCCAAACCAAATGTTTAGGCTTTCTTCTGACTATTTAGTAGATGGTTTATGTGAAGTTTGCACAAAATCGGTCGAGCGGTTCTTCACTTATCACGCAAACGAAGTTGCGCGGGTCAGCTAGTTTCTTATAGTTCTTTGTAACTTTGATTGATGTTTTAACACATTCCCAGTGGTAGTGATTTTTCTAACCATAAATTGCGGTTTATGACGTGTTAAAAAAAAACTACCAACTCTTTCTCGTTCAAACTAATTTTCGTTGGTAGTTTTTATGGCAATGTACATCATACATTTTTTTTAGATTTGTCATTCTCTTGGTTTAGAAGTTAGAGAGGGGGACACACACATTTTTCCACTTTGGAAGTGTCTCTTGCGCAAACTATTCACTTTAGATAAAAATGATGTTAGGCACCTAAATAGCAATTTTGAAGACCTATCTATATAGTATGAGATTGATGAAAAAAAAAATTTTTTGAGTTTTAGTTCTGAGTATGGGGACCCCCAAAATTTTCTGCTTTTTTTCTAGTTTTATATAAAAATCTTAATGCGGTTCACAGAATACATCTACTTACCAAATTTCAATAGCATAGGCCTTATAGTTTCAGAGAAAAGTGGCTGTGACATACGGGCAGACAGACAGACAGACATGACGAATCTATAAGGGTTCCGTTTTTGCCATTTGGCTACGGAACCCTAAAAATCGTGTTTAAAATATTTGTAGGATGTTTATGTGACTGCCAATGTCTGTCTCCTACCTGATGGTAAATTATTCCAGTCCCATAATTCAAATTAATGTTTTCATTCATTCTGTTTCCTCATGTTTTATACATGGGAATAAATTGTAAGATTCCTTTATCAAAAACTCAAACCACTGTGAATTGAGTCCTATGTCGGATTTTGGGTGAAAATGTTTTCAGATTTGTATTTCCCTTTTGATCGAGTTACCTTAAACGCGAGATGCCAATGAAGGTGTTCTGCCTAAAAATAAAGTTTGCCAAAAAAGCTGTTTGCCTTAAGTGAGAAATGCCGATGAAGCTGCATGTCTGAAATGTGAAGTCGACTAAGAAGCACATTGCCTAAATTTAATTTAACTATAAGGCAGTTTGCCAGAAATACAAGATGACTGAGAGGTCTGTTTGCTCTAAACGAAAAATGACAATGAAGCAGCATGCCTGAAATGTAAAATGACTAGGAAGCCGATTGCCTGAAATACTATAATAAATTTAATGTCTGCATAGCCTTAGCAAAATTGGCAGCGAAGAAAAGAATTACCTCCTTTTGTCAATCAAAAGGGGGTAATTCTTCTTTAAAAGTAAGATGCCAATAAATGGCTACTGGGACCATATTTGCTAATCTCTATAGAAAACTAGGCAGGTGTCGGGGTCGAACCCTCTGTGCTTTGTTGGACGGATCGGACAACGCGGATATTTTACTTACCTACACTATTATTGACGGAAAAGTTTTCAAGTGACCAATGCTACAATTATATTTCCAGTCATAGACATTACATTACATAAGGCATTTAACCGCTTAGGTATTTTACTTTGAAAACATTTTACTACTTAGGCATTTTGCTGCGTAGGTATTTAACCACTTAAATATTTTGCTTCATAGGCAACGACTTTAGGCAATGTGCTTCTTAGTCGACTTCACATTTCAGACATGCAGCTTCATCGGCATTTCTCACTTAAGGCAAACAGCTTTTTTGGCAAATCTTATTTTTAGGCAGAACACCTTCATTGGCATCTCGCGTTTAAGGTAACTCATTCAAAAGGGTTTGTATCCCTATGTAGATATGTTTGTTACAAATAAACTCAAAAACCACTAGACAGATTTCGACAATTCTTTTACCTTCAAATGCTACGTTATCCCTGAATAATGGCTATACAGGATGTCCCAGAACTCGACGTCAAGCCGGAATCGGGTAACAGGCTCGGTCATAATAGTTGTCAGAAAAATAAAAAAAAAATCTAGGTCATTTTTATTTTTTAATTCCTGTTGCTACAGACTTTTTAGTTTTGTTTTTTCTCTAATGTAACCCTGAATACTTTTTTTTAAAGTCTAAACTGAAATTTAAAGTCAATTTCTCTAGCTCGGAAGTAAAATGTCACCATTTGCCCAACCAAAAATTCAAAATATTTTTTTTTAACATCCATAATTTTTATAATACAAGACCTAGATTTTTTAAAATATTTTTCTGACAACTATTATGACCTAGCCCGTTACCTGATTCCGGCTTGACGTCGACTTCTGGGACACCCTGTATGTATTTTATTCCTATAGTCTCATGGGGTCAGAAATGACGCGGAAGAAACATCATTAGCTAGTTTTTACATTTAAAAGTTCTAGTGGTCCATAATGTTAAATGGTCTGAAATAAAGAGAAAAGGTATACTTACAGGTTTGAGTCCCAGTTTGCTCATGATCTTGCGTGCCTTCTTTTCGCCGCGTGACTGTTTGGCTTTTGAAGGGATGTCCAAACCAGGAATTGGGTTGGCAATACCACCAGCTCCGGGTGCTCCTGAAAAAGATAATAATGATGGCTGTTATGGGGGCCGTTCAAGTATTACGTAATGCTATTTAGGGGGAGGGAAGGTCTTGTAAAACATTATGTTACAGGGGTACAGGGGAGAGGCATCTGAAATCTTATTTTGGTACAATAAATGCATTTACTAAAGTCTGGAATATCACAAATGTTATGGTATCATCATGGGAATTATGTTCCCATATAAAGTGGGGAGGGAATGAAAATTCCACACATCTATACTAATATTAAAAAGAGGAAAGATTCGTTTTTTTGTGTGTTTGTAACGAATAGGTTCCGGAAATACTGGACCGATTTGAAAAATTCTTTCGCTGTTGGAAAGCTACTCTTTGCGGTGAATATAGGCTATATTTTATTCCCGTATTCCCACGGGAACGGGAACTACGCGGGTGATAACTAGTGACCGACCGAAGTTTCGGTTTCGGTTTCGGTTTCGGCCAGTTTCGGCCAAAAAATCGAGTTTCGGCCGCAGTTTCGGTTTCGGCCAAAATGGGCCGAAACTTTCGGCCGGGCCGAAACTCACGTGATCATAAGTTTTGAGTGCCTGGCTCTGCTAGTGACGTGGTTAGGGTCAACTCAACCAGTTAATATGTTACTAACCGAAGATTTACAAAAGACTTCCAATCAATAGGTAGTTATAATAAAACAATTTTTACGGAATTCTAAAAAGGTGATCCAGGACATTACATAACCCTACCCCTTTGTTGTCGGTTCCGTTGACTTCGTTGGTCCTCTGTCTGTCTGTCAGCAGACTTATGCACCGTGATAGTTAGACAGTTAATTTTTTTACAGATGATGTATTTCTGTTGACGCTATAGCTACATAGACAAATTAATAATAATAAAGGGGGCCTCCCAAACAACACACGTGATTTTTTGCTGCTTTTCTTGTACGGAACCCTACGCGCGCTAGTTCGGCTCACTGTTGTCCAGTTTTAGTTATATACTTCTAGAATGTAACCAAAACCAGCCAAGAGCTAGTAGCAGGGCACCGTGTGGTTTTAGTCAGTAGGAGTTCACAATAGCATCTATGAGCAATTCCACGCGTAAAAGAAAGAAACTCATCTTTAGGTGGAGATATTTCTAAAACGAACACTTGAGAAGATTTATACCGTTGATTGATACTGTTAATTGATGGCACTTGGTGGAACTTGCAGCACCTATTGAAAAAATAACCGGCCAAGTGCGAGTCTAACTCACATACGGAGGGGTTAAAGCCTATTCGAGACATGAGGCCTAGCCGTCCGTCTGTCTGTTAGTCACGAGGCTGTATCGCTGGAACTGTGCCAGATATAGGCCTAAAATTTTCACCGTATAGTAGTCCTACCGACTAAAAACCACGCGTATCCTACCTAGCCTACGGTTGAGAGCCCCGAGTATGCCCTCGGAATGATGCATACAGCGGCCGCGGGGGGGGGGGGGTTATTGCTTTGGGGGGTTGTTCCGTTGTTATCCCGCTTCTTGAGCGGGGCGTGGATGAATCTCTCACGTCATGCTATCGGCCTGCCATGCCTCGCGCGTGTGGCGGGCGATGCGCGCACTGGGATACTCTTCGCCCCTCGCCGCCCCTTCCACGCGCTTCATAAAGACCTGCAGACGGTCGCTGCCCTCTCTTACTACTACGGCTGATCCACAGGTGATGTACCTCGCTCCATCATCACCTCGTGGCTGGATCTGGTGGTCTAGGAAACCTACGGAACCTTCCCCTACTTACTCACTAATTGTGCATCAGTGTTTTGTACCTATTTTAATAAACGCAGATAAGCTGCAATATTATACCAACCAATTTTTCTCAATTATCTCCTTGGTAATCCTCACTATATTTGGACTTGATAGGGTGGCTGACCCACCTATCACGTGACAATGGCCGGCTTCTGTAAAGACGATAAGCAGCCCCGTCACCGGTCTTAGGCCCCCGGTCATGGAGGCTGATAGTTTGGGGCGCCGCCGCAGACTGTGGAACTCGAGAAGCAGAGTTCTCTCCCGCTTCCTCCCCGCCGTCTCTTTTACGAGCATGACCTGCTCACAGGAAGAGGCCTACGGCCTCGTTCCAGCACCTCCTTGCGCCATTTTAAACAATCATGCAAGGGCCCTTGCCTTCAGGTCCCATAGAGGGGTCCCGGATAGAAGACATGCCGCCTCAACTGAGATCGTGCGGTATCTCCTTATCACCCTGATAGCCGTCGCCTTCCGCGGGCTAAGCAATCTAGCCGCATTGCTGGTCATCAGGATCTCCGCCCATACGGGGGCCCCGTATAGGGCAAAGTACAGTCTCCTGCAGGCAGCGTTGGGTCTCCTGATATTGGGCAACAACTGCGAGAGTGCGGCTGATGTCCCTCCCTCAGCTATGGGACCAAACTTCGGAAGTGGTATCTGAAGTTCCATCGGCTATCAAGTACGAGCCCCAGATACGTCATCGAGAGCTCGATGCCGATGCTGACGCCCCCTTTATGTAAGCTGGCTCCCGCAGGTGGCCTCAGGGCTGCGTCTCGGTGCATTGCTCCTCGCGCTGTAATGAGGGTGTCGTCGTAACACGTTACGCACCTAACACGTTACGCCGACACCTCTGTGCAACGGACCACGCAGCACCCAATCGTAACCGATGTTCCATAGAAGCGGTTCTAAGACCGATCCCTATGGAACACCGAACGATACATCTCGCGGACCCAGCCCTAGCCAGCTCGGGTAAGTTTTGGCCCTCTCGGAAAGATAGGCCCCGACAATTCGACGGAGGTATGGAGGCATTCCATGGTTAATAAGCGCCTCCCAAACGCAGCTCCAGGGCAAGGTGCTGAAAGCGTTGGCGATGTCAAGAGACATTGCCACCACCACCTCACCCTGTTCTGATGCCGATAACAAAATATACCTACTAGATCAGAAAAAAGCAGCCACACAACAAACGAAATTTTTGTGCCTAATTTTTGTTACGGAACCCTCTGTGCGGAATCCGACTTGCACTTGGCTGGTTTTTTTTTTCAACATGAACACGTGAGTTTCGGTTTCGGTTTCGGCCGAAACTGACCCTGGGGCCGAAAGTTCGGTTTCGGTTTCGGTTTCGGCCGGAAAACCAGTTTCGGTCGGACACTAGTGATAACGCGTGACGTCCGCTAGTAGTATATAATAGTAGATTGTATAACAAGGGGGCAAAATAGTATTTTTACGGCGAGGGCGCTACTTTGAATCACGAGCGAAGCGAAGGATTCTATCCTGAGCGCAGTGAGGGATTCAAAGTACACCGCCCGAGGGAAAAATAATTTGCCCTCGAGTAATATACTCTACTTTTCATTCCCTTTCTATGAGAAAAACGTATACTAAGTTTTGTACGACGTAGATACCTTCTATAGTTATTGTTCCAGGAGTTCATGGATTGTCACTTTCATAACTTGACTTATTATATTTGCAGAATACAATAAAATGTTTAATGATTACAAGAACATTTATAATGACGAACAGGAACAGATAAATGGCGCTATTTAGTTTTTTTTTAGTGAACTCAGGATACCGCGCTGTGCAGCCAAGCCAACACTTACCAGCCAGTAATTCATACAATTTGCGTTCGATTTCTATGAAATTTTTAGTGACCGACCGAAGTTTCGGTTTCGGTTTCGGCCAGTTTCGGCCAAAAAATCGAGTTTCGGCCGCAGTTTCGGTTTCGGCCAAAATGGGCCGAAACTTTCGGCCGGGCCGAAACTCACGTGTTCATGAATTTTGAGTGCCTGGCTCTACTTGCGACGTGGTTGGGGTCAGCGCAACCAGTTAATATGTTACTAACCAAAGATTTACAGAGTTACAAAGGACTTGCAATCAATAGATAAAATACATTTTTTACGGAATCCTAAAAAAGTGATCCAGGACATTACATAACCGCACCCCTTTGTTGTCGGTTACATTGACTTTGTTGGTCGTCTGCCTGTCTATCAGCAGGCTGTAACTTATGCACCGTGATAGTTAGACAGTTAAAATTTTTACAGATGATGTATTTCCGTTGCCGCTTTAGCAAAAAATAATAGAAATAGACAAATTAATAATATTAAATAAATAAATAAATAAATATTCACGGACATTTCACACAACGCTATCTGATCCCAAAGTAAGCTAGGAATAACCTGCTTGTGTTATGGGTATCAGACCACGGATATTAATTAATACTTATATACTTTTAAATACATACATATTATACATAGAAACACCCAGACTCTTGAAACAAACATTTATGGGTCACACTAATATTTGTCTCCGGTGGGAATCGAACCCGACCTCCAGCGCCGCAGGCGGTATCACTACCGACCGCGCCACAGAGGCAGTCAAATATTAAAGGGGGCCTCCCATACAAAATCGTGATTTTTGCCGCTTTTCTTATACTACTACTGTTTCGTGCGCTAGTCCGACTCACTGTTGTCCAGTTTTAGTTATATACTTCTAGAATGTAACCAAAACCAGCCAAGAGCTAGTAGCAGGGCACCGCGTGGTTTTAGTCGGTAGGAGTTCGCAATAGCATCAATGAGTAATTCCACACATAAAGAAAAAAAAACTCATCTCTAAGTGGAGTTATTTCTAAAATGAACACTTGAAAAGATTTATACCGTTGATTGATGGCACGTGGTGAAACTTGCTTTGTTGGTTGATAATGGAGTGGTTGGTTATTATTTTTCCAATAGGTGCACTATTGGAAAAATAACCGGCTAAGTGCAAGTCGAACTCTCGCACGGAGGGGTTAAAGCGGGATCCTATAAATGAGACATGAGGCCTAGCCGTCCGTCTGTCTGTTAGTCATGTGATTGTATCGCTGGAACTGTGCCAGATAGAGGCCTAAAATTTTCACTGTACAGTAGTCCTACCGACTAAAATCTACGCGTCCTACCTACCAGCCTATGGTTGGGAGCTCCGAGTATGCCCTCGAAATGATGCGTACTGCGGCCGCATCTTTGGGGGGCTGTTCAGTTGTTATCCCGCTTCTTAAGGAGGCGTGCATGAATCTCTCACGTCACGCTATCGTCTAAGGCCTACTTCTGTAAGGACGGTGAGCAGCCCCGTCACCGTCCTCAGGCCCCTGGTCATGGAGGCTGATAGTATGGGGCGCCGCCGCAGACTGTGGAAATCGGGTGGGAGAGTTCTCTCTCGCTTCCTCCCCACCGCCTCTTTCACGAGCATGACCTGCTCACAGGAAGAGGCCTATGGCCGCGCTTCAGCGCCTCCTTGCACCATTTAAACAATAACGCAAGGGCCCTCGCTTTCTCGGTCCCATAGAGGGATCCCGGCTAGAAGACATGCCGCCTCAACTGAGATCGTGCGGTATCCCCTTATCACCCTGACGGCCGTCGCCTTCTGCGGGCTAAGCAATCTAGCCGCATTGCTGGCTATCAGGATCTACGTCCATACGGGGACCCCGTATAGGGACATGCTCCGCACGATGCCAAGGTACAGTCTCCTGCAGGGAGCGTTGGGCCTCCTGCTATTGGGCAACAACCGCGAGAGTGCGGCTGATGCCCCCCTTCCTCAGCTATGGGACCAAACTTCGGAAGTGGTATCCGAATTTACACCGGCTATCGAGTACGAGCCCTAGATGCGTCATCGAGAGCTCGATGCCGATGCTGACGCCCCCTATATGTAAGCTGGATCCCGCAGGTGGCCTTTAGGGCTGCGTCTCGTACCACGTTACGCACGTAACACGTTACGCCAACACATCTTAGCAACGGACCACGCAGCACCCAATCATAACCGATGTTCCACAGAAGCGGTCCTAAGACCAATCCCCATGGAACACCGAACGACACATCTCACCGACCCTGCCCTAGCCAGCTCGGGTAAGTTATGGCCCTCTCGAAAAGATAGGCCCCGATAATTCGACGGAGGTATGGAGGCATTCCATGGTAAATAAGCGCCTCCCAAACGCAGCTCCAGGGCAAGGTATTGAAAGCGTTGGCGATGTCAAGACACACCGCCACTACCACCTCACCCTGTTCTGTTGCCGCTATAACAAAAAAATACCAACTAAAGTCAGAAAAAAGCATCCACACAACAAACGTAATTTTTGTACCCAATTTTTGTAACGGCACCCTCTGTGTGGGAATCCGACTCGCACTTGGCTGGTTTTTTTTTTCAATATGAACACGTGAGTTTCGGTTTCGGTTTCGGTTTCGGCCGAAACTGACCCTGGGGCCGAAAGTTCGGTTTCGGTTTCGGTTTCGGCTGAAAACCCAGTTTCGGTCGGACACTAGAAATTTTCAAGTTCCAAATTCAAATCCTTTGCCGCCCGCTAAAAAGTTCTTAACAGAAAAGAGCTATTTTGCGCCCCGTTATCGTGGTGCAAAGTGATTCTTTTCGAATAGAAGGAATGAAATAGTAGATTGTATAACAAGGGGGCAAAATAGTATTTTTACGGCGAGGGCGCTACTTTGAATCACGAGCGAAGCGAAGGCTAGAATCCCGAGCATAGCGAGGGATTCTAACGTAGAATCCTGAGCGCAGTGAGGGATTCAGAGTACACCGCCCGAGGGAAAAATAATTTGCCCTCGAGTAATATACTCTACTTTTCATTCCCTTTCTATGAGAAAAAATAAGTTTTGTACGACGCAGTTACCTTCTATAGTTATTGTTCCAGGAGTTCATGGACTGTCACTTTCATAACTTGACGTAGAACTTATTATATTTGCAGAATACAATAAAATATGTTTAGGTACTGATTACAAGAACATTAATAATGACGAACACGAACAGATAAATGGCGCTCTTCAGTTTTTTTAGTTAGCTCAGGACACCGCGCTGTGCAGCCAACACTTACCAGCCAGTATTTCATACAATTTGCGTTCGATTTATATGAAATTTTCAAGTTCCAAATTCAAATCCTTTGCCGCCCGCTAAAAAGCTCTTAACAGAAAAGAGCTATTTTGCGCCCCGTTATCGTGGTGCAAAGTGATTCTTTTCGAATAGAAGGAATGAAAATAAACATACCAGCATCTTCCAGTTCTGGAATAGTGTCATCGGAATCACTGTCAGAAGACGCAGTTTCTTCCTTGCGCTTCTCGGTCATGGAGGCGGTGGCTTTGTCGAGTTCCGTCAGTTCCGGCATATTTGTGTCTTCTTTTAGTGAAATTTTGGCTAAAGTAGATTCCTGGTGGTTAGAAAGAAAATTATATTTAATATTAACAAAATATTTTAAGTTTATTTTTAATAGATGGGACAGAAATGTCCTGCAATATTCATCCATTTTTTTTTTACATATAAACACGAGACTGATAAGATGGAATTCCTGAATGACCTTCCTAATGTTGACTGATAAAGTTAACCACAACCTAACCACATTAAAATAAAATTTACATTGTGTTAACAAAATAAGTATAAAACTTTCAAAGACTCTTTTGATTTTCTTTCGATTGATGTGTCCTATAGGTGTGGATGCAAGTGCAAATTAATAAAAATATGTTATTGGTTTACCCAGCTCTTTTCTGGAAATTTTGACTGGATAATGGAACCTCATGCTCATCCAGACACTAATCACACAGAAATGAGATCAGTCCTCGCCCACCTATACTAATATTATAAAGAGGAAAGATTTGATTGTTTGTTTGCATCAAATAGGCTCCGGAACCACTGGACTGATTTAAAAAATTCTTTCACCATTGAGAAGCTACACTCGTTACGGTGAACATAGGCCATATTTTATTCCCGTATTCCCACGGGAACGGGAACTACGCGAGTGAAACCGCGTGAAGTCTACTAGTAGACCATATAGTTGCTAGTTGTATGGGATGTAGTACTAGTAATTATTTTGTCCTAGGGCGAGGACTGAGTTATGTGGTCTAGCTATATGTATGTGAGTGTTATTAAGAGGCTGGCATAGTCAGATAAAGTGATCAAAACCTCTACAAAAAAAAAAGTGATTGTGGAAGCTGATGATACTCAATCTACAGCTGAGCTAGCAGCAGCTTTTGATGTTAGCTACAAAACTCTGATGTATCGGGAACATACTATACAATGTTAACATATTTTAGTACTGTTCTGTATCATAATGTTGACAAGATATCATATTACTACTCTAAAAATATTTGTTAGTGTCATTTAAAGTTATTTTACAGTTTATTGGATTACAATGTCAATCACCTAAGATTAGGTTCAGATATGACATTAGAGAAGATTGGGAACCTCAATATTGTGAATAGTCACAGATTTGTAGCAATTGCTATATTCAGTAACTTATTAGTACCAACAACTACAGGGTTCCAAGCCAAGTTTGTCTGCTGAACAATAGACAAGGCTCTAGAACAGAAATCCTTCTGGATTTTTTATCGTTATACCACTAAGGTGGCAGACAAGCATACAAGACACTTGATGGAAAGTTTTAGTTGATTTGGAAGTCAACCGGTAATCACTACCAATGGAACCGGCTACGAGCAATCAAATAATAGGACGCTAGGGACCTCTCTTTGGCTGTAGGGTCAAATTCAGGTAGGGTTTGGAAGACAATAGGAAATCGCTGAGATTGGTGTACACTCTTAAAAATGTATACAAAAATTAGATGCTGACGTAACTGACTTAATATAGAACGAGCATTGTATTAACAAGACACAAAATTGTTTAAAAAAAACTCAGAAAATGAAGTGCAGAATGGCCATGAGTTTTTATTGCACTAAATATCCGCCACTGTATGTAGTAGATTTGTTTCGTCAATTGTAAGACACAGCACTTAACCATCTTAACACACATAATGCAAATAACACCGATAGGTTTTAGCTATTAAATTACTTCAACACTTGAAAGGACTTTTATGGGCGCGAGTTTTATGTTCTTCACCGGAAGAAAATACGGAAATAATACGAAAGATGGATAGCTATTTCATCACGGAACACGAAAATATTTTATATTTATACATAACAATGATGATTTTAGTAATTCTTTTGGATTTTTACCTTTATTTAGGAATAATCGGTATTTTGTAGGTATCGACTGGTTCGATATCAATTTGACAAGACCGAAAAAATTTAACTGACTGACAGCTACTAATGTTGCTATTGTAAACCACTGACCTCTGTTATGCTAGTTCTCCTGTCCGCTCTATTTTTCTAACTCTGCTTTACAATCACACCACGAGTCACGAGTACGACAAACAATATGTTAGGAGTTGGCGAAAGCAGAAATTAGCGATTTTACAACGATAAACCACTCTACTCTTCGGTACTGTACTTGTTAAGGGATCTTTTAAAGGAGTTCTGGAAAGTTTCTACAGGGTCAGCAACGCGAGAGTAGCGTCTATGATGTTCCAAACACCATCGTAACCACTTTCGAGCACAAGGCTTGCATACCTATTTGCCACCTTAGTAGTGTTACTGTTGCGGAGCTAAATCCTTTTTTGAAGTGTGTGCGGACCTCCACTGAGATCACAAACAAATTCTCTACTATAAATGTATGACAGACACTGACCTGTAATAGTATCTGGACTGGTGATCGGTTTCATAAAAGTGTGCCTAATTGAAAATCGCCATTTGGCGCTGACGGCAGCTAGCGAATGTACTTGGAACTAATACTAGTGATGTACAACACCTGTCTTGGTGTCGATAAAAACTTTACCAGATTTCGACTACAATGTTAATTTTATTTTTGTACCAATGATGTTTACATAATATGAATGACTACTTTAAAGTACCTAAGTAGGCTAACCATCAGGCTCGCGAATTCAGTTTGGCGAGCTTAATATAAAAAAAAAGTGTTTGCTTAAACAGTGGTCGCAGGTATGTTGCCAAAGTAGTGTTACTATTGTAAATCGGCTGAAAAATGACACCGGACACAGCCCACACAGTCATTGGTTGTCTTTAATCATAATTGGGTCATGTTAGAACTTAAAGCTAGGCGTCCAATAGGCGGATGGGCCGGGCCCATTTAGATTTAGGTAAGTTGATTGGACTATCACGGGAGCATGGGTCATCATATGTAGATGAATCAGTTTCTGCAGTGACCAACGATGAATCAGTTTCTGAAAAATATTGAGTGTTGGTTATTTATATTCAATTATATTTCTTAAATACCAAAGAAGTATTCACTAACTAATTTACACCTACCAAGAAATATTGTAGGTATACTGCACTTTTTTAAAGCAGTCCGTGACCCATGTTTTAATAAACAGTCATCAGTAAAATGTTTTGAACAAAGATAATCTGATGTTTTCGGAGTCCAATTGACAAGCTTTATTTTTTTAGCCACAGTTTTAAACTGTAATCGGAGGGAAACCTGTAATAAAAGGAACATTTAAATATTATGAACAAGAGTAAATAATTTAATTATTAACAAAAAATAGTCTCACTAAGTGTTATAATTCAATGTTAGTGCTAGAAAGTTATATTTCACACGCTAGTTAGTTACTGTTTCGATTATCAACTACAATTTTAAGTGTTTATTAATAATTTTAATATGTTCATTAAATTATTAAAGAACTTTTACCATGCCTCTTGTTTTTTAAACTACGAGTTTTGGCATTGGGCAGAAAATTATCGATATACATTTTGACATCCCTATTAATCATTATAGGTTATAAAAATATTCGTAAAATCCCCGAAACTCGAAGGGTATTCGCTATAATTATGATAGTAAAAAAACCTAAATTATGGTTTTATAATAATTGTTTAAGAATTAGATTCTTAGATTTACTTACTTGTGTCTGTGAAAAGAGACGCCACAGCCCTTCTCGTATCTTGTTTTACAATATACCTACACACGATCTCATGCTAAATATCTACTTAATTACACTATGAACTAAATTTATACATCAAAACACTTCAAATTTATACCAATCACAGTAATAACTTAAAAATATTCGAAATTTCACACATAAACTCCTTCTGAAATAAACAAACAACGGCCATTTGCAAACTAATTTAGTTCTCAGTGCACTCGGCAGAGGCGCTTTGAATCGGCCCAAAAAAGTAGCTGTCATTTTGTATGGAATAGCCAGTCCAGCGATTATTATTACAGGTCAGTGATGACAGAAGATTATTTCCTTGGCTGTCAGTTAAAATATATTCCCAAGAATTACGTCAAATTTTTGCCTGTAGAATATTAAAGTTTCCAAATGTTATAAATGTGTTTATTGTAAAACTGTGCACCTGCTACAACATAATAATAGTTACATTATATGACCAAGGGAGAGAGAATATTAATGAAATATGTCAATGTTAGGTGGTATGGTCTATTATCTTAGTCTGATCAATGCGGAACATGCAAAAATTGCATCTGTCAACTGTCAAGTCAACTATGAACGTCAATTCGCACAATCGGCACAGTGCCTCTGCGTTGCGATAATTAATTTTTCATTTCATTTCGTTGGAACTTGGTAGTGGTTGGATTGGTTCGTTACCATCTTTCTGCAGATCTTGTTTGTTATCGTCTGTTTATTATTTTCATTTCTACCGTCACACGTCACACTCACAAGGCGCTGATTGCTGTTGAATGTTAAATCGATAGTGATTTTATTAAATATGTCTCAATTGGTGAAGTGAATCCTGAATCAGTGTTTTTGTTCAATTCAGACGTTAATTAACAAGTCCAAAGTGCGTATATTACTAGTTTGTGTTTGTGATTACAATTGAATAAGAGTGCCAACATGTCTTTGGAAGAGAAATTCAATGCAGCGGTCAACGTTATCAGGAGTTTGCCGAAAAGCGGTGAGTAGAATATTCTTTTGTTTTTGTGCCCATTGTTTGTTTGGTATGTTTCTATTTTGTTAGCGAAATAATTGTCGGAGGTCAAGAATGTGAATAGGATTTATTCGTCTAATTATTCCTCGTAATTTTTTACAATAAATTAAATAAATAATAGTGGGCTTAAATAGATTGATTAATAAACTACAATCTTATAAATATCTGGAATTATTCGTGTAGGTAGTGTCTCTGTAACCATGTCCATATCAAAAATACACATATACACATCAACTGCATCCGCAAAATGCACAAAAAGACATTTAGGATTTTGGAAATATCCTCTATCCAAAATGTGTTTTTTCTAATGTGAATAATTAATCTTGTAAAAAGCGCACGGTGTTAATGTAGTCTCATCTATCAACAATTTAAGGTTCCATTTTAGAGTCATTTAATGAAGTAAGTTCTTGAAAAATTTCCAAAACCCCAAGTGTATTTTTTGCGGACGCCCCTTAAGCCAAATATGTTACAGATAGGTTTGCAGGCCACACCACAAAATGATATGGTAGTACTTATACCAACATTACTGTGATGTGTGTGACCAATCTATTGTGCTGAATGTAAACAAAAGCATTACAAGGAAATGTTTAGGAGAATTGAGCACAATAGCAATGTGAAATGGAGTGACAAACAACATTTAACATTAATGCACTTTACTATATTCAATAATGATTATGGGTTAAAAATATAGGTGGTTTAAGCACTTTTTGTAATGCTGGGGCCACACCAAAGAAAATGTCAATGCCTATCAATGCGTTAAATACAAAGGCTTCTTGCTATATAAACTGAAGTAGACATGCCCTATGCACCGATTTTTGAAACCTATAAACTGTCAATTGTCAGCGTTGTGCGCACTGTAGCGCGTCAAAACATTGAAAATACTCAGCTTGCAATTGGAGTCCATACATGCGATAATAAATGGCATTTCTCGTTACTGTGACCCCAGCACAACCCCTGGGCTATCAGACAGCAGGATGTTAGCCTTATTACTGAAATAATGTCACCACTTATTTCACGAGGCTTAAATGCATACAAGATACACAGGAATAACAACCCTTCTTGAAATATAAGTAATAAAAAAAAGGCAAATGGCTAGTGTGTAATTATACATCTACCTATTTTTTCAAGTAAAACTTCTTTAGGTGCGACTAGGAAGTAACTCAATTATTTTTTCTGATATTTGAATTTTGAATAGCGGAAACTATGTTTCCAAAATTCAAATGAATGATATTAATATAACATTTGATGCCATCAATGGCAAAGAAGTTTTACTTCAATTGTGCGTAAAGGTTACACGCACACACTTTTTTTAGTAATGGTCTGTGATAGTTCGTATATCACCAATTAACTCATACATTTCAACATCTATGGTTGATTTGATAATTTCATGTCAAGGCAGGATTTACATAACCATCATTTTATCACTAAATGAGACTGTAATTTCAATAACTGATAAGTGACTTTAATCCTAAATCTTATCAATAAATAAAATTAAATAATATTCTCGGATGTGAGGGTGTCCAGGACTTGCGACCCATTTGAGTAGATCATTGTTTTTAGCTCCATCACAGGGCAGAAACTCCATACATATGTTTAATTATCAATTCTGTTACCTACATTAAGAGCCTACCAGACGCCAAATTGTTAAAAGAAGATAGAAGATATACATTGTAGCGTGCAAGAAAGAGAGAGATGCGATCGGTTTTTGTGCGCTTTTAACAAAAATAAATTAATTAAAAAAAAACTGTAACCAATATGAAAAAAATGCTCCAGTGCAAATGAAGATTTTCCTATTGTCTTTCTTATAAATATTTAATATTAGAAAAACAACTTATAACATACGAGATCTAGCTTAAAATTTCACGAAATCGAGGTATTTTCAACCCAAAAATCTATCGAGGATTTTATCAGTAATCGTGTTTCGAGCCTAGAGCGTTTTTAGTTCATGAACTGAAGTTGTGTGTTTGTTTGTGTAGAGCTTTTATGTGTGTGTGACCACTAAGGCTAAGTGAACATTCTGTCAAAATACCCTCCAACTATAATGACCGCTGTGGCGGGGAGGAGGGGGGAGGGAAGGAGGACCAGGGAGTTCCCTCTGTATGCATCGGTGGCTCCGTCACTCAATTTGTAAACTTCATTAAGTTTATTTAGGCACATTATTAGCAAAATAAAAAGTATGATTGAAAAATACATGGCTTTGAATGTAGATTTTATGCGCTCAGCAAATACAGTTGTCGCAATTAAAATTATAAGTTAAAACAATTTTTAAAAACCGGCCAATCGTGTGTACACAAATAATTACGTTTCTTGTATGGGAAATCTATACTAATATTATAAAGACAAAAGATTTGTTTTTTTGTTTGTTTGCATCAAATAGGCTCCTAAACTATTGGGCCGATTTGAAAAATTCTTTCACTGTTGGAAAGCTGCACTCTTCCCGGTTAACATAGGTTATATTTTATTCCCGTTTTCCCACGGGAACGGAAGCTACGCGGGTGAAACTGCGTGAGGTCCGCTAGTCTATCTATACTAATATTATAAAGAGGAAAGATTTGTTTGTTTGTAACGAATAGGCTCCTAAACTATTGGGCCGATTTGAAAAACTCTTTCACTGTTACAAAGCTGCACTCTTCTTGGTGAATATCGGCTATATTTTATTTCCGTTTTCCCACGGGAACGGAAGCTACGCGGTTGAAACTGCGTGACGTCCGCTAGTTAAAATAATTTTGTTCTATTTGTTGTTATAGTGGCAACAAAAATACATCATCTGTAAAATTTCAAGTTTCAACTGTCTACCCTATCACGGTTCCTGGGATTCAGCTTGATGGATGACAGTGTAAATCCCTACTTCCCTACTAATCCCTACTTATATTATAAATGCGAAAGTAACTCTGTCTGTCTGTTTGTTACGCTTTCACACCTAAACAGCTGGAGCGATTGAGATGAAATTTATTATAAAGATAGTTTGAGGCCCTGGGAAGGACATAGGCTACTTTTTAACCGACTGCGCAAAAGGAGGGTTATGATTTTACGCGATAACGACTCCAACGCAGTTGAAGCAGCGGGGAACAGCTAAGCTAGATATTACAAGCAGTGTTGATAAGTTATATATTTTTCCAACAATTTAAAGAAGTTAGGTACGTTTTGTAAATATTCCCACATTAAATTATGTTGCTTATAATAAGAATATACCTAATTACTATGGAATATTTATTTAGATGTTTTATTTGATGGATTTATAATTCTTGTTGTTAGTTAAAATCTGGCCAAGTGCGAGTTGGACTTATAGACTTATAGTGATTCCAAGACCTCCTCTTTTTTTTTATACCACTAAGGTGGCAGGCAAGCATACGGCCCACCAGAAGGACCAGTGGTCATCACAACCTATGAACGTTTGCAACACCAGAGGCGCCACACTCGCGCTGCCGACCCTACTATACTTATACATATTATATACTTACCTACTTGTAAAACCTATTATTGAATGTAAACAAATCCCACTCTTTTTTCTATGGATCTTTGTTAGTGCCCTTGTGAGTTTAATAAATAAACACAATATTATGAAACAAAACGTACCTAATAGATTTCTTAAACTGACAATGAAAAAAAATAAACATTGCACCATCTCGGCAATAATTGACGAGAATCTTCAGCAGCAATTTTTTTTTATGTATTGCATTTGATTTACATAGTAACTATATAGTTATCTATGATTTGATGGGCTCCCGACACGGTCAATATGCACTTGTCAAGTCTCGTCAATATCATATGTACCTACATACACGTCGATGCACACCACATACACACACGCATGCATAGAAATCACGCACACTGCAGCAACTTTCATTCATTTTTATCAGACTTGTCAAGTGCATATGGACCGTGTCTGGAGTGCTCTGGAGCCCATTATGTTACAAGTTATGTACTTGCGGGCAACTTTGCAGAATCAGGCCCAAGACGGTCTTGTGACGTGAGGTTTCACGCCCGCCTCACTCCACCAAGAGATTAGATAGTTTTTTTTTTAAGCGCTATCTAATCCCAAAGTAAGCTAGGAATAACCTGCTTGTGTTATGGGATTCAGACCACAGATATTAATACTTCTATACTTTTAAATACATACATATTATACATAGAAACACCCAGACTCTTGAGACAAATATTTATGGGTCACACAAATATTTGTCTCCGGTGGGAATCGAACCCACGACCTCTAGCGCCGCAGGCGGTATCACTACCGACTGCGCCACAGAGGCAGTCAAACCAAGAAGTGGGATAACCCCTGAACTAGCCCCCAAAGAAGCGGGATCCCCCGATCACTTAGACGACGCCTTAGTCAAAGTCTGTCGGGAACCCTAAGCCATCCTCCCCAGCGCTAGACAGGTCGGTTCGATGTTAAGGCCCGGTTAAATTCCCACCCGTTAAAAAAATCGGCCAAAGGCGAGTCGTACTCGCGTTCGCGTACTGAAAAGGTTCCGTACCAAAAAAGAAGCCGTGAGACGGTCTCACCCGACTGCCCCTCTCCAGTCCACACGTTTATTGTAAAAGTGAAAGTTCAATCCGATTGATGTTATCGTTTTGGTTTTATTTCAAACATTGAACAGATGATCCGCGTGACCTAGTGACGTAGTTTAATGCGTCAGAGTCACAGCTACAGACAAAGTCTCGCCATAAGCACCTCTGCATTCTATTTTATAGAGAGGGGCTAAAAGCGGCAAAAATCACTTTGTTGTTTATGAGCCTCCACAGAAATCAGGAAACAGGAAACTCTTTTTAGATATCTGTGGCAGCCTCTGTTAAATATTGATTTCATTCCTGATTGTAGGTACATAATATAGCATAAATTTGTTGTTATAGCGGTAACAGAAATACACCATTTATTGTGAAAAAATCAGCTCTCTAGCTATCACGGTTTCCTACAGCCTCGTGAAGTCGTGACTAGGGAATGCAATCCCGCAACAAGATTGTAATCCCGGTATTTGCGGGACTGAGCAATCTCAGTCCCGCGGGATCCCGGTATTTGCGGGATCCCGCATATTTCTGAAAGTCATTGAGAAAAGAATAGAACTCTGTATCATACATCCATCTAGAACTGAAAAATAGGCAGGACGAGGCATATGGTCTCATCTCATACCTAATGTCCCATTCTCAAAATATGTGCAAAGGCTAAGGCCGGAGCGGAGCGCAGCGAAGCTTCCGCATTAGCCTTCGTGGTTATTTTTTTTATAACCTAACCTAACCTATCAAATCGGATTGAGCGGGGTTAATCCTGTAGTGCACATATTTGGAGAAAGGGACATGTTGAGAAAAGGACATTTCGCGAAAAGGACATTTTGGGAAAAGGATATTTCGCGAAAAGGACATTTTGAGAAATAAAATTAAGAGAAAAGTACATTTTGGGAACATGACATTTTGGGAAAAGTACATTTTGAGAAAGGACATTATGAGAAAGGACATTTCGAGAAAAGACATAATGAGTTAGGACATTTCGAGAAAAGGACATTATGAGATGAGACGAGCCGGGCCTTCAACTTGACTTAGCTGCCATTTTACCGGCAACCGGGACCAACGGCTTAACGTGCCATCCGAAGCACGGCAACGCTCAAATAAATGTCACAAAGTGATCACCCATCTAAGGACCGGTAAATGTAACTTACTGCAGTGATCTTTTACAGAACACTGAGTCCGCGGGGCACAAGGAAACATAAATTATTTAATATTACTTTTGTATTGAGATTATTATACGGATATATCTACATATAAGTAATAAAATAGCTACTGCAAATTATTAGAAGCGCAGAAAACATAGCATGTCAAAATTCTTGTCTGCCAAACGACTCCTAACTTTACATGTCAGATAGCCAGCAAGCAATGTACGAGATAATTGAATACTTTTATAGTACAAGAAAAGTCAAATCTCCCTGATTAAATCACTAAAATCAAATAAGTACGTTATTAGGTCATATATTACGTCACAATTACAACAAACTCTCTCAAACCGAATCAGTTTGTGCGCTTCCGCTTACAGAATAACACAAGGCGTTTACCTTTGCACAATCCCGCTAATCCCGCGGGATCCCGCACGATTTACGTCCCGCAAAAATACTGCGGGATCCCGGTATTTCGGGATCCCGGTATCCCGGTATTGCATTCCCTAGTCGTGACCGACAGACAGACGGACAGCGAAGTCTTAGTAATAGGGTCCCATTTTTACTCTTTAGGTTGGAATTGCAACCTTAAAAAGGTTTTAACAGGACAGATTGATAGGTTTCTGAAGCGAAGCCGCGGTCTACAGCTAGTAATTCTTTCAGAGTTTAACCAAAATTAATTTCGTATATCGTTTGCATTCGTATCGAAACAGTTTATTACACTATGTAAAAGTTTTTACGTAAGCGAGCACTTTCGTTTTTACCGCTGCTTATAATCTAGCCGGTAGGTGTCGTTGCTGTGTGTGGAGACTGTGACCGGCGATTACCTGTTAATTGTATGCTTCTTTAAAAGCCAATCGAGTGCGAGTTGGTTTCGATAACGGAAGACTCGGTTCTCGAACTGACTCCGAAACGGCAAAAAATCATCGTAGGTACTTACAAACCAGGTCCTAGTGGCAGGTCTGAACGTGGACACTCTCGCGCTGGAGACCATGGTGCGAGCCATGATCTCCAGCGGGAGTAAGTGGGGCTACGCTACCTCTGTCTGTGAAGGTGAAGGAGGCGGCGCGGAAAGTGCGGGAGAAAATTCGAAAACGCCGACGTGTCTTCGCCCAAGACTATCGGCCTCCATGACCAGGTGCCTCAAGACGGTGAGGGAGCTGCTCACTGCTCATCGTACTTACAGCAGCAGATTCACGCACGTCCCCTTAAGAAGCGGAATAACACCCTAATAACCCCCCCCTAGGTGACGCACAGTGATAGCCGTAGCTCTTTTGGGAGTCCTAGGGACATCCTTCCGAGGGTTTACCTAGGGCTCCCAACCGTAGGCTGTTAGATAGGATACGCGGAGTTTTTAGTCGGTAGGAGTCCGGCATAGCATCTACTGCTCGTTCGCTCTAACTTTGCCGCTCGGCTCCATACTAAAGTCGAATTTTTAATTAGACGAAGTAAATTGACAGCAACTAATGTCACTTCTTCATACAATGTTGCTTATTTTCTATGACGAAGTGACATTAGCTACTGTCAATTTAATTCGTGTAATTAAAAAATCGGGTATACGCCTCTACGCCAACGGCAAAGTTAGAGCGAACGGGTAGTATGTAGGGTTTTCCTCACGGAATAATTATGCATCCGTAGGTAGGTGGGCAGCCGTTGAGTTTTCGACTTATTCCCCATAAGTCGAAAACTCAACGGCTGCCCCCTGCCCCTAGACGCATAATATGTACATTATTATATCGAAATCTCATTCACAAAATGTCTTTAATTTGCTATACGATATTCCATCTTATGTCCTAAATTACTGTACTGTACTTTTTGCCATTAATTTAATACAGTAATTACCTTCACTGTCGTGTTGCCAAGTTGGGTAAAAATAAATTGATTGTAATTTGACCTCTATAAACCTGATTGCTTAACTAGGTGACGCTAATGGTTTAACGTCGAACGTTTTACTTTACTAAAATAGGCAATATATAGGTACACTAGCGGACGTCACGCGGTTTCACCCGCGTAGTTCCCGTTCCCGTGTGAATACGGGAATAAAATATAGTCTATGTTCACCGCAAAGAGTGTAGCTTCCGAACAGTGAAAGAATTTTTCAAATCGGTCCAGTAGTTCCGGAGCCTATTCGTTACAAACAAACTAACAAAAAAACAAATCTTTCCTGTTTATAATATTAGTATAGATAGGTACGTATACATATAGTGTATAGTTTTAGCCTGCATTCTTCAAGCGGAGCGTGAGGAGGCACATCACAGGGTCGCCAACTTGAGGACCACTATCAGAAGTCAACAGTGAACGAAATGTTTCAAATCGGTCTAGTAGTTCCGGAGCCTATTCGTTACAAACAAACTAACAAAAAAACAAATCTTTCCTCTTTATAATATTAGTATAGATACGTATACATATCTATATATCTATCTTCTATCTATATATATAAAAATCAATGCCACTTTTCGTTGTAATTTTATAACTCAAGAACGGGCTCACCTATCTAAACCAAATGTTTAGGCTTTGTTCGAACTATTTAGTAGATGGTTTATGTGAAGTTTGCACAAAATCGGTCGAACGGTTCTTCATTTATCACGCAAACGAAGTTGCGCGGGTCAGCTAGTAAGTGTATAGTTTTAGCCTGCGTTCTTCAAGCGGAGCGTGAGGAGGCACATCACAGGCCCGCCAACTTGAGGACCACTGTCAGAAGTCTTACGGACTGTGAGAGTGGCCCCCAATCGCTAGATGTGGCCACGACTTGCCATCAGGCTGATGACGTCAATTTGGCGACTTAAATTGGAGATAAAAAGTCTCGCCAAAAACCCCGAAAGGGTAAGCGGAGGTACAAAAGACCCCAACACGGACATTTCACACAACGCTATCTGATCCCAAAGTAAGCTAGGAATAACCTGCTTGTGTTATGTGTATCAGACCACAGATATTAATACTTATTACTTTTAAATACATACATTATAATACATAGAAACACCCAGACTTTTGAGACAAACATTCATGGGTCACACAGATATTTGTCTCCGGTGGGAATCGACCCCACGACCTCCAGCGCCGCAGGCGGTATCACTACCGACTGCGCCACAGAGGCAGTCGATCCGATTGTTTAAGCATTCGCATTAGAAACCGACCAAATGTGAGACAGACTCTCGCACGGAGAGTTCCGACCTTCCGACCAATAAAACGACAAAACATATGTTTTGGTTATTGCGGCAACAGAAATAATATGTCATCTGTGAAAATTCCAACTGTTTTAGCCCCTCTCTATAAAATAGAGTGCAGAGGGGCTTTGTCTGTACTACCCGTTCGCTCTAACTTTGCCGCTGGCGTAGAGGCGTATACCCGAATTTTTAATTACACGAAGTAAATTGACACTAGCTAATGTCACTTCGTCATAGAAAATAAGCAACATTGTATGAAGAAGTGACATTAGTTGCTGTCAATTTACTTCGTCTAATTAAAAATTCGACTTTAGTATGGAGCCGAGCGGCAAAGTTAGAGCGAACGAGCAGTAGCTGTGACTCTGTCGCATTAAACTACGTTACTAGATCACGTTTAAAGTTTGAAATAAAACATAAATGACAACGTCAATCGGATTGAACTTTCACTTTCACAATAAACGTGTTAGAGAGGGACAGTTTGGTGAGACCGATCTCACGGCCTTCTTGTTCTAGCTATCACGGTTCCTGAGATACGGGCCTGGTGGTCCAGAGGGGCCTGGTGAAGGACAGACGGACAGCAGAGTCCTAATAATTGGGTCTCGGTTTTACCCTTTTGGTATGTAACCCTATTTAGGACTCTTCGGGGTTCCAAGTCTCCTATTTCAATTGTGTCAGATTCCCCTTTGGTAGAATTTACAAAGATTGTTTAGGTTAATGTCTATAGGTACTAATTTTATAAAGAGGAAAGATTTGAGTGTTTGTTTGCATCGAATGGACTCCGGAACTACTGGACCGATTTGAAAAATTATTTCACTGTTGGGAAGCTACACTCTTTGCGGTGAACATAGGCTATATTTTATTCCCGTATTCCCACGGGATCGGGAACTACGCGGGTGAAACCGCGTGACGTCCGCTAGTGACAAATAAGTGTGAAAAATATGATGTGCAAGCACAAACAGTGTTACATAATTTGATTAAGTATCAGGAAACTGCATGCGCATTCATAAATCTTATACTTAAATAATAATAAATTAACAGTTGTTAAAGTATTCAATGGCGTTGGCATTTAACCCCTATAGTTGAGGAGACGCTGAAGATCAACCTTCACCCATCAGATAACCAGATAAGACATCTTTTCTATCAAATTTCATAAATTAAATAAACAAGTCTATCATAAACTGGCTATCGAACAGTGTTCTGAAATGTTTTGAAATACCTACCTGAATTGTTATCTATGACTTGTCATAAACCGTATTATTTGATTAATCTAAAGTTTAAAACACATTCTAAACTAATCGTTTTTAACATGTCGAATAATACCATCTATACTACCTAATATTTAAAGAGGAAAGATTTGGTTGTTTGTTTGCATTGAATAGGTTCCGAAACTACTGGACTGATTTGAAAAAATCCTTTACTGTTGGGAAGCTGCACTATCGCCGGGTAACAAGCTATATTTTATCACCGTATTCCCACGGGAACGGGAGCTACGCGGGTAAAATAAAATCGCGTGACGTCCGCTAGTAAGTATTATTTACGGTGGAGTTTAAAACAGGTGGCCATGAAGAAAACAAAATGAATTGGAAGGGTTATCAAAAGATTTGAAGGTTATGAAAAAAATGATCACAATTAGGTAATTTAATGAAATAAAGCCATCAACACTTTCCGATAGCCAAGTTATGTAAGTGTTTATGCAATCTACGTCGTTTGATAAAAAAATATGTCTGATCTGGTTATCTGATGGGTGAAGGTCGCTCTTCAGCGTCTCTTAAAGTACCTACTAGCAAAAAAATAACAATCTTATGCAATTGTAAAAATAAACGAGCGTACGTCCAAACTAGTTAAAGTCCAAATTAGTTAGTCTTTAAATACGAGTATCACAAAAACTATTAATTAAGTATTCATTGTACCGTTTTTGTTGAAGATACAGACATATGAATAAAATTTAAGTGTCTGTTTGTAATTTCAAATGACTTTTCACTGATGGGGGCCTTCTTAGTGGCAAATACTCATGGATGCTTTTTTTTTAACCTGAGGAAAAGTCCTCTTGGATGCTATGCCGGACTCCTACCGACTAAAAAACCTCACGTAACGCCCAACAGCCTATGGTTGGGAGCCCCGGGTAAGCCCCCGTAAGAATGTCCCAGGACTCCCAACAGACCCCCGGGCGCCATTGCGGCCTCGCCTAGGCCCCTAGGGGGTGGTTCGGGTGCTATCCCGCGGTTGTTGGGTTTCGGGTGTGATCCCGCTTCTAATTGCGTGAATCCCTCACCCGCCGCTGACTGCGGAATTCGGGTGGGAGAGTTCTCTCCCGTTCCCGGCCCGCCGCCTCCTTCACTCACATGACCTGCTTGCAGAAAGAGGCGGCGCAGTCCCACTCACTCCCGCTGGAGATCATGGCTCTCACCATTACTCATGGATGCTATGACGAGCTCCTACCAGCTAAAACCACACAGTCAATCAATCAATCATATTAGACTACTGAGAGTCCTGGACGTAGGCCTCTCCTAGTTCACGCCACATTACACGGTCTTGTGCATTCCGCACCCAATCCCAGCCTGACGAAACTTCACGACAGACGTGTTTATTTTTTCGGATTTTTGTATATAATTTGTTATAATTCATCCACTGAAATACTGCCTCTATGAAACGGTGCATGAGATGGAGCCTCGTAACAAACAAACAGACAGACAGACATAGGATTTTTTTTTCTTTTTTTTTTTTATATTCACGGACATCTCACACAACGCTATCTGATCCCAAAGTAAGCTAGGAATAACCTGCTTGTGTTATGGGTATCAGACCACGGACATTAATACTTATATACTTTTAAATACATACATATTATACATAGAAACACCCAGACTCTTGAGACAAACATTTATGGGTCACACAAATATTTGTCTCCGGTGGGAATCGAACCCACGACCTCCAGCGCCGCAGGCGGTATCACTACCGACTGCGCCACAGAGGCACTCTTTAGGCACGAAATCCTAAAAATGTAGACCTTAAAGCAAGACTACGTAGGCGGGTCTTAATAACCGCAAGAACACAAAATTATCATCATCAAATTGATGAACCACAGAAAGTTGCGACAAGCTTGGTGTTTATTATTAGGCTTGTGGTAAAGGATTTGCGCTTATTAGCTTACTAAATCTAGGATCCAAAATAGATATTGCATTTTTGTCGTTTTTTTAACGTGAGGGATAATCCTCATGGATGCTATGCCGACTCCTAAAAAACCTCACGTTACGCCCAACAGCCTATGGTTGGGAGCCCCGGGTAAGCCCTCGGAAGGATGTCCCAGGAGCGTTTTTGTCGTTATTTGGCACGGAACCCTTCGTGCTCGAGTCCAAATCGCTACTGCTTTTCGATAGGGCGTCGATCGGGGCTCGGGGCCCAATTCAACATCAATCAAATCAGCCTAATAGCAGTCCCCTGCTGGACGTAGGCCTCTCCCAGTTCACGCCACAGTACACGGTCCTGTGCCTTTCGCATCCAGTCCCAGCCTGCGACCTTTATTAGGTCGTCGGTCCATCTGGCGGGTGGACCTCGTACTCTACGTTTGCTGAGTCGCGGCAGTCGCGGTCTCTAGTGTCTCCGCTCTGTGCGCGAAGATGACCAGTATTAATAAATAAGTAATCACGGTTTTAAAAGGCTTACGCTAAGACCATTCCGGAAATGGATGCATTTGTGTTATTTATTACCATTTTACGATCTCTGTACATCGGAAGACATTACTAAGCCGTTGTTTCCGACTGCCATTTAAGTGATAGTCGTAAAGTTGGAGGTCTTAGAATGCCAGAGTTGAATATTAACGGCACCGGATAATATTAGTCACAATCTTTCTCTTATTCTTCTATATCGTATTGTCATTTCAATAGCTTCATACATTACCTAGATTTTGAGCCTGGGGTCCACTTTTCACTGATCCTGACTGATAGGATGAGCAACGACTACTTCATTTAAAACATCTATATCCGATGTATAAACTGAATTTACCAAGCGTTCTGTTTTTTTATCTTCCGTATTGTTGGGAGCGGTTACCATTCTGACCTACCAACCTTCTCTGGGTGCCTAAGTCTTACCTCGGAGGTAATGATGAATGATGAATGGGGGTTGTCGAGAGTTCGAGACCTTGAAGTCCCGGATGGGAGCCATCGCATAATTAATATGGATAGGAGCAACCTGACTATGTTCATATAGTTTACAGCGGACGTTACATTTTCCCTATCCCGTAATTGGTGCCAGATCGACCGAGACGACCAGAAAACGGTCGCAAAGAGGGATTGGATGCAGAAGGCGCAGGACCGTGTATTGTGGTGTAACTTGGGAGAGGCCTACGTCCAGGTTCAATGCTGATTTCATTGATTGATTGGTTTGCCACAGACTGTGACTCCTTGCTGTCGAGAAATTTTAAAACGTCCATAAAGCCTTCAATTTAGCTACTGCAATTTTATTGACAGCTTGAACGAACGGCTTGTTGTGCCTTCCGAAGCCAAACCGTCATCCAGCCATCCTACCTTCGATACACATCTTTCGTTGCCATCAGATCTGATCGTGGCGAGTGGCGGGCGACACGATTTTTTTTATACCACTGTAGTGGTATATACGGCCATCAGATACCGGTGATAGCCGCAGCCTATGGACGTTTGCAACACCATAGGCGCCACAATCGCGCTGCCGACCCTGTGAAAACCTTCTAAGACCCCTTTTGAAGAACCTTAATGCAAAACGTTGAGCAAGCGCGGCTACTAGAGCACTTCAAGTCAAGACAACACACAATCGACATGTCTTCGCCGAAGACTATCAGCCTCCATGACCGGGGGCCTGAGGATAGTGAGAGGGCTGCTCACCGTCCTTACAGAAGCAGGCCTATGACGGCAGCGTGACGGAATTCACGCGCGCCCTCCCTTAGAAGCGGGATCACACCTGAAATCCCCCAAAGACGTGGGATAGCACCCGAACCACCCCCTAGGCGAGGCCGCAGTGACGGCTGTGGGTCTATTGTGTGTGAGTCCTGGGACCTCCTTCCGAGGGCTTACCCGGGGCTCCCAACTATAGGCTGTTGGGCGTTACGTGAGGTTTTTAGTCGGTAAGAGTCCGGCATAGCACCCATTTTTGATTTTCCCTCACGTTAAAAAAATTAAAGACAACACATACATACATACATATAATCACGCTTGTCTCCCATCGGGGTAAGCAGAGACTATGGCTTTCCACTTGCTACGATCCTGGCATACAACTTTCGCTTCTTCTACTTTCATAACTGTTTTCATACACGCTCGCCGGTTAAGGGTACTCTTGACCTTGCCGTTTTCCAGAAGGTCTCTGATTTGATCGGCATGCGTACGCCGAGGTCGACCCCTACCAGTTTGCCCATTCATTCTCGCCTCATAAATCTACTTTGTCAGTCTATTCTCATCCATTCTTTCCACGTGTCCAAACCATCTAAGCACACCTTTTTCGATCTTAGTCACTACATCTTCTATTATACCACATTTTTCCCTTATCACGCTATTTGTTTTTTTGTCCATTAAAGTCACTCCAGCTAAGACAACACAATAATACAAAATATACTAATATCAGGGTCAAGCTAACTTGGTGTTGACTTGTCTAGCGATGAAATACGAGTAGGTATGTATACACGAGGCCTCCTCAAGGCTTCGTCATAAAAAGTACTCTCGCATAACTTGATCAGATAGGTATATGGTGTAACTTACTATCTATATCATGTAAACATCCTCTGTTCCCATATTCTGCAAATATTTTTCCTACAACAGCTCGGAGCCCCGGGTAAGCCCTCGAAATGTCCTTACAAACTTTCGCGATTGTCAATCTGTTATTAATATTGTAAAGGTAGTTGAGTTATTGTAACCCTCAAGTAAGGTCGCGGTGATAGCCAAAGTCTGATCCCGGAACATCCTTCCGAGGACTTACCCGGAGCACCCGACCGTAGGCACTGTTGTAGAATCCGTTATACTTTCGATTGTTGGCACTTGATGGAACTTGTTGTACCTAAATACATTATGAAAATTCACTTGTTACTATTTGAAAAATACCTGACCGGTTTCGCTATTTTTTTTAACGTGAGGGAAAGTCCTAATGGATGTTATGCCGGACACCTACCGACTAAAACCTCACGTTACGCCCAACAGCCTATGATTGGGAGTCCCGGGTAAGCCCTCAGAAGGATGTCCCAGAACTCCCAATCGCTATTATAGCATTATCAAAGGTTCTTACACACATTTTGACATAACGCAATGACGTTTTAAAAACATTTGTGCATGTGGGTAAACAAAAATAAACATAAAAATTAAACAGGGTCGTGGCTGTGAAGAATTTTCCCCCAAAATGTTGTAGAACGTGTGGTCTTACTCGGTAAGAGTCCGGCATAGCATCCATGAATAATTTCCCCACGAAAAGGAAAAAAAAGTAGTTCTTTTACCGGTAACCGGTCGGTTAGTGTTATTTTGCATCAGATTACACAAGAATGCAATCTTAATGATTATCTTTTACGTAATCTTTTGTGGGTCACGAACGCGCAAGCCGTTTCGTATGGAAGTGATTGTACGGATATATTATTGCGAACTTTTTGAAGTTATTGCTCCAGTAACTATGTTTTTTGGGGTTCCGTACACGAAGGGGGAAAAACGGGACCCTCTTACTGAGACTCCACCGCAGTCCATCGGTCTATCTGTCACCAGACTGCTAGCTCAGGAACTGTGATAGCAAAAGAGATGATATTTTCACAGATGATGTAGGTATTTCTATTGCCGGTATATCAATATCAATAAATACTAAATTCAGTAAGATTAAAAAAAATATAGGGGCTCCCATACAACACACGTTATTTTTCAACTGCTTTTAGCCCCCATAAAATAGATTGCAGAGGGGCTTTTGGCGAGACTTGTGTCTGTGACTCTGTTGCATTATACTACGTCACTAGGTCACGAGGATCATCTGTTTAAAGTTTGAAATAAAACAAAAATGACAACGTCAGTCGGACCGAACTTTCACTTTTACAGAGAGGCAGTCGGGTGAGACCGTCTCACGGCTTCTTGTTTGTTACGGAACGCTCCGTGCGCGATTCCGAGACGCTTTACTTTTCTATACGTTATGTTCGTCTATGTTTAGCCAGTTGTGCTGCAATTCTGTTAAATTATGGCGAGGTATTTTGTGAATGTACCAGTTGTTGGACTGGGATGGGTGCCGGCGTAAATATGATCGGTGAATGTATACCTTTGGTTTGCCGACGACATCGTTTTAGTAGCGGAAACGCTGGAACAGTTGAGCGGGATGCTGCATAGTCTAAGACTCCAAGTGAAGAGTCTCGACGTGTTGGCCTCTTCATGAACATGTATAAAATCAAGGTCATGTTCAATGAGCATGTCGTGCCGGGACCAATATACATTGAAGGATCGAGGCTTAAGGTTGTCCATGAGTACACCTATCTTGGTCAGGTTAACACATTGGAAACAAATAACCTGGATAAGGAAATGCCAGAAGGATTCGCTTGGGCTGGGCAGCGTTCAGCAAACTGCATAGATTCTGATTTCAGAGACGATTTATGTAAGTACTCGACACTTACAAAATAGTGAAGAATTTCAGTTTGTCTTGGTTATTTAATTTAGCTCAATGATAAGAGCATTGCCCATAATAGACCAAGGTTACGTCTTCAAGTCCCGTGTGAAGCAAAGCAAGTTAGTCCTTAATCACTTTAAAAATATAAAACTTTAATATTAGGCTGCCATCAGACGGACTGCATCGCAGCGACTGCGCGCGGTCGATATATTTAAGGTAGTTTTATATGAAAATCTTAATTCGGTTCACAGAATACATCTACTTGCCTAGTTTTAATAGCATAGGCCTAATAGTTTCGGAGAAAAGTGCCTGTGACATACTGACGGACGGATAGACTGACAGACATGACGAAACTATAAGGGTTCCGTCTTTGCCATTTGGCTACGGAACCCTAAAAATCACCTTCCGTATGGCAAAATAATAGCAAAGGATCAATCCACATCCGTGCTGCACTCTGCAGTTTTTTAATTCGATTACATCGCTGCAGGCGACGGAGGCGCCGTAATAATATAAGGAGAAGCGTCTGTGCTTCCATTTCGAAGTCAAACCTTACACTAAAGCTCTTGGCCTACATACTTGGCTTCAGCTGCGTGAAGTTAGATCCGACTGCAGACAACTGTATGCAGTTGAATATAGCAACAGCATGCAGTAAAATATATGGACCGCGCGCAGTTGCTGCGGTGCAGTCCGTCTGATGGCAGCCTTAAACTAGGTAATTACTTTTAAAATGTATCCATTGTTGGTGTTCCCAAATAGAAAAAAAGTGAATTGTTTTATTTTGATTCTTTACATAATATAAAATGTAAACTCTTTGTCTGTCTGTGCTCTTAAAACTTCTAAACTACTCAACAGATTTTAATACAGTTTTCACCAATAAATAGATTGACTCAAGATCAAGGTACAAAAAACAGAAAAAACATTTATTTGCCGTGGCCGAACTGTAACGTTAACAAAGTTGCGATGCTCAGCTAGTATTTTATTAAATCTAACAAAAACTTCTTACATCGATATTAGAACGCGTTTATTAATGTATTCATATGTATATCAATCTGTTATTTTTTTTGTTTTAATATACATGTTATAATTTATATCCTGTACTCTTTTATGTAGCCGCCAAGCTAAGCTTTCCATCAGGCGGGCGGCGTCAATTTGGCGAACTTTATAAATAAAATAAAAACGGACAAGTGTGATTCGAATTCGCCCATGGAGGGTCCCGTACCAAAAATAGCCAAATAAATTACGTTGGTTGTATGTGGCAACAGAAATACATAATTTGTGAAAATTTCAGATCTAGCTATCACGGTTCTCGATATACAGCCTCGCGACGGACAAACAGACGGACAGACAAGTAATAGGGTTCCGTTTTTACCCTTTGGAAACGAAACCCTAAAAGCACAAATTAGAGATAGTACAGATGGAAAACTCATTTATATGTACTTTTTTCACACCTACCCTCTGCTACACACACTCGCGCACAAATCAGTATCTGAAATTCGGTTCAGAGCGCCTGACCTCATGCTGTGAATGAGTTGTGTATGTGTGCGTAGTGTCTGTGAATGAGTTGTCTATGTGTGCGTTGCCTCAGCGAATGTAGTACTACCCGTTCGCTCTAAGTTTGCCGCTGGCGTAGAGGCGTATACCCGAATTTTTAATTACACGAAGTAAATTGACAGTAGCTAATGTCACTTCATCATCTATACATATAATAAAATGATAGAAAAGTCAAAACTGTACATTAGAAATATTTAAATAAAATACTCGCTGGGTGTTCAGCATAAGATACCGAAGCCGAAAATATAGTTAGAAATTTTTTTGTCTGTTTGTCTGTTTGTCTGTTTATCTGTTTGTCTGTTTGTCTGTTTGCTTTGCTTTGTCCGGAAGGATCTCGAAAAGTACTCAATAGATTTAATTCACATTTTGCACAAATATTACCTAGGGGTAGGGTCTTAAAATAGGCTATATATTATCACGCTACGTATCCTAGGGGCTAAGCAGAGAGCAATCAAATTGGCATTGTTACAATTTTCACGCGTACGAAGTCGCGGGCAACAGCTAGTATAAAATAAGCGACATTGTATGAAGAAGTGACATTAGTTGCTGTCAATTTACTTCATCTAATTAAAAAATCGACTTTAGTATGGAGCCGAGCGGCAAACTTAGAGCGAACGAGCAGTATGTAGGTTTTACACCTACCTTGTGCTACCCACACTCGCGCACACACAAATCAGTATCGAAAATTCGGTTAAGACTGTTGAGAGCGCCTGACCTCGTGTCTGTGAATGAGTTGTCTATGTGTGCATAGCCTCAGCGAATTTAGTATGTAGGTTTCCATCTGTACTATCTCTAATTTGTGCTAAAAGTGTGCCGTGTATGATATTGATTAGACACATGAAACGACTTCCCCGCTACTATAAAAACGTTTTGTTTTTATCCTCGTAAAGTAAGTTTCGCCCCTTTTTAGGCAAAACTTGACTTCAAACATTGGGTATCCTAGAATATCCTTTCGAGTGTTACTCAGGGTCCTGGGTCTGGATATAACCAGTCCTAATGGGCTCCCGACACGGGTCAATATATTGAGTCAAGTCTGATATTTATCAATGGAATTTGTTTCAGTGTGAGTGATTTCTTTGCATGTGTATGTGCATCGACATATATGTACACATGATATTGACGAGGCATGGCAATTGCCAATTGATCGTGTCGGGACCTTATAAGGCACCGTGTAGTTTAAGCCAGTAGGAGCTGACATAGCATCCATAAAGATTTCCACATGAGAAAAGAAAGACTTAGTTCCTTGCATTCATAGTCTGTATTTCCATTATATCCGACTGGCTGATGCGCGCGGCTTCGCCCGCGTGATATTTAGTTCCTGCTGCCGCATCTCGTGGAAACATTTTTCCGGGATGAAAAGCAGTCAATGTGTTATTCCAAACTATACTATGCCTCTGTACGAATTTTCATCCAGATTTATATTATACTAGCTGTTGCCCGCGACTTCGTACGCGTGCAAATTATGTTATAATGCCAATTTGATTGCTCTCTGCTTAGCCCCTAGGATATGTAGCGTGATAATATATAGCCTATTTTAAGACCCTACCCCTAGCTAATATTTGTACAAAATTTGAACCAAATCCATTCTGTACTTTTCGAGATCCTTCCGGACAAAGCAAAGCAAACAGACAAACAGACAAACAGACAAACCGACAAACAGACAAAAAAATTCTAACTATATTTTCGGCTTCGGTATCTTATGTTGAACACCCAGCGAGTATTTTTTTTTAAATTTTTCCAATGTACAGTTTTGACTTATCTATCATTTTATTATATGTATAGATGAATCAAATCTATTGAGTACTTTTCGAGATCCTTCCGGACAAAGCAAAGCAAACAGACAAACAGACAAACCGACAAACAGACAAAAAAATTCTAACTATATTTTCGGCTTCGGTATCTTATGTTGAACACCCAGCGAGTATTTTTTTTTAAATTTTTCCAATGTACAGTTTTGACTTATCTATCATTTTATTATATGTATAGATTACTATTTTATTATCTATACTAATATTATAAAGAGGAAAGATTTTTTTTGTTTGTTTGTTTGTAACGAATAGGCTCCGGAACTACCGGACCGATTTGAAAAATTCTTTCACTGTTGGAAAGCTACACTCTTTGCGGGTAACAGGGAACGGGAACTACGCGGGTGAAACCGCGTCACGTCCGCTAGTATTATATATTATCATTATATTATCTACTAGTTGATGCTCGCGTGATATTCGGTACCCGTTCCCGCTTCCCGTGGGAACATTTTCCCGGGATGAAAAGCCTATCTGGTATTTCAGACTATAAGCTATCTCTGTACCTAATTTCAGCCCAATCCGTTCAGCTGTTAGAGAGTGATTGAGTAACAAACATCGTAACATTTTTTTTCTCCTTCTCAATCCTCATGGATGTTATGCCGGACTTCTACCGACTAAAAACCCTCACGTAACGCCCAACAGCCTATGGTTGGGAGTTCCAGGTAAGCCCTCAGAAGGATGTCCCAGGACTCCCAACAGACCCACGGCCGCCACTGCGGCCTCGCCTATACATCCAAACATCTTCACAAACTTTCACACTTAAAATATTACTAGCTGATGCGCGCGGCTTCGCCCGCGTGAAATTTGGTTCCCGTTCCCGCTTCCCGTGGGAACATTTTTCCGGGACGAAAAGTAGCCTATGTGTTATTCCAGACTATACTCTATCTCTGTACCAAATTTCAGCCACATCCATTCAGCCGTTAGAGCGTGATTGAGTAACAAACATCCAAACATCCAAACATCTTCACAAACTTTCACATTTATAATATTAGTAGGATTAGTAGGATTAGGAAGTTTGATAGTAGGATTAAGGAGGCTTACATAAAAAAACATAATTTTTGCTGTTTTTTGGTACGGTTCTCGGCTTGCGCGAAGCTGACTCGCACTTGGCCGGTTTTTAGACTATCGTGTCACCTTCACCTTCCAAATATCGCAATTGCAAATGCAAAAATACTATCTAACATTGTACATTGCACATAATTGCACAATTTGTTTCCATTTATAGATAAAAAAAATTAACAAAAGAAAACCCGACGGAAAAATAAATTTTACTTTTTTTTTTTTGTTTAACGTGAGGGAATATCCTCATGGACATGGATTCCTACCGACTAAAAAACCTCACGTCACGCCCAACAGCCTGTGGTTGGGAGCCCCGGGGAAGCCCTCGGAAGGATGTCCCAGAACCCTCGGATGGATGTCCCAGAACAAATAAAATTTACTTAGCACAAAGTAATACTTTTACGTATTAGCCCCTCTCTATAAAATAGATTGCAGAGGGGCTTATGGCGAGACTTTGTCTGTAGTCTGTGACTCTGTTGCATTATATTACGCCACTAGGTCACGTGGATCATCTGTTCAAAGTTTAAAATAAAAGAACGTCAATCAGATTGAACTTTCACAGAGGGGCAGTCGGGTGAGCGGCTTCTTGTTTTGATTTATCAATAGAGTTTCGGAGCGAAATTTCTAAACCGATTTGAAAAACTCTTTCACTGTTGGATCATCAAATATTTTACTCCCGCATTCCCACGGGAACGGGAACTACACGGGTGAACCTGACGTTCGCAAGTATGATAACAACTTTCAATATCTAGAACTATGCATTCAAAGGCAATGTATCAAGGCTTGCATCGACTGATATGAAGTCAAGGTCGACTGCGTGGTTACTGGAGCCGGTTGGCCGTGCTAGTTTCTTGATCATAAATCTTGTGATTTAATACATCATAATATTTAGTAAATAAATAAATATTCGTGGACATTCTCACACGACATCTTGTAGCCCAAATTCAACTAATATAAGCCTGTGTTATGGGATCTAGACGACTTATCGACATACTTATACAACGTGACTTTTTGTACAGTGCAAACCTGAAGGTACTTTGCTCAGAATCGTTAACATTATCCAATGGACCCGGTTTCAACCTATGTTACATTTTATCCCAAATTTCACTTAAAAAATTGAACGATTTGGACACTCTAATATCGTAAAGTGTGCATCATAGACATTGAAAATAGCATCACGAGCCCCCGAGTTGCCAACCCCGCCCGGCAGTGACCGAAACCCAAAAACATTTTTGTGGGTCCCACAAATATTTGGACCGACCCGGGACTTCAGCAGAGCACGGCAGGCGGTTACCTACCGAATGCGCCACCGAGGCAGCAACTTCAATAATGTATTATGAGCGGGCGGCGCGGTGTGGTGTGGTGTGACAGAATCTGGGTATTTCCGTGTAGTGGCGACGCATATGGCCGATGCCCGATATCACTTCACTTCACTATTATAATAAAATCGTAACAGGTCGCTGTCTGTACATGAAAGATAAATAAGAAAAAGATATTATAGGGGGGCTTTATGAACGCAATAGAACCCAAAACAATGATTTTTAGAATTTTTGTCTGTTTTTCTGTATATCTGTTTGTCTGTACGTTTGTGCACGCTAATCTCAGTAACCGCTTGACCGATTGCAATGCGGTTTTTTATTGTGTTGAGGTTTGCTCCACTTAACATTGTGTTTATTTCATGTTAATCGGTTTATAAATAAAAAAGTATAACACTTAAGAATCAGATATTTTGAAAATTTTTACTGTAGGGATTTCTTTGAATCTAAGGATAAATCTAAACTGGCGTGTTGGCTTAATCATAAAAGAGCTTAAAGATTAAGACTATTTTAAAATAATTCGAATTGTTTTAGAATAGACTTAATCTTTAAGCTCTTTTATAATTAAGCAGGCAGAGCAGTTTCACACGCTGCTTGATGTGTCTGATGAAGATATACCTCTCCTTTCATACACGACGTAAACGAAGTTGCGGGTTCAGCTAGTACATCATCATATCTAAATGCCTTTCATACTTCATCCTATCTTATCCTGTAATCCAATTTTTAGAGTGTAATAGCGGGACCCAATTACTGAGACTCTTCTGTATGTCTGTCACCAGGCTGTAACTCCTGAACCGGGATAGCTAGACAGCTAAAATTTTCACAGATTTCTGTTGCCAGTATCAACAGATTTTTTTGAGACGAATAAGGTTCTCACCTGTTAATATATCCTCATGGATAGACAAGCCGGACTCGAATTGATTAAAACCACACGATCCCTATCTATCCGTTTAGCGCCAGCCGGTGACTCCTCGGTGAAATGTCTCAGAATTCCAGGAATTTCTGCACGACGTGTGTTTTTTTTGTTTTACGTGAGAAATAATTCTCATGGATGTTATGCCGTACTCCTACCGACTAAAAAACCTCACGTGTCCTGCTAACAGCCTACGGTTGGGAGCACCGGGTAAGCCCTCGGAAGGATACCCCATGACTCCCAAGTGCACGACGTGCCTAGGGTTGCCTCTTTTTCCTCACATTACGTTTATTTGGGTACCTCTGGTCATAAATCGTCTACTCCCACCTGTTCTGTTGAGTAGTTCTGTTAACAGAACTCGTCGGCTTCACTAAAAGTTGAAAGAAGTAGATCATGGCTAATTCGTGAACAAGTTTGGATAGTTATGGCATTGTAAACCTTACGACGATTATGTTCTAGGTTGAATTTTGGTTAACCAGAAACTTGCCCATCCTTTGACTGTAGTGTCTCTGTAAAAGGAAGTTTTGTATGTCTACAGGTCCACTTTCAATAGTCACTGAACAGGGCGCCTTTTCTCGGTTCGGACGACGGGAATGCTTGGACGCAAAACGTGTGAAACGTAATCTGTCTAGGAGCGGTAAAACAAGGGACAATGACATTTCACCCGTCAATTTCCGTCCACGCATCACGTCGGCGTTGTGTGGTCGAGGATTGGCGCTCGAGCCATTCAAAACATCAAGTAAACGAAATTATAGTTAACTTTCTATTTTAATGGCGACTCGAAAATCGTCACTGGCCGCATGTGTCATGCAGTTCTATAGTCCGTTCACAGTTATATTACCTCTGACTGACAACTTGTCGATCATTTCCTGTGTGTTGGTGTGATCCTACCCAACACGACCACGGATGATAACCTTAATTTTAATGCGGTACTTATTCATGAAATAAAGTGTACTTAATTGTACTTATGAGTTTAAAATTTGTACTCACATATTTTCGCTGTTATAACATATAGGTCGTGGTCGTGCTAGGTAGTACCTTCTTAGCACGACCACTATAAATTTTAGGTATTTTTGTAAACTTTAAGATGGAGAATAATGTAAATAAATTGTACTGAATTGTACTCTATTTTATAGATAATTTTGAGCAGTCTTTATACCGTTTTAAACGTTTTGTTTCTACGGTACATCAATCGGCACAATGTTACGCTATTTCTATTTCTAAGTACGCAAAATCAAATAACATTACATTTCATAACACATAGGTAATTCGAAAGAAGGGATATAAATTTGGTTGAGAATATAAATATATGATCGTAATATATATACAGGGTGGAATTTAAAATATGTTTTTATTGTTAGTGCAGCAATGAGATGACGACCTTTTCGGGCACGCACAGTGTAATTTTTACTTGATCATATGATTGTACCTTTGTTATTTTATTTGTGCGTGCCGAATAAAGCGTTTATTTATTTTTTTATTTATTTATTTATTTAAGTTGCTGCTTTCACAACGTTCCACATCTCAATGAATGGTCACACCCGAAAAAAAACGATAGCAAGAGATGAAAGTCAGTTTCGACTAAAAGTTAGATTACATGGGAGAAACAAAAACTTATTGGGGTAACGCAGCAATCAAGGTAGGCAACCTAAGTGCAGAGGTAATATATCTCTGAACGGACTATACCGCAGAATAACTAATACTACTGCGGTTCTGTGTATAATTATAGATAAATATTATTGAAGTGTCTGTTTGTCATTCCAAATTAACAGCTGGTCACTAAATGCGTATTGTCTCTGCTTTCACTAATGTCTGAAATGGCTGGACAGATTTTAATGGGACTTTCGCTGGCAGATAGAGTTACGCGAAAACAACTTTGAAACCTATGAAATATGTAGTGAACAATGCAACGTGTGGTGTTCGAAGTATACCATGAGCGTAGCCGGGGGGCACAGCCAGTAGCTAATACGTATAAGTGATGAGAGATTATCCAGGTGTTTCTAACTATGCGCTGACACTGACATAATACATACGGCCATTTTGATGTACAGTTTCATTTCACTATAGAAACCTTTGCTACAACAGAGGAAACCTATTCATCAGTCTTTTTCTTACTGTTTTATAAATACCACTATGGTGACGGACAAGCATAAGTTCCGTAGCCTATGGATGGACGTTTCCAACATCAGAGGTGCTACTATAATCTTTACTAATCTATACAGGGTGAATTTTTCAAAAGGGATTGGATGGCCAAATCCGAAACTACAAGGAATAGCGAAAAATGCTCAAAGGAGTCACGAGCCCGATTTTGATGAAACTTAAAACCTCATCATTAGATTTTTTGAAAAACTAATAATCCTAGCTGGGAATCGAATCCATTGATTTTGAAAAAAATACACACCCTTATTACCCCATACGATAGTGTTGCTATTAAGGATCTTATTCTGGAAAGTAATGACATACGGCAAACTAAGGGAAAGTGCTCATCTTTCTTATTTTTCTTACGTTAACTGATTAATTGTTCAAAATGTAGACCATTGTTTTCAATACATAGCTGGATTCGAGACCTCAACGATCGTACTGCATTCAATATTATTGATTCCGTTTAGAATATTCTCCAAAAAATCATTCTGAGCATGATTTAAAACACAGAATAGTTACGATCTATTCTGGAATGTCGAACGAAATAAATTATGATACCAAATTTAGGTACAAGAAATATGAATTCCATCAAAATTCTAAACTTTCCTTAAATTTGCCGTATATCATTATTTCGCAGAATTTGATCCTTATCAGCGACACTATCATATGGCGTAATATAAAGGGTGTGTTTTTTTTTTCAAAATCAATAGGTTCGATTCCCAGCTAGGATTATTGGTTTTTCAAAAATCTAATGATGACGTTTATAGTTTTATCAAAATCGGGCTCGTGACTCCTTTGAGCATTTTTAGCTATTCCTTATAGTTTAGAATTTGGCCATCCAAGCCCTTTTCAAAAATTCATCCTGTATATATAAAAATCAATGCCACTTTTCGTTGTAATTTTATAACTCAAGAACGGGCTCACCTATCCAAACCAAATCTTTAGACTTTGTTCGGACTATTTATTTAGTAGATGGTTAATGTGAAGTTTGCACAAAATCGGTCGAGCGGTTCTTCATTTATCACGCAAACGAAGTTGCACGGGTCAGCTAGTATCTATACATATAATAAAATGATAGAAAAGTCAAAACTGTACATTGGAAATATTAAAAAAAAAATACTCGCTGGGTGTTCAACATAAGATACCGAAGCTGAAAATATAGTTAGAAAAATTTTTGTCTGTTTGTCTGTTTATCTGTTTGTCTGTTTGTCTGTTTGTCTGTTTGCTTTGCTTTGTCCGGAAGGATCTCGAAAAGTACTCAATAGATTTGATTCATCTATACATATAATAAAATGATAGAAAAGTCAAAACTGTACATTGGAAATATTAAAAAAAAAATACTCGCTGGGTGTTCAACATAAGATACCGAAGCTAAAAATATAGTTAGAAAAATTTTTGTCTGTTTGTCTGTTTATCTGTTTGTCTGTTTGTCTGTTTGCTTTGCTTTGTCCGGAAGGATCTCGAAAAGTACTCAATAGATTTGATTCAAATTTTGCACAAATATTACCTAGGGGTAGGGTCTTCAAATAGGCTATATATTATCACGCTACATATCCTAGGGGCTAAGCGGAGAGCAATCGAATTGGCATTGTAACAATTTTCACGCGTACGAAGTCGCGGGCAACAGCTAGTTACCTATAAAGAGGAAAGATTTGTTTTTTGCTTTTTGTTTTTTTTTGTTTTTTTGCTTGTTTGTTTGTAACGAATAGGCTCCGGAACTACTGGACCAATTTGAAAAATTCTTTCACTGTTGGAAAGCTACACTCTTTGTGGTGAACATAGGCTATATTTTATTCCCGTATTCCCACGGGAACGGGAACTACGCGGGTGAAACCGCGTGATGTCCGTTAGTACCTAATATAATACTCGCGCTGCCGGCCCTGGCTTTTATGAAGAACTAGCTGACCCGGCCAAGTTTGTTCCGCCATTTCAAGTTAACCCGGCGAACTTTGTTCCGCCTTACCAGGAAGTACCATGTATTACCTTTAGAGATTCGTCGTGATATCGCTGATTGTATTTTATTGCACAAAGTTCTAAACAATGATATAGAGTGTGCCGACCTCTTGGCTAAATTCTCTTTGAATGTCCCAGCCAAGTGTATAAGGTTTAACCCTCCGATAAAAGTTCCGCGCGCTCATACTAACTACAGACAGAACGCGTATACTGTGCGAGCGAGCCGCAACTATAACAGACTATGCAAGCAACATGACTTTGATATTTTCCATACGAAGTTGACATCCTTAAAAAGATGTTTAGCCCTGGATTTTTTCAAAAATTAAGGTTTAATGATTGATTAATTATAGCATGATGTAATCTATTAATAAGACTGTACCTAATTATTGTGTAGCTTGAGATTTATGTTGTATGTGAGTGTAGCTTTGCGTTTATTTTGTGTATTGGTATTGGTAATGTTTGTTAAATTTTGTATTCGTTTATTTTTACTTTTAATTTTCTTTTTGTTCTTGTTAATGTTGCCTAGCCATACATCCATATTATGTGGACCCACATTTTTCAGCTACAATGTTATTTAAAAGTGAAGACTTGTAATTGGCTATCAGATTTATATCAGTTTGGTTTGTATTCATGTTGATATAGCTGTAAGTCTTCCACATTTTTAAATAAATAAATAAATAAATAAATTATCAAGCTCACCCGGCGAACTTTGTTCCGCCTTATCAGGCTGACCCGGCGAACCTTTTTTTATTTAGGTACTTATTTTTTTTGCATACAAACCTTGCCCTAGCTATAACTAACTAATCACAAAAGAATTTGCAAAATCGGTCCAGCCCTTAGAGTAACCATAGCTACTTGTTCCATACTCTAAGGTTCAGCCGTTCTGAAGTTATGCGCGTGCATAGGTACATTTCGCAGATTCATCTAATATATAAAATTCTCGTGTCACAGTTTTCGTTGCCATACTCCTCCGAAACGGCTTGACCGATTCTCATGAAATTTTGTGAGCATAATAATTAATTAGGTCTGAGAATCGGCCAACATCTATTTTTCATACCCCTGTGACCGGGAATAACATTCCACGCGGGCGGAGCCGCGGGCATCAGCTAGTATACATATAGATTAAAGATCTCTACCGAGATTGTGGAGATCCAAGCTAGCCTCACCTACAAGTGGTGCATGCGCGGACTGACTGAGGAGCTTATGGATGCTATGCTGGACTCCTACCGACTAAAACCACACGGTGCCCTACCATCTGCCTACTAGTGCCTACGGCGGGGAGTAACTTTCGCAGGGGTCTATAAAAATGAAAAAAAAAAAAAAACATTTTACGACCGGTACACATTATTACATTTTGCAAAGGACATTTTGCTATAAACCTTTTTAAAGAACTCCGTGCTGAAATCGTTTGAAAGACACGATAGGGAGCTTGACTTGGACTCTGTAGGTCTTCGTGGGATTCCTTACACTGTGACGTGCGTGACCAAGTATTTGAACGGTTCCCGTTGGCGTCGACGAAGGATACTAGGTTGATTTTACTTTAATGGATGACACCTGAAAATACTTGACAACACCTGCCAATATCCGGCTCGAAGGACCATGGCTAACCACCGGGAAACTAAACTATATTTATATTATAAACCAAAAAATAAACAGATTTCCCACTTGGAGGGACACCCCAAGACTGTTTAATAGGACAAAGGACAAAAGATAACAATTACGCTCATATACTATCTGACGAAAATATAAATATCGCGATTCAGCAATCATCTACGTCATCCATTGAACCACTATTGTTCTAACAATAAACTAAAAAGTACCGTAAAGTGCAACAAGGACGACACAAGTATCGGCCACTAACCTACCCATATAATATTCTAGCCTATGACACCTACTATTCAACAATTCCAGCCGCTCAAAGACAATGTTACTGTATAATTACGTGGCGATCGATAAAATAGTCGGGTCACAATAAGGTCGGCGTCAGTTGTGTCACCAACCTATTAATCATGTCTATTCCTGCTTCAAGCTGAAACTTTGTATTTTACTTGGCTTTTCATTATTGATGTCAGCTAGCACCGCATATAGACGACTAGAGGATGTCACGCAGTTTCACTCGCCTAGCTCCCGTTCCCGTGGGAATACGGGAATAAAATATAGCTTATGTTCACCGGAAAGAGTGTAGCTTGGCAATTCTCCCAGGCGTTTTTATGTATGATATAGACATATATACATAATGATCACGCCTTTTATCTCTGAAGGGGTAGTCCCCACAGAGGCATATTATTTACATTTTACATTTCGCCTTTTTGATTATTGTCCCACGTAATAGGTGGTGAGCCGTATTGCCGTGTTGATATAAAGGCCTTCAACTTGGCTTAACGACTGCCATTTTACTGGCAACCGGGACCAACGACTTAACGTGCGATCCGAAGCACGGAAACGTTCGCAAACAAATGTCACAAAGTGGTCATAATTATGGTGGTAACCCATCCATAACCGGCCATTGTAAATGTTGCTTACTTATGGTACTTATTATGTATGATGTAGGTAATGCAGTACTTAGCAACTGACTAATATTATAAATGCGAAGGTTTTTAGGGGTAGAACTCTTTCACGCTGTAAAGACTGAACAAACCTGGATTAAATTTGGAACAGGAATATATATTGGAAGCTTTATCCTGGTTCAGAAACCTGGATTACTTATGCAAAACAAGAGCGCAAACTGAACACATTCCATATGCGCTGTCTAAGGAGTCTTAGGACTATACTTGACTACACCTGGAGGGACAAAATAACGAACGAGGAAGTACTCAGAAAAACGCACTGCTTCAGTATAACCGCCTTGCTAAAGCAGCGACGACTTCGATGGCTCGGTCACATCTACCGCAGGAGTTCCGAGAGGTTACCACGACAGGTGTTGCTAGGTCAGATCGCGGATGTCAAGAGACCTGTGGGGCGTCCAATGCTGAGATTAAAGGACGCCTGCAAACGTGATATGCACAGCTTTGACATAAAAATCGAGGGTTGGGAAAGGCGTGCCAAGATAAGACAGGAGTGGCTTCAGGACATTAAAGCTGGTATGACTCAACACGACAGTGATCTGTGTGAGTCCTTGAAGCAGAAGAGACTCCGTCGCCATCTTCCTACGGACTCATGTCACACATGCCATTGATGCGGCAAGAAGTGCCGCGCTCAAATAGAACTCTACAGCCACATGCGCCGTTGCGGGCGACCGTGATTGCACAGGCGCTGCAACAACAAACATCTACTAAGATGTTGTGACCAATGAGTGTATCCTGAACTATCCTGGTAATACGTTCCTATAGGAAGTGGGATCGGGAACAAAATTTCACGAGGGCGAAGCGCCCGGGCGCCGTCTAGTAGATTACGTATTATAACTAAAAAACCTTAACTAGGTATTTTAAACAAAAACATAATACTCGTATTATAATCTACTTTGCATAAACTTTCACTTAATTACGAGAGCGCCTAAAATAAAACTAGATATTATAATTTAGATAACTGTACCTTGCAAATTGCGTTCTGAAGGTGCTATGGGGCTGAAGCCAGCTTCGCTTGTGAGTCGTGCGCCTGTTGACTGTCTGACGAGCTCATGGCAGCCCGTTCCACCTGATGGTAAGTGGTTACCTTAGCCGATGGACGTTGGCAACACCAGCGGTGCTACGCTCGCACTGCCGACACTTACGGGCTTTTATGATGAATTAAAAGTGCTCGTGGCCCCGCGGACTCGGTGTTCTGTTAACAATCACTGCAGTAAGCAACTTTCACTATGGCCGGTCCTTGGATGGGTGACCATTAATGTGTCTACTTTGTGACATTTATTTGAGCGTTTCCGTGCTTCAGCAGGCACGTTAAGCCGTTGGTCCCGGTTGCCAGTAAAATGGCAGTCGTTAAGCCAAGTTGCAGGTCTTTATAGGCGTCTTGAAAAGTTTCAACAGCAGGCAGTCACAACCTTCGCCTGTCTATCTCAACACGGCAATACGGCTCACCACCTATTACGTTTGACAAATTCTCAAAAGGTGAAATGTGGGCATATAATACGCCTCTGCCTACCCCGGGATAAAGGCGTGACCTTATGATGATGAAAGTCCTTACTGAGATTTTGGAACCCTAAGCAAAGATATTATATTAGAATAACATACAGATCGGCAACTCCCTGTCGCGCCACAGCTGTCAGTAGAGTTGACGTGCGCGATGACGGACAATTTGCTTACATTGTATTGATCACACGCAAACATTCAAGCTGGAGTTTCTGCCCTGTGCCCTAAGCTAGCCTCACCTGCGCTTGGTGCACCTGCTAACTAACGGACGAGGTCATGACGAAAAGGTGGAAATCTCAAACTTACCATTTTTTTTTAACGTTAACGGAAAATCCTTCATGGATGCTATGCCGGACTCCTACGGCCTACCGACTAAAAAACCTCACGTAACGCCCAACAGCCTATGGTTGGGACCATCGGAAGGATGTCCCTGGTCTCACATTAACATGACACTTCCGATAATCGTGTTATCAATTATTTGTAATATAAAAACCAAGTGCGAGTCGGAGTCGCGCACTGAGGGTTCTGTACCAAAAATCGACTAAAAATCACATTTTCTGGTTAGGAGCCCCCTTGGGCTGGTTTTAGGCTAAGCGCACATTGGAGACACGACTGTCTTAAGACTGACTCTTACTAAATTGTCGGACCGGACAAGTTTCGCAGTTTCTTAGATTTAGTAAAGCGGCAGTCTGTCTGTAGATTGTCTTGTCGCCAATGTGCGGTCAGCCTTAGAGTCGCGCTGACCGTCGGCGCTGTCAGACAAAGTAAAGTGTATGAAGATCTAGGAACCGTTTTAGAATAACGCGTAGCTATCACGCGTGCGTTGGTCAGCGCTGACGTTTCAGCGTCCGTACGCGTCGCGCGTCGGTGCCGCGTAGGTGTCGGCGCTGACCAACGCACGCGCGCATCTGTAATATTCGGTGAGCGTTCTATTGTTTCGCCGAGAAGACGCCGTCAGCGTCAGTCATGACAAATCGCGATTTGGACACAAGTCTGTACACCACAATGATCAGCACGATACTGAAACGTCTCGCGCTGAGCTGTCAGCGCCGATGGTCAGCGTGACTCTGAAACCAGCCATCATATTTTATTTTCTGTTTTTAGTAATGTTGTTATAGCTACAATAGAAATAGGTTATCTGTGCAAAATGTCAACTGTTTAGCTATTCAGTAGATAACCATGATATACAGCCTGTCACCAGACAGCGGTGTCTATAATCTATGATCCATAACCTTGAGTATGGAACCCTAAAAAGTGTTTACAATTTGATAGAAAGCATCTTTGGTTAAAACCGTCAATGTTTTCGTCACTAGACCCTGGCATTTTATCAAAATGGTCACGAAGCTCGCGTCACTCACGTAACATCATAATGTGGCTTTCATTCTATGCACTCATGGAAAAAACCGAACGCCTACTTCTATACTAATATGTATGAGGAAAGATTTGTTTGTTTTTGTTATTAATAAACTCTAAAACTACTAAGTCGACTTTTAAATTTGTTAGAAAGCCTAATTGCTATGTGTCATCAACCTATTCTGCACCCAAGAGATAGAGCATTTCCTGAGATAGCCTTCCGAATTCCTGGGATATTCTTCCGAGGACTAAAGGTGCGGTTCCACTTAGGCGGAGCGGGGAGGAGCTGTGGATATTAAGTCATGTGATTGGTGAATCGTGGCACAGCTCGTCTCCGCTCCGCACCGTGATTGGTGAATCGCGGCACAGCTCCTCTCCGCTCCGCCTAAGTGGAACAACACCTTTACCCGTGACTCCGGCCGTAGGCAGCTGCAGGGCACTGCGTGGTGTTAATCAGCAGAAGTCATAGCATCCTTGAGGATTTCCACACGTTAAAGAAGGGACACGGCAGTAATAATAAATGTTAAAGAAGGCAAGGAAGCGCTCGTGACCCCGCGGACTCAGTGTTCTATAAACGATCACTACAGTAAGCAATTTTCACACTGACCAATCCATGGACGGGTGACTATTCATGTGACCACTTTGTGACATTTATTTGAGCGCTTCCGTGCTTCTGAAGGTACGTTGCCAGTAAAATGGCAGTCGTTAAGCCAAGTTGAAGGCCTTTTTAGGTATTTTGAGCAGGCAGTCACAGCCTGCGCCTGTCCTCAACACGGCAATACGCTCACCACCTATTACGTGGGACAAATTCTAATAAGATGAAATGTGGACATATAATATGCCTTTGCCTACCCCTTCGGGGATAAAGGCGTGACCATATGTATGTAAAGAAAGCAAATATCCATACCTTTTTGAAGTAAAACTTCTTTAGGCGCGACTAGGCAGTACCTCGAGATTTTTTTTTCCTTTCGACGCATATGACCAGATACGCAAATGACCCGATACGCAAGTGACCAGATTTCAAATACGCTAATGACCAGACACGCAAATGACCCGATACGCGAATGACCAGAATAAAAACGCATTCGACCAGAAACGCAAACTACCTGACATGTTAATCGCAATCGACCAGATAGGCAAACGACCAGAAATTAATACGCAATCGACCAGGTATTTACAAAAGTTCATTTTACTATGATGTTAGGATAAAACAAATGAAGATCGAAAAAACAAATGAAGATCGACAAAACAAATAAAGATCGAAAAAACTAATTAAGATCGGAAAAACAAATGAAAATCGAAAAACCAAATGAAGATCGGTGAAACAAATGACGGTCGTATAAACAAATGACGATCGAAAAAACATATGCAGATCATTAAAACAAAATTCTATAAGTAAGTTGACAAGGTCCAAAATTACTTGCAGCCATATTTTGTAATCTAGATGTGTGTACCATTAAAAAAATAGGTGCAAGCAATTCCCGACCTTAATGACACTTATCTAAAAATGTGGTTTTAAGCGCTTATAGACATCACTGATCACGAATTTATAATAAATAAATAGATATTATGAATGCTCATAAGGTCAAAATTCGCTTGAACCCATTTTTTGTAATCTAGATGCGATTGCCATTCAAAAAAATAGGTGCAAGCTATTATCGACCTTATGAACATGCATAATTTGTATTTATTTTTTACATATTCATGATCAGTGACTCGAAAGGCTACAAACGCCAAAAAGTACATTTTTAGTTAAGTGGCATTAAGGTCGAGAATTGCTTGCACCTATTTTTTTGAATGGTAATCAAATCAAGATTACAAAATATGGCTGTAAGTAATTTTTTACCTTATCAACTTGCTTATAGACTTTTGTTTTAATGATCTGCATTTTTTTTTCGATCGTCATTTGTTTTGCCGATCTTTATTTGTGTTTTCGATTTTCATTTATTTTTCCGATCTTCATTTGTTTTTCGATCTTCATTTGTTTTTTAGATCTTCATTTGTTTTTTTTTTTATTTTAATTTATTTGTCGATCTTCATTTGTTTTCTGGTCGTATAAGTATTATTTCAAAATACTGATAATATGCAAAAAGAAATTCAGGTCATATGCGTCTCTGGTCTTATGCGTATTTATTAAATAATGGTCTTTTGCGTAAATAAATTCGGGTCATATGCGTATCTGGTCGTTTGCTGATGAAAATATGGTCGTTTGCGTGTCGGGTCATTTGCGTTTATATCTATGCGTCGAAAGGAATATAAGCCTGACGGAAGTAACGCTTACTATTTGAATTTTGAATGAATGATAATAATACCTATAAAATTTGATGCCCTCAATGGCAAAGAAGTTTTACTTCAATCGCGCGTAAAGGTTACACGCACACACTTTTCTTTTACGTGTGGTAATCCTCCATGGGTGCTGTGCCGAACTCTTGCAGACTAAAACCTCTAGGTGGCCTGGCCCCCTACGGCCGAGAGGCTCTGGTTAATATCCATACCTGCATAAATAGTCCTGAAGTCCTGCGACCTGCAGGGACTGACTGGATGCGGAAGGGCCACCGTGTGTTGTGGCGAAATTTTGAAGAACCCTACGTCCAACAGTGGACTTCCATGGGCTTATTCGATTGATTGATTGACTGAAATAGTTGCTACGGAGGTTCTAAGTCTGTCAGGGGCAAAGCCATGGGACATTGTTAGTTTTCAATACAAGCAGTTAATCAATACTCATTGGTATGTATGACATATAGTCTTAGACCATATAAAATTTCGTCGTTAGATGATCTAAGCATATAGTACAATGTGTAAGTGCTTTGAATGAACAAACCAATGAAAGGTGAAATGGCCACGCGTATAGGTATGTCACCGTGAAATTGTATAAACAATTAGATGGTAAACTGTCTAGAATTCGAGTTATTTAAGTTTTTATTATATGTTTAGATAGATTGCACTTCATCTAATTGAATGCCAAGTTCAGCTGGGATCACAGAATTCCAATACGTATTACGTGAAAAAATAACAATGTATTTAAAATGTTTAAATAAGCAACCAGTTTGTGAAGATTTTGACTAGGAAACCCGGTATTAGTTGCGTATGAATATTCATAAATATGTAATACTTGATAATTAAACCATTTGCAATATACATTGGTCAACAAAAGAACTACCTACTTGCATTTTGTATGAAATGGTGGTACCTAGGGTGCGAGTCGGGTACCCGAACAACCCCCCAAAGACGCGGGATAGCACTCAAAATCAAAAACATTTATTTTGCATAATCCTAGGCACTTGCGACACGTCCATGAATACAAATCAAAGTTAGTACCTACCAGTAGTTCGCAACGCGGTCCACTTGAGAAGAACTGGCAAGAAATTCGGCTTTGCTTTTTGTGCTCTATTTACAATAGTATTAATTAAAAATCACATACTATTGTTTGAGAATGCTGTCCTGAATCCCCCCCCCCCCCACACAGGTGAGGCTGCAGTGGTAGCCGTAGGTCTGTTGGGAGTTCTGAGGTATCCTTCCGAGGGCTTACCCGGATCTCCCAACCGAAGCGTGTTAGGTAGTATACGTGTGGTTTTTAGTCAGTAGGAGTTTTGGAGAATTTTTCAAATCGGTTCAGTAGCTTCGGAGCTTATTCGATGCAAACAAAGAAACACGCAAATCTTTCCTCTTTATAATAACAGTATAGATGTGCACTTAACCGAGAGAAGAATTGTGGTCTATTGAATGCCAAGTTTAGCTGGGATCTCAGAATTTACAGCTTACGTCCCAGATCTCCCAACCGTAGGCTGTTAGGTAGGACGTAGGATACGTGTGGTTTTCAGTCGGTAGAGTCCGGCATAGCATCCATGTAGGATTTTACTCACGTTGAAAAATAAAAGGGTACCTAGGGTGCAAGTCGGATTTGCACACAGTTTTTATTATTTTTCGGTACCTACATTACAATGTAACTCAGATACATAGTTAAGAAAATCATAAAAGCAATTATCGGGCAGTGGACTGTATTTGCCAATTAAATTTTTAGTTTAAACCTCGTCAAAAGGTTTATTATCCATAATTTTAATATATGTATGTATGTATGTATGTATGTATATGTATGTATGTATGTATGTATGTATGTATGTAAGTATATATGTATGTATTTTTGTGTTGTCCAGATGCGCCCTCGGAAAAATCCCCGTCTATCCCGCTTTTTGTTTGGGTGTAATCCCGCTTCTTTGGGGAGTGGGCAAAATTAGATGCTATCCCACTTCTTTGCGGGGTGAAGAGACACGCCACCCTCCTGGCCAGCTTCAGTAAGGACCGCGAACAGCCAACCCGCCCTTCTCAGACCCTCGGTCGTGGAGGCCATTAATCCTGGCTGGGCGAAAGCAGTCTGCGACGTCCCTACCTTCAGCAACTACGAAATGTCGGAACTAAAACAATACAATTTTACAATCGCCCATTCTGAGCAGTAATTAAATCGAACGCCTATTTAATAAGTACGAAGTGGACTTTAATCAGTTGGTATGTGAACGACATTGTCGGTAGCAACTGGATGATAACAAGTGACCATGCATATGCAGGACAATTGACAGCTGTACATTAAACTTATCGATATTGCGGGCAGACAAAGAGGCCAGATCTTTGCTTGAAAACATACTGTGTTATGGCCTACTGCGAAGAATGTGCCAGGATACTATGTATACTACCCGTTCGCTTTAACTTTGCCGCTGGCGTAGAGGCGTATACCCGAATTGTTAATTAGACAAGGTAAATTGACAGTAGCTAATGTCACTTCGTCATAGAAAATACGCAACATTGTATGAAGAAGTGACATTAGTTGCTGTCAATTTACTTCGTCTAATTAAAAATTGGAGCCGAGCGGCAAAGTTAGAGCGAACGAGCAGTATCTTAATGGTATATTAAAATCCCGGGTTCTTCAAGCGGAGCGTGAAGAGGCACATCACAGGGCTGCCATCTAGAGGACCACTGTCAGAAGTCTTACGGACTGTGTGTGAGAGTGGCCCCAAATCGCTAGATGCGCCACGGCTTCCTACCTGGCAACGTCAATTTGGCGAGCTTAATATTAAAAAGATGTCCTGGGACATCCTTTCAAATGCTTACACGAGACTCCCGACCATAGACACATTGTAGGGCACCGTTTCGTTTTTGCCGGTAGAAGTTTTTTTTGCTTTGATTTATGCCGAACTCCTACTAAACCACACGATGCCTTACTACTGGCTACGGCCGGGAGTCCCGGGTAAGGTAAGTCTTTGAAAGGTTGTCCCAGGGTTCGCCATAGCATGTTATTCTTCTAGACCAGGGGTCGGCAACCTTTTGAGTCAAAAGAGCCAAAAACTTGTAATTTGAAATTTCTATATTTTTAAAGAGCCACAAAAAATTTCGTTGCTCACACGTAGGTATTAGGTAACGTAGCATTTGTACCTCTTCGGGTATACAGGCTTGTCTGATTTCTTTTTTTTTTATTCAGGAAAATCTTTTATTGATACCACACCGTACATGAGCAGAGTGATTATGTGGGACTTCCCAAAATTAGTTGAAAAGCTTAAGGCTTTCAGGAAGAGAGAGAGAAATGAAAAGATTGAATTTAAAATGTAAATAATTAGTAGTTTATTAGAATTGAGCACTTGGGGGTCGTGGGTGTGGCAACTTCGGGCAGCAAGTACGGTTTCCGAAGGCCTTCGCAGGGTTCGACTTATCTTGTGGCTCCAGGATGTCGATGCAGTCCGCCAGGTAGCCGTGTCTTCCACAATTTCGGCCGGCACGGTATTCCCAACCCGCAGGGCGGATGTTCGCTCGTAGAACTCGAAGGGTGGATTTTACCAACCCGTAGGGTAGACAGTTTCTTGGACCCGTAGGGTGGATGTTCCTTCGTGGAACCTGAAGGGTGGACTTCTTGAACCCGTAGGGTGGACCCTGGAATGTTCCATATGACGGGTTAGCTGGAACCCTTTTTCCCGCCCATTGCTAAGACAGCCGACCACTGTTAAACCATTTGGGAGTCGGTTGCCTTACAATGGTTGGTTCTATCCTAAGTTTACAGAGACCTTTTTTTTTCACACCCCTGTAATCTACCCTCCCATAACAGGGTCGACCAACAGCCGTTAATTTTCACTATTTTAAAATCTAGAATCATAAAAACTTGAGAGGTGTCAAGGGACACCCGAATGGAACGAAGTTCCTTTCAATTAATTAGTGCAGGAATTGTAATAAAAATTTATTTTATTTTTTAAAATTTATTGTACAAAAACAAAAACAAAAACAAAAACAAAAACAAAAACAAAAACAAAAACAAAAACAAAAACAAAAACAAAAACAAAAACAAAAACAAAAACAAAAACAAAAACAAAAACAAAAACAAAAACAAAAACAAAAACAAAAACAAAAACAAAAACAAAAACAAAAACAAAAACAAAAACAAAAACAAAAACAAAAACAAAAACAAAAACAAAAACAAAAACAAAAACAAAAACAAAAACAAAAACAAAAACAAAAACAAAAACAAAAACAAAAACAAAAACAAAAACAAAAACAAAAACAAAAACAAAAACAAAAACAAAAACAAAAACAAAAACAAAAACAAAAACAAAAACAAAAACAAAAACAAAAACAAAAACAAAAACAAAAACAAAAACAAAAACAAAAACAAAAACAAAAACAAAAACAAAAACAAAAACAAAAACAAAAACAAAAACAAAAACAAAAACAAAAACAAAAACAAAAACAAAACAAAAACAAAAACAAAAACAAAAACAAAAACAAAAACAAAAACAAAAACAAAAACAAAAACAAAAACAAAAACAAAAACAAAAACAAAAACAAAAACAAAAACAAAAACAAAAACAAAAACAAAAACAAAAACAAAAACAAAAACAAAAACAAAAACAAAAACAAAAACAAAAACAAAAACAAAAACAAAAACAAAAACAAAAACAAAAACAAAAACAAAAACAAAAACAAAAACAAAAACAAAAACAAAAACAAAAACAAAAACAAAAACAAAAACAAAAACAAAAACAAAAACAAAAACAAAAACAAAAACAAAAACAAAAACAAAAACAAAAACAAAAACAAAAACAAAAACAAAAACAAAAACAAAAACAAAAACAAAACAAAAACAAAAACAAAAACAAAAACAAAAACAAAAACAAAAACAAAAACAAAAACAAAAACAAAAACAAAAACAAAAACAAAAACAAAAACAAAAACAAAAAACAAAAACAAAAACAAAAACAAAAACAAAAACAAAAACAAAAACAAAAACAAAAACAAAAACAAAAACAAAAACAAAAACAAAAACAAAAACAAAAACAAAAACAAAAACAAAAACAAAAACAAAAACAAAAACAAAAACAAAAACAAAAACAAAAACAAAAACAAAAACAAAAACAAAAACAAAAACAAAAACAAAAACAAAAACAAAAACAAAAACAAAAACAAAAACAAAAACAAAAACAAAAACAAAAACAAAAACAAAAACAAAAACAAAAACAAAAACAAAAACAAAAACAAAAACAAAAACAAAAACAAAAACAAAAACAAAAACAAAAACAAAAACAAAAACAAAAACAAAAACAAAAACAAAAACAAAAACAAAAACAAAAACAAAAACAAAAACAAAAACAAAAACAAAAACAAAAACAAAAACAAAAACAAAAACAAAAACAAAAACAAAAACAAAAACAAAAACAAAAACAAAAACAAAAACAAAAACAAAAACAAAAACAAAAACAAAAACAAAAACAAAAACAAAAACAAAAACAAAAACAAAAACAAAAACAAAAACAAAAACAAAAACAAAAACAAAAACAAAAACAAAAACAAAAACAAAAACAAAAACAAAAACAAAAACAAAAACAAAAACAAAAACAAAAACAAAAACAAAAACAAAAACAAAAACAAAAACAAAAACAAAAACAAAAACAAAAACAAAAACAAAAACAAAAACAAAAACAAAAACAAAAACAAAAACAAAAACAAAAACAAAAACAAAAACAAAAACAAAAACAAAAACAAAAACAAAAACAAAAACAAAAACAAAAACAAAAACAAAAACAAAAACAAAAACAAAAACAAAAACAAAAACAAAAACAAAAACAAAAACAAAAACAAAAACAAAAACAAAAACAAAAACAAAAACAAAAACAAAAACAAAAACAAAAACAAAAACAAAAACAAAAACAAAAACAAAAACAAAAACAAAAACAAAAACAAAAACAAAAACAAAAACAAAAACAAAAACAAAAACAAAAACAAAAACAAAAACAAAAACAAAAACAAAAACAAAAACAAAAACAAAAACAAAAACAAAAACAAAAACAAAAACAAAAACAAAAACAAAAACAAAAACAAAAACAAAAACAAAAACAAAAACAAAAACAAAAACAAAAACAAAAACAAAAACAAAAACAAAAACAAAAACAAAAACAAAAACAAAAACAAAAACAAAAACAAAAACAAAAACAAAAACAAAAACAAAAACAAAAACAAAAACAAAAACAAAAACAAAAACAAAAACAAAAACAAAAACAAAAACAAAAACAAAAACAAAAACAAAAACAAAAACAAAAACAAAAACAAAAACAAAAACAAAAACAAAAACAAAAACAAAAACAAAAACAAAAACAAAAACAAAAACAAAAACAAAAACAAAAACAAAAACAAAAACAAAAACAAAAACAAAAACAAAAACAAAAACAAAAACAAAAACAAAAACAAAAACAAAAACAAAAACAAAAACAAAAACAAAAACAAAAACAAAAACAAAAACAAAAACAAAAACAAAAACAAAAACAAAAACAAAAACAAAAACAAAAACAAAAACAAAAACAAAAACAAAAACAAAAACAAAAACAAAAACAAAAACAAAAACAAAAACAAAAACAAAAACAAAAACAAAAACAAAAACAAAAACAAAAACAAAAACAAAAACAAAAACAAAAACAAAAACAAAAACAAAAACAAAAACAAAAACAAAAACAAAAACAAAAACAAAAACAAAAACAAAAACAAAAACAAAAACAAAAACAAAAACAAAAACAAAAACAAAAACAAAAACAAAAACAAAAACAAAAACAAAAACAAAAACAAAAACAAAAACAAAAACAAAAACAAAAACAAAAACAAAAACAAAAACAAAAACAAAAACAAAAACAAAAACAAAAACAAAAACAAAAACAAAAACAAAAACAAAAACAAAAACAAAAACAAAAACAAAAACAAAAACAAAAACAAAAACAAAAACAAAAACAAAAACAAAAACAAAAACAAAAACAAAAACAAAAACAAAAACAAAAACAAAAACAAAAACAAAAACAAAAACAAAAACAAAAACAAAAACAAAAACAAAAACAAAAACAAAAACAAAAACAAAAACAAAAACAAAAACAAAAACAAAAACAAAAACAAAAACAAAAACAAAAACAAAAACAAAAACAAAAACAAAAACAAAAACAAAAACAAAAACAAAAACAAAAACAAAAACAAAAACAAAAACAAAAACAAAAACAAAAACAAAAACAAAAACAAAAACAAAAACAAAAACAAAAACAAAAACAAAAACAAAAACAAAAACAAAAACAAAAACAAAAACAAAAACAAAAACAAAAACAAAAACAAAAACAAAAACAAAAACAAAAACAAAAACAAAAACAAAAACAAAAACAAAAACAAAAACAAAAACAAAACAAAAACAAAAACAAAAACAAAAACAAAAACAAAAACAAAAACAAAAACAAAAACAAAAACAAAAACAAAAACAAAAACAAAAACAAAAACAAAAACAAAAACAAAAACAAAAACAAAAACAAAAACAAAAACAAAAACAAAAACAAAAACAAAAACAAAAACAAAAACAAAAACAAAAACAAAAACAAAAACAAAAACAAAAACAAAAACAAAAACAAAAACAAAAACAAAAACAAAAACAAAAACAAAAACAAAAACAAAAACAAAAACAAAAACAAAAACAAAAACAAAAACAAAAACAAAAACAAAAACAAAAACAAAAACAAAAACAAAAACAAAAACAAAAACAAAAACAAAAACAAAAACAAAAACAAAAACAAAAACAAAAACAAAAACAAAAACAAAAACAAAAACAAAAACAAAAACAAAAACAAAAACAAAAACAAAAACAAAAACAAAAACAAAAACAAAAACAAAAACAAAAACAAAAACAAAAACAAAAACAAAAACAAAAACAAAAACAAAAACAAAAACAAAAACAAAAACAAAAACAAAAACAAAAACAAAAACAAAAACAAAAACAAAAACAAAAACAAAAACAAAAACAAAAACAAAAACAAAAACAAAAACAAAAACAAAAACAAAAACAAAAACAAAAACAAAAACAAAAACAAAAACAAAAACAAAAACAAAAACAAAAACAAAAACAAAAACAAAAACAAAAACAAAAACAAAAACAAAAACAAAAACAAAAACAAAAACAAAAACAAAAACAAAAACAAAAACAAAAACAAAAACAAAAACAAAAACAAAAACAAAAACAAAAACAAAAACAAAAACAAAAACAAAAACAAAAACAAAAACAAAAACAAAAACAAAAACAAAAACAAAAACAAAAACAAAAACAAAAACAAAAACAAAAACAAAAACAAAAACAAAAACAAAAACAAAAACAAAAACAAAAACAAAAACAAAAACAAAAACAAAAACAAAAACAAAAACAAAAACAAAAACAAAAACAAAAACAAAAACAAAAACAAAAACAAAAACAAAAACAAAAACAAAAACAAAAACAAAAACAAAAACAAAAACAATTGTAATAAAATTTTATTTATTTTAGTTAACAATAATATTTTTTTTATTATTAACCCCATTTTATTACCCCCCCACCCCTTTCCCCCCTCCCCCTCCCCCTCCCCCTCCCCCATATTAAATTCCCCCCCCCCCCCATATTAAAGGAGGGTAGAGGTACCTCTAACCTCCATACTATAGCAAAAACATATAAACGGCCGAATTGAGTAACCTCCTCCTTTTTTGAAGTCGGTTAAAAAAGTGTCGTTACAACTTTTCGTGAGAATTTTTTCCGTCTAGCCCCCTTTCACAACGCGCGATAAGGAACTTCGTTCCAATAATTAATTTAACTCACCCAATGATGGGGTCTTCTATTTATAGCTATTTGCTCCTTATCCTTGACAAATATTTACGAGGATATTTGCGATGATATAAACGATTATTTTTAAACTGATGTGATTCTCACAATTTCCAATTACACTGATACGTTCGTGATCTATTTTAAATATTAATCTGGCGGTCCTCCTGCATTGACGCAATGCCTTATATATCAATGAAATAGCGCCTCTAGTGGCACCGCTCGAAACTACTCAATCGTCAAGACCGTATCACTGCCTATAGCTTCCGTCGTTGCGACACTAACTCGGTAGATGGCGCTTTCATTTATTAATCTAAGTTTTCATTTTAAAACCCCTAACGTTGAACCCCTATTTGCACCCGTTGTTTCACAACGTTACATACTCCCCCTCCCCAGTGAGCGTTTGACGTACCCTAACGCGTCAAACGCTGCGTTCGTCCTCGAACGCCCCTAATATAATACCTACTACTCGTCTATGTGTGTGTGTATGTTAGTGTGTTGTGTGAATGAGGTGATGCTGGGTGTAGCGAAGAGTCGGCCTTAACTTTAATGAAACCAACTCGCAGGATGTATTTAGGTGATTCTGAAGGATCTTATGGGACAGAAAGAGAAAAGACGTATTTGAGGCTTTGGGTTGAAGGTTCAGGTAATACGCACCGCCTGAAAGTGGGGTGTGTATAATAAGGCTTTTTACTGAAGGCTGGGATTTATACAACCGTCCCAGAGAAGAACATCCTACTAGGGCTAGTGTAACACTTCCGACTCATAGGATGGACCCTCCCGGCGCATTATGTCACGTTCGCGTTATGTCACCTTGACGCAATTTGTCACGATCGCACACTGTCACGTTCGCAGAATGTCACGTGCGCAGAATGACACGTTCGCAGACTGTCACGTGCGCAGAATGACACGTTCGCAGACTGTCACGTTCGCAGACTGCCACGTTCGCAGAATGTCACGTTCGCAGAATGTCACGTTCTCAGAATGTCATGTTCTCGGTATTTCGATGGAAATGGGAAAGGGTGTGGGAATAGGAATGGGGTGATGGGAAAGTGAATGGAAATGGGAAAGGGGAAATTGGGGAATAAGATGGGGGTTGGTAATCTATTGCGCCATATCCCAGTAGTTCTGTTGTCTACTTTCGTGATGGAACTACTGGGATTTTTATATGTGAGAAAATTAGTCTCAATAGTTCCGGTACAGAACAAATGAAAATCGAAAAAGTGGATGAAGAACGGAGAAACAAATGAAGATCGGCAAAACAAATGAAGATCGAACAAACAAATAAAGATCGAAGAAACAAATGAAGACTGGCTAAAAAATTGAGATTGGCAAACAAATGAAGATTGAAAAAACAAATGAACATCTAGATGCGATTACCATTCAAAAAATAGGTGCAAGCAATTCTGGACCTTAGTAAAACTTCCCTAAAAATGTGCTTTTAGGCGTTTATAGATATCACTGATCACGAATATATAAAAAAAGAAATAGATATTTTGCATGTTCATAAGGTCGAAATTGACTTGCACCCATTTTTTGTAATCTAGATGCAATACCATTCAAAAATAGGTGCAAGCATTCTCGTTCTTATAAACATGCATAATATTTATTTCATTATAGCATATTCGTAATCAGTGATCTATATTTTTGATTGATAATCGCATTCAGATTACAAAATGTGGCTGCAAATAATTATTGACCTTATCAACTTGCTTGTAGTCTTTGGTTTTATTGATCTTCATTTGTTTTATGGATCTTCAGTTTTTTTGCTGATCTTCATTTGTTTTGTCGATCTTCATTTGTTTTATCGATCTTCATTTGTTTTGCCGATCTGCGTTTGTTTTGCCGATCTTCATTTGTTTTATCGATCTTCATTTGTTTTGTCGGTGTTTATTTGTTTAACTAATCTTCAATTTTGTTTCATTTGAAAAAAAAACGTGGCTTTAGACGAAGGTGACATAATGCGATAGAAAAACGTGGTATTGTGCGCAAGTGACATAATGCGAAAGTGACGAAATGCGAACGTGACGTAATGCGAACGTGTCATAATGCGAATGCAGTGTTAATTAACTGTCAAGACACAGTGTGACATTATGCGAATGTGACATAATGCGCCGGGAGGGGATGGACTATCCCCCAGGGCTAGACTAATCTATCCCTGTACAACATTTCAGCCAGATTTGTTCAGCCATTATTTTTAAAAGGGTAACGGACATCCACATTCACAAATTACATAGTAATGAGTAATGACTATAGATTCAACAATGTAGTTATTTTTATATTGTGTATGTAACTATGTATTAGCGATACAAAGGTCAGGAGCTCACCTATTGTATTCTACAAAGAAATGAAGCAACTATGTAGTTTAAATGATAACGTCTTAAGGTTAGAGTTATTTTTTCGATTCACTAGTGTTCTTTGTTCTTCTATATCTATACTTAAATACCTATATCTATACTTCTATACTAATATTATACATACATATGGTAACGTCTTTTGAAGGGGATAGGCAGAGGCATATTAAATGCCCACATTTCACCTTTTTTATAATATGTCCCACGTAATAGGTGGTGAGCCATATTGCCGTGTTTAAATGGACAGGCGCAGGTTGTGACTGCCTGCTGTTGAAATAAAGTCATCAATTTGACTTAACGACTGCCATTTTACTGGCAACCGGGACCAACGGCTTAACGTGCCTTCCGGAACACGGAAACGCTCAAATAAATGTCGCAAAGTGATTACATGGATGGTCACCCATCCATGGACCGGCCATAGTGAAAGTTGCTTATCGTTTACAGAACACTGAGTACGCGAGGCCACGAGCGCTTCTAATTCAGTGAAAGAATTTTTAAAATCGGTCCAGTAGTTTCGGAGCTATTCGATACAAACAAACAAATCTTTCCTCTTTATAATATTAGTATAGATTAATAGCAGACGTCTCGCGGTTTCACCCGCATAGCTCCCGTTCCCGTGGGAATGCGGAAGTGTGTGTTTCCTATGTTCACCGCGAAGAGTTTAGCTTCCCAACAGTGAAAGAATTTTCAAAATCGGTCCAGAAGTTTCGGAGCCTATTCGATGCAAACAAACAATCAAATTTTTCCTGTTTATAATGTTAGTATAATCAATAATTATACCAAAATAATGACGTTATCAGAGACTTTATTTACATATTATTATCACGAAACCGATAATTATCCTAGTGTCATAATGCTCTTTTATCACGGAATTGTTATAAATACTTATTTCTGAGATAACCTATGTGACCTCTTCTGTCGATCCGTTGGCGAAAACATACATGTATGTTTTCGCCAACGGCAACTCCCACGGTAACTCCCTGTGCATAATATGTTACGATTTTTTCCGTGCTTGGTAATTATAATCCTCGCGATTAATATACTTCTGTCTACCTAAAATAAGGCGCGACTAATATAAAGACAGCCTATAAAATTTCCGCTATATCCATAGGAGTGCGCAGGGCAAAGCGCAGGGCACGGCACAGCAGTACCTACTCCGACTAGGGAATGCAATCCCGCAACAAAATTGTAATCTCGGTATTTGCGGGACTGAGAGATCTCAGTCCCGCGGGATCCCGGTATTTGCGGGATCCCGCATATTTCTGAAAGTCATTGAGAAAAGAATAGAATTCTGTATCATACATGCATCTAGAACTAAAAAATAGTCACCCCTTAATCCCCGAAGGGGTAGGCAGAGGCATATTATAGGCCCACATTTCACCCTTTATGATTTCGTACCACGTAATATGTGGTGAGCCGTATTGCCGTCTTGAAATGGACAGCGGACAGCTGCAGGTTACGACTGCTTACTGTTCAAATTTTTCAAGCCAGGCCTTTGACTTGGCTTACCTGCCATTTTACCGGCAAACGGGACTAATGGCGTAACGTGTCTTCCGAAACACGGCAACGCTATGCGGACTCAGTGATCTTTTACAGAACACTGTTTATAGTACAAGGAAAGTCAAATCTCCCTGATTAAATCACTAAAAACAAATAAGTACGTTATTAGGTTATACATTACGTCACAATTACAAAAAACTTTCTCAAACCGAATCAGTTGCGCGCTTCCACTTACAGAACAACACACGGCGTTTACCTTTGCACAGTCCCGCTAATCCCGCGGGATCCCGCATGATTTACGTGCGGGACTGGTCCCGCAAAAATACTGCGGGATCCTGGTATTTCGGGATCCCGGTATCCCTGTATTGCATTCCCTAACTCCGACTGAGTGGAAACAATGCTGTGTGAACACTGATACAAAGCTATCTTTGTTTGACACATACATTCCTAAGGCTGCGCCGCCTCATTCTGCGAGCAAGTCATGCTAGTGAAAGAGACGGAGCGGCGGGAACGGGAGAGAACTCTCCCACCCGAGTTTCGCAGTCAGCGCCTTGGGCGCCGCCGACGTGTCTTCGCCGAGGATAATTGGCCTCCATGACCGGGGGCCTGAGAACGGTGAGAGAGTCGCTCACCGTCCTTACAGAAACAGGCCAATGACGGCAGCGTGACGTAAGGAATTCACGCCCCCCCCCCCCCTAGAAGCGGGATGGCACCCGAACCACCCTCTAGGCGAGGCCGCAGTGGCGGTCGTGGGTCTGTTGGAAGTCCTGGGACATCCTTCCGAGGGCTTACCCGGGACTCCCAACCATAGGCTGTTGGGCGTAACGTAAAGGTTTTTTTAGTCGGCAGGAGTCCCGCATGGCACTCCTGCGCCTTCCACATCCAGTCCCAGCCTGCGACCTATTCCAGGTCCTCGTTCCATCTGGCGGGTGGACGTCCTGTCCTACGTCTCCACTCCAGAACTCGATTGCTCCATCAACCATCGGTTCTTCTACAGATGTGACCAGCCCACTGCCACTTTAATGTGGTTATTCTGACCACAGAACAGTTAAAGAGGACCTCCTTTAACTGTTCTGTGATTCTGACTATGTACCAGTATGCATGTATGCATTGAAATACCTATTGTACTCGTACAAAACAAATTTTAATTTACATAATAAATATTTATAATGTAAGCAGGCCAGTACGTTTACTTTTTGTTTTGGTATAATTTAAAGACTGGCCTTGTGCATTTATTAACGTTGCCAGAGAGGGAAAATAACAAGATAGATTTTATACACGGGCGTGTTCACATGACACGCGCACGCTAAGCGCACGCCACGCTCGTCGGCAAGCGTCTAACACGCTTCACGCGCCTCGTCTGTTTAAGAACGAATCCATGCACGCGATTAACCCGGCAACGTCATATGGAGGGCCCACGTGGTTAACGCAGAATATAATTTAAGCCCTACTTTGATAGATTTTTCAAATTGCATTTTTTTTTACGTGAGGGAAAATCCTCAGAGGATGTTATGCCGGACTCTTACCGACTAAAAAACCTCACGCAACGCCCAACAGCCTGTGGTTGGGAGCCCCGGGTAAGCCCTCGGAAGTATGTCCCGGGACTCACAACAGACCTACGGCCGCCACTGCGGCCTTGCCCAGGGGGTGGTTCGGGTGCTATCCCGCGTCTTTGGGGGGTTTCGGGTGTTATCCCGCTTCTAAGGGGGGGCATGCGTGAGTTGCTCACGTCACGCTGCCGTCATGGGCCTGCTTCTGTAAGGACGGTGAGCGACCCTCTCACCGTCCTCAGACCCCCGGTCATGGAGGCCGGTAGTCCTCGGCGAAAACACGTCGGCGGCGTCCAGGCCGCCGACTGCGGAACTCGGGTGGGAGAGCTCTCTCCCGCATCCGGCCCGCCGCCTCCTTCACGAGCATGACCTGCTCGCAGAAAGAGGCGGCGCAGTCCCACTTACTCCCGCCGGAGAGCATGGCTCGCACCATGGTCTCGAGCGAGAAATTGTGTCCACGCCCAGACCCACTACGAGGACCTGGCGCTGTTGCGCCCACGCCGTGCACTCCACCAGCCCTTCGGTCTGTTAGGACTGATTTCTATAATGTACTGATCTCATAATGAACAAAAATCAAAATCATCTTTTCCCAAAATGACTGATTTTCTAAATGAGCGCCGTGTCATCGCTACGGTCCTCGCAGTGCTGACACTCGGCCGCGGTTTCCCGGTGTTTTCGCCACAGATACCTACCGAAGCTACCGTGCCCGGCAAGCATCTGTGTCAACCGGTAGGAGAGAGCACCGTGTCTCCTCTCCAGCCACTCGTCCATGACCGGATTTCTCGAGCCGCAGGCCTTTGGCCCCGCTCCAGCGCCTCCTTGCGCCATCTGAACAGTGACGCAAGGGCTTCAAATTGCATTAATCAAAGTCCACCCGCCCGCACACGCCGCGCGCCCGCCCTGAACCCGCCACGCGCCCACCCCGCGCATACGCGCATTAAGGCCATACCCAGGGCTAACGACCTTGAGCATATGGGCGATATGACTCGCCAACATAGAGTAGCGCAACTACAGAGACATCAAAGTAAAAGAACTACGGAAGAAGAAGAAAAATAGTAGCTGAAATGCGTTCCTCGCTTCACCAAATAAACAAGAAGCTGTGAGACGGTCTCACCCGACTGCCCCTCTCTAAACCGTTTATTATGAGAGTTCAATCCGATTGACGTTGTCATTTTTGTTTTATTTCAAACTTTGAACAGATGATCCACGTGACCTAGTGACGTAGTTTAATGCAACAGAGTCACAGACTACAGACAAAGTCTCGCCATAAGCCCCTCTGCACTCTATTTTATAGAGAGAGGCGAAAATAAATTAAAAAACAAAGGAACGTTTGTATTTCAATTTTCCTTTGTTTTAAAGTGTAGTAAAAATACACTGCAAAAAATGTGATTGATTATTACGTAAAAATTAAATGTGACGAATTCACAAAGACGAATGTTCATACAATATGTTTTACTTAAATTATTACAAATCCAGACAAGAGAGGTCTTCTCGCTTAAAATTTTTGTTACTTTTGGAACAAAACTTCATTTCATTTTATTATAACAAACAAAAATAGTCGTTAACGCAGTTGCGAGGGTCAGCTAGTTATGTATAAATAAGAAGCGCTCGTGGCACCGCGGACTCAGTGTTCTGTAAACGATCACTGTAGTAAGCTCAGCTCAAGCCAAGTAGAAGGCCTTTTTGGCGGCTTGAATAATTTCAACAGCAGGCAGTCACAACCTGCGCCTGTCTATCTCAACACGGCAATACAGCTCACCACGTATTACGTGGGACAAATTCTAAAAACCCTTCCTACCCCTTCGGGGTTATCCCCGAAGGGGTAGGCAGATACATAGATAAATACATACATAAATATGTAAATTATGTATGTATGGTCACGCCTATAAAGGCGTGGCCATATTTATGTATGCATGTAACTAGCTGACCCTCACAACTTCGTTTACTACGCTTAAGGTGTATGAAAGGGGAGGTATTTCTTCATCAGACTCAGCAAGTGGTGAGTGAAACTGCACTGTTTGCTTTATCATAAAAGAACGTACACGTCGAGGGCGTGGAATGAATTGTTTTAGAATCTATTCTAAAATAATTTATTTCACGACATATTTATTACAGACGAAATATTTAACTCTGGACTTAATCATTAAGCTCTTATATGATAAAGCCAACACGCCGGTTTAGATTTACACTCACATTCAAAGGAACTCTTGAATTCTAGGTTTTGAGAAGTTGAGATGTCTCTAACTCCTGAACTGCCTCGGATCAATTTTCATTCAAATCAGTAGTTTCGACGTGATACGTATTCGGAATACAGACGGACATGAAAATTTTAAATTTCATTTTGGCTTAAGTAGGTATCGATTAGAGAACGCGTTCTTTTTTTTTAAATAGCTTCCATGTTCAGACTCTCAACCCTCAACAGTTTTATTATTATGTATAGATATAGACTAGCAAGAAACTCGGCGGGCTATTCTTGTTAGTGCTCTGCTTACTGTAATATAGACTTCAAAAATCATAACAAATTGTTTGAGAATCCAACAGAGCCAGCAGCTCCACTTGTCTAGCAAATAATTGTATTTGAACCTGCAGGATTCGAACCTGCGTCTTCTGGTTTGCCGGACCAGACGGCCTCACCATTGGACCAACGAGACACTGCTCTCGACCGTCAATTCTTTCACTTTATTACCTTAACCAAGTTGCCGGTAGATGGTGCCTACGTCACCCCAAGACGTAATAAAATTGACGGTTAAAATAAATAAATAAAATAAATAAATATATTTACGGACATTTCGCACAATGCTATCTAATCCCAAAGTAATCTAGGAATGACCTGCTTGTGTTATGGGTATAAGACCACGGATAATAATACTTATATACTTTTTAAATACATACATAATATACATAGAAACACCCAGATTCTTGAGACAAACATTTATGGGTCACACAAATATTTGTCTCCGGTGGGAATCGAACCCACGACCTCCAGCGCCGCAGGCGGTATCACTTCCGACTGCGCCACAGAGGCAGTCAAGTTGAGAGCAGTGTCTCAAAAAAAGCAGTGTGTTAATATTAACTGTAATATAAGTATTTTCATCAGTTTTTTTTTAAAATTATCATAGATATTTCACACAACGCTATCTGATCCCAAAGTAAGCTAGGAATAACCTGCTTGTGTTATGGGTATCAGACCACGGATATTAATACTTATATACTTTTAAATACATACATATTATACATAGAAACACCCAGACTCTTGAAACAAACATTTATGGGTCACACAAATATTTGTCTCCGGTGGGAATCGAACCCACGACCTCCAGCGCCGCAGGCGGTATCACTAGTTCACTACTGACCGCGCCACAGAGGCAGTCAAATCAGTTGTCAATATCCCTTAGCACAAAGTTATAATAGCTTAAGTTGTGTGGGAATGTCCACGAATATTTCTTCATTTATTTATTTTGAAATGATTAAGTACCGCTTACAATATTAGCATGACTACCTTTCGAAGTAATTTAATAAAACAATACATAAAATAAGTTCAAATGCATATTCTCATGTAATGCAGTATGCATTGTGTAACTCGGGCTCTGTCTGTTACACGCATTACTCTGTACTACATGAATGAAAATATAACATTTTACGAGAATATTTTGCAGACCCAGAGCGACACACGTCCGTCTAGCAACACGACTCCCCCCGCACTAGATTTTCGGGCGAGCGCGGGGAAGCAAGCAATGTAATGTATTCTTTGAATACATTATTAGGTATAATTAGTTAAAACTTATACTAAATCAAAATTGAAGAAAACCATTTTAGAGGTCTATGTTTTCTTTAGTCTCTGATATAAATTTTATTATCATTCATTAATAAATAGATGTTATACAACGCCTTCTTCTAAAAAAACTATGGGCTATTTCAATGATGTTTTACTCATTATTTATAATAAATACACAATTTCTGATAAAACCATCTTTTGACACACATCTTTTAGATTTCAAATCTACTTTTGGCTATAATTTTTCGTATACTAATACCGAGAAGGATGTCTTCATTTGCACCTCTTTTTCGCAAACTTTGTCAACCACTCCCCTTAATGCAATTTAAGATTACATTATTTTTTAAAAACAAACAATGCGTGTTAGACGCGTGCTGACGAGCGTGGCGTGCGCGTATCGTCTGAACACGTCCTAGGATTGTATTTTTTACGTGTTGAAAAATTCTTATAAATAAATTCTAAATAAATATAATAGCGGATATTTTCACACATCATCTAGCCCAAATTAAGCTAATACGAGTATAAGCTTGTCCTATGGGATGTAGACGACTGATATATACGTCTTACTTCTTACTATCTTACTTCTTGCTAATATTATAAATGCGAAAGTTTGTGAGTGTGGATGTTTGTTACTCTTTCACGGTCTAACCGCTGAACAAATCGGGCTGAAATTTGGTACAGCGATACATTATAGTCTAGACTAGAATAACACATAGGCTTACTTTTATCCCGGGAATAAGTTCCCGCGGGAACAAATTTTACGCGGGCGAAGCTGCGGGCATTTGCTAGTACTTATATATTTCAAAATGCATACATAACTCTTTTTTCAAGAATCTTACCGACTACAACACTTTCCTTCCCTTCTATTCCTACAAGCTCCCTCCTCAAATTTCGCTTAGCATGCTTGGTTGCTAATTTTATTGCTACTGCGCCGCTCCTATTGGACGTAGCGCGAACATACATATTCAGTACCTACTAAATTAAATTTATAATTCTAGTCAGTAGCTCCGAAAATGATTGCTTTAAAATACGAACCAATTAAGAAACTCGACACCTTTATATTGTTTAAATTTATAATTACACGTTGTGTACGAGTATAAAATAATGAAAATCGCCCAAATGTCGTGACGTCACTTGTCGGACTCGCGCAGAAAGGGATCCGTACCAAAAAACGGCAAACAATCGCGTTTGTCGTAGCACACCCTTAATCCCCTCTTTTTCTGATTTTAGTATTTTTTGTTATAGTGGGACATCCTTCCGAGGGATTACCCGGGACTCCCAACACTCCCAACCATAGGCTGTTGGGCGTAACGTGAGGTTTTTTAGTCGGTAGGAGTCCGGCATAACATCCATGAAGATTTTCACTCACGTTAAAAAAAACGGCAACAGAAATACATTATCAGTGATAATTTTAGCTGTCTCACGGTTCCTGAGATACAGCCTCGTGTCGGACAGACAGACAGACAGACGGACGGTAAAGTTTCATAAATAGGTTCCCGTTTTAAGCTTTGAGTACGGAATCCAAAAAAATGCAAGTTTCTCAATCAATTGATTTAATAATTAGATACTGTCGATATCCACCAGTATTCCGATTATATTGTTTCATCGATACTTGCCCTTATCAATCATCAATACATACATACATTAAGCAATTACTAGTATCGATTTGCCTGTTAATACCTACCTGCGTAACAAGGGTGGTGACGAGGAAAAGGTCGACAGCCTAGCGGTTGCATGTTCTGTGGGCGTTATACTTTCAATTGGCGTGGAATGTGTCTGTTGGGCAAGCCAGTAAACAGTAAAAAACAAAATTTATCCCTAATTTATCATATTCTGGACTGAAAATTTTTGGGCAGCCCTGTTGCAAATTGATTGGTGACATATTTGGTTTAATATGGGACACTTTTCATCCAATAGCCGGCTCGGTGAGGGTCGTTCTTAAAGGGATCCTAGGATACCAGGTATACTGTGCCCCAGGTGAGGCCGCCACCCTTCCGAGGGCTTACCCGGACTGTGCCCGGGCCCCGACCGTAGGCAGTGGCAGTAGGGCACGTGTAGTCCGGCATAGCTTCTGAGGGATTTCCACACGTTAAAAAAAGATAACGTACAGATACTACATGGTGATAGTGAGCCATGGGCTGATTTGACTGATGATTGGCCGGCTCTGGCACGGTGAGGTGCTTTGCAGATAGGTATCCAGCAGGTAGAAGAATTAGGGCCGTCGTCGATGGCAGCTGTTCAGACTGTAGGCCCGTGGTCTCCTGCCCACAACCTTGTATGGGGGCTGGATCCGCGCCTGGTCACATCTGATATAAAACGGGTCTGGTGAGATCACACTAGACGGCCCGAGCACCGTACTTGGTTCCTGTACTTACATCCGAGACGGAGCACACTATAATATATTTATTGTCGTTTATATTTCACACGATACTACTTGACATATCACAACGTTAACCTACTTTTCGTTTTCATTGAAACTAGGTAGGTAAATAGTATTTCATGATCGATTTCTATTTAACTAGAAGAAGCTCTACATTGCATTAAAGTATACCTTAAACCAGGGCTTCTCAAACTTGTTTGTCCTGCGACGCCCGGCGCCCTTGGGACTCGGCCATTTTTATACGACGCCCCTCCATCCCCCCTCCCGCCCGATAACATTTACCAATTTTAATAACTACCTAGTACCTAACTGGTGATCAGAAAAACAAGTGGGACCCTCGCGCTGATGTAACGGAGCCAGCAAGTGCGTGTCGCCGTCTCTACGACACGACGGTATAATTCGCTCCAAGGAACTCAACTCTACCAGGCCTCCGTCACTCGCTCAAAACCGCGCGCTATGTACAGACGAATTTGAGAATGCATGGTCAATCCGAAACGAAATTGCTTTGCACTGAGAATTGACGCCATCTCTCGGATAACATTGGAAGTCAAGTATCTAGCGTTGCCGATTTTTTTAATACCTCACACAGGAACGCGATTATTGTCAAAATAACAACTCATTTATCTTTTGAGTAATGTAAATGCCATCTAGTACATTTTTTGTGATTTTAAGGTGTCTATGCAATATTATATTCGAGTAAAGTTGCGCCATCTAGTGGAGTTTTTGCGAATTTAGACTGAAATGGGCATGGGATTATAGATCTTAAGCGGCCCATGCAATATTGGAGGTGACTGTACCTACCGCTCGGCATCTCCCTGGGGATACAACTGGCAGAGGGCTGCCGAACGCCCGACTGAGCGCTCGCATCGCACCGTACCGCACGTTTCCCGCGCTTACGCTTCGAAATACCGAAACCACGTAATTATTGTGCAGTGGGTGGGATGGAAGTAATAGTACAAAAACAAAAGAAAATTTGTCGTTTTTTAAATTACCGAGAGACGAAGAAAGCTGAGTAATATTTTAAATCTTATCAATTTGAATGTTTTTACCATTTATTTGTTTGAACATAAATAGGTAGGTGATAAGTATGTAAATCGTAAATTAAGGAGTTACTTGAGTCAGGTATTATAAAATTGTTGTTTTTTATAGGCAATTCAATGTTTTATAGAATTTGTAGGTACATACTTAAATAGGTTTTATAGGTAGTCGAAGCGCTCGTGGCCCTGGGGACTCAGTGTTCTGTAATCGATCACTGTAGTAAGCAACTTTCACTATGGCCAGTTCTTGGATGGGTGACCATTCATGTGACCACTTTGTGACCTTTATTTGAGCGTTTTCGTGCTTCGGAAGGCACGTGAGGCCGTTGGTCCCCGTTGCCAATAAAATAGAAGTTAGCCAAGTTGAAGGCCTTTTTAGGCGGTTTGAAAAATTTAAACAGCAGACGGTCACAACCTGCCTGCTCACCACCTATTACTTGGGACAAACTATAAAAAAATGAAATGTGGGCATCTAATATGCCTCTGCCTTCCCCTTCGGAGATCAACGCGTGACCATATGTATGTGTGTGTAACATAGTAAGGTAGGATGGCCGGGTGAGATAGGTGAATAGCCGGTACTTACGCTAAAGGTAATGTCAGTTAAATTTAGATTTCTTTGATATTTTAGGTATGGGTAGGCATAAAATAAACAATATAAATATATAGGTATACCTACCTACTGTGATTCATAATTTATTTTTGGTGTTTACGTGCATTTATAAAAGCGTGTTTTTCTAGGGTTTTTAAACCATTCATAATTTTTTTGCTTACTTTCCATTACATTGTTAGTTAAATACACGTCGCTTAATAAAAGCGTATACATTTGTTTTATTACAACAATCATTATAGGTTCAACCCTAGCGCATTCTTACGATGACGTCACTCGCACAGCGGACAACACAGTCTCGACGCTATGAGCGCGTGTTTAAGGTACAATTCTTCTCGTTCTGAGCAGCAGGTATTATTATTAAAATTTTGTAGGCTAATATAGCGTAGGTATTGTCGCTTTTGTATGGGAGTGATGTATCTGTTACGTAGTAACTATTTAGTAATCTGTGACTCTACGCAGCGCCCATTTCGTCGGGCATTATGAAACTGGAGCTCTAGTTTGGACAATTACAACTATCACTTTTCTCTTTCTACATCTGGAAAGGTTTGTGAACCAGACATATATTGCTCATATATAATCAGAAAAAAAATGGCGATCATTCGATTCCCTCGCGACGCCCCGAGGAGTCGAGGACAACAGCGCGCACAGTTAGGGAAGCCCTGGCCTAAACTAAACTCCCCACCAGGCAGGCCCTAGGCGTGACCTGGTGCCACTCTATGTACCTAAATAATGTATTCATCCCATTGATTTTAGTCTATTTGTACTATATTAAAATAAGTGTTAAATATTTATTTATGCTATAAACATTGTACAATTGTACAATACATACATATTATAATAAAAACGTAACGTTCGCTGTCTGTACATGGAAGATAAATAAGAAAAAATATTATAGGGGGGCTTTATGAACGCAGTCGAACCCAAAACAAAGATTTTTAGAATTTTTGTCTGTTTGTCCGTACGTTTGTGCACGCTAATCTCAGCAGCGGCTCAACCAATTACGATGCAGTTTTGCGTTGGATTGCGGCTTGCTTCACTTAACATTTAGACGCTTTGCAAACGACGGGGCGGGCCGGGCCGGGCAATTTGACCGCGCACGATACCGCTATAGGAATCCTATACTATCAACGCACACGAAGGGCAAAAAGACCGCACCGCAGTTGTCCGCCCCGGTCAGTAGCGGCGCGACTACCCGCCATGGATCACACAAACCAGTCTGTAGGAAGTAACGCAGACGACGGCGCGGGGCGGGCCGGGGCAGCTAGCTCAGTCTCTTCGTTAGAATGAACGTCGTGAACTGACTGCCTCTGCCCATCGTGTGCATTGCGTTCGCGGGGCGGGCAGTCGCGGGCATTGGCGGACAGACGCGGTCTTTATTACGTCGCGGGCAAAAAGCCCGGCCCGCCCCGTCGTCTGTCTAGCGCCTTAGTGTTTGTTTCATGTCAATCGGTTCATAAATAAAAAAGTAATATCAATCTAAAGAAAAGGCAGCGTACAAAGTCGCGGACACAAATAAAACTTTATTCTTTGTTAAACCAATTTATATCTAGGAATGTAGAACAATCGTGTAAATAAAAAAATCACGCAATGTATAAGTACATAATAACAGATAATATGGTTGTACTTTGTACGTGATGTTTAATAACTAGTAATGGCACGAGAAACGTAAAATGAGGAGCAGATCTCGTCCTTCGGTGACTATTATCGAATAATCTGTAGGCCTCCGTCCTTACAGAAGCAGGCTCTACTAGACGACAGCGTGACGTGAGAGAATTACGCCAGCCCCCCTTCCCCTGGAAACCCTGGGTGGTATTAACCTAATTGGTCTTCTCAACCGCCACTGGCAATTGTCATTCCCTCTGCACCTTCGAGTCTATGCTAGAAATTTCTCCGTTAGTTTAACATTTCCTCAGCCAGCGTAGTTGTAAAAGAACTGTTCTAATTCAAGAAACATCAATAACGTAGTATTATCTCATCTTTCCAGGATCATACCAACCCAGCAACGAGCTGATGCTCCGTTTCTACAGCTACTTTAAACAGGCCACGGAGGGAACATGCGACAAACCCAAGCCTGGCTTCTGGGACGTCGTGAACAGGTAAATAATGAGGTTAGATCGTAGGGTTGCCTAAACGAAGAAGTAGTACCAGTTTTAATATTAAAAAAAAAATAATTAAAATAACAGTCGGTTACCCATCGTAGGACCGACCAGTGGCGTAACTCCACCCACCGGGGCCCGTGGCCCCACTCACTCAGTGAAAATTCTCAAGTTATATAGTGATAGTCAAGTTATATTCTCAAGTTATACATAGTGTTACCTTTTTAGGGTTCCGTACCCAAACGGTAAAAGGCGGGACCCTATTCATGAAACTTCGCCGTCCGTCTGTCTCTCCATCACAAGCACAATGACCGGCTAGTCGTCATTTTTAATTAGCCGCAAAGAGATGAGGTTATCAAAGTATTTCTGCTTTCTTCTGGGCCATTTTTTAAATATTGCTCTCGGTCCAGGGCCCCTTAAGGTCGTGGACCCGTGGCATTTTGCCACCCTGATCACCCTATAGTTACGCCACTGGGACCGACAGTAGTGTCGACCGACATTAGTTGCCAAACTAATTTAGCGGAGCTTACGTTTTATAGCTAATCAGTTGGGTTTCTAAGTTAATTAAGGAAGACCCTACGAAAGCCGAGTTCCGTTTATACAATGTGTTGCCAGGAATTAGTCCCCTCAACCAACCCATGGTCTTACCAGCCTCTTGGCTATAAAGGCCGAATCGTTGGGAGTTACGCGCCGTACTTGCGTGTGCTCTTTCCGGCGCGCACTTTGTTGACTCCCACAATTACTATCCCGGCCCTCTCTCCATTCTAGGGCGGTCTTGCCGTCTTTGCTTTCATTTCCCATTCACATATTAGGGATACGGAACGACATCTTGCCAGGAATTGTCTATGTCGTTTATATGATTTGAATAAGCCAGCTTTGAAGAGCACTAGTGTTGCCTGATCCCTAACCCAGCCCCTCTACGGGCGCTTGCTCAAGACACCTCGTAAGTAGGTCAGCACTTGTTTAATACAACTTAGGTGGCAGACAAACCTTGATCGAAAGATGAACGTCAAGGTGCTACACTCGCGCTGTCGCCCTCTACGACATGTGAGCGGTTGCAGCCGTTGCAGGTGCAGGTTGGCTTTACACTCTTCTTAGTCAGACTCCCCTACACGCTACTACCCCGCTATGATATGTCAGCGCTGCTGGATCTATGAAAATGACCATATGTTTTTTAATCATTTCCAGAGCAAAATGGGAATCCTGGAACAGACTAGGCAACATGACAAAAGATGAAGCGATGCAGGCGTACGTCGAGGAATTACACAAGGTATCTATCTATTAGTTGTATTGCTTCGCATGAGCACAGTTAAGTTAAGGTCCTCTCACTCTAGTCTAGATTCTATCAATCGCAATCCACTGCCAGACTTAGGCCTCTCTCAATCATTCAGAAGCCTCTGATGCTTTCCTGGGGCTATTTCCTCTTTTGGGACACCTTAAGTGTAGCTGTTGGCAATATTAATGCGGACATGGACATCATTTGCAGATGGAGTGAATCTTTTGGAGTGAAAGTGAATCCGATCAAGACTCAGGCCATTATAGTCGGCAGCCCGTGGATGATTTCTAGACTAGATTGGACACTAAGTCCAAAAGTTGTATGTAATGGAACACCTATAGCGTACAGTAAAACTGTCAAAAATCTAGGGGTACTAATGGACTCGTGTTTGTCTTGGGGTCCTCAATTGCAGGATTTAAGACGCAAAATATTTGCGGCATCGGGTTCCATGCGCAGACTGAGAAATTTTCTCCCAATTACGACTAAAATTGCGCTTGTTCAATCACTTCTATTTCCTATACTTGATTATGCCGATGTCAGCTATCTAGATCTCACTGAAGACCAACTAAATAAACTTGAGAGACTCCAGAATTACTGCATACGATTCATATTTGGACTACGCAAATATGATCACATCTCTGAATATCGTAAAGGACTCAAGTGGTTACCTGTCCGCCTTCGCCGGAATGCTCATATCCTATCCCTATTACATAGTATTCTTTTTAACCCTGTCACTCCATCTTACCTAAAGAGACGCTTTAATTTTTTGAAGGCCTCTCACTCCAGTAATTTGCGATCATCGAGGAATATGAGGTTAGAAATGCCTGGCCACTTGACTAATTTTATGGATAAATCATTTACTGTTCAAGCGGTCCGCTTGTGGAATGCACTGCCAGTGACAATCCGACTTGCACAATCGTCACACAGTTTCAAGACATTAGTTCGGGATTATTATCTCCGTGCTAATGAATGCATGTAAATTGAATCCCACCAAAAACATTCTGTAAAAAACTAGCCAAGTCTCGTTGGAGCTACTTGTTTATCTCTAAAAAGTAATGAGATCTAGACAAAGTCGTGCCAAGTCTAAGGTTCTTTACTGCGATTTCTTTATTATTATAGTTAATGTTGTGTGACTTGGCCTTTGAAAATTCTTTATACGTACACGTAATGTTATATCAGTTGTAAGTGTAACTACCTATGTTTGTTAAGCAAGATAATAGCCCATACTAGTATTGGTAATTGGACGCTAGTGTCTCATTTTAGGCTGTTATTGATTGTGCAACACATGCATTCAGCATTGACAATGCTGACTTCTGCTCTCTTCTTTTTGGAGCGTCAAATCGACTACCCATCTAACATAAAATAGACGTACAGACGGACTTTTATCAATGATTAGAAGTCCGTCTGTACTGGAAATAATTTTTTATACTGTTTGCTTCAGGCATAATAAGGCATACATAAGTATTATTGAAATACGCAGCTTTATCAAGCCTATAATTGACTGGTTATTGAATCAACGTTCTCCAAGTGGCAATTTTCGATCGTCAATGGGTAGCGGTTCTGGCGACAGATTGGTGCAATGGTGTCATGAAGCATCATGTTTGGTACCCTTGTATACCCTTCAACGGCCAAGTCACACAACATTAACTATAATAATAAAGAAATCGCAGTAAAGAACCTTAGACTTGGCACGACTTTGTCTAGATCTCATTACTTTTTAGAGATAAACAAGTAGCTCCAACGAGACTTGGCTAGTTTTTTACAGAATGTTTTTGGTGGGATTTCACTTCTTTTTGTAGAAACGTGGGCATATTGATTCATTTTATTAGATTTTCTTATTAAACGCAGTTTTTTTTCTTTTTAGGAGTAGTTTTTAGGGTTTCGTAGCCAAATGGCAAAAACGGAACCCTTATAGATTCGTCATGTCTGTCTGTCTGTCTGTCTGTCTGTCTGTCTGTCCGTCCGTGTGTCACAGCCACTTTTCTCCGAAACTATAAGGCCTATGCTATTGAAACTTGTTAACTAGATGTATTCTGTGAACCGCATTAAGATTCTTATATAAAACTAGAAAAAAAGCAGTAAATTTTGGGGGTCCCCATACTCAGAACTGAAACTCAAAATTTTTTTTTTCATCACACCCATACGTGTGGGTTATCTATAGATAGGTCTTTCAAAATGCTGTTGAGGTTTCTAACATCATTTTTTTCTAAAGTGAATAGTTTGCGCAAGAGGGACTTCCAAAGTCGAAAAATGAGTGTCCCCCCCCCCCCCTCTAACTTCTAAACTAAGAGAGTGATAAATTTAAAAAAAATATATGTTGTCCATTGCCATAAAAACTACCAGCGAAAATTGGTTTGAAAGAGATAGAGCTGGTAGTTTTTTTTAAATACGTTGTAAACCGCAATTTTCGGTTAGAAAAATCACTACCACTGGGAACGTGTTAAAACATCAATCAAAGTTACAACGAACTATGAGAACTTTTATATTATGTTACTTGCTGCTACGAAACCCTTCATGGGCGAGTCCAACTCGCACTTGGCCGGTTTTTTATTATTACAGATCTTTCTTTTCTTTTTTTCCGGTTCCGATTCTTGTACAGTAGCAACAGTTTTTTGTATTGCCCATTCGAGTTCATGCCATTATATTTTGACCAAATTTTGAGCGAAATTAATATTTTAGTGTAATTTCTTTATTTAATTTGTGTAATTTTCGAGTAGAATAAAGATAATCATTCAACTATTTCTTCTTGTAAACTTGTAAGTGTAAGTATAAAAGCCAGTCTAGTATTATCCAGAGCTTTCCTCTAACGGATCTTCGGTATTATACGGGCCCGAGAAAATCACGAACGTAAGCCTATTGGAACGCTGCAGTGAGTGAGACCCCTATCCACTAACAGATCAAACGTCGGAAGTTTAGCTGGATTAGACACACGCTGCAAAGGGACCATGATCGGCAACGGCTACCACTGCGGCCTCACCTATGGGGATGCGGGAGCTATCCCGCGTCTTTGGGAGGTTTTCGATCACAGTAACGTTAATTATTTCTAAAATAATGAATAGTAGCGACGCGACGAAAGTAAACGCGACGGGAACAAATGACGTGAAACATGATATCAAAATAACAATAGCGCACCGCGCTCTTTTTCTCTCTCTCTCTCTCTCTCTCTCTCTTATAAGATGCAAACCAAGTTGCACGGGTCAGCTAGTACAAATATAAATAAAATTAACGAAGTCTTTTTTGTCTTTATTGACCTTCCATGTCTTGCATCCGTATAGTAGTACAGTTTTAACGTTGACTTTGTTTTGGGTTTCATTTTTCGAGTCAATTTTCGCAACTGCCATATGGGGCGCGGCTGTGTGAAGTTTGCTCTTGCCTTGGCGAGCCTCGAAATGATGTACTCTTCTAACCCATCAGTTTCCGACACAACTCTCCCGAGTTACGTGAATTAGTGAACGCGCTCGACATCTGTGCCAATGCGCAGCTAAACAGTCTCTTCTCCCCACACCTCATCTCCTGCGTCTGTCGATTTTATTTTCAGTCCCTCCATTCGCTGTCTCATTTTGCACGTTGTCCTGTAGACATGCATGACGGCGTGTGTCCAAATTGGAGATAGTACAGATGGAAAACTCATGTTTGTACTTTTTTGTCACACCGACCCTCTGCTACACACAGTCACGCACAAATCAGTATCGAAAATTCGGTTGAGACCGCCTGACCTTGTGTCTGTGAATGAGTTGTCTATGTGTGCGTAGCCTCAGCGAATTTAGTATGTAGGTTTCCATCTGTACTATCTCTAATTTGTGGTGTGTGTGTGCCTCAGAAAGCACAGGTCATCGGCGTCATCTAAATCCTTCAGGATATCAGGATAGTCCCCATTCTATGCCACGCCGCTTGTTCTTTGCGGTATTCAGCATTATGCCATCTATATTCTATGGATGGCCCCAACAAAGGTACCTCTCATGGTGGTTATCACAGAGAAACACAGCTACACGCTAGAGAAGCGTATTGCTTAGTGGTGGTTGTTTACTATCCTGTTATTTTCATAACTATCCTCTAAGGTAGGTACAGTACGTATTTTCAAAAGAGTTTGTGAACTCTATGTTTAATTTCTTTTTCAGAATATTGATGACATTTGATTGATGTCATTTTATACACGTTACGTCTACTACATTGATACATGTAATAAAATTGTAACACGCCGGTGTTTGTATGTAAATGGCTAATACTGAAGAAAATTCTAAAATAAAGGCTCTTTGTTTACTATTTTCTATGAAATTGCTTATTTTGAAATATTAGACCTACCTAAAGTAATTTGCTGTAAGCGTTATTCACTTTTAACGAAAAAATATTTGCGATAAAAGTAGAAGAATAAGTAAGTATGTGAGCCGTATAATGTATGACCCAGTTCAATCATGGCGACACAAAATTAATTACGTTGCGCATTATTTTGATTTTGCTATATCTCCTGAGGTATTCATTTAATTTGCATGGTGTAAAGGGAACAAATAATTTTCATGATATGTTCATGCCCACTAATGTATTTAAATTAAGATGGATTAACACTTTCTTGGTGTAAATAGGATTCCAATAACCACTTTATAATTGCTAAATTTTTAAAGAATGAACATGGTTATTGTATGTTATCCTTAAGAGATAAACATATGCTGCCGGACTTTTCTGTAGGCCTATATAAGATACACAATTCCATCGTAAATTATTTTGTAATACCTCGAAGGGTTTCGGGAGCGTTTTCGTTAAAAGCTCCCAGACGCCTTATTTTTTTCCGACCTGTCCAACTATATAATGTCGTAATATTTTAGTCAATGTCAACAAAAACTCAACAAATTATATACGAAAACCTTCCTCGAGAACCATACTATCGATTGGTGATCTCAGCCTGAAACTCCATGCAGTGGTTTTTAAGTTTATCACGAACAAACAGACAGACGCGGCGGGGGACTTTGTTTTATAATATGTAGTGATTAAAAGCAGAAGGGGAGGCATTCGTCCAGCAGTGGGTTGCTATAGGCTAGATTAAATTAGAAGATGTGTCAGATGTCGATTTTTTATGTCCCAATAGTAGAAGGGGGCATTACCATATCTCTAATACAGCTGAAGGTTCTTCATCAGATACTTCAGTGCTTCGATTTTTGACATCAAATAAAGCGGCCTACCAAGTTGAATATTATTTGTAAAGGCGGTATGTCAATCTCTATTGTTTGGTTGGGCTCTTGTATTTTCTAATCAGGGTCACCAGGTACTCCAGATCTTCGGTTTTCCCTATATGTGGTCATTAAACCCTAACTCTGTACCAAATTTCAGCTTTCTGAGTTTATGGGAAGTACTAGTTCTATTTTGATGATCATGAGTGAATGAGTGTCATAAATGCGAAACTTTGCTTTCGCTTAACTCCGGAACTAAATGACCTACAGACTTGAAATTTTGGATTTTAAGTATGTGATTATAGCTTACTGGATGACGAAAATTTCTGCGTTCTGGTCTGATCCAGAGGTTCTCAATTAGGGGCCTGAAAATGCCGCGAAATGGTTCCTGTAAAGGATGATACGGCAGTGTTTGCTTCGCGCTCGACTTGGCTTGGGGGCACTGCCGTGCCCCCAAATGTCTCCTAAAATACCATAGTATTATAATTATTTCAGTATTTATTACTAATAGTATAAATATTTTATGATGACAAGCTTATTTATGTATGTTCCAACTTATATAAATGTGTGTATTATAGTATATGTTATTTATTTAGAGTATATGTTATGTATGATAGGTATATGTATATTATATGACTGTATATAGAGAGAAATTTAGTTGTATGTACTAAAATGTACACCAAACTGCCCTACAATCCACAATATTCCCGTCACAGACTCCATCCTAGGTTGCCTGTAAGAGATTGCCTTGTGCGATAAGGCCGCCAATTGTCATACCAGTATGTTTAATTATATGTAAATTCAAATGTATTTCTGGTGTACAATAAAGAATTTTTATGTTTTATGTTTATTTCTTCTTGCCGATTTAAGCCGCTGCGGTATTTACTGGGTAAATCGGAAATGCCAGGAACCCCACATGCAACCTTCGTCTCCTCGCACATGGTATGGTGCATAAGAATCATTCCCAGCGTTTAAAAAAGGGCTGGGTTGTGTTACGAAGTTCTCGTTAGGACCCTGCCACACACAAGACCTTTATGTCTTGTATCAAAGATTTATTTTTAACTATATCATCGCCAATATTCGAGTAGGTATTGACAATACACATTACTCATCGTTTGAGTTGAAGTCTGCGATTGCATCATTGTTGACACATTTGAATGGAAACTGGTTACTTAGACATATTCTAAACATAACATATACTACTTATTGCGCGTCAATCAAACCAGCATAATGGCAGTACTTTCCTGGACGTAGGGCTCCCCCAGACACAACACAAAACATGGTCCTGCGCGAAACGCAACCAGTACCTCCATGCGGACTTTACAGAAAAAAAAGGATCTCAGAAGTCTAAAGGGCTTTGAGAGTGCCCCCCCCCCCCTGCTAGATGAGCCATGACTTCCATAAGGCGGGCGACGTCAATTTGGCGAGCTTAATATTCAAAAAATCTCATCAAGTGAGTACTAAGCCAATAGAAGAGTGACCAGCAGCTCAGTGTACCTCGTAGACTAACCGCATTAAAGTGGTAGTGACCTGTCGATGGCCGATGGAGTTAATGAGTTCTGGAGTGAAGCTCGCGTCTTGGTAAACGTGGGGTAGGCGACCATCCACGAACTGAATCAACCACCTGGTAAAAGTTTCAGGGAGCGACGGGATGTGGAAGACGCAGGGCCGTGTGTTGTAGCGTAAATTGGGAGAGATCTACGTCCAGCAGCGGACGGTCGTCGCCTGATTTTATTAATTTTTTAAACACTGAAGTGATAGATAAGCCTACGGGTCTACCTGATGGAAAGCGGTCATTGTAGCCTATGGAAGTTTGCAACGCAAGAGGCGCCACACTCGCGCTGCTGACGCTGAAGGCTACGGTTACCAACCTTCCGGTGGGCCGTAAGCTTGTCTGCCACCTAAGTAGTATAAAAAAAAGACCCCTTTTGACGAACTCCATACTGTAATCGTATGAGAAAACCGAGATCATTCCACAATCTAAGCGTGCGTGGAAGAAAACCCATTTCGAACCTTATCGTGATCGAACGCTCCGAACGCAAAGTGTGTAGATGAACTCTTTGTCTTTGGCTAGCGGTACGATGATAGAACTTAGCCGTGGGCATCATATTCATATCAAACAATTCCTCAGAGCACAAACCGTTGTACAGATTATGACAGTATTTTATTACCTTTCCCAAAGAAACTGCGCAAAACATCGGGATCAAAAGTATCCTAGATCCTTCCTCGGATCATAAGCTCAAATTGTCAAGTATCATTAAAATTAATTCTTCTACTGAATCAATTATACAATTAAAAAAAACTTATTCGGGATACAGACAGACTGATAGACATTTTCTTTTTAAATACGTTTTTGGCTTCAGTATCGATTATAGTAGGTATGCACTAAAATAAAAAAAATTCAAAATATCTTCCATGTACAGATTCTCGACCCTCTACAGTTTTATTTTATATGTTATATTTTGTACTAGCTGAGCCCGCAACTTCGTTTACGTCACATAAGGTGTATGAAAGGAAAGGTATTTCTTCATCAGAGTCATCAAGCAGCGTCTGAAACTGCCCTGTTTGCTTAATCATAAAAGAGCTTAATGATTAAGTCAATTTTAAAACAATTCAGTCCACGCCTTCGGCGCGGACTCTTTTATGATTAAGCCAACACGCCAGTTTAGAAAGAAACCCCTACAATTAAAATTTTCAAAATATCTGATTCTTAAAAGTGTTATAACTCTTTTATTTTCTAAACCGATTTACATAAAACTAACGCTAAATGTTAACTGGAGCAAACCTCAACACAATAAAAAAAACCGCATTGCAATCGGTTGAGCGGTTACTGAGATTAGCGTGCACAACCGTACAGACAAACAGATATACAGACATACAGACATACAGACAAACAGACAAAAATTCTAAAAATCATTGTTTTGGGTTCTATTGCGTTCATAAAGCCCCCCTATAATTTTTTTTTTTATTTATCTTCCATGTACAGACAGCGACCTGTTACGATTTTATTATATGTATTGATGTTGGTTCCAGATAGTAGAAACGATGGCATACAACTCGGACGTAGCTTCGTTCCTGTCAGTGGACGACGACGACCAGTTCCCCAACAGCGACCTGGCGCTGGTCGCCGGGGATGTGCTGGCGAGGGTGCGCTCCGAACATAACTCTCCGATTGGTGAGTGGCATATATCTAAAATTTTTAAGTTTTTGACAAACCTATTTTTTTTTAATTTCAAAAGGATTTTTTTTCATTTTATTTTATTTATGTTAACTGCCGAGAGATTGTGAACCATAATATACATAGGATATGATTGTTTGTTTATTTTCATCAAATAGGCTCCAAAACTACTAAATTGATTTAAAAAAATTCTTTTACTGTTGGGAAGTTACACTATCCGTCTATTTTATCCCTAAATTCCCACGGGAAAGGGAACTATACTGAACTGCACTTCTTTTTCGTCACTTTCCAAACCAGGCCCTTACCTCAAATGTTATTAGCATGTAAGAAATGATAATATTTGAATGATTTACTAATAAATAACGTTTGTTTTGTTGCAGGGTCTCGGTCGGTGAGCGGGGCGTCGTCCCCCGCGCGGGGAGCCACGCCCCCGCCGCGACAGAGACACGACTCGGACGACGAATTTATTGACACTGTTGATGTGAGTATTGTACGTATACTCCGTTCACAGTTTATTTACCTCTGACAGATCGTTTTTGTATGTTGGTATTGCAGTAAAGTCCCCCTATGAGTGCCAGCTTACGACATTTTGCCGCGTAATAGGGGAGATTATAAGATGTAAACATTAGCACTAACCATTATTTTTTTATGTAAATATCTAATTGTCAATATACATAGCTTTACTAATCACGTGATTCTGATATTATAAGATTGTAGGTACCTAAGTTTTATTGATGTTAATACTGGTTGAATTTATAGTCGTTCTGGACCCGAGAGGGGGTTACTCGGAATCAATAATGGAACCATTTCGGAGTGTCAAAACAGCTGTGCAGGTTATAATAAAAAAATGACTTCTATGAAATCTTTATCACTCGTTCGAGTTGAAACATTAGTAGCGCTTCGATTATTCATTGAACTTTTCAATGAATGAAACTCCGAAACCCATAGGTACCTACGCCGCGGCTGTGATCAGTTCATTGACCGAATGCATCGTTTCGATAATAATAGGTACTTAGATAATAATAAAGGACTCCAATTTCTCCTTCATACTTTACGCGGGCCTAGGACCGGGGATACTTTAATATTGTTCTATTTTACGGTGAATTAATAAGGTTTATGTAATAATAATGAAAATAAACACGAACAAATAGGGAGTATTTCCGGCGTATTTAAAAAATTGGAGCTATTTACAAAATAATCAACGTAAATACCTAGACCTACCTATTCACAGTTTATTTACACTTCCCTGTACCTTAGCAACTGCTCAAAATGGAGTCCAGAACGTTCGATACACAAACGGGCACGTTTTAGGCTATTGTCTTTTAGTTTATTCAATGTGTCTCTGTCACTTTTCACTATTTCAAAGGCGTCCACTATCGCACTGCGTAATTCATCACGAGATTCGTACTCTCGAGTGTAAACTAATCTTTTTATTTCCGACCACAAATAAAAGTCGATCGCGACGACAATACTGCGCGCGAGTTATAGTCGAACTGCGCGCCGCGGTCGCCGGTCGGCGGCGCGGTCGGCCGAGCGTATTTAGGTACCTACCTACAAGACGTAACTATTTGAGTACCTACCGACGTTACTTGGCAACGAGTCCACGTGGACCGATGCGTTCATGCGTTGTGATTGGTCGAATTTTCCCGGCGCGGTGACTCTTCTCACTGATTGGAACGTTAGACATTGAATGAAAAATTGTAGTAGAAAATCGTAGTAAACGTATTTCGTGAAATTTAAAGGAATAACCAGGTGTTCTCGTTTTGATTTTGGCAAACGATGTAGATTTTGACATTTTCGTAATTTTTTATTGTTGATTTTCAAATTGACAGTGCCGATCGGTTCTGTTATCGAAACTGGGCCTAAACCTTTCCGTTCCAAAACGACTATAAATTCAACCAGTATAGATATTTAAAAAAGACACTCATTACCATCACCAAGGAGGACGAAGTTATTCCTTCCACATCTCAAATAATTTCTGCGCCCGAAAAACGGCAACAAAAAAGAAAATTAGTTTCGACTTTAAGGTTAGAGTACATGGGATAAATAAAATCTTAGTATGGTAACACGAAAATCAAGCAAGTCAACATCAGCGCTAGAGGTAAATTAACTATGAACGGACTATACAGGGTGTCCCAAAAGGTTACGTAGCTAGGAAGAGGGGTGACAGGGGTGGTCACAAGGGTCACCAGAAAAATAAAAAAAAATCCCCTCTGGAAATTAAAAGAATAAAAGGCATTTTTTAAAAAACTAATAATTTTACACCTTTTGGGGCGACTTTGCTCCCGATGATCTACAAATATTGGTATAATTAAAAAAAAATGCTGTTATGTTATCGTCAATAACCCTTTTTCAAATTGAAACAAAAAAAACAATACATATCTAAGCAATATTTTAAAGAAAATTAAGTTCTTGTCCAGTCAAGGACTTAGTAATTATGATTTCACTCAACTTCCTCCAAGTGTACTGAAAAAAAAAAGTACTATGCAACTCCGGCGAGTAACTTAAAAAGATAGGTAATTTCATTACAATTCCAAAATGGTATAACACTTACTTGAAAAATTCTTACTAGGATATGTAAAAATAATTTTCGGAAACAATACCCCTGCAGAACAAAACATACCAATAAAACAATAGTCTCAAATTCGTACGCAAATACATTTTTAAATGTTTATTCTGTTTCTTAAAACTTAAAAAGATAGGTAATTTTATTGCAATGGTTTTAAATGAAACTCAAAAATAAAAAAAAATTGTAATTATTTATTTAAATAAAATGCTCGAAATGTCTACCACCAACATAAATACACGCCCTACATCGTTTTCAAAATGAGCGGGAGATATGGCAAGCAAATCTTCTATTGTTGATTGATTCCGCGGCCTCTGTGATCCTCGCCCTCAAGTCAGCCAAGTCCGTGATGGGTTTTCCATAAACTTTTTCTTTTATAGCACCCCAGTAAAAGAAGTCTAACGGGTTTAAATCCGGTGAACGAGCTGGCCACGCTATAGCACCGGCCCTTCCCATCCACCTACCAGGGTATTCTTCGTCTAGGAAATCCCTTACAGGACGTGCATAATGTGCTGGGCACCCATCATGCTGGAACCACATATTCTACATATACCACATATTCTCATTGTTTCTAGCGGCACATCTTGCAATAGATTTGGTAATTCGTTTTGTAAGAAGTTTAAGTACGCCGCGCCAGTCAGTGCCTCAGGTAGCTCAAAGGGTCATAATAATATTACTTTACCATTTAGTATTCCGGTCCACATGTTCACTTTAAAACGATATTGGGACCGATCTTCTCTAAGTAGGTGGGGATTTTCTACGTGCCACTCGTGTAAATTGTGTAGATTCATGTATCCGTCCTTTTTAAAAGTAGACTCGTCGGACCACAATATTTTATTAAAAAATTGAGGGTCCTCCCTATGCATGCGCAACATCCTACGACAAAATGCCAGTCCCGCAGGATAATCGCGTGGTAACAGACCCTGTACGCGTTGCACGTGGTACGGGTGAAACTTCTCAGCTTTCAATATGCGATGAGCAGTACTTTTCGGTATACCTGTACTTGCTTCAATTGCCCGAACTGAAGTACTCGGATCGTCTGCGACGGCTTGAAGCACTTCATCTTCGACATCGAACCGAGGTCTGCCTTCATTAACCGCTTGATGTGGAAATCGACCCTCAGACAATAGTCGGTGGATATTGACGAAAACACGGCTATCCGGGTGACGTGCGGCGTTCAAATATCTTTCTCGGTAGAGTCTTGCTGCAGCACCGGCATTACATCTACATTCGCCGTAAATGAGATGCATGTTCGCATATTCTTGCGCAGTGTACGTGGGTGGCATGGTGGTACAGTATCGTACACTTTAGTCCTTGAGAAAGCCGGGTCGTTGGAAGAAATCACAAACAATGTCCAAATCACAAAGAAATAATCAAGTCCAGAAAGCGAAGCAAAGTTGTTAGTATAAAATGAACACAAACGAATACAAAGGATGCGCAGTAAACGAGAGATCGTAATGTACTGACCGACTACATATTTGACTAACCAGAGATGGCCTACCTACTTTTTCTCTTTCTTAATGTATCTCCTGTCTCTCTCACTCACCAAACTTGTTTAAACTTGTTTTGTTTGGTTTCATTGTTATTGGTATGTTTTGTTCTGCAGGGGTATTGTTCCCGATAATTATTTTTACATATCCTAGTAAGAATTTTTCAAGTAAGTGTTATACCATTTTGGAATTGTAATAAAATTACCTATCTTTTTAAGTTACTCGCCGGAGTTGCATAGTACTTTTTTTTCAGTACACTTGGAGGAAGTTGAGTGAAATCGTAATTACTAAGTCCTTGACTGGACAAGACCTTAATTTTCTTTAAAATATTGCTTAGATATGTATTGTTTTTTTTGTTTCAATTTGAAAAAGGGTTATTGACGATAATATAACAGCATTTTTTTAATTATACCAATATTTGTAGATCATCGGGAGCAAAGTCGCCCCAAAAGGTGTAAAAATTTTAGTTTAAAAAAAATGCCTTTTATTCTTTTAATTCCCAAAGGGGATTTTTTTTTATTTTTCTGGTGACCCTTGTGACCACCCCTATCACCCCTCTTCCTAGCTACGTAACCTTTTGGGACACCCTGTATAATAACTAATATTGACACCTTTTTTTAACTTCAGGAGAATACTACAGGGATGCTATGCCGTACTCCTATCGACTAAAAACCACACGTGACGTATCCCACAACAGCCTACGGTTGGGAGCCCCGGCTAAGCCCTCGGAAGTATACCCCAGGACTCCCAACAGAATGAAATTGTTCTAGAACAAATTTCCCCAAAAAAGAGGGTTGTGGAATGATCTCCTCGGTTTTGTTTTCCCAAAAGCCTACAGTATGGAGTTCTTCAAAATGGGTCTTAGAAGGTTTTTACAGGGTCGGCAGCGCGAGAGTAGCGCCTCTGGTGTTGCAAACGTTCATAGGCTTAAGTGACCACCGGTCCTTCTGGTGGACCATATGCTTGTCAGCAACATTAGTGGTATAAAAAAAATCTTGGTTTCTGGTTAACGCCTTTATAACTTACCATCACAAATTGCAGAGCGATCCAGAGATGCCAGTGCCAGTGCCACAACAGCCCGTGCAAGCGCCACAAAGAACGACTGCGCCTCGTCTGAGCAATGGACACGCGCACCAGATCACTTCACAGCTCACACGTATGTAGAAATCTCAAATAAATAAAATATATAAAATAAAATAAAATTTATTCCCTTTGAAATTTTTAAAAAAATATTTAGGTTTGTCAAAATTTTTGTGTCTCTACCGGGGGTTCGGAAATGCTACAGACTGAGAAGAACACCCCAAGAAACTCAGTCCGGTCCCTCTTATTCATCTTATGTCTAATACAGTTTTTTTTTTAATGTAGAAAGGAGCAATTCGTGTCACTGCCAGGCAGTCTTGTCTTCTAGAAAGTCTTTAATGCTATAATAAGCTTTCTGGCACAATTTAAGTTTTACTAGTTTTTTAAATTTATTAACTGACAAACCTGTTATGGCTGTCGGCAATGTATTGTACATTCGAATACAATTGCCCGCAAAAGAATTGCTTATTTTATTAAGCCTAAATCTAGGTACAGCCAATTTATTCTTATTTCTTAAGTTTAGGTTATGGATATCACTATTTTTAATAAATTTACTGTTATTTTTATGAGTATATAATAAGTTTTCATATATGTACTGTGAAAACACAGTAAGGATGTTGATATCCTTAAACTTTTCTCTTAATGACTCCCGAAACCCCATACCATAGATAGCCCGGACAGCCGTTTTCTGCAACACAAAGATACATTCGATGTCGGCAGCGTTACCCCATAATAGTATGCCATAGGTCATGACACTGTGGAAATAGCTAAAGTAGACAAGACGCGCTGTTCTAATGTCTGTCAGTTGTCGGATCTTTTTAACGGCATAGGCTGCAGAGCTCAGTCTGCCCGAGACTTTCTCGATATGAGGCCCCCACTGCAAGTTGGAGTCTAACTTTATGCCCAGAAAGACAGTTTAATCGACCAATTCTACTTGATCATCCCTAATCCTAATACTGGTGTTAACGAGCCTAACATTTGGCAAGGTGAATCTAATACTCCATGGGACCTGGAAGCGAGAGCCCTTGCGTCACTGTTCAGATGGCGCAAGGAGGCGCTGGAGCGGGGCCAAAGGCCTGCGTCTCGAGAAATCGAGGCCCAGCGGACCCTGCTCCACCAGGAAACCCTGGAGACATGGAAGATGCGACTTGAGCAACCAAAGGGGGGATTCGCCACAATCGCGGCCGTCAGACCGGTCATGGACGAGTGGCTGGAGAGAAGACACGGTGCTCTCTCCTACCGGTTGACACAGATGCTTGCCGGGCACGGTAGCTTCGGTAGGTATCTGTGGCGAAAACACCGGGAAACCACGGCCGAGTGTCAGCACTGCGAGGACCGCAGCGATGACACGGCGCTCCACACGCTGGTGGAGTGCACGGCATGGGCACAACAGCGACAGGTCCTCGTAGTGGGTCTGGGCGTGGACACTCTCTCGCTTGAGGCCATGGTGCGAGTCATGCTCTCCAGCGGGAGTAAGTGGGACTGCGCCGCCTCTTTCTGCGAGCAGGACATGCTCGCGAAGGAGGCGGCGGGCCGGGTGCGGGAGAGAACTCTTCCACCCGAGTTCCGCAGTCGGCGCCCTGGGCGCCGCCGACGTGTCTTCGCCGAGGACTATCGGCCTCCATGACCGGGGGTCTGAGGACGGTGAGAGGGCCGCTCACCGTCCTTACAGAAGCAGGCCCATGACGGCAGCGTGACGTGAGCACTCACGCACGCCCCCCCTTAGAAGCGGGGTCACACCCGAAATCCCCCATAGACCCGGGATTGCACCCGAACCACCCCCTGGGCGAGGCCGCATTGGCGGCCGTAGGTCTGTTGGGAGTCACGGGACATCCTTCCTGAGGGCTTACCCGGGGCTCTCAACCATAGGCTGTTGGGCGTTACGTGAGGTTTTTTAGTCGGTAAGAGTCCGGCATAGCATCCTACGAGGATTTTCCCTCACGTTAAAAAAAAAAAAAAAAAAAGGTGAATCTAATACATTTTGTTTTAGTTTCGTTTAACAATAAATTATTAGCGTTAAACCAGTGGACTAGCCTAGAGAGGGCATTGTTTACTTCGTCAAGATCGCGTTGTCCACGTTCAACTTTAGATATTAAAGATGTGTCATCAGCAAACAAAACTACCTCATGATCGTCTCTTATAAGGTGAGGGAGATCATTTATGTACACTAAAAATAGAAAAGGTCCCAGAATTGAACCCTGAGGCACCCCCATTGTTACAGCAGAACCATTTGACTGTTTACCATTTATAACTACTCTCTGTACTCTATCTCTAAGGTAAGAACTAATTAAATCCAAGGCCGTCCCCCGGATTCCATAATGATCAAGTTTTTTAATTAAAGTCTGACGCTGGACGCAATCGAAGGCCTTAGATAAGTCGCAGAATACACCATAAGCATCATACGACTCCTCCCAGGCCTCATATATACACTCTAACAATTTGATTCCAGCATCCGTGGTAGACCGACCGCGCGTGAAACCGAATTGTTTAGTATGGAATAGTTTATTTGTATTAAAATGATTTTGCATTTGATTAAGCATTACCTTTTCAAGGATTTTACTAAACGTGGGTAGTACAGAAATAGGACGAAAATTGGACGGATCTGAGGTGCTACCCGATTTGAACAGAGGAGTTATTTTACTAAACTTCATTAAGTCAGGAAACACACCACTATCAACACAATTATTAAATATTATTGATAATTCAGGGGCAACCATTTTAATTAACGAATTAACTAAATGTACAGAAATTCCCCAGAGGTCAGCAGTTTTCTTAATATTTAAAGATTTAAAAGTTTTTATGACAGTGTGTATACTAATTTTACTGAATTTGAATATTTCATTACAGCAAGGAACATTTGCTTTTAACAAGGATTCTGCTATTGGGGTAGAAGAACCTAGGGCTCTGGTCAAATCTACTGGAATTCGAGAAAAAAATTGTTCAAATTCGTTAGCGACTTCGGCATCTGTTGTAATTATGTTACCATTTACTTTAAGTTTAAAATTATTATCATTCGATTTTGCTTGGCCTCTTTCTGCGTTAACTTTGTCTACACTATTGAGAATTTTATTACTTATATACTTTCTTTTGGCTGCTAAGCAGTCTGCTTTAAACTTTTTTGAATAAGTTTTAACATAATTTAGAAATTCATCTGTTCTATTAAGCTGTCTTTCTGAGTATAGTTCATACAGTTTTTGTCTACTTTTATGTATATCCTCAGTGGCCCATTCACTGAAGGCTGGCCTATCACCGATTGTGACTTCCTTAGACTTGAATACGGAGTTGAACTCATTGTAAAAGGAATCAAAAAATAACTTATACGTTACATTTGGATCTAAGCCAGTGTCTAAAAATGGAAGTTTATTGCAAAGTCCAACTCGCATACGTTCCAAGCGGTCACTAGTTACTGGTCTACATAATATTTTACGTCTTTTAACTTTTTCTCATTTGATCTTGAAAGATGCTATTTGCCCAGTATGATCTGATTTTATCTTATTTATAATACTCTTACTTTCTGGCAACATATCACTGTATATATTGTCCAGACAAGTAGCTGTTGTATCACAATATCTAGTAGGCTCTAAAAATAAATTAGTGAGATTGTGTGATTTAAATAAATTTAAGATATCATTGGTCTGACGCGTATTTATAAGTATATTAACATTAAAATCACCGCACACTATTAGGTGTTTATTAGTTTTTCCAAGTTTAAATAGCACTTTATCCATTACTTCCTCAAACTCACAAAAGGGTGAGACTCCAGGTTTATATACGCATACTACTATGAATTGCTCCAATTCTACGCACGATATTTCAACTGTACACTCTACAGAGAGGGACACAACATCTTTCCGTTCCTTATATTTTAATTTCTTATTTAATAAAATCAACGAACCCCCCCGTGTTGTGTTGACCCTGCAGAACGCACTACCAACCCGGTGACTACTGAAACTGAACATGAGCTCATACTCCTTACGCATATGTTCTGTAAGACAAACAATTTCAATATTTTCTGAGCTCATGAACAGCTCCAATTCAAACTCTTTGACCTGTGTTAATGTTGCAATATTATAATGCACCAGGCTGATGTAATTTACATTTTTTAATTTAGTTTTGTTCGGAGGACAGTTTCCGATAAAATTACGGTTTGCAATTAAATTTAACTCTATTAATTTACAATTTTGGCTAGAGGGTAATTCCTCTGTTGTCCCAGCAGTTAATTTAAATTACTTGGAACAGATTCCAAAGTCCTAAATCTACTCTGCTCAAATAAAGCAGTTTTGTCAGCCAAGTTTTTGGCTACAGAATAAAAATAATTAAATAGCAAACTTGCTATTTGTCTTTTATAATATTTGGGTAGACAGTACCTACCCTTGTGATTATTATAGACTATAAACTTGCTATGTGACAAATTTGTGTTAAATACAGAATTAAAGTCAATTATATTAAATTTATTATTATACTGACTTATTAAATTTAAACGTAAATTCATCTTATATCTAAATGAATTTTCCGAATCTGGCACACCTTTTATAAATGGAAGTGTGAACATTACAACTTGTATGACATTTAAGTTTAAGATGTAATTCATGTATAGGGACAAATCATCATTGCTAATTTTCCCCCTGTTTGCACAGAAAATTATTATTTTACTGTTAGCTTCAAATTTATATTCTAATATCTTTTGCATAATACCACTTAATGAAGCACCCGGATAGCAATTATTAATAACCGAGTAATAACTTGAATTTGAGTTTTGTTTTAAAAATGAACTTAGATTGGTACCAATATCATCACTAAATACAATTAATTTAGTACAACTATTACTATTATTTACACTGTCACACAATATATCCACTGATGTACTGGGCGAGCATGTGGTAATGGGAGCTAGGGGCTCAGCGGTAACCGGTTCGCCCTGGGCCTCCACCGGCTCAATTGCTTTAGGGCAGTTAATATTGCATAAGTGGTCATTTAGGAAACAATTAAGGCGCTCAGTGTTATCATTTGATGTTTTGAGTACCTTGTCTATTGTTAAAGAACATTTAGTAAAGTCCTTAAGGGACCATTCATATTTTTTAGTCATATATTGTAGCTCAAATTGCAAACTTTGTATTTTTGACTCTAATTTTTGTGTGTCAGTGCAATATTTTAAATGGCTTTTTTCTAGTTCTAACATTGACAATTTAGCTTGTTCTCTAAATTTTAAACAAGAACCTATATTTTTACACTTCTTGATTAACATTTTATGGATTTTTAATTGCTTTTTTGATTTTTGTATGAACTTTTTAATTTTTAGATATTTTTTTAGTTTATTTCTGCTGCAAAACAAAACCGACTTGTCCTGTTGATATGGACTGTCACCTGTAAGATCTATAGTAGTCAAGTCCAGGTTTTGAGAATTTGCAGAAGGAATAAACTGCGGGATACCACTCATTAACTCACTAAAAAGATTATCCGTTTGGTGGGCAGTAACTTTCTCAGCAGCTTCTTCCAGGTGTGAGATCTGTCCCTGGTCATCCCTTAGCTCCTGTTCCAGAAAGGTAGTCCTCCTCAAGGTTTTCTCATACTCGTCACTGCACTCTTGGAACCTATCTACAATTGACTGAAGGTGGTCCCGCTCCGCAACAATGTCATCATAACTAACATGAAGTCTTGATAATTCGCATTTTAATTTTTTTGTGTCATTCAGAGCGTTTATCAATAGATTTTCATTTTCCTCTCTTTCCTTTTCCAACTGTACACAGAGCTCCGTTTTAGATTTAAGCTCCAGCAACACCAACTGAAGTTTGGGCTCTTCCTGCTGGCGGCCGAGAGCTCTGCGACTACGGGTATTCATATTATTAATAAGTAAGTGCAATTAAACGCGAATTATATGATGGAGCTCCTTGTACAGTTTATGGTAAGAAGTAACAAGGTTATGTACCGGCAATAAATTATACTTAATATTTTTATGTACTTACGCAAATACACCAACCGTCGTCAACGTCGAGTAAACGCTTATACAAGTATAATAATTCTACTCACGAGAAACAGTCGATTTATTATGTATTTACGTGAAAAAGAAAACATTTAACATTCGAAAAAAACGGGTACCTGACTCGTCACTTCCCACACCAAAATACACGGACAGAACACTTTTATTATATTAATCTGACTATTTTAGGACACTATTAATGCGATGATATTGGTTTTAATTGGTTTAAAATTGTTTAAATACTAAATAACTAATTAATTTTAAAAATATTTTCAGAGAGCTAAAATTTTTGACAGTTCGATAGTGTTGCCAGACTCGGAATCTCTTTTTGTATGCCCCGTTTTTGGGGAAAAATTCTTCACAGCGACGACCCTGTTTATTTTTGCATACCATGTGGGTTATGAGCACAGACAAAAACAAAAAATATTTAGGGGGCTTTCTGCCGTTTTTTGGAAGTAAAACTGTTTAGGCGCGACTAGGAGAAAATCATTTTTTTTTTCTGTCGGAAGTAACGCCAGCTATTTGAATTTTGAATAGCGGAAACTACGTTACCGCTATTCAAAATTCGAATGAATGATATTAATATAATATTTGATGCCGTCAATGGCAAAGAAGTTTTACTTCAATCGCGCGTAAATGTTACACGCACACACTTTTTTTTGGTACAGAACTTTCCATGCGCGAGTCCAACTCGCACGTGTCCGACTTTGTAAACATATACCTTTGTGTGTGTACAAACAGTCAAGTAGACCTTTTTCCTTATATATGTTACGGATCTAAAATTAAAGGGTACACCTCATATAGTAGAATGTTATTTTTAAACATTTTGCGTAACAACTAATAGCATAAACCTCTTTTCGCAGAATACCGTTTGGCATAAACTCATTTAGCATACATTGAAACCCATAAATTTGTAAGTCAGAATCATCTGTACGCATAATTTTTATATCCATAATAATCACAATGTGTAATCATCACATCGCAGAAAGTTCAAAACCAGATTCATCTTTTGGTATATATTTCTTATCCATAACTATTTATTTATCTTTTTTTTTTAGACGGATTGTATACGGTCAGGTTATTAAAGTCTCCCCATAATTTTGACAATGTTTATAATCATATTTAGTGGGCACCCACAACTGTTTATTTGTCTATGATGGTGTGTGTTTGCTGGTGGGTGGTGCAGAGATATTGAGAATAAGTTACTTCTACATAGCACAGGAATATTTTAATAGTGTTTTGTCTGTATTTATTTATTTAATATTTTATATTTATATTCTATTTATTTTATTTGTTTACTTTTATGAGTAGCTCATCTGATGAGAATTTGTCATATCATTCTGCATATGATGGAGATTCCGTGTAACTGAAAATGACAGTTTTGACTCTGTAATTGGTACACTAGGTGAACAACTGTGTACGCGTTTTGAATCTGAATTGGGCAGAACACTGAATATTTGCCATATAAATGCGGAAAGCGTACCTTATCACTATAGTGACCTCTTAGAAACGTTTTCTGATTCCCAGGCACATGCAATTTTGGTTTCAGAGAGTTTCTTTAAAGATAATCATCTTTCTGCATACTATGCACTGCCAGGTTTTATTTTGATTCGAAATGATAGAGAGGGTAGGGAGAGGGGTGGGGTTGCAATTTATCTCCGTAGTGACTTTCCTCATAAAATTGTAGCATCATCTCCACCGCAGTACGCTGCTACTGCAGAATTTATTTTCCTTGAGGTGTGGGTTAAGGGGGTAAAGGTCCTTCTTGGAGTTGTTTATTGCCCCCCTACTGTTGACTACTTCACTGATTTGGAATCGGTTTTAGAATCCTTGGGGCCTGATTATGAGCATCACATCATCATGGGTGACCTTAACACAAATCTCCTCATTCCTAACTCTTCTCGAGCTATTAGGCTACGGCACATAGTTGAGTCGGCTTGTCTTCATATATTACCACTACAGGCCACACATCACAACGTGGATGTACCTGACACTTTGATCGACCTAATTATTACCTCTTCTCCTTCTTTAGTTCACTCTCATGGACAGCTTCTCGCTCCTGCTTTCTCTCATCACGATCTCATTTACATGTCCTATACGCTCAAGCCGCCGAAATTAAAACCTAAAGTTCTGCACATGCGTTGTTTTGGGCAGGTTGACATCAATTCATTGCTGAAGGATGCTTCTGGGATTGATTGGGACCTACTGGTGGAGGCTAAAACTGTCGATGATAAGGTTCATGAGTTTAACCAAGTTATCATGGAAATTTACGATAAGCATGCACCCATTAAGAGGGTTAAGTTAAAACGTCCTCCAGCGCCATGGATTACGGATCAGGTCCGTTTAGCAATGAAGGGTCAGATCGGGCATTTCGTAAATTTAAAAATAACAGATCGGATGTCAACTGGGATCTATACAAAACTGCTCGGAATCGGTGCAATCAGGTGATACGTAACTCTAAACGCCGCCATATATTTGAAAGCATTGCCTCGTCTTCATCTGTAGATATATGGAGATTTTTGGGTACGCTGGGAATTGGTAGGACTAGGCAGTTGGATTTTCCTAAGACAATTGGGTTGGATGTCATTAATAAACATTTCTCCACTTCAAATGCCATGGCCGATCCAATTAAACGTCAAACGGTGGATTCTCTGGCTGTTCTGCCGGTTCCCAGTTATGCTCCTTTTAGATTTTCTCCGGTCTCGGAGGATGAGATTAAAAAGCTAATTATTTCAATAAAATCCAAAGCAGTTGGCTGTGACAACATCAGTCGCCGCATGATTACCACCATCCTTGAATAGCTCCTTCCTGCTATTTCTCATATCATTAACTTTTCCCTCGTTTCTGGCCAATTTCCTAGTCTGTGGCGTAAAGCCTACGTACGTCCCTTACCCAAAATTTCAAACCCATCCCTGCCTAAACACTTTCGTCCAATATCCATACTTCCTTTTCTGTCTAAGGTGTTGGAGGCATGTGTGCAAAGCCAACTGTCTAAATTTATTTCCTGTAACGCTATATTGAGCCCTCTTCAATCTGGTTTTAGGCCAGGTCACAGCACCACTACTGCCCTTCTTAAGATAACTGGTGATATTAGGGAAGGTATGGAGAGGGGCATGGTTACAGTTCTGGTGTTAGTGGACTTCTCTAATGCTTTTAACAGTGTCAATCATGACATCTTATTGGCTGTTCTTGCTCACATTGGAATCTCATCTGACGAGTTGGAATGGTTCTCCTCTTACCTTCGGGACCGCCAGCAATCAGTTTCTGTTAATGACACTTCGTCATGCTGGTGTAACCTAAATGCTGGGGTCCCACAAGGCGGTATACTCTCTCCTCTTCTATTTTCTATATTTATTAATTTCCTTATGACTGATCTTCAGTGTGCGTATCATCTGTATGCTGATGACTTGCAGATGTATAGTCAAGCTAGGGTTGATAACATTGGGGAGGCTATGGACAGGATAAATAGAGATTTAGATTCTTTAGGGAGCTGGTGTGACAGGTTTGGCCTATCAGTTAATCCGGAGAAATGTCAATGCATTATAATAGGAAGCTCCCGGATGATGAGCAAGCTAGAGGGTGTAAGTCTGCCAAACTGTATATTCAGGGCTCAAACTATCCCCGTCACGACTACTGTTAAGAACCTGGGATTGTATCTTGACTCCACTCTTGATTGGCGTGCTCAGGTTAGTAATATCAGCCAGAAGGTTACTGGAACACTACGGGCATTTTACAGACTCAAAAACTTTCTTCCTGTTAGTACCAAGATAACGCTTGTGCAGATGATAATCTTTCCTATTATTGACTATGGTGATGTGTGCCTTTTTGGCCTGAATGCAGATCTGCTCAATAAGCTTGACCGACTTCTCAATAATTGCATTCGATTTGTTTTCAATCTCCGAAAATACGATCACGTCTCGGCTTATCGGGACGAGCTGGAATGGTTGCCCATACGTCGCCGGCGTAGTTTGCGTGCGGTGACTATGGTTTATTCAATACTACACTCTCCTCATGCTCCTACTTACTTGACTCCTTATTTTCAACTGCTATGTTCTAATCATAACAAAAACTTGCGTTCATCTAAAAACCTTCTTCTCCGCTGTCCCTCTCACTCCTCTGATTTTATACACTCTTCTTTCGTGGTTCAGTCCATTCTTTTCTGGAATGCTCTCCCTCTTGAAGTTAGGTTAGCCACTAGTAGGGAATCCTTCAAGGAGAAAGTACGGCTACTTTATAGTGTACCATAAAGGAAAGAATCTTGGCAGTTTCGCTACAATCTTCAGTACTGCTCTAAAACTGAAATATCATTAAGGTTCATTGTTACCAAATCTATTTTTCCCCCTTTATCTCATCTATGATATTTTTGGTTATATGTTTATTTATATGTAGGGTAAACAACCCAATTATTGGCACTTTTAGAATGAATTATTGGCACTTTAGTTAAGAGTATATTTCGAAAAATAAGGGAAACCTAGTTTATTTCAGTTCGGTGTTGCCCATTATGTAGTTGTAGGTATGCATTAAAAAGTAAAATAGCATTCTTTTTCTGTTAGAAATGGGCAAAATTACCTAAAGTGCCAATAATTGGAGGAGTGCCAACGATTGGGTGGTTTACCCTATGTTTTTTTTATGTATGTATGTGTGTATATATTTATTTATGTATGTATTTATGTAGGTTTGTATGTATTTATATATGTATGTAAAATCACTTTTGTACTTTAATATGACGATGACGGCTTGAATTATTTTGTAAACAGCTCTCGACATATCCCTGAGCACCTACCTAATGTTATCTCTGCATCACCCTCAGGTAGACTGGTAGATAATGCCTAAGGCATTAAGTCCGCCTTGTACTTAGTGCTAAAGTTTAAAAAAAAAAAAAAAAAAAAAAAAAAAACTATTTAAACCCAAAATATTACATATCATATGATTTACTTAAAAGTCTGAATTCATTGCATTAAAAAAAAAATAACCACGAAGGCTAAGGCGGGAGCTCCGCTTCGCTCCCGCCTTAACCTTCTAACCTAACCTATCCAAGTCGGGGTACTCTCGAGTCGGGATGTTACTTTTGGAATATATTTTTTTGCGAAACAAATCATTTGGTAAATGTATATTTGACTAAATAAAAATTGAGCAAGTAAAAAGTTGCCAAATGAATATTTGACGAAGTGATTAAAATGCGAAATGTAAATTTGCTAAAGATTCTTATGGGAAATGAAACGCTGCGAAAATCTGTACTCTAAATGAACGTTATGCTAAATGAAGTTATACAAAATTTTAACTATGCCAAAGGTAATTAAGCCAAATAAAATTCTACTATCTTAAATGTATGCCATTCTAAATTCGGTCATAAGCACATTATGCCTAAAAATATTTATGTCAAATATTTTTTATGCCTAATAAATGATCGATTAAAGAAGTTTCTGCGAAGTGAGTTATCCCAAATAGGTTTCGGAGTATCAAGTTTCTACCAAATAGACGGCACCCAAAATTAAATTCTGTGTGTTACCTTTATCAATCAATCAAATCAGCCTATGGGACTCTACTGCTGGACATAGGCCTCTCCCAAATCTCGCCACAATACACGGTAGGTACGTGCCATCCGAATAATTGGTTGTCCGGAGGTGACGGGAGACCTCGAACCGTGTTGGCGCAGCGAAGAACCTTAGCGTCCCTGGCTGCCTTCTACCGAATGTATCACGGTGAATGTTCTGAAGAGCTTTTCAACCTGATCCCACCCTCTACTTTCCGATCCCGAACAACGCAACAACAAAGAACCGAGCATTTCGAGCAACTATAAAAACCTGGAACGACCTGCCCGCACACGTGTTTCCCTCATCTTACAATCCCGGGTTCTTTAAGAGGAGCGTGAAGAGGCACATCACAGGGCCGCCAACTTGAGGACCACTGTCAGAATTGGCCCCCAATCGCTGGATGCGCCACGGCTTGCCATCAGGCTGGTGGCGACGTCAATTTGGCAAGCTGAATATAAAAAAAAATAACAGGGTCCTGCGCTTTCCTCATCCAGTCACTCCCTACGACCTTCTCCAGGTCGTCGGTCCATCTGGTGGGGGGTCGTCCATCCCCACCTGTATTAAGTCGCCAGAACTCGTTACCTTTATACAATAGTCAATTTAACCTTAAAAAAATATTAAAATTAATAAATATAAGGGTCTCGACTCATCGTATCGTATTTGTCCAGTCGGTGTCGAGACCCTAGGTCCATGGGGTCCCAATGCGCAAAAAAATTTCAAGAATTTGAAAAAGCGCCTTGTACAGTCGACTGGTGACCCAAGAGCTGGCAGTTTTCTCGCTCAACGAATAGGTATTGCTATTCAAAGGGGGAATGCTGCTAGTCTTTTTTTGGGCACAATGCCACGGGGGCCTTATTTAGGTTCAGGTTAGATAGTATGATACACAGGTTAGATAGTATGTTAGCTTATGATACCTACTATATTTTTGCATGTCTTATAGAGATGATAGAACAGCGCACTTTCCAATATAAAATACCAACATTGTACCATATCATACCTGTTTTATGCAAAATAAATACTGATTACTGATTACTGAGTAATAATATAAATATATAGATATGTATATATATATATATATATATTAAATAAATATTCACGGACATTTCACACAACGCTATCTGATCCCAAAGTAAGCTAGGAATAACCTGCTTGTGTTATGGGTATCAGACCACGGATATTAATACTTATATACTTTTAAATACATACATATTATATATAGAAACACCCAGACTCATGAGACAAACATTATGGGTCACACAAATATTTGTCTCTGGTGGGAATCGAACCCACGACCTCCAGCGCCGCAGGCGGTTTCACTACCGACTGCGCCACAGAGGCAGTAATAATTATGTTTCTCTGTAATTTTTAACAATAAATGTCTTAATATTATTTTGTATTACAGATCTAAAAGTGCTAGAACAGTTACCGGGCACGCTGGCGAGGCTTGAAGCGGACGTGGCGGCACTTAGGAAGGCTGTGGAAGGAGACCGCAGGATACTTGACGTAAGACTATCTGTACTAATATATACAATACAAATATATACAATAAATAAATACAAATACATACATAAATACAAATAAATAAATACAAAACATACAATATTCTAAAACAATTAAGTCCACGCCTTCAGCGGTTCAGCGCGGACTGAATTGTTTTAAAATAGACTTAATCATTAAGCTCTTTTATGATTAAGCCAACACGCCAGTTTAGAGACTATCTGTACTAATATATATAAATGCATAATATAAAACTGTAGAAGGTCGAAAATCTGTTTAGGAAGATATTTAAAAAAAAATGTATGACATTCTATAAACCATTATGGAATTTTGTTAAAAAATTATCGATTTCTAACTATCTGACTGTGTTCCGAATAAGTATCACGCCGAAACTACTGAATCAATTTGAATGATACTTGGCGAATCTGAGCTTATGATCCAAGGAAAAGTTTAGAATATTTTTGATCCCGATATTTTGCGCGGTTTCTTTGAGAAAGAGGATTAAAGATAAAATAGTTTTTAGTTGTAAATTCTAAATGCGTGGTCCGATTTAAACTAGTTTTTGTCGTAAGAAAGGGAATGGGGATTCGGCGGGAAACTTTCAGACAAGCGTTAAATTGTGTTTTAATAATTTTTCAAAACTAGTGTAATTTTGAGTGTTTATGTGTAATTTATGGTGGATTATTAAACATAAAGGTTCGACAACGTGCAAAAGTGTTGGAAAGTGATAAAGCGCAGTGAAACGCGAGTTTTTAGGTTTGTCGACGAATTCCACATCAAGCCCTAGTAAGGTACCACCGCCTTACTAGAGTAGAACTTAGTCCAAATTTGGACATACATGAATACGCTGCTCATCAGAAGAATCATAACATGAAAATGATTTATATTTTCACAACAATGAAATTTACTTGACTTTGGCATACTCTCAAACCGAGAAAGTCCAAGAACAAGAAGAAAAAAAAAAAAGAAAGGGAATTCTTTACGGGTGGGTTCATTCAATTTTCAATACTGAAGGTTTTGTAGTTCAGAAATAAGATACATCTTAATCTTAGCTGTACCTAGAATATCAAGGTTTCTTTGAATGGTCAGTCTAAACTGGCGCGCTTGCTTTATCATAAAAGAGCTCAAAGATTATGTCTATTATAAACTTGCATGGTCACTGACATTAATAGTGTTAAAGTTAGCGGGATATTTATCATGTATTGTTGAGAGTTTCCGATATTTCGGCGCTGTTGCAAGCACCATGATCACGGAGTAACTGAAGTACTAGCGGTCAAAGCGAAAGCACAAATTAGATAGTACAGATGGAAACCTACATACTAAATTCGCTGAGGCTACGCACCCATCACCAATGTAACTTTTTTTGTGCACAAATAAATTTTATTTATTTATTATTAAATATTTATTTACATAGACAACTTATTCACAGACACCGCACACATAGACAACTCTTTCACAGTCACGAGGTCAGGCGGTCTCAACCGAATTTTCGATACTGATTTGTGCGCGAATGTGTGTAGCAGAGGGTAGGTGTGAAAAAAAAGTACATACATGAGTTTTCCATCGGTACTATATAGATAGGAGGGTAGATCGATATATGTATGTACAGCGCCTAAATATCGGAAACTCTCAACAATACATGGTAAATATCTCGCTAACTTTAATACTAATGTAATAATTCTTACCTTATAAATCTTCATCATATAACATGTCCCTTCCAGCAAGTGTCGTCACGTTGGCGGTGGCCCTGGCAGGAGCTGAGTCCCCCGACGCTGGCCCTACTGGTCATATGGCCATTCGTGGCCTACAGGATCGCAGCCAGGATCAACAGGCGTAGCACGTAACGTGAGTATAATGTACAGTCAGCCTCATAAGTAGGTAAACACTATTGAAATTTATGAACTAGATTCATGAATGAAAAAATACACTTAGTACTTGTTTAGAACAATACTGTTATAAATAGAGTGTATACTTAAAATTGTTACATATTCATTCATGAATCTATTTCGCAAATTTCAATGGTATTTATCTACTTATGAGGCTGACTGTACCACCAAATGGCGCCCACGTCAAAAGTTCCCGTTCCCGCTTCCCAGAGGATCTTATTAATAAACTATAAAAAAACAAAATAAACTATAGTGAAAAAACTTTACTACTACTATAATATAAAAAAATATGATAATGTTCTTTACTTGCTGGTCTGCTGGAAGAGATTTCTTATAGAAATAAGCAGTGCCATTGCACTCTTTTTATCTACCTATCTACGTCTCTTTGTAATATATTATGTATGTACACAAATCTAAATATATATAACTCCAAGGTGACTGACTGACTGACATAGTGATATATCAACTAGTGTCCGACCGAAACTGGTTTTCCAGCCGAAACCGAAACCGAAACCGAACTTTCGGCCCCAGGGTCACTTTCGGCCGAAACCGAAACTCACGTGTTCATATTGAAAAAAAAAAAATAGCCAAGTGCGAGTCGCATTCCCGCACGTTAGGTATTAATTTCCCCCAAAATTACGTTTGTTGTGTGGATGTTTTTTTCTGATTTTAGTAGGTATTTTTTGTTATAGCGGCAACAAAACAGGGTGGCAGTATCTCTTCGACTTCGCCAACGCTTTCAACATCTTGCCCTGCAGCTGCGTTTGGGAGGCGCTTATTTATCATGGAATGCCTCCATACTACTCCTCCGTCGAATCGTCGGTCCCTATATTTCCGAGAGGGCCATAACTTACTCGAGCTGTCGTTCGGTGTTCAATCGGTCTTAGGAGCGCTTCTGTGGAACATCGGTTACAATTGGGTGCTGCGTGGTCCGTTGCTCAAAGGTGTCGGCGTAACGTGTTACGACGACACCCTTATTACAGCGCGACGAGCAACGCACCGAGATGCAGCCCTAAAGCCGCAGACCACCTGCGGGATCAAGCTTACATATAGGGGGCGTCAGTCAGCATCGGCATCAAGCTCTCGATGACGTATCTGGGGCTCGTACTCATTAGCCGGTGGAACTTCGGGTACCATTTCCGAAGTTTGGTCCCGAAGAGGGCATCAGCCGCACTCTCACGGTTGTTGCCCAATATCAGGAGACCTAACGCTCTCGCCTTGGGATCGTGCGGACCATGGCCCTATACGGGGCCCCCGTATGGGCGTAGATCCTGATGACCAGCAATGCGGCTAGATTGCTCAGCCCGCAGACGGCGACGGCTGTCATGGTGATAAGGGGATACCGCACGATCTCAGTTAAGGTGGCATGTTTTCTAGTCGGGACCCCTCTATACGACCAGGAAGCAAAGGTCCTTGCGTCATTGATTCAATGGCGCAAGGAGGCGCTGAAGCGGGGCCATAGGCCTCTTCCTGTGAGCAGGTCATGCTCGTGATAGAGACCGCGGGGAGGGAGCGGGAGAGAACTCTACCACCCGAGTTCCACAATCTGCGGCGGCGCCCCATACTGTCAGCCTCCATGACCGGGGGCCTGAGGACGGTTGCTCACCGTCCTTACAGAAGCAGGTCTTAGACAATAGCGTGGCGTGACAGATTTATGCACGCCCCCTTCCAGAAGCGGGATAACGACTGAACAACCCCCAAAGACGCGGCCGCAGTATGCAACATTCCAAGGGCTTACTCGAGGCTTCCAACTGTAGGTTGTTAGGTAGGATACGCGTGGTTTTTAGTCGGTAGGACTACTGTACAGTGAAAATTTTAGGCCTCTATCTGGCACGGTTCCAGCGACCTCGTGACTAATAGACAGACGGACGGCTAGGCCTCAAGTCTCGTTAATAGGGTCCTGCTTTACCTCTCCGTGCGAGAGTTCAACTCTCACTTGGCCGGTAATTTTTTCAGTAGGTGCAGCAAGTTCCATCAAGTGCCATCAATCAACAACGGTATAAATCTTCTCAAGTGTTCATTTTTTAGAAATATCTCCACCTAAAGATGAGTTTCTTTCTTTTACGTGTGGAATTACTCATTGATGCTATTGCGAACTCCTACCGACTAAAACCACACAGTGCCCTGCTTCTAGCTCTTGGCTGGTTTTGGTTCCATTCTAGAAGTATATAACTAAAACTGGACACCAGTTAGCCGGACTAGCGCACGTAGAGTTCCGTACAAGAAAAGCGGCAGAAAATCACGTTTGTTGTATGGGAGGCCCCCTTTAATATTTTTATTATTTGTTGCTATAGCGGCAACAGAAATACTTCGTCGGTAAAAATTTTAACTGTCTAACTATCACGGTGCATGAGTTACAGCCTGCTGACAGACAGACAGACGACCAATGAAGTCAACGGAACCGACAACAAAGGGGTAGGGTTATATAATGTCCTAGATCACCTTTTTAGGATTCCGTAAAAATTGTATGATTATAAGTGGAAGGTGAGCGCTGACGCGTCTTAAAGTGGCCACCCTAAAGCTACTCAAATGGGTCGCAAGTCGCAGTGTTGCCCTCTGTACCACGCTATGGACCCGGCGCCCTCACAGTGAATCCATGGAATGCTGAGGAAACGGTCTCATTGATTGGAAATCCTTTATAAATCTTCGGTTAGTAACATATTAACTGGTTGGGCCGACCCCAACCACGTCACAAGCAGAGCCAGGCACTCAAAATTCATGAACACGTGAGTTTCGGCCCGGCCGAAAGTTTCGGCCCATTTTGGCCGAAACCGAAACTGCGGCCGAAACTCGATTTTTTGGCCGAAACTGGCCGAAACCGAAACTTCGGTCGGTCACTAATATCAACGCACAGCCCAAACCTTTGGACGGATCGGGCTGAAATTTGGCATGTAGGTAGATGTTATGACGTAGGCATCCGCTAAGAAAGGATTTTGGTAAATTCTACCCCCAAGGGAATAAAATACGGGAAGCGGGAACGGGAACAAATTTTACGCGGGTGAAGCTGCGGGCATCAGCTAGTTATTTAATAAATAAATATTTTGAAATTCACACACAACATCATCTAGCCCAAATTAAGCTAATATAAGCTTGTGCTATGGGATCTAGACGACTGATATACATACTACTTATATATTTCTAAATACATACATATTATACATAGAAAACACCAAAACTCCGACAAAAGTAATTAATAACATACATGTTATGAATAATGCCATACCTTATTTACCACAGAACACTTTTATCCTACGGAAAGAAGTACAACTCCATACAAAAAAAATGCCAACACGGAGCACGCTAGCGCCTCCATTTTATGCCCAGGAACTAATACATTTGGCGCGAGTTTTAAACGTGCTATTACAGAATCCTTTTGAAGCTTTCAAATGATCAGAAGAATTATCTTACTCAAAATCATAAAAATAGTCCATTTTTATGATTTTGAGTAAGACCATTCTTCTGATCATTTGTCAAAGGTCTTACTTCTTACTAATATTATAAATGCGAAAGTTTGTGAGTGTGGTTGTTTTTTACTCTTTCACGCTCAAATGACTGAACGGATCTGGCTGAAATTTGGTACATAGATACATCAGTCTGGAATAATACATAGGCTACTTTTTATCCCGGGAATAAGTTCCCACGGGAAGAACACATTTTACGCGGGCGAAGCTGCGGGCATCAGCTAGTATGTTTATAAAAGAAAATACATATTTCAAGGTCAATAAAAACATATATTTCAATATCAGTAAAGTTTAATGAAAACTTAATGCGAAAGTAACTCTGTCTGTTACGCTTTACAGCCTAAACAACTGAACGGATTTTGATGAAATTAAACATTTTGCAGTATATTTATTTTCCGCTTCAGCGCCTTTTTGATGCTTCTTCTGTGTACTGCCTATTCTGCAAAACACAATACCTTTTTAAGCATATACTTATGGTGGACATAATTATGAAAATTTTATTATCATTATAATGCTCAGCCAGTTAGTTTTCTTGAGGTATTCTTTAGTTGACTTTGTAATAGTAAGGCAAATGACGGGAGAGAACTCTCCCACCCGAGTTCCGCAGTCGGCGCCCTGGGCGCCGCCGACGTGTCTTCGCTGAGGACTATCGGCCTCCATGACCGGGGGTCTGAGGACGGTGAGAGGGCCGCTCACCGTCCTTACAGAAGCAGGCCCATGACGGCAGCGTGACGTGAGCACTCACGCACGCCCCCCCCTTAGAAGCGGGGTCACACCCGAAACCCCCCCATAGACGCGGGATTGCACCCGAACCACCCCCTGGGCGAGGCCGCATTGGCGGCCGTAGGTCTGTTGGGAGTCACGGGACATCCTTCCTGAGGGCTTACCCGGGGCTCTCAACCATAGGCTGTTGGGCGTTACGTGAGGTTTTTTAGTCGGTAAGAGTCCGGCATAGCATCCTACGAGGATTTTCCCTCACGTTAAAAAAAAAAAAAAAAAAAAAAGACAAATGATCCAGATATGTTCTTGTTCATTAAATTTGGAACATTTTCATTTGCTAGTAATTTAGGTAAAATTTGATGATTCTTACTTCTTTTCCTCTCATAATCTCTCTCAAATTTTTCTACACCTTAAATATAGTTTCCGTTTTCTTGGGGTTAATTCTGCAATCTCTTTAAATCCAGTTCCCTTAAAATTCCTCTGCCAGTCTGTGGTACCTGGAAAGGATGAAATTCATTTATTAAAATCTGCAGGAATTTGAGTATGGCTTAAATCCCCGAAATTAGATTCTGATACAATATCCCTGTTTTAATAATATCACTAATACTACTAATTCTAGCGGTGACTAGTAAAGTTTAATGAATACTTAATGCGAAAGTAACTCTGTCTGTTACGCTTTACAGCCTAAACAACTGAACGGATTTTGATGATATTCATGCACACAAATATTTACACTGAGCAGGAATCGAACCCATGCCTCCTGCGTGGCAGTCGCGTGCACCACCGCCACGACACAGATGCTGTCTACTATTGTAACTAAAAGCCCAGCATTAATGAACTCTAAAACAACTGCATCAATTTAAAAAATACCTCTTTCTATTAAGAGTGCAATATTAGGTAATAGGGTGCAATTATTACGTTTTACGTCTCTATAATAAAGAAACACAAACCTCTTTGATGAGAGCTGATAATCGGTCTGCAGTGACACAATCACCAGAAAAGTAAAAAGCTAGTGGTTGTTTCCATTTCTTTCGGATGCCAATGGCCATAAATAACAGTGCATGTGTTGCTGGCTCCATAGTTCTGCCTTGATTACCGTGATCTTGATAACCATCAATTACATCTTGTTTGGTGTTATATGACAAATTTTTGCGTATAGACATTTCATCAAATGCCAAAATACACAAATTTTCTTCAGGTTCCCGATTTCAATGGTTTCAAATATTTGGAGGTTTATGCCACATTTCATGGGCATCCTATTTAAAAGAGCCAAACAAAACAGGCGCCTGAGTAATCTGTAGCATGCAGTTGATTTTTTATATATGCTTAATGCCATAACTTTGTCCTCTATGCTCCACCTATGTCCAGTTAGTTTTCTTGAGGTATTCTTTAGTTGACTTTGTAATAGTAGGGCAAATGATCCAGATATGTTCTTGTTCATTAAATTTTGAACATTTTCATTTGCTAGTAATTTAGGTAAAATTTGATGATTCTTACTTTTCCTTAATCTCATAATCTCTCTCAAATTTTTTCTACACCTTAAATATAGTTTCCGTTTTCTTGGGGTTAATTCTGCAGATCTCTTTAAATCCAGTTCCCTTAAAATTCCTCTGCCAGTCTGTGGTACCTGGAAATGATGAAATGCATTTATTAAAATCTGCAGGAATTTGAGTATGGCTTGAATCCCTGAAATTAGATTCTGATACAATATCCCTGTTTTAATAATATCACTAATACTACTAATTCTAGCAATGACGCCGTTTAACCAAACTGGTGATCAGTCCATGGGGCCATTTCACCAAATTCCCATTCAACGACTGCCATAGATATTTCTATAACAACTGGACCGATGGCCTAGCATGCTCTTTGATTTGGGAAATTCATTGAGCAATCCAAGATGTTTCACAACCCTTGTAACATGTTGACCTTTATTTAGATTTGTTCGTTTAGGTCTTTTATGAGTAAAAATATAGGTTTCCAATAAAAATGTGTGCAGGTAAAAACTTATAAAGGGGAAATGAAAAGTGGTTATTCTGCAGGCTATGTCGGTAACCTTAGATCTTTGTGATATGACTTCATTTCAAATTTCAATCTTCTAAGAAAATCCAAACAAAGCTCGCTCCATAACCCACTTGGAGTATGAATTATAGATAGAGTTCTATTCTCTATCTAAAACTTCTATGCCTAAAACTTTATTAAACATACCTTGGATTCAGCAGATAGAGGTGTAACGCACGGTTCATTTTGAGTAATCTGTACATTTCCTGGCAAAAATGAATCCACTTGGAGTTTCACTTCTGAGTCATTGGATATGACAGTTTCACTTGAAGTTGAACATTCTTCCTGACGTAACCGCCACATTATATTTTCTGTTCCAACTGGGATAGCAAATTTGTTCAATCGTGTCCTGGAACTGCTGGTATATGAACTGTCATCAAAGTGTTTACTGCATAACACCTTATGCTGTTTGCTTAAATTTCTAAGTGATTCCTCAGTAGACCAGTTTTCATCTGGAAAACAGTATTCGGCCCATACACGTGTTCTGAAATAATAAATTAGATTTATATCAATAAGAAACTCGTCAAATGATTTACAATGTGTTGCTAAAGCTGTAATAAAGATGCGTATGATAGATTATGAAATTTAGTTACGCGAGGTCACTGAAAGTCTTTTTTTGTGATGAAATTAATTATAAAGGTAACGGGCATCAGCTAGTATTGCAATAATTACCTCAATGGCGGATAATCTAAAGTTAAGCCACCAAGTTTATTATATTGATAGGTAGGTAGTTAGTTTTTATTTATTTTTAAGTACCTAGCTATCAATACATCATCAATCATCAATCAATCAATACATATAATAAAATCGTAACTGTCTGTTTGTCTGTACGTTTGTGCACGCTAATCTCAGCAACTGCTCAACCGATTGCAATGCGGTTTTCTTTATTGCGTTGCGGTTTCCCTCACTTAACATTTAGTGTTTGTTTTATGTCAATCGGTTCATAAATAAAAAAGTTATGTCATTATAACAGAATTTCACGCGGACAAAGTCGCGGGCACAGCTAGTAATTTTATATGTTTCTTGTATAACCCTAATTAATGTAATGATATTAGTTTTACAAACACACACACCTACATAAATAAGTATTCCTGTGGAAAACCGGTAAAAAAACTTACCTCACGGACCCATCTTTTCCAGGTAGAGGAAATCTGTGGAATCGTAAGTTCGCAGTTTCGTCATTGCCAGCAGTAGTATGACATTTTGCACATTTTCTTTGTAATTCTGTGTTGGCCATTATACAAACAATTCAAAGATAACAAAATTGAAAATGGGTAGGTAACGAAAATGTAGGTTAGGCAAGTAATAAAGCGGTTCGGAATATCGCAATATAACGGTTTTACATATAAAGAAATATGCAATACTGAAAAAAATAGCACTTTAGTTATCACAAATTATGAAATAGGTATCAATTATTAGAATTATCACAATATTCCTTCACAGAAAAGAAAGTGAAATGGCGGATGTCAAATGGCTTTTGTGTCAAAAACCAATGTCAAACCTAAAATTTAAATTGCGTTCCAGAAAGACGATCACAGGATTATAGACATATACGTTGTCTTTGTCTGGCGTATAGCGCTTTTTCATCTAGCAAAATTCGCCCAGGTGTTCGCATGTGATGCTAAGAGAGTTGACTCCCCCTGTTATTTACTCTCTTGGCTCACTTTTTGTCATAATTAGGGATAAGCAAAGTTATTGATATCCTAAATGTGAAATTATAAAGAGGAAAGATTTGATTGTTTGCAAAGAATAGACTGCGAAACTACTAAACTGATTAGAAAAATTCTTTCACGGCTGGGAAGCCACGCTATCTCCGGGTGACAAAGGCTATATTTTATTCCCGTATTCCCACGGGAACGCGAAATACGCGGGTGAAACCGCATGAAAACCGCTATTTCTCTATGTATATTTCTTGTAGAAATAAGCAGTGCCATTGTACTCTTTTCTCCTAACTACATCCTTTGTAAAATACATGTATGTGTACATAAAGTGTGTTTTTTCTTTCACGTGAGGGAAAATCCTCATGGATGTTATGCCGGACTTCTACCGACTAAAAAACCTCACGTAACGCCCAACAGCCTATGGTTGTGAGCCTCGGGTAAGCCCTCGGAAGGATGTCCCAGGACTCCCAACAGACCCACGGCCGCCACTGCGGCCTCGCCCAGGGGGTGGTTCGTGTGCTATCCCGCGTCTTTGGGGGGTTTCGGGTGTGATCCCGCTTCTAAGGGGGGCGTGCGTGAGTTCCTTACGTCACGCTGCCGTCATGGGGATGCAGTTCCGAGGCAGTCAATAAATTAATTTGTATATTTTCGTTTCTAGGTCTCAACTGTGTGCATCACATAGTTTTAAGGGAGCGAAATCGATTGATCGCGTTCTATTCTCGCTGGCTGCGACTGTTTAGCCTAAATTGGTGTTTTATCTAACGGTTGGCATTAAAAAGTAAATTTTGACATTATGTCCTATCTTTTTATTCCACTTGTTATATGAAAAAGATATCGAGTGTCACTTATGCTCTTTCTATTTATAATTAGGACAGGTGTTAGAATTGTCTTCTTAAAGACCGATCGCTATAATGTATGCGATGGCACAGTGTATTTAAATTTTAAAGTAACCTTTATTATAATAATAAGTAATATTTATATGTTGAGTTTTAATCGCGTCCTTGAAAAATAATGGCAATCCGTGAAACCTTATTTATTTAGCCAACACAGACGTTTTACAATCATCTCCTTCTGAAACATTTTTTTACAATATAAATATAATAAACATAAAAAAATATATAATTGTACAAATTGTAGCATTTCATTTACAAACTGACTTCTTGACAGCATTATGACAATGAAGCCAACATTTACCACTTTTTTTTGCCAAGCGTTATTTATTTGCTATTAAAGCAATTAAATTGTGTCAAAAATTGTAAAAAAAAATACACTGTGACATCACATACATAATTCAATAAATGTATATATTAAGGGTTGGTTAAAGCAGATTTTATTTGTACAGGTATCTGTTTTTGAGTGCGCTACGAGTCTGAAGGGTTAATTTTTTTGTTCGAAGGGGTATTGGTTTATTTTAAGATGAATAAGTAGCAGTAAAAATTAATACGCCTCGACTGAAGTTGTGAAATGTACCTCGCATATTTATACAAACAAGGAAAATTACTCGAAACAAGGCAAATGTCGGATCATAATTTTGCCTCGATTTGAGTAATTATACTTTTCATGAATGAAGTCTACAGATTACAATTGCAAAACTACGATTGTACTGCCCGTTCGCTCTAACTTTGCCGCTCGGCTCCATAATAAAGTCGAATTTTTAATTAGACGAAGTAAATTGACAGCAACTAATGTCACTTCTTCATACAATGTTGCTTATTTTCTATGACGAAGTGACATTAGCTACTGTCAATTTACTTCGTCTAATTAACAATTTGGGTATACGCCTCTACGCCAGCGGCAAAGTTAGAGCGAACGGGTAGTAATCTATAGGCTTCTAATTTTTTTTGTGATACACTGCAGAATCACAAAGAAAATCCTGCTGAACGTGGTAATAATTTAAAATTAATCCACAAGAAATAAAATTATTATAGTATAAAGTGTAGAAAATTCCAAACGAGGCAATTTAATAATAAAACCGCCTCGTACACTAAATTTATTACTCTAGTCGAGGCAGTTAATAACTTTATATTCACCTATCTATACAAAAAGTTTTAAAAACATTGTTACCTATATGTTTTAGTTTTATTTACTCACATATAATATTTTGTTTTAAGTGGTAGATTAATAGTTCGTTGGTTATAATTTTTATGTGATATATAGTTTAATTTAATGTATCGACAGCAGTATAAATTTTGGGTCAATTTACCTTTAATGTTAATGATTTAATTTGTGATAAAAAATACTTGATAATATTATTTAAATGTAATAATGAATAATTTAGTTGTGAAATGACACAATTGTTAACATTTCTTAATTAATTATCTGCCATGTATATTTGCTTTTTACAACTTCCTGTATTCCAATATCTTAGTTTCGATTCGACCCATATAGCAAATTTATTTACCATGCATTTATAGTGCTGTTTGTACATCTTTTATTATTATAATTAAAATACGAGCAGTTATTTCCACCTTACCGGCTAAGTCAAAATATAGTTATGTTAGTTTAAAATGAAATGACATTGCAACACCATAATCATAAGTTTTTGTATATTTTTAGTCATCTCAACTTTATATAGCAACACAGTTTTCAACAGATTTGACGCCCGTAAAACGAAAATGGCTGATGTATTTTTTTTAAATTTAATTATATTAAATCTGTTCACAAATGATATGGCGTAGCCGTAATGCGTCTTTACTATTATCTTTTAGCATTTTATTAGGACCAATTTTTTTTTCAGGGTCACAGAGGTGATAACTTTCCCTTTATCCACTAAAATCCATTAAAATATCCAAATGGGACATTAAAATCACATGCTAAGCAGATGTGTCAGCTTATTACAGCAATCACGCATTGCGCTTAAAAGAACAGTGTACCGCATCGGTGGAAGATAGCCTTTATTATCCAATAAAGTCACATTTCACGAGCTGGGAGTCCGATTACTGCCGATTTTTTTGTACAATTGATCTTTTTATTTTTATTTTGACCTGCACAGGGTACATAATGATGGTTTTTATTACAATATTCGAAGGGTCTCTTTAAAACACAAGTTGCTTTTCGACTTTATTGCCCTATAATAAGATACGTTTTGAAGCAAAATTTATATAGTGTATTAGTCTATCTCTATACTAATATTATAAAGAGGAAAGATTTGATTGTTTGCATCGAATAGGCTCCGGAACTACTGGACCAATTCTAAAAATTCTTTCACTGTTGGGAAGCTACACTTCTTGCGGTGAACATAGGCTATATTTTAATTTCGTATTTCCACGAGAACGGGAACTTTGCGGGTGAAACTGCGTGACGTCAACTAGTTCTTTATAATATAGATTTAACTTATAGCTTGGCAAAATCGAGTAGAAAATAATGGTTCACTGTACAGTTCATATGGCAACCCGTTAGAAAGAACCAGTAATCAGTATCCAGTTGCCAATAAACATCTAAAAATACCACCAATCAAATTTTCTATTTAATTTTTTAACTGACAATTGTGACGTTATCGATAGCATTTTGGCAATGTAGCCAGCATGCAAAATATTAGTTCCGTTTCTAGACTTTTTTGCCAAGCTGTATGCTACTTTACTTTCGCCGTTTTGGCACCGGTCGCTAATCGTGAATTTATAGGACTTGGGACGCTCGCAATGACACTTTGATTCGGCACAAGGAACAATTATCAAATCTTTGAAAAGTTAAATTAAATAAATATTATACCTGTATTATAGGTCTGTTTATGTCGAAATCAGTGTACCCATAAAGAGGATCCTTATATTATTGTATTTCTTAAATCATTTCCTATGCTATCCCAAAAACCAAAATCATTTCTACCATAGAAACTAAGGTCAAGTCTGGTAACATTGTACCAAATTTCAATAAAAATTTCTACGATAATTGTTTATAATTAACCAAGATTTGTGAACTCAGCATTTACGTAACTATGGTGTTACTGCGAAACTAAAAAATAATGTTAAAATTAATTAATTTAAATTTTAGTAATATTTGTGGAAACTGATAGGTGTGGCGATTAATGTTATTGTAATATTATGAAATAAACGGGATTTTATACTGATACTTTTATTTTATTTATAGAGATAATTTTCCTCTTACTTTTGAAGCGCTCGTGGCCCCGCGGACGTGTGCGTACTCCTGGCGGAAAAGTGTCGATTTTTTAAATTCTAGATATGCAGAAAATTAGCGTAAGAGTCCGTGTAAATGTGTATCGTAAATAGAAATTTGTGTATCCAGCCATTGTGAAGATATTCTTGAAAAACTGATTCCGCCAGGAGTACGTTCGAAACGTCAGCCCAGCGGAACTTTTTCTTTTTTTGCAAAAAGAAAAGGCTCATTAGGTAGCTTGGTGCGAGCTGTAAATGTGTATGTATAAATGAAATTTGTGTATCATGATATCACGGAGTAATTCAGGTTTCCGCTGGGAGTACGTTTGACGATATCGTAATTATCATATACAGAGACTTGGTACAGTGTTGAGTTTACTCATGTACGTTGCTATGAATTTGCTTATAATCTTGGTAAAAGCAGAAATTGAAAATAATTTCCCACTCAAAAGATATAGACATATAGGTAAAATCAGGTTATTAACCTCTAGTGCCTAAAATAGGAACCTTACAGCCAAACTTGTAACGTTAATTTGTATCTAATCAAAGTCTACACTCTTCAACCGAGTTTCATTAATATCTTCTTATAGTCCGAGAGCTGGCACGAATTTTTGGGTAGGTATTTGAGGCAAGCTGAAAACTTGTCAGATACCTCTCCTAATATATCCCAACTCGGAATTGCAGACCTGGCTGGTGAGTAGCGGGGCTAAATCAACCCCTAAATTTTTTAAAATATTATTTTATTTTTCCAAAAAATATATTTGAGGCACTACGCAATTTATATATGTTGCAGTGTAATACTTAATGAATACGAAAAAAAATAAGCCAGATAATTTAATCGGGGTTTTAACATTGCCAGACGCGTGCAAAAATATTTTGCAAAAAATTATAAAAAATGTTTTTGAGGCAGCTTGAAATTTTAATGGAGCGTTATTTATAAGTAAAAAATAAGATTACCAAAAAGACAGATCGTTTCGGTGGGGCTTTCTACCTGCCAGGTGATCAAACAAATAATGAATGGGTACGAGCCTGTAGTGCTATAGACAAGCTGTAGTGTGAGAGAGAGAGCGCATAACGACAGCTGTCTTTGTTCTTGCTTGCCGCGTTACTTTTGGCTCTGGTGAGGCCACGTGACTTACAATAACCCATGAGGTTTAAATTTATTTCATCAAAAACAATACAGATATCACTTAAAATATAAGGATTACAGTAATTCAGTCATTGTAGGCACATATAATATTTTCTTTTTCTATATCAAAGTAATAATAATAAAAGCAGTACAAACGTTAATATCTTACAATTCATGGTTTAACTTACACTTGACTAAAGTAATGGAATACCTATCAGCTACGGCAAGAAGTTGTTACAGTGTATTATCAGATCCTTGTCTGAACTAGGATGTTAATTCTGTGTCTCAGACGTTCATCTGACTAAGCAAACAAGAGAGCACATTATAATACTAATAATATATAATAATAAATAATACTAATAATATATAATAATAATAAAACTACAAAAAATCGTAGAACATACATGGGGGTTAAATCGATAGGTATGGAACCCTGCTACCAGCTAGTGGCGGCTTGACACCCTAAAAGAAACACCGTGTATAATTTATTATTATTCCTATTCCGAAATATGTTTAATTATGTAATTTTAAACATTTAAAAAATTAAAAGATAAATAAAATAAAACGGGTTGTATAAAATATGGAATAAAATTAGTTTGACCAAATTATAAGTAGGTTATAAGTAGGTTTACATTAACTCAATATCTCTAAAATGTTAATAAATGAATAGAATTTATTTCAATTTTATTTTATACTTGAAATAATTGTACTACTGGAGAGTTATTATATTTTTATAAACCTGGGTTTGCGATTTTTTTATTTTAATTATTGCTTTTTTTAATACGTAACGTCCATAAATCAATACAATCTCTTTTACTCAGATTGTTTTTAGTAGAAATTCAGAAAATTTAATATTTTAACTCCGAAATTTTAACTAGAAACCTCATGGGTCGCACGTGGCTTCGCCAGAGCTAATAGTAACGCGGCAAGCAAGAACGTAGACAGCTGTCGTTATGCGCTCTCTCACACTCCAGCTTGTCTATAGCACTACAGGCTCGTACCCATTCATTATTTGTTTGATCACCTGGCAGGAAGAAAGCCCCACCGAAATGATCTGTCTTTTTGGTAATCTTATTTTTTACTTATAAATAACGCTCCATTAAAATTTCAAGCTGCCTCAAAAACATTTTTTATTATTTTTTGCAAAATATTTTTGCACGCGCCTGGCAATGTTAAAACCCCGATTAAATTATCTGGCTTATTTTTTTTCGTATTCATTAAGTATTACACTGCAACATATATAAATTGCGTAGTGCCTCAAATATATTTTTTGGGAAAAAAAAATAATATTTTTAATAATTTAGGGGTTGATTTAGCCCCGCGACTCACCAGCCAGGTCTGCAATTCCGAGTTGGGATATAATAGGAGAGGTATCTGACAAGTTTTCAGCTTGCCTCAAATACCTACCCAAAAATTCGTGCCAGCTCTCGGAATATTAGTAATTACAGAGGAATCACAAAATTTGTCGCAATCAGCCCATTGTTTTATATGACCTTTGTTGTCAATGTTCTTAGAAAATAAACACAACAAACTATATTGCAATATTTTGCGTATTTATTCAACTACTCAAATTTAAAAATTCAGCTCATTACATTCAGTATTTAACAAAATATAAGAAAAATACCATCAACAGCCGGAATTGATGAAAAACACGGGTAAACCAACCAAATTGAAATGACGTCAAAAAGCGGCCGCGCAGTACATGAAGGTACATTTCTAAATTTGTAGCATAGCATCAGTTTTAATTTAGTACAGGTAGATACAAAAGTCTTGTAAAATATTAGTATTTTTTTATTAAGTAGGTACTTATGATTCGTACATAATATATACACATCTTCATCATCTCAGACTCTTTGACACTCGCTTGCTGACTAGGCCTGGCCTCCGCCATAGCTGCAATTTTACTGAAAACAGTACCAAACGGCTTAACCTGCTTTCCGAAGCACGGAGACTCACGTAAATGAAATAAATAGCTTTACATGAGACAGACGGTGTCATTTTAAGTCAACTACAATTGGAAGCGGCGGGCCGGGTACGGGAGAGAACTCTCCCACCCGAGTTCCGCAGTCGGCGCCCTGGGCGCCGCCGACGTGTCTTCGCTGAAGACTATCGGCCTCCATGACCGGGGGTCTGAGGACGGTGAGAGGGCCGCTCACCGTCCTTACAGAAGCAGGCCCATGACGGCAGCGTGACGTGAGCAACTCACGCACGCCCCCCCTTAGAAGCGGGGTCACACCCGAAACCCCCCATAGACGCGGGATTGCACCCGAACCACCCCCTGGGCGAGGCCGCAGCGGCGGCCGTAGGTCTGTTGGGAGTCACGGGACATCCTTCCTGAGGGCTTACCCGGGGCTCTCAACCATAGGCTGTTAGGCGTGGCGTGAGGTTTTTTAGTCGGTAAGAGTCCGGCATAACATCCTATGAGGATTTTCCCTCACGTTAAACAAAAAAAAAAAAAAAAAAAAAGTCAACTACAATTTGATACGTTTATCTTTTTTGCAATGTACGGGTACTGTATTTGAATTATACTAGCTGACACAACTTCGTGTTAGAAGGGGTGCTAGGTCGGGGAACCTCCTAGTGAGCTTGGACCGGTTTCCTATCCTTGCGGGCTATATGCCCGGGGGGAGTGGCAACTGGACTAAGACGGTGCACCCTGGAACATCGGCTATTGGGTGCGGCGTGCTGCCCCCATTAGTCGATGTACTGATATCCCGGCAAGCTGACCCCATGGCGAGGGGGTCGCAGTTCGGTGGGCCTGCTAGGCCCGCGGTGTTGCGTTGCATCTGCATCGCAACACACCGTGGCGGACGCCCCAATGCTCCCGGCCTTCCAGCGGGTAGAAGCATTGGGAACGTTAAACAGCCGTCTTTTGACGGAGTTGACCCCATTGCACGACGGGGTCGTGGTATGGCGGGCCTTTAAGGCCCGCGGTGTAGTGAGGTTTGCTCCCGGCTGCGGCCGGTTGGAGCAAGTTTGCTGTGCGGCAGCGGCCGCTTGTGTGGCTGTTCCGCCTGTACGGCAGTCCACCTGTGCGGCAGTTTCGTAGCGCGGCAGTTTGCCAGAGACTGCTGCGTGTGTGCGGGCTGCCACATGTACGGTGGCTCCGTCTGTGCGGCCGTTCCGTCCGTGCGGCCGCTCCGTACAGCACGGTAGGGGCCTGTCACTGCTGGTCATGGTGCAAGCCATGGTCAGTAGTCAGGCGTGCTGAGTCGCCATCGCTTCGATGGCGGCAAAGCGGGAGGCGCACTGCGTGGGGGAGTGGGAGCAACTCTACAATTGGTCCCACTCCGCCGTGCAGTTCGGGGCGCCGTCGCAAGAAGCTTGCGCACGCCCCCGAATATTTATTGACCGTGGGCGTAAGGTCGGGGGACCCCGCCCGCCAACGGTCACACGGCGATGGGCACCTTCCTTGTGTTCCGGGGGTGCCCATTAGCGCACGCCTGCGCCAGCCGCTCTCTGTCTCCTCTATTACAGAGGGGCAATCGAGAGCGGTGCAGGCGTGGTTTCAAGCTCCTTAGAGAGCTTTGGGGAGTCGCCCATCTGGCTCCCCCGAGGAGAGCCCCGAATTCACGGGGCGCCCCTAGCCGTGTCGACGTGAATAATCTTTTGATATCCCTCGGCCCGGCTATAGGGTGAGGAGGAACACCGCGGGGTTTAGTGGGTAGGACGGTCCATTCCGGACCGGGCCGGGAGTCCCACACACCATCCCAGCTGCCCCCGCAGTTGGGATGAAGGCGCGTAAATGCGTTCCCCGCGTCAACAAAAAAAAAAAAAAAAAAAAACTTCGTGTTAGAAAATACTAATACTGAGACTATTTATTTCCGTAATCAATCGATTCTTATGTTCTTTTTATAAACCTGTTAGATCGAGTGATCCATTGGCTTAGCAGAGGGGAAAGCTTTGCTAGACGGGTCCTGCAGTTAAATGATCTAAGGTTTCATCGAACCCTAACATTATTATTTGGAATTGTACATCATTGCTAAGTTACCTGGTTTTAAATAACATTGTGGAATTAAATGGTATTGTCTATTGAGCAGCTTCTGGGGGAGAATGTATAAATTGGCGTGTGAGATTATTGTGAGCTCTCTTCATTCATACTGATCGCTTAGCTAGGGTATAACTATATTAAAAGTTATATTGCAAGTTTTATTTTATTTTTAAAATGTAGGTACTACCTATTTAACAATTTGTTAGCGTCACATGAAAGCGAGAGAGAGGTTTAGTAGTTATATTTTAATATAATTTATTTCATAGCAAGTACATAAAACACAAACTCCAGAACATTTGTGTATCACACACAAATATTTGTTCTGACCCAGAAATCGAACCTAGGACCGAGGACCGAGGACCGAGAGGAGGAATTATTTTATTCCGTACCATTCGACTGCATAGCTTGAACTGATACTATGCGTCCAAACGGAAGGATCGTCAATGGTAGGTTCTGGGTCGTTCTAGGTGCGTTTTTATTTGGAATAAAACCGCAGTAACCCCAAGTGCGGCCTCAGCCTTAGTCTGTAAGACTTTTTTGAAGAAAGTCATTAAGTGTCTTCTAGATTACAAACCTTATTTATACTGTTGATTGATGGCTGTTGGTAAAACTGGCCACACAGTTTTTAGGGTTCCAAACCCAAATTATAAAAACGGGACCCTATTCATGAGACTTCACAGTCCGCTTGTCTGTCTGTCTGTCCGACATGAGGCTTTCTCGGAAACTGCTAAAACAACAAATACTTAAATACTATCTCGGAAACCGTGACAATTAGAGAGCTGAAATTTTAACAGATGATATATTTTAGTTGACGCTATAACAACAAATACTTAAATCCTATCTCGGGAACCGTGACAACTAGAGAGCTGAAATTTTCTCAGATGATGTATTTTGGTTGACGCTATAACAACAAATACTTAAATTAGACAAAAGGGGGATTAAGGGGGGCTACCATAAAAAAAACGTGATTTTTGCTGTTTTTTTAGTACGGAACCCTCCAAGCGCGAGTTCGAGTCGTACTTGACCTGGTTTTATATAAGTAAATAAAAAATCTGGAACATGTTAATTTAAAAACCAGTTTCTTCTAGTCTCTGTCTCAATATGTCAAAATGTGGATTTGTGTGTGAAAATGCAGAAATACCTAAACCTACAGGATCGTAAATTTGAAAGAAACTGATCAAAATCAAAATCAAAATCAAAAATATATTTATTTCACATAGGCATTATACAGATGCGCTTGCAAAACGTCCAGAATACAAAACAAAAACTCTACCACCAGTTCACAACGCGACCCACCTGAGAAGAACTGGCAAGAAACTCAGCGGGTTGTTCTTTTTTTGCTCTATTTACAATTTTAAAGAATCTAAAAACTAGGCATTTTAACAATTTTTTTGAGATAAATACTTATACATAAGAAAGCTAGGGTAAAAAATAAGCAGGTACTCTATGTGTGGGCTGCTCACCGTCCTTACAGAAGCAGGCCCAAGACGGCAGCGTGACGTGAGGGATTCACGCACGCCCTCCCCCCCGCCCCCTAAGAAGCGGAATCACACCCGAAAACCCCCAAAGACGCGGGATAGCACCCGAACCACCCCGTAGGCGAGGTCTGTTGGGAGTCCTAGGAAAGCCTTCCGAGGGCTTACCCGGGGCTCCAAACCGTAAGCTGTTGGGCGTTACGTGAGTTTATTTAGTCGGTAGGAGTCCAGCATAGCATCCATGAGGGATTTTCCCTCATGTTAAAAAAAGGGTAATCTAAGTGCCCACTATTACGTACTTAAGTAGAACCCGACATCGCGTCCATTTTAAAACGTCAAAGAGTTTGTTTTCGAGTCGATTATTCATAAAAGTAATAATTGTAATAGGAAGTTATTATGGGAATTGTATATTCGCTAAGCTATTTTTGTAGCGATAGTACACGATGTCAAACCAAATAAACGTACAATACTTGCAATTTAAAGACGTAGCTCTATGTACTACGCGGCCGCTTTTTGACGTCATTTCAATCTGGTTGGTTTACTCGTGTTTTTCATCAATTCCGGCTGTTGATGGTATTTTTCTTATATTTTGTTAAATACTGAATGTAATGAGCTGAATTTTTAAATTTGAGTAGTTGAATAAATACGCAAAATATTGCAATATAGTTTGTTGTGTTTATTTTCTAAGAACATTGACAACAAAGGTCATATAAAACAATGGGCTGATTGCGACAAGTTTTGTGATTACTCTGTAATTACTAAGAAGATATTAATGAAACTCGGTTGAAGAGTGTAGACTTTGATTAGATACAAATTAACGTTACAAGTTTGGCTGTAAGGTTCCTATTTTAGGCACTAGAGGTTAATAACCTGATTTTACCTATATGTCTATATCTTTTGAGTGGGAAATTATTTTCAATTTCTGCTTTTACCAAGATTATAAGCAAATTCATAGCAACGTACATGAGTAAATTCAACACTGTACTAAGTCTCTGTATATGATAATTACGATATCGTCAAACGTACTCCCAGCGGAAACCTGAATTACTCCGTGATATCATGATACACAAATTTCATTTATACATACACATTTACAGCTCGCACCAAGCTACCTAATGAGCCTTTTCTTTTTGCAAAAAAAGAAAAAGTTCCGCTGGGCTGACGTTTCGAACGTACTCCTGGCGGAATCAGTTTTTCAAGAATATCTTCACAATGGCTGGATACACAAATTTCTATTTACGATACACATTTACACGGACTCTTACGCTAATTTTCTGCATATCTAGAATTTAAAAAATCGACACTTTTCCGCCAGGAGTACGCACACCCGCGGACTCAGTGTTCAGTAAACGATCACTGCAGTAAGCAACTTTCACTATGGCCGGTCCTTGGATGGGTGACCTTCCATGTGACCACTTTGTGACATTTATTTGAGCGTTTCCGTGCTTCGAAGGCACGTTAAGCCGTTGGTCCCGGTTGCCAGTAAAATGTTAAGCAAAGTTAAAGGCCTTTGGCTTGAAATATTTCAACAGCAGGCAGTCACAACCTGCGCCTGTCCATTTCAACACGACAATACACGGACCACCTATTACGTGGAACAAATTCTAAAAAGGTGAAATATAATATGCCTCTGTCTACCCCTTCAGGGATAAAGGCGTGACCATATTGTTAGATTATTTTCATAGCTATAATACACTTGTCTACCCCTTCGTGGATAAAAGAAGTGACCACATACTGTGTGTTAGCTAAAAAAATTATAATTCAAAGTTCATTCATCATCGCCTTATAAAATTTCCTTGAATTTTTAGAAAGAAAGATTTTTAGGTAACTACTAACATATTCTACATCTACTTATGTACCATATTTGATGATATAAATAAATTATGATTAGGTTAAAATAAAACTAGACATATAAAAAAACATATCTTTATATTCACTGTGACGAAGTATTCGAGTTACAATATTCAACAAAGCTAGGTATTGTGAGCATAAGCCTAGTTCTAACACATTTGTACACTTACGACTGGTGACCACGTAGCCAATACTTAACCATACATAGAGCAACGCGACCAGTACAAGGGGAGTAGACATAGCATGTTTGCTCTATACATATCTGTCTGTCATACGTTGCGGGGGGAAATCGTATTAATATACACCACTACAAAATCAATCGGCTGTCACTATGGAACTTACACAAAACAATACACTCGTAATTCCAGACAGATATTTGTATACTGTATTTCAATAGCTTTGCGCAAAAATGTAAACAAACACATTTGATCCTATATATCCATAGTTACTTGCAATTGAGTTTTACCCCCTGATTATATTCCAGAATCCAGGAGTCATACAGTGTTCTTACAATTATTTCGACACCAAATTTACTTCTTTATGATAGTTTATTTTCATTTAAAATACCTACTCAGAATAGTAAAAAATTGAATGATTTGTCATAGGTACTATATGTTTCTACTCATCAGTCTTAGACAACGATTGTCAAAACATTACTTACATTGTTTACATTATTGCCAGATCGGGAAGGATTGGACTATAGTATGTATTGACAGAGAGGAAACTCTCCATATGGCGCCTCACCTACTGATCAACAGCATAGGTCGTGTTGCTTTATGTAAACATACGACTTTAATGCGTATATCGTAAATTAACTGGTTTAAAATTTGTGTCATATTTAGAAACGTCAAAACATGAGACAAAAGGTAGTATAGGTACAAGTAATTTTTTCTACACTTTCAATTCGTGTAGTCGATAATATTGGCGTCCAAACATATTGCAATTATTAACGTGTATGCTTTATAGTTTTACACATTTTCTTGCAGAGAATTGATAAATATAATCAGAGTATTTAAATTCATGAGCGACAGAATTATATATTTTGTTATGCTCTCATAACAAAATATATAATTCTGTCGCTCATGTCATTTTTAAACTGTCCATGCTCTTTTGCTGCCTGATGTACATGTACAATGCCATTGTGATGAATAATTTTCTTTTATTGGCAAGTTTAGCAAATTTTAAAAACCGTAAATTCAGAAACTTATCGGAATTCGAACCTACTTATGTTGCTACCAACATAATTTTGATACTTGATTTCCAGATTTGGGCCAAACATAAAAACTATACCTTAGTACCCTGAACGAAAACTCTTCATAATACCGTAGGCTTCAAAATTGTGACTTTTGGCATACACGTTAATCTACGACGGGTCGCTATCCTTTTACAACAATCTATAATCCTATTCTCTATATAGTTTACATTTACAACTGTTTGTGATTTTGTGAAACACTATTATTGACGCGAAAGTGTAATATGGCAGCATATAAAAAAATATAAGGTGAAATGTGGGCGTATACTTTGCCTCTGCCTACACCTTGGGGGATAAAGGCGTGACTGTATATAATATGTAGGCATGATAAAAAAGTAGAAATAAATAACAGAAAGATCTTTTATAATACTTTTTTTTTTTTTTTTTTTTTTTTAACGTGAGGGAAAATCCTCGTAGGATGCTATGCCGGACTCTTACCGACTAAAAAACCTCACGTAACGCCCAACAGCCTATGGTTGAGAGCCCCGGGTAAGCCCTCAGGAAGGATGTCCCGTGACTCCCAACAGACCTACGGCCGCCAATGCGGCCTCGCCCAGGGGGTGGTTCGGGTGCAATCCCGCGTCTATGGGGGGGTTTCGGGTGTGACCCCGCTTCTAAGGGGGGGGCGTGCGTGAGTGCTCACGTCACGCTGCCGTCATGGGCCTGCTTCTGTAAGGACGGTGAGCGGCCCTCTCACCGTCCTCAGACCCCCGGTCATGGAGGCCGATAGTCCTCAGCGAAGACACGTCGGCGGCGCCCAGGGCGCCGACTGCGGAACTCGGGTGGGAGAGTTCTCTCCCGCACCCGGCCCGCCGCCTCCTTCGCGAGCATGACCTGCTCGCAGAAAGAGGCGGCGCAGTCCCACTTAATCGCAGTCCCACTTATCTTTTATAATACTTAAAAAAAAACCAGAATTAACATTTTTGTTTCATTTTGTTTAAGATAGGCTGTTTGCTCTTTACCAAAAATTACTTCAAGCAAAGCATTGAGAGGCATATCAATAAATTGTCAACCTCATAGCAGCTATTGAAGGCCTTTTGGACCTGATTCCGGCGGCTGAATATTTTGAAAAGACTGACAATTTTATCACCCGAAGTAACACTCAGGTATGCTTATAAGTAGAAATAAGTACTATTGTATCTAAATTTCCTTCTATTATTGTTATTATTACTTTCCTGGATAAAAGAATAAATATAAACAAAAATGTACGATAAAATAATTACATTTGCGTCCATAACAGTATTGATATACATTCTGAATATATTTTAACATGTGAATATTTTTGCTCGCTATGTACCACAATTTTATAATATGGTTGAGAAATATTTAAATAATTACAGTTTTATTATTACTTGTACTATATATTGCTTATTGTTATTTTCTACATTTAAGGCTGATTTTACGCATAAGGCGGTAAAAAAATGCAATTTGCGTGGAAAATAGCCTGAATAAATATATTATTTACTAACCATATCATAAAATCGCGGATTCTACAAGTCATAAAAAAATATTTTAAAAAGACGAGGTATGTGAATGTGGAATGCCTGGGATAAACATTTCTAGAATTAGCCGGTCAATCTGAGAATTGACTGTTATATATTTTTCTATTGTTCATGGTCTTTAACCAGGGTTTGCTTAGACAGATATTTCACAAATTGACCAGTTAAATTCAGAAAAAGTGTACACAATAACCATAATATTAAAACAAGGAATAAAAAAATTAAGGAAATATTTACAATATTATTGAGTTAGTCAAAAGTTATTATTGTACGTCTTATACATAAAAATAATATAAATTTAAAACTGCATTTAAACTAGAACGAAGCAACTGTAATTGAATTAAGCGCTCCTGATAGTGTTGTCTCTTTTCATCATAAGAGAAAAAGAGTAAGGGAGACGTAGCTTTTGTTTCAATATAAATGCTATGCAGTATTCACTAGCGGGACTTAATAATTAAAATAAAAACAATTAAACATGGCTGCCGTTATAGGAACTAAAAAAACACTTACATACATCACAATTATACTTTGCTCACGACCAGAATATTATACAGAATTTCGAAAGCATGTATCATTAAAATTTTACTGAACAGGTTTAAAATTTATTCTGATTCTTACTGGAAGACGAATTAAGTTTAAACCGCTTGTTATAACGTTTACGGCTTCAACTGCGTGGTAAAATTATAAGTATGTACTTAGACAAAAAAATGCATGTGTTTAAAAAAGCTTTTTTTTATCTTGGTACTATTTTTCAAAGTCTCAGCTATCTGTAGACCGAAATTTGAGTCAAATTTGCTCAGTGGTTAGAGCGTGATTAAGTAACAAATGATGTTGTTAAATTTTCACATTTATAATATTAGGAGGATATTCTGGTGGTGCCCATATATTAACAACAGTAATATCTCTTTTCTCTCAAAAACAAACAAAATAAACTTAATATTTAGGTAATATACACTTAAAATATAAACTTAGCAATCAAACAATGACATGGTTTATTACAACAAACTAAATATAGTAAATGTATAAAATGTCCAAATATAAAATAGTTATTGTTCAAAATAACTGGTTAAACTTTAAAATAAATAATAATACAACACACAAACACTGATAATATACATATAATTGTGGAATATTTTAAAACAATTATTATTTTCTTTTAATTTGATAACATAAAACTCATCACAAAAATTTGAATAAAACTAATTATCTCTTCACATAAATTATATACAAAACTTATACAGCATAAAATAAAAACGTGAGGTAGTTCTAGCATAATATATTAAAATAAATTGCTTTTAAAAAGCAAGTAAGTGTTACCATCGAATGGAAATAAAAAAACTGATTATTGCATTGGATAATATTGCATGATATGTAGCGAAAGTGTAATAAAGAAAAATACCGTAATTTTTGTGGGTACTCTACCTAAATAAATAAATATTCACGGATTTCACACAACGCTATCTGATCCCAAAGTAAGCTAGGAATAACCTGCTTGTGTTATGGGTGTCAGACCACGGATATTAATACTAATATACTTTCAATTACATAGAAACACCCAGACTCTTGAGACAAACATTTATGGGTCACACAAATATTTGTCTCCGGTGGGAATCGAACCCACGACCTCCAGCGCCGCAGGCGGTATCACTACCGACTGCGCCACAGAGACAGTCAGACCTACTAAATCATTACGGTATTCTACCTTGCTTTTACGGAGTCGCTGAATAAGACCGTTTGCGAAACTGCGACATTTCTTTCAAATACGTTCAGTCTCAGATTTTAGAACTAAAGGCAAATAGGCGGATCCACACCAGACGATCCAAAATGGATCGCCAATTCCTGCCATCCGAGATCCGGGAGCATGAGGCATGGATCATGGATCGTGTCGTCTGACGAACTTAACTTTTCTTGCGATCCCGCCGCGTCGCACTGACACGCTCCAAACGATTCATACTGATCCGCCTAAGCATAGCACAGTTGAACTTTCGGACGCTATGATCGCGCGCTCCACCGTCGTCTCCACCGAGCGCGCCTAAAGACCGAGGCACCTGTGTGCTAGTAACAAAAATGGACAACGGACGGATCGCTCGTGGCAAGGAGCACGCGCGAGTTAAGGAACCCCAAAACCCTAACATCAGCTTCATCAGCTGAATATTCAATAGACGTCAGCACTATTACCCCAGACTTGCGTCTATTGGTAACGTGCTGAATTAGCAATAAGATAGTATATAAGATTTGCATTTTGTTAAATTAGATCAATTACTGTTACGCTGTTTCTTTGAAATAAAGTTTTTTTTTAAATCTACTCGCTGTCGGCAACTTAATTCGCGCCTGCCGCGCAGTTTGGATCGCGCGAGGCAAGTCCACAATCAAACGCTCCAATGGAACGCGCTCGTGCCGCCCGCGATCGGAGCGCGTTGGATCGTCTGGTGTGGATCCGGCTATTGACGCTGACTGAACAAGAAAGTGAGGCCAAGAAAGCAAATACTAAATCCAAAAGTGAGTACTGTAATGCGGCAGTGCTAAACACTGTTCACACTTAACGAGTGATTTCTCATTTATCGTGTATAATACATACATACGATCACGCCTTTATCGATGAAGGGGTAAGCTTAGGCATATTATATACCCACATTTCATCTGTTTTAGAATTTGTGCCACGTAATAGGTGGTGACGGTGAGCCGTATTGCCGTGTTGATGGACAGGCGCAGGTTGTGACTGCTTGCTGTTAAAAATTTTCATGCCGCCTAAAAAGGCCTTCGACTTAACTTAATGACGGTAATTTTACTTATACCGTCATATTATGACGGCATATTGACTTCTGAAGAGCCTACGCAGTAGTCTCTTTTGGATTGAGTATTTGCTTTCTTGGCCTCACTTTCTTGTCGGTAAACGTCATCGGCCTTTAGTTGTATAATCTGTGTGTTCAGTATTGAATTTAATTAAAATAGAAAGCTAAGCTTTTCCTGTGTAATGCCACATATTTCGTTGTGATGTGCATTATACATATACTGGTATTAACACTAAATACTATCATATCTTTTAAAGGTGAATTTTGCAAAGAAATGTAGATTGTCGATTCGAAATTATGATTTCAATCATATCAAAGTCGTGCAAATAAGCTGTTTAAGTCTAGTGCAGCGAGAAATATTAAAAATGTTATTAAGTATGAGACACATTATTACGGTGAGGTGTCATAACCATTTCTTTTTTACACAAAGTAAAAATAACAATCAACGCCATCTAGCGAAAACCTGCAACAAAAATGGAGTTTCGCATCCTACATACCAAAATGGTTCCAAATCTTTACTTTGTTAAAAGTGAAATAAACTACTCCCTTACATTTTTCAGGCATTTTAAATCAATATCAAATCTTGGAAAGTAGACGATTTTAACTAATCGTACTGATAAACATGCTTGAATAAACTTACTGCACAGACCTTATTTTAGAACATCCAAATATGATTCTTAAATATAAATTTTACAAACTATTACCAAACATCATTCTATCGTCATACAAACTCAATCTGTTACTCTCGCTAGCCCTACCTTTCTGCAATGCCCTATCCCTCCTAGCTCTTCTAACAGCCACGGGTAAATCCCCGGGGGTTTTCACCCTCCCCGCGGGGTTCAAAAGATTCAAATCACCCGATGAGGAAAAAATTTCACCGACTTGTTCTAAAGAATGTTGCCGTTTTATTTTCAAATTCTTTAATATAGGTTTAGGCGATTGATTTCCAGTCATTTTGTACCTTAATTCAGGTGTTTCCAGTTCACCATTCACTGTAGCTAAATATACAGGATTATCTCCACTGTACCCGTTTACTAAGTTTTCTTTATCATTCGGATCACTGAATTCATTATCAAAATTTGTATATTTATTTTGATATTTATTAAAAGTAAAATCATTTTTAACATGACTGGATTCTTTAAGAACTTCATTTTGATATTTCCGTTTATCAAAATCAGATTTTGGAACCGTGTGCATTGTGATTTTTGAAATTCCATTTTCAGATAGCAGCATCAAATGTTCGTCTTCGGAGCTAGAACAATCCGAGTTATCGAAAGGACTTATACTGTCGTAGTTTTCTGGAGTATCGATATATTGAAGTTCTAAATCGATGCTGGCTTTTGAAGAACTGCCACTGTCTACAATTTCTGCTTCGCCGCTTAATCGATTCTTGACCGTTGAATCTTCCGACTCCGAATTCGATTTCAATATACTCTGAGATGAGGTAGAAGCGTTTGATCTTTTGTTAAGACTATCAGAACTGCCGCGTTTGTGTTTCAATTCCATTATATCAGGTGGTTTTGCTTTCGGAACAATTACAGCGAATACTTGGTTAGGAGTTTTCGCACCGTCTCTTGAAGGGAGTTCTTTGAAGCCCAAAACTTTGATTTCAGATTCCATCATCATTGTAGGAGATAGAGTTCTATTCGGAGGCGATAAGGTGCAAGGTGCTTCAAAGTTAAACGGTGCCCGTTCTTGATTGATAGTAAGAGTCGAAGGCCTATCTATATTTGAAGGTTTATCGACAATAGACGTCATAGTTTTTTGAGACTTATCAGCCAGTTTCACTTCAGTTTCTAATTTATTTCTGTTGAATTTATCAAAGAATTTTTTAATACCCCATTTGGATTTTTCAATTTTGACATCGTGAAGCAAATTAGTTTCTTTAGGACCTCTCTCTTCGTGTGAACTGACATCATTAGGTACATAATCCAAAGGTCTTGGGTAAGACCTTATTTCGTTGAAACCTGAATTTTCCGCGATTGATATTCGAGAATTAGAGGTTCTGGCTACAGACATACAGTTTTCATTGATATTTGATACTCTAGTAGTGTCTACAGGGACAGTAATGTCCTTCAAACTTTTGTGTATTAGTTCGGTAGGCGGTTGTGTGTTTATATTTGTATTGCGTTCTATACAAGCATTCCTCCCCATGTGTGGCTGAGGATATAGTAAGGGGGTGGTGGCGTCACACGTCTGTGTGGTCGTACAGTTAGAATTCTTTTCGTATTCCAGATGTGACGTGGAGTCTACTGAAAAGAAGGTTTAAGTTAGGGTACATACTTGTGAACTAATTTTTAAAGACAATTATAGCTTTCAAAGACAAATTACGCTAGGAATGAGCTCATAACTCAGTTCTAATACTTGAGAAGTCCATACCCGAGTTTTATGATTACGAAATCACTTTAGACATTAAAACAATTTCTAAATGTAATTTTTTAAACATCATGTAAAATTAAAAGTCTTCGATCGAATCTACTGTAATAAAATCATAGAACATGCACTTTCACCAGAAACTGCAGAGTATTATCTGCAAGTCAGCACACAGAGTCAAGAATTCAAATACCTACACATTATTTCTCAAAAACATAAATGACTACAGTACTTACTGTGCACATTTGAATGAGGGTGTATGTTGTCGTGTATGAGAGGAACTTGAGTGTTCAGCATCTGTTTGAGCTCAGACATTCGTTCTTCTACACATACCGCCGTAAGTCTATAAAAAAATGGCAAATATTGATAATTAAGTAGCGGAGAGTGTACTTGGTTGTTCACTTTCAAGTTCTCAAACATATCCATAGCGAAGTTTAATTCAAATCAAATGCAAGGAGGATTATCCTTTTCAATGAAAAGGATTTAAAAGAAGGACGGTGTAACAAATAGGACAACGATACGGGTTCCAGAAGTTCTAAACCTTGACGTAATAGTGGGACCTAACACAATGCCTTGTGGAACTCCACAGGTAAGAAGTGCTATTATTATCCCTTTTTGGTCGACTACTTTTAATATCTTGCACTTATTGAGTAGGAATCGAAGATTATATAAGTTTACGAAAATCTTTGAGTTTACAAATCCATCTTGTATAGAATAATGAAGACGTCAACTGTACCTAAAGCCTTCGTGTTGTCATATATTCGTAAACGGATCAAGTACGGAATAACCGATTTACTACGGTCCTACCAACCTCTTCAATCAGTCAACTTTGGCATCACGCACGCGACGTCGACTTAAGGGTAGTCGGCCCTTGAGATCTAGGTAGGGAGTTCTTAAAACCCATATGCATGTGTAACAAATTATAATGACCAGTCTTAAAAATATAGCTTGTATTAACGTAAACAAAATGTACTTTTATATCAAACGCATGAAGTAGTTCTTTATAGTTTGGACCTTTGTGTTGAACACAGCGTTTCAACCACAAGAGCTTTATGCCGTAGTAATAAAGGCTATTTTTGTTTAAGTTAATACAACTATCATTCGAATTTACGTACCTAGCTTCAGCGTCATGGTCCCAACATTCGTCGCAAGTGTCGACAGCTATTTTAAGCACTCGCGATGGTTGGCCGGATCCCTTTGGTAGAGGCGGTCTTGCCTTGTTACGGGATACTAGAGTCTGTTAATATGATCATAAAGTTTATATCCGTTTGATACTAATTGATGAGTTATAAATATTCACGGACATTTCACACAACGCTATCTGATCCCAAAGTAAGCTAGGAATAACCTGCTTGTGTTATGGGTATCTGACCACGGATATTAATACTTATATACTTTTTAAATACATACATTTTTTTACATAGAAACACCCAGACTCTTGAGACAAACATTTATGGGTCACACTACGAATAATGTATTCTATAGAAATGTAACACCTATAAAGTTACCGCCGAAATCTTGGAGTAACTTACGCATACTAAAAAACAGCAATAAAACATAACACTCACACATCCATCGTTGAATACTTGCATGCCATTGGTCGCGCCAAGGTCATGCCGGCTCGGCGCCCCACCCGAAGCGGCGAACGTGATAAGCGTGGATGGTTTTATGCAATAATAAGAATAAGTTCAATCAAAGTTTAATCAACAGAAAAATAATAACTGGATTGTTATTATTTTTCTATTGATTGAACTACTTTGTATGCGTATATAGAAATTAAAATACGTTGTTTTTTTTTCACAATTACGAACCTCTAAAAATAATTAGTTTATTTAATTTATGGCGGTTGGAATTTAATAAGGACTCGTTTTTAGCAATATAATGCAAACGAATTATTAGAAATTGTTCGATTATAGCCTTCAACAACATAACATCGTGATTGCTTTCTATAGGATGACTGTCTTTCAGGGGTTTCGTGACGTCATTTCTTTCTATTATTTTGGCCTAACACTTATTTACCATTATTTTCAAATTGTGTGCCCTAGACAACCCTTTTCCTTCTATGTTGACAAGCTGCCTGAGTAATGTTTCGGACCAAAGACATATTTTGAAAATAATGAATGAGGGATAAACTAATCCTCCAAAATCTTTCAAACAAATTAGTTTGTGAAAATAAAGTTTTTCCGTTGCCAGTAATAAATTGATGCAGGACAAACATTCTATTTTGGTTTGTAACTTTTTTGCTACGAACCCTGCAATATAGCCCACAATTTGCTCAACTGTCTCTGGAAGTTGACGTTCCACATACAGTATATTTGACAACGCCATGCAAACTCCGAAACAAACAAAAAATATAATTTAATTTCTATGCAGAATATCATCCTACTAATATAGTATCTTACTAACAATATTACCTCAGCGCTTAACATACTATGAACACTGCATAAAAATAATTTTATTTTGGAATTGCGTTCATGTTGCATAACACTTTTCATCTTCCCCAAGTACGTGTTTTTAAAATGAATATTTACTAACTTATGGAAGGTGATTCCAGAGTTTTTCATATCCGTATGGCTTCTGCACCACTTCACAACACACGAAGGCATTTTTGGGATATATTTAACGCGAAAACACAATTAATATCACTGACTGATTGGTTCCAGCGACACAACCGTACGTTACGCGTGACAGCGCGGACTAACTGTGTCGCGCGGTCCCCTTTTTAAGCCCCACCTTCTGCGGTCCCCATTTGGTGGAGCCATTTTTTGAGCGGAATTACACTTCTATAGAATACATTATTCGTAGGGGTCACACAAATATTTGTCTCCGGTGGGAATCGAACCCACTGGAGACAAATATTATAGTTAGATATGCAGTGCCCCTGTGGACCATATTTGGCTGGGGTTTCAAAAGATAGTAACATTCATATTAATGGTTTTAAACTGTACGCATCATAGAACAGCTGGACCTATGACTTTGATCGGAAGGGGAGGCGTCATATGGAGATATTCCCCTCTGTTAATACACAACTACAAATAAGTAACAAATATTTAGGTTTTGAAATTATGAGACAGCCCAATGCTTTTGTAGTTGTGTCTAAGAATGTGAATTCCTCACAACATATGAAAGACGAGTTATGTTTCGGGGAAAAATATAAAACCGTCCCTTTAATAGATATCGTGTTACTCTATGCCTTTACATTAACCTTACTAATCCTACTTCCTACTTATATTATAAATGCGAAAGTTTCTGAGTGTAGATGTGTAGATGTTTGTTACTCTTTCACGCTCGAACGGATGAACAGATCTGGCTGAAATTGGGTACAGGGAGACATTAGTCTGGAATAACACATAGGCCACTTTTTATCCCGGGAATAAGTTCCTACGGGAAGCGGGAACGCGCACAAATTTTACGCGGACATCAGCTATTAAAAAATAAGATCAATAAGATTTGTCTATATTACAGTATTTTCTACTAGTACTGTGAAGAATAACATACCTGCATCTGCGCCAAGTTCGGCCTGGATGACAAACCGGAATGTTGAAAAGGCTGTGCATAAGGCGGGGTAGGGCCCCTGTGGGCCCCCGAACTGCGCCACAACATCTCCCACAACACGAGGCCCAAAGCATACACGTCTACTGCGCATAACGCGGCCAGGGCCCCGCTTAGGTCTAGCGCCCCTTCTAACGCTTCGGGGGCTAGGTAGCGTAGTGTGCCGGCCTGTGGATACCTTACGTATTACTATTAAAAAAAAAAATTAGAAATAATCTAGAAAAACAATTTAGTCGCCCCAAGACGTAGATACAGCTTGGCAAAATAATTTAGAAACGGAATTTGTATGTTGGCGATATTGTCAAAACGCCTGTTAAAAAACGTGAGTATGTGAGTTAATAAATGAAGCACTAAAATTTCAATAAACGTCAATTCTCATTCAGTTCAAGAACCACAAATCAGTATCCACTCAATGCAACTGGATGTAAGCGGCGGGGGTACTGCCGACATGTCTTCGCCGAAGACTATCGGCCTTGATGACGGGGGCCTGAGGATGGTGAGAGGGCGGCTCACCGTCCTTACAGAAGCAGGCCCATGACGGCAGCGTGACGTGAGGGATTCACGCACGCCCCCCCCTAAGGGGGGGGGGGGGTTACCCGGGGATCCCAACTTTAGGCTGTTGGGCAGGATACGTGAGGTTTTTAGGTAGGAGTCCTAAAATAAAATAAAATTTATTCCCTTTCAAATTTTAAAAAAAATTATTTAGGTTTGTCAAAATTTTTGTGACTCTACCGGGGGTTCGGAAATACTACAGACTGAGAAGAACACCCCAAGAAACTCAGTCCGGTCCCTTCTCTTCTAGTATCTTAGTATCTAATACAGTTTTTTTTATGTAGAAAGGAGCAATTCGTGTCACTGCAGGCAGCCTTGTCTTCTAGAAAGTCTTTAATGCTATAATAAGCTTTCTGGCACAATTTAAGTTTTATTAGTTTTTTAAATTTATTAACTGACAAACCTGTTATGGCTGTCGGCAATGTAAAATGCATTCGAATACAATTGCCCGCAAAAGAATTGCTTATTTTATTAAGCCTAAATCTAGGTACAGCCAATTTATTCTTATTTCTTAAGTTTAGGTTATGGATATCACTATTTTTAATAAATTTACTGTTTTTATGAGTATATAATAAGTTTTCATATATGTACTGTGAATACACAGTAAGGATGTTGATATCCTTAAACTTTTCTCTTAATTACTCCCGAATCCCCATACCATAGATAGCCCGGGCAGCCCTTTTCTGCAGCACAAAGATAGATTCGATGTCAGCAGCGTTACCCCATAATAGTATGCCATAGGTCATGACACTGTGGAAATAGCTAAAGTCGACAAGACGCGCTGTTCTAATGTCTGTCAGTTGTCGGATCTTTTTAACGGCATAGGCTGCAGAGCTGAGTCTGCACGAGACTTTCTCGATATGAGGCCCCCACTGCAAGTTGGAGTCTAACTTTATGCCCAGAAAGACAGTTTCATCGACCAATTCTACTTGAAGAGATATCCTTTAGATAGCATCCATGAGGATTTTCACTTACGTAAAAAAAATGCAACTGGATACTGATATGTGGTTAATTCTAACTCTAACAGGTTTCCATATCAACTGCAGAGTGATGCCTCCATTTTTTAACTTTTTTTGCCAAACTGTGTTTTATAGAAAAGTTTAACATTGATAAAATATTTAAAGCAATTAGTATGCTAACTTTTTCATAATATTTTATTATAAAGTGAAAAAAGCCAACTTGACCCAGACGGGACTCGAACCCGAAACCTTTGCCTAATCTAGGGCATTGCTCTAACGGAATTGAGCTACGGGAGCCGTACTGATACAAGTTGAAATTCTTCAGCTTATTGTAACCGTCATTTAAGAGTATGGCACAGAGCCATCTATCGAGCTACTTAGCAACTCTGATATCAATGAACGATATTGCAATCATTTTTATACATTGATTTGATATCTCTGCCTCAATCTATAGATAAAATATTTAAAAAAATTAGTAAGCTAACTTTTTCATAAGATTTTATTATAAAGTGATAAGGTCTGATTTTTTGACTATATAATAAAATGATAAGAAAAAGTTTAACATTTTCGATAATTATTTTCTCTCAAAGAACATATCCATAATCGTACATTACCTCAGAAATCCTAGTAGGCTGCGCAGTAGGTCGCTCCCGCTTAGAATGCAATAACTGTGCGAGACCCAGATCAGCCAATTTAGCATCGCCACTTGTCGTCACAAGGATATTGTTGCTGTTGATGTCGCGATGTACCACACAAGGTTTAGTGCCACCTGTCGAATAACTTATAAATGTACTGTTTATTTTGATACTGGTAATAGAAGTTCCAAAACTGAATTCTCTGGACCTAACATAGTACCTTGTGGAACTCTATAGCCAAAAAGTGGTGTTATACTTATTTTTAGTCTATTACTTTAAATCGCGCGTTGCGGTCGTTGAATGAGAATAGATAATTTTGTAAGTTTATGGAAACCTTTGTGTTTATAAGTATATTTTCACTAAAAGAATAAGGATTAAACCTGTATCGAAAGCCTTGTTGTTGCACAACGGATGGGTGTGACAAAACATACATCAAATGTCAAGATTTTTTCCGTGATATGAATTGGATATGTTAATTAATTGATTTTTTCAGCAGAGGGGCAAGTGCTAGTTCCGGCGAGTTCCTGTCGACATTCACGGGTGAGCGCGTTATCGCCGATTTGTATGGAATCGAGACAAGTTCCCGCGTTTACAGCTAGGTGGCGGGGTCTCGATTGCATATGAATTGGCGCGCCGTGAATGTCGACAAACTCACGCTAAAACTCGCACTTGCCCCTCTGTACAGTATTCTGTACACTCACTAGGCGTATGTAGATGCGCAAGTGCAGAAGCCACTCCATGTGCCATATGCGCGAATTCCCGCCACGACAGAGGCTCCCTCTGTAGACGAACGCGGAGGGGTTCAGCACACAGTTCCACTACTATAAGGTGTGAGCGACCCCCGCCTGTTAGTGATTGGCGGCTGTCGTTGCCTGCGGATAAAGATATGAGAAATCTTATTATAAACTAGACGAGATTCGGTTCCCGTTCCCGGTTACATGGGAACATATTCCCGGGATAAACAGTAGCAATCTTATTCCGAACTATAATCAATCCCTTTACCAAATTTGAGCTAGACCCGTTCACCCGTTAGAGCGTGATTGAGTAACAAACATTTAAACATCTTCATAAGCTTTCAAATTGATAATATTAGTAAGATGAGAGTTTGGGAGTAGGTAGGTATGTGTAGATTTTTGTTACTGTTTACGCTTCAATAGCTGAACGGATTTGGCTGAAATTTGGTACAGGGATAGATAATTATCTACTACTAATACTTTTATCCCCTAAAAAAGTTTCCATGGTACGTGAGATCGAAATCAGAATTCAACACGGGCAAAGTCACGGGTTTAAAAATAGCACATTCTGGTAACAATGTGTTTTGATTATCGGTTCTTATGATCAACGAAAGACTTTGTTCCTGCTCCGCTCCTATTCATCGGAGCGTGATGTTATAAAGCCTAGAACCTTCCTCAAAAAAAGGGCTATTGAACTGTATTAGAATTTTTTAATTCCGACCCGTACTTCCTGAAATCCTTGCGTACAAACAAAAAAACATAGCAACAAACAAACTATTCAGCTTTAGAAGATACTTTACCGTAATATTTGAAAGATGAAAGATTTCCACGTGTAAAATATAACTTTATGTACTTTCATACTTATAGAATTCGGGACTTCACGCGAAATACTGTGTTACTTACATTTACCGACGTTTCGAGCACGTTGCAGCGCCCGTGGTCGCGTACTTTATACATTATTTATATTCGAGTATTTACCTTTTGTTCCTGCTCCGCTCCTATTCGTCGGAGCGTGATGTAATATATCCTAGAACCTTCCTCAAGAAACGGGCTATTGTACTGTATAAGAATTTTTGAATTCTGACCAGTACTTACTGAAAATTTTGCGTACAAACAAAAAAACAAAGAAACAAACAAACTATTCAGCTTTAGAAGATACTTTACCGTAATATTTGAGAATGTTGGGGTGCGCCAAATGCGGTATATCGTAGATAGCCGCCTCTCTGTGCCACGCGTTCACATTGGAGTACAACTTGACTGCGACGGGAGCGATGCCTAGGCTACCTCGCCATACTGAACCGAATTTACCTTGACCTGTAAATAGAAACATATGTAAAACTAGTTGTTGCCTGCGAATTCGTACGCTGCATTTTATATGAGACTAGCGGACGTCACGCGGTTTCACCCGCGTAGTTCCCGTTCCCGTGGGAACACGGGAATAAAATATAGGTTCACCGCAAAGAGTGTAGCTTTCCAACAGTGAAAGAATTTACAAATAGGTCCAGTAGTTCCGGAGCCTATGCGTTACAAACAAACAAACAAAAAAAAACAAATCTTTCCTCTTTATAATATTAGTATAGATTCTTTAGATTGATATTACTTTTTTTATTTATGAATCGATTGACATGAAACAAACATTAAATGTTAAGCGGAGTAAATCGCAACGCAATAAACAAAACCGCATTGCAATCGGTTGAGCGGTTGCTGAGATTAGCGTGCACAAACGTACAGACAAAAATCCTAAAAATCATTGTTTTGAGTTGCCCCCTATAATTGTTTTTCTTACATATCTTCAATGTACAGACAGCGACCTGTTACGATTTTATTATATGTAGGTATATTGATTGATGATATAGGTTTGACTGAAATATTTGGGTCTGTTAAAATAAGGGCACTTTTTGATACATTCTGTTAATATTAGCTGTTCCCCGCGGCTGTGACCGCGTAGAAGTCGTTATCGCGTAAAATCATAACCCTCCTTTTGCGCAGTCGGTTAACAAGTAGCCTATGCCCTTCCCAGGGCTTCGAACTATCCCTATGCCAAATTTCATCTCAATCGCTCCTGCCGTTTAGGCGTGAAAGCGAACATACAGACAGACAGAGTTACTTCCGCATTTATAATATTAAGTAGCAGGGTTGGCACGATTAAATCATTTTGATTTAAATCATGATTTAAATCGCGATTTAAATCAAATGATTTTTTCAATAAAAATCAATGATTTAATCAAAAATGTTTAATTTCACTTTCTTTCACAGAAATCAACATAAAAAAACAAATTATAATTAAGGCTCAAGACTAGGGTGTTTAAGTCTGAAAAATCAATATCATTATTATAATATTTGAATAAAAAAACTAGTTTTCCAGCCTTGGTTTTGATTTTAACTTAAGTTTTACTATCAATGGTAGCAAAACTGAACCATCATAGTGATTTCGTGCTTCCTCCAACTCTCTTCTTCTTCATCTGTCAGTGTGACTTCTGTTTGGGTTGGGTCTAATAAAAATGCCAAAAAGTGACTGGGGGTCATTGCTTGCTTATATATCTTTTGAAACTTCGACACATGGCTAATATTTAAATCAGTTTCCTCAAATTTAGCTTCAAGTTTCTTCCAAGCCATTACAGCAGTAGAAAGATTTGCATTATTTCTTTGTAAAGTATCCAATGTAACAGATATTGGCTTCAAAATTATTAAATAATCTTCCACAGACCTCTTTACGACCATGTTTTCAACTTTTGCTCTAATAACAGAATCTATGATGTCCCTGTTCTCTTCACATACTTTTAGTAACTTTTGGACAAAAGGGAAATCCCCGCGCTGTGTCCGCGCAATCCCTTGAGGGTGCGTTCCGTTTTGCGCAGAAAAATAGTTTAATTAAATAATAAAATGAAAAAATCAAAAAAATCGTGATTAATTAGGATTTTTTCAAAAAATCATGCTTTATTCGATTTTTTCAAAAAATCATGATTTTTTCCAACCCTGTTAAGTAGGGATACAATGTTGTCTTTTTAGGCCCGCTGAACGCTAAATAACTAATGCAATACTTACCAATATGTTCTATTAGAGTCAAATTATCCACACATGCAAGCCCAGTTGCTAATGGCTCTGGGCCGTTATCCATCATGTCGCCTGCAAACGAATTGAAAGATCTTTAATAAAATAAACCAGGATTAAATTAATATCAATGGATATAATATCATACAATCCAGCGGAAATTTCTGCAAACCTTGAATGTGCTGAACCTTTTCAGAGTCAATGGAAAATGGCCGATTACTAGTATATTTCAATTGCGCACGGGTTATACTGGATAGGCGAAAACAGGGCTAGGTGCGGGGAAGCGCGAGGGGAAGCCAGGTTCGCAGATATTTCCGCCGGGTAGTACTACCCGTTCGCTCTAACTTTGCCGCTGGCGTAGAGGCGTATACCCGAATTCTTAATTAGACGAAGTAAATTGACAGTAGCTAATGTCACTTCGTCATAGAAAATACGCAACATTGTATGAAGAAGTAACATTAGTTGCTGTCAATTTACTCCGTCTAATTAAAAATTCGACTTTAGTATGGAGCCGAGCGGCAAAGTTAGAGCGAACGAGCAGTAGTTTCTGTTACAGTCATAATTTATTGACAAGGTATAAGACGATGGTTCTATTTAATTTATTATATTTGTTTAGAGATTTATTAGATAAAAACATGCAAAGCGCGAATGGACATTAGAAAAAACTGCAAAAAAGAACACGACTTTTTTGTATAGGAGCCACCCCTAAATATTACTTTTATTCTATTTTTAACCCCCGACGGAAACCCGAACGGGGTGTTATAAGTTTGACGTGTGTGTTCGTGTGTGTGTGTGTGTGTGTGTGTGTGTGTGTGTGTGTGTGTGTTTGTAAGTCTGTCTGTGGCATCGTAGCTTCCAAACGGATGAACCGATTTTGATTCTGTTTCTTTTGTTTGAAAGATGGGTTAGGGGAGAGTGTTCTTAGCTATGTTTTATAAAAATCGGATCAGCCATTTTAAAGATATGAGGGGTGAAAGTGGTGATAAAAAATTGAATGTGTTCAAATATACCCGTGCTGGGTATCAAATGAAAGTTCATAACTTATACATCACGATGCCGCAAGTTTTATTAGTATGTTTTGTTATAGCGGCAACAGAAATACATCATCGTAAAAAAAATCAACTGGCTAGCTATCATGGTTCATGAGATACAGCCTGGTGACAGACATCCGAATAGCCTTTGTAATAAGGTTCCGTTTTTATCCTTTTGGGTTTGGAACCCTAGTCTATAATTGTTACGATCACGTGTTACAATACAAATACTACTGTTGTATATGTATAAATTAAATGATTTACTTAATATACCTAGATAAGAAAATTACACAACGTAGACTATCAGCAAAATCTAGTTTGCTTCCAAACTTTGTATTTATTATTGTAATTGTAATACTACGCCTTCTACTTTACAATTCAAATTATATTGAAACAATTATATAAAAAAATAATTCCATGTGATTCCCTTTATTTTACTTATAACTTTTCCTTAGATATAGATAGATACATAGCTTGATTGAAAACTGACCATTAGGGCAGCACAGGTACACTGAATAAAAATATTCACGAATTAAACTAGCCCAAACAATTTAGAACAAAAAAGTAATAAATTACGCAAGCAAGACACGTCCGTCCGGGAGCGTAAACGCGACAATACTGACATTTATATACAATTTTACATGCAAGCGTCCGCATAAATTTGTTTAATTTTAGCAGGAAAAATACAACAATAGGTATAATCGATGCGACACCATTGAATATTTTTAAATTGATTTGAATATAATTGACTAATTCATTTACATACAAATATTCGCGTTCGTATGTGTGTAAGAATCAAATTTTTCACCTTTTTAATATACTAGCGGACGTCACGCGGTTTCACCCACGTAGCTTCCGTTCCCGTGGGAATACGGGAAATATAGCCTATGTTCACCGGGAAGAGTGTAGCTTTCTAACAGTGAAAGAATTTTTCAAATCGGTAAAGTAGTTTCGGAGCGTTTTGCAAACAAAGAACCAAACAATGAAATCTTTCTTTTTGTTAATCTTTTTGTATGTCCAATTCTACCCGATCTGGCAATAATGTATACATGTCATGTTTTGACAATCGTTGTCTAAGACAGATGAGTAGAAAAATATAGTATGACAAATCATTGAATTTTTTACTATCCTGAGTAGGTATTTTAAATGAAAATAAACTGTCATAAAGAAGTTGGTGTCGAAATGATTGTAAGAACACTGTGGATACTGGAATATAATCAGGACGAATACTCAATTGCAAGTAACTATGGATATATAGGAGCAAATGTGTTTGTTTACATTTGTGCGCAAAGCTTTTGAAATACAGTAAATGTATAGTTGTGTGTAACGTCATAGGGGTAAACCCTATAGTTCCGGGATGAAATGCAGAAAGTTAAAATACTCTATGTTCATGCCAATCTACTTATATACTGCTAGACGTAGACCTCTCCAATTTACGCCACAACACACGGCAAACTTACTTTTTTTAGTACTATAAACCGAAGGGGTAGGCAGAGGCATACTACATGCGCCCACTTTGCATCTTTAGTATAAGTCCGATGATAGGTTGTGAGCCATATCGCCGTGTTTATATTGACAGGCGCAGAATTTAACCGCCAACTGGCAAACGGGACCAACGGCTTAACGTGCCTTCCCAAGCACGGTTTACTCCAAAACCAATTGCGATTTCTTTAATACGTATGCCTCTTTGGTTACGTATGCCTCTTGGGTTTACCACTGGTGACCGAAATTCATTTGATCATTTGACGTGTGACCGATAAAACATTAGGCCATTCTACTACTGATCCAATGAACAATTGACCAAAAGAGTTTTTATCGAACAAACATTTGGTATTTTTACTACTGATCGAATGAACGTTTGGTCGAAAAACAGTTGACAAAAGAATATTTTAACAAACAAAAGCGAAATAAGTAGAATTTGGTTCTAGCACTCGCCGGCCGCTGCCCTACTAACTATCTATAGATAGTTCAATTCAACTCATCAGTGCGCGCGGCGCTATGTGTGCGTGCGCTAGTAATTATACAGCTTTCATTTGTGTGGCAGTGATGCGGCCGTCTTCACAGAGTACATTTGTATATTATGAGATAGAGACGTAAATCGACTTATTGACGACACCAGCGGTGCCAAGCAGTCTTTGCAGGAAACTCTCTGCGTGGCCGCAAAATAAAAATCATAATGAACAAAAAGCATACAGCGTCATCTACCACGTTTTGAAGGCAACTCTTACGTTATAATGAAATGAAATTCAATATCATGACAAGTCTCAATGTAACTGCAACATTGACATCCTGTGTAAGTTGGTTACATTATAATTTATTAAACAGTGTTCTAAGTCATAATACCATGGGTACAGTCGTTAAAGAAAATGTCTAGTTCTTCACGGAGAAAATGTTTAAGAAGTCAGGTAAATATTTTTGATGTGTCAATTCGATGTATTTTAAAATGTTAATTGTAGGGCGTTCTCTAATCGACACTGAAGCCGAAAAAACGTGATTTAAAATGTTCATGTCTGTCTGTCTGTATCCCGAATAAGTATCACGCTGATACTACTGAATTGATTTAAATGAAACTTGGTACAATCTGAGCTAATGATCCGAAGAAGGTTCTGGGATACTTTTGATCCCGATACTTTGCGCGGTTCCTTTGGGAGAGGGCAGGGCAGTTTTACACGCTGCTTGATCAGTCTGATGAAGAATTACCTCTCCTTTCGTACACCTTATATGACGTAAACGAAGTTGCAAGGGTCAGCTAGTTAATAATAAGATTGATGACATACTTCAGGCATAATATGGCTTAAAAGTTCTTCGGCTACCACCGTATCTATCATCCTGAACTAAACCCAATCGAAAATGTATGGGGAATTTTAAAAAAATTATAATGCTTCGCATAACATCGAACAAAATGTGATGGGAATAATGAAATTAATAAACGAACGTTTACGTCAAATTGATGAAGAGATGTGGTGTAATACAAAGAAGAAGAATACTATCGACATTTTGATATGGAATCTGAATTAATAATAATAATTAACCTTGTAGAGGGCAGCGAATTCTAAAGTTCCTCAATTTTATTCTTCTAGCAGCGATTTATATTAATATGTTTAACATACATTTCACCCATTAAGTTTTTATTTTTTATTTTAGTTAAACAAGTGTTTTTGTATTTTGGACTTCACTGTACCTCTGGTCACGCACACGAAGTCACTGTGTTTATACGAGGTTAACCCACACATAGGGCCGCGCGCAAAGATGAGTTGAACTTACTATACTATGATAGTATTAAGATTTAGATAGAGAAAAGAATAATGGTCGTGACAGCGTGGAAGTACGAGAAGCATAAATGCGAGAACTGGAATGAAAAAGAGAATTTGGGTGAAAGAGGAAATAGTAGATGGCGGGGGACCGGGGTGCACGATTGATGGCAGAAGTGACTGAGGTCGTTAAATACGACTCACTGTCCGAGCATAAAGGATGACTCACGCTAGACGGTGCCGGGTCCGAGCCGAGGCGGGACCGAGTTGTCTCCGAGCTTTGCCGTTGTCCGTTGCTCGGCCGTCACAAAATATATGTAACATTTAGTTGACCGTGTTACGGCCGACACTCGGCTCGGACCCGGCACGGTGTAGCGTGAGTCATCCTTAAGAGTAGAAGTCTCTTGCTCATGTGCCCCTGCCCCCTGTCATCTCTTGCAGTAGTTAAGAGAGCCTTGCGGGGCTAGAGCTCACTTTATTTTTATTTTTTTCTTCTTGTTCTTGAACTGTCTCGGTTTGAGATTATGCCAAAGTCAAGTAAATTTCATTGTGAAAATATAAATCATTTTCATGTTATGATTGTTCTTAAGAGCAGCGTATTCATGTATGGACTTTAGTTCTACTCTAGTAAGGCGATGGTACCTTACTAAGGCTTGCTGTCGAATTCGTAGACAAACCTAAAAACTCGCGTTTCACTGCGCTTTATCACTTTCCAAAACTTTTGCACGTTGTCGAACCTTTATGTTTAATAATCCACCATAAATTACACATAAACACTCAAAAATACACTAGTTTTGAAAAATTATTATATCGAAATGTAACACTTGTCTGAAAGTTTCCCGCCGAATCTCACTTTATATTTAGACTAGTACAACTCTGTTAATTAGGCTGTGCCCACGGTAGAGATGTCAGAAAAAAAAACTATCTACGGCAGAGAGCTTCAGTAAGCCCTCAGAAAGATGTCCTTGGTTAAGACGGCTCCCATACAATGAACGTGATATTTTGATGTACCCTCTGTGCGCCAGACCGACACGCACTTAGCCCGTTTTTTTAGTACGGTAAACATACCTAAACACATAATCGACGCGCTTTTTATTGCCAAAGGGGTAGGCAGAAGCTGCAATTTTACTGGCAAACGGGACCAACGTTCCCAAACACGGAATACTCTTAACTAACCAATATAGAACCAGTGCAGATAACTTTTGAAATATACAAAATTAGTAGAAAAATGAAAACCTATTGCAAAAAGAAGAGAATGTGACAAAAATAAGAGGAAAAATAATTTCAGGGCGATCTGAGGTCGGGAAGTGATAAAATGGGGGTTTTAAAGAGGGAAGAGGGGTTTTCTCGATTTCCGACAAAACTACAAGTCCTATCGAAAAATGTTAAATGGCGAAGTTGTAGGCAATAAAAAATTCTACAACTTTTGGATTTACACTTTTTTGACATAACCTCAAAATGTATGTCAATAACTCAAAAAACCAAGATTTTGAGTTTTTGATTTTTTCTTTTACAATTTTTTTTATTTTTTCATGAAAATGGCAGGTTTGCAAAATATTCTACTACAAATTTCTTACATTTTTTATCATTTTCAGAGGCTTCTGCACTGGTCTAATAGTGTTGTACATACCTTTCTCCAAATCAGTCACATTGCTGAGAGCATCCTTTTCAACCTGGACCTTATTGCAGTACAGTTTCCGCACCAATAGTGCCATTACTATGATGGCAAGTAAGGATAGGGCTGCGCTGGCTGCGATGTGAGATGTGGCTATGTTATCGGATTGAGAGATTGATACTCCCATTGTAGATTCTGCTTTTACTGTTATATCTTCTACTTTGAGGGATACTGGAAAAAAAAGATAGTATTTGTTAGTCCGTCTGTGAGAGAAAAACATAGCAGATATCTCCGTTATACTTTCGATTGTAGGCACTTGATGGAACTTCTATAATACATTATGAAAATTCACTTGTACTATTCCACTTTTATTTTAATTTGAAAAATACCTGACCGGTTTCGCTATTATAGCATTATCAAAGCAAAAACAAAAGTGGAATAGTACAAGTGAATTTTCATAATGTATTATAGCAGATATCCCTAATTCCCTACTAAAATTTTACAACGTTATTCTTGACAGTATGTTTCCATCCAAAGGTTGCCTGTAAAAGATTGCTTTTTAGCGATAAGGCCGCCCTCTGTACATTTGAGAAATTGTAATATCTGTATAAGAATTTTTAACATTGGTGTGCAATAAAGTTTATTCCATTCTATTCTTAAATTACAAATGTGGAAGTAACTCAGTCTGTCTGGCAAGATGTCACGCCTAAATCGTGGAAGCGATTTAGATGAAATTTGGTATAGAGATAGTTTGAGTCTCTGTGAAGGACATACGCTAATTTTTTATCAACTGCGCAAAAGGAGAGATAACGACTTCGACGCGAACGAAACCGCGGGGAACAGCTAGGGCGCACGGCAAGGTATTTTTAGATGGCGAATAAAATTATATCATAATACTATGGCAATAAAGAAGAAATTTCAATGTTAACAGTCGTAGAAAAAATGTACGTGAATCCAGCCCGTGCGGTAGAAGTAAAATTAAAAAAAAAACCGGCTATAAATCGCGTTTGTTTTATGGGAGCCCCCTTAGGCCATCATTTTTTCTGAAGTAGTTCAGAGTGTTTTCTGTTATAATGGCAACAAAAAACCTACTCCAGCAGCTAAAATTTCAGCTCCAACTATCACGATTCATTAGAAACAGCCTCATGACAAACATACACTGCGATACTTTTATACTGCCTCTTATGATACAGGTCATCCTAGTTTAAGAGGCAGGGTTCTCATAAATTGTAACATATAATTATTGTACTTATTTGAAGTTTCACAGTTTATGTCACATCTTCTATATACATATAATAAAATGATAGAAAAGTCAAAACTGTACAATGGAAATATTTTGAAAAAAATACTCGCTGGGTGTTAAACATAAGATACCGAAGCCGAAAATATAGTTAGAAATTTTTTTGTCTGTTTGTCTGTTTATCTGTTTGTCTGTTTGTCTGTTTGCTGAACCGGAAGGATCTCGAAAAGTACTCAATAGATTTGATTCAAATTTTGCACAAATATTACCTAGGGGTAGGGTGTTAAAATAGGTTATATATTATCACGCTTCATATCCTAGGGGCTAAGCAGAGAGCAATCAAATTGGCATTATAACAATTTTCACGCGTACGAAGTTGCGGGCAACAGCTAGTACTCTAATATGCCTATCATTAAGGTTTTATATTGTGTTACACTGTACCATTTTTCTCAAGAAATAAATTTATCTTATCTTATACAGACTGATGGACAGCGAAGTCTCAGAAATAGGATCTCGATTTACTCTTTGGGTATGGAACCCTAAAGATATTGAGTACTAGCTATTCCCCGCGGCTTTGACCGTTATCCCGTAAAATCATAACCCTCGTTTTGAGCGGTCGGTTAAAAAATAGCCTATGTCCTTCCCAGGGCCTTGAACTATCTTTATAACAAATTTCATCTCAATCGCTCCAGCCGTTTAGCCGTGAAAGCGTAACAGACTGAGTTACTTTCGCAGGGATAGTAGGGATGATACACAATTTTAAACTTAGTCTATAAAGAGATAAGGTTTAAAATAAAAGAACTTACAAAAATCAGCATTGCAGTACTCTTTGGTGCAGCAGCAAAAGTTGCTTCCAGGCAACTTTGCAGTAACACGGGTGCATCTGTCACACGTATTGTGGTCTGTTGAACGCCAGCAGCCTGGAATAAACATCTTCATTAGACAGGTTATGATTTTCGATTCTGTAACATACCTCCGACAGACGTTTCTCTGCCGGATGAGCCGCCGACAGAACGTTTTGATTATGAGTTTTTCACAGAAACTTTCAACTACGAACGTTTCGCCGACAGAATGATTACTTCGACATAATCGTTCACGAAATAAGAACTCGTCGACATAACAAAAAAAAACCACGAAGGCTAAGGCGGGAGCCTTCTAACCTAACTTATCCGAATCGGGGTGTTAACCATTCACTTATTATGGTTGAATTAATCGTTCTGTCGGCGAAAAAACATGACGTATGCGGCGTTACCTCGCTCTGAGGCGTTCCATTTAAGGCTGAGTTCTCACGTTCAACTATCGTCAGTAAATCGACTTTACAGACAACCGATTTTACTACTTTTACTAATATTAAAAGGGATATAATAAACCGAGCCTCAAAAGTTTTTATCGGCCACGGCATTTAGCTTCTGATTTAATAACTAAGCCACGCGAAAATGAAATAGCCTCTAAAATGCTAATTCGTCCTCTTCACAACGTCACCTTAAAATTTCCATAATAAGCATCAAATTAAGCTCAACAATTATTTTAACTTGTCCTGCGTATTAATATATTAACACCTAATTTACTAATTCAGCCACAGATTTAATATGTAATCACCATTTTATATTTTACAGCTTCAAATCGAGAGCCTTAAAAAATTATAATTTAAGCCTCCACAGACAACATCAGTTTTTATAACTTAGCGTGTAAAATAAATATATCACATTATTTTTTCGTGAAAATAGCAACTGCAAGGTTTAATCGACCAGCCATTTGCATCATAGAGACCGGTATTTGATGTCAAGTTTTAACTAAAAACAGATTACGCTTACCGAACAAGAAAGTGAGGTCAAGAAAGCAAATACTAAACTTAAAAGTGTATAATACATTATACACTTTTGACTTTAGCATAGGTATATACATTAAGTGAACATGTGGATAATGTCGTCATAAATTTCACGATTAATGAGAAATTACTCGTTACGTATAAACAGTGTTTAGCACTGCCACGTTTCTTTTTGAACTTTTGAACACTTCCACTCACATTTGAGTTTAGTATTTGCTTTCTTGGTCTTACTTTTTTGTTTGGTGAGCGTTATCTGTCTTTAGTTCTATAATCTGTATTACATGCATATACAACGTCACCGACCGAAATCTGTATAATGTCTGGGCATTCTATAGAATACCTGAAACTTGCAGGCAAGGCAATGTATCAAATAAATTATATACGAGAGTATGGAAGGTTTATTGGCTCCTTGCGAAGGTTAGGTTAGGTTGGAACAGTTACCACTAACGCGCGAAGGCGAGCGAGTGAAGCGAGCATGCCGCTTCAGCGGCCGCCGAGCACCAGATGTCAAAAATTTAATATTTGGCATTATGTTACAATTTATAATTTCTCAATAGTTTATAATTTTGCGGTATTTATAATTTTATGGTGACCCCAGACCTATTTATTTTACACATTGCCGGTGTACCAGCAGGTATTCTATGCAATCCCTAGGAATTTTGTACAATACCTTGACAAAGTATGAACAATCATATACTTATTCAAAACATTTCATACATTGTCTGGAGTCTGGGTCAGGTATTCCTTAGAATGCAGGTATTGTATAGAATATCTGAATTATAAAGACTACAGGTAACATCATCTATACGACTATACATATAATAAAATGATAGAAAAGTCAAAACTGTACATTAGAAATATTTAAAAAAATACTCGCTGGGTGTTCAACATTAAATACCGAAGCCGAAAATATAGTTAGAAATTTTTTGTCTGTTTGTCGGTTTGTCTGTTTGTCTGTTTGCTTTGCTTTGTCCGGAAGGATCTCGCAAAGTACTCAATAGATTTGATTCCAATTTTGCACAAATATTAACTAGGGGTAGGGTCTTCAAATAGGCTATATATTATCACGCTACATATCCTAGGGGCTAGGCAGATAGCAATCAAATTGGCATTTTAACATAATTTTCACGCGTACGAAGTCGCGGGTAACAGCTAGTAATAAATAAAAGCATTTATTCCCGAAAGTCTGTCCCACGCTCCCGTGTTGAAACTAACTCGCTTGTCCGTGACACCCCATACAGTCATCTTAACGTGCCATTCAAAGCAAGGAAACTCTTGCAAATCAAATGTTACAAACTGGTCACACATCCGAGCACCAGCAATAGCGGTAGTTGCTTACTGCAGTGATCATTTACAAAAGACTAAGTCAGTGGCTACAAGTGGTTCTAGCTATTTAGGTAATATTAGTGGCCATAATTTGTTTTTTGATGGCAATTTTACTTAACTCTGATGATCCATTAATGAGGGATGAGTTACATTTTAAACATGCTGAATTAGGAAATTAGAAGCTAAGATATTAATAAATAATGTCTATTTTGATGCCACTTTTTAGTAATTTAGAAGTTCACTGTTTGAATGCATGTTACAAAATTAGATGCTAAAAAATAATAACGATGCTGAATTATATTAACAGTGGCTAAAAAAGAAGTTAAATGGTGGCTAGAATCTATAAATACTGACGCTCATTAATTGTGGCTGGCTTATTAATTTGGGGGCAAAGTATTTTTTCGGAGGCCAATAATGCTATTAAAGAGAAGGTGGTTTAATTAGCACCCATATTAAAAATGCAAGTTTGTGAGGATTGTGTGGATGTCTGGATGTTAGTTCCTCTTTCACACTTTAATCAGAGTTTAATATTAATGGCTGCACGGATTTGGCTGAAATTTAGTTTTAATTTAATAATAGCTGGCGTCATCTAGTCTTTCTATTGGGGATTTCGCTATGTTATGTAATTAATTGTAAAATGAGTGTGTGCGTTTGAGTGATTGCATAACCATACAAAATCTCATAAAACTTTCTGAAGAATCAATTCATATAGAGCAGCCCTCAATATTTATCTATTTGCCCATCGTACAATATAACATATTTTATTTTTATTTTATTTTATTTATTTATCACACGTAACTGATTACAACCAATAAAAAATATAATAATACAAAGCAGTAGGATTAGAGCCTAGGTAGCATTCCACAAGAACGGGTGTACAAATGAATTAAAATGAAGGAGTTTCTCACAATAACACATATAAAAATAGTTTACAATTTTGACACATTAGACAGGATGGACTTCAAAACTACTATAATATATTATGCAAAGTATACCAACCTTGACCCAATACCGTGATTGTTCCGTTCTTGTTTTGATGCCAAAGTGTGTAGCAAGAGGCCTTGGTGTCTGTACAGTGTTCCACCTGTGCTACTTGCCCGTTAGGCAAAGTTTTTTCGGAAATAGGACCAGTTGCTAAAACAAAAAAAAAATAATTTTTTTTTTGAGCTTTCAGAGGTGGGGTCATCTCATTCTGTAGATCGCAGACAGGTTCTAGGTTTAGGTTTACACCGGCAGGTTTCCGCAACTCGACATCATTTATTGTGCCTATTTATGTGGCGGGTTTCGTTATGGCTAATGCCACCCCAGTTCCTACAGGAAGTCTAGCAGACTCTTCACGTTGCTGATGACTTCCTGGAGAAACCTCAGTGTTACAAGGTGTGTAACCCTTTATCTTGCATAAAAATGTGACAGGCAATTTCGTACGTCTTCATGCAGACAGGTCTTATATCAACAATCCTAACTGTACCGCTGACATTAAAAGATTATGTCTGCCCATTTCATCATGGCAATATGCTCACCACTTACTGTAAGTAAAAACAAAATTGGGCAAGTCTTGGAATTAATTATTACGTTATAGAAGATGCTTTTTTTAATATTAATTCAGTAGTAAAATTTCAGTTTAGCTTTAAGATGGAGCAACCCAGTCTTACAGCAGCATAAACAAATAGTTATACCAACCAAAACTTTCATTATCCACCATCAACTGGGCATTTGGTTCTTCAGCATATGATGGGGCAGCACTTATCGTAACGCTATCATGTATTTTGTACAAACACGAGATTGTAGGACCCATAGTAGTTGTGGTTACGGGTGTTATTTTAGCCGCCATCACTTTGTATTTTTTAATACTCTCGGGCAAGACATTTTTACCATTATTCTCTTTTCCGGAACTAATAATTTTTTTGTTCATAGAATTAATAAGGTTTTCTCTGACCGCATCAGAAGTCAAATGACCAAGTCCAGGCAACTCATGTGCGGCACCCACAAACTCATTTGAAATTGGAAGTTCTAGGCTTCTCTTTTCAAATTTTGGATCTTGTGCAGGCCAGTATTCCTGTATAATAGAATCGTCTGAATTAAAAATAGGAATGCTACGTTTTTTTATTATTTTTTCTTGACTATAGACTTTAGAGTTATCTTGATCTTCAATGTAATTTAAATTATCAATACTTCTTTTACCAGTCACTTTTTGTTGATCACTTGTGACTGGCCAGTAATTACTGATATCTTGGTCATTATTATTCCATTGTATAGTCCTCCTATGATGATATTTAGTGAATGTTCTTACATAGTGTGCAGGCTTTGGATGATGAATACCATTCTTTAAGTCCTGAGAGTCTTGTGGACGAGAAGTTAGTACTTTCGCCGTAAAGATAAAAAGAAATAACATCATACATTTTAGTATAGGTGTTACTCTGGTGTATATCAAAGTTTCCATCATTATATAGGGTTATGAAAACGTTTTAGTTCACTTTTATGCTCATGTTTACCATGTATACGGAAATGTTACTATACATACAAAACACACAGATGCACTGCAGAATATTGATTTTTTCACATTCACTGAAGTATTGTGACTCAGGCACTAGGTAATTTCGGATCTCACAAAACATTTATCGTTCACTTCACAATATGTATTATCCTACGGTTCAATGACTGACATTATAAGGTTGATATTGATTGTAAGATTTATTTTGTAAGTCGCAATTAGTACGAAATAAAAATGTGATTTACAGATCATATTAAAGTTAGTGTTCTTAATTTACATGTACGTTGTAAGTAACACGCAGTTATGGCATTTTTAGATTTTAAAGGAGATTGTACATACAATTTAAATTTTAATGTTTTTGTGAAAAAACAAGGCGAAATACAAACAACTTCCCGACATGTTGCAGACGTTACGTTTCGTTATGCCTTTTGTAGGACTTGTGCATAATTTATGCTGTGCAATGTCAAATTACGTTTTGTTACTTATTTTGCATAGCGGAGAAAAGTGAGAGGGCGTTCAAAAGCCTGAAAAGCAGGTGGGGCGCGATGAGTGAAATGTACAATGTATCTAAATCTAATTATTAATATCCTGCCCAGAATAGGTACCAGATAATTTCCATTCAAGTGAATACCGGTTATGTCTATTTCGGTATTGGTCTATCCAGAACAGAATCTAATAGAATGAACGAGTACCTACATAAGCTCTAAAAAATACCATGTAAGGACCCATGTAAAATTCTTCTTCACCTAAGAATTCAAATGTAAAATGGTAGCTTTATCGACTTATAAAACTGACAACATGTCGACTGTAATTAGTATGTTTATTAATCAAATGACCCTGGGATATTATGTTAGAATAGTGAAATGTGATTTATCTTGTTACTTTACAAACTCACTGAAAGTATCAGTTTGTTACTTTCTCACCACAATACTTTCATAAAGACTACTACTGGGTATCTAATTATTATCTTTGCTTTTATGATTTTTAGTAATTTATTTTGATTTTTTTATAAGGATTATAGAATTAGGGTTTTAAAAAGCCTTGCAACCAACTTTAAAGTCTTTAAAAATTTTCTGACCTGTCAGCTGTCAGTCATGTATATCAATTTACTTGTCAGTTTTTCCATTTCCAATTGATTTCCATTTGTCATTTATCATTTGTCATTGTTGATGAAGGCTTGGTGGTCGTAGTGCTTGTATTTGAGATATTAATTGTAAAAATATAAGAATATCTCAAATTATTGACGATATTACTTCGCTATTTCCAACTTTTCATTTGTGGCTGTTTAATATTCGTTGACAATGTCTTCTACATCAGCAGCGGACGAAATAGACGAGGTGCAAGAACGGCAGTACTTTCGCGCCGTTGTTACCGCTTTCAAATATTATAAGTAAGTTATTATTCAATTTACACTCGTTTAATACACTAATTTAAGGTCTTTGGAAGTGGTACATAGTGGTATCTATTTATGTTTTAGATTGTAACAAAGGTTATTTTTGGGTAGCAACAAGTCTTTGTTGGTACAGAATCGGACGATATAATTAACCTATTTAGATAGAAACCAAGCTCTTTTGTTTATGACCCCTCTGTTAAATAGAGTAGTTGTAAAGGTACCTGCTGTGTGGTCTACCTATTCTCTGTGTAGAAATATAAAGGTTGTGTTCCAACAAAACTAAAATTTTGATGGTGAATATTTCATCATTTTAATTTAGTCATTTTATCTGACTGTAAGACAAACTAGAGAATACTTTGATGAATTAATGCATCAAAGTTAAGATGCTAGACCAAATTTGACATGACTATCTATCTAGTAAAAAAATAATTTCTGAATAAAAGTAATAAATAAATACGAAGAGACAAGGAATCAGTACACTGTCCCTCTCTTTGATCTTTGCCCAACGGGGTCCATGATGATCTTAAAATTTATATGTACCACCTATGCCCCCCACATTATTTATTTTATTGTGGGGGATGCTGGCCATGCTGAGCGGACAATTCAACCGCCTATTCTGCTGTCCATTTCATCCATAATTATAAATATATAATAAATAAATGGGATTGCTTTAGAATCGTGCCAATCGAATTAAGGGGGGAGAGGGGTGGGAGGGGGTTGGGGGGAGGGAGGGAGTCCCCCCCCAGCAACTCCCCCCCTGAGGAAATGCTTAGTTTGTAAGTTATGAACATTTTCATAAACTAACCTAAAAGTATATTTTTGAAGGCTAAGTAAGTTTCTTATACCTACTCCCTAGCCCCCATTTACCTAGTCCCCCACCCCTATGTACCTACTCCCTAACCATTGTCAACCTAAGTGGGGCCTGGCCTGGATGCAATTTATTACCAATGAACCCCGAGTATCTGTCCCCACACGGGGTCCGTTGGGAATTGAAGATAATTTCATGTACAAGGGCCTGCCAAGTAGGTGGGGTCCGTTGGGGGAAAAAAATCCTTACAGACACCCACTCTCCACCCTGCTAATAAAAAAATTGTTTAGGTTGCTACAAAAAAAATAACCACGAAGGCTAATGCGGGAGCTCCGCTCCCGCCTTAGCCTTCTAACCTAATCTATCCAAGTCGGGATGCGGGGTCCTACTGGGATGCGGGGTCCTACTAACATCTTATGGACCCCAATGGGTCGGATCCTCCTCGTGGTGCATCCTGGGCAACGGAGTAGCGACCACTCCCCTTCCTCTGTGGGGGAGTTGTGCTACTCTGGCTAATTCCGGCCGAGGCGGGAGTAACCCACCTGTGGGTTGCTCGGTGGTGTGTGTTGCTGCCGGCCGTGCCGTTATTCACGGCCGGCAGCAGCAATGATGGGTCGCCGTCGCTTCGCCTCCTTTGCTGGCGAGACGATGGCGGCAAAGTGGGAGAGGCACTACGTGGGGGGCGGGAGTTTGGGTAGATGCTCCCGCCCTGCCATGCAGTTCGGGCTGCCGGCCGTGAATAACGGCGCGACCGGCGGCAACAGTGCTGGGCCGCTGTCACCTCGCCAGTTGACGAGGTGATGGCGGCAAAGCGGGAGGTGCACTGTGCGGGGGAGCGGGAGTAACCGATAATGCTCCCGCTCTGCCGTGCAGTTCGGGGGCGCCGCAGTGAGGAGTTACTGCGCGCCCCCGATTGTTTCTTGACCGTGGGCGTAAGGTCGGGGGACCCCGCCCACCAACGGTCACATGGCGGTGGGCACCTTTTCTGTGTTCCAGGGGTGCCCATTAGCGCACGCCTGCGCCAGCCGCTCTCTGTCTCCTCTATTACAGAGGGGCGCTCGAGAGCGGTGCAGGCGTGGACTTCAGCTCCTTAGGGAGCTTTGGGGAGCCGCCCATCTGGCTCCCCCGAGGAGAGCCCCGAATAAACGGGGCGCCCCTAGCCGGGTCGACGTGAATAATCTTTTGATATCCCTCGGCCCGGCTAAAGGGTGAGGAGGAACACCGCGGGGTTTAGTGGGTAGGACGGTCCATTCCGGACCGGGCCGGGAGTCCCACACACCATCCCAGCTGCCCCCGCAGCTGGGATGAAGGCGCGTAAAGGCGTTCCCCGCGTCAACAAAAAAAAAAAAAAAAAAATCTATCCAAGTCGGAGTGCGCGAGGTGTATACTGCACTACATGGTGGTTGTACTAGGTATATCACTTTATTGTTTTTTATTATTTATTGCATTAAATAATACAAGCGCTAAAATATATTCAAATAGTAAAATTATTAAAATTAACTATATTTATAATGTATAAAAATAATAATATAGCGTTTTAATACGCATTACTTAGTCCCGTTACTGGAAACTTTAAGGTTGTTTTTTATCATTTATTGCAATTTTAAATAATACAGACGTTAATATATTCAAATAGTAAAATTATTAAAATAAACTATATTTATAACATATATAAATAATAATATAGCGTTATATTACGCATTTTTTCATTCCATTTCACGCGACTTTAAACAGCCCTAAAAAAAAACCACGCCCCTCCTCCCTGGGGGAGGGGTATTTTTGAGAAGGGGAGACCCACCCCTATCCAACGCAACCCCTAAAAACCCTAAAATCGATTGGCACGATTCTAAAGCCCACCCAAATAAATAAATTGTCTTGAATGATCGACTACCGGGCCATCACCTTAAACGCTGCACCAGCCTCTTTAACAACAACCCACACAGGCACTTTTTCAGCAAAAAAGTGGTTAGAGAGTGGAACAAGCTGCCTAACGATATTATATCAGCACAAACTGTGAATCAATTTAAGAACATATTATTATATATATTTACCTAATTAACCCAGTTGTTACTGAAACTATTTTTTTTCTGATAACTTCCTAATTTTTTGATATTGTTACCTTGATGGATATAGTAAACATGGAAAAATACCAAAAAAAATCTAGGTTTTTTGGAAAGCTCGGAAAACTTCGATCGTTATAACGATCAGTAGTAATAAGTGAGTAGGGTAACGGTAACACAAGTATCAATATGTACATTGTATCTCTATTATAATTAAAAAACATTTTTGGTAATACAAAAAGCTTTTATTACTGTAACAAAATATAATAAACTACATTATAGTTGTTTATGTTGGAGTATGGTAAGCCGAAAAACATTTTTTAGGATGCAAGTGAACTTTACACTTTGCACAAGAGAAGTTCGTTTTTTTTTTTGCAAAGTGAACACCGATGCTCTGTGTCGTTGTATTCAACTAAGTGATCAATTCTATCGTAGCGAGAGGTTTCCCTATAATTTCTGGGAGTGGGACAAGGTCCACGCTTCTCAGTTCTTCTATAAGTTTCCAAAATACCTCTAGCAATAGTTCTCCGAAATGTAAGGTGATCGTAGTCTCCTCCATTATTTTTATAAAGTTGCCACGCATTGTGAGTAGCCATGTCTAAGCAGTGACAAAATAGTGAGAAATATCACTTCTTGCCGCGAATGGATGTACGATAAAGACCAATGTTTTGGTCGGACCTATCGACTCCTCCTTTTCATTGTAGGTTTTTATAATTGCAGGCTGATCAATGTGGACAAATTCTTTCTGCTGCTGTGAGAACCGTTTAGCTTTATGTAAGGGCTCGATGGTTTCTGAATTGGATACTACTGTCACCACGCTATTATCGTTCCACTTACAAACTGAAATATGCTCTGGACGACTAGACTGGTACTAAAATTGCCTCTTTCAGTTTTCTTGAACTCTTTATTTTAGGGTAAAGGACATTTTTTTGTACGGTCTTCACGGATTGTTCCGGTGGCTTTGAGTCCTCTGTTACCCAATTCGTGAAAAAGAGCAATGGAAGAGAAGAAATTATCAAAGAACAGGTGACAAGAGGCACCTGGGAATCGAAATTGTAAATGATCAGCAAAACGCAAAATAACACCAGCTCCCAGACCTAACTCCCTATAAAGCGGTGGAATAATTGTTGAATGGTCTTGGTATGGATCAAACCATAGTACATAACCCAATCTGGTCGCACCAACCCAGAACTTATATCCCCATCGAATGGTTGATGATGATTTCATCGAGAGATAATGGCTTAGTATGATGAATAGATCTAAAAATAAATACCTACCCAAATTACTACTGATCGTTATAACGATCACAAAATTAATCACTAGTTTTTTTTTTAAATATTATGTAAATGGTCGAAATTTGCCTTCATTCCCAGTTGTTCCGCGGCAGTAGTTCCGCGACGGAACTAGTGAGACTTTTTGTCCCAATAGTTCCGTGGCGGAACTAGTGAGACTTTTTTTTCCCAGTAGTTCCGCACCACGGAACTACTGGGACATTTTTATTCTCAGTAGTTCCGTGGCGGAACTAGTGAGACTTTTCTATTCTCAGTAGTTCCGTAGCGGAACTAGTGAAACTTTTCTATTCCCAATAGTTCCGTAGCTGTAACTATCATGGATCTTTATGGACATTATATTATGTAACTATTATGGATCTTTATGGACATTATATTATGTCCACTCCAAACCTTAAAGTATTTTTATTTTTTATGAAAAATTGATCTTTTAGGACATGCGAGTGTCAAAAGATCCGTTAAAGGAACGATACGAAGAACATATAGTTTAAAAGTATGAAGTAGTTAAATAATTTACAAAACAAATGAAGATCTACAAAAACAAATGAAGATCGACAAAAGCAAATGAAGATCGACGAAAAAATGAAGATCAGCAAAACAAATGACGGTTGGAAAAACAAATAACGGTTGGAAAAACAAATGACGACCGAAAAAACATTTGCAGATCAATAAAACAAAAGACTATAAGCAAGTTGATAAGGTCAAAAGTTACTTGTAGCCATATTTTGTAATCTGAAGCAATTACCATTAAAAAAACTAGGTATAGGTAAGCAATTCTCGACCTTAATGACACTTATCTAAAAATGTGCTTTTAGGCGATGATAGACATTACAGATCACGAATATATAAAAAATAAATATATAATATGCATGCTCATAAGGTCGAAATTTGCATGGCCCCTTTTTTTGTAATCTAAATGCGATAACCATTCAAAAAATTATATGCAAGCAATTCTCGACCTTAATGACATTTCCCTAAAAATGTGCTTTTAGGCGTTTATAGACATCACAGATCACAAATATATAAAAAATAAATAAATATTATTTATGTTCATAAGGTAGAGAATTGCTTGCACCAATTTTTTTAATGGTTATCGCATTTAGATTACAAAATATGGCTGCAAGTAACTTTTGACCTTATCAACTTGCTTATAGTCTTTTGTTTTATTGATCTGCATATGTTTTTTCGATTGTCATTTGTTTTACCAACCGTCATTTGTTTTGCTGATCTTCATTTGTTTCATTGATCTTCATTTGTTTCGTCGATCTTCGTTTGTTTCGTCTATCTCCATTTGTTTTGTCGATCTTCATTTGTTTCATTGATCTTCATTTGTTTTATTGATCTTCATTTGTTTTGTCGATCTTCATTTTTTTTAAATAGCCGTAAGAGACCGAGGGAACTAATGGGAACATAAAATATTCGTATGTAAGTGATGCTTTCTCCCGCGGGACTACTGGGACTTAATTTATTAGATTTTAATTTATGCTTTGTTCCGCGGAACTACTGGGAATGAATTTATTAGTATTTCATTTATACTTTGTTCCGCGGAACTAATGGGAACTGAATTATTGATGCTTTGTTCCGCGGGACAACTGGGAAAAAAAGTCTCACTAGTTCCGCCACGGAACTACTTCAACGGAACAACTGGGAATAATCGGATAATTTGCTTCATATCTAGTTAGACTAGTTACAAATTTATAAAAAACAAATATAACATGAGTTTCAACCAAAAGAAACTTTGTGAAAACTTACCGTTTTGAAGACATAATGAAACTTTTTCACTTGGATAAGATATAATGCTTTGTGAAATACAAAATAAGTAATATAGGGCAATGAAATACGCGTCGAAACACAGCTAAATGACCACTCATTCGAATCAAAGACAATAAGCAAAAATATTCCAGTAGATACATATTTTTTTATGGAGGGTATTTAAACACAGTTTTGTGATCGTTATAACGATCGGTCGCTGTAAATGGGTTAATAGAAAGAAGAAAATGACATAGAATGACATGGTACAGGCAATTATCAGTTTAGGCAACTGCCTGCCTGATTTATCAATAATAATAATAAATCTATATGTTTACTAAATGATAGAAAAGTCATTGGAAATATTAAAAAACATACTGACTGGGTGTTCAACATAAGATACTGAATCCCAAATTTTTTTGTCTGTCTGTTTGCTTTGTCTGGAAGGATCTCGAATAGTACTCAATGGATTTGATTCAAATTTTGCAAAAATATTAACTAGGGGTAGGGTCTTCAAATAGGCTATATATTATTGCACTACATATCCTAGGGCCTAAGCAGAGAGTGATCAAATTGGCATTATAACATAATTTTAACGCGTACGAAGTTGCTGGCAACAGCTAGTTAAAAATAAAAGGCTCTGCTAGTACTATCCCATGTATTAATTTAGTTATACCTCTGCCCTATTATGTGTGTTATACATCTGTATGTCAAATTTCAACTCCATAAGTTCATGTCTTGTTTGTAGATTGATAAACAAAATATTTCATACATTCTTAAGTAAATTAGTTACAATAGCTGTAACCCAAAGATGTTCTGTGTTACTCACCAACTAGCGTGAGGTAGCTATGCAGAGAACTCTATCCCAGGGCGCCTTATTTCTGAGTTTCCAGTCTGTGTGCAAGGGTAGGCTAGGGCTCTGACGAAAACAGACAATAGGGTGTACACACATATATTTACTAAGTACACAGAGATACACAGAGACACACAGAGAGCTTATTCACTGATAGACACAAATATCACAGGTACACAGAAATAAAGTCTAATTCCACTTAATAGACCACTGCCGCGTGAGCAGGTAGAACGGGTAAGCAGCTAACTACACTGTAATAGGGTGACAGTTACTGGCCTTGAGTAAGCTGAGAGCAGCACAGCCCGAGAATGCCACGTGGAGGCGGCTGGTCCCTCTCAAAACACCTCGCTCATGTAGTCCACGTGTCATTGGGTGTGGCTCTGCCAACCGTGGACGGGCCGCTTTTCCCCGTAGTAAAAAAACCCTGTTATGACAAGTAAACGACAAATGAAATAACTGACATCGCGACCGACGAAATTCGAACCGCTTAGCAAACAAGAAATGACGCTTACCGGTATCCCGGGTGTAGGTTGACACAGAGTCCAACTCCTTCCGAAGAGAATAAGTTAACTCAGACTAATTCCTTAACAGGTCCTCAAGTTGCAACTAACAACCTCCAAAGAAAAATTGAGGCGTGCCACTCAGAGTAATATCAATCCCTCGTCCTTAGCCGATGGTCAAAAAAGACTCGGAACCTTGTATCAGGGCTTTATCCCCTCTCTCACGTGGAATCGTCTCGAATTTTTATCTAAAACCAGCTTTCATTCAATGCAAAAACGATTCGTCACTCGTCCTTATGACATCCTGTCATTCTGACAGCAGAAATGTCACCACTGACAACCGATTAAAAAAAGATAACTAGATAAGGCTGCTTTCACATCCTGAATACTGCATCTATAGAAAATAAATGCTACAACCACCCCCCCTTTAATAGTATTTCCTGCGGATATGACACGCTGGAAATACACAATAAAGAAAACAGAAAAGTACTGACTAATAAACAAAGACAACCAGCTAGGTCCTTCAAACACCAGCTGACTACGACCATTACAATACCAAAGAAAGATCCTCCTATGTACCTAACTAGACACTGACTCGTGTACCGGTTAGGCTAAGTAACTAGAGTCTAATGCCCTTCATAGAAAACGAATGCTCCCTTTACTCACTGCCGATACCCTAACACTACCCAAGCTCTCAGGATAATGTAGAGTACTAAGAAGCGAATGAGAGAAAAACGCTCGGTGCGGTGCATAGAAGAAACTACAACGTGACAATTTAAAGTCACGTACACATATAGAAATACAAACAAAAGATTAAAATAGTCTTACATAATGATCACATAGCACTGGTTTAATAAACTAGAGAAACACTGCTATGTAGTTACGTTAGGTATTGGAGACTGCTCCTCCTGATACTTCAGGATGTCCTTGATATGGTACTCCCCAAGATCCTTACCGTCCAGATCTGACAGCCTATATACTAAAGGGGATCGTTTAGCAGTCACCACACATTTAAGGAACTTAGGAGCTAGCTTAGAAGTGAAATTCTTGGCCTTGTTGGACAGGTAGAACGTGCGTTTGTAAACTATCTGTCCCACTTTCAGCTCTACATGCCTTTTTCTGAGGTTGTAATACTTTTCATTACGCTGGTGGGCAACGTTCAAATGTTTCCTCACCTGGTCGTAAATGCGTTGTATTTCTCTCAGCTTGACACCGAAGGCTGATGGATCGTCTACAGAGACTGAAGTAGGATGGCACGCGATATCTGTCTGCCTGTATAACACTCCATCCCCAATAAATTCCCTACCATGTACCAAAAAGTAAGGGGTGAAACGAGTTGCTTCGTTAACTGCAGTGTTTAAAGCACACTGTATCTCAACCAAGAACTGATCCCAAGACTTGTGTTGCGACTTCACATAGCATGAGATCGCTTGAACAACATTACGAATAGCTCGTTCCGCCTGATTAGTTTGGGCATGATACCTAGGGTTATAATATATATTAGGTACATTGTATTTAGCCAACAGATCCTTAAATGGCTTACTCACAAACTGAGGGCCATTATCCATTTAAATAGTCTTGCAGACTCCGTGCACGAGAAACACACTCTTCTCTATGAACCTCGCGACTACAGCGCCTGTGGCAACCCGAACAGGGCACAACATGACGTATTTGCTAAAGTAGTCGGAGACCACGATCAGGTGTACGTTTCTATTGCTCGAAGTGGGAAAGGGACCAAGCAGATCGACAGAGATAGCTTCGAATGGCTTCGAAACCCGCTTCGGGCTACCCATTAGGCCGGGACGAGACGTATTTACGGGTTTGTACTGCTTGCATGTTTCGCAATTCCCAACATATTCTTTGACGTCCTCGTACATCTTGGGCCAGTAATAATTTAGGGCTAACCTTTTATGCGTCTTCCAAACGCCACCATGGGCACTAAGTGTGTCATCGTGGTACTTAGAGAGCAGGGGCAAGCGATCCTCCTGAGGTACCACCAGCTTCCAGTCAAAGTCTGAAGTCAAAGAATATTTATTTTTAGTTAACCTATATAGAAGGTTGTCACGAATGTCATAATTTGGTGACTTCCTAGGGTTCTTCCGAACACTATTCATGGTGTGGTCATACCACGGGTCTTTAGTGGGTACTGCATCGAGGGAATCAATTTTGATACGAGACAGAGCATCAGGTACAACGTGGTCTTTACCTTTTCGATGCTCTATGTCAAAATCGAATTGACTGAGCCTCATGCTCCAACGTGCTAGACGACCCGTGGGATTTTTTAGCTTATGGAACCACAGAAGAGATGAATGATCCGTGACGACCGTACATTTTTGGCCTTCGACGTACTGTCGAAATTGTTCCAAAGCGAAAATCACGGCCAGAAGTTCTCGCTCAGTTGTGCTGTAGTTCACCTCATTCTTGTTAAGAGAACGGCTACAGTAGGCGATAGGGTGCTCAACACCATCGTGAGTTTGTGTCAGTACAGCAGCAACTGAGTAAGCTGACGCGTCACTAAGAATGCGGAAGGGCATCTCAAAGTTAGGCATTTTTAATATAGGGGCAGAAACCAAGGCTGACTTTAGCAGGTTAAAGGACTGTTCAGCCTCAGGGGTCCATTCGAACTTAAGGTTCGTAGAAGTCAGTTTGCACAGAGGTTTACTAATCTTCGAGAAGTTGTTAACAAAGCGACGATACCAGCCGGCCATTCCCAGAAATCTCTTAACCTCCTTAGGGTTAGAAGGGGTGGGATAGTTGAGGATAACCTCAACTTTACCCGGGTCTGTCCGTAGGCCATGTTTGTCCACATAATACCCCAGGTATTTGAGTTCACTCCGACAAAAGTGGGATTTTTTCATGTTAATAGTTAGGCCAGCATCCTTGAGTTGCTGATAGACTCTATGTAAGAGCTCTACATGCTCCTCAAAGGTGCTGGACACACAGACTATGTCATCCTGAAACGCAAATACCCTGTTGTCGAACTCGGGACCAAACAGACGGTCCATGAGGCGTTGCATCGTGGCACTGGCCCCGACAAGACCGAAGCACATCGAATTGTAGTGGAATAATCCTCTCCGGGGAACCGTAAAAGCAGTCTTCTCAGCAGACTGGGGTGAGTCAAATGGAATCTGCCAGTAAGCCGCACTCAAATCTACAGAAGTTAAATACTTAGCGTTATTAAGGTGGTCCAAGATTTGATTGATATAGGGTAAGGGGTAGGCGTCACTCTTTGACACAGAGTTCAGCTTGCGAGAGTCCAAGCACAATCTGAGGTCGCCGTTCGCCTTCTCCACCATGACCACTGGAGAGTTCCAGGCGGACTGAGACGGGGACACTACTCCCATCTCCAGCATTCGGTCCAGCTCGGCTTCCAGGGCCTTCTGCTTAAGGGGAGAGAGCGGATAATAACGCTGCTTGATCGGCTTGCTGTCACCAGTGTCAATGACATGGTGCACAAGTGAGGTCCGACCTAAACCCACCTTATCAGTGTTCAACGAGTCGAATTTTTCAATGACCTCGTTGATTACACACCTTTGTTTAGTTGTCAAGTTGTCGTAATCCTCGAGGCCACCGTTAAGGGACACAGACTCGATAGGATTATTATCACTAAAGCTATCAAGACTAATATTTTGTAAAATTAACTTATCACTTAACTTAAATTGTTGCCAGAAATCCACTCCAAATATCATGGAGGTGGTTATACCTGGGACAACATAGAACTTGACAACTCGGATAACCGAATTGTACTCAATTGGCAAAGAGATACAACCCAGACATTGCAAGTGAGTGCTGTCTGCAGTTGTAATACGAAAAGTAGGATTGATACTCACAAGATCAAAACCCAGTTCCAAGAAGATGCGGTGCGCTCCCTTACCTAGTATAGAGCAGGAGGCACCGGAATCTAGAAGGCCTAAGACATTTAAATTTAAAACCTTAACAACTAGATACGGTCTAATGTCACTATCCCGTTTAGGAAACAGGACCTTATCAGAAATAGACTCAGATACAGAGTAATGCACAGAGTTCCTAATAAGGCCCTGGCCTACGCGTTTTTTGACTTGCTAGTACAGTGTGAGCAGTCTGGGGTCTTGACTCCTTTGAGACCACACCGGAAACACACCAGCTCCCTTGACTGTGTGCAGCTGTATGCAGTGTGACCGCCCCCGCCGCAACGAAAGCATTTGCGATCGTGGGGGGTAACCGGCGTCTCCACTGCAGACACCTGCTTAGCGGGCTTTTGTACACCTTTGTTCTTAAGCTGGTGTAAGTCAGATGTAATCTCAAACTTGTCAAGAGCAGGCTCATGGAAAGCGTCTGCCCTAGTACGCGCAAGCTCCAAGCGCTTACCCAAACGTCTCAAGTCATCTACAGAGTTGACATCATGCAAGGCCAGTTCCTTCATGTAGTCAGGTCTAATGTTGTGCATGAGAATGTCCAGCTGTTCCTCACTGGGCATCTTACATGACAACCTTGAGAACATGGCTTGCATTGTACATATATAGTTAACCAAGGACTCAGAGCGGGCTTGTGTACGCTGTCTTATCTCGTTCCTGAGGCGGTAATCATAATCAGGAATATCGAAGGTATCTCTAAGCTCACTAATAAGATCCTCATATGAGATGAAGTTAGCTTTGTTTGTACGGAACCAAGACAAAGCCGGTCCATCCAACAGGTCGGAGAAAGCCATAAGGAGTCTAGGCTTAGTAACCTCCCGAGCACATCTAAGTTCCTCTAATCTCTCTAAAAACACACGTACACAAGTAGAACCATCATATTTTAAGTTAAATGAACATAAGTTAAGGGGACGTTCTTTATACACTATGTTACATGTAGAACTATTCCTACTTGAACTAGCTCGCACCGAGCGGTCCTCTCTCACTACTGGTGAAGTATATTCCACCTGGTCACGACCCGAAGGATCATCACCATCATCATCCGAACCTTCGGATTCAGAATCACTACTGGGTTCAGCCCTAGCGATGATCTTCACTAGCCTACCACGAATATCCACCAGGTCGGGGCAATCCAGACCACACCGAGCTAACCTACTCAATAAGTAGTTGGCCCTGAGGGACACCCTAAGACGACTACCCTTATTAATGAAGATGTCACCTGACTGAATAGCCTCCTCCAGCTCGGACACCTTCGGGAGGCAGATCGAGAGCTCAGCCGATGCATCAGCGGGTACCGGAGCACTCGCTTTGATGCTACCTCGACGGACGAGTCGGTGTGCCGCTCTTAGCTCACTCCGAAGGCCAGACACTGTCGTTTCCGGTTCCACTGAAATACCCATGTGGGACAGCTCGTTGGCAAGTTCATCCTTTCTTAAATAATTAATATATTTTTTCATCTGTGCCATTATGTAAAAATTTACTTACAACAATTATAAAGATAAAATGGCACAGATAGGGATCAATTACAAAGTAAAAATGTAAATTGAGTTACAACAAAGTGTACTAAGTTAGGTAATTATGTTTCAAATTGACTTTTAGAATTTAACAAAGATTAAGGGTATATTAAGAGAGAAAAGTTTCTAAATTTTCTGATAACACAGTTCAGGTTAACATTCAAAATTACAAGGTATGTACACACCTTATAAAAAAGTTTTAAGTTACACAGAGAAATTCACTAAGTTAACACAGAGAGATTCACTAAGTTTACCTTACAAGGTGAAGCTATAGGATAATATATATTATATATTAATCTACACTAATAATATAATAAATATATGTGTGCACCATAAAAAAAGAAAAAAAACACAATAAGAAAAAGAAGTGGGTATGCCAAATAAAATCAAAAAGTTTTTCCAAAATCACAGCTGTTTTAAATTTTTGAATTTAGAATTTTGTGTCTTTTCCAGCCAAAGATGTAGGGAGCTGGAAGAAGACGAAAGGGAAGGTTTTGTGCTTAGCTGCTAGCACCACCAATTAACGTCCTGGAGCGTCTCGGACGATATTACAGGATGGTTTCGCCAGAGATAACCACCTATGCACACACACCAGACTGAGACTACCGCAGAGTAGACCCAGAGATTTGCCACTACGTTGGGAGCCAAATTTGTAACCCAAAGATGTTCTGTGTTACTCACCAACTAGCGTGAGGTAGCTATGCAGAGAACTCTATCCCAGGGCGCCTTATTTCTGAGTTTCCAGTCTGTGTGCAAGGGTAGGCTAGGGCTCTGACGAAAACAGACAATAGGGTGTACACACATATATTTACTAAGTACACAGAGATACACAGAGACACACAGAGAGCTTATTCACTGATAGACACAAATATCACAGGTACACAGAAATAAAGTCTAATTCCACTTAATAGACCACTGCCGCGTGAGCAGGTAGAACGGGTAAGCAGCTAACTACACTGTAATAGGGTGACAGTTACTGGCCTTGAGTAAGCTGAGAGCAGCACAGCCCGAGAATGCCACGTGGAGGCGGCTGGTCCCTCTCAAAACACCTCGCTCATGTAGTCCACGTGTCATTGGGTGTGGCTCTGCCAACCGTGGACGGGCCGCTTTTCCCCGTAGTAAAAAAACCCTGTTATGACAAGTAAACGACAAATGAAATAACTGACATCGCGACCGACGAAATTCGAACCGCTTAGCAAACAAGAAATGACGCTTACCGGTATCCCGGGTGTAGGTTGACACAGAGTCCAACTCCTTCCGAAGAGAATAAGTTAACTCAGACTAATTCCTTAACAGGTCCTCAAGTTGCAACTAACAACCTCCAAAGAAAAATTGAGGCGTGCCACTCAGAGTAATATCAATCCCTCGTCCTTAGCCGATGGTCAAAAAAGACTCGGAACCTTGTATCAGGGCTTTATCCCCTCTCTCACGTGGAATCGTCTCGAATTTTTATCTAAAACCAGCTTTCATTCAATGCAAAAACGATTCGTCACTCGTCCTTATGACATCCTGTCATTCTGACAGCAGAAATGTCACCACTGACAACCGATTAAAAAAAGATAACTAGATAAGGCTGCTTTCACATCCTGAATACTGCATCTATAGAAAATAAATGCTACATAGCGCACCATGTAAGAGCATTACCAGAAACTGCTGGAAAACCCAAACCCACCCTGTGTGAACAATCTGTGCAAGTCACTGAATTAGTCGGCAAAGCAAAGGTTTAGTAGCTGTGTAGAATTTATTAGTCACTATATGACGCCCATGAATTTACCCACATATAATTTAGTTTTAATTACTGCTTCCCGTGGAAACTTATTCCCAGGATAAATAGTAGAATAGGTGTTATTCCTGACTCTCTCTGTACTAAATTTTAACCAGTTCTGTTCAGCCGTTAGAGAATGAAAAAATAACAATCTACACATCTACACTAGGGAATGCAATCCCGCAACAAGATTGTAATCCCGGTATTTGCGGGACTGAGAGATCTCAGTCCCGCGGGATCCCGGTATTTGCGGGATCCCGCATATTTCTGAAAGTAATTGAGAAAAGAATAGAATTCTGTATCATACTTCCATCTAGAACTGAAAAATAGTCACCCCTTAATCCCCGAAGGGGTAGGCAGAGGCATATTATATGCCCACATTGCACCTTTCAAGATTTCGTACCACGGTTATATGGGTCTCATCTCATAATGTCCTTTTCTCGAAAATGTCCTTTCTCATAATGTCCTTTTCTCGAAAAATCCTTTCTCAAAATGTCCTTTTCCGAAAATGTCCTTTTCTCGAAATGTCCTTTTCTCAAAATGTCCCTTTCTCAAAATACGTGCACTACAGGATTAACCCCGCTCAATCCGACTTGTATAGGTTAGGTTAGAAGGCTAAGGCGGGGGTGGAGCGCAGCAAAGCTTCCGCATTAGCCTTCGTGGTTATTTTTTTTATAACCTAACTTAACTTATTAAATGGGATTGAGCGGGTTTAATCTTGTAGTGCACATATTTGGAGAAAGGGACATTTTGAGAAAAGAACATTTCGCGAAAAGGACATTTTGAGAAAAGGACATTTCAGGAAAAGGACATTTTGAGAAAAGAATATTTCGAGAAAAGGACATTTTGAGAAAGGACATTATGAGAAAGGACATTTCGAGAAAAGGACATTATGGGAAAGGACATTTCGAGAAAAGGACATTATGAGATAAGACGGATGAGACCCTTTAGGTTCATAACGTCAACTGTGCCAAAACGTCAACTTCCCAAAACGTCAACTGTCCCAAAACGTCAACTTCCCAAAACCTCAACTGTCCCAAAACGACGACTTCCCAAAACGTCGACTCTCCCAAAACGACAACTTCCCAAAACGTCGACTGTCCCAAAACGACAACTTCCCAAAGCGACAACTTCCCAAAACGTCGACTGTGACAACAACTACTTGACATAGTTTACGGCAATTTACTAAGGATTTTAAGGATCTCTATTTCTACGTAGAGGAATGTATATACAGGTGTGTCGTAAATAGTGGTCCAACGGTCAGGGTGTGATAGAACCGGTACCTGACAAACGAAACAAATGAAAACCGACAAAACAAATGAAGATCAATGAAACAAATGAAGATCGATAATACAAATAAAGATCAATGAAACAAATGAAGATCGGTAAAACCCTTGAGGTTCATTACGTCAACAAACAAATGAAGATCAGTAAAACAAATGTAGATCAATGAAACAAATGAAGATCAATAAAACAAATGAAAATCGGTAAAACAAATGAAGATCAATGAAATAAAAGAAGATCGGCAAAACGAATGAAGATAGAAAAATCATTTGCAGATCAATAAAACAAAAGACTAAGTAAGTTGATAAACTACTCGCAGCCAAATTTTGTAATCTAGATGCGATTGCCATTCAAAAAAATAGGTGCAAGCAATTCTTGACTTGCATTATATTTATTCATTTTTTATGTATTCGTGATCAGTGATGTCCATAAACGACGAGAATTGCTCGCACCTATTTTTTTGAATGGCAATCGCATCTAGATTACAAAATATGGCTGCGAGTAGTTTTTGACCTTATCAACTTGCTTAAAGTCTTTTATCTTATTGATCTTATTGTCGATCTTCATTTGTTTCGCCGATCTTCATTTATTTTGTCAGTCTTCATTTGTTTTATTTATTTATTGTATACTTTATTATTTTGTATATTTTGCATATTTTGTATATTTTGTATATATTTTGTATTATATATTTTGTATTTAATTATTGTTCCTACGGGAAGCGGGAACGGGAACAAACTTTTACGCCAGCGAAGCTGCGGGCATCAGCTAGTACGTCATAAACCCCAATTTTTTCCTTTCATTCCATTAACTCTAAAAAAACATTTAATTTCATAAACATAAACCTTATGCTGCTACGGAAGGAACCCGTCATGGGGGCGTCCGACTCGCTCTTGGCCGGTTTTATTGAAAGTAGTCGTTTTGGGAAGTAGACGTTTTGGAAAGTGGACGTTTTGGGAAGTTGACGTTTTGGGAAGTTGTCGTTTTGGGAAGTTGTCGTTTTGGGAAGTTGACGTTTTGGGAAGTTAATTTCAGAAGTTGACGTTTTGGGAAGTTGACGTTTTGGCACAGTTGACGTAATGAACCTAAAGGGAAAAATCAAATCTCCCTGATTAAATCACTAAACTCAAATAATTACGTTACAATTACAAAAAACTTTCTCAAACCGAATCAGTTTGCGCGCTTCCGCTTACATAATCACATGGCGTTTACCTTTGCCCAATCCCGCTAATCCCGCGGGATCCCGCACGATTTACGTGCGGGACTGGTCCCGCAAAAATACTGCGGGATCCCGGTATTTCGGGATCCCGGTATCCCGGTATTGCATTCCCTAATCTACACCCACAAACTGTCCCATCAATATCAATCGATACATATAATAAAATCGTAACAGGTCGCTGTCTGTACATGGAAGATAAATAAGAAACAATATTATAGGGGGCTTTATGAACGCAACAGAACCCAAAACAATGATTTTTAGAATTTTTGTATGTCTGTATATCTGTTGGTCTGTACGTTTGTGCACGCTAATCTCAGTAACCGCTTAACCGATTGCAATGCGGTTTTTTTCATTGTGTTGAAGTTTGCTCCACTTAACATTTAGTGTTTATTTCATGTCAATCGGTTGATAAATAAAAAAATTATAACACTTAAGAATCTATTACATCAAAGATATTTTGAAAATTTTAATTGTGGGGGTTCCTTTGAATGTGAAGGTAAATCTAAGCTGGCGTGTTGGCTTAATCATAAAAGAGCTTAATGATTAAGGCTATTTTAAAATAGGTAATTCAGTCCGCGCCGAAGGCTTGTACTGAATTGTTTTAGAATAGACTTTAATCTTTAAGTTCTTTTAAGATTTAGCAAACAGGGCAGTTTCACACGCTGCTTAGTCAGTCTGATGAAGAAATACCTCTCCTTTCATACACCTTATGTGACGTAAACAAAGTTGCGGGGTCAGCTAGTTTATAATATGAGTAAGATATTGATTCAATGATATTGCTGGGGTTAACCCAATGATTGTTCCCCTGGCTTTTAACAGACACAGTTTGACCACAAAATAATTTGTTCTCATTAAACAATTATCACTGTTTACCTTAGTGTACTAATTACCTACACATTATCATGCTAAACAGTCTTATCACAGAATAAAGACAAATTATGTTAATTGGTGATTATTTTTTAATTATCTTTATAATGATATGTTGACTATTACACTTATTGCATAAAATCAATTCCTTTATCGGTTAAATAAATAAAAATTATGAAGCATTGTGTTCAAAATCTTAGACATGTTTAGTTCAAAATTCTGGGGTCATCCTTCAGAGGGCTTACACGCGGCTCCCAACCGTAGGCATTAAGTAGGAAATGTGTTGTTTTTAGACAGTAGGAGTCATAGCTTCCATGTAGGATTTTCCTAACCACGATTCTCATGTAGGTTTTTATAGTGCAAGTGTCCATAGGCTGTGGTGACCACCTGTGTGTCTTGCAGGCTGTATGCTTGTCTACTATCTTAGTGGTATTAGAAGAAATGTTTGGGCTGAAGCCCAATTTCCACTGCTAGCTAAGCGGGCTATTTAATACATCCCCTTAACACATATCAGTAAACTGCATACTGGGTTTGTTGCCACCGCGCCACCATTTACTTGTGCGAGTTAAGCGGATTAATTTATGGACTCGTTATGCCGTGGTTATGTTAAGCCATTGACCCAGCTGCCAATGGCAGCCAATAAGCTTAAAAAATTTCAACAGCAGGTCACCACTACATGCCGTTTTCCATTTTAACATGACATTAGGTTCACCATCAATTATGTGCGACAAAACCAGGGTTCGAAAAAATCCGATTTTTATAATAAATATAAAAAATCCGATTTTTTTTATATATATCCAATTTTTTGATATATATCGGATTTATATCCTTGTAACCTTGTAAAATGAACCTTATTTCAGTAACATTAAGATTTCAATTTCAGTTAAAAGCTGACCATACAGATATGTCAAAAGGGATTTTACCAACATAAATGAGGTTGCCATTTTGGGAAACTATCTAAAATAATTCTGAATTGTTCATAACACAGGAATAAATCCATTGATATATATCAAGATAAAAATCAATTGATATATATCGTGATATATATCATGAATTCATGATATATATCCGCTGAAATATATCGGCGAACCCTGGACAAAACACAGTAGGCAGTATGTGGACTTATTGTATAAGTACTTCTGCTATATTATTTAATTATATTGTACAAGAGAAGTTTGCAGGTCAATAACCACTGATAACATTGGATGTTGACCTATAAATATTATAATCTTTTATACTAGCAGACGGCACGCGGTTTTACCCCCGTAGTTCCCGTTCCCGTGGGACTACAGGAATAAAATATAGTTTAACTATAGAATTTTTCAAATCGCTGCAGTAGTTTTGGAGCCTATTTGATGTAAACAAACAAACAAGTCTCTCCTCTTTATAATCTAGGTTCTAGGTTTACACGGGCTGGTTTCCGAAACTCGACGTCATTGAATGTACATAGGATCATACATATGATCACGCCTTTATCCCCGAAGGGGTAGGCAGAGGCATATTATATGCCCACATTTCACCTTTGTCCCACGTAAAGGGCCCCACTCACTAACAGTTTACCGGACGATATCAATCTGTCAGTTAATCGCAATAGCCCACACACTAACAGTTCTGTTGAAGGTTTTGGACGGACGACTAATACGAACTGATAGTGTGTGGCCGCTCGACGATTCCGTTCAGCGCCGACAGATATCGGCCGGACAGTTTAAAGCCTGGCGCGCGATTGACCACACATTAGCAGGTAGCCGGCCGGCGGCCTGTCGACCGACGTCTTGTATCAGTTGCAGGCCGACAGTTTTAAGTTTTTCGACTTGTTTAATTTTACCGTCAAAATGGACAGCAAACCTCAATTTGTATCTACGTTTATTGAGTTATATAGAAGTTTCCCATTTTTATGGAAGGTGAAAGATGATTGTCATCACAATAAACGGTTGAAGGAAGAACGAAGGATGCTTAAAACAAATTAGCATATTATCAAACCACAATACCTTCAGCAACAATTGACAATGGGAAAAAAAAAATCTTAAAAGCACAATCAGAAAAGATCTATATAAGGTAATTTTGATTTTACTCTTATATGAAAATGCTAAATACGCTTTTTGGTAGGTAGCTATCTAGAGGGATTACCCTATATATCTTATACCTATCTATAATTTACACAGATTAAAAGTACCTACGTACTTTTAAATTATGTAATACAAAATTTAAATATATATTTATTATTGTTATCCAGATTATAATAGTTTTGTCAAAAATTTTGAATAAAAATATTTATGGTACGGTATATTATTCATTAATATCCATCTACCTACTTTCAGATCGATGAATCTACGTAATAACATGTTGACTTGTGATAATAATTCATTTATTCATTACAAAATAATTTGTATAGAATAGCAAAAAGGTGACCATTTGCTGTATGTAGTGTATGGGCCCTCAAACCGATATCAGACCATGGCCGACGGGCGATCGTACGGTGGAAAACTGCCGACTCCCGACTGTTAGTGTGTGGTCGCAAGACTGACAGCAGGCCCTTGCCGGCAGGCAAAAATCGCTTTAGTGTGTTGGCGCTATTGGTCTAGGACGTCAGGCCGTCCGATAGGATCAGAGACTGCAGGCGGACTGTTAGTGAGTGGGGCCCTTAATAGGTGGTGAGCCGTATTGCCGTGTTTAAATGGTCAGGCGCAGGTTGTGACTGCCTGCTGTTGAAAATAAAGCCTTCAACTTAGCTTAACGACTGCCATTTTACTGGCAAACGGGACCAACGGCTTAACGTGCCATCCGAAGCACGGAAACGCTCAAATAAATGTCACAAAGTGATCACATGGATGGTCACCCATCCATGGACCGGCCACAGTGAAAGTTGCTTACTACAGTGATCGTTTACAGAACACTGAGTCCGCGGGGCCACGAGCGCTTCTGGGAACTGGGATGGCTATAGCCATCCAATGTTACCCGAGAATAGTGTAGCTTGCCAACAATCAATCAAGTCTTTCCTCTATAAAATATTATAATAGTACATACTTATAAATAAATATTATGTATTGGCGAATACACAGTCCTATATGAGTATGACACTATGAGAATTTACCATGATTTGCATACTTTAATATTCATCTATTCTATTTATCAGGGTGTGCGATATATTCGGTTCGACGTCTCCCCTCCACCTAACCTGCCGCCAACAATCGCGAATCCCCCGGAACCGCGTTGGGCACTCCATCGCCTTGATCGGGAGGCTCTCCTGGAGGCGGCCATCGTGCAGGCCTGGATTCCGACAGCGGACAGGCCTGCCGATGTTGATGCCGAGGTGGAGTGGTTCGGGAGAGCCATGTCGCACATATGTGATGCGGCGATGCCCAGGGCTAGGCCCAGACCGGCGAGAAAACAGGTGTACTGGTGGACGCCGGAAATCGCTCAATTGTGTACAAGGAGGCCAAGAGGGCCTTCCAGACGGCCATCAAGCAGTCCAAAAAGTTGGGCCGCGAAGAGCTTATGGAGACTCTGGAGCGGAACCCGTGGGGGCGCCCGTACCTTATGGTAAGGGGAAAATTGCGCCCTAAGGCGCCCCCACTGACCCAGAGTCTCCAGCCGGAGCGGCTGGAGGGGGTCCTGGACTCCTTGTTCCCGACGAGAGCGGAGGAACACATTCCTCCGCGCATGGCTCCGTCTCAGGCACCCAACGCGGAAGGCAGCGAGAACGACGTGCCCGTAGTCACCGAGGGTGAGTTTGGGGCGGCTGTACTGCGGCTCAAATCCCGCAAAAACACCGCCCCTGGACCCGACGGCATTCCAGGCCGAGCGTGGGTCCTGGCTCTCGAGGAGCTTGGGCCTCGACTTATAGGTCTTTTTAGCGCATGCCTCGAAAAAGGCCAGTTTCCCAAGGTCTGGAAGACGGGGAAACTGGTCTTGATCCGAAAGGCGGGGCGGCCGGCAAGCTCCCCATCAGGGTACCGGCCGATCGTGTTGCTCGACGAGGTGTGTAAGCTCTTTGAGCGTATTATTGCACAACCCCTCGCCGGGCACCTCACACGCGTGGGGCCTGATCTGGCGGATAGCCAGTTTGGCTTCCGCCAGGGACGCTCCACCGTGGACGCGATCATGCGCATTAGAGGCCTGACGGAGGAAGCAGTCTCACGGGGTGAGGTGGTGGTGTTGGCGGTGTCTCTTGACATCGCCAACGCCTTCAACACCTTGCCCTGGAGCTGCGTTGTGGAGGCGCTTATCTACCATGGAGTGCCTCCCTACCTCTGTCAAATTGTCGGGGCCTATCTCTCCGAGAGGGCCATAGCTTACCCGAGCTGGCTAGAGCCGGGTCGGCGAGATGTGTCGTGCGGTGTTCCACAGGGATCGGTATTAGGGCCGCTCCTGTGGAACATCGTTTACGACTGGGTGCTGCGTGGTCCGTTGCTCCGAGGGGTCGGCGTAACTTGTTACGCTGACGACACCCTCGTTACGGCGCGGGGAGCAACGCACCGTGACGCAGCACTAAAGGCCACGGCAGGGGTTGCTCAAGTCGTGGGTCGAATTCGGCGGCTGGGTCTCGAGGTCGCCCTTCACAAATCCGAGGCTCTGTGTTTCCACGGACCTAGGAAGGGGCCACCTGCGGGATCCAGCCTACCGGTAGGGGGCGTCAGCATTGGCATCGAGTCCTCGATGAAGTATCTCGGGCTCGTACTCGATGGCCGGTGGAACTTCGGACAACACTTCCGAAGTTTGGTCCCAAAACTGAGGGGAGCATCAGCCGCACTAGCGCGGCTGATGCCCAACATCAGGGGACCCAACGCTCCCTACAGGAGACTATACCTGGGGATCGTGCGAAGTATGGCCCTATACGGGGCCCCCGTATGGGCGGAGACCCTGTCGGCCAGCAATGTGGCCAGACTGCTGAGCCCGCAGAGGTTAATGGCCGTCAGGGTGATAAGGGGATACCGCACAATCTCCGGTGAGGCGGCATGTCTCCTAGCCGGGACCCCTCCATGGGACCTGGAAGCGAGAGCCCTTGCGTCACTATTAAGATGGCGCAAGGAGGCGCTGGAGCGGGGCCAAAGGCCTGCGTCTCGAGAAATCGAGGCCCAGCGGTCCCTGCTCCACCAGGAAACCGTGGAGACATGGAAGGTGCGACTTTAGCAACCAAAGGGGGGATTCGCCACAATCGCGGCCGTCAGACCGGTCATGGACGAGTGGCTGGAGAGGAGACACGGTGCTCTCTCCTACCGGCTGTCACAGATACTAACCGGGCACGGTAGCTTCGGTAGGTATCTGTGGCGAAGACACCGGGAAACCAAGGCCGAGTGTCAGCAGCACAGCATGGGCGCAACAGCGACAGGTCCTCGCAGTGGGTCTGGACGTGGACACTCTCTCGCTCGAGACCATGGTGCGAGCCATGATCTCCAGCGGGAGTAAGTGGGATTGCGCCGCCTCTTTCTGCGAGCAGGTCATGCTCGTGAAGGAGGCGGCGGGGCGGGTACGGGAGAGAACTCTCCCACCCGAGTTTCGCAGTCGGCGGCCTGGGCGCCGCCGACGTGTCTTCGCCGAGGACTATCGGCCTCCATGACCGGGGGTCTGAGAACGATGAGAGAGCCGCTCACCGTCCTCACAGAAGCAGGCCCATGACGGCAGCGTGACGTGAGGAACTCACGTACGCCCCCCCCTTAGAAGCGGGATAACACCCGAAACCCCCCAAAGACGCGGGATAGCACCCGAACCACCCCCTAGGCGAGGCCGCGGTTGCGGCCCTAGGTCTGTTGGGAGTCCTGGGATATCCTTCCGAGGGCTTACCCGGGGCTCACAACCATAGGCTGTTGGGCGTTATGTGAGGTTTTTTAGTCGGTAGGAGTCCGGCATAACATCCATGAGGATTTTCCCTCACGTAAGAAAAAAAAAAACAAAGGGTGTGCGATATGTTTCGCTCAACAATATTGTTGATTGAAAGCGATATGTAAATTTAGGAGAAAAATGGAGTAAACTTATTGCTATAGTGCAATGCACATATAGACAGAACTAAAACAGGAATATCTCAACCAAAAGTTACCTACACAAATGACCAAGACAAAATAATTTCCAGACTTCCTAGAATTTATTGGTTTTTATTCCTAAACTATGCTTTTTAGGGATCCGTAGCCAAATGTCAAAAACGAAACCCTTACAGATTCGTCATGTCTGCCTGTCTGTCTGTCTGTCTGTATATCACAGGCACTTTTCTCCGAAACTATAAGGTCTATGCTATTGAAACTTGGTAAGTAGATGTATTCGGTGAACCGTATTAATATTTTCATATAAAACTAGAAAAAAAGGCAGTAAATTTTGGTAGGCCCTCATATACTCACAATTGAAACTCAAAAATTTTTTTTTCATCAAACCCATTAGGTACGTTTGGGGTATCTATGGATAGGTCTTCAAAGTGGAAAAATGTGTCCCCCCCCCTCTAACTTCTAAACGAAGAGAATAATAAATCTCAAAAAAAAAATCTGAAATACATTGCCATAAAAACTTCCAACGAAAATTGGTTTGAATGAGATCTAGTTGGTGGTTTTTTTTAATAAGTCATAAACCGCAATTTTCGTCTAGAAAAATCACTACCACTGTGAACGTGTTAAAACATTAAAATTACAACGAACTACAAGAACTTTTATATTATATTACTTCCTGCTACGGAACCCTTCATGGGCGAGTCCAACTCGCACTTGGCCGGTTCTTTTTATTTTTTATATGTGGACGATTTCACACGACATCATCTAGCCCAAATTAAGCTAATAATAACTTGTGCTATGGGATCTAGATGACTGATATACATATTTTGTAATAAACTTACCAATATTTTCAGGTTATGCGGTCTAGACAGGATACAAAAATCCGAAAAAATCATATCTATGTTACCTCCAAACCATCAACGTCGCTTAGAAAAATACAAGACCTATCTTACAAAATTCAAGAAATGTCTCGATATCAACAACAGTGTGGTGTACCTAATCATCAAAGATGTGGACACGATGTTTGAGAATGTTGACCATACGGTTACAAACACGTCTGGGACAAACGGATCGGACAGTTTTGGCTGCAATTATAATAATTGCGAAATCGCTTCTCAGAAACAGCATAAAATGCAGCATGATGTTGAAAAGGTATGTTTAATTGTTTACGCAGATTTCCGTGTGGCGACTGGAAAGAGTACAAAATGTCGCCACCCAAATTCATGCCGAGGGTGTCGTAAGAGGCGAGTAAGGGAGCACTTTTGCAAAACGATCCATTGGGTCCAGATGGGAAACTCGAAATGAAACTGATTGTCAGTAAAATGCTAATCGTTAAGCCAAATTGAATGCCTTATGGGCGGCTTGACAAATTTCTACTGTCCACTTCAACACGGCAATAGCGTCACCACCTGTTACGTAGGACATAAAACTATAAGGTGAAATGTGGGCATGTGCTATGCCCCTGCCTACGACTTCGGGGATAAAGGCGTGACTATATGTATGCCATTTTACTGGCAACCGGGACCAACGGCTTAGCGTGCCTTCCGAAGCACGTAAACGCTCAAATAAATGTCACAAAGCGGTCACATGGATGGTCACCGATCCAAGGACTGGTCATAGTGAAAGTTGCTTACTGCTGTGATCGCTTACAGAACACTGAGTCCGCGGGGCCACGAGCGCTTCTATTTATTTTATTCCTAATAGTCCTAATACAATAATGACTTTCAGGTACAATCAGTTCTAAAGAACATAGTTCGTGATTGGAGTGACATAGGTGCTCCGGAACGGGAGCAATGTTATAAGCCCCTGTTGGATGAAATGGAGGAACTGTTCCCGCCTGACGAGTACAGGTAGGATTGTACTTTTGATTCAATATTTTTGACTATAATCTGTAAAATATAGCTGTATTTCTGTTACAAGTTATATTAACATGAACATGAATGAAAAAAATATTTTATTTCTATGTAACCCTGCGGACTCAGTGTTCTGTAAACGATCACTGCAGTAAGCAATTTTCGCTGTGGTTGGTCCTCGGATGGGTGACCACTCTGTGATGGCGGCTGTACACACTCGGCGAGACACCCCGAGACAGACCGAGTGCGAGTGTGTACAGGGCGCACTCGTCCCGTCTCGCTCTTGTCTCGCACTCTCGTTCTCGTCTCGGTCGGTCTCGGTGGCAAGTCGGTTTTTGCGCCCGAGCCAAAGGGTCTCGTTGGCTCTCGTGAGGTAAATGAGAGCGAGCATGTACACACTCGTTCATTTAGTTGCCCGCAGAAAGATTCAATGAACGGACGTATTCCATAAAATGGCCTAAAGAACTCGAATTATAGTTTTTTGACTGCTATCAGATAGAAGCCGTTTTATGGAATTCGAAGGATGTTAAAGACAAGGATAAGTAATGTGTTCATGATGCTTGGGTGCGAACTTTTGCCTCTATTCAGTCTGGAGCTGCAGCGGAATCAGTTAATAATCGTTTTTAAATTTAATAAACATTTTATTATAAAAATAGCTTGCGGTACAAAAACAAACAGCAGCAGCAATTTCCACGTCCATTGTCGCGGGAGTCCTATGAGACTCTGAGCTTACGAGTGTGTACAGGCATGCTCTCGTCGAGAGCCTTCTCGGCCGAGGCTCTCGGCGAGAGGCTCTCGACGAGTGTGTACAGCCGCCATGACGTTTCCATTTGCGGGCGATTCCCTATTGTCAGTAAAATGGCAGTGGTTAAGCCAATTTAAAATCTTTCGGACAGCTTAAAAAAATTCAATAGAAGGTCGTCACAACCTGCGCCTTTGAAATATGGACTCTGCCTAAACGTTCGGGAATAAAATTAAATGTTTTTAAAGAGAATGAAGCTTATTGGTGCCTCTGTGTTATCACTCTTCAATTCAACGAAACGAAAAATGCTGTATGACCTTGAAATAGAGTGCATTTTTGAACTAACTTGTACCATTTGGTTTTAGGAACCGCACCCAAGTCCGTGTGTTAGTCCCGGGGGCGGGCCTGGGCCGTCTGGCGTGGGAGATAGCAGCCCGCGGCTACACGTGCCAGGGGAACGAGTTCTCGCTGTTTATGCTCTTTGCTAGTAACTTTATATTGAACCGGTGTACCGAGGTGAGTGTGTGTGTGTAAGTTGTGTAGGTTCCAACCGCACCCAGGTCCGTGTGTTAGTCCCGGGGCGGGCCTGGGGTGGCTGGCGTGGGAGATAGCAGCCCGCGGCTACACGTGCCAGGGAAATGAGTTCTCGCTGTTTATGCTCTTCGCTAGCAACTTTATATTGAACCGGTGTACCGAGGTGAGTGTGTATGTAAGTTGTGTAGGTTCCAGTAACTGTACCCAGGTCTGTGTGTTAGTCCCGGGGACGGGCCTGGGGTGGCTGGCGTGGGAGATAGCAGCCCGCGGCTACACGTGACAGGGGAACGAGTTCTCGCTGTTCATGCTCTTCGCTAGCAACTTTATATTGAACCGGTGTGCCGAGGTGAGTATGTGTGTTTGTGTGTAAGTTGTGTAGGTTCCAGCAACCGCGCCCAAGTCCGTGTGTTAGTACCGGGGGCGGGCCTGGGCTGGTTGGCGTGGGAGATAGCAGCCCACGGCTGCACGTGCCAACGAGTTCTCGCTGTTTATGCTCTTTGCTAGCAAGTTTATACTGCACCGGTGTGCCGAGGTGAGTATGTGTGTTTGTGTGTAAGTTGTGTAGGTTCCAGCAACCGCGCCCAAGTCCGTGTGTTAGTACCGGGGGCGGGCCTGGGCTGGTTGGCGTGAGAGATAGCAGCCCACGGCTGCACGTGCCAACGAGTTCTCGCTGTTTATGCTCTTTGCTAGCAAGTTTATACTGCACCGGTGCACTGAGGTGAGTGATGGGTGTTTGTTGGCTATGTTGGTTCCAGCAACCGCACCCAAGGCCGTCTGTTAGTACCGGGGGCGGGCCTGGTGCGACTGGCGTGGGAGATAGCAGCCCGCGGCTACACGTGCCAGGGGAACGAGTTCTCGCTGTTTATGCTCTTCGCTAGCAACTTTATATTGAACCGGTGTGCCGAGGTGAGTATGTGTGTCTGTGTGTAAGTTGTGTAGGTTCCAGCAACCGCGCCCAAGTCCGTGTGTTAGTACCGGGGGCGGGCCTGGGCGGGCCTGGGCTGGTTGGCGTGGGAGATAGCAGCCCACGGCTGCACGTGCCAACGAGTTCTCGCTGTTTATGCTCTTTGCTAGCAAGTTTATACTGCACCGGTGCACTGAGGTGAGTGATGGGTGTTTGTTGGCTATGTTGGTTCCAGCAACCGCACCCAAGGCCGTCTGTTAGTACCGGGGGCGGGCCTGGTGCGACTGGCGTGGGAGATAGCAGCCCGCGGCTACACGTGCCAGGGGAACGAGTTCTCGCTGTTTATGCTCTTCGCTAGCAACTTTTGAACCGGTGTACTGAGGTCAGTGGTCATAATATATTTGACATATCTCTTTGCCTACATTTCTATCTACTTGAATAGCAGCATGATGTTAAAGCCTATGACACCCTCAATTAATATGGCTTCCTTGGTACTCAAAAACACCGGTCAAGTGCGAGTCGGATCGCGCACCGAGGGTTCCGTACCATAAAACGGCGAATAATCACGCTTGTTGTATAGATTTCTAGCTACCACCGTACCATACAGACTTGTGACGGACAGACAGATGGCGAAGACTCATGAATATATTAGAATATAATATGTTCTAAGATCCCACTACATTTTCAGGTGAACAAATACACGGTACACCCGTGGGTGCACCAGTACGTGAACAACGTGACGTGCGAGCACCAACTGTTGGCGGCGCGCTTCCCGGACGTGTGTCCCGCCGGGAACAGACCCAACTCCAACTTCTCTATGGCCGCTGGGGACTTTCTCAAGGTAGGTAGTAGCTTCTTACCTGCGAATCTGTGTAACTGTAGATCTGTCTAACTGTAAATCTGTGTAACTGTATATATGTCTAACTGTAGATCTGTGTAACTGTAGATCTGTGCAAATGTAGATCTGTGTAAATGTAGATCTGTGTAACTGTAGATTTGTGTGACTGTAGATCTGTGTAACTGTAGATCTGTGTAACTGTAGATCTGTGTGACTGTAGATCTGTGTAAATTAACCAACTACCCGCGCGAGCGTACGGACGTGTGTAATTTGATCGCATTGAATGTTTTTAATTATTATTTATTCGAGTTAATTTAATTATGGGAAGGAAGTGCTATGGATGTGAGGGCATTATTGCGGACAAACAGTGGATGAAGTGTGCGCACGATGTGTGTGGAAAGTCTTACCACCTGTCGTGTCTGGCTGTAACTAAGGAAAGTTTTCAAGAGCTATCTGAAGAATTCAAGAATCAGTGGAGCTGTCCCGAATGTGTGTGTACTATTCCGAAAAGGAATAATTCAGATACTCCTGTACGAAGTCACGTAATGATGGATAGGTCCTTCACACCAAGTAGTAACATTAATAGTGGGCGCGGCAGCAAAAACGCAAATACCTCGGTTGTAGTCAACAAAGAAGACCTTATCCTGGAAGAGCTCCGGGAGTTTCGCTTTGAAATGATAAAGAGGCTGGAAGATCAAAGTAGAGAATATAAAACTCTTCAGAATAGGTTCATGAAAGCGGAATTAGAATTGGCAGAATTAAGAAAACAGATGAAGGTACTCCAAGAAAAAACTGAAAATGTACAAGTATTGGAAACCAAAATAGAAGCTATGAAACGCAGAAATGAGGTATTAGAGGTCAGTGTAAATGAAAACAGTGCCACAACAACTAATCTGCAAACAACAGAGGTGCCTATTAAGTCATTTGCAAAAGTAATCAAACAAAATGAACGAAAGCAGGTAACTTATAAAGAAAAAGGTTGTGTGGCCACTAAATCGGACAATTTTGTAGTTCATGATAGGGCCCAAACTGGGCACAGAGGCAGTGTGCACGATTCAATCAGGACTGGGAATTGTCAAACACAGATTGTGGAAATCAAGAATAGTGATGAAATAAAGGAGATAGAAAATGAATCAGGAAATGGAAATATGTGGACAGTAGTACAAAGGAAAAAGAGTAGATACCCCAATAGTGTAGTGACAAGAGGAGGAAGTACCAATACAGTCAATATCAAGGGAACTGAAAGGAAAAAATTCTTGCACGTATGGCGGTTGCAAAAGGATACCAAGGTCGAAAGTGTAGAAACTTATGTAAAATCCATTTGTGGACTGGAAGTGCCAGTTACCGTAGAAAAAATAAAACATAAAACAGAAAGGGACTATACTTCCTTTATTATAGGAATACCAGAAAGCAAGTATAATATCTTATGTCAACCGGATAATTGGCCGGTGAATGTAGAATTTTGCGAGTGGGTGTGGTTTCGCAAAACAACCAATAGAGTACAAAAAACCTAGTAAAGAGATAGAAATTTACTACCAAAATGTATGTGGACTACGAACAAAATTGGAGGACTTTTTTGCTGGAGTAGCTTCTTCGAGTGCGGATTTACTGGCTATCACCGAAACAGGATGCAACGAATCGATAAAAGACGCAGAGTTGATTCCGCCCGGTTTTTCATTAATACGCTGTGATCGTTCCGATGGTCGCAAGCAAGGAGGAGCGTGTCTCGTGGCCTCACCGCGCCTCGAGATAAGACGAGCGGATGCACCGAGTGACGTCAACATTGACGATCGAGTGTTCGAACTCGTTAGTGCAACTGTTTACCTGCGAAATAGACTGTTATTTTTGTTGTGTGTGGTTTATATCCCGCCAAGTAGTTGTGAGAGGGAATATATGTTATTATTTAAATCAATAGAACATTTTTGTAATAAATACGGCGATGTATTAGTTATAGGTGACTTCAATTTGTATTCGTGTTCGGTTGAAGTGACGAATTACTTTGAGTTTTTGAAAACTTATTGTGAATTCACTCAGTGTAACAATATAGTAAATCAGAACGGTCGTTGTTTAGATTTAGTGTTGAGTGCGCTCGCATCGGGTGATAGTGTGACTGTGTGTGGGGCGGAGGTGCCTCTAATACGGGTAGATGCTCATCATCCACCGTTAGAAATTTCGGTCCAAGTGCGGCCGAGGGAGTGGACCGACGCACCAGCGCCAAGGGAGGATACGCCATCTCAAGGTTGGAATTTTTATAAAGCAGATTTTTTTAAACTATACTCGGCAATAGCAGATATAGACTGGTCTAGCATTTATAATTTTGATTTGGAAAGTAGTTTGGCGTGTTTTTATGAAAATATTAACACAATTATTGATGACTGTGTTCCCAAAAAACAGCGAAGTCGGGTAAGCTCGAGGTACAATTACCCCGAGTTTTACACCGTTGAAATAATTCGCAACATACGAAAGAAGGCCGGTCTCCACAAGCGTTATAAAATGAGTAGGGCAAGATCTGATTACGAGGCGTTCGCTCAGTGCAGGACGAATGTGAAACACATGATTTATGACGCTAGAGAACAGTACAGTCAGCGCGTTCAGAGTCAACTGATGAATGACCCTAAATCTTTTTGGAACTACATCAGGTCGAAAAAGTGTAGTAGAACTCCGACTAGAATTTTAAGAAATGGGCAGGTATTGTCGGAAGATCAATGTGCTACAGAGTTTGCTAATTTCTTTCATTCCGTCTATTCAAATAAACGTGCTGAGTTGGACGTAAGTGCCGCAATAATGGAAGCGGGTGGGGAGAATGGGGCGGCACGCATTGAGCTAGGTAAATTGCAATTGACTGAAGTACAGCGCGCGTTGAAACAACTAAAACAGAAGAGATCCGCGGGTCCGGACGGCATTCCTCCTTACGTGATTAGGGATTGCGGGGCAGTGTTGGCGGAACCCTTGCTACATATTTACAATCTGTGTCTCAGAGCAGCCGTATTTCCTGACCGGTGGAAGATAACTCGTGTGGTTCCCGTGCCAAAGGCAGGGGTGAGGGATAGGGTGGAAGGGTACAGACCAGTGGCAGTGCTTTCTTCGATAGCGAAGGTGTTTGAGTCGGTCATCCACACAAGTGTGTTTTCGCAAGTTGAAAGTCAACTTTCGAATACACAGCACGGATTTCGACCACAGAGGAGTACCACCAGTAACCTGCTCTGCCATGTGACTCGGGTGGTGCCGGTGGTGGATGGAGGGGGACAGGTAGATGCTGCTTACTTCGACTACAAAAAAGCTTTCGACTTAGTCGATAATTATAGGTTATTAGTGAAGTTAGCAGCGGTCGGCTTCACCCCACACTTGCTCAGATTGTTCGCTAGCTACATGAAGGATAGGAGACAGTATGTAGCATACGCTGGGCACGTATCCGAGCCTTATTTTACGTGGTCTGGCGTGAATCAAGGAAGTAACCTAGGACCTCTTCTGTTTATAATCATGATTAATGATTTGCCGAGCGCTGTGCAACACTCAAACTGCTTGCTATTTGCGGACGATCTCAAGTTATCGCTTTCTATAAATAGTGGAGATGACTGTGAGCGTCTGCAAGAGGACATTGATAGCGTGGTTGCATGGAGTAAGGCCAATCTATTGGAATTTAATCTGAAGAAATGTGTTACTGTCACTTTCACACGTATGCGTACTCCAGTCACTTGCAATTATACTGTTGATGGTACTCAAATGGCCCGGGTAAAGGAAGTCAGGGACCTCGGAGTTGACTTTGGCACTGATCTAGCGTTTCGTAATCATATTGTCATATGTTGCAGAAAGGCATATAGGAACCTAGGTTTTTTGTTACGTACAGCTCGTAATTATACGAATGTCAAAGCAATTATCGCATTATATAACGCTTTGGTTAGGAGTCAGTTAGAGTGCAATGCAGTCATCTGGGCCCCCCATGAGGCTAAATATAGCCTCATGCTGGAACGGGTCCAAAATAAATTTGCTAGATTTTTGTATCTAAGGTTATACGGTGTGTACCCCTTCTACCCACTCATGTATCCAACCCTGTTCGTACTGGGCATGGTTGGATACAATGAGTTGAGAGTTAGAAGGGAGTTTTCTCTCGTGTGCTATTTATTTAAAATAATTAGAGGCAAGTTACACAATGGGGACATCCTAGGGATGGTTGGTCTACACGTGCCAGACCGGTACGTGTGGCGTCGACGTCGACCTCGCCTGCTAGTGGTGCCGAACGCACGCACCAACCTGCTAAAGGAGGCGCCACTGTCACGCGCGCTTCGCACTCTCAACCTTGTGGCAGAGGCGACCGACATATTTTACTGTTCACTGAGTGAATTCACAAGGGTCACATTATGTATTATTAGTTATAATAGATAATGCATTACTTTTAATTTTTAGATGGTATGTTCAGGATATGATATAATTATGTGCATTTATGGTATTTATGTTTAAAATAGTATGTATTCAATGTGCTTGCTTAATCTGTCGCATTGGGTGTCCGCCTGTCATGATAGATGTAAGTCCAGATGGAAACAAATAAATAAATAAATAAAATAAATAAATGTAGATCTGTGTAACTGTACATCTGTGTAACTGTAAATCTGTGTATCTGTAGATCTGTGTAACTGTAGATCTGTGTAACTGTAGATCTGTGTAACTGTAGATCTATGTTACTGTAGATCTGTGTAACTGTAGATTTGTGTGACTGTAGATCTGTGTAACTGTAGATCTGTGTAACAGTGTAACTGTAGATCTGTCTAACTGTAAATCTGTGTAACTGTAGATATGTCTAACTGTAGATCTGTGTAACTGTAGATCTGTGTAACTGTAGATCTATGTTACTGTAGATCTGTGTAACTGTAGATTTGTGTGACTGTAGATCTGTGTAACTGTAGATCTGTGTAACTGTAGATCTGTGTAACTGTAGATCTGTGTAACTGTAGATCTGTGTAACTGTAGATCTATGTTACTGTAGATCTGTGTAACTGTAGATTTGTGTGACTGTAGATCTGTGTAACTGTAGATCTGTGTAACAGTGTAACTGTAGATCTGTCTAACTGTAAATCTGTGTAACTGTAGATATGTCTAACTGTAGATCTGTGTAACTGTAGATCTGTGTAACTGTAGATCTGTGTAACTGTAGATCTGTGTAACTGTAGATCTGTGTAACTGTAGATCTATGTTACTGTAGATCTGTGTAACTGTAGATTTGTGTGACTGTAGATCTGTGTAACTGTAGATCTGTGTAACTGTAGATCTGTGTAACTGTAGATCTGTGTAACTGTAGATCTGTGTAACTGTAGATCTGTGTAACTGTAGATTTGTGTGACTGTAGATCTGTGTAACTGTAGATCTGTGTAACTGTAGATCTGTGTAACTGTAGATCTGTGTAACTGTAGATCTGTGTAACTGTAGATCTGTGTAACTGTAGATTTGTGTGACTGTAGATCTGTGTAACTGTAGATCTGTGTAACTGTAGATCTGTGTAACTGTAGATCTGTGTAACTGTAGATCTGTGTAACTGTAGATTTGTGTGACTGTAGATCTGTGTAACTGTAGATCTGTGTAACTGTAGATCTGTGTAACTGTAGATCTGTGTAACTGTAGATCTGTGTAACTGTAGATCTATGTTACTGTAGATCTGTGTAACTGTAGATTTGTGTGACTGTAGATCTGTGTAACTGTAGATCTGTGTAACTGTAGATCTGTGTAACTGTAGATCTGTGTAACTGTATTTTATGGGTCTGTGTATCTGTATATTTATGGGTCTGTGTGTATATCGGTCTGTCTGTGGCACATCAATTTTGAGCTGTGTTTTCTTGTTTAACAGGAAACTAGACTTGTTTAACAGGTAACTAATCTCCGGGATATCACAGTAAGCAATATGGCTCTATGCCTATATATTAAATAAATTGCTTACGGGTATAGGCAGGGGTTTTTAACCTTAAACTTGGAAGCTCATTCTGAAAAGAACAAACAATATATTTTATATACACCCTCTTCAACCATAGATTTCCCTAAACTTTCCCTTACTATTATTTTTAACCCCATTTTAAAACATTTAATATACAAAGAACATTACCCCCTTTTCTAAATTTCACAAACGCCTGCCTGATAAAATAAATTTACTTAAAATATACTTTTTTACATAAAAATTACCCACAATTAATTTACTTAATAAAATTTATGACGTTGATGCTTACCAGAGCTTCCGTTTTCACAATTATAAATTTATTTAAATTCTTGGGCTATGTACGCCACCCACTGGTATTTTAGTGAAATATATTTTACAGAATAATTTACTTTGATGTAAATTTTCTTCGACAGTATGAAGTAAAATAAAAAATTTAGTTAGTTCCTGATTTTTCTCTCTTCTACTAATGCGCACGCTTATATATAGCTTACATCCCACCATATCTCCTTCCATCAACTATCCCTACTATGACACTATTAAGGACACACCCCTTATACCGACCTAAGTATAACTATTATACCTACGCTTAATAGCGCCTAATAAAACAATTACAGCAAATCTATGATTTACGCCACAATATCCCCTCCCCAAGAGAAAATTTTGTCCCTATAGACAAAATTTAAGAATACTAATTCAATTTAAAAAGATTGAATTAGTATATAACAATCAATCTATAACAACTGTATTACTTAGATAATGTCTCCCAAAAATAAATAATTTAAATATTCCAATAGAGTAATTCTGATGGTGTTCACAAGATAGATAGAAGAAAAGACGTATTTAAGGCTTAATATTAAGAGATTCAGGTAATACGAACCGCCTGAATGTAATATAGAATATGGCTTGAATTGAAGACTGAGATTTCTATAACCGTCTCAGAGAAGAAAATTTATATAACAACATATACAACGATGTAATAACATTGTATATGTCTATATAACTGAATGCAATATATTTGCATATGATAAGCAAGCCTTTAAGAGCTTCCTATAGTACTACGTAAATCTGCGAGGGCAAGCTTACCGCTTCCGAGTGGCAGTATTTACTACAAAAAAACCAAGAAACAGAAATATAGCACTGAATACCTCTACAAATTCATCCTACCAGAATTCTAACCAAAAATATACAAACAACCCAGAAAAAAAAAATCATATGTACCAACCTTAACCTCTCACTGAATATCCAATATATATCCATTCTATTAACGTTTTCCAAAACGTATGCATCACTATTAACATACTGCATGTGCATAAAACTTTCATAACTTCGTAATTCTTAATACTTTGTAATTTTATAAACTCACGGCACGTACACAACTTTCACTATCATGACAATGAATTCACAATGTGACCTCAAGCTTAACAATATTTTGAGGTACCCTCATAAATTTTCACAATTATTCATAAGGTCTCTTACACACTGACTTAAGTTTCTCGTGTATGTTTGACTGTCCGCGACAACATCCTAAAGTAATTTAACGTTCATTTTTAAATAACTGACCTGACATTGTTATTCTTGTCTTATTTACTTTAATTTAACTTGATAAAAATCCAAAATAATGACGTTAATTTTGTTTTAGAATAGGGGAGAGAATTTTTTTTTTTATATATGCAAAGTACCTACTGACTATTTCAACTTTCATAATTCACCAGACTCACCCATTCCTTTGAATAATGTGCCTTTCATACTCTCATATTCATACCTTTCATACATTCATACATACTCATACATTTCACGCTCATAAAACACTCATGCACACTTGTGTCATCAATACAATCACATGATGACGCAATTCTTATATACAAGAGAATTTAGCTTTATTTTACACTAAATCTCAACATTATTCATTAAAACCGTATACTGTCCTTACGCTTATGGAATTATGATAGCGTGATGAAATGCAGTCTGTAAGAACCCTAACGATATTCACATGATATTCACAACTACCCATATTTAGGAGAAAAAAAAAAATGATACTACGATTTACTTAGAAAAAATATTTTTGGTTATGAAGTTAATTTATTGAATTATTTTATGCAGATTGTAATTAATTATTCTTTGTAATTATATATTTTAAATATTCGTATTGCTAACTACTATGCAGCATTTTTGAAATGATGTAATGATGAACTTTGTAACCTACCCCAAAGATTTTTTATATTACTAAGGTGGCTATCGATATAGAAAAGACATAATTTTATGAAGGCGGCAGACAAACATACGGCCCACCAGAAGGATTGGCGGTTACCGCAGCCCATGAACATTTGCCTCACCATAGGCGATAAACTCATGCTGCCGACCCAGTAAAACCCTTTTACGACCCTTTTTAAAGAACCCCATACTATTTTTGTAGAAACCGGCTCATAACCGCGAATAACTACGTCACAAGTTAATTGATTTTTACTAAGCAAGAAATATCTAATTTTATTACTATCCATATTAAACGGCTCTGGTAAGCACCGAATCACTCACAATTTTTAATACACAAATCACTTTCTCTATTCACATAGAACTACAATATCATTCAGATTTTCCTGAAACAATACACAAATTATACAAAACAAAACCTACCGTGAATGTTTTGCATTAAATATCTTTAAAACATTAACAACATTTTTACTTCTACAATAAGGTTCGTAACAATTTTATTAATGTGGGTATATTTTTTGCGTTAAATTTATTACAAGGAATTGTCAAAAACAATGAGGGTAGAATTTTTTCCTTACGATGAACAATACAAAATATGAATATGACTATAAGCCAACAATTATATAATAAAAGATATTCTACTATTACAGTTTGAAATAAAATAAAAAAAACTGTAATTAAATTTGGGGACAAGCTACGTTAATAAAAATGATGTTGAGAATTTTCCAATTTCGGAATACCCGTTTAGCCAAAAAAAATTATGTAAAATGCAAAATAAAATGATCAAATTTCGGGCATCCAGACTAGCATAGGCCAAGGGCGTCTAATCCTTGAAGTAGCACGAATTTCGGGGGAGGCTACCTGCTAGCGGGAAACACCTTACAATAAAAATTATTAATTATCTAGGATTCACTAGACCCAGCAAATCTGTAATACCACCAATAAGATATCAACTCCAGGACAATTAATTATGTTCGGGCGCCATGACACGCTTCTGGGAAGTCCGTAGTGTTCCCAGGAGTTCCCAGGCGGTTCAGTAGTTTAGGTAGGTAGGATAATTTGTCCTGAAGTCAATAACGCAACGATTGAAGAATAATTGACATTTATTTGCCAGTTCACAAAATAAACTTAATCTAACTTAAAACTAGGTACTCATCCGGATTCAGGGATGGGACTTCCTTTATCTCCGGGATATCACAGTAAGCAATATGGCTCTATGCCTATATATTAAATAAATTGCTTACGGGTATAGGCAGGGGTTTTTAACCTTAAACTTGGAAGCTCATTCTGAAAAGAACAAACAATATATTTTATATACACCCTCTTCAACCATAGATTTCCCTAAACTTTCCCTTACTATTATTTTTAACCCCATTTTAAAACATTTAATATACAAAGAACATTACCCCCTTTTCTAAATTTCACAAACGCCTGCCTGATAAAATAAATTTACTTAAAATATACTTTTTTACATAAAAATTACCCACAATTAATTTACTTAATAAAATTTATGACGTTGATGCTTACCAGAGCTTCCGTTTTCACAATTATAAATTTATTTAAATTCTTGGGCTATGTACGCCACCCACTGGTATTTTAGTGAAATATATTTTACAGAATAATTTACTTTGATGTAAATTTTCTTCGACAGTATGAAGTAAAATAAAAAATTTAGTTAGTTCCTGATTTTTCTCTCTTCTACTAATGCGCACGCTTATATATAGCTTACATCCCACCATATCTCCTTCCATCAACTATCCCTACTATGACACTATTAAGGACACACCCCTTATACCGACCTAAGTATAACTATTATACCTACGCTTAATAGCGCCTAATAAAACAATTACAGCAAATCTATGATTTACGCCACACGGCCCACTCTGGCTTCGCTCGGGTATATAGTATTTCTCCACTATTTAATGGATGTTATCAATACATATAATAAAATCGTAACAGGTCGCTGTCTGTACATGGAAGATAAATAAGAAAAAATATTATAGGGGGGCTTTATGAACGCAATAGAACCCAAAACAATGATTTTTAGAATTTTTGTCTGTTTGTCTGTATGTCTGTATGTCTGTATATCTGTTTGTCTGTACGGTTGTGCACGCTAATCTCAGTAACCGCTCAACCGATTGCAATGCGGTTTTTTTTATTGTGTTGAGGTTTGCTCCAGTTAACAGTTAACGTTTGTTTTATGTAAATCGGTTTAGAAATAAAAGAGTTATAACACTTTTAAGAATCAGATATTTTGAAAATTTTAATTGTAGGGGTTTCTTTGAATGTGAGTGAACTTAAACTGGCGTGTTGACTAAGACTATTTTTAAACAATTCAGTCCGCGCCGAAGGCGTGGACTGAATTGTTTTAAAATAGACTTAATCATTAAGCTCTTTTATGATTAAGCAAACAGGGCAGTTTCAGACGCTGCTTGATGACCATGATGAAGAAATACCTTTCCTTTCATACACCTTATGTGACGTAAACGAAGTTGCGGGCTCAGCTAGTTATACATATAAACCTTCCTCTTCAATCACTCCATCTAGTAAAAAAAAACGCATCAAAATCCGTTGCGTAGTTTTAAAGATTTAAGCATACATAACATAGGGATATAGGGACAGAGAAAGCGACTTTGTTTTATACTATGTAGTGATGTAATTGAGATGTTTTTTAACTATATAAATTTTGAAGATGTCTATAACATTCGTAGATTAATAAGTATACTAATAATAGTCGTTTTATGTATGTTTATGTATAAATATATTGCAGGTATACACCGAGGCAGACGAATGGTCATGCGTAGTGACCTGTTTTTTCATAGACTGTGCTCCGAACGTGATAGAGTTCATTGAGAGGATATACACGATACTGCAGCCTGGAGCGTACTGGATCAACCTTGGACCGCTGCTGTATCACTATAGGTGTGTATATACCAAGTATACAGAGAGGGAGATGAGTATATGACAGGTATACATCGAGGCAGACAAGTACATAACAGGTATACACTGAGGTCCCGTTACAAAAAATACCTAACGCGCTCTAAGAGGTTTTAACTTCGGAGTTTGGGTGCTTTCTATGTATAACTAGTTGACCCGGCGAACTTTGTTCCGCCATATCAAGCTGCCCCGTTATAAGATGTATCTAAGCTTTTTTTCAAATTTTTTTTTGGATACAAATCTTGCCCTGGCCAGCTGGTCCAGCCGTTCTAAAGTTATGCGCGTACATACCTACATTTCGCAGATTCTTTTTTATGATACAGGGTCAATTTTTGAAAAGGGATTGGATGGCCAAATCCGAAACTATAAGGAATAGCTAAAAATGCTCAAAGGAGTTACGAGCCCGATTTCGATAAAACTTAAAACCTCATCATTAGATTTTTGGAAAACCAATAATCCTAGCTGGGAATCGAACCCATTGATTTTGAAAAAAAAAAAACACGCCCTTTATTATTACACTATACGATAGTGTCGCTGATCAGGATCAAATTCAACGAAGTAATGATATACGGCAAATTTAAGGAAAGTTTGGAATTTTAATAGAATTCATATTTCAGGTACCTAAATTTTGTATCATAATTTGTTTCGTTCAAATTCCCAGAATAGATCGTAACTATTCCGTGTTTTAAATCATGCTTAGAATGATTCTTTGGAGAATATTCTAAACGGAATCAATAATATTGAATGCAGTTGTGGGATCTGGTACCTCGGCTGGACTGGTGACGGGAATTTGAGCAGGTTCAACTGATTGAGTAGGCTTGTTGTTCGAATGAATATTTCTTTAATTGTGTGTTCACAAAATGGAGCGAGTCGATATTTAAATACACCTTGACTAGCGCCATCTAACGGCGCATGGGAGTACTAGGTAGGCCCTAGGCTCCACGGTTTAGTGTGCTACGTAGTTCGGATAAAGGCCGTTAGATGGCGCTGTCAACAAGTTGACAGCAGTATGATCCTTGAAGTCTCGAATCCAGCTATGTATCGAAAACAATGGTCTACATTTTGAACAATTAATCAGTTAACGCAAGAAAAATAAATTGTATTTAGTTAAGATGAGCACTTTCCTTTAGTTTGCCGTATGTCATTACTTTCCAGAATAAGATCCTTAATAGCAACAATACCGTATGGTGTCATAATATAGGATGTGTTGTTTTTTTTTCAAAATCAATGGGTTCGATTCCGAGCTTGGATTATTGGTTTTTCAAAAATCTAATTATGAGGTTTTAAGTTTCATCAAAATCGGACTCGTGACTCTTTTGAGCATTTTTCGTTTGCGCCACATAAGAGAGAGTATTACCTGCTCGCATTTACTCCCGTCGCGTTGCGTTTACTCCCGTAGCGTCTCGTCGTTAATATTCAATACAGCACACGCAACGAAGCTCTCAAAAGGAATAACTTTTCCCCCGTTTTTGAAACATTTACTATTACTGCTCCGCTCCTATTCGTTGCAGCGTAATGCTATATAGCCTATGACACTCCACAATAACGTAGCTTTCTATTGGTGAAAGAATTTTTAAAATCGGTTCAGTAGATCCCGAGATTACCCCTTACAATTTAACAAATAAACAAACATAATAAACTTTACTTCTTTATAATATTAGTAATAGATTAGTATAGATATGTATGTATTTAGAAATATATAAGTAAGTATGTCTATCAGTCGTCTAGATCCCTCATCCATAAGCTAATATCAGTTAGATTAGCTTAATTTGGGCTAGATGATATTGTGTGAGAATGTCCACAAATATTTATTATTTTATTTTCACGAGTTCGCTTAAATACACCCTATTATTAGTACTTATACATTATTTTTCCTTTTCAGTGACATGCCCACAGAAAACAGTATTGAACCACCTTTCGACATTTTGTTGGAAATTATAAGAGATATTGGATTTGATATATTGGTAAGTACATTTAAAAATGTTTTTATTGATATCTAGTATAATATACCTGTACCTATTTCCAGTTGAAAAGTCATCCTGTTAATGTATAATACATATACAGGGGGACTTTTACTTTGAACTGGAAATAAGTAGATACATTATACAGGTTGATTTTTCAAATGCAAATAAGTACTACCTACTGTCAAAACTACAACTTCAGCATTGGATTTTGTGAAAAATGTAATATCCAGGAATCGATCAGCAATATTATAAAAGAATAACAAATGGTTTCATAAAAAAAATCTTTGTACTACCCGTTCGCTCTAACTTTGCCGCTGGCGTAGAGGCGTATACCCGAATTGTTAATTAGACGAAGTAAATTGACAGTAGCTAATGTCACTTCGTCATAGAAAATACGCAACATTGTATGAAGAAGTGACATTAGTTGCTGTCAATTTTCTTCGTCTAATTAAAAATTCGACTTTAGTATGGAGCCGAGCGGCAAAGTTAGAGCGAACGAGCAGTATATTTTGTTTTTTACTATTTTGTATTTTCCAATTTTTTCATTGGAGTAATTCTATAATAGCGGCGTTTTCCCTGAAAGAAAACGCATATTAAAATACTTACCTAATTCGAAGCTTATATAATGAGATAGGCATATCCGTTACCCGTAGGCTTATCTTACTCATGTTTGATGACGTATTTCCGTCGACTCAGCAGCCAGGGGGCGCCACCTGTGAACTTATAAATGCAGATGGCGTCCATTTTGTCCTCATTGGCTTTTATTTACCAGGCAGATTTAAAAAGTAAGCTTCGAATTAGGTAAGTATTTTAATATGCGTTTTCTTTCAGGGAAAACGCCGCTATTAAAAGTACTTGACCGTAATTCGAAGCTTATATAATGAGAAATGTTTGTTTTCGCCTGGTGAGTGACGGAAACGCCAATGTGATTCTAATTTATTTTTAGGAAAATAATATTATAGAATGTTGTATGTATGGTATCTAGATTTATAATCTTTACCATCTTGAACAACTTCATATGTAATCTTAAACAGACTAAATAAGGAATCTTATTTAAGGAGTAGTAAGTATTCCTTCTATTGACAGGATTAAGTAATTGCGAATTATTATTATATTTGATTGGTGGTAGTAGCTGACATTATTACTCGACGATAAAAAATGTTTGAAACCCATCGTCAATTACCTCGTGTTAAGGATTAATTTGATTTTACAACCACCACCAATTCTTAGAAGCTGCTGTTGACCGGGTAGTGCCGGGGCTAGAATAGTTGGAGAACCTCTAGCAGTCATAAATAAACTATTTGACTGTGTAGTCTCATATCGATTACTCTGATATCCTAATTTCTATCTAGAATAAAGGATTCAATTGATTAGTCATAGGTAGGTGTTATCTTTGTTTACAATAGTTTTCCAACCAGATTGTCTGAAATGAAAATGATCAGTTTCGGACTCTTGATTCGGGCCTAAAAGTAGTGCCTATGACGTGAGTTAATACAATCGAGCAAAGTTAGATCGTGGTTGCGGCGACCTAAGCATAAAATCACTGACGAGAAACCTGAAAAATGTTCTCTGTGTATCAATACCTGGTAATATTGAACTAAGTCATCAATTTCAATATCAATGAATATGTGACTTAACTTTCTGTACATTTTTTAAAGAGATCGACCAAGATATGTTTAACCAAAACATGCGAACTATGTAAAGTTGACTAACGGTTTCTATATTATCAAGAACAGCAAGCAACAACAGATTTATGTAACAGAATCGTATTATATAATAACCATGAATAAAATGCAAGTCGGTTAAAACTGTAAAATTTATAAGTATCTTAAAAGGTAGGTCTCAAGGAGCACAATAGTAGAAGTTTTAGATTTTATATCTGTTATTTACCTCTTTGCCCCCCCCCCCCCACATTTCCACAGATTCTCTATGTGAGGTGGTGGGAGACCTGTCGAGGTGTTTATTAGACGGAAAGAAATAATGTTTATTAGGTTCTTTTGCAGGTTCTGCAGAACGAATGGAGCTTACAGAGCTCTCGCTTTGAGATCTGCCCTCTTTTATTACCTTGTGCCATCGCGACACCACAAACACTCCTGTTGACCGAGGTGTGACAGCATCTTGGGTATTAAAAATGGTGGTGGAAGTAATACCCACACATTACAAACAGGCCTATCATGTAGTGTTCTCCATTTCATAATAGGAATATTGTTTGTAGGCAATCTTGCCTTAGTGGTGTTTGAAGCAGGATGCTCACAAAAAATACCCGGAGGAGCTGATACATATGGTATCGGCTCGGAATGCAGTGTATGGTGAAGTCAATTTGATGTCGGACCATTAAACGCAAGCTGACGAGTTAAGTTCGTCAAGCCAATTGATTTGGTCTCGTCCCTCTGGGGGGATGGACTACAACTGCTTTGAATGAGTACAGACTGTAACACAGTACCGGTATATGATTTCGAATCATGTGTAAGATTGTCAACATCTTTCTTTAATGCAGTGCAATCTTTGTTATTCTGGGCCCTCGAGCCTGTTAGAGAAATGTTTTCTAGCTGGGCTCCCAAGCGAAATTTTACGCGTCCGTGGTAAGAAAGCATCTCGGATGGAAAGCTTGTAAAATTGTCGAGAACCGGTAATTGCGGACCCACTATTGGAGTTCCACTTGTACCACTCCGTGCACTACTATTTTCTTCAATGGGTGGTCGGTTAGGGGATTGACCGAATGTGACGCTGAGGTAAAGCTACCTCTAGGCACTGCGAAAGTGGTAAAAATTCAAAAGACCCATCAAGTTTGAATTTTCTTTAAAAGAACTAAGTTTCTTTGATTTGGAATTAAATAAATCTTCCTTTTATGTCTAATATCTTTTCTTTTGGTATTGAACTTTCAGGTAGTTCTATGTCTATCGCATACCGATATGAGAGGTTTCTTTGGGAACCTATTATTGTTTTCTCCCAATTGTCTAACCATCCCTGGGTTTGAAGAGTTTTCAAGGCTATTTGTACGTGTTTGTGAAGAGTAACAGGATTTTGATGCGCAAAATGAGATTTTGTGTAGGTAGACGAGTATTTGAAGACTCTTATTCTATAGAAATCGAGGCACCCAGATGGTGAGAAACGAAAATGTTTTGGGTGCGGCTTACCCGAGCGGAAGACAAGAATGTGCTCTGAGAAAGAATAATGTACACTACATCAGCTTTACCATGAAAATAAGCTTGACTGAGATGTATTTTGCATATCCAATCTCGTGGTTGGAGGAAATCTGGTAAACGGAACATGCTGAAAGATAGAATTATTCTGGCTTCACAAAGGCGTACAATGTCCTAAAACTGAATTCTGGGCGGATGACCCATCGCTATTTGAAGTTAGGAAAAGTGGAAAAACCAAACTTGGTGACAAAGGAACTAGTTTTAGAGTGCCTTGAGCATTCATCTTTTGAACCATTGCACAATGTGGTCATTTCAGTTAAAAAGTTGTATGGATTCTTAAGTATTTAAAACAATTAGTATTCCCACCTTAGTCAAGTTTTCCATAGCATTTTAACATAAAGTGAAAATTTACAACTTTGTCAGGACGGGACTTGAACAGAGTTCGGTGTAAATTAAAATGTGGGAAGGTTATCAGTTTTGAGCAGGTTTCGAACCTGCGTCCTCTCGAATACCGTGCAGGACGGATTGGAGTTTCTGGACAAAGAGAATGCGGTACCCTATTATAAATTTAAATCTTTTTGGTACTCTCGTTCCTTATCGACGTATTTTGTACAGAGTTAACTGACCGACATAGAATGACAGGGTCATATCATTTAGTGTTTCCTTTGCTGGTGTGGGCAAAGGATGTAAGACCTCTCCTCGTCTCTTTGATCAAATTTCGTAATTGAAGGGACATCCTTGCATGGTTACTTAGTATGTTATCGTACGCCTGGTTACTATCGTATACCCAATTATTATAGATACACAATATTGTACATACCCCTCGAGGGTGGTAACTGGTTAGTGTTTCCATTGCTGGTATGGGCAGAGGATGTTAAACTTCTCAGTCTCTTTGAGAGCATAAAGCTCAGAAATTTCTTAATTGAAGGGACATTTACTGTCGTATGCCCAATTATTATAGATATTGTACACACCCCTCGAGAGTGGTAACTGTGACACAGGCCTAAAAAGGCTCTTGGTACAATGGAATCTGGACTCCATTCGATGGAGATCTGATCTTTACGCCTGATCCTCTCGAAGGCTGGCGTAATGATTTGGATGAACTTTTTTCGGGGTCATCCTTTTTGGAGATCGAAGACCAAAATGCATGCCTTCCCGAGTGCCGTTGAAAAGGCTTCAGCCTCGAAAATGTATGTGTTTGAAGGCGATATTTTATCAAGGTTCATTTTTAACACAAGACAATTCTAAGAATAATATATGATATCAGGTCTATGGCCGCAGGCCATTTGTAATAAATTGATAAAAGATTTATGGAAATCCTATTATTAAAGTAGGTCTTCAATTTTGTCATAAATATTTTCGAAGAAACTTAAGTTTTTCAAAAGATTCTCTTTGTTTAAAAATACAAAAGGTTTTGGCAGCAAAAGCCTTTTGGCAGAAAGAGCCTTGTCAGCTTTTTCAAAATGTAGCAGGGATTCGAATTGTCGGATCTCCCCGTTTTTGTTTAGGTTTACGAACCCAGGACTATGATTTTACAATAGTGGGTATCAGCATATTATCTTATCTAGGCAATTTGTCGCCAAAACGTGTCTATCAACCTCTTAGGTTATACTGTGTCTTAGGATCTTGAGTAACCGAAATCTCTTTTAATGCTGTCCCTATATAAAATACGAAGCAAGGATCATTGTTTCTATCATCCTCGTGAATTAACCTCTGATCTGTGAAGAAATTTACACTTGGTCAGGACCAGTGTTAGGTAAATGAGAAATAACTCACCTATTTCCATCATCCTTATCTGGTTTAGTGGAAGTCGGCTTCTTTTACTCCACTTACGACAATGCACGTGGCGTCGCGATCGCCCTTATTTGAAGTTCGAGCTAAATGAGCTGGAACTGTAGCAATTTGACGTACCTAATACAGTAACTGCAGCTCAGAGCGCGCTTCTGAAATACTCCACTTGGAATTAGCTCACTTTCTAAGGATGGAGGATTCATTTCTATCAAGAAACCAAACTAAAAGAAATAGTATTATGTTAGGTACCTAAAATTTAAGTACTACTTTCATGTGAACATTTAGTTATTTTTTGACACACTCCGTACTTATTCAGAAACTTGGGATGATTACGATTTTACCCATAATAGGCCATATTTTTACATGTATAGGAACATCTAGTAATTAATGTGCCTTTATGTGGGTAGGTATAAAAATATTTTGAAAATATTTTCTATATTCGGCGGTACTTACGCTGTACATACACGAAGCAAATAATATCTAAAAAAAAAGTATTAGTACCTATGAATACAATCTATAAAATCAGTTTGATATTAGCTGTAACTAAAGATATTAAATAAAAGAAACTGCAACCTCGAAAGGTTTACGTGCTATTTTAAAATAATAGGTTATTTCACGTTATAACGTATCACACTCATATGTGATCGTAAAAATATGAAGTAAAAACATACCTGAGACTTAAACGAACGGTCAAACCGTTAAATATGTCTGTAGGTTCACTTCAATCACAAGTCACTTGTTTTAGATTCACTGTATATTCAAACGAACGGCAAAGCCGTTAAATAATTATTTCTGTAAATTCACTTACTTCATCCCAAGTCACTTTTTATAACTTTATAACTTTAATAGGTATATAACTAGTAACTAGAAAAAATAAATGCACTAGCAGGTGTTCCTGCTATAACCTTTTGCTACGGGAATCAAAACGCCAATGAGGACAAAATGGACGCCATCTGCATTTATAAGTTCACAGGTGGCGCCCCCTGGCTGCTGAGTCGACGGAAATACGTCATCAAACATGAGTAAGATAAGCCTACGGGTAACGGATATGCCTATCTCATTATATAAGCTTCGAATTACGGTCAAGTACTTTTAATGCTTCTTAGTTTGGATGTTTGTTACTCAATCACGCTCTAATATCAGCACAGGCAGGCATCTGCATAGATATTCTGGAATGACATTTAAGCGCCATTTAAATGATACCATTTTCTTGCCTGTTGTAAACAATTAAATTGAAGCAATAGATGACTTGAATTGTCTAAACAACACGTAACATTCTCGATCTATTGGAGAAATTTTGTTTCAAAAATTTTCTTGGTGTAAACAACACAGCAATAATTTAAGCAATTATTGTATTCGCCTGGATTCTCTCACCCCAACATAAAAAAAAACAATTGAATGAAAAATTCACCGACCCAAATACATGCAATACTTGAAGCAACCAGCTAATAAATGGTACACGCACATACAAGCCTGTGTTTAGACATTTCAAAACTTGTAAGCAATAATATCCTAAACATAATTGTATTGGTGTAAACAAAAGAGGTTTGCAATATTTTTTTGTCAATACTGGCATTCAATAATTGCATGCAATCTTTTTACAATATCCGCGTGTAAACAGTTGCTTACAATTTTTGAAGGACAATATTGCTCTTAATTCATTGCCTTCAATTATTGCTCTTGTATGTACCAGAAAATGGTATCATGTAAATGGCGCTTTAAGCTAGCTTTTTATTCCGGGAACGTATTCTGATAGGATGCCGGACGTTGTCTACAAATTACATAAATACATGAGTCTCATTTGTATTTTCAGAAAGAAAAAACCGGAGTGAAAACGAAATACGCCCAAAATCCAAACTCGATGATGCAACACGAATACGATTCTGTGTTCTTTGTATGTAGAAAGCCTTATTGTATGTAAAACGTGTTAAAAATATACTACGCTAGCGGACGTCTCGCAGTTTCACCCACGCAGCTCCCATTCCCGTGGGAATACGGGAATAAAATATAGCCTATGTTCACCGGGGAGAGTGTAGCTTCCCAAGAAAGAAAGATTTTTTTAAATTGGTTCAGGAGTTTCGGAGCTTGTTTGATGCAAACAAACAATCAAATCTTTTCTGTTTGTAATATTAGTATAGATCTATAGTATCATATCAGATATAGCTTATAGTCTGTAATAACACATAGGCTACTTTTCATCCCGGGAAAATGTTCCCACGGGAAGCGGTAACGGGTACCAAATTTCACGCGGGCGACGCCGCGAGTATCGTCTAGTCTAGTAGAATATAAATGTAATTGTATTACGTCATTGATTGACTGACATTTTTGACAGCAGTTTGACAATGTAGCCGGCATGCAAAAATTTACTCCGATTTTAGACTTTTTTTGTCAAGGTTCTTAGATTAAAAGTATATTCTGATACATGCATGCCTATAAAGTTTTAAAAGTAAAACTAACCGATCTCGCAAGGTTTCACCCGCGTAGTTCCCGTTCCCTTGGGAATATGGGAATAACACTGTTGACAATGTTGCCAGTATGAAAATTATTTAAGTTTCTAGATTTTTTTGCCAAGTACTTGACGGTATTTTGAAATTAGTTTAAAACTCACAAGTATTGTTTTATATCGCTGATTTAGCGAAAAATGACTGAAATTGTGTTGATTTTTTTTTATGAATAAAGATTCTTTAGAAAATTATTTTAGTATTAAGACTCAGGAATTGATGTGTAAGGGACTACTCACACTTAGGCCGAGTTTCCAGACAGACTACCGCTTTGCTAATTACTAGCGGATATCACGCGGTTTTACCAATAAAGTTCCCATGGGAAAACGGGAGTAAAATATAGCCTATGTTACCTGGGAATAGTGTACTTCCCAACATCGAAAGAATTTTACGAATCGGTTCGATTCGATTCGTAAAATATCTCGTCGTATCGTATATAATAGCATAGGCTCTATTGAATATTCTTAAATTAATGAAGAAAAAAGAAATAATAAATGAAAAAATGAAATGAATGAAGAAAAATATTGAATATTGAATAGTCAATGCAAGCAAACATACATACAGACAATGAAATATTTTCTCTTCATAATATTACTATGGATGAAACTTAACGTTTTTTTCTGGTGTTGCAAACGTCTGCGAGGCTAAGATCGCGTAAAAAAAGATAGAAACACGGCAAAATGTGAGTAGTCCCTGAAGTTTATTGGTAATACGAGCTAAACCCGCATAATTAATACCAATTAGTCATAATTTTCGTTGTTTTTCGGATATTTTTCGGAGTATGTTTTGCGACTCTCACCTCTCGACGTTTCGGCGATATTGCTAGAGTCTACACGTCAACCATCTCTATATAGCCGAATCGTCGAGATTTGAGCAAACTTTCAAAATAATGAATGTCGTGCGAAAAATATTATTAGTCTTAATGTCGTATATAATAATTCTAGTATATAGATAATAATCGTACAAATCTATTTGTTTAGTAATTTACAATATTATTCTTCTACAGCTTTCTATTAGGGCCGTGTAATCTTGTTTGACACTTTACTGGTATAAGATGTATTTCAAAGTTATTTAATTGTATTAAATAGGTTGGTAGAGAAATAAAATCTTTATGTAATTGTCTAATTCATATATTTTACATTATAGGTACAGGCCAGTTTCATCATGATATTCACCTTTCAATTAACACCTGGCCACTTACAAAAGTCTGATAGTAATATTATGATATCCATTTTTCGTTTGTCACCTCGCCACTTACAAAATATCATTATCCCTCCGTCCACTTATAGATCCAAGTGGACGGAGGGATAATATCCCTTTGTTTACGATGGTACCATTACACAGTACTCCATTCCACTTCTCAATTGCCACCTGGCCACTTACATAAGTCTTATAGTAATAACATTCATCTTTTGGTTGCCACTTGACCTTACATAAGTCTAATTATGGTCGAGAGAGATAAAATATACATATCGCCTGATAAGTATATTTTTATAAATTTAAGGGACTTCTCACAAAACAGCATCTAGCTCAGATTGAGTTATTTTAAGTGATAGAGTGGCAATAAGTGATTTTGTGGCTGTAAGCGGTTAGGTGGCAATTTATTTACTCATTCATTATAGGTACTCATTACATATTAAAGAGCTAAATCTTTGTAACGGTTCTATAACATCACACTTTTAAAAATTAAGTTAGGTATTATACATAATTGTTTTTGTAGTTTCTCAAGAAAATAAAACTAAAGACACATGACGCCTACTAAACAAGAAAGTAAGGCCATGAAAGCAAATACTAAATCCAAAAGTGAATACTGCGTAGACTCTCTAGAAGTGAATACGTGAATATTGTCGTTATAATATTATGACTGCATTATTCACGTTCAAATCAACATGGCAATACGGCTCACCACCTATTACGTGGGACAAAATCTAAAAAGTGAATTGAGGGCATATAACATGCCCATCCCTATCCTGCCTATCCCTTCGTGAATAAAAGGCGGGATCAAATGTATGTATGTATCCTACTAATATTATAAATGTTAAAGTTTCTTCGATTTCTCCAGGATCCCAGCAACAGATTCTGACTTCCTGTATATGGGACCACATGGGAAGCAAAATGGGTTAACTTTTTCAAGCGATTTGCCGGTAACAAACATAAAAAAAAATACAGACGAACTGAGAACCTCTTCCTTTTTTGGAAGTCGGTTAAAAAAGATTTTGGATGTTTAGATGTTTGGATGTTTGTTACTCAATCACGCTCGAACGCCTGAACGGATTGGGCTGAAATTTGCTATAGAGATAGCTTTTCATCCAGGAAAAATGTTTTCACGGCAAGCGGAGCGGGTACCAAATTTCACGCGGAGCGGGACCGGGTACCAAATTTCACACGGAGCGGGAACGCGTACCAAATTTCACACGGGCGAAGCCGCGAGCATCATCTAGTTCTCGATAAATGAGAAATCGACAAAAGAAAACTTGTTACGTGAGAACAGTGTTTAAAACGGCTGCGTTAACAGTACTCACTTTTGAATTTAGTATTTGCTTTCTGGCCTCACTTTCTTGTTCGGCAAGCGTCATATGTCTTTAGTTATATATAATCTGAGTGTATTTTATTATGTGTTGTATGTTCGTATGGATGTTAGATTAAAATATTTAGCTTATACTAAGAAAGTATGTATCTAAACTGAAGTCGTTTTAATAGGTAACATTTGACAGTTCATCAAAATTCAACAACGCAACGGCGGGCATATTTTTTTTTTATCGTTTTGTTAGAAATGCACAATTGTTTAACTTTTTTCAATTACGATTAGATTATTGTAATTATGACAGATACGAGTAATTTTACGTTTTGCTTTCACTAATAAATGTATGACATGAAAGACGTCAAATGTAACCTATTAAAAAATCGTTTAGTCGCTTATTGCCTAATTCGCAAAATGGCACCCGTGTCTGGAAAGGACTAATTCGCGAAATGGTTAATTCTGAAAAGACCTAATTCGTCAAAGGGCTAATTTTTAAAAAGACTTATTCGCGAAATGGCCAACTCTCTACAGCGTATGATGTTGGTGTTGAATGGTTATAAAAAAAAACCACGAAGTCTAATGCCTTCTAACCTAACTTATCGAAGTCGGGGCGCCCAGCATTTGCAACCGTTCAGGAGGTACACCAACGAAATTGGTATAGTCCAATCCTGCCCGATCTGGCAATAATGTAAACATGTCATGTTTTGACAATCGTTGTCTAAGACAGATGAGTAGAAAAATATAGTTTGACAAATCATTAAATTTTTTACTATCCTGAGTAGGTATTTTAAATGAAAATAAACTGTCATAAAGAAGTTATTTGGTGTCGGAATGATTGCAAGAACACTGTATGACTCCTGGATACTGGAATTCAATTAATAGTAACTATGGATATATAAGATCAAATGTGTTTGTTCACATTTTTGCACAAAGCTATTGAAATACAGTATAGGTAAAGTCGAAGTTTTTTTTATAACCAACATCATACCTTGTTAAGAGTTGGCCATTTCGCGAATTAGTCTTTTTAAGAATTAGTCCTTTTCCGAATTAGTCCTTTTCAGAATTAGCCATTTCGTGAATTAGTCTTTTTCAGAATTAGTCCTTTTGCGAATTAGTCCTTTCCAGACTCGGGTGCCATTTTGTGAATTAGGCATAATGCGACTAAAAAAAACGACGCTGACGCCGCTTTAGTTTTGATGATTCTCTGCGATACGGGTTCTAAGATATTTTAAGGGAATTTACCGTTTATGAGTGAAGTGTTTTTTACAAGTCTTGGTCATATAGATCTCAAAGTATTAAAATAACCTATGTATTATATTGGCTAAAATAATAAGGTCTCTCATTACTAGTATTAAGTCTAAAATTGACCAAAATATACTCTTATATATTGTCTTACAGAAATCTTCACAGCGTCAAACCTGCTCTTTTTTTTTCATTTTCTTAATGAAAAAATGACCCAAACTGTTTTTCTTTGGAGGGTATTTTGGGGAACGTTTGCTTATTGGTCACACACACATTCAAACCACAAATAAGAAAATATAGTACAGATGGAAAACTCATGTACTGCTCGTTCGCTCTAACTTTGCCGCTCGGCTCCATACTAAAGTCGAATTTTTAATTAGACGAAGTAAATTGACAGCAACTAATGTCACTTCTTCATACAATGTTGCTTATTTTCTAAAAAATCGGGTATACGCCTCTACGCCAGCGGCAAAGTTAGAGCGAACGGGTAGTATGTACTTTTTTTCACACCTACCCTCTGCTACACACACTCGCAAACAAATCAGTATCGAAAATTTGGTTGAGACCACCTGACTTGTCTCTGAATGAGTTATCTATGTGTGCCTCAGCGAATTTAGTATGTATGTTTCCATCTGTACTATCTCTAATTTGTGTTCAAGCTCTGTACAAACATAGCGTGGTTTTTAATGTAGGTGACAGGATTGAAAACGAATAATTTGTATGGAGTTTCCGCCCTGTGGACATAGTACATATATATAGTCCGTTCATAGTTAATTTACCTCTAGCTCTGATGTTGGCTTGCTTGATTTTCGTGTTACCATCAAAGACTTCTATATAAACTGATGTAGACATGCCCTACGCACCGGTTTTTGAAACCTATAAACTGCGCCAATTAGCAGCGTTGCTCGCACTGCTGTGAGTCAAAACTTCGAGAGTAGGTACTCGACTTGCAATCGGAGTCCATATACCTTCTCTTTTACTCTTGTTCTATTCGTATATTGCTATTGTGTGTGATGACAATTACGTAAAAAATATTTATAAGTGAGTGTAGTCTTAGCAATGTGTGTGTTTGAGGATTGCTTAATTATTTGAGATGTGAAACGAGTAACTTCGCCCTCCTTGGCAATGGTAATGAGTGTCTTTTTTAAATATCCATATCAATAAAAATAATAGTTAAGTACAATCATAAAGTATCAGAATCACGTGTTTAGTAAAGTTATGTATAGTAAATTCAACTCATCTGTGCGCGCGGCACTATGTGTGGGTAAGCCTCGTCTAAACACAGTGACTTCGTGTGCGTGACATGAGGTACAGTGAAGTACAAAATACAAAAACACTTGTTTAACTAAAATAAAAATCAATGGGTGAAATGTATGTTATACATATTATTATGTATCGCTGTTTGAAGAATAAAATTGAGGAATTTTAGGATTCGCTGCTCTCTCCAAGGTTAAAATTATAAATTCAATCAAAATGTCGATAGTATTCTTCTTCTTTGGCGTGTCGACAAGTATAACTCCACATCTCTTCATCAATTTACTTAAACGTTCGTTTATTAATTTCATTATTTCCATCACATTTTGTCCGATTTTATGCGAAGCATTATAATTTGTTTAAATTCCCCATACATTTTCTATTGGGTTTAGTTCAGGATGATACGGTGGTAGCCGAAGAACTTTTAACCCTGAAGTATGTCATTAATCTTGTAACAAACTAGCTGACACATAAGGTGTGCGAAAAGCGTGTGAAACTGCCCTGCCCTCTTCCAAAGGAACCGCGCAATATATCGGGAACAAAAGTATCCTAGAACCTTCCTCGGATCATAAGCTCAGATTGTACCAAGTTTCATTTAAATCAATTCATAATCAGGATACAGACAGACAGACATGAAAATTTCTAATCACATTTTCAGCTACAGTATCGATTGGAGAACGCCCTTCAATTAAAATTTTCAAATTATCTTCCATGTACAGACTCTCGACCCTCAACAGTTTTTTTTAGATGTCATGCAGTTCAATTTTTGTCATATTTGCAGTATAAGCAATGTTTTTTTCCGTCGACCATCTCTGCATATCTATTTTTATTGCATTAGAATTTGGAGCTCTATCATTTATTACTTTTCTGTAGGCCTTTATAAGTTACACAATTCTACCATACATTATTTTGTTATGCCTCGAAGGGTTTAGGCAGCGTTTTCGTTAAAAGCTCCCAGACCCCTTATTTTTTTCCGACATCTCCAGCTAATATCATTATATTTTAGTCAATGTAAGTATACAAAAACTAAACAAATTATATACGTTAATCTTTCTCAAGAATCATTGGTGATCTCAGCATGAAAATCCATGCAGTAGTTTTTAAGTTTATCGTGAACAGACAGACGCGGCGGGGACTTTGTTTTATTATATGTAGTGATAACAAATATTAATTCCATCGAATTGACACATAAATAATATTTACCTGACTTCTTAAACATTTTCTCCGTGAAGAATTAGACATTTTCTTAAACGACTGTACCCATGGTATTATCACTAAGAACACTATGTAATGAATTATAATGTGACACAGGATCTCAACGTTTCAGTTACATTGAGACTTGTCATGATATTTCATTTCGTTTCATTATAACGTAAGAGTTGCCTACAAACGTGGTAGATGGCGCTGTATGCTTTTTGTATAAATATGATGTTTATTTCGCGGCCACGCAGAGCGTTTCCTGCAGAGACTGCTTGGCACCGCTGGTGTCGTCAATAAGTCGAGTTACGTCTCTACCTCATAATATAAAAATGTACTCTGTGAAGACGGCCGCATCACTGCCACACAAATTAAAGCTGTATAATTACTAGCGCACGCACACATAGCGCCGCGCGCACTGATGAGTTAAATTATCTATACATAATATTGACAATTAGATATTTACATAAAAAAATAATTGTTAGTGCTAACGTTTACATCTTGTTATCTACCCTATTACGCGGCAAAATATCTTAAGCTGGCACTCATAGGGGGACTTTACTGCAATACCAACATACAGAAAACGATCTGTCAAAGGTAAATAAACTGTGAACGGACTATACCCGGTTACGATTGGTCGATTACCCGCCTATGACATAAGACTTCATAACTAATGCCTAGTTCTATAAAAACATAATTATTACTAGTCTTGTAAAATATAGCTTGATTCGTATGACATAAACAAAAATAGACTTTCCAGTATAAAGCTTTTGTGATTGAAATGCAGTAAGAACCCAGAGGTCCGAACGTCACGCGGTTTCACCCGCGTAGTTCCCGTTCCCGTGGGAATACCCACCAAATAGGCCGTAAGCTCGTCTGCCACCTTAGTAGTACAAAAAAAATCTGTGACAGAGCTCAAGCTATGTTTTACAGACTTTGATGTAGAGCGAGATTTCTTTAGAATAGCTACGTAAGTGGTACAAATAACTGTTTAAGTTTTTTAAAATATCGAGATTAGGAGCCTTTTACACTACACGATATTACGGATCCGATAAATAGTGACGGGTGGATAATCGGAAGTTTTTGGGCGTCGGAGTTCAATAGTTGTCACACTGTCAGACTTTTCAGGAATTCTCGTAATATTACACTTGTTCCGACGTTTCGAATCGCAATTACACTGATACACGCAAATATAAACTGATAAAAAGTGGTTTTAGTACAACATGTCACTTAAACCTTTCATAAAAACAGTGCAAATCACGGAATTTCATATCCCTGATAACCTAAATCTGTTTTTCCTATTATATTTACAAAACAACAGTTTCTTTTGTGGTGCCGCGGTATATTCAAGTTTAATATAATACAAATTACTTATACCTATGAGTAACATACTTATTATACCACTAGATTTTCTTTAGTGCGAGGCCGCATCTGCGGTTTACCGCGGGCGGTTTCTAACCCCAATATGTCAAACCTTCTTTCTTTTTCTTTTTTGGTTGTGGCTTTCTGCCGGTTAATGCCGGCAACTCTGCCAAAACCGAACGTTGACTTGATTTCTTTGTTTTGACAGTTTGATGACAATTTGAGGTTAGAAACCGCCGCGGTAAAACGCAAGTGCGGCCCCGGGCTAAGATAAGTATTAGTGGCAAAAACCAAACGATTGCGATACGATTAAAGTAAGGGTCCATTAATATCGTGTTGTGTAATTTGATTGCTTTTAAACAGTCACATGCAGCCATTTTGTATGTTCTTTGGCTGGCAGCTGTTCTACAGTTTATAACAAAGTTGTTGTATGTTTATTTGTTAAGAAAAGAGATTATTATAATGATTTATTACCATTCAAATGGAGTTTTATTTGACAAACATTTTGTAGATTGATCATTGGCTGTACGTGGTGTATGCCGAAGTCTCCTAAAGTAATTCAGCCTATGTCATATTTGTTTATTTTTCTTACGCTTTGAAGCATCAGTATAATCAAAGCGAAATATACAGCAAATGGTAAACGCAATTTTTTCGTCGCCATATCATTGAAACCATAGATTTAGAATTTTTCGCTACTCAATAGATACACATAGCGTGCGAGCGAGACCTCATTTACCAGTACACATAGCTCGAGAGGAAAAGAGATAGCAACTTGTGTACTCTTAATTTATCACCCTAGCACACGTGGTGATAATATGTCATTCATATTTTACAATATTCTGTAGTGATCTTACAAATAAAATGGAAAATTTAATATTTTCTACGATGGTGTCGAGTTCAGTGTGTGAATTTGATATTAAATAACATATGTAGATATTCATATAGTCATTTTCACACATAGATATTTCTTTTTGGGTTTCGTTTTCTATCTGACACTGTTTTTATCTTGTACATTCTAAATCTATGATTGAAACCAAATGTTGCCCCCCCCACCCGAAGTAGCAGTATAACACCCGTGATTGTAACTGTACCGGAACTATTGGGATTAATTTTCTCGTGTATAAAAATTAGTAGTAGTAGTTCCATGGAACTACTGGGACAAAAAAAAAATACGATCCCCCCAGACGCGGGATTTTTTCACCCTAACACCCGAGGCGAGGCTGAAGTGGTCGCTAAAGTCTGCCGGGAGCCCTGGAACATCCTCTCGAGGGATTACCCGGGACCCTTTATTTCCCGTGGTCCACCTCGTAGTCCACCCAGGTGAACCACGGGAATTTTTTTTTACCCGTAGTCCACCAGGTGTACCACGGGAATTTTTTTATTACCCGTAGTTCACCTAGGTGTACCACGGGAAATAATTTTTACCCGTGGTCCACCTGACACTTAGCGCTCTTCTATCAACACTTACAGCTATGGTAACCTTTTTATGCAAGTGCCCTTTATCCACTAAAATCCATTAAAAAGATTCATCATGTATCTTTGTGGACATATCATGTCCACTTTAATACCTTAAAGTATTTTTTATGAAAAATGGATGTTTTAGGACATGTCAGTGGAAAAAGATCCATTATAGGTTGTGGTATACGAAGAACATCTAAAAGGTAAAATGTATAAAGTAATGAAATAATTTTCAAAACAAATGAAGATCAACAAAACAAAAGAAGATCGACGAAACAAATGAAGTCAATGAAACAAATGAAGATCAACGAAACAAATGAAGATTGGTAAAACAAATGAAGATTGGTAAAACAAATGAAGATCGACAAAATAAATGAATACCGGCGAAACAAATGAAAATCGGCGAAACAAATGAAGATCAGCGAAACCAATTATGATCGACAAACAAATGAAGATCGGCAAAACAAATGAAGATCGAAAAAACAAATGAAGACCGATAAAACATATGCAGATCAATAAAACAAAAGACTATAAGCAAGTTTATAAGGTCAAAAACTATCAAAAACTATATAAACCTGTTTATGTATTTATTTAGTTTATGTAAGTATATATTATGTTATCTATACCGTATTTATATTATTACATATTTATATATTTGTACCTATCAATGACATATTGAGATTTATATTGTTTTTCTTTTATTAATTTGTATGTATAATAATTTAGTTCTAACCTATTCCTTTATTTACACACTTTTCAACGTTCTTTTTCCTTCTTGTTCTCCTTTCGCCGGTCTGCTGGTAGATATTTCTTATAGAAATAAGCAGTACCATTGTACTTATATCTCTGTATATTGTTTTTTGTTTTATTTCTTGTGTGTACATAAATAAATAAATAAATAAATAAATAAATAAATAAAATAAAAACTACTCGCAGCCATATTTTGTAATCTAGATGCGATTGCCATTCAAAAACATAGGTGCAAGCAACTCTCGACCTTAATGACACATCTCAAAAAATGTGCTCTGTGGCGTTTATAGACCTCACTGATCAAGAACATGTAAAAAATCAATAAATATTATGCATGTTTATAAGGTCGAGAATTGCTTGCACCTATTTTTTTGAATGTTTATCGCATCTAGATTACAAAAATGGGTCCAAGCGAATTTCGACCTTAGGAGCATGCATAATATTTATTTATTTTTTATATATTCGTGATCAGTGATGTCTATAAACGCCTAAAAGCACATTTTTAAATAAGTGTTGTTAAGGTCGAGAATTACCTGCACCTATTTTTTTTAATGGCAATCGCATCTAGATTACAAAATATAGCTGCGAATAGTTTTTGACCTTATGAACTTGCTTATAGACGTTTGTTTTATTGATCTGCATGTTTTGCCGATCTTCATTTGTTTTGCCGATCTTCATTTGTTTTGTCGATCTTCATTTGTTTCACCGATCTTCATTTGTTTTTGTTGATCTTCATTTGTTTTTTCAAACTTCATTTGTTTTTCCGATCTTCATTTGTTTTTTCGATCGTCATTTGTTTTGTCGATCTTCATTTGTTTCGCCGATCTTCATTTGTTTTTGTTGATGTTCATTTGTTTTTTCAAACTTCATTTGTTTTTCCGATCTTCATTTGTTTTTTCGATCTTTGTTTGTTTTTTCGATCTTCATTTGTTTTTACCGATCTTCATTTATTTTTGATCCAGTAGTACCATGGGTTACCAGTGGTACTACTGGGACCACTTAGTAGTACTACTGGTAATTTTTTACTTTTTTGATCATAAGTATATCCATAATTTTATTATATCATTTACTGTTACAAACATATGGCTATGCAGGTGGACCACGGGTAAAAAAAAAATCCCGTGGTTCACCTGGGTGGACTACGAGGTGGACCACGGGAAGCCGTAGACAGTAAGGCATCGTGTGGTTTTAGTCGGTAGGAGTCCGTAGCATCCATGTAGGATTTCCAATTGTAAATATATTAAAATTTACATGTGATTCAGTAAAATTCAGTTGCGTACAAACGATCTATTTTAACACGGCAATTATGCAGTTACTCTTATATTCCCGAGGGGGTAAGTAGAGACGACTTTCAAGCCAACGATTCGGTCGTAATTTTGTTGGTCCCCATTAGGGTGCAAGAGAAACATTTCTTTAACAAAATCATCGAAATATAACAAAAACCAAGTTCAATCTGTCAGCGTTTTATTCAAATATTGTATAAAATATCTTCCTATTTTGCTCGTCTCCTCATTTGAATGATTCATCTTAGCGTAAGTCAGAAATTGCCTCCTCAGCTTCAATAATATTCTTGGATTTACATACTGCATATAACCCGCTTCTAAAACACATTCGGGGTATTCCGGAAACTTGACTTCACCGTCCATATTGAGTTGTTTTGCATCTAATATCTGTTTTGAGATTGATTGTGTAACTCTGTCCAGTTCGTATAAGAAGTTGGTTGAGGTTAATGGGGCCTGAAATGGGTAAAATCATAATGTTATTAACATTTTTAGCAAAGAAAAGTAGACTTTATTTCAACAGCATAAAGCTTTGGTTGAAATGCAGAGAGTGAGAAGACTTATAAATACTATAGCTGTTCCTCACGACTTCGCCCGCTGTAGAAGCCGTTATCGCGTAAAATCTTTACCCTCCTTTTGCACAGTCGGTTGAAAAGTAGCCTATGTACTTCCCAGGGACTCACCCTACCGCTATCCCAAATTTCATTTAAATCGTTTCAGCGATTCAGGCGTGAAAACGTAACAGACAGACATACAGAGTTACTCTTGTATTTATAATATTTGTAGGGAAGTAGGGATAAGACTTTGAAACATAGTACTATTACTTATTCTTCGCTTGTCACATATCGAGTTATGTTTTATAGACTGTTTAGGAACAAGATTCGATCAATGAAATAATCACAGCTCCACTGTTCCAATTTTTAGGGTTTCGTAGCTAAATGTCAAAAAACGGAACCCTTATAGATTCGTCATGTCTGTCTGTCCGTCCGTGTGTCACAGCCACTTTTCTCCGAAACTATAAGCCCTATGCTATTGAAACTTTGTAATTAGATGTATTCTGTAAACCGCATTAAGATTCTTATATAAAACTAGAAAAAAAGCAGTAAATTTTGGGGGTCCCCATACTCAGAACTGAAACTCAAAATTTTTTTTTCATCAAACCTATACGATATCTATAGATAGGTCTTCAAAAATGCTACTGAGGTTTCTAATGGGCGAGTCCAACTCGCACTTGGCCGGTTTATTAGCATTTTCTTCATGTGTGTTGGCCTTACTGTCTGACCCTTTGGTACAGGGGTTTATAAATATTAGTGGATAATTGCACATAAAATCATCTAGCCCAAATGAAGCTAATATAAGCATGTGCTGTGGGATCTATATGATTTGTAAATACAGACATAGAAAACACCCGACAAACCGAAACTAACATTTGTGGACCACACTAATATTTGAACGTCTTACCCAAATTTAAGCTTTTTTTTTGTAGGACTGTACATCACAAACTACTGATATTCATAGTGAATCAAAAGAAGCATTGCTGGGGTCCAAGTTCCTGGTGGTTTTAAGAATAAAATAAAAGAGTATACTTACATTCTGTGTACTCATATTAGGTGGAGGTGGTTTTCTCTCAAACAGCACTTTATATACATCTTCTAAATTGAGCTCATCGGACGGTTGTACAGTAAATAGTGGACTATCCCATCTGTTATTTGAGTTTGGCTCTTCAAATCTGCAATTAAAAGGTACCCACATATCAAAAAAATTCAAGATATCATTATCAAATAAACTGGAAGTTTGTAAACGTAATAAAGCGTTTCAGGATCCTAAATAAAAAATCTTACAGATTTTTGTAGACCCACAATTTGAATCTTGTGATTTTTGGGTATAATGGGGCTCCTTTCGATCTTCAGGCCCAACTCAATGTCACCTGCAAATGGTACAGCTGCTGAGAAACAGATGAGCTTTTGGTGAAGAGAAAAGAATCTATTGATCCATCTTACCAGCAGTACAATAAGAACAATTAATTTTTTTCCAAAGTGAAATTGGTAAAGGTAGGTATGTCCAGCAGTTTATTGTATTGTGATAAAATTTCCAAGACATTAAGAAAAAACCCGTCCAAGGGCAAGTCACATGTTCCCGGGACATCCTTCCGAGGGCTTACCCGGGGCTCCCAACCACAGGCTGTTGGACGTTACGTGAGGTTTTTTAGTCGGTAAGAGTCATAACATCCTTTGAGGATTTTCCATCACGTAAAAAAAAAAACTTGAGAGGTGTCAAGGGACACCCGAATGGAACGAAGTTCCTTTCAATGAATTAGTGCAGGAATTGTAATAAAATTTTAAATTTATTTTAATTTTAAAATTTTATTGTACAAAAACAAAAACAAAAACAAAAACAAACCCCCAACCCCTTTCCACCCCCTTCCCCCCCTCTCCCTCCCTCCCCCCATATTAAATCCCCCCCACCCATATTACCCCCATATTAAAGGAGGGTAGAGGTACCTCTACCCTCCATAAACATATAAACGGCCGAATTGAGTAACCTCCTTTTTTGAAGTCGGTTAAAAAAGTGTCGTGACCATTTTTCGTAAGAATTTTTTCCGTCTAGCCCCCTTTCACAACGCGCGATAAGGAACTTCGTTCCAATAAAAAAAAGGGCAAGTCACATTCGCGCACAGAGGGTTTCGTACCAAAATCGGAAAAATAACTTATGTTTGTTGTATAGGAGCCCTCTTTTAACATCATCAATATCAATACATTTAATAAAATCGTAACTGTCTGTTTGTCTGTACGTTTGTGCATGCTAATCTCAGCAACCGCTCAACCGATTGCAATGCAGTTTTCTTTATTGTCTTGCCGTTTACTCCACTTAATATTTAGTGTTTGTTTTATGTCAATCGGTTCATAAATAAAAAAGTTATATCAATCTAAAGAATCACATATAAAATGCAGCGTACGAAGTCGCAGGCAACCGCTAGTTATTAATATTAATATTAAATGGGGGCAACAGAAATACATAAACTGAAAATATCAGTTCTCTTGCTATCAGGGTTCATGAGATACAGTCTGATGACAGACCAGATAGTCACCTTTTTAGGGTTTCGTAGCCAAATGGCAAAACCGGAACCCTTATAGATTCCTCATGTCTGTCTGTCTGTCCGTCTGTGTGTCACAGCCACTTTTCTCTGAAACTATAAGGCCTATGTTACTGAACTTGGTAGCTAGATATATTCTGTGAATCGCATTAAGATTCTTATATAAAACTAGAAAAAAAGCAGTAAATTTTGGGGGTCCCCATACTCAGAACTGAAACTCAAAAATTTTTTTTTCATCAAACCCATATGTGTGGGGTATCAATAGATAAGTCTTCAAAATGCTATTGAGGCTCTTAAAATAATTTTTTCCTTAAGTGAATGGTTTGCGCAAGAGACACTTCCAAAGTGGAAAAATGTGTGTCCCCCCCTCTAACTTCTAAACTAAGAGAATGATTAATCTTAAAAAAATATATGATGTACATTGCCATATAAACGACCAACGAAAATTGGTTTGAACGAGATAGAGCTGGTAGTTTTTTTTAATACGTCATAAACCGCAATTTTCGGTTAGAAAAATCACTACCACTGCGAACATATTAAAACATCAATCAACGTTACAACAAACTATAAGAACTTTTATATTATGTTACTTGCTGCTACAAAACCCTTCATGGGCGACTCTAACTCGCACTTGGCCAGTTTTTTTTTAGCCTTTGGGTAACCCTAGAAATCTGAACATCCTTACCTTAACCTAGACAATGCATTAAACACTTCCTCTGTATACGGTACATTGTGTATATTTGTGTTCTTGTCAGATGTTTCACTAGCAGTACTTGCATCTCTCTCTCTTTGAAGGTTAGCCTCCCACGCTTCATCGTGATTCCTGATTGTGTACACTGTACATTGTGTAGATTTGCATTCTTTTGAAGCACAGTACAGCTCATATCGGTATCCTGTAATGTTAAAAGAAAGGTTTATAATATTTATTTCAGTTTAAAAAATTTATAATGTATGATAGCTTGGTGGATCTGTACTGAGATCTCCAGAGCATGAACCGCCCTACTAACAGATAATGATGTATTTGGTCCAAGGAAAAACTAGTCACCCAACAGGCTAAAATACATGTAAACATAGATGTTGAACTCTCAAGGCTTTTTGATTGATTATATGTTACTGATTGTCTGTAATAGATGTCAACTTGTTATTATGAGGTAAAGTTGGATTCCTATTGGCCATAATACATTTCACTCTGGTCAGAAAAATGCAGAAAAAATAAATAAATATTGGTGGACATTCTCTCACATCATCATCTTTAGTCCAAATTAACCTAATTTAAGCTTGTGCTATGGAATCAAAACGACTGATAGACAGACATACTTATACTTAATAATATTACTAAATACATACATATAATACGTAGAAAACACCCAAACTCTGAAACAAACATTTGTGGATCACAGAAATATTTGGACCGAACCGGGAATCTAACCCAGGACCTCAGCGTGGCAGGCGGTTACACTACCGAATGCGCCACCGAGGCAGTCGACTTTTAGGTCGGAAACTATCTCAATTTGTAATATTTACGCACCTTAGACAGACATCACGCAAATAAAGTTTAATCTCACCTTTAATGTAATTACTTCCATCCAATATAACGACGTTATCCTTGCCGATGAGTTTTAAAGCTTCTGATTTCAAGTACCCCCTGATTCTCTTTTCCTTTTGGGAGTCCAAATAGGCTGAATTCTTCTCATAACCTAACTTTCGAATGGTTTCGTCTTCAGAAACTATATCGACGTTCTTCTGATGTTTATTTTCAAAGAAATCTTTCAGTTCATTAGCTCTTGTAGTTTTACCACTAACTGGTGTTCCACATATTATAATTAAGGGCATTTTAGCGTCTCGTAGCCGTAGGATAAAAGTGTTCTGTGCTCGTAGCGGAGCGAAGAATAGAATCTCAATTTATTTACACATACACAGCTGACATGACATCTGACATCGGACATCACACTGGCAGTAGTGGCAGAGTGGCAGTGACAGTGACAAGTGACAGCACAGTAAAAAAAGTCATTACTTTTTTATTGGAAAGGTTTTGGCCCGGTCTTATGTAATATCGATGCCTTACTTTCTCAACCTCGTATCTCAAAAAATTCAACTTTTCAGGAGACAATAAAAACCGCCTATCTTTTTATACTTTGAATTTTTTAAAATAATTTTAATGCAGCTATTTAGACAGAGATTACAGCTACGTCTATAGATGAAATAATCATTAATTTCTTTTCTAGTTTTAGCATGAAATGCATTTTAGAAGATACGAGTTTGCTGAATAGTCATTTAACTTCATTCTTGTAACTTGATATACAAGTTACTTGTTTGCTGCATTCATTTCCATACTAAATCACACAAACACATACACACATACCTGGACTTGATCATGCCCTTATCAATATGTCAATACACCTTTATCCCCAAAGGGATAGGCAGAGGCAAAAAAAATAGATTTTAGCCCACATGAGCCAAATTGCCGTGTTAAAATGGCGAAGGTTGTCACTGTTGTAACCCTGTTAATTCTAAATTATGCAATGAAAACGCTTGGCTATTTAAAATAAATGTTTATAATAATAATCTGGGCATCCTCTCCCTTATAGACCCTCTTGCTTGCCCTATTATAAGCTACTTTGAAGCGGAGCTCGTTCGTGCCCTGCACCCCTCGAGTTCTGATACAGGCCTTGTTTCTGATGGACAGCTTTGGCGTAATCACACCCGAAGGGGTGAAATTTTGGAAGTTGGCGACATCAGTATTATGGATAATACACTGGATTCAATAGCAACTGCTGAGGCACTATCCGATGAAGCCTTACATAGACGCATAGTAATCGCAGCGTCTATTTCAGTTTGCCAACGTGTTGTGCCATAATCGCCGCGTCATTTTTACTGCACGTGCAGAAGATAACGCTTGCAGATCTGATCCTGGGAGAGAGCGATCGGGTGGTCGGTGCGTCCCTCTAAATTGGTCTTGGGAGACAGCAGCACTCAGTGTAGTTGCCTCTGAAATTCCTCAGAAACATAAGGGCAGCGTTCGGTAACCGTACCTCCACCTCATCAGCCCCTCGCTGAAGTTCTGAAATGATCTGGTTGTCTGTTTCCCCCTTTTTTTTTGTTTAACGTAAGGGAATATCCTCATGGATGTTATGCTGGACTTCTACCGACACTAAAAATCCTCACGTAACGCCCAACAGCCTATGGTTGGGAGTCCCGGGTAAACCCTCGGAAGGATGTCACAGGACAATGTCTGTTTCCCCATTGTGGGATCGGTAGACCAACATGTAGTCTGGTAGAATCATGGATTCATGATCTACGTGTAGCTAAAAGACGGAGAAAGAAGGGTCTGCTAGGCACTGCAGACGGTGAAAGCAAATAAGGATATTGAGCCCGGGTGTGCGCGTTCATTAGGGAGGACCCTAATGAACGCGCACACCCGGGCTCAGCTTTATCTCGAAATTGCTCCGACGGCGTATATGCGTCTCGATGAGGAACCTAGAGAATCGTAGCCATGTTAATACGATGGAAGACGGCGTCGTTTATTACATAAACGTGTGATACTGAGTTTCAATGAAAAGCCTTGTAAGTTATAGGATAGGTAAAGTTACGTTTGGTCGTGCACCTGCTGCGAAATGTATTCCCTCTTGTATATCGTGTCACTGCCTTTTTAAATTTCAAATTAGATACACATAATAAGAACAGTTTCTTTTATAAAAACTTGTACTTTTAAACTTTAAAAAAAAAAATGTTTTTAGTGGATGGTTGGTTCGACTCAAAGACCGACGTAAAATAATTGATGCTCTCGAAATATCAGGTGGAGACAGCTACAAGTCCTTTGGACAGCATTTAGGACTATCATCTTGTTCTTGTAGGAACTAAAATTCAAGCAGAGATTATCATCGAATGTGTACGAGTACGAGTAGATACGAATCCTCAGATATTTTGCACAAGTTATTCGAAACGAACCGGCTTGTTATCTATAGGCATGTGCAGGGCAAAGGATCGTGGGGGCTGTTGTAACCATTCATAATACTATCAACCACGACTCCTCTTCCAAGAGTAACGATTAAGAAAAAGAACTATTAGGTAAATTAGACTCACAAACCTGCATCTATAGTATCGTTGTCAAAATTAAATTAATTTTCTCTAAGTAAAACAACTTCGATCACAACAGCAATGCAAGAAACGAAATGACTTTCACACTTACTAATTGCTATAAAGTTCTTTAAAGCAGATAGACCTGCGGTCAATATCCTGCGCCCTACGGGTTCAATTAGATTCTATTATGGAATTAATGCAATTTTTTACAAAATTTATTGATACTACAGGTGCGGCAACCTCGTATCTCGCGGACGCGGTAACTTAAACGGAACACTTAGCCACGAAATAACATTCACAACCACGTATATAAAAGATACAAGTTTGACACAGTTATGAAAAGAGAAGTAAAAGAGATACCAGAATGATTTTTATTCATTTTCATGCGATAGACACGGCATATCGAGTTAAGAGTCCGCTGAGGTTATAGAGCGAAATGAGAGCAATCGATTGATAGTGAAAAAGCAAAATCCCTATTTTCTAAGATACGAGGTTGAGAAAGTAAGGCATCGATATTTTACATTAATGTATTTATTCTTTTTAATATAATATTCAACCTAAAATGTAAAATAACCATATATATCTTTACGTAATAGTTCTCATGGTTGAAAATTATAAGAGGCATGGAGAAACATTGCGACATGGGCCATATTTTGCCTTGATCATCTATCTACAAACGACTGAGTTATGTTTCGCAGTTGAACATTGTTAACTTTGACCGTTAGTCAAAAGTTAACGGTTTTCATCAGGTCAGGCCTTAAGCTAATTTGCCCTCTTAACCTACCGTCCATCCAAAGCACTGTATTAATACAGATCAGTGCAGTCTGTCGCAACTACGTACAAGCAAAAAAATGTATGAAAATTGACCAAATTGTAATGGCGACTATATGTGTCTCACTCAATTACTCTATCTGCCTCGCTCGTTCCTTGAGGAAATGTCATCTGTCTGTCACTGTAGATGTCAAGTTTATATTCGTTATTTTCAATTTATTTTTCTCTGAAAGATATTATTGAAATAATTGAGATAATAGCTTATTTTTGCTATCAATTCGTTCTCTATATTATATTCTCTTGTGTTTGTTCTACATAGTTTATCGAATTATGCATTATAAAAAGTGTGAAATATGGGGTTTAAAATCTGGAAGAAAAGACGGCACAAAACGGTTTTTCATGGCCAGATTTCCTATGGATGAGCTTCGGTGAGTAGTATATTATTAAATCTATCAATGGTTCATAGGTTATATGGGTGAAAACAATGAAAATTATATATTGTATAATCGTTAGGAAAATAGTATGGTAGTAGTTTTGCAATTACTTATATATCGATGTTTTATTTTTAGTTTTAAGGAATGGGTGAAGGAAACAGGAAACGAGGATTTAGCTTAAACATATACCCATAGAGAAACTCCACCAGTTAAAATTTGTTTGCGGAAAACATTTTACTGACAAAGATTTTAGGAAAAAAAGGACGCAGTTAAAGAAACTTGCAGTTCCATCAATAAGACTCACTGCCAAGCCACTTAACACAAAAATATGTTAAAAAAAACACAAGAATAATTGTCATTATTTTTGTTTCAGCCAATTACCATTATTTACCATGTGTATAAAGTGAGTGGTACAAAGTGATTAAAGACGAAGGCAATAATGAAGCAAGCATCCTAATATTTAGTATTCAAAAGTGTCAATATTATATACAGTCACTACAGCGAGCTGCAGAATTGATTGAACAGACAAATTTAATTCAAAATAAAATTGCTTGATTAATGGATTTAGCTAAATAATCACCATCAACATAACAAAAGTTTGGTGCCACTTCAGAAATCATGGCTACATATCTATAACTCGTACGATAAAAAATATTAAAAATAACAAAAATATTGTAATTATCTCATTATTTTGTTTCAGCTAATTACTGTACTTTAGTGATTTAAGACGAAGGCAATAATGAAGCAAGCGTCCTAATATTTGGTAATTAAAAAGGGTCATTATGATACACAGTCAGAAGTCAGAATAAGGCGCTGAAATTACAAATATTGTTTTTTTAAATAAATATAATAATATTTTATGAACTTATCATTTCACAACCAAAACTGAGCCTATACTAGAAGTAAAGACCACTGCATTTATCGATGTCGATAAATATAGTATCGATATCGATAAATATAGTATACATCACTATTTTACCCTAATGTTGGCAACTGTATGTGTTAAAGTTGTTAGGTTGGCTACTGTCAGTTGATCATGGTTTGACATTTCGTAAGACTATTTCGCACTATGGAAGTCCCGTCTCTTCTTACGTAGTATTGTATTCTCTTTGGATCAGTGATCCAAAGTTATTCCGTAATACCTATATACTTTTCCAAAGAGCAATCGATAGTGACAATTATCACTGTCATAAATTATCAAGTAAATATTATGCTTTCAAAATGTTGCGAGTATTTTACTATCTCGAATTGCTGTTATTGCTTAGAAGTGAAATTCGGCTGTTATATTATGACCATATTTTCCATAATGCTCATGGTGCCTTGCATATGTGGCGAACTTTACCACTGTTACGACATTTCAATAGAAATGATTAAAATAACAATATTCAGCTCTGGAGTAATGTTCGTGCTTTCAGTTTTGAGTTCACTCTACTTCATTTTCGGGCTGTGTATGGATAGAGTTTATGCAAATTGTGTGTATATGATGACGTTTTTTCTAGCCATGGTTGCAACTTCGTGTTCAATTGCCGTTGTAGCGATCTATAATCCGATAAAGCACCACTGTCCAGACCCATTTGCACTCGCTATGATATGCTGTGTCCAGATTTTCCTACAAATTTATTGTACACTAATTGTGAATGGTAATAGAATAAACGAAATAAAACGGCTAAAGAATCGTCAAGCTAAACCAGGATGTAAGTTGGGGTCATGCTTTACGTAGACTTGTAACTGTGGTTACCTCTCCAACATGGCTTTTGAAAAGACTACCCACCCACTACAACTAGTTTAAGTAAAATGTGTGTCTAATTCAACCAAATGTGTTTTATTGCAACTGAATCATACTCCCAATTTAAAACAAATCTCTAAAAGCGTTTATAAGTTTCAATGCAAGGGACTTCTGAAAGTTCTTGAGCCTCCTGGCCTCATTCGCAAGCTAGTGTTGCACACGCAATTTGAAGTAGCATTGATTTATTATTAAAACAACGCGTAAATAGAATCTTTAAACTGCACTTGGCGTAGAAGCAGGGCTGAGTTTACGATAACAGGCAATGCGATGTTCGGGACCCTTTCCTTTACCAACTTCATACTTTTTAGGGTTCAATAGTCGAAGGTCAAAAACGGGGCCCTATAACTGAGACTCCGCGGTCCGTCTGTCACGAGGCTGTGCCTATCTCATGAACCACGATAGCTAGCCAGTTAAATATTCGACACATGATGCATATCTGTTGCTGCTATAAAAACAAATATTAAAAATGGCGATGTGACGCTGTTAATAAACGCGTCGCGACGCTGTTTTATAAGGCGTTGGACGCAGTTATACCAGACGTTTGACACTTTTATAGAAGGCATCGTGACCCTGTTATCAAACGCGTCACGAAGATGTTGTAAATAGCGCCGTGACGCTGTAATAAAAAGTGTCCGAAACTGTTACAAAAGGCATCGCGACGCTGTCATAAATAACGTCACGACGCTGTTGTAAAAGGCGTCGCGACACTGGTATGAAAAATTTCCGTCGCTGTTATAAGAGGCGTCCGACGCTACTAGAAAAGTTGTCTGGCACTGTTATACAAAGCTTCATGATGTTGTTATAAAAGGCGCCGCGAAGCTTTTATTAAGCGCGTTCGTTTTGTTATAAATGGCATCATGCTGCTGTTATTATATGCGTCGCGACGCTGTTATAAAAGGCGTCCATCGCTGTTATAAAAGACGTCCGTCGCTGTTATCAGAGGCGTCCGGCGCTGTTATCGGAGGCGTCCGGCGCTCTTATAAAAAGTGTCTTGATTAGCACTGTTATAAATAGCGTCATAATGTTCTTTTATAAGGAGCTGGGACGCTTTTATTAAATGCGTCCGACGCTGCTTTAAACCGCGTTGTGACGCAGTTATTACAGGCGTCGCGACGCTGGTATAAAAGGCTTCCGATATTTTTATAAAAGGCATTCAAAACTGTTATTAATGGCGTCTTGACGCTGTGGTAAAGAGCACCCGACACTGATATATAGGAGGCTTCCGACGCTGTTATAAATGACGTTGCGACGCTGTTATAAAAGGCGTCTGACAATGTAATAAGTCCGACATTGTTATAAAAGTGGTCTGGCACTGTAATACTTAGCGTCATGTAGTAGTTATAAAATGCGCCGCGACGCCTTTATAAAATACGTTCTACGCTGTGAAAAATAGCGTCGTGACACTCGTGACACTGATATAAAATGCGTCTAAAGCTGCTATAAACGGCGCCGTGACGATATTGTGAAAGGCGTCGCGACGCTGCTATAAAAAGAGTCTTACACTGTAACGTAAATACACGTTACCTTGTGTAAAATAAATAATTATCTATAAAAACCCTTATAATTTAATACTAGCAACAAACTTACCTAACAAAACCTACACTAAAATAATTTAAATAGCCTAAATATTATGTACAAACAGTATTTACAATCTATACTAATTAAATAAAAATATTAAAACTAAAAAACAATAAAATATCAAACCCAATGCAATTATTTCATTGACTTATATCCTTGACTGTACCGGGCCATCGGATTCTATTGTGTTCGCGTTGCCTCCTTGCTAGAACGTACGATCCTTACGTCACAAACCTGCACGGGCGACATTGAATGACCGCAGCCTAGGGCGCGGCCTTCTCAGTCGGCGAAAAAGTGACTTAGCGGTTGCACGTACTGCGCCCCGATACTAAGTGCCAACCACGTCCGCACGTAATTGTGGATTCAAATTTAGTTACTTTTGCAAACTTGGTAATCTGCCTGTCAGTGATAATAATAATATTATTAGTCGACTGTTTAACCAAAAATAGGAATTTTAACCCCGGATTGGGTAAGTGTCTAACATATTTTGTAACATTGCTAGGAAATGCTCACTATTCTAGTACCTACCTGTATATAATGTAAACAAATGTACATTTCGCTATGCTAGTTTTGCATCCCATAGTAAATACCTAATTGTGAATCGATCCTGATTTAAAAAATCATTCACCATCATTTAATTTTGCAATACATGACTATCCATGACCCGCTCTGATTGCTACACTGCACTGCACCTTCCGCATGGCAAACTTCCCAAGCGCTTAACGCGGGACATCGTCACCATCACCATCACCATCTGACATCATCGGTGTCGCTTATCGCGGCTATATTTGGGACATAGCTTGACTGGTTCCATTGTTTTAGGGTCCAAGATTTGGGCTTGGAACCTGCGCTACCTACTTACGGACCGCGGTCCAGTCCCCGGCTCCACAACACCAGCCCCAGCGACGACCTTCCACGTAGCCGACCAGCGGAGCTGCTATCGTCGCATCGCGCACGGGAAGTACCGCTACCGGAGCAAAATTGACGGGCCTTTACCACCCACGACCTTCGTTCGTCCTTTTTTTTTTGTAAATAAAATTTGCTAGCTAAGTACTCCATTAGTTTAATTTAACCGAGTACCTACGCTACAGTGGCGCCCAACGTGGGGCGTTCGCTTGTCTTCTTTCGATTTCGAGATTAAACACCGGCGCGGCGTAGATAACGTTATCCCTGATGCTCTTTCAAGAGCCGTTCCTGTCAGCGCTATTTACACAGCCAACTCTTATAAGAATACTGCTGACACATGGTATAAAGATGTTTTTAACGGCGTATTAAATTCAGCTAAAAATTACCCTAATTTTCATATTAAAAACAACTCGCTGTACCGTCTGACAAAGAATAAGCATGAGCTAACTTCGGAGTTCTCATGGAAGGAAGTTGTGCCTGCGGAACTTCGCGATCAAGCTATTGCCGAGAACCATAGCGAACCTACAGCTGGTCACTTAGGCGTCTATAAGACTTACCGCCGTTTGGCTCTCCGTTATTTTTGGCCAGGAATGCATAATGACGTAGTCAAATACGTAGGTTCTTGTATTAAATGTCTCGAGTACAAGCAACAAAATCACAAAACTTTAGGAGAAATGGGTCGTCCCAAGCAATGCTGTCGTCCATTCCAAATGATTTCGGTCGATCTCGTAGGTCGTCTTCCAGTTAGCCGTGCACAAAATACTTATATATTGGTAATAACCTGTTGTTTTTCGAAATTTTGCCTTATTTTCCCTATTCGAAGGCCTACAGCGGATGCCGTCGTAAAGTTATTGGAAAATCAGGTGTTTCTAGTTCACGGCGTGCCACAAACCGTGTTAATGGACAATGGCACTCAGTTTATTAGCAGTACAACAGATAATTTCTTTAAAAAATATAACGTACCGAATGTTTTTTACACGCCAAAGTATACGCCACAGATTAATACCGTGGAGAGGTATAATAGGACCATAATGACTTGCATCTCAACATTCGTGGAACATGACCATAGAACATGGGATACTTTTATTCCCAAAGTTCAATTCGCGATAAATAGTTCTGTTAATGAAGCTACTGGTTACACTCCTGCTTTCCTAGTATATGGTCGTGAACTTGTCCCATGCGGCTCTCACTACGTTGATAATGACCTAGGATCTGAGATTTTCTTTCTGCCCAGGGATATATATGCCGAAAACTTAGGATGTCTATCAAGTATCTTTGACGAAGTTCAAAAACAACTATGGCACGCCCATGTCAAAAATACCTCACAATATAATTTGCGTCCTAAATCGGCGGAATTTCAGGTGGGTGATTTTGTAATGAAGCGCACTTATGTCATTAGCGATAAAGATAAATATTTTAGCAAAAAATTGGCTCCAAAATATATAAAATGCAAGATTATAGGTAAAAAGTCACCTCTTGTTTATGTCTTAGAAAATATGCAAGCAAAGAATATTGGAACCTGGCATATTAAAGATTTAAAATTGTTCAATAATTAAAACAGACACTTAACTTAAATTACCAATTTTTACACTACTTTGCAAACTTTTAGTTACTTACCCTATCAATATTCTACCATTACTGTATTTGTTAGGTTATTTGTTCGTAGCAACAATACCCTTGCTTATAATGTACTAGGTGGCGGTGTGATTATAAAATATACACAGCTGTTGTTTAATTGCGTGACGTATGAATATTTTAATATGATAGATGATGTATGAATGAGTAAACAAATACGTAAGCGCATTTGTTACGGATTTTATTTTAGGATAAAATCCTTTCCGTGCCCTAGGGGGTAATGTAACGTAAATACACGTTACCTTGTGTAAAATAAATAATTATCTATAAAAACCCTTATAATTTAATACTAGCAACAAACTTACCTAACAAAACCTACACTAAAATAATTTAAATAGCCTAAATATTATGTACAAACAGTATTTACAATCTATACTAATTAAATAAAAATATTAAAACTAAAAAACAATAAAATATCAAACCCAATGCAATTATTTCATTGACTTATATCCTTGACTGTACCGGGCCATCGGATTCTATTGTGTTCGCGTTGCCTCCTTGCTAGGACGTACGATCCTTACGTCACAAACCTGCACGGGCGACATTGAATGACCGCAGCCTAGGGCGCGGCCATCTCAGTCGGCGAAAAAGTGACTTAGCGGTTGCACGTACTGCGCCCCGATACTAAGTGCCAACCACGTCCGCACGTAATTGTGGATTCAAATTTAGTTACTTTTGCAAACTTGGTAATCTGCCTGTCAGTGATAATAATAATATTATTAGTCGACTGTTTAACCAAAAATAGGAATTTTAACCCCGGATTGGGTAAGTGTCTAACATATTTTGTAACATTGCTAGGAAATGCTCACTATTCTAGTACCTACCTGTATATAATGTAAACAAATGTACATTTCGCTATGCTAGTTTTGCATCCCATAGTAAATACCTAATTGTGAATCGATCCTGATTTAAAAAATCATTCACCATCATTTAATTTTGCAATACATGACTATCCATGACCCGCTCTGATTGCTACACTGCACTGCACCTTCCGCATGGCAAACTTCCCAAGCGCTTAACGCGGGACATCGTCACCATCACCATCACCATCTGACATCATCGGTGTCGCTTATCGCGGCTATATTTGGGACATAGCTTGACTGGTTCCATTGTTTTAGGGTCCAAGATTTGGGCTTGGAACCTGCGCTACCTACTTACGGACCGCGGTCCAGTCCCCGGCTCCACAACACCAGCCCCAGCGACGACCTTCCACGTACCCGACCAGCGGAGCTGCTATCGTCGCATCGCGCACGGGAAGTACCGCTACCGGAGCAAAATTGACGGGCCTTTACCACCCACGACCTTCGTTCGTCCTTTTTTTTTTTGTAAATAAAATTTGCTAGCTAAGTACTCCATTAGTTTAATTTAACCGAGTACCTACGCTACAGTGGCGCCCAACGTGGGGCGTTCGCTTGTCTTCTTTCGATTTCGAGATTAAACACCGGCGCGGCGTAGATAACGTTATCCCTGATGCTCTTTCAAGAGCCGTTCCTGTCAGCGCTATTTACACAGCCAACTCTTATAAGAATACTGCTGACACATGGTATAAAGATGTTTTTAACGGCGTATTAAATTCAGCTAAAAATTACCCTAATTTTCATATTAAAAACAACTTGCTGTACCGTCTGACAAAGAATAAGCATGAGCTAACTTCGGAGTTCTCATGGAAGGAAGTTGTGCCTGCGGAACTTTGCGATCAAGCTATTGCCGAGAACCATAGCGAACCTACAGCTGGTCACTTAGGCGTCTATAAGACTTACCGCCGTTTGGCTCTCCGTTATTTTTGGCCAGGAATGCATAATGACGTAGTCAAATACGTAGGTTCTTGTATTAAATGTCTCGAGTACAAGCAACAAAATCACAAAACTTTAGGAGAAATGGGTCGTCCCAAGCAATGCTGTCGTCCATTCCAAATGATTTCGGTCGATCTCGTAGGTCCTCTTCCAGTTAGCCGTGCACAAAATACTTATATATTGGTAATAACCTGTTGTTTTTCGAAATTTTGCCTTATTTTCCCTATTCGAAGGCCTACAGCGGATGCCGTCGTAAAGTTATTGGAAAATCAGGTGTTTCTAGTTCACGGCGTGCCACAAACCGTGTTAATGGACAATGGCACTCAGTTTATTAGCAGTACAACAGATAATTTCTTTAAAAAATATAACGTACCGAATGTTTTTTACACGCCAAAGTATACGCCACAGATTAATACCGTGGAGAGGTATAATAGGACCATAATGACTTGCATCTCAACATTCGTGGAAAATGACCATAGAACATGGGATACTTTTATTCCCAAAGTTCAATTCGCGATAAATAGTTCTGTTAATGAAGCTACTGGTTACACTCCTGCTTTCCTAGTATATGGTCGTGAACTTGTCCCATGCGGCTCTCACTACGTTGATAATGACCTAGGATCTGAGATTTTCTTTCTGCCCAGGGATATATATGCCGAAAACTTAGGATGTCTATCAAGTATCTTTGACGAAGTTCAAAAACAACTATGGCACGCCCATGTCAAAAATACCTCACAATATAATTTGCGTCGTAAATCGGCGGAATTTCAGGTGGGTGATTTTGTAATGAAGCGCACTTATGTCATTAGCGATAAAGATAAATATTTTAGCAAAAAATTGGCTCCAAAATATATAAATTGCAAGATTATAGGTAAAAAGTCACCTCTTGTTTATGTCTTAGAAAATATGCAAGCAAAGAATATTGGAACCTGGCATATTAAAGATTTAAAATTGTTCAATAATTAAAACAGACACTTAACTTAAATTACCAATTTTTACACTACTTTGCAAACTTTTAGTTACTTACCCTATCAATATTCTACCATTACTGTATTTGTTAGGTTATTTGTTCGTAGCAACAATACCCTTGCTTATAATGTACTAGGTGGCGGTGTGATTATAAAATATACACAGCTGTTGTTTAATTGCGTGACGTATGAATATTTTAATATGATAGATGATGTATGAATGAGTAAACAAATACGTAAGCGCATTTGTTACGGATTTTATTTTAGGATAAAATCCTTTCCGTGCCCTAGGGGGTAATGTAACGTAAATACACGTTACCTTGTGTAAAATAAATAATTATCTATAAAAAACCCTTATAATTTAATACTAGCAACAAACTTACCTAACAAAACCTACACTAAAATAATTTAAATAGCCTAAATATTATGTACAAACAGTATTTACAATCTATACTAATTAAATAAAAATATTAAAACTAAAAAACAATAAAATATCAAACCCAATGCAATTATTTAATTGACTTATATCCTTGACTGTACCGGGCCATCGGATTCTATTGTGTTCGCGTTGCCTCCTTGCTAGGACGTACGATCCTTATAGTCCGAGAGCTGGCACGAAGTTTTGGGTAGGTATTTGAGGCAAGCTGAAAACTTGTCAGATACCTCTCCTAATATATCCCAACTCGGAATTGCAGACCTGGCTGGTGAGTAGCGGGGCTAAATCAACCCCTAAATTTTTTAAAATATTATTTTATTTTTCCAAAAAATATATTTGAGGCACTACGCAATTTATATATGTTGCAGTGTAATACTTAATGAATACGAAAAAAAATAAGCCAGATAATTTAATCGGGGTTTTAACATTGCCAGACGCGTGCAAAAATATTTTGCAAAAAATTATAAAAAATGTTTTTGAGGCAGCTTGAAATTTTAATGGAGCGTTATTTATAAGTAAAAAATAAGATTACCAAAAAGACAGATCGTTTCGGTGGGGCTTTCTACCTGCCAGGTGATCAAACAAATAATGAATGGGTACGAGCCTGTAGTGCTATAGACAAGCTGTAGTGTGAGAGAGAGAGCGCATAACGACAGCTGTCTTTGTTCTTGCTTGCCGCGTTACTTTTGGCTCTGGTGAGGCCACGTGACTTACAATAACCCATGAGGTTTAAATTTATTTCATCAAAAACAATACAGATATCACTTAAAATATTAGGATTACAGTAATTCAGTCATTGTAGGCACATATAATATTTTTTTTTTCTATATCAAAGTAATAAAAGCAGTACAAACGTTAATATCTTACAATTCATGGTTTAACTTACACTTGACTAAAGTAATGGAATACCTATCAGCTACGGCAAGAAGTTGTTACAGTGTATTATCAGATCCTTGTCTGAACTAGGATGTTAATTCTGTGTCTCAGACGTTCATCTGACTAAGCAAACAAGAGAGCACATTATAATACTAATAATATATAATAATAAATAATACTAATAATATATAATAATAATAAAACTACAAAAAATCGTAGAACATACATGGGGGTTAAATCGATAGGTATGGAACCCTGCTACCAGCTAGTGGCGGCTTGACACCCTAAAAGAAACACCGTGTATAATTTATTATTATTCCTATTCCGAAATATGTTTAATTATGTAATTTTAAACATTTAAAAAATTAAAAGATAAATAAAATAAAACGGGTTGTATAAAATATGGAATAAAATTAGTTTGACCAAATTATAAGTAGGTTATAAGTAGGTTTACATTAACTCAATATCTCTAAAATGTTAATAAATGAATAGAATTTATTTCAGTTTTATTTTATACTTGAAATAATTGTACTACTGGAGAGTTATTATATTTTTATAAACCTGGGTTTGCGATTTTTTTATTTTAATTATTGCTTTTTTTAATACGTAACGTCCATAAATCAATACAATCTCTTTTACGCAGATTGTTTTTAGTAGAAATTCAGAAAATTTAATATTTTAACTCCGAAATTTTAACTAGAAACCTCATGGGTCGCACGTGGCTTCGCCAGAGCTAATAGTAACGCGGCAAGCAAGAACGTAGACAGCTGTCATTATGCGCTCTCTCACACTCCAGCTTGTCTATAGCACTACAGGCTCGTACCCATTCATTATTTGTTTGATCACCTGGCAGGAAGAAAGCCCCACCGAAATGATCTGTCTTTTTGGTAATCTTATTTTTTACTTATAAATAACGCTCCATTAAAATTTTAAGCTGCCTCAAAAACATTTTTTATTATTTTTTGCAAAATATTTTTGCACGCGCCTGGCAATGTTAAAACCCCGATTAAATTATCTGGCTTATTTTTTTTCGTATTCATTAAGTATTACACTGCAACATATATAAATTGCGTAGTGCCTCAAATATATTTTTTGGGAAAAAAAAAAAATATTTTTAATAATTTAGGGGTTGATTTAGCCCCGCGACTCACCAGCCAGGTCTGCAATTCCGAGTTGGGATATAATGGGAGAGGTATCTGACAAGTTTTCAGCTTGCCTCAAATACCTACCCAAAAATTCGTGCCAGCTCTCGGAATATTACGTCACAAACCTGCACGGGCGACATTGAATGACCGCAGCCTAGGGCGCGGCCATCTCAGTCGGCGAAAAAGTGACTTAGCGGTTGCACGTACTGCGCCCCGATACTAAGTGCCAACCACGTCCGCACGTAATTGTGGATTCAAATTTAGTTACTTTTGCAAACTTGGTAATCTGCCTGTCAGTGATAATAATAATATTATTAGTCGACTGTTTAACCAAAAATAGGAATTTTAACCCCGGATTGGGTAAGTGTTTAACATATTTTGTAACATTGCTAGGAAATGCTCACTATTCTAGTACCTACCTGTATATAATGTAATCAAATGTACATTTCGCTATGCTAGTTTTGCATCCCATAGTGAATACCTAATTGTGAATCGATCCTGATTTAAAAAATCATTCACCATCATTTAATTTTGCAATACATGACTATCCATGACCCGCTCTGATTGCTACACTGCACTGCACCTTCCGCATGGCAAACTTCCCAAGCGCTTAACGCGGGACATCGTCACCATCACCATCACCATCTGACATCATCGGTGTCGCTTTTCGCGGCTATATTTGGGACATAGCTTGACTGGTTCCATTGTTTTAGGGTCCAAGATTTGGGCTTGGAACCTGCGCTACCTACTTACGGACCGCGGTCCAGTCCCCGGCTCCACAACACCAGCCCCAGCGACGACCTTCCACGTAACCGACCAGCGGAGCTGCTATCGTCGCATCGCGCACGGGAAGTACCGCTACCGGAGCAAAATTGACGGGCCTTTACCACCCACGAGGCCACGACCTTCGTTCGTCCTTTTTTTTTTGTAAATAAAATTTGCTAGCTAAGTACTCCATTAGTTTAATTTAACCGAGTACCTACGCTACAGTGGCGCCCAACGTGGGGCGTTCGCTTGTCTTCTTTCGATTTCGAGATTAAACACCGGCGCGGCGTAGATAACGTTATCCCTGATGCTCTTTCAAGAGCCGTTCCTGTCAGCGCTATTTACACAGCCAACTCTTATAAGAATACTGCTGACACATGGTATAAAGATGTTTTTAACGGCGTATTAAATTCAGCTAAAAATTACCCTAATTTATAACACAATGATGTTTAGTGTTACTCACCAACTAGCGCGAGGTAGCTATGCAGAGAACTCTTTCCCAGGGCTCCTTACTACAGAGATTCCAGTGTGCGTGCAAAGGTAGGCTAGGGCTCTAACGAAAACAGACAATAGGGTGTACACACATATATCTATTAAGAACACAGCACGCTACAGAGACACACAGAGAGCTTATTCGCTGTTAGACACAAATATCACAGATACACAGTAAAATAGTCTGGGCTTAGGTACTAATACTACTAGACTACACATAAGTAGTGGATCTACTGGCCTGCAGTGTGAGCTGAGTGAGAGTGACTGGCTGTTGTTACTGCCAGGTGATGACGGCAGATACCTCTCACATGAGAAGCTCGTGTAGTCCGCACTTCCACGTTGTCGTACCACGTGCAGCCCACTAACTTATAGGTGCGGCACCAAATATCTCAACCGGCAACTAGCCCCGTAGTAAAAAACCCTGTCATGACAAGTAAACGACAAATGAAATAATTGACATCGCGACCGACGAAATTCGAACCGCTTAGCAAACAAGAAATGACACTCACCGGTATCCCGGGTGTAGGTTGACACAGAGTCCAACTCCTTCCGAGGAGAATCAGTAAACTCAGAATAATTCCTTAACAGGTCCTCATGTTGCAACTAACAACCTCCAAAGAAAAATTGAGGCGTGCCACTCAAGAGTAATATCAAACTCCCTCGTCCTTAGCCGATCTTAAAAAGAGACTTCGAACTTTGTCTCAGGGCTTTATCCCCTCTCTCACGTGGAATCGTCTCGAATTTCATCTAAAACCTGCTTTCATTGAATGCAAAAACGATTCGTCACTGATCCTTATGACATCCTGTCATTCTGACAGCAGAAATGTCACCACTGACAACCGATTAAAAAAAGATAACTCGATAAGGCTGCTTTCACATCCTGAATACTGCATCTATAGAAAATAAATGCTACAACCACCCCCCCTTTAATAGTATTTCCTGCGGATATGACACGCTGGAAATACACAATAAAGAAAACAGAAAAGTACTGACTAATAAACAAAGACAACCAGCTAGGTCCTTCAAACACCAGCTGACTACGACCATTACAATACCAAAGAAAGATCCTCCTATGTACCTAACTAGACACTGACTCGTGTACCGGTTAGGCTAAGTAACTAGAGTCTAATGCCCTTCATAGAAAACGAATGCTCCCTTTACTCACTGCCGATACCCTAACACTACCCAAGCTCTCAGGATATTGTAGAGTACTGAGAAGCGAATGAGAGAAAAACGCTCGGTGCGGTGCATAGAAGAAACTACAACGTGACAATTTAAAGTCACGTACACATATAGAAATACAAACAAAAGATTAAAATAGTCTTACATAATGATCACATAGCACTGGTTTAATAAACTAGAGAAACAGTGCTATGTAGTTACGTTAGGTATTGGAGACTGCTCCTCCTGATACTTCAGGATGTCCTTGATATGGTACTCCCCAAGATCCTTACCGTCCAGATCTGACAGCCTATATACTAAAGGGGATCGTTTAGCAGTCACCACACATTTAAGGAACTTAGGAGCTAGCTTAGAAGTAAAATTCTTGGCCTTGTTGGACAGGTAGAACGTGCGTTTGTAAACTATCTGTCCCACTTTCAGCTCTACATGCCTTTTTCTGAGGTTGTAATACTTTTCATTACGCTGGTGGGCAACGTTCAAATGTTTCCTCACCTGGTCGTAAATGCGTTGTATTTCTCTCAGCTTGACACCGAAGGCTGATGGATCGTCTACAGAGACTGAAGTAGGATGGCACGCGATATCTGTCTGCCTGTACAGCACTCCATCCCCAATAAATTCCCTACCATGTACCAAAAAGTAAGGGGTGAAACGAGTTGCTTCGTTAACTGCAGTGTTTAAAGCACACTGTATCTCAACCAAGAACTGATTCCAAGACTTGTGTTGTGACTTCACATAGCATGAGATCGCTTGAACCACATTGCGAATAGCTCGTTCCGCCTGATTAGTTTGGGCATGATACCTAGGGTTATAATATATATTAGGTACATTGTATTTAGCCAACAGATCCTTAAATGGCTTACTCACAAACTGAGGGCCATTATCCATGTAAATAGTCTTGCAGACTCCGTGCACGAGAAACACACTCTTCTCTATGAACCTCGCGACTACAGCGCCTGTGGCAACCCGAACAGGGCACAACATGACGTATTTGCTAAAGTAGTCGGAGACCACGATCAGGTGTACGTTTCTATTGCTCGAAGTGGGAAAGGGACCAAGCAGATCGACAGAGATAGCTTCGAATGGCTTCGAAACCCGCTTCGGGCTACCCATTAGGCCGGGACGAGACGTATTTACGGGTTTGTACTGCTTGCATGTTTCGCAATTCCCAACATATTCTTTGACGTCCTCGTACATCTTGGGCCAGTAATAATTTAGGGCTAACCTTTTATGTGTCTTCCAAACGCCACCATGGGCACTAAGTGTGTCATCGTGGTACTTAGAGAGCAGGGGCAAGCGATCCTCCTGAGGTACCACCAGCTTCCAGTCAAAGTCTGAAGTCAAAGAATATTTATTTTTAGTTAACCTATATAGAAGGTTGTCACGAATGTCATAATTTGGTGACTTCCTAGGGTTCTTCCGAACACTATTCATGGTGTGGTCATACCACGGGTCTTTAGTGGGTACTGCATCGAGGGAATCAATTTTGATACGAGACAGAGCATCAGGTACAACGTGGTCTTTACCTTTTCGATGCTCTATGTCAAAGTCGAATTGACTGAGCCTCATACTCCAACGTGCTAGACGACCCGTGGGATTTTTCAGTTTATGGAACCACAGAAGAGATGAATGATCCGTGACGACCGTACATTTTTGGCCTTCGACGTACTGTCGAAATTGTTCCAAAGCGAAAATCACGGCCAGAAGTTCTCGCTCAGTTGTGCTGTAGTTCACCTCGTTCTTGTTGAGAGAACGGCTACAGTAGGCGATAGGGTGCTCAACACCATCGTGAGTTTGTGTCAGTACAGCAGCAACTGAGTAAGCTGACGCGTCACTAAGAATGCGGAAGGGCATCTCAAAGTTAGGCATTTTTAATATAGGGGCAGAAACCAAGGCTGACTTTAGCAGGTTAAAGGACTGTTCAGCCTCAGGGGTCCATTCGAACTTAAGGTTCGTAGAAGTGAGTTTGCACAGAGGTTTACTAATCTTCGAGAAGTTGTTAACAAAGCGACGATACCAGCCGGCCATTCCCAGAAATCTCTTAACCTCCTTAGGGTTAGAAGGGGTGGGATAGTTGAGGATAACCTCAACTTTACCCGGGTCTGTCCGTAAGCCATGTTTGTCCACATAATACCCCAGGTATTTGAGTTCACTCCGACAAAAGTGGGATTTTTTCATGTTAATTGTTAGGCCAGCATCCTTGAGTTGCTGATAGACTCTATGTAAGAGCTCTACATGCTCCTCAAAGGTGCTGGACACACAGACTATGTCATCCTGAAACGCAAATACCTTGTTGTCGAACTCGGGACCAAACAGACGGTCCATGAGGCGTTGCATCGTGGCACTGGCCCCGACAAGACCGAAGCACATCGAATTGTATTGGAATAATCCTCTCCGGGGAACCGTAAAAGCAGTCTTCTCAGCAGACTGGGGTGAGTCGAATGGAATCTGCCAGTAGGCCGCACTCAGATCTACAGAGGTTAAATACTTAGCATTATTAAGATGGTCCAAGATTTGATTGATATAGGGTAAGGGGTAGGCGTCACTCTTTGACACAGAGTTCAGCTTGCGAGAGTCCAAGCACAATCTGAGGTCGCCGTTCGCCTTCTCCACCATGACCACTGGAGAGTTCCAGGCGGACTGAGACGGGGACACTACTCCCATCTCCAGCATTCGGTCCAGCTCGGCTTCCAGGGCCTTCTGCTTAAGGGGAGAGAGCGGATAATAACGCTGCTTGATCGGCTTGCTGTCACCAGTGTCAATGACATGGTGCACAAGTGAGGTCCGACCTAAACCCACCTTATCAGTGTTCAACGAGTCGAATTTTTCAATGACCTCGTTGATTACACACCTTTGTTTAGTTGTCAAGTTGTCGTAATCCTCGAGGCCACCGTTAAGGGACACAGACTCTATAGGATTATTATCACTAAAACTATCAAGGCTAATATTTTGTAAAATTAATTTATCACTTAACTTAAATTGTTGCCAGAAATCCACACCAAATATCATGGAGGTGGTTATTCCTGGGACAACATAGAACTTGACAACTCGGATAACCGAATTGTACTCAATTGGCAAAGAGATACAACCCAGACATTGCAAGTGAGTGCTGTCTGCAGTTGTAATACGAAAAGTGGGATTGATACTCACAAGATCAAAACCCAGTTCCAAGAAGATGCGGTGCGCTCCCTTAACTAGTATAGAGCAGGAGGCACCGGAATCTAGAAGGCCTAAGACATTTAAATTTAAAACCTTAACAACTAGATACGGTCTAATGTCACTATCCCGTTTAGGAAACAGGACCTTATCAGAAATAGACTCAGATACAGAGTAATGCACAGAGTTCCTAATAAGGCCCTGGCCTACGCGTTTTTTGACTTGCTAGTACAGTGTGAGCAGTCTGGGGTCTTGACTCCTTTGAGACCACACCGGAAACACACCAGCTCCCTTGACTGTGTGCAGCTGTATGCAGTGTGACCGCCCCCGCCGCAACGAAAGCATTTGCGATCGTGGGGGGTAACCGGCGTCTCCACTGCAGACACCTGCTTAGCGGGCTTTTGTACACCTTTGTTCTTAAGCTGGTGTAAGTCAGATGAAATCTCAAACTTGTCAAGAGCAGGCTCATGGAAAGCGTCTGCCCTAGTACGCGCAAGCTCCAAGCGCTTACCCAAACGTCTCAAGTCATCTACAGAGTTGACATCATGCAAGGCCAGTTCCTTCATGTAGTCAGGTCTAATGTTGTGCATGAGGATGTCCAGCTGTTCCTCACTGGGCATTTTACATGACAACCTTGAAAACATGGCTTGCATTGTACATATATAGTTAACCAAGGACTCAGAGCGGGCTTGTGTACGCTGTCTTATCTCGTTCCTGAGGCGGTAATCATAATCAGGAATATCGAAGGTATCTCTAAGCTCACTAATAAGATCCTCATATGAGATGAAGTTAGCTTTGTTTGTACGGAACCAAGACAAAGCCGGTCCATCCAACAGGTCGGAGAAAGCCATAAGGAGTCTAGGCTTAGTAACCTCCCGAGCACATCTAAGTTCCTCTAATCTCTCTAAAAACACACGTACACAAGTAGAACCATCATATTTTAAGTTAAATGAACATAAGTTAAGGGGACGTTCTTTATACACTATGTTACATGTAGAACTATTCCTACTTGAACTAGCTCGCACCGAGCGGTCCTCTCTCACTACTGGTGAAGTATATTCCACCTGGTCACGACCCGAAGGATCATCACCATCATCATCCGAACCTTCGGATTCAGAATCACTACTGGGTTCAGCCCTAGCGATGATCTTCACTAGCCTACCACGAATATCCACCAGGTCGGGGCAATCCAGACCACAACGAGCTAACCTACTCAATAAGTAGTTGGCTCTGATAGACACCCTAAGACGACTACCCTTATTAATGAAGATGTCACCTGACTGAATAGCCTCCTCCAGCTCGGAGACTTTTGGAAGGCAGATCGAGAGCTCAGCCGATGCATCAGCGGGTACCGGAGCACTCGCTTTGATGCTACCTCGACGGACGAGTCGGTGTGCCGTTCTCAGCTCACTCCGAAGGCCAGACACTGTCGTTTCCGGTTCCACTGAAATACCCATGTGGGACAGCTCGTTAGCAAGTTCATCCTTTCTTAAATAATTAATATATTTTTTCATCTGTGCCATTATGTAAAAATTTACTTACAACAATTATAAAGATAAAATGGCACAGATAGGGATCAATTACAAAGTAAAAATGTAAATTGAGTTACAACAAAGTGTACTAAGTTAGGTAATTATGTTTCAAATTGACTTTTAGAATTTAACAAAGATTAAGGGTATACTAAGAGAGAAAAGTTTCTAAATTTTCTGATAACACTGTTCAGGTTAACATTCAAAATTACAAGGTATCAAGATACCTTCAAAAAAAATTTCGGTAGTATAGTGGTAAGTATCCCCGCCTGTCACGCGGGAGACCGGGGTTCGATTCCCCGCCGGAGAGCCAGCTCTCCCTCCGGCGTAGCTCGCGTAGCCTCTTCTTTTTTCAGGAGGACGATGAGTTTCCGAGTAGGCCGCTTGAATATCCCGGTGCGTGTGCGAATGTCGGCGATACGTATCCCGCCGTCTGGTCCCGGGTACACTCGTTCGACGGTTCCTCGGGGCCATGTGTTCCGTGGTAGGGTGTGGTCTACCACGAGCACCAGATCTCCCACTTGCAAGGGTCGTTTAGCGGTTGAAGGTTCGCCGCGAGGTACTAGCGTAGGCAGGTATTCTTGTACCCAACGGCTCCAGAAGTGATCGGCTAGTACCTGACTGGCCCGCCAAGTGCGTTGGTCGCTTTCGGTGAGTGGTCCCGCTGATGGTAGCGCGGTCGAAGACCCCAATAAGAAGTGGTTTGGGGTCAACGCTTCGGGGTCCTCTGGACTGACGCTCACATGTGTCAGTGGGCGAGCGTTCACACTGAATTCGATCTCGGTGAGGAGGGTTGACAGCACTTCCTCGGGTGGCTCCTTCTCGTGTAGAACCATTGATAGGGCTTGTTTAACGCTCCGCACCATTCTTTCCCAGGTCCCCCCTTGATTTGGCGAACCTGGTGGTATGTAACGCCAGATCATGCGTTGCCGTAGTCCCTCTTCTTGTAGCGCCGGTACCCATTCTTTGTAGGCCGCTTGCAGCTCCTTGTCGGCACCTCTGAAGTTGGTAGCGTTGTCCGAGTACATGGTCTTCGGCCAACCCCGTCGTGCAGCCATGCGTCTAAGGGCCATGATCGCTGAACTCGTGGATAGAGACGGCACAAGTTCTATGTGTATGGCGCGGGAGGTAAGGCACGTGAAGAGTGCACCCCACCGCTTCTCTCGACGACGCCCCAGTTTCACGATCATAGGGCCGAAGTAATCTACGCCGCAGTGTGAGAAGGGTCGCTGGTAGGGTTCCAGGCGTACTCGTGGCAGGTCGCCGGGGTGTGGAGTCAGTGGTTGTGCTCTACGCACCCGGCATAGCGCGCATTCTCGTTCAATGGTGCGCACTGTAGGTCTTAGATGTATAACCCAATACATCTGTCTCAGGTCGTTGGTCACACGTTCTCTGTTAGCGTGACCCGCAGAACAATGACCCCGACGTACTATGAGCCGGGCGATATGATGTCTTCCGTCTAGTATAATTGGTTTCTTCGTCTGTATCGGCGCGGTGGCTTTTGCGATGCGCCCTCTGACGCGTAGCACTCCGTCCTCCAATACCGGGTCTAATTTATACAGGCGGCTTGATTTCGAGATAGGTTGACCCGTCTTGATTCGTTGTAACTCGTCGCGGAAGCTATCTCGTTGGGCTCGTTGTAGGATAGCGCGTTCTGTTTTCTCTACGTGGCGAAGTTCGATGTTCGTAGCTCGGCGGCGACATATGTCTACGAAGGCTAGTACACGGGCCGTTGTACGTACTAGTGCTTCATATCTTGAGAACCGGTTCGGGTCGGGTATCCAGTCATCCTCTCGTTCGGGTTTGTTGTTGACGTGTAGCACTGTTTCGTCGTCGCTCGCGGTCAATGCTCCCTCCGTAGGCCATTGACCCTCTGGCAGGCGTAGAAAGTCCGGGCCGCTGAACCATCGGTCGTCGGAGGTTATGCGGGTCGAGTTGAGACGGGTCGCATCATCGGCTACGTTTCTAGAGGTAGGTATCCACCTCCACTCTTCCTTGTGGGTTAACTCGGAGATTTCACCGAGGCGGTGTGCGACGAAGGGTGTATACTTCTTCGTGTCGTTGCGGACCCAATGAATAACAGTCATTGAGTCTGTCCAGTAGACCGTTCTTGCAACTTCGACGCGGTGTTCTCTTCGTATGACGTCCGCGAGTCGTGCGCCTATGACCGCTGCCTGTAGCTCGAGGCGCGGTATGGTTTGAGCGCGTCGTGGGGCCACCTTCGCCTTCGCAGCGATGAGACAAACTTGTGTCACGCCGTCCCGTCGTTCTATGCGCCAGTACGCGGTCGCCGCGTATGCTTGTTCGCTGGCGTCACATAGTACGTGTAGCTCCCATCGGTCGTTGACCTCCGCGTTGTACCACCGGTCTATTCGCAGTTGAGTTAGGTCGGGCAGGTGTCCTAACCATGTGGCGAAAAGTTCGTTCTCTTCTTCGGGAATAGGTTCGTCCCACGTGATCTTGAGTCGCCACAAGCTTTGTAAAATGATCTTTGCTCGGATCGTGTAGTGACTCAGTAGCCCCAGTGGGTCATAAATAGACATGACCGCACTGAGTGCTTCTCGCTTGGTCGGCGTCCTCGCTCTGCTTCTGACGTCACTTGCTACGCGCTGCATGGCAGTGTTGAATCCGAGCGTGTCGTGGTCGGAATTCCAGTAGAGGCCGAGTATCTTGTTCTCGGGATCCTCCCCACCTAACGGTGTGGGCATAGTGGCGTGCAGGTTCGGTGGCACGTCGCTAAGTACGCTCTTCTTGTTGGTGCTCCATGCTCGCAGTTTGAAGCCCGCTACGGCGTGCACTTGTATTATTTCTTGTACTGCCCGCCGTGCCTCGCTCTCGGTGTCGTAGCTCGCCGCTAGGTCGTCCATGTAGTGGTTGCTTGTTATAGCTTCGAGCGCGTAGGGGTGAGAGTGAGCGTGTTTCTCGGCGTTGTGGTTTCGTACGTAGTGCGCCATAAAGGGCGAGCTGGTGGCGCCGAAGATCATGCTTGTCATCTTGTACAGACGGGGTGGGTCGGTTCTGTTGCTACCCCGCCACAGGAACAGCTGGGCTGGTTGATCGTCAGGGCGTATCTTGATTCGAAGAAACATCTCTTGAATGTCGGCGGTCACCGCTACTTGTTTCTCGCGGAATCTGAATAGTATTCCTTGTAGTGACTTCAATAGGTCCGGGCCCTCTACTAGGTGATCGTTGAGACTGACGCCGCGGCTCTTCGCTGCCGCATCGAACACTAGTCGCAACTTGCCGGGCTTGTTCGGGTTGTACACGGCGAAGTGCGGTAGGTACCAGCAGATGGCGCTGGAGGTCTCAGATCCGTCGCACGGTGTCGCGTAGCCCTTAGTGATCAGATTGTTTATTTGATCAGTGTAACTGCGGGCGAAGTCGGGTCTTGTGTCCATAGTGTGTTCGATCCTTTTCAATCGTCGGAAGGCTGCGTCGTAGCTCGGTGGTAGTCGAACGTGGTCGTCTTTCCACGGTAGTCCCACTTGATAACCTTCGCTAGTTTTCGTGAGGGTGTCGGTCACTATTTGCGTAGCTCGTAGATCTGTGTCGCTCACTCGTTGTTTGTGAGTGACGCCGAGTGCGTCGATCTTGAAGTGGCTTTCTACTAGGTCGTGTAGGCGTTGGTCGGCTAAGTCGCGTTCGGGCGTGAATGTATGCAGCACGCTGTCAACTTCGCGGATTAGGCGTCGCGGTGCGGTTCCGTGCACCACCCAGCCTAGTTCTGTTCTGGAGGCGGCTGGCTCGTTCGGTCCGCCCATACGAAGTTCTCTTGAGACTATGTACTCCCAGTGGTCTGTCCCCACTAGGATGCCGGGGCGTACAGGATCGTAGCACACTTCTTCTCTAGGTAGATCTTTCAGGTGTTCGTGTTCCAACAACGAGCTTGGGATAGCTTGTCTATGAAGTTGGAGGTTCTTGACGGTGCGCGCTCGCAGGTTTAAGTTCTTGCGGTTGCTCTTCAACTGGACGGTGACGATCTGGCTGTCCTTTTCTTGTTGGGACATGTTCACTCCCTGCAGGTTCAGTGGTTGCTGGGGTCCCTCGGCGCCGACGTCGTGTGCGAGGCGTTCGTCGATCAAAGTGACTGTAGCGCCTTCGTCCAAAAGCGCGTGAGTTCGTACCTCCCCTCGTGGACCCACTACTGTCACTGGGCACATCTTGAGTAGTACTGTTCGTTCGGTGGTCGGTCGGGTGGCCACTGACAGGACGGACTCGGTGCTTGTAGGGTTCGAGGCGGTGGTTGGGTTCTGTTGTTGTTCGGTGTGCAGTGTAGAATGATGCGGTCGCTTGCACTGGTTAACTCCGCACGGCTTGGCTCGGCATGAGAGGCGTCGGTGTTTCTTCACGATGCATTTGAAGCACAGTTTGTTTTCTTTTACGATGTTCCATCGCTGTTCGGTAGATAGTGCTTCATATTGTGGGCACTGAGGTAGCGAATGATTCTTTTCGCAACTCGGACACTTGATAGCTTGCTCCTCTTCGGTCGGGTCGGTGGTGGTGTATACAGCGGCGGTGGGTTTCCTTCTCGGGGCCGGTGTCGTCTTAGTCTCCCTCCGTGTTGCGATCGCGGCGGAGGAGCTAGTTGCGGGCGCGTAGGTGTAGCGCAGTGCTCTGTCCGCTTCACGCATGAGGAAGCGAGATAGCACGATAATTTCGGGATCTGTAGTGCCTTCTTGCTCACTCGCGTAGTCACACCATCTTGACCGGATGTGCGGGCTTAGCTTGTCCAGTACTTCTCTTGCCAGTAGCGGGTTGTGTAGGTAGCCTTGTCGACCGAGGTTTCTTAACACGTACACGATGTTCTGAAGTTTTACGGCGAAACTGTTTAATTCTGTCACCGATGATCCGGGCTTAGGCAGTCTTCTTAGGTCTTCCAACGCCTTGTCGATGATTACTTCTGGGCGACCGAAGCATTGTTCTAAGGTCCTTAGAATGATGTCAGGACTCGTGGCGGTGTGTAGGAGTGCTGACACGATCTCGCGGGCTTCTCCCTTAAGGCTGTTTCGTAGCCGTTGAAGGTTTTCCGCTGCGGATATTTGATACAGCTTCGTTGTGTCTTCAAAAGTAGCTTTGAAGGTCAGCCACTCGCTGGGTACCCCGTTGAACGCCGGTAGGTCGAGGTATCGCACCCTGGGTCGTGCCATTCTTTCTAAGGTTTCGGTCAACTGCTCTATGTGGTTTCGGGATCTCGTGGGGGTGATAGACCGGTCTCTAGCAGGACGAGGTTGTTCTTCTCGGAACCGTAGGTTTCGTTCCTCTCTTGCTTTGGTCTCCTCCCTCCGTGTGGCGAGGGGCTGTGTTCGTAGCCACTCGTCTACCTTGTTGTGATGGTCGGCGGTCTCTTCATGAACGCTTTCTTCTTCAATGTTCGAGACTTCTGCCGCTAGTCGTTTCTTGATCAACTCTGCTTCCAATTCTAGCTCCTTCCGTTTCAGGGCTGCTAGCTTTTCAGCCGCTTCTAATTCTGCCATTCGCACCTTAGCCGCAGTGCTTGCCGTGGACCTATGTGACCGAATGGACCGCCCAGGAGACGTCGTTCGTAGTCTGCCTGTGGTACCAGACGGGCCGGCGATAGGGGCGTCGATCGTAGCCCTTACCACCGTCGTCGTGTCCGTTCCGTGAAGCATGCTTGGTGAGGCTGGAGGTAGAAGCGATAGTCTTCGGCGCCGTTCTTGTTCGATCGTTCGTTGAATTTCGCTGTCTTCTCGTTCGGTGGCGTCCGCTTGACTTCTTGTGACGACCATTCTTGAGATTTGAGCTCTTCAATTCTTCCAATCCGACGATCGAAGGACCAAAAACTGTGGTGGAACTTTAGCAGGTTCGTAGCTCCACCACGGTTGGATTTTCGGTGGTTCTTGCAGTGGACTGTATGTAGGTTCTTTTGAAATTAAATTGCTCGGTTGATTTCCAGGTTTTATTCAGGATCAGGATCTTTTTTAGTTTACAATATTTCACGACAATTTTTCCATAACAAATGACAAAATGCACTTTATTATATGCGTACAGATCGCTCACAACTGTAGGGTCACGGAGCGAGTAGCGCGCGCTGGCGCGCCGCGGCCGTCGTTGAACTCGCTACAATAATATTACAATAAATACATGTGTGTGCACCACAAAAAAAGAAAAAAAGAAACACATAAAAGAAAAGACACAATAAGAAAAAGAAGTGGGTATGCCAAATAAAATCAAAAAGTTTTTCCAAAATCACAGCTATTTTAAATTTTTGAATTTAGAATTTAGTGTCTTTTCCAGCCAAAGATGTAGGTAGCTGGAAGAAGACGAAAGGGATAATTTTGTGCTTAGCTGTTAGCACCACCAATTAACGTCCTGGAGCGTCTCGGACGATACACCAGGATGGTTTCGCCAGAGGTAACCACCTATGCACACACACTAGACTGAGGCTACCGCAGAGTAGACCCAGAGATTTGCCACTACGTTGGGAGCCAATTTATAACACAATGATGTTTAGTGTTACTCACCAACTAGCGCGAGGTAGCTATGCAGAGAACTCTTTCCCAGGGCGCCTTACTGCAGAGATTCCAGTGTGCGTGCAAAGGTAGGCTAGGGCTCTAACGAAAACAGACAATAGGGTGTACACACATATATCTATTAAGAACACAGCACGCTACAGAGACACACAGAGAGCTTATTCGCTGTTAGACACAAATATCACAGATACACAGTAAAATAGTCTGGGCTTAGGTACAAATACTACTAGACTACACATAAGTAGTGGATCTACTGGCCTGCAGTGTGAGCTGAGTGAGAGTGACTGGCTGTTGTTACTGCCAGGTGATGACGGCAGATACCTCTCACATGAGAAGCTCGTGTAGTCCGCACTTCCACGTTGTCGTACCACGTGCAGCCCACTAACTTATAGGTGCGGCACCAAATATCTCAACCGGCAACTAGCCCCGTAGTAAAAAACCCTGTCATGACAAGTAAACGACAAATGAAATAATTGACATCGCGACCGACGAAATTCGAACCGCTTAGCAAACAAGAAATGACACTCACCGGTATCCCGGGTGTAGGTTGACACAGAGTCCAACTCCTTCCGAGGAGAATCAGTAAACTCAGAATAATTCCTTAACAGGTCCTCATGTTGCAACTAACAACCTCCAAAGAAAAATTGAGGCGTGCCACTCAGAGTAATATCAAACTCCCTCGTCCTTAGCCGATCTTAAAAAGAGACTTCGAACTTTGTCTCAGGGCTTTATCCCCTCTCTCACGTGGAATCGTCTCGAATTTCATCTAAAACCTGCTTTCATTGAATGCAAAAACGATTCGTCACTGATCCTTATGACATCCTGTCATTCTGACAGCAGAAATGTCACCACTGACAACCGATTAAAAAAAGATAACTCGATAAGGCTGCTTTGACATCCTGAATACTGCATCTATAGAAAATAAATGCTACAAATTTTCATATTAAAAACAACTCGCTGTACCGTCTGACAAAGAATAAGCATGAGCTAACTTCGGAGTTCTCATGGAAGGAAGTTGTGCCTGCGGAACTTCGCGATCAAGCTATTGCCGAGAACCACAGCGAACCTACAGCTGGTCACTTAGGCGTCTATAAGACTTACCGACGTTTGGCTCTCCGTTATTTTTGGCCAGGAATGCATAATGACGTAGTCAAATACGTAGGTTCTTGTATTAAATGTCTCGAGTACAAGCAACAAAATCACAAAACTTTAGGAGAAATGGGTCGTCCCAAGCAATGCTGTCGTCCATTCCAAATGATTTCGGTCGATCTCGTAGGTCCTCTTCCAGTTAGCCGTGCACAAAATACTTAAATATTGGTAATAACCTGTTGTTTTTCGAAATTTTGCCTTATTTTCCCTATTCGAAGGCCTACAGCGGATGCCGTCGTAAAGTTATTGGAAAATCAGGTGTTTCTAGTTCACGGCGTGCCACAAACCGTGTTAATGGACAATGGCACTCAGTTTATTAGCAGTACAACAGATAATTTCTTTAAAAAATATAACGTACCGAATGTTTTTTACACGCCAAAGTATACGCCACAGATTATTACCGTGGAGAGGTATAATAGGACCATAATGACTTGCATCTCAACATTCGTGGAAAATGACCATAGAACATGGGATACTTTTATTCCCAAAGTTCAATTCGCGATAAATAGTTCTGTTAATGAAGCTACTGGTTACACTCCTGCTTTCCTAGTATATGGTCGTGAACTTGTCCCATGCGGCTCTCACTACGTTGATAATGACCTAGGATCTGAGATTTTCTTTCTGCCCAGGGATATATATGCCGAAAACTTAGGATGTCTATCAAGTATCTTTGACGAAGTTCAAAAACAACTATGGCACGCCCATGTCAAAAATACCTCACAATATAATTTGCGTCGTAAATCGGCGGAATTTCAGGTGGGTGATTTTGTAATGAAGCGCACTTATGTCATTAGCGATAAAGATAAATATTTTAGCAAAAAATTGGCTCCAAAATATATAAAATGCAAGATTATAGGTAAAAAGTCACCTCTTGTTTATGTCTTAGAAAATATGCAAGCAAAGAATATTGGAACCTGGCATATTAAAGATTTAAAATTGTTCAATAATTAAAACAGACACTTAACTTAAATTACCAATTTTTACACTACTTTGCAAACTTTTAGTTACTTACCCTATCAATATTCTACCATTACTGTATTTGTTAGGTTATTTGTTCGTAGCAACAATACCCTTGCTTATAATGTACTAGGTGGCGGTGTGATTATAAAATATACACAGCTGTTGTTTAATTGCGTGACGTATGAATATTTTAATACGATAGATGATGTATGAATGAGTAAACAAATACGTAAGCGCATTTGTTACGGATTTTATTTTAGGATAAAATCCTTTCCGTGCCCTAGGGGGTAATGTAACGTAAATACACGTTACCTTGTGTAAAATAAATAATTATCTATAAAAACCCTTATAATTTAATACTAGCAACAAACTTACCTAACAAAACCTACACTAAAATAATTTAAATAGCCTAAATATTATGTACAAACAGTATTTACAATCTATACTAATTAAATAAAAATATTAAAACTAAAAAACAATAAAATATCAAACCCAATGCAATCATTTCATTGACTTATATCCTTGACTGTACCGGGCCATCGGATTCTATTGTGTTCGCGTTGGCTCCTTGCTAGAACGTACGATCCTTACGTCACAAACCTGCACGAGCGACATTGAATGACCGCAGCCTAGGGCGCGGCCATCTCAGTCGGCGAAAAAGTGACTTAGCGGTTGCACGTACTGCGCCCCGAAAGTGCCAACCACGTCCGAACGTAATTGTGGATTCAAATTTAGTTACTTTTGCAAACTTGGTAATCTGCCTGTCAGTGATAATAATAATATTATTAGTCGACTGTTTAACCAAAAATAGGAATTTTAACCCCGGATTGGGTAAGTGTCTAACATATTTTGTAACATTGCTAGGAAATGCTCACTATTCTAGTACCTACCTGTATATAATGTAAACAAATGTACATTTCGCTATGCTAGTTTTGCATCCCATAGTGAATACCTAATTGTGAATCGATCCTGATTTAAAAAATCATTCACCATCATTTAATTTTGCAATACATGACTATCCATGACCCGCTCTGATTGCTACACTGCACTGCACCTTCCGCATGGCAAACTTCCCAAGCGCTTAACGCGGGACATCGTCACCATCACCATCACCATCTGACATCATCGGTGTCGCTTATCGCGGCTATATTTGGGACATAGCTTGACTGGTTCCATTGTTTTAGGGTCCAAGATTTGGGCTTGGAACCTGCGCTACCTACTTACGGACCGCGGTCCAGTCCCCGGCTCCACAACACCAGCCCCAGCGACGACCTTCCACGTAGCCGACCAGCGGAGCTGCTATCGTCGCATCGCGCACGGGAAGTACCGCTACCGGAGCAAAATTGACGGGCCTTTACCACCCACGAGGCCACGACCTTCGTTCGTCCTTTTTTTTTTGTAAATAAAATTTGCTAGCTAAGTACTCCATTAGTTTAATTTAACCGAGTACCTACGCTACAACACTAATATAGAAGGCGCCTTGCACTTTAATAAATAGCGTCATGACGTTGTTCTAAAAGGTGTCCGTTTTTATTGTAAGTATACGAAACGGCGCGTCGCCGTCGGCGTCGTGAGCGTGACGGTATCGTAAAGGGCTTCCGCGACGCTGTTATAATTTGTAATTAACCTATTCCTTTTCATTATTTTCATTCAATCGCCATTATCAACAATGAATATTTCTGATAATGTTAAACGAAGATAGATTTTCCAACGTTATATCTTTTACTTGGGTGCAAGAGATATCCGCCTTATGGATAAGCCAGCGCTGCTTAGAAGATGGCAGAAGCTAGCTCATGTAGTTCTCCTGGACGTACCTACTGAACGTACGGCTGCTACTTAACATCACGTAAATCCATGTGTTTAGAGGTGAACAAGAGAGTATTTGGGGGTTGGGAGTACTGGGACATCGTTTCGAGGGGTTACCTGGGGCTCCCAACCATAGGCTGTTGGGCGTTACGTGAGGTTTTTTAGTCGGTAGGAGTCCGGCATAGCATCCATGATGGATTTTTCCTCACGTTAAAAAAAAAAGAAAAGATAAGAGAGTATTTGGGAGATAATACTATCCAGTCGTTGGCTATAAGCCTCGATATCGCGAAAGCCTTCGATAGAATATGGCACGCGTCGCTGCTTTCCAAGCTTCCGGCATATGGACTACCGCTCCAATTGTGCAGCTGGATGGCCAGCTTCCTGCACGAACGACGGATACAGGTCATCTGTGACGGCCAGGCTTCCTGTTTTATGCAGGTTAATGCCGGGGTACCACAGGGATCTGTGTTGTCCCCAACCCTCTTTCTTCTGCATATCAATGACATGCTGTCCCTCGGGAGGATTCATTGCTTTGCAGACGATAGCACTCTGGACGGAAGTTACTCGGCCCGTCCAGCGGCAGGGAGATCCGACGTTGAGGAGAAGAGACGGCTACTTGTGGCTGATCTTGGCGGGGTCCTGGACCGCATTTCCCAATGGCGATCCAAAAACCTTGTTGAGTTCAATGCCCGTAAAACACAGGCGTGTGCGTTTACGGCAGAAAAATCCCCGTTCCTACCCTTACCCTCTCTTCAGAACACAACTATTTCACTTGGGGACAATCTTGACATCCTAGGCATAGACGTCCGGCCCGAGCTCAATCACAAATTTTATATTGAGCGATGTATTAGGCTAGCCTCAAGAAAGCTAGAAGTCCTAAACAAGGTGAAGCGGTTCTTTACGCCAAACCAGAGGTGTTTGCTGTACAAGACGCAGATACGCCCTTGCGTGGAATACTGCTCTCACCTTTGGGACGACTCCGCGAAGTACTTGCTTGACGCGCTGGACTCTATGCAGCAGCGTGCTGTTCGCATTATCAACTGCCAGGAGGTTACGGAAGGTCTGGAGCCGTTGGCGCAGTGAAGAACTATTGCGTCTTTGGCTGCATTCTACCGTATCTATCACGGTGAGTGTTCTGAAGAACTCTTAAACCTAATCCCGCCCTCTCCTTTCCAATCCCGAACAACGCGTGCTGAACAGAGGTGCCACTCTTGGACAGTGGAGAGAATCTTCACTAGAACTAAACGATTTAAAAGATCATTCCCTGTCGAACCATAAAAACCTGGAACGACCTGCCAGCGCACGTGTTTCCCTCCTCTTACAATCCTGGGTTCTTCAAGCGGAGCGTGAAGAGGCACATGATAGGGCCGCCAACTTGAGGGCCGCTTTATACTCTTACAGACTGGGACGGTGGCCCCCAATCGCTAGATGTCGCCGTGACCTTTCATCGAACGGCGCGGCGGTGGCATCATTTTGGCGTGCCAAATATAAAAAAAAAAACTTGAGAGGTGTCAAGGGACACCCGGATGGAACGAAGTTCCTTTCGATTAAAGTGAAGGAATTGTAATAAAATTTTATTTTAATTTTAAAATTTTATTGTAAGCAAAAACAAAAACAGAAACAAAAACAAAAAGAAAACTAATATAAAAAAAAAGTGAGTGCGTGTAACCTTTACCCGCGACTGAAACTGAAAGAGCGAAACTCCTATTTGCTTTGGTGTTGCTCGTAGAGTTCATGTTCATCCCCTGGCTAGCACTAGCACTACCACTATCACTACCACTATCACTAACACTACCACTAACACTATCATTACTACTATTACTACCACTATCACTACCACTATCACTACCACTATCACTACCACTACCACTATCACTACCACTACCACTATCACTACCACTATCACTACCACTATCACTACCACTATCACTACCACTATCACTACCACTATCACTACCACTATCACTACCACTATCACTACCACTATCACTACCACTATCACTATCACTACCACTATCACTATCACTACCAAAAGTGTCGTTACAACTTTTCGTGAGAATTTTTTCCGTCTAGCCCCCTTTCACAACGCGCGATAAGGAACTTCGTTCCAAAAATCCAAATCTAACAAGTAGTGATATAGATTTGACCCAGGGCTTGGGCTCTGGTCTAGTGTTTGACAAGATCTAGCGAGTACAATGGGAAAAGGACATTAAATCCTATCCTTGGATCATCCATTCTAGGGCTTACCCGCGTACCCCAACCGTAGGCAGTAGGTAGAGAACGTGTGGTTTTTAATCTGTAAGAGTCCGGCATAGCATTCATGTAGCATTTTCCTCACGTAAGAAAATTAAGAATATAAAGTCCGGTGGCGTAACACGGACTTCCACCGGAGTATAAACATAAATAATAAATGTAAATATAAAATATATTGTGCTACATTCTCACAGTACGCCATCCAGCCCAAATTAAGCTAATATAAACTTGTGCTATAGGATCTAGACGACAGATGGATAAACACTAATATATTTCTAAATACTTAAATCATAGATTTAGGACTTTTCGCTAACTTAATAAATATTTTACATAGAAACACTCAAATTTCGTAAAAAAATTGTGGATCAAATGATTATTTGTTCCGGCCTGAGAATCGAACCCAGGACCTCAGCGCGCCAGTCAGTAACACTAACGACTGCGACACAGAAGCAGTCAAAATGTGTTAGCCAGATGATGCAACTGTATCAATGACTTTTATGATGGAAACCTACATACCAAATTCGCAGACACATAGACAACTCGTTCACAAACACGAGGTCAGGCGCTCTCAACTCAAAGATTTTTCGGAACATTCTAAATCTATGCTCTTAACCGAGTTTTCGATACTGATTTGTGCGCAAGTGTGTGTAGCAAAGGGTAGGTGTGAAAAATAAGTACATACATGAGTTTTCCATCTGTACTATTTATTTATTTATTTTTTTATTTATTAAACTTTATGTACAAATTTTAATTGTACAAAGGCGGACTTAATGCCAAAAGGCATTATCTACCAGTCAACCTTTGGGTGATGCAGAGATAAGTTTGAGTAGGTGCTCAAAAATACGGTGAAAGCTAAACGGTACAAGACTTCAAATTTATAAATTACAATTACTTAATATTATTATCTATTAAATCATATAAACATAAAATGTATACATACAAAAAAAATAAGTACATACTTATCATATATATATACATGTATATCATATAAAATACATATCTATCTATATTTATATAATATATACCTAAAACATATTTTATACATACACTCGAGAAAAGCCTTAACAATATTGTTCTACCTATGGGTTCATATAGAGTTCGCGTACTCTGTTTCTAAATGTTAACCTATTAGTCAACTTTCTGACTTCAAGAGGAAGAGCATTCCAGAGAAGAATAGAACGCACTAGAAAAGAGGAATGGACAAGGTTAGAAGAGTGAGTTGGACAGTGCAGTAGAATCTGTATCTGGGTGGGAACAAATTATTGGACGCGTCCGTAAGCCGCGGCTGATACAAGCAAGTCTGCTAGTATCTGAATAGTACAAATAAACGAAACTGTGCAAACTATCGGTCATAAGTAGCGGACGTGACCTTGTACTGTCCTCGAGCGCACGGACGTCCGAATAGAATCTGGCCGGCTGGATATTTTTGCTGCCGCGGACGCCTTATGAACAATCGTACACATTATTAAGCCGCGTCCGTCAGCCGCGGCTTACAAACGCGTCCGATAATTTGTTCCCACTTGGCTGGATTGTGTCGTGCCAGTAGCGAAAAATGTGTCGCGCTGACCGCACTCGCTGACCGTCGGCGCTGACCAACACACGCGTGATAGCTACGGTTTTTCTAAAATGCTTTCTAGAAGTTCATACACTTTACTCTGGCTGTCAGCGCGACTAAAAAGCCTTTTGTGCCGAAACGCTGACACAAATAGAACTACAGAAAAATCAGTTTGACCAAAAAGTTATGAACTTTTGTAATGTGGAAAAGTTCTAAGAAGATAAGAATAATAAACAGCTTGGTTAAAGCAAATAAAACGTTGTTTTATTATAGTTTTAAGAAATATGAATAAGCAGTTATCGAAATATATTGACAGCAAAGACGTATCATATATAGACACGTTATACACGAACATTGCGGCTTTCAAAAACAGCTAAACTTTTATAAATTTGAAAAAAGAATTCCATAAATTATCTGTGGTAGCATGCATGAAGTCAATATCAAAGGAATGTGGGGAAAAAGGGAAACTTGAATTTCACTTACTCAGACATAATATGATTAATGTATTTACGGGTAAAGTACGTAATAATTAAATTTATAAAATTTTAATGTAGTTTATCGGATTAGTAATTATTAACGTAATTTAGGTCATAAAATAAAAATATAACAATATCATACAGAAACATTTATTTAATAAGTTATAATTTAGTACCTAGTACCAGAGATGTGTTAAGTAGGTAGATAGTATCTGAACGACAGCAAAGCGTCCAAAATTTTAAGCGCTAACTGTTGGCGGATAAGTGCCGATCCGCCATTTAGTGCACATTCTGTTGTCAAGGGATAAGCTTGTGTCACGTGACAAAATTTTATTGTTTAAAATGTCGAATTGTGCAATAAAAGTGTGTCGAAATTACAGAAAATATTTAAAAACAGCCTGGAATGTCTGTAAGTAACTCGAAACTTATCACAATTTTATGAAATCTATTTATTTACGCATGCCTAATTTCTTCGAATCCATCTTGACATTTTTGTTGGTGTTGCCAGTTTCCAATTCAGAATTCCCCAAATTAAATAAGTAAAGAATTACCTTGGTATGGAAATGGAACTAAATTATTAGAGAGTCGTTAAATAAATAATTTGGAAACGGTCAAGTGTGAGTCGAGAATAGTGAAAATCGACCTATACAATTGTTCGGACTCAGTAACGAGAAACTTGGCATACTTTAAATTAAGGAAATCATTTAAAATACCTAAATGTGAGTTATAAATGGTGAAATCTGTACAAATGTTCTTAAGCTAAAGGGTTTGTTCGTTTGTTTGAACGCTAGGATCTCGGGAACTACTGTGAAAAGCTGATGGCTTTCAGGAAGAGAGAGAGAAATGAAAAGATTGAATCTAAAATGTAAATAATTAGTGGTTTATTAGAATTGAGCACTTGGGGGTCGTGGGTGTGGCAACTTCGGGCAGCAAGTACGGTTTCCGAAGGCCTTCGCAGGGTTCGACTTATCTTGTGGCTCCAGGATGTCGATGCAGTCCGCCAGGTAGCCGTGTCTTCCACAATTTTGGCCGGCACGGTATTCCCAACCCGCAGGGCGGATGTTCGCTCGTAGAACTCGAAGGGTGGATTTTACCAACCCGTAGGGTAGACGGTTTCTTGGACCCGTAGGGTGAATGTTCCTTCGTGGAACCTGAAGGGTGGACTTCTTGAACCCGTAGGGTGGACCCTGGAATGTTCCATATGACGGGTTAGCTGGAACCCTTTTTCCCGCCCATTGCTAAGACAGCCGACCACTGTTAAACCATTTGGGAGTCGGTTGCCTTACAATGGTTGGTTCTATCCTAAGTTTACAGAGACCTTTTTTTTTTCACACCCCTGTAATCTACCCTCCCATAACAGGGTCGACCAACAGCCGTTAATTTTCACTATTTTAAAATCTAGAATCATAATAATTAATTTAACTCACCCAATGATGGGGTCTTCTATTTATAGCTATTTGCTCCTTATCCTTGACAAATATTTACGAGGATATTTGCGATGATATAAACGATTATTTTTAAACTGATGTGATTCTCACAATTTCCAATTACACTGATACGTTCGTGATCTATTTTAAATATTAATCTGGCGGTCCTCCTGCATTGACGCAATGCCTTATATATCAATGAAATAGCGCCTCTAGTGGCACCGCTCGAAACTACTCAATCGTCAAGACCGTATCACTGCCTATAGCTTCCGTCGTTGCGACACTAACTCGGTAGATGGCGCTTTCATTTATTAATCTAAGTTTTCATTTTAAAACCCCTAACGTTGAACCCCTATTTGCACCCGTTGTTTCACAACGTTACATACTCCCCCTCCCCAGTGAGCGTTTGACGTACCCTAACGCGTCAAACGCTGCGTTCGTCCTCGAACGCCCCTAACATAATACCTACTACTCGTCTATACCTTCTACTAACTAACATAATACCTACTACTCGTGTATGTGTGTGTGTATGTTAGTGTGTTGTGTGAATGAGGTGATGCTGGGTGTAGCGAAGAGTCGGCCTTAACCTTAATGAAACCAACTCGCAGGATGTATTTAGGTGATTCTGAAGGATCTTATAGGACAGAAAGAGAAAAGACGTATTTGAGGCTTTGGGTTGAAGGTTCAGGTAATACGCACCGCCTGAAAGTGGGGTGTGTATAATAAGGCTTTTTGCTGAAGGCTGGGATTTATACAACCGTACCAGAGAAGAACATCCTACTAGGGCTCGTGTAACACTTCCGACTCATAGGATGGACTATCCCCCAGGGCAAGCCTCTAGCTTCCGAGTGGTAGGAGTAGCCATATGACGAAAATCAACATAACGGTGATCTACACCTACGACTGTTAGGGCAAGACAAATGCTGCCAAATAACAGTCCATATATCTGTTCGGGTAAGACTCATGCTTCCTCGTAACAGTACTAAACCTACACCATAAATCTGTTCGGGTAAGCTTTATGCTTCCTCGTAACAGTAAAATAAAATAAAATAAAATAAAATAAAATAAAATTTATTCCCTTTGAAATTTTTAAAAAATTATTTAGGTTTGTCAAAATTTTTGTGACTCTACCGGGGGTTCGGAAATGCTACAGACTGAGAAGAACACCCCAAGAAACTCAGTCCGGTCCCTATTAATTCATCTTAGTATCTAATACAGTTTTTTTTAAATGTAGAAAGGAGCAATTCGTGTCACTGCCAGGCAGCCTTGTCTTCTAGAAAGTCTTTAATGCTATAATAAGCTTTCTGGCACAATTTAAGTTTTATTAGTTTTTTAAATTTATTAACTGACAAACCTGTTACGGCTGTCGGCAATGTATTGTACATTCGAATACAATTGCCCGCAAAAGAATTGCTTATTTTATTAAGCCTAAATCTAGGTACAGCCAATTTATTCTTATTTCTTAAGTTTAGGTTATGGATATCACTATTTTTAATAAATTTACTATTATTTTTATGAGTATATAATAAGTTTTCATATATGTACTGTGAATACACAGTAAGGATGTTGATATCCTTAAACTTTTCTCTTAATGACTCCCGAAACCCCATACCATAGATAGCCCGGACAGCCCTTTTCTGCAACACAAAGATACATTCGATGTCGGCAGCGTTACCCCATAATAGTATGCCATAGGTCATGACACTGTGGAAATAGCTAAAGTAGACAAGACGCGCTGTTCTAATGTCTGTCAGTTGTCGGATCTTTTTAACGGCATAGGCTGCAGAGCTCAGTCTGCCCGAGACTTTCTCGATATGAGGCCCCCACTGCAAGTTGGAGTCTAACTTTATGCCCAGAAAGACAGTTTCATCGACCAATTCTACTTGATCATCCCTAATCCTAATACTGGTGTTAACGAGCCTAACATTTGGCAAGGTGAATCTAATACATTTTGTTTTAGTTTCATTTAACAATAAATTATTTGCGTTAAACCAGTGGACTACCCTAGAGAGGGCATTGTTTACTTCGTCAAGATTGCGTTGTCCACGTTCAACTTTAAATATTAAAGATGTGTCATCAGCAAACAAAACTACCTCGTGATCGTCTCTTATAAGGTGAGGGAGATCATTTATGTACACTAAAAATAGAAAAGGTCCCAGAATTGAACCCTGAGGCACCCCCATTGTTACGGCAGACCCATGTGACTGTTTACCATTTATAACTACTCTCTGTACTCTATCTCTTAGGTAAGAACTAATTAAATCCAAGGCCGTCCCCTGGATCCCATAATGATCAAGTTTTTGAATTAAAGTCTGATGCTGGACGCAATCAAAGGCCTTAGATAAGTCGCAGAATACACCATAAGCATCATACGACTCCTCCCAGGCCTCATATATACACTCTAATAATTTAATTCCAGCATCCGTGGTAGACCGACCGCGCGTGAAACCGAATTGTTTAGTATGGAATAGTTTATTTGTATTAAAATGATTTTGCATTTGATTAAGCATTACCTTTTCAAAGATTTTACTAAACGTGGGTAGTACAGAAATAGGACGAAAATTGGACGGATCCGAGGTGCTACCCGATTTAAACAGAGGAGTTATTTTACTAAACTTCATTAAGTCAGGAAACACACCACTATCAACACAATTATTAAATATTATTGATAATTCAGGGGCAACCATTTCAATTAACGAATTAACTAAATGTACAGAAATTCCCCAGAGGTCAGCCGTTTTCTTAATATTTAAAGATTTAAAAGTTTTTATGATAGTGTGTATACTAATTTTACTGAATTTGAATATTTCATTACAGCAAGGAACATTTGCTTTTAACAAGGATTCTGCTATTGGGGTAGAAGAACCTAGGCCTCTGGTCAAATCTACTGGTATTCGAGAGAAAAAATGTTCAAATTTGTTAGCGACTTCGGCATCTGTTGTAATGATGTTACCATTTACTTTAAGTTTAAAATTATTATCATTTGATTTTGCTTGGCCTCTTTCTGCGTTAATTATTTTCCAAGTAGATTTAACTTTGTCTACACTATTGATAATTTTATTACTTATATACTTTCTTTTGGCCGCTAAGCAGTCTGCTTTAAACTTTTTTGAATAAGTTTTAACATAATTTAGAAATTCATCTGTTCTATTAAGCTGTCTTTCTGAGTATAGTTCATACAGTTTTTGTCTACTTTTATGTATATCCTCAGTGGCCCATTCACTGAAGGCTGGCCTGTCTCCGATTGTGACTTCCTTAGACTTGAATATGGAGTTGAACTCATTGTAAAAGGAATCAAAAAATAACTTATACATTACATTTGAATCTAAGCCAGTGTCTAAAAATGGAAGTTTATTGCAAAGTCCAACTCGCATACGTTCCAAGCGGTCACTAGTTACTGGTCTACATAATATTTTACGTCTTTTAACTTTTTCTCTTGTGATCTTGAAAGATGCTATTTGCCCAGTATGATCTGATTTTATCTTATTGATAATACTCTTACTTTCTGGCAACATATCACTGTATATATTGTCCAGACAAGTAGCTGTTGTATCACAATATCTAGTAGGCTCTAAAAATAAGTTAGTGAGATTGTGTGATTTAAATAAATTTAAGATATCATTGGTCTGACGTGTATTTACAAGTATATTAACATTAAAATCACCGCACACTATTAGGTGTTTATTAGTTTTTCCAAGTTTAAATAGCACTTTATCCATTACTTCCTCAAACTCACAAAAGGGTGAGACTCCAGGTTTATATACGCATACTACTATGAATTGCTCCAATTCTACGCACGATATTTCAACTGTACACTCTACAGAGAGGGACACAACATCTTTCCGTTCCTTATACTTTAACTTCTTATTTAATAAAATCAACGAACCCCCCCGTGTTGTGTTGACCCTGCAGAACGCACTACCAACCCGGTGACTACTGAAGCTGAACATGAGCTCATACTCCTTACGCATATGTTCTGTAAGACAAACTATTTCAATATTTTCTGAGCTCATGAACAGCTCCAATTCAAACTCTTTGACCTGCGTTAATGTTGCTATATTATAATGCACCAGGCTGATATAATTTACATTTTTTAAATTAGTTTTGTTCGGAGGACAGTTTCCGATATAGTTATGATTTGCAATTAAATTCAACTCTATCAATTTACAATTTTGGCTAGAGGGTAAATCCTCTGTTGTCCCAGAAGTTAATTTAAATTACTTGGAACCGATTCCAAAGTCCTAAATCTACTCTGCTCAAATAAAGCAGTTTTGTCAGCCAAGTTTTTGGCTATAGAGTAAAAATAATTGAATAGCAAACTTGCTATTTGTCTTTTATAGTATTTGGGTAGACAATACCTACCCTTGTGATTATTATAGACTTTATACTTGCTATGTGACAAATTTGTGTCAAATACAGAATTAAAGTCAATTACATTGAATTTATTATTATACTGACTTATTAAGTTTAAACGTAAATTCATCTTATATCTAAATGAATTTTCCGAGTCTGGCACACCTTTTATAAATGGAAGTGTGAACATTACAACTTGTATGACATTTAAGTTTAAGATGTAATTCATGTATAGGGACAAATCATCATTGCTAATTTTGCCCCTGTTTGCACAGAAAATTATTATTTTACTGTTAGCTTCAAATTTATATTCTAATATCTTTTGCATAATATCACTTAATGAAGCACCCGGATAGCAATTATTAATAACCGAGTAATAACTTGAATTTAAGTTTTGTTTTAAAAATGAACTTAGATTGGTACCAATATCATCACTAAATACAATTAATTTAGTACAACGATTACTATTATTTACACTGTCACACAATATATCCACTGATGTACTGGGCGGGCACGTAGTAATGGGAGCTAAGGGCTCAGCGGTAACCGGTTCACCCTGAGCCTCCACCGGCTCAATTGCTTTAGGGCAGTTAATATTGCATAAGTGGTCATTTAGGAAACAATTAAGGCGCTCAGTGTTATCATTTGATGTTTTGAGTACCTTATCTATGGTTACAGAACATTTAGTAAAGTCCTTAAGGGACCATTCATATTTTTTAGTCATATATTGTAGCTCAAATTGCAAACTTTGTATTTTTGATTCTAATTTTTGTGTGTCAGTGCAATATTTTAAATGACTTTGTTCCAGCTCTAACATTGACAATTTAGCTTGTTCTCTAAATTTTAAACCAGAACCTATATTTTTACACTTCTTGATTAACATTTTATGAAATTTTAATTGCTTTTTTGATTTCTGTATGAACTTTTTAATTTTAAGATATTTTTTTAGTTTATTTCTGCTGCAAAACAAAACCGACTTGTCCCGTTGATATGGACTGTCACCTGTAAGATCTATAGTAGTCAAGTCCAGGTTTTGAGAATTTGCAGAAGGAATAAACTGCGGGATACCACTCATTAACTCACTATAAAGATTATCAGTTTTTTGAGCAGTAACTTTCTCAGCAGCTTCTTCCAGGTGTGAGATTTGTCCCTGGGCATCCCTTAGCTCCTGTTCCAGAAAGGTAGTCCTCCTCAAGGTTTTCTCATACTCGTCACTGCACTCTTGGAACCTATCTACAATTGACTGAAGGTGGTCCCGCTCCGCAACAATGTCATCGTAACTTACATGAAGTCTTGATAATTCGCATTTTAATTTTTTTGTGTCATTCAGAGCGTTTATCAATAGGTTTTCATTTTCTTCTCTTTCCTTCTCCAACTGTACACAGAGCTCCGTTTTAGATTTAAGCTCCAGCAACACCAACTGAAGTTTGGTTTCCTCCTGCTGGCGGCCGAGAGCTCTGCGACTACGGGTATTCATATTATTAATGAGTAAGTGCAATTATACGCGAATTGTATTGATGATGGAGCTCTTTGTACAGTTTAATGGTAAGAAGTAACAAGGTTATGTACCGGCAATAAATTATACTTAATATTTTTATGTAAATATGTACTTACGCAAATACACAGACCGTCGTCAACGTCGAGTAAACGCTTATACAAGTATAATAATTCTACTCACGAGAAACAGTCGATTTAGTATGTATTTACGTGAAAAGAAAACATTCAAAATTCGAAAAAAACCGGGTACCTGACTCGTCACTTTTCACACCAAAATACACGGACAGAACACTTTTATTATATTATCTGACTATTTAAGGACACTATAAATGCGATGATATTGGTTTTAGTTTGTTTAAATACTAAATAACTATTTAATTTTAAAAATATTTTCAGAGAGCTAAAATTTTTGACAGTTCTCTTGTGTTGCCAGACTCGAAAAAAAAAAAAAAAAAAAAACCTACAACATAATTCTGTTAGGGCAAGACCATGCTGCCAACTAACAGTAAACGACGAACTCTGTTAGGGATAGACTCATGCTTCCAACTAACAGAAAACTCCCAACTAAACCAAGAAACAGAAAAGTGATAGAAATAATTTACTCGCAGAATCCTCCGTGATGCTAATTAACCCCTATGTCCCCATGACGAACACGGCATGTGTTTGTCACGTTGTTATGTGTACTTATTTGAAAGTCGTGTGTAGTGTGTAGTGTGTAGTGTCCCTAACTAATTACTAGGCTATTTTAGCCCTTTAACAAAATAAAATAAAAAAACGAGTGCTTATTTGCAATCTTAGTAGCAATAACAAAGCTAAGTGCTTGTTCGCAACTTTAGTAGAAGAATGTTGACTATGACTATTATGTCAACCCTAATAAATAACGAAGATAACCGTTCTCTGGCCATTATGCCAAATCTCCAAAAAAATATGGTACCCTTGTATGCCACCATGGCAGTGTAACATGTATGTGCGTGCTTAAATAAATAATATGTATGTATGTACGTATGAAATCTCCCTTGTGTAAGTTTTGTTTTGCTTGCGCGTCTAATGTTGACGTAATCATGTTGATGCAAACGTGTTATTCATCGTTGCATCTAAGGCCAGTGTCACACTACATTCCATGCCATATGATAACCCGTCAGCTTTGGTCGGGAACAAAACTTAGGACATTTGAGTCACTCTCTCTAATCTACGAAAGTGACTCGCCTGTAACCAGTTTGACTCCTACTTCCGCCTTTGGGAGTCACACACCATGAAGTTCAAGTGTCACTATGTAAACAAAAAAACAACAAAAAACTGCTTATTGAGTGTTTGGAATAGTGTGTGAAGATAATTGTGATGAATATGTGGTGACTATATACTACTTAATTATTATGTAATTGTAGTTGTGAAACTTCCGTATGATCATATGTATGCGTGTAACATGACACGAAATGTGGTACCTATATGTGCCACCTAAGTACTAAAATTATATGACGGTGTGCTAACACCCTTATATTTTCCCAAAAAATAATTATCAAAAACACTATTGTGTAACTGTACTGATGTACTCCATAAACTATTCGCATACGCATCTTAGCGCAGTGTGTTACGGCCTTTACCGTTATCTGCATTCGTACACGCATAGTTGTGGAATGTTTATGTTATTCGTCTCACCGATGCAATGGACGATACCGAATGTTGTTTTATGTCTTTGACGTGCCAACTTCCTAGGTTTGTTCCTGTCATATCTTCCAGGATATAGACCAAATTTGATAACTTTTCCTTGACCCTAAATTTGATAAATTTGGGGGCCAGTTTTTTAGAAAAGTATGCGTCTTTATCACTTTGGAAATAGCATTTTTTCCACACTATGTCGCCTACTTCGAATTGTGCGTGTCGGTGTCTCGTGTTGTAATGGTGTGCGTACTTTAGATGGCTACGCCAGAGGTTCTCTTGTACTGTGTTGAACACCTCTGCGAGATATCCTAGGTTCTCCGCGTATATGTTTCTAGGCAAGAGGTTAAGTTCGCTTGGGTCATCATTTTGTAAGTAATGTGACCCGCATGTTACCAATTCCCTACCATGAACCAAATATGCTGGTGTGTAACCGGTGGACGCGTTGATCGAGTTGTTGATCGCAAATTGGATTTTTGGGATATGTATGTCCCATGATCGATGGTCATTATTGGTAAATATTGATATGGCTGTCATTATAGTTTTATTGTACCGTTCTACGGTATTTACTTGGGGTGTGTATTTAGGTGTGAAATTGATGTTGGGAATTTTATATTTCGTAAATAATGTGTTCAACTCTTTGCTTATGAATTGGACACCGTTATCCATTAATACCGTTTGTGGTATGCCGTGCACCATGAAAACATTGTCCTCTAGTATTTTGGCTATTGGTTCTGCGGTAGCTCTGCGTAGTGGGAAGATTAAACAATATTTAGAGAAACAACACGTGACGACGAGAATGTATACGTGTTGTTTTTTAGAGACCGGTAAGGGTCCTACTAGATCAGTCGAAATTGTCTGAAACGGGCGAGAGCACTGTTTGGGACGGCCCATTTTACCGATGGATGCTTGAGTGTCATGTTTGTGTGCTTTGCACTTTTCACAAGATGACACATAGCTTACCGTGTCCTTATATAGCCCCGGCCAGTAATACCGTAACTTTATTTTATGGTATGTTTTAAAAATACCGAAGTGTCCGGCTGTAGGTGAGTCATGGTTTTCTCGAAATATTGCGTTTCTCGCTTCGGGTGGTACTACCGTTTTCCACTCGAACTCATTGTTTACAAAGTCCTTTATGTCAGTTCGTCTGTATAGTACGTCGTTCTCTATTTTGAAGTTGGGGTATGCCTGTGGTAAGCTAGTCACGCCGTTGCATATTTTCATGAACCATTCGTCCTTGCTGTCGGTGACTTTGCATTGTTTCGTGGAAATGGTAGATACTGGTACAGCTCGTGACAATGCGTCTGGTATTATGTTGTCTTTGCCCTTCCTGTGCTTTAACTCGAAGTTGAAGCAGCTAAGCCGTATGCCCCAACGAGCTAACCGGCCGGTTGGATTGTTTAATGAAATGAACCATTTTAGTGCCGAATGGTCAGTATACACCATGAACTTGTGACCATTGTCTAGGTAGCATCTCCAATGTTCCAATGCGGCTATCACCGCCAAGCATTCTCGTTCTGTTACACTATAATTCTTTTCCGGCCCGCTCAGTGACCGACTCATATATGCTATAGGGTGTTCTACTCCCTCGTGTAGTTGTGTTAACATGGCACCAATGCCAAAGTTGCTTGCGTCTGTGTGTACCTGAAATGGTTCATCGTATTTTGGACATTTGAGTACCGGGCTTTTTATTAAATGTGCTTTTAATTCCATGAACGCCCTTTCCGCCTCTGTGTTCCAATGAAAAGCCGGGGCTCCTTTCTTTGTTGTAGTGAGTTTGTTAAGAGGTGCAGCAATCGTACTGAAGTTGGGTATAAACCGTCTGTACCATGACGCAGTGCCTAAGAACCTCTTAACGTCCTTCTTTGTTGTTGGTACCGGGAATTTCAGGATTGAGTTGACTTTCTCCGGATCTGTTCTGAGACCCAGACCATCCACGATGTACCCTAGGAACTTTAGCCTGTCTTTGAAAAAGTTAGATTTTTCTAGATTGATGGTTAGATTTGCCCTTTTTAATATTTGTTGAACTCTTGAAATGAGTGACACATGTTCTTCAAATGTAGATGACGCTATCACTATGTCATCTATGTAGCAGAACACCTTGTTTTGAAACTGTGGCCCAAATAGATTGTCCATTAGTCTTTGTTGTGAGCTGCTTGAGTTGCTTAGTCCAAATGGTAAGATAAGATAAGATAAGATAAGATAATCATTTATTTGCTTAACATGAGTATGGACACATAAATGTATACAAGATGATAGAGTAAAATTCACAAGGATCAGTCATGTTTTGCCTGTAAGGCGTGCAAATGTTTCGAGCATGCATAACAATAACAAAGATCAAATATTACGTATTTACAAGATATCTGATTTATCAAAATTCAATTTACTTAATTAAAAACAATATCCTACAATTACATGGAATGCTATAGTGTTAAAATATTGTTAAATGTCAGGTACATAATTAAATTCAATGTCAAGTTAATACAAATGTCATGTTATTAATAATAAAGAAAAAATAGATTAAATTATAAAAAACATTATTTTCAATTACACATCAAATTGAGACCACAAATCTTTATCTGCTGTATAATTCATCCGTTCATAAAATCATCAATAGAGTAATAGCATTTGTCGAGAAGTAGCTTTTTTAATTTGGTCTTGAATGTGTGTAATGTTTCGTTTCTAATGTCATGAGGTATCTTATTATAAATTTGTGGCCCCATACGCATTATGCTCTTTTTCAACAATGCTGTACTGAAACTACCTGTATATAGTTGGCTTCTATATTGTGATCTTAGTAATTTTGGTCTTGTTGAAACATCAGCTCTGAGTTTGAATAGACCCAAATTCATTTTGACAAATGAGGCTACTTCCAATATATATATGGACGGAAAACTTAACAATTTTAATGATTTAAAAATAGGTAAGCAGCTTTCTGTAGACTTAATCCCAGTCATCGATCTAATACAGTATTTTTGAGCTCTGAATATTTTGTCCCTTTCGCTGCAATTACCCCAAAACACAACACCGTATCTCAATACCGAGGCAACCAAACCATGGTAAGCCAAAATAACACTGTCCAAATTTACTTTTTTTCTTAGGGCATATAAAACGTAGGACATGCTATTTAGCCTCTTGCACACTTTCTCAGCATGTGATTTCCAGGTAAGCTGGCTGTCTACCAATAAACCCAAGAAACTAACAACATGGACCTGTTCTACAAGTTGTCCACCATAGCTGACAGATAAACTTTGAGGCCGCAGTCGTTGGTAGAAATGCATGACTTTGGTTTTATTTAAATTTATCTTTAGGTCGTTAATACATAGCCAGTCAATTACAGTATTTAATGTATGATTAATGTCATTTTCATATTTTAATTTGTCAGAGCATCCTACTATCACTGTGCTGTCATCCGCGAATAATACCATAGGTCTTTGAACGAACTGTGGCAGATCGTTAATGTATATCAAAAACAATAAAGGGCCAAGAACACTGCCTTGTGGAACACCAAGTTTAACTTCCCTACCATTAGACGGGTATTTATATTCTACTTTACGTTTAGGACATACCCTTGAAATTTCCGTAATTTGTGTACGGTTGCTAAGGTAAGATTTTATTAATTCCAAAATATTTCCTCTAATGCCATAGCGGTCAAGTTTTTCTAATAATATGTTGTGATTAACACAGTCAAAAGCTTTAGTCATGTCTGTATAAATAGCGCACACGGGTATTTTATTGTCAACATTGGTCATAATATTTTTAAGTAAATCGAAAATAGCCATATTAACATTGCTTTGCTTTCGAAAACCCTTTTGCTCGTTGCAAAGAATGTTATACTTTGTTATAAACGTATAGATTGATTTATGTATAAGTTTCTCAAAGATTTTTGAGAATACAGAGACAAGAGCTATAGGTCTATAATTTGACATTTCCTGCTTGTCATCTTTTTTATGCAATGGCTTAACAGTTACCGTTTTCAGACTTTGAGGGAAAATGCCAGAAGTGATGCAGATGTTAAATATATGGCTCAGAGGGTCCGAAAGACCTTGTAATGGTATGCTCCTCGTCCTGGGATGAAGAAGGCTGTTTTTTCCCGGTCTTTTGGTGCTAAGGGAATCTGCCAGAAGGCTTTGGAGAGATCCAGTGTTGTTAGATACTTCACTTCTCTCAAGTTGTCTAATATCTCTGATATGTATGGCAGGCTGTATGCGTCCTTTTTTGTGACTGCATTGAGCTTGCGACTGTCCAGGCAGAAACGGGGCTTGCCGTCTTTTTTATTCACGATTAGTACGGGGCTTGACCATGGGCTCTGACTAGGCTCGATGACGTCAGCCTTTAGCATCTCGTCTATTTGTTCTGATACTATTCGTGTTTTTTCAGGGGACATTCTATAGGTTCGTTGTTTGATTGGCTTGCTGTCTCCCGTATCTATGGTGTGTTCTATTAGATGTGTTCTGCCTAGCCCTACTTTCTCATATGATATTTCGGCACATTTGGATATCATTTTTTCTGCTATTAAGCGTTGTTGTTGCGTGAGACTACGCCAGTCATACAGTTTGTTTTGCTCTTCGGATATTAATGACAATTTAGGGTCATCGTCCACTAATATGGGTATATGTCCGAAGTACTTGGGGCATAGGTCAAATCTGAGCCAGAAATCTATACCTAAAATTAGGTTAGTGGTTATGTTAGGCACTATATACGCCGTAATTATGTGAGTTTTATTTTCGAATTTGATGGGTAAATGTACCTTTCCTTGTACTACGGTTGTGTGTCCGCCGGCCGTTGTAACCGTTGTAGTTATGTCTTCCTCTATCTTATATCCTATATTTTGTAACACTCTGTGTGAGTTGTTACCTAAAATTGTGATTGCGGCTCCTGTGTCCAACAATCCATATGCTTCTAACTGTGGGTTTGACATAATTGTTATTTTGGCGTAAGGCCTGGGGTCATTTGTAGGTAATGGGGAGAGTATAGAAGATTCCTTCTGAACTGTAAGTTCGTTTTCTTGATTTTGAAGGGCTTTCTCAGCGACCCCGTCTTGCTGATTCAGACTTCCATATCTCCCTCTTAGTTTTCCGAATTATTACGGCGCCCTTGAGTGGCTGATTTATGGAAATTGTGATTGAAGTTTTTGTTGTGGTATGTGTATCTGTGTGCCTGATCTGGTTGTACATTACACGATGTGCATTCTGTAGCCCTTACTCCTTTTCTTCCACATTTGTAACAATATGGCTCATTACTATTTCGACATGCCATAGTCGAGTGGTATCTGGAACCACACTTCGTACATGGCCGTGTGTCGTCCGATGTTGTCGCCGCCACAGTGTTTTGCGATCTGAAGTTACGACTGTCGCGGTTGTAACCTGCGCTGTAAGCGTTATTGTTCCCGTAGGTATTGGTTGCAATTCTGCTGCTTGGGAAGTTACTGCCGTTTCTGTTGAAGTTGTTGTAACTTTGCCTTGTAGATATTGAGGTCTTGCTCGCAGTCTTCCTGTTTGTGAATGCGAATTCCGCTGCTACCATCCCTTCAGATGCTGTTGGAGGCTCTGTAAAGAACGCTCTGCGTGCCACCATGTCTTCATGTTTTCTGCATATGTTCTTTAAATGTTCCAATGAGACTATGTCTCCATTGGTTGCTAGGATGGTGTCGTAGACGGGTCTGATGTTGTTTAAGATAATGTGTAGCTTTTCCGTTTCAGACACCTTGTTGCTTAGTCGAGCAAACATTCCATCCATAATGGCCAGGTACACTACTATGCCTTCTCCGTTTCCTTGAGTGCGTTGTCGAATCTCCTGCCATAGCCGGTTTTCGTAATTGCTGACTCCGAAATCCTGTATTAGCGCATTCGTTAGATCTTGCCAGCACGCAAATTTATCGCGATTACTGCGGTACCAATGCCTAGCGTTGCCTGTGAATAGTTCAGAGGCTGCTGTTAACAATCTCTTGTCGTCGATTTCTCTGGCTTGTTTAAAGTCTTCCACCCGTTCAATGAATGAGTGTACCTGCGAATTACCGTCGTATCTAAATTTGGAAAGTTCCGTAAGAGAGCATCGCTCATATTTTACGGGAAAGCCTGAAAAGTGACTCTCTTTCCGGTTGTTACTATTTGCTTTCTCTTTAATGTCCGCGAGGGTGTCTGCCTCCTGCGCCTCATTGGTAGGGGCAGCAATGCTCTCGTCCGCATCATCAAATTCGCTGGTGTTTGATGCATGCGAATAACTTTCGGATATGGCTTTCAATCTCTTGTATGTAGTTTTGAAAGTGAGATGAAAGTCGTCGTATCTTTCTTTTAGATCAGACTCCTCTGGGGGAATGATTCTAGCAAACCTAGACTCCATGTGAGCACATAAGGCTTTGGAGCTCGCCAATAATGACAGTTTGTACTTGTCCTGAAGGGACGCCACGTTCCTCTCCAACACGGCCAGCGAGGAATACAACCCTACTAAGTCTTCCTCCAAATCCAAAGGGGAGACCTGTAAGTCCTCTTCGTCCGTGGTTAACTTTAATTTTTTAATTTGTTGCCTGAGGGCTGCCACCGTTGAACCAGGTTCCTCTCCCCGGATCTTAACTTCATATGCAAGTTCCGCCTTTGGAAGTGATGTGAAATTTGATTTGAATGCCATTGTACTGAATATTTCAATTACTATTGCCGGGAATCTTTAGTGATGATGATTATTTACCAATATCTAGTGTATTTATCTGCTACTTATTTTATATGAAGTGTTAATTTTATGTAAACAACGAATGTTCGCTATATTCGCTAACGAATTCTGTTGTAGTGAACGACGGCCCTTATCGTTGTCTGTTTACGTATTGTTGAATGTTAAGGAATGTGAATATTTTTCGATTCACCCGCCGAATAACGAAAAATAAATTCTACTTTTTAGGGTTCGTTGAACCGAATTATAAATTGAACCTTTATAAAACTTAGTATTTGCTTTAGGAAATACTTAAGTTTGGAAGTGTTTCCTTTTAGGGTTCCTTCACTCAATTAATAGATTGGACCCTTCTAGAAATTAATTGTCTGTCTGTCTGTCTGTGTGTTTAATGTAATCTAATCCGACGCAGTGAGTAATGAAAGTGAAGTGTGTGATGATGGGTTGACGAAATTTACTAAATGTTTTTCAGTTTTGCACGAATAATGCAATTTTCTACGCTGCTATTATTTTTATTGAAATGTAACTATTTTCACGAACGTGGTAAGAGTTAATTGTATATTGACTCGTACCAACTATTTTTTTTTTACATAGTTATTTACTACTACGGACCCTTAAATATTTCGAACTGTGTTAAAACGATTCGCACTTGGATGGTTCTGGAAATAATCTGTATCGTAGTAACTAACTTTTTTATGTAGATTGTTCCTTACCACTACGGAACCCTTGAATATTTCGAATTGGTTGAAAACCGATTCGTACTTGGACGATTCTGGAAATAATTTGTATGAGATTGTTGGTGTCCGGAGTGTATTTTATTCACTTCCACCCACAGTTTATATGGAAAAAAAAAATTTTCTTCTACTATCGAGCTAGTAATTCAACTTACTCGTAAACGTTATGAAAGCAACATCTGCCGTTGTTTATTCAGAACCCGAATCAAAGTTATAAGTTTACAATTGTTATGGCAAGAATGTTTTCACTGCGTGATCTACGTTTGGAATGTTTTTTTTTTTACAGTTGTATTTCAGTGTAACAGAATTCGACGTAATTCGACAAGTGAAACAATTATGAATCTTTTATAATTTACGTGAAGTGAAATTCGTAAAATCTTTGTTCTAACGTTTTACTAGCGTGAAATTTCAATAGGGATTGTTACCCAGAAGTGTGATTATCGGCTGTTGGTCTCGCTGTAAATTCACATATGGGAAATACAACAAAATAATACACAAATTGAGGCGGTTTGACGCCGTACAAAAATAAAAATTGTGGTGGTGATATCCTGTGACTACTTTTTACGATGAATATAGGCAATACAAATCACTTACTAATATTAATGTAAGCGTTTCAAATGTGAAGTTTTACTTCAGACTTTAATAAAGTAATATTTAAAATTGGAACAAAACAAAAACTTTTACTTGAAATTTACTTAAAATTTTTCCACCATAAAATTAATATCTGAGGGTGTGAAAAATAAATTGGGGACCGTTAAAATTTGGAAAAATTACAATTTATGTTGAGAAAAAATTCAAATTTTGCCTTGTTCTTGATTATGCCGAAATCTGTCTAAAATCACTAAAAAAAACACACAAAATAATCCGGAAAGAACAAGTTGGCAGCAGAGGTCAGGAGAGCCAAATTCCTGGGTAGTTATGTTAATTTTGAGGGAAACTACCCCGCTAACGGGCACTCTTAAGACTATTTTACACAAGTTGAATATCTTATAATTATGACCTCCCGACTCCCGTCGGAAATCGCTTTCTCGCTACCCGAAACCACGATATGGGCGCCACTGAAAAGCTGATGGCTTTCAGGAAGAGAGAGAGAAATGAAAAGATTGAATCTAAAATGTAAATAATTAGTGGTTTATTAGAATTGAGCACTTGGGGGTCGTGGGTGTGGCAACTTCGGGCAGCAAGTACGGTTTCCGAAGGCCTTCGTAGGGTTCGACTTATCTTGTGGCTCCAGGATGTCGATGCAGTCCGCCAGGTAGCCGTGTCTTCCACAATTTTGGCCGGCACGGTATTCCCAACCCGCAGGGCGGATGTTCGCTCGTAGAACTCGAAGGGTGGATTTTACCAACCCGTAGGGTAGACGGTTTCTTGGACCCGTAGGGTGAATGTTCCTTCGTGGAACCTGAAGGGTGGACTTCTTGAACCCGTAGGGTGGACCCTGGAATGTTCCATATGACGGGTTAGCTGGAACCCTTTTTCCCGCCCATTGCTAAGACAGCCGACCACTGTTAAACCATTTGGGAGTCGGTTGCCTTACAATGGTTGGTTCTATCCTAAGTTTACAGAGACCTTTTTTTTTTCACACCCCTGTAATCTACCCTCCCATAACAGGGTCGACCAACAGCCGTTAATTTTCACTATTTTAAAATCTAGAATCATAATAATTAATTTAACTCACCCAATGATGGGGTCTTCTATTTATAGCTATTTGCTCCTTATCCTTGACAAATATTTACGAGGATATTTGCGATGATATAAACGATTATTTTTAAACTGATGTGATTCTCACAATTTCCAATTACACTGATACGTTCGTGATCTATTTTAAATATTAATCTGGCGGTCCTCCTGCATTGACGCAATGCCTTATATATCAATGAAATAGCGCCTCTAGTGGCACCGCTCGAAACTACTCAATCGTCAAGACCGTATCACTGCCTATAGCTTCCGTCGTTGCGACACTAACTCGGTAGATGGCGCTTTCATTTATTAATCTAAGTTTTCATTTTAAAACCCCTAACGTTGAACCCCTATTTGCACCCGTTGTTTCACAACGTTACAACTGGTTGGATTTCAAAAAGTCTTTTACGTTTCGTTAGTTCATTTATGGACTAGGGACATAGGACACTAGACTTGGGTAGGTACAGTTCGTACTGCCGGACATGTTAAGGTGCTCCCTGACCGGGAGCATTCGCCTGTGATGTAGCAAATTAGATTCGACTCGAGCATTACGTTACGATGCTACCTCCCTGACCGACGAGCGTTCGCATGTAATGTAACATTTATAGATTCGACTCGAGCATTACGTTACGATGCTACCTCCCTGACTGACTCGAGCATTCGCGTGTAATGTAACATTTATAGATTCGACTCGAGCATTACGTTACGATGCTACCTTCCTGACCGACACAAGCATTCGCGTGTAATGTAACATTTATTATAGACTAGCTGATGCCCGCAGCTACGCCTGCGTGAAATTTTGTTCTCTTTTCCGCGTCTCATGGGAACTTATTCCCGGGACAAAACTTGTATCATTTCAGACTATAATCTATCTCTGTAGGTGATTACATGATAATTTTGCAATCCAATATGGCCGCCGCGCCGAAATCTTTTTTTACAAATTTAAAACAATTGAGTTACATATATATTTCATGTGGCATGCACTCGAAAAGGCAGCCATCTCAGCTTAATGCAGCATACAAATATAGATATGTATGCTGCGCTGGTTTTCGGATGGCCCCTCTCCTCCCCCTATTCGTGCGTTAAGTGACGCCACGCAACTTAAAATAGGCACCTACTTAAAATTACGATCAGGTACCCAATCATTATCAAACAACCGACAAATATAACAAAAAAAAAATATAAATAAAAAAAAAACAAAATAAAATAAAAGAACCAAATAAAATAAATTCATTATGCATCTATCAATTCCATCATAATTATATCAATTCTACAAAATACATTTTATTATTTACGTTATAATTTATTACATTTTATATTTTCCGATAAACATTACAATATTGATTCACACATGAACCCTCACTTCAATTAAAAAATAAATAAATTACATTTTCTTTTCATTACATAATGTTCATTTTTACATTAAAAAATAACCATAGTTAGCCACGCGCTAACCGCGGAGCTGATTACAACACCAACCAGGCATAGACAGACTGACAGCGACAGGAGTGTCACTGTCAAGTGTCAAGGTTGCCCGTGCCGCGCCGTTTGTTTACGTTTCACTTCACCGAGTAGGTACGAGAAAAATAATTTGCATGCCGCTAGTATTATTATCAATAAACCATAAACATAGTGAATATAACATAGCAACTATGATATACATTAAATAAATGACATTCTATTTGATCAAACGAAGACATTCAGTGAATTCAGTGATAATAAATAATTCTCATTGATTATACGAACACATTCTATATACATATTATATAACAATTAACCATAAAATAAACAAACAAAGTACACGCATTCAATAATAATAACCTTAAAACAACAACAAATTAGTGAAACCATAATAATATCAAGATGATAATTTTGCAATCCAAAATGGCCGCCGCGCCACTATCACAAAATTTCATGATGGGTATCGTTTAAGGGGTTTTTTGGTATGCTGAGTACGAATTTCGGGTTAATTTAGAGATCCAATATGGCCGCCGCGCCGAAATCACAAAATTTCATGATGGGTATCGTTTAAGGGGTTTTTTGGTATGCTGAGTACGAATTTCGGGTTAATTTAGAGATCCAATATGGCCGCCGCCCCAAAATCACAAAATTTCATGATGGGTATCGTTAAAGGGGTTTTTTGGTATGCTGAGTACGAAATTTATGATAATTTTGCAATCCAAAATGGCCGCCGTGCCACTATCACAAAATTTCATGATGGGTGGTATCGTTTAAGGGGTTTTTTGGTATGCTGAGTACGAATTTCGGGTTAATTTAGAGATCCAATATGGCCGCCGCGCCGAAATCACAAATTTCATGATGGGTATCGCTTAAGGGGTTTTTTGGTATGCTGAGTACGAATTTCGGGTTAATTTAGAGATCCAATATGGCCGCCGCGCCGTTATCACAAAATTTCATGATGGGTATCGTTTAAGGGGTGTTTTGGTATGCTGAGTACGAATTTCAGGTTAATATACAACATGAAATTTCACAACAGTGGCACGGCGGCCATTTTGGATGGCAAACGTAAACCTGAAATTCGTACTCAGCATACCAAAAAACCCCCTCATACGATATACAGCATGAAATTTTACAATGGTGTAAGGCGGCCATCTTGGATTGCAAAATTGACCTAAGATTCGTACTCAGCATACCAAAAATCCCCTTAAACGATACCCATTATGAAATTTTGTGATAACGGCGCAGCGGCCATATTGGATCTCTAAATTAACCCTAAATTCGTACTCAGCATACCAAAAAACCCCTTATACGGTATCAACATGAAATTTTACAATGGTGGCGCGGCGGCCATCTTGTATTGCAAAATTGACCTTAAATTCGTACTCAGCCTACCAAAAAACCCCTTAAACGATACCCATCATGAAAGTTTGTGATAACGGCGCGGCGGCCATATTGGATCTCTAAATTGACCCGAAATTCGTATTCAGCATACTAAAAAACCCCTTAAACGATACCCATCATGAAATTTTGTGATAACGGCGCGGCGGCCATATTGGTTCTCTAAATTAACCCGAAATTCGTACTCGGCATACCAAAAAACCCCTTAAACGATACCCATCATGAAATTTTGTGATAACGGCGCGGCGGCCATATTGGATCTCTAAATTAACCCGAAATTCGAACTCAGCATACCAAAAAACCCCTTATACGGTATCCAACATGAAATTTTACAACGGTGGCGCGGCGGCCATACTGAATTGCAAAATTAACCAGAAATGCGTACTCGTACTACTATTTTTTTCCCAAAAGCATTTGACATCTTAGATCGTATGTCCACCTATTTTAAATACGGACCAGTGTGCAGCCGGCCAGCCGCAACAAAAAAAGCGCAGTCTACCTTCATGCAAAATTTCAAGTTTCTAATTCAATGACAGATTTTATACTTTCAAATGAAAATAATAGTTCGCTAACTTTACGGGAGTAAAGGTTGTTTCCTAGTTAGTATTACCTACGTAGTGATTAAGTAGGTACTCTGTGGTCTTACCCTCATTGCCTTAATGGCGGGACCATGTTGAGAAAAAAACTTGTATGTACTTGGGCATAAATGATTTACTTTATAAATCACAGTTATAGTGTAATTTTTTATCGTTTGAAAATACACAAAGGCATGTTTTTTACATTTCTTTACGAACATTATAATACATGAAATACTGCTCTTAGTACTTTCACAAAGTATGTTGTCGCGACACTGGTTGGTGCGTAACTCTGTGGGCAATTGCCTCCCATTTGTCTTGCCATTGCGCAGAGTGGGTAACGTATCTATACTTTTTATATGTCATCCGCGAAAATACGTTTCAATTTGGAGAGGGCTATAAAGACCTCTTAATGTAAAATCGCCAGTTTCTTTTACATAACTTGGCCGGACAAGCATCCGCGTATGTAGAAACATCTATAATCATACAGATAGACATTTTATATATTATTCGCGAAAATACGTTTCAAGTTGTAGAGGGCGATAAAGAGCTCTTGATGTAAATATCGCCAGTTTCTTTTACATAACTTGGCCGGACATGCATCCGCGTAACTAGAAACATCTAAAATGTCTAACTTAATCATACAGATAGACATTACAATTCCATTTTATAAATTATTTCCATTTTATGATCACTTGAGAACAAAATTTTAGCATGATTAGTTTCCCGAAAAAATGGGAAGTGTCTTTAGCCGGCGTCACTACACACTGACGCAAGGCGTATGTAAGACAGCACGCTCACGCACACAATCATGCGTTAGTACGGCAGTTTTTGTTGCAGTGATCACGAGGCGAGAGGGTTTCTAGGTAGTTAGTATTCTTAGCCTAGTACCTAAGTAATCCAAATATTTGTAATTTAAATCATTTTAATAATCTTAATATATTATTATTGTGGTTCATTATTTTTTAAAGAAATATAATTACCTAAATAAAAAAATATATTCAAATAGCAAAATAAAACATTAGTACAAAATCTCCCCGACATCCCCTTACGGGTCGCGGGCGGCAAACCACAGACTATAGAGTACATTTTCACAAGGAGCATTCATTATGCTTGCCGCCATTTTATCGATCCGAGAAAATTAAAATAATATTATTATTTCTGTTGTACATAAGCATGAAATGACGCGATTTTATATTGAACAGTTGCTGTGTAGCTTGTGCATCATCTGAAGATACATGAAGGCAGGTTTTTTTCGAGTTTTCTTTACTAAAAGAATTTAAAACAGTGCTAATAGAACTTTCGGTAACCCTACAGCCGCGTCACAGATTTTCAGGTAATTACCTGCTTTACGTGTTGCCATTTTTAAGTGTCTATAACGTATCTATAGTTTTTATATCATTGATTGACAGTCTCTAAATCACAGTTCTGAGTAACTATAGCAACCAAACCATAGGTTGTGATACCAAAGAGACGACATCCATACAGTCTCTTCACACCCTCGGAACTTTTAAGAATTTTTAAATTCTCTTCAAACCAATCTGTCCGCTTAAAACTTCCAATCTTGGACCAAAGAGCGGCTTGGTAATCATATCAGCCAGCTGTCGCACGGACGGTACTTGCTTAACTTCAAGTTCACCATTAATGACACATTCACGAACAAATAGATGCTTAAGTTTGATATGTTTTGTACGTTTGTGGTATTCGTGCTTCGGATTGTGCGATAGCTTTATAGCAGACTCGTTATCCAAATACAGTATTGGTTTCTTCAAATCCACCAAACCTTTCATAAGGCTGTTCAGCCATATAATTTCTTGTGCTGTTTCACTAGCAGCAATGATTTCTGCTTCAGTGGATGAAATAGAGACAACTGTTTGTCGATGACTTTTCCAGCTGATTGCAGCTCCTGAGAATAAGCATACCATTCCAGTTGTTGATCTGCCTGTTGCTTGATCTCCAGCAAGGTCTGAGTCAGAGTAACATAAAAGCCTTTGGTCTGACTCTTTTGATTGCTTATATACAAGACCTTTATCCGTCGTTCCTTTTAAGTAACGGAGAATCCGTTTCAATAGCATGATATCTTTCGTGCTAGGTTTCTCCAGGTTTCTGGATGCAACGCTCACAGCGTATGCTATGTCGGGCCTTGTACCTACGGCTAAGTACGTAAGGGCTCCAACGGCTTGTCTATATGGAAAAATGGTACCAACATCAGGTTCTGTATTGTTGATACTTTCTTTGATTATTGGCGTCGGTGTTGGTTTGCAACTAGTCATACCATACTTTTCAAGAACCTTCTTAATGTAGGCTTGTTGGCATAATGTTATTTTGCCTTTTTCAGCTTTGATTTCCATACCCAAAAAGTAGGAAGCAGGTCGGGTAGTTATCTTGAATCTTGTTTTTAATTCCTTGATAAACTCGTCTCCTGCAGTTGGTGTATTCGACGCCACAAGTCCGTCGTCTACGTAGAGTCCAATCAAAACTTTTGACTTTCCTCTGGTTCTAACGTACAGACAAGGATCAGCTTCACTTTGTTGAAAGCCTGTAATTTTCAAGAATTCGGCAATGCATGAGTTCAGCATCGAGGTGCTTGCTTCAGACCATGGAGGCTTTTATTAAGTTTGCATACCTGCTTTGTCCCATCTTGGAAACCTTCAGGTTGTTTCATGAAAATTTCTTCCTCAACTGAGCCATTGAGAAAGGCCGTAGCTACATCGAATTGGCGTAGGTTTAAATTTTCTTTAGCAGCAATTGCGATAATAGCTCGTATAGTACTTAGTCGAGCCACAGGACTAAACGTTTTGTCATAATCGATTCCTTTTTGCTGTGAATAACCTTTTAAAACTAGTCTAGCTTTGTATTTATCGATTGAGCCATCTGGATTTGTCTTTAATTTGAATATCCATTTGCATGGTAGTGCTTTTCTTCCATCAGGCAAACTGACTAAGTCCCATGTTTTGTTTTCATTTAGAGAGTTTATCTAGCTCATCATGGCTTTAATCCATTGTTCTTTATTAGGAGATTCCAATGCTTGTTTGTAAGTTACAGGATCTCTAGGTAAATTTTGAACCTCAGCAACAGCAGCTAGTACAAAGTCACCATACCGTTGTGGTTTTTGTATTGCTGATCTGTCTCGTAGACTGTAGCTACTCGGTTCAGACTCCGTGTCAACATGTTCATGACTAAGACTTTCTAGAATAGAAGTTTCGTAAAAAGAATCTTGTTCATCATCAACATTTTCATAAACACTTTCATATTGTAGAGTAGAATCTGCTGCGACGTTTTCAGTAATACTATCATTTTGTTGATTTTCAACATTTTCAATAAAATTACCTTCTTGCGTTTCAATGTTGTCAATAGAAAGATCTTGCCGAGTGTCGTCAGCATCATCGATTTCTATTTGAGTTTTCATTGTTTCTGAAACCGAATCACAGTTAGTGTTTTTATTGTATTTAAAGTTGTTAACACTAGTTGGGCTTTTGTAGTAATCAGCCTTGACTACTTTCACATCTGCGGATATAAAAGTTTTGTTCGGAACGTAAACCCTGTATGCTTTGCTGGTGTCAGAATATCCAACAAACATCCCCGGTATTGCTTTTGGAGCAAATTTATGACCTCTTGGTCCTTTCTTCAGAATAAAAGCTTTTGAGCCGAAAGGGTGGAGGTGATTAAGACAGGGCTTTCTTAACACCCATTTCTCAAATGGTGTTTTATTTTCTACAGCACTGTTTACACTTCTGTTTGCTAGGTAATTAGCAGTGTTCACTGCTTCTGCCCATAGGTGCATTGGCGCTTTAGCATCAATAAGCATAGCTCTAGCCTTCTCCACAAGTGTCCGATTCTTGCGTTCAGCGATACCATTCTGGTGTGGGGTATAGGGTGCAGATAAGCGTCGTGCAATCCCGTGTTGTTTTAAGTAGGCTTGGAATTTGGCATTGACGTACTCTGATCCATTATCCGTTTGCAAATGTTTAATTTTATTGCCCGTAAATTTTTCCATTTCTTGTTTGTACTCTTTGAACTTGTCTAATACTTTAGATTTATTTTTGAGGAAGACCCGTCTATACCTACTGTAATCGTCAATAAAAGTAACGAAGTATCTGTTTTTCGCATGGGTAGGTGTTCTGATTGGGCCGCACACGTCGCTGTGGACGATTTCTAGACGTTCAGTGGTTCGAGGAGTAGTTCGTTGTGGAGGACTCGGTACTCGAGTCATTTTTGCTTGAATGCTAATTTCACAGTCTGGCAACGACAAAATTTCATTTTTATCAAAGCTCATGCCAGTCACTGTCTCGTTATTGAGAGCCAGTTGGAGATCTTTGTAATTCATGTGCCCAAGTTTTCTGTGCCAGTCTTGTATGGTACCTTGTTTTGGGTTTGTCGAACCAGTTGCATGCGTTGCTGCGAAGCTTTGTTCAATGTTAGGTTTTCTTACATAGTAAAGACCATTGATCGACTTCTCTGCAGACAGTAAAAGTTCACCTGACTTGTTGCGAACTAAAGCACGGTTGTTGTCGAATGAGACGGTGGCTCCATGTGAGGTAATTTTAGATACCGATAGTAAATTAGTAGAAAGGGAAGGTACATAAAGAGCGTTTTCCAGGTGTACTTGTCGTCCTCGTTTTTCATCAGAAAATGTAATTCTTCCTTTACCCAAAATTTCTGTGGAGTGATTTTCTGATGCAAAGTTGAGTTTTCTTGACACAGTCTTCATGTTTTTGAAGTGCTCGTGGTGATGGGTCATATGTGAGGTACAACCACTGTCAAGTACCCAGTCATCCTGGTTGTTCCGTGTTGAACTAAGAAAACATTCTTCAGCGTATAGGGAATCGGCGTTTTTGCTAATGTTAGACTTCTGTTTGTCTTTGTTTTTCTTCCAACAGTTAGAGCAAAGTCTGTGCGTCTTTTTCTGAAAGATTCTGCTTCCCGTTCTCTTACAGATTTTGCAAGAAGCTAAAAGTGCGTTTTCTTCTTGTTGTTGTTGGCCAGGTTCGTAATTGTCATTGTGATGACGAGCGTCGCTTTCTTCGATTATTTTTATTTTTAATTCTTCCGGCTTTGGCAATATGTCGCGAGACTCTATAGCTACGCGACAGTTTTCGTACTCTGAGGAAAGGCTGTAGAGCATCATGATAGTTAGCAAATCCTCATTTATGGTGACATCCATGTCAGCGAGCTTATCGATGGTGTCCATAAACTTGTTTAGGTGTGTACGAACATCACTGCCTTCAAGTTTGGTCAGAATAACTTGCTTCAATAATGTGGCTTTACGAGCAGGGCCTTTGCTCGCATGTATTTGTTTCAATTTATCCCACAAATCTTTCGCAGTGTTACATTTCTTAACCTCTTTTAGTTGGGAAGGAGCAATGATTAAAATTAGTTCTGCCTTGGCCTGTTTATTAGCTTCGCTCTCAGTAGGATCTGCTTTTACGTCAAGCGGAGTTGAGACATACTTCCATAGCTTGCTTTTTACCAATACAGCTTCGGCTTGTATTGCCCAAGTGTCATAGTTATCCTTATCAAGTGGATCAATGTGATACGTTGCTTTTCTGCTTTTACGTCAAGCGGAGTTGAGACATACTTCCATAGCTTGCTTTTTACCAATACAGCTTCGGCTTGTATTGCCCAAGTGTCATAGTTATCCTTATCAAGTGGATCAATGTGATACGTTGCTTTTGGCATGTTTATAGTTATCCTTATCAAGTGGATCAATGTGATACGTTGCTTTTGGCATGTTTATACGTCGTCGTGACAACTTTTCACTATGAACATTTCGCTCCGCTACCATATGAACTTTTGTAATGTGGAAAAGTTCTAAGAAGATAAGAATAATAAACAGCTTGGTTAAAGCAAATAAAACGTTGTTTTATTATAGTTTTAAGAAATATGAATAAGCAGTTATCGAAATATATTGACAGTCTCTAAATCACAGTTCTGAGTAACTATAGCAACCAAACCATAGGTTGTGATACCAAAGAGACGACATCCATACAGTCTCTTCACAAAAGTATCAGAAATACTTAAATCCATAGATTTAGGATTTTTCGCTACTAACTCAGTCCGCAAAGAGAATAATGTTCCTAGTTTTGACTGACACCAAACGCAATCACAATAGCCAAGTTTTTAATTCAACCGTCGACTACATAACCTAACTAAAATTATGTAATTATAAATTATTTCAAATAATAATGTGAAGATTACATCCTTTCACAATGTATTTCGCCGAGAAATACAACGCATTTTGTGAAAATGTAACGAAATTTTTAGACCGTCTTACTGTTATGTCCTGCTGCTGGTCAATACCTTTGAAGCCTGCCTGCTTCATCATCGGCTGGCTGTCTATATTCCACATGGTGCCTGGCACAATCTATGAAATATATTACTGCTGTGATCGAGAGCGGCCATTGATCAAATTCAGTCTTTTTCTTTCAGGAATGCTTTTAATAGTGTCTATATTTTCTACTTTATACATTCTTTACGGTTTATTGATGATAGATTTTCACATAGTAAAAGTTTATATGTTTATAATTATGATTGCTATAGTTTTAAATATAACTACGTTTGTGATCGTTGTTGTACAGCCTAAAGTGGAGCTATGTAATGAGTATTTCAGTATTTGGGTATCTTTTTTGTTACAGTTAGCGGTGCAATGTTATTTTCTATTGATTGTGAACAGTTATAGATCGTTGGCTTGGTAATAAATGTGTGTTTAACATTCAAATAAGGTATTTGACTAAAATTTTACTACATACAATCCCCGGAAGAGGTAGGTAGAGGTGCAAGTTTTTTTTTTAGCTCGCCAAATTGACGTCGCCACCAGGCTGATGGTAAGCCGTGGCGCATCTAGCAATTGGGCGCCAGTCTAACAGTCCTTAAGACTTTTGACAGCGGTCCTCAAGTTGGCGACCCTGTGATGTGACTCTTCACACTCCTCTTGAAGAACCCGGGATTGTAAGATGAGGGAAAAACGTGTGCGGGTTGCGTATATTCCACGACGACCTAGAAAAGGTCGCAAGCTGGGACTGGATGCGGAAGGCGCAAGACCGTGTATTGTGGCGTGAATTTGGAGAGACCTACGGCCAGCTGTGAACTGCTATAGGCTGATTTGATTGATTAAGATTGTGTATACCTACCTGCCGTTGAAATCATTTAGGCTGGTTTCAGAGTAACGCTAACCGTCGGCGCTGACAGCTCAGCGCGTAGCTCGTCAGCGCGAGACGTTTCGGTATCGTGCTGATCATTGTCGTGTACACATAAATGATGTATGTATACAGAGGCGCGCGTGCGTTGGTCAGCGCCGACGCGCAACGCGTACGGACGCTGACCCGTCAGTGCTGACCAACGCACGCATGATAGCTAGTATAGCTACGCGTTATTCTAAAAGGTTTCCTAATAGTTCATACACTTTACTTTGGCTGACAGCGCCGACGGTCAGCGCGACTCTAAAATCGACTCTAAAAAGTTTTAGAGTCGCGCTGTCCGTCAGCAGACAGCTACGCGGCGCCGTGTAGCTGTCGGCGCTGACCAAAGCACGCGCGCCTATGTATTCGGTGAGCGCTCTAATAGTGTCGGGCCGAGAAGAAGCAAGATACTGGAACGTCTCGCGCTGACGAGCTACGCGCTGAGCTGTCAGCGCCGATGGTCAGCGTGACTCTGAAACCAGTCTAAAGTCTTCCATAAGGCTTTATCTTACAAAGTCTAATGAATGTAGGCGTGATTGTATGTCTAGTTTTAGGATCTCTGAGCTAGAATTAGGACAGACCAATGGATCTTTATAAGCCTTTACACCAATAAGTCCGACTAGTAAATGCTTAAAAAAATTAAGGGTTACCAGAAATGAAAAACCACATAAACTTTTGTTAACTTAATTATATTCAACTATAAAATAATTGCATGATAACTTTGTACCTAAACAACTAAAAATAACGAGTAATAAGGAGATCAAATCTAGAGGACGTGTTTAATTTGTTTTTTATACAATAATACAAGAGAATGGCAAGTAAAACTATCTATATTCACATTTAAATTAGTTAAGTTTAGTTTCGACCAAGTAATACTATAGACGGGCCCACGTCATACATTACGAACTCAAAAAGTGATACTAGTTCACACACAAAGATATTGCAGCAACGACACGACATGCACACATTTTTTTTCGAAATTAGGGTAGTGTTTTTACACTTCGGGAACGCACAGGAAGGCATCACGCATTTCACCTTTGGAACAATAACACCGACTACAACCAAGTGAGCGCGCATCATGCGCTCACTTTGGCAGTTGTCTCACCGGCAACGATGAACGAGTAACGAGTAGAGCTAGAATTAGAAACGAGTTGGCGAGCCGCGGGGAGCGAGTGCGTAGTTCCGATAGTTGTGTAGCTCGGCTATAAGCGAGTATGCGAGTGAGGCGAGCGATTACTCGCATCACTCGCTCGCACTGTAGAGAAATGACCGCTAGTTGCTCTCTCGGCGTGTTCTAATCAAAGACTTCTATATAAACTGTGGTAGACATGCCCTACGCACCGATTTTTGAAACCTATAAACTGCGCTAATTAGCAGCGTTGCTCGCACTGTTGTGAGTCAAAACTTCGAGAGTAGGTGCTCGACTTGCAATCGGAGTCCATACGCCTTCTCTTTTACTCTTTTTCTATTTGTATATTGCTATTGTGTGTGGTGACAATTACGTAAAAAATATTTATAAGTGAGTGTAGTCTTAGTAATGTGTGTATTTGAGGATTGCTTTTGAAATCTCGTTTGTTAGAGTAAGGCGCGTCTACCTCAGTTTATATAGAAGTCTTTGGTTCTAATCGCTTAGCGAGTATCGCTGAGCGAAAGTTATCTTTCATAGCTCTTGTCGCTCGGCGACAAACTAGTGAAGCGAGTGCTCGCCGTGGCAGTGTGAACAGTCAGCGATCAACTTTTTGTATATGCATCTCTTTTGTTTACACGGAATGTATATCTATTGTACGTTTCTTGAGCGATAAAATAGTCGAGAGTTACTCGTTTTCTCGCCTTTGGTGGGACAAGTGCCTTTAACGCCTTCAATACTAATGTATGGATGGGCCGGTCTATACTATTGATTGGTCGAAGATGTTTAGGTATGTCGTCGTACAAACGTACAGTTGCGAGCAAATTACTTTGAATTTTAATTTATTTGTACGCCAGTTAATTGTCAATTACGTGTTCGTCAATAATTCATCATGATTAATTTTGGTCTTTCAATAACAATATGGTATTTCAATTACAAAAATTAGCTATGTCAATAACATAGTCAACTGAATACCTACAATAACTCGCCTCGAATATATTTTGATAATTAATTCGTAGATAACTTTTTTTAATTAGATATGATTCTATTCATTGTTTGAAAGTAATTTCTTCATTATATTTTGATCGTTGCTTGTTGAATGATTAATGAACGAACAATCATTTCATTCATTCATTCATTCATCGAATTTTTCAATGGCCCCCATTCTGTCTTCTTGAGTTCCTTTCGTGATTTAAATTTTTTTGAGTAGTTTTCAAAATGATTTGTCCGATCCGGAAACCTGATACGGCATATTGCTCAGGTCAATGAGTAGAGATGCAAAGGCAGTTGGTCATAGGTCAACTGAAACTGGCTTAAATTCTCTACCAATGGATAAATCTTACTTCTTACTAATATTATAAATGCGAAAGTTTGTAAGTGTGGATGTTTGTTACTCTTTCACGCTCGAACGTCTGGACGGATCTGGCTGAAATTTGGTACAGAGATACATTATAGTGGAACAACACATAAGCTACTTTTTATTCCGGGAATAAGCTTCCATCGGAAGCGGGAACAGACTTTTACGCGTGCGAAGCTGCGGGCATCAGCTAGTATGTTTATATTTTTGCATAATGTCTTAAAATCAGAAGTCAATTCTCATAATTTTGTGTTTATAAAATAACCAGTTAGTTTTACATTCGTTCCTGATTCCATCTTCAGTAGTTTCAAACCCTCAAGGCTCATAGTCAACATAATTCATGTTAGGTGATATGACTCCTCGAATCCAGTGGCTGGTGACCTTCACGTTGTGGTAGATGCCAGGCTGGTGGTCCACTCCGCAGCCGAAGCCGGCTGACGTGATTCCCACGAGGTAGTACCTCCCATTGTCGAGGACAATGAGGGGACCTCCCGAATCACCTGTGGGAGTAATTTATTTGGATTAGTCGCTTTAAGGACCAAATAGGTTTCAACATAACTTAACGAGCCGTGTCTGTGGTTACTATGCTCTATAAAATATAGCTTTATCTCTGTGACAGTTAGCGCGAGGCCGCACTTGCGTTTTTCAGCGGCGGTTTCTAACCTCAAAGTGTCATCAAAGTGTCAAAATCAATGAAATCAAGTCAACGTTTGACATTTTGAGGTTAGAAACCGCCGCGGAAAACCGCAAGTGCGGCCTAAGCCTTTTTTGGTATATTAACATAGACAAAATTTACTTTTTTTTCAAAGGCATAAGTTGTTATTTACAGTTTGCACTTCTGTGTTCTCACTCTCTGCATTCCACAACACAAAAGCTTTATGCCGTTGCCCTAAAGTCTATTCTTGTTTACGTTTATAGAACTGTCACAGAGATCAAGCTATGTTTTAGAGAGTATACGAAACTATTCGCGCATTTCTTGTCAGGCAGTCCAATCCTGCCCGATCTGGCAATAATGTAAACATGTCATGTTTTGACAATCGTTGTCTAAGACAGATGAGTAGAAAAATATAGTATGACAAATCATTGAATTTTCTACTATCCTGAGTAGGTATTTTAAATGAAAATAAACTAACATAAAGAAGTTATTTAGGGTCGAAATGATGGTAAGAACACTGTATGACTCCTGGATACTGGAATATAATCAGGGTGAATACTCAATTGCAAGTAACTATGGATATTATAGGATCAAATGTGTTTGTTTACATTTTTGCGCAAAGCTATTGAAATACAGTATACATTTACTACACTTTTGAAATAATAAATATCTATAAATTAAAAACGCAGTACCTATCCTTTTTGATACTTGTTAGGGTAGGCTTTAAAAAGACAAACATAACCTAATTGACCAGGGGAAATACGAGTCCGAAAAAGTATAATTTAAAACTTTGAACTGATATTTCTCCTCGCAAGGAGGGACCCCAGGACTGGATAAGTCCTAATGTCTTCTCCAGGGACTTGACCAGGGGAGATACAAGTAAAAACGCATTTCATAAAAAATGTTGAAGTCTAGTCTGTGCGTATTACCAAAGATAATAATATAATAGTATTACATACAGATCGGTAACTCCCTGCCTCCCACTGAGCAAGCTTCCTCAACCCCCCACCAAAGTTGATGTGTCGATTCCCGTGTCAGTACTTGAGAGAGTGTCACTGCGTCGCATTACGTATACCTACGTACTTTGTGCTATTGCTTTGGTTTAATTTGTGCTTAGCCGAGGGTAGGTTTGAAAAAAAGTACCTACATACATGAGATTGCGTTCTGTTCCTTATTATTTTCTTTCCATAGCTAGTATCCCTAGCATACTCACACACACATTCAAGCTTGATTCAAGCATTCACATTACGTGTATATCAGTGTGGGTGAAAACGAACATTTTTGTATGGAGTTTCCGCCCTGTGGTATTACCTAGACAAGCGTCCTGATGTCCGTCCGAGTGTCCGGCACAGATCATCTCAGAATGTATCTGTACGGAGATCTGTTTGATTCTGTGCCAGTTGATGCATTGTTCTGTACCTGTGAATAAAAAATACAGTTAAAATTTGAGTATAAAGATAGAATAGAGCTTGATAATTTACTGGGCTCTGAAACATACCTCCGACAGACGTTTCTCTGCCGGATGAGCCGCCGACAGAACGTTTAAATTATGAGTTGTTCACCGACAGAACCTTTCAACTACGAACGTTTCGCCGACAGAACGATTACTTCAACCATAATAAGTGAATGGTTAACACCCCGACTCTGATAGGTTAGGTTAGAATACGTGGTTATTTTTTTTTTGTTTTGTCGACAAATTCTTATTTGGTGAACGATTTACTCATAAATTAATCGTTCAGTCGGCGTTTGTTTGTTTGCATCGAATAGGCTCCGAAACTACTAAACCGATTTGAAAAATTCTTTCACTGTTGGGAAGCTACTGCATCCTCGCTGAACATAGGCCATATTTAATTCCCGTATTCCCACGGGAACAGGAGTTACGCGGGTGAAACCGCGTGACGTCCGCTAGTACTATATATAATAGTTCCGTAGTTCATTGATTACAAACAATATTACCTGCTTTTAGTTGAAAACAAAGTAATTCTAGGTTTTGCTGTTTTTCTTTTGAGGTTCGGAATCCTAAAAAGACTCAAAAAAAACCATAATATCTTACTCAAAATGGGCACAGTCGCCGTCCTCAACAGATTAGTTCCCGTATGTCCCATACCGGCGTCAGTCTTGCCCCAGCCCGCGATAACTCCGGCCCTTCCGCGGAGTTCCATGTCCTGCTCCGGCAGACAGATCGGCAGTATGTTACTAGTGTAGGTGATTGGGCGAGTCAGTTTGAGTTGGGCGATGTCGTATCTTTCCAGTTGTGTCAAAATTGCTTCAGTAATTCCGCAGTTCATTGATTACAAACAATCTTACCTGCTTTTAGTTGAAAACAAAGTGATTCTGGGTTCCGCTGATTTCCTTTTGAGGTACGGAATCCTAAAAAGACCCAAAAAAACATAATAACTTACTCAAAATGGGCACAGTCGCCGACCTCAACAGATTAGTCCCCGTATGTCCCATACCGGCGTCAGTCTTGCCCCAGCCCGCAATAACTCCGGCCCTCCCGCGGAGTTCCATGTCCCTCTCCGGCAGACAAATCGGCAGGATATTACTAGTGTAGATGATTGGGCGAGTCAGTTTAAGTTGGGCGATGTCGTATCTTTCCAATTGTGTCAAAATCGGATCAGTAATTTCGTATTTCATTGAAACAAACAATCTTACCTGTTTTTAGTTGAAAACAAAGTGATTCTGGGTTCAGCTGTTTTCCTTTTAAGGTACGGAATCCTAAAAAGACTCAAAAAAAACCATAATATCTTACTCAAAATGGGCACAGTCGCCGACCTCAACAGATTAGTGCCCGTATGTCCCATACTGGCGTCCGTCTTGCCCCAGCCCGCGATAACTCCGGCCCTCCCGCGGAGTTCCATGTCCCGCTCCGGCAAACAAATCGGCAGGATATTACTAGTGTAGATGATTGGGCGAGTCAGTTTAAGTAGGGCGATGTCGTATCTATCTGGTTGTGTCATACGGAATTGGAATAGAGGATGGAGAATTTTCTGGGCGACTCTGTGGAAGAATTAAAACCAAGTTCAAGTTATAATATGACACGCAGCGAGTTTACAAGCCATGAAGCAGCGAGTTTGTGAGCAGCTAGTAAACCCCCGTGTGGTAACGGGAAAAAGTACAAAATGTCGCAATTCATCCCGAGGGTGTCATAAGAGGCGACCAAGGATACACTGCGTAGAGAAGGAAAACTTGAAATCAAACCCGGTTGTCAGTAAAATGACAGTCGTAAAGCCAAGTTGAAGGCCTTCTTAGGCGGCTTGAAAACAGCAGGCAGTCACAACCTGCGCCTGTCCACCTCAACACGGCAATACGGCTCACCACCTATTACGTGGGATAAATTCTAAAAAGGTGAAATGTGGGCATATAATAATATGCCTCCGCCTACCCTTCTGGGATAAAGGCGTGACCATTATGTAAATGTATAAAAAGTGTCCCAAAACTACCTGTCCAAATTTCGTCACGAATCACGATACGTGGCATTAGTCAAAAAAAATGAGAAAAAAAATCCTACGAATACTATGACTGTAAATTCGTCTCAAAGATCCTGTAAATTTTGATTATCACCCTTTCTATCGCTACTGAGCGGCAGCAGAGAGCGGCAACGATAGCCAGGCGGGTGCTCCGTAGTTTGTTTTGCCGCGCCGACCATGTTACCTCGCGGTAAAAAACGAATGCTTCATGCGCGCCAAAAATATTTTTTTAAAAATAATAAAAATAACCCCCATGATTTCCGATGCCAATAAGTCATCTCATGAAATTTGGCCAGTCAATTTTGGGACACTCAATATATTCTTCCTTACAGGCTCTACATATTGCCTTGCGAATCTGGCAGTAAATGTAGAAGCAACAATGTTGACGGTCATAAGTGTTATTTATGACCTACATGAATAAATTTGTTGAATAAACTTATTATCATTTTTAAAATCTGCTTATTACTATCCCATTGTAAATCATTCGCTAGTTCTTAAACTTGTCAACAAGCAGCATGTACTTAAACTCCCTGTGTGTGATCAAGACTAAGGAGGACAACAAAACAGCTATCGTCTTAAAGTCGGGTTATCTATACTAATATTATAATAAACCGGCCAAGTGCGAGTTGAACTCGCCCATGAAGGGTTCCGTAGCAGCAAGTAACATAATAGAAAAGTTCTTGTAGTTCGTTGTAACTTTCATTGATGTTTTAACACATTAGCAGTGGTAGAGATTTTTCTCGACGAAAATTGTGGTTTATGACGTATTAAAAAATAACTACCAACTCGATTTCGTTCAATCCAATTTTCGTTGGTAGATTTTATGGCAATGTACATTATATATTTTTTTTAGATTTATCATTTTCTTAATTTAGAAGTAAGGGGGGGGGGGGGCACACATTTTTCCACTTTGAAAGTGTCTCCTGCACAAACTATTCACTTCAGAAAAAAATGATTTTAGAAACCTCAATAGTATTTTTGAAGACCTATCTATTGATACCACACACGTATGGGTCTAATGAAAAAAAAAATTGAGTTTCAGTTCTGAGTTTCCCCAAAATTAACTGCTTTTTTTCTAGTTTTATATAAAAATCTTGATGCGGTTCACAGAATACATCTACTTACCAAGTTTCAACAGCATAGGACTTATAGTTTCGGAGAAAAGTGGCTGTGACACACGGACGGACAGACAGACAGACAGACAGACAGACATGGCGAATCTATAAGGGTTCCGTTTTTGCCATTTGGCTACGGAACCCTAAAAAGGAAAGATTTCTGTTTTGTTTGTTTATTTGTAACGAATAGGCTCCGGAACTACTGGACTGATTTGAAAAATTCTTTCACAGTTGAAAAGCTACACTCTTTGCGGTGAACATTGGCTATATTTTATTCCCGTATTCCCACGAGAGCGGGTGAAACCGAATGACGTCCGCTAGTACCAAATTATATAAGTGCCTGTATAGTGTAAAGTATCCCTCAAAAGGGGTCTTATAAGGTTTTTGTAGAGCTGGTAGCGGGAGAGTGGCGCTCGCGTGTTGCAAATATGTACTACCCGTTCGCTCTAACTTTGCCGCTGGCATAGAGGCTTATACCCGAATATTTAATTATACGAAGTAAATTGACAGTAGCTAATGTCACTTCGTCATAGAAAATATGCAACATTGTATGAAGAAGTGACATTAGTTGCTGTTAATTTACTTCATCTAATTAAAAATTCGACTTTAGTATAGAGCCGAGCGGCAAAGTTAGAGCGAACGAGCAGTATACTCGTAGATTACGGTGAACGCTTGAGATCAAGAGGGCAGTACGCTTGATTGTTACGTCAGTGGCATACATACATACATATGGTCACGCCTTTATCCCCGAAGGGGTAGGCAGAGGCATATTATATGCCCACATTTCACCTTTTGTAAAATTTGTCCCACGTAATAGGTGGTGAGCCGTATAGCCGTGTTTAAATGGACTGGCGCAGGTTGTGACTGCGTGCTGTTGAAATAAAGCCTTCAACTTAGCTTAACGACTGCCATTTTACTGGCAACCGGGACCAACGGCTTCACGTGCCTTCCGAAGCACGGAAACGCTCAAATAAATGTCACAAAGTGATCACATGGATGGTCACCCATCCATGGACCGGCCATAGTGAAAGTTGCTTACTGCAGTGATCGTTTGCAGAACACTGAGTCCGCGGGGCCACGAGCGCGAGTGGCATAAATAATAAAATAATAAATAAATGTTCACGGACATCTCAAACAACGCTATCTGATCCCAAAGTAAGCTAGGAATAACCTGCTTGTGTTATGGGTATCAGATCACGGATATTAATACTTATATACTTTTAAAAACATACATATTATACATAGAAACATCCAGACTCTTGAGACAAACATTTATGGGTCACACAAAAATTTGTCTCCGGTGGGAATCGAACCCACGACCTCCAGCGCCACAGGCGGTATCACTACCGACTGCGCCACAGAGGCAGTCAAATGGACGGACCGGGCATAGGTCTCCCTCCCCAGTGGAGAAAATCTACCCCATTTAGTTATGGGGTAGATTTTCTCGCGATACAGAAGTTTATTTCTCTGTCGAATCACAAAAACTTGAAACGATCTGGGAGGCGTTCAAGTATTAAGAACGGTAAAGTGGAGTCATTTTAGTAGTTAACATTTGACAATTCGATTTCACAATCATTTGACAATCAAATTACGTACTTGTCTTATTTTGCTCCTTTAATTTACGAAAGAAAAAAAAATAATGGGACAGGGATTCGCCTAATGATTCTTTCTCATTCATCATTCTCATTATCAAGATAAAATTGACAGACGTCAAATGTTACGTATTTATTTAATAATTAATATAATAAGTAATTATTTAATAATGACGTCACATTATTAAAGATTTCAGACGTTAAACTACTATCTTCACGCCAAATCCCTTGCGGGGTATGCAGAAAGAACCGAGCGCCACACAGCACGGTCCATACACACCTCACTTGCTTCTTCAACTTTCATTTTTCTTTTCATGCATGCACGTCGGTTCCTTCGGCTCTTGACACCACCTTCAACTAACACACGATTAATTTGGTCGTGGTAGGTGTGTCGTGGCCTTCCCCGACTCCTACGTCCATCCACTTTCGCGTTGTATATCTGTTTTGTCATTCTTTCATCTCCCATTCGCTCCACATGCCTGAACCATCGTAGCATGCCCTTCCTTACTTTAACACCGACACTCTCTTTCAGACCAGCTCTCTTTCGTACATCTTCATTCCGAACGCGATCTGCGAGCGTTACTCCGCAGATTTTGCGTAGCGCGCGCATCTCGACCGCGTTTATTATACTTTCAAGCATTTCCTGCCATACCCAACTCTCGCTTCCATACGTTAGCGTAGGTATCAGCACCGCATTGTGTACTGCGAGCTGGGCCTTTTGACTTAAGGCCTTGGTACCTAAAAGTTTGCTTAACGCTCCATTCACACTATTGCCCGCAGTTACCCTCTTTTCTACATCAGCGGTGTACCGTCCATCCCTGCTAAATGCACATCCAAGATATACAAACTCATCCACCTGTTCCAGCACTACATCATTTACTTTTATCCTGGCATTCGTTCTGTCCTCTTCTCTTTCGAATAACATCACTTTCGTTTTAGTCGCGTTCTAATGTAAGCCTCTCATTAGACAATCATCTTTCATCGTTGTGACTAGTGACTGTAGTTCTGATGGCGATTCGGCTATGAGCACGGCATCATCTGCATACAGCAAACAGTTCACAAGTAAGTCACCCATTCGCAATCCAACATTCATCGATTTTACTCTCTTAAGACAACCGTCCAGGTACAGGACAAACAGCAGAGCCGACTGCACGCAACCCTGTCTGACGCCAATGTTGACGTCAAACTAGGGAGACAGGCTGCCGCCCACCCGCACACATGCCGTACATCCCACATATGTAGACTGCACGGCACGAAGCAGCGCACCATCAATCCCGTATCCTGGCAATATATCCCAGAGATCCTTCCGTACATGCTTTCTCCATGTCCACAAAACCGCAGAAAACCTTCCGGCCTACAGCCAGCTGCTTCTCTACAATGTTGCGGAGCGAGAAAACTTGGTCCATACATCCCCTTCCATTTCGGAAACCACCCTGCGCCTCCCACAGTAATCCGTCAGATTCCACCCTCATTCTCCTTTCAATAATTTTGCCATACACTTTAGCTGCTATACTGATCAAACTGATAGCCTTATAGTTGGCGCACTCCATACGTGAGCCCTTGCCTTTATGCAAGGGCACGATGATAGCACGCCTCCAGTCCATTGGGACCCTTCCAGTCTTCCAGCATAGATTGCTCAATAACCAGAAGGCGTCCGGAAAGCAAGGACGACCTAATTTGATCATTTCAGCAGATATCCTATCAATTCCCGCAGACTTTCCATTTTTCAAGCTTCGTATCGACCATTCAATCTCTTCCAAAGTAATATCTCCGCATGATGCTTGCACCGCAAGATCAGTCATTGACTCCCTCGCAGTGCCCGCATCCGGGAGATATTCATACATTTCTCCAAAGTACTCATTCCACCGCTCTAACACCTCGAATGGGTCCGCAAGAATGTCCCCAGCTTTACTCTTTATCTTATCCATTATGGAACTGACAAACAGCTCCGAGACTTCTTGACCTCCCACCAAAAGAGTTTGGTATTTGTCTCGAAGTTCCTCGTCAGCTTCTCTTCCGCAATCAAATTTATTCTTCCACGCTTCTCTTTCACTAAAGCTTTGGCTTCATTCTTGCAGTGGCGGTAAATTCTTTCTTCGTGTCTTTCATACTGTCATTCAGTTGCAAAGATGAGACATAATCCAACCACGCTTTCTTCTTTCTTGCTACGCAGGATTTAACTTCTGCATCCCACCAGGCATCACCTTTCGAATGTTCATGTCTCTTTGCACTACCACATGCTTCTTTTGCACTATCCACTATACTTTCTTTCATAATATTCCATCATTCATCCACATTTAAGTCGGAAAGGCTCGCGTTTGCAAGCCTTTCACTGACTAAGCCTACATACATACTCCTTACGCTTTCATCTTCCAGTTTTTCTCTCTTTATCCTTTCATATCCCTCCATACAGAGGGACACGCACTCGCCAGTGCCTCCACTTCTTAAAAAGACCAACAAACCGGCTTACCACCAGGTAGTGGTCAGTTTCAAGAGTGGGGCCTCTGTAGGCTCTTGTATCCCTTATAGCCTTTCGGAGACGACTGTTTTTTTTTTTTTTGTTTAACGTGAGGGAAAATCCTCATAGGATGTTATGCCGGACTCTTACCGACTAAAAAACCTCACGCCACGCCTAACAGCCTATGGTTGAGAGCCCCGGGTAAGCCCTCAGGAAGGATGTCCCGTGGCATCGGAGACGACTGTATATCAAAATCAAATCAATCACACTTTTTCTTTCTTCCGCCTCCATGTATACGTGTGGATCTTTGTGACGGAATAAACTGTTCGCCACAAGGAAGTCTTGTTCCAAGCAAACGTCTAAGATTGACTTACCAGCATCATTCGCTCTCTTATCTCCATACGGACCAAGGACATCATCGAAGCCATCTCGCTTGGTCCCCACCCATCCATTCAAATCACCACACATGACCAACTTTTCATTCCCGTCAGCCAAATCGAGGACGTTCCTAACGGATTCCCAGAACTCCGCGAGCACTTGGGGATCAGCCGAGCTGACGGGAGCATAGGCTGCGACCAAAAAAAACTCTCGTGATCCCCAGTTTTATACGTAGCCACAGGAGTCTTGGGCCTACCAATCCATAATCTTTCACCGCTGTAACACTCTGCAATACTCACCAACACATTATCCATACGTTCTAATATAATACTCTCTTTTTGTCTCGTGATAACGAGGATTTCATACATTAAGCACATTAACACAAAGATATTAAACTCGATATCTTTCTGTCGTTTTGTTCCGTGTTTACATCCAGTCACAATACTACACATACACATAGGTTAGACGTCGTGAATCTGACATTGTCATTTTGACAGTAACAATGACTGATCCTTGTCAACGAAATAGTTTAGGAATAAAAAAAAGAACATAAAAAAAAATAGTTTTATTTAGTGTACAATAAATCTAGATTAGAATAAATAATAGGTATATTAAATTAGTAAACAGATTTGGAACTAATGATAATTTATATATAGTTTACGAGCGGATCAATTTCGGAGTGGTCACACCAGAATTCACGTTCCGCGTAACGTAGAACATTATGTCAAATAGTGGATAAAATATTCGCTTAAGAGGATAGGATGGTTAATGTACAGGATAGTTTTAGCTTCAGTTAATGACATGGCGTTAATGCGATAAAGCCCTAATCGTGTATGGCGTATGAGAAGTGGAGGAATAAAAGTCACGAACGGAACGTGAGGGATGAGTGAAATGAAACGGACCGTAGATGTAACTGACCAAGCGGGTTTGGCTTGGTGGGAAGGGGAAGAGACGAAAAGCAAAGATGGAGGCAGTCGGCATTTTTTTCTCTCGAGCGAGAAGACCCGTAAGGTGTCTCTTCAAGAGCAATTCGTACCATCACAGGACCCGCAAAAAGGTATTTATAAGCTAGATAGACCTTGTAATAATCGCGGTCTGTGAAGTGCGTGCTGATTGCTAATGACGCGTAACTTTTGTTGTAGCGGGTCTTTGGAGTACCTACCTATTATTGCTGGGAATACCTGCCCGTCCCTTGGCGGACTCCCAACACGGAGGAATTCTTCCCCGTGAACCCATCAGCGTGGGACGCGTGATCCACAGACGGGACTGCGCGCCGCTGACGAGCCCGGCTTTGTAGCGGTAACCGGTTCTCGCACCGGCATTTTTATTCTCTTTTTTACGCCACGTGCATTTCTTTTTCACTACTTGGCACCAAGGAGGGCCACCAGGATTCTTCTTATACATCCATACGCGAGGTTGATTACTGCATCTCGTTGGTTAGCGGTGCCTACGCGATAGTCCACCGACAGTTTAACAACGTAGTTCACCTTCAAGAGGCTGCATAACGATCCGAGAATGTAACTAGATTTATTTAGCCTTTAAATCATAGATTATAATAATGTTAACCAGAATGGATCCATCTCTAGGTCGCTAGATTAAAGTATATTTTGTTAGCCACGTCACAAGGTGATGTTTAGTTAATTGTGTCAAATGAAATAATTTCATCGCATCGGCGCAAGAGCCGGCCAGGTCAATAGATTTGATATAAGTTTATAGCAAGTAAGTAAAGTGTGTGTAGATATAAGTATTCTAACTGGAGTAATACTGGTGCATCCTGCCATATATATAGGCTAAGTAGTGCGTTTGATATACCACAAGGCCTGTGGTTTTTGTATTGTAGACCATTAAACGTGGTGATAATAATATACACTGGTTTTTCTTTCACGAACTCACTGCAACAGGGGTTTACTAGCCAGACAACACGGCCCTTAACCTAAAAGGTCCACTGTATCTCCGGCTGCTGTTATCCAGGTAATCTTCTTTTACAAATCAAACTATTGTAACACGGGACTTGGGAAGTCCACACCGACACCCTTGACGCCCGTTACGTTACATGGCGCCCGAACTTTATTTTATTGTGATTACCTATTAAAGTGCTGCATGTACAGCGCCTGAATTCAATTGAAATTAGTTGGTAACCATTGTTGCAATTGAGCTTCGGGGGAGAATTTCCTTTGTGTTTATCTTTTGAGGGATACAATTTTTATTGTTGTATCTAGGCTTGAAAGCAGTAGCTTTACTTTAAGAAAATTAATAGTTCATACTTCACCGTTCCCTAAGGAATATGTCAAAATTTTAAATATTGACATATTGATGGTTTATAGATATTGAATCTGGTCACTCACCCTATTAAGAATTCATATCCGTGAAGACCAGACCACAAAATGTGTAAATTTTGACTTTTTTATGCAAATTTAAGTTTTTTTTTCTTTAACAAAAGTTTCATCCAGAACTAACAACATTTTTTAAATATTGACATCTGGATGGTTTAAGTGTTTAATATAATTGCTTACACTGCTTAGAGTTAATAACAGTAAGAAACCAAACCAAAATATGTGCAAATTTTGTTTTTGTGAACAAATTTGTGTTTTATGAGTTGTCGTTCTCATCCCGGCAAAAATCAACTTTTTAAGTATCAACATATTGGTGATTTTTAAACTTCTATCTGATTCGGTGCACCATTCTGCATTGATAAACACTAGGACCAGATAAAGTCTTGTGTCAATTTTCGATTTTGTGAGCAAATTTGAGTTTTTTTGTCTTATCGTTCTCCCGACAAAAATCAACTTTTTAAATATCAACATATTGGTTGTTTTTATAGTTTTATCTGATCTTGTACACCCTTTAGAGCTTACATACACAAGGATCAGGACTAAATAGTTGCAGGTTTTGTTTTTATTAACAAAATTGAATTTTTTCATAGTAATTTTTACGAACATAATTTTGAAACATAACTTTGTTGTTATTGTGTCTGTGGCATTGCTACAGTGATTATACCATTACTACTACTACTACTAGAGCATTTTAGGCTAAATACAAACTAGATATTAAGAACTTATTTATAAAAAATGTCAAAAACTCCAGATACTGATGCAAGTGAATTTGCTTCACCGGTGCATAGTCGGAACGTTATGCAGGTAACTTCTAGCCCGTATACACGACCTTTAGAGGTACACATACCTATGGATACCGTAAATACACGTCCCCGAGTCAACGTGAACCGGACTTCATCTTTGGCTCCCGAAACGTTTACGACATCCATAGTCTCTAATACGACCACCCATTATGCTGCCTCTCACAGCAACACACAAGAGACATACGTGGCACAAGAACCGATAGCACACGCACATAAGACATTCCCCATTAAAACTAGCGAAATTTTTGACAACATGAACCAAGGTAATGGTATAACACAAGTGGTTGCACCGCCCCCCAGTGCGCATGTGTACTACAAATCATTGAATTTAGCTTCCCTTAAACTCAAGTATAACGGAGAGTCAGATATTGACGACTTCCTCCTTAGGGTTAATGAAACACGTATCGCACGACAGATTGACGATACAACATTAGTAAGAGGTTTTTCAGAACTGTTATCTGACACCGCACTCAAGTTTCATAGAACAATCCAACATAAAATTAACTCTTGGTTTGATATTTGCGTTGAATTTCGAAAATTCTTTCAATCAAAGGATTACAACTACAACATAGAGAGACAAATTCGTGAAAAAAAGCAGAAGCTAGGTCAGTCTGTATCATTCTTTATTTTAGATATCCAGGATTTAAACAATAGACTAACATATCCTATTACAAGCGACAACCTACTTGAAATTATAAAACACAATTTGCTACCTACATACGCCCAACTATTAGCCATCAATGATATTACTACCTTTGACCAATTGGTCAACGTGTCCAAGAATTATGAGGCTTATTCTGGTGTTTTATGTCAATCTAAACCGGTTGGCAAGCGCGAACTCAATGCAGTCAGCGTCGGCAAATTACCTGACAGGCGCGGCTCACCTATTACTTGCCTTAAATGTAAAAAAGTCGGCCATAGTTATAAGGTGTGTAGGTCAATACCAGGCATAATATGTTTCAAGTGCGGAGCTAAGAGGGTGACGATTAGGAGCTGCACCCAATGTAACACAGGCTTGCGCTCGCAGTCTACTACACAGACACTTAATGAAAAAAACTGATGGGGCCCCCGAGCAAGTCGTTACACACACAAACAGTCTCTTCGCCTGAAATATCGTCATTCGTAGGGGATAATCGGTTGTTTGTTAAATTCACAATAAAGGACCGTAATTTCGAAGCATTGCTCGATCCTGGGGCACATTTATCAGTTTTAGGTGCGAATAAGCATCGATATTTTCAAAGACTTGGATGGACATTACATGCTAGGGATGCTTCAGTCGTGCCAGCAGTATTTTTAGCGGATTTATCTCAAATTAAAGTCATTGGCATAATGTCTTTGCCAATAACTTGTAATGGGATAACTGCCCACTTTAATTTTTTAGTTTGCCCTGACATACATCACGAAATCTTGTGCGGTATGGATTTCGCTGATGCATTTGGTCTAGTGGACATTTTTAAGTTTGGAGATGTCGTGAGGAGAGGCAACTCCACAAGTTATAGTGCTTGCAGTGCGTTGTGTGAGGTGAAAGCTTTAATACCCAGAGATGATCTAACATCTCAACAAGCCAAACATCTACAAAAAGTAATGAATGACTTTGAGTCAATTTCATCAGAAAAAAAAGGTTTAGGGAAAACGCATATCGTTACACATAAAATTATTACACAGGGAGAGCCTATTAAACAAAGATATTACCCTTTATCGCCTGCTAAGTTGACAGCATTGAATAGGGAGGTGGACGAGATGTTGAGGCTCGATGTCATCGAACCGTCGAGGTCACCATGGTCCAACCCGGTTGTCATGATCCCAAAGAAAGATGGATCATGGAGATTCTGCCTCGACGCGCGTAAGCTCAATGATGTCACGGTTAAAGACTCGTACCCACTTCCTTATATAAATTCGATTTTGGACAATCTGCGAGGAGCACATTATCTTAGTTCAATTGATTTATCATCGAGTTTTTGGCAGGTCAGTTTGTCAAGTCAGGATGGAATAGACGGCAAAGGTACTTCTTGTGAGAAAACAGCTTTCGTAGTCCCTAATAGAGGTCTTTTTCATTTTAAAAGAATGCCATTCGGATTATCCAATGCGGGAGCGGAAATGCAAAGGCTAGTTGATTCGCTATTTCTGCACAAATTTGACGGAAAAGTTTTTTGTTATCTGGACGATCTTCTGATTGCCACAGAGTCATTTTCTGAACATATGGAGATACTTGCTGCTGTAAAGAGGTCGCTTAGTGACGCTGGTCTCACTATCAACTTAAAAAAGTGCGAATTTTGCAAAGGAGAGCTTAGATACTTGGGATACATCATCAATACACAAGGTTTGCGCACTGACCCAGAGAAGCTGAGCAGCATTCAGAATTTCCCACAGCCTAAAACTGCCAAGCAGCTACGAGGATTTATAGGTCTATGTTCATACTATCGTAGGTTTGTTAAGGATTTTTCCACCATCATAGCACCTATGACAGCGTTGGTAGGTAAGAAGAAAGGCAGTGACGGCATCCAATGGTCCGAAGCAGCTGAGGATTCTTTCAATACCCTTAAAAATGCTTTAATAACAGCTCCAGTTTTGGCGTCGCCAGAATTTTCGAAACCTTTCGTGCTTCATTGCGACGCATCATCCGTAGGCATTGGTAGTGTTTTGACGCAGGACATAGATGGAATCGAGCGTCCTGTGGCTTTCTTTTCACGTTTACTGGCAAAACCTGAGAGAAATTACAGTACAACAGAGCGTGAACTGCTCGCGGTAGTGGATTCCATAAATCATTTTCGTGCTTACATAGAAGGTACTAAGTTCACGGTCATCACTGACCATATGAGTTTAAAGTGGCTTAAGTCTTTAAATAACCCCTCAGGCAGGTTGGCCAGATGGGCAATGCAGATATCCACTTTTAATTTTGACATTTGCCATAAGGCAGGTAAGCTTAATGTCGTACCAGATGCACTATCCCGAATTTCGGTCGATGCTATTACTTTCAATCAAGAACTTTCTTCAACTTCTGATGAGTGGTATAAGAAGATGTATAACGGCTGTAAAACTATGCCTACTCGTTTCAAAAATTTTCAGATCCTAGGCAACAATTTGTTTAGATTTTGCAAAGGTGGCTCTTGTACTTCAAAAAACAATTGGAGGTTAGTAATTCCTAAAGAGCTGGTCGATGAATGCATCAAGGAAAACCATGACTCCTTCTGTAGTGTACACCCAGGAGTTCAAAAAACGTATTTGAAAATTAGGGAACATTATTATTGGCCAAATATGTTTGAAAATGTTAAGGAATTTGTCACACGGTGTGACAAGTGTAAAGCATATAAACACTCAAATTCACCACCTCACGGACTCATGACAAATCAAAAGGAGGTGGACGTTCCGATGCACACGTTGTCAATAGATATTATAGGCCCATTACCTAAAGCATATTCGGGTCATATATACATTCTGTCAGTTGTAGACGTTTTCTCAAAATTTGTATGGCTTCACCCCCTCCGTACTGCAACCACTCAAACGGTCACTTCATTTTTGGAAAAGGAATTGATCTTGAAATGGGGAACCCCCGCGATTCTTATTTGTGACAACGCTACCATATTTAAAAGCAAATCGTTTAAATCATTTTGCGATGGATATTCTATCCCTCGAATTTTCTATACGGCGCATTACGCACCGCAAGCGAATACAGTCGAACGGTATAACAAAACCGCTGAAGTCTGTTTATCCATACTAGTTGAACAAGATCAACGTAATTGGTCCAAATACCTTCAGCAAATTCAGCTATCACTGAATAGCACGGTGAACCTAGCAACGGGATACACACCGTACTTCTTAGCCACCGGTCGTGAAATAGTCACTGACGGTCAATTCCATTCAATTCTTAGGGATTTACCAACATCAGCTGATGATCTGACCATAGGCGATAGAAGCGCAGCGGCATCATCGTTGTTGGAATTGGGAAAAATTTTTGACAAGGTAGTAGATGCATTAACTCAGGCGTACCAGAAAAATTCACAACATTATAACCTAAGACGACGACACTTCACAGCGAAAATAGGCGATGTGGTCTGGCGAAGGAACTTCGTACAATCTAACGCAGCGAAGTATTTCTCCGCCAAGCTGGCGCCGAAATTTGTGAAGTGCACGGTTGAAAGGAGGTTGTCAGATGTAGTGTATGAGCTACGCGAGTTATCGTCAGGATCTGTTGGTAAATTTCATGTAAAGGACATCTTGCGTGTAGATTAAATTATTTTACACACCCTGTCCGATATTGTTGCTTGTCTAGTGGTATTTACTCCGAACCCAAGATTTTTTTTTGATCGTAGGGCTAGGCAAGCATTTATCGAAACTAATGTATGCAATTAATAATTGTTTTGCCGTTTGTGTTTTTACATTGTGTTCTTATTCTTACAGTTAATGTTTATATGATATGATACTTAACAACGCATGAGCAAAAAAGTTGTTTTTCTTGACAGTCAAATGATTGACCGACAGTACGATTGGCCAAAGTATGAAAAACTCTTACAGAATATAAGACTGATGAATGACAGCATGTAAATAATTATGGAATGATAGGAGCAAATAAGAAAGGGAAGGATAAGTGCATGACTGAATGATAGGTGGAAAATAAGCTTTAAATATTATTATATGTATTATTATAATTATTATTAATATGGAAAGGATGACGAATGAATGTACATAGATAAATATGAAATACTGTGTGAGGTATGGAAGAGTGAAGTACGCGTTTTGAAAGGAATACCTATCCAGCTGTGATCATTCTAAAGGGCAGTCAGAAGAATAACTATTGCTAGCAGCGTTCTGAAGTTTTATTCTTTTGTTTCTCGGTATTTTTTTAATCCTTTTTGGAGTCGGTTAAGTAACCACTTTTTCCCGGTTGCCCCGGCTGTTTCTTTCGGTAAACCTGTCGGTTTACCTCTTTTCCCGAGAAAGGGGGTATTGTAACACTCTGCAATACTCACCAACACATTATCCATACGTTCTAATATAATACTCTCTTTTTGTCTCGTGATAACGAGGATTTCATACATTAAGCACATTAACACAAAGATATTAAACTCGATATCTTTCTGTCGTTTTGTTCCGTGTTTACATCCAGTCACAATACTACACATACACATAGGTTAGACGTCGTGAATCTGACATTGTCATTTTGACAGTAACAATGACTGATCCTTGTCAACGAAATAGTTTAGGAATAAAAAAAAGAACATAAAAAAAAATAGTTTTATTTAGTGTACAATAAATCTAGATTAGAATAAATAATAGGTATATTAAATTAGTAAACAGATTTGGAACTAATGATAATTTATATATAGTTTACGAGCGGATCAATTTCGGAGTGGTCACACCAGAATTCACGTTCCGCGTAACGTAGAACATTATGTCAAATAGTGGATAAAATATTCGCTTAAGAGGATAGGATGGTTAATGTACAGGATAGTTTTAGCTTCAGTTAATGACATGGCGTTAATGCGATAAAGCCCTAATCGTGTATGGCGTATGAGAAGTGGAGGAATAAAAGTCACGAACGGAACGTGAGGGATGAGTGAAATGAAACGGACCGTAGATGTAACTGACCAAGCGGGTTTGGCTTGGTGGGAAGGGGAAGAGACGAAAAGCAAAGATGGAGGCAGTCGGCATTTTTTTCTCTCGAGCGAGAAGACCCGTAAGGTGTCTCTTCAAGAGCAATTCGTACCATCACAGGACCCGCAAAAAGGTATTTATAAGCTAGATAGACCTTGTAATAATCGCGGTCTGTGAAGTGCGTGCTGATTGCTAATGACGCGTAACTTTTGTTGTAGCGGGTCTTTGGAGTACCTACCTATTATTGCTGGGAATACCTGCCCGTCCCTTGGCGGACTCCCAACACGGAGGAATTCTTCCCCGTGAACCCATCAGCGTGGGACGCGTGATCCACAGACGGGACTGCGCGCCGCTGACGAGCCCGGCTTTGTAGCGGTAACCGGTTCTCGCACCGGCATTTTTATTCTCTTTTTTACGCCACGTGCATTTCTTTTTCACTACTTGGCACCAAGGAGGGCCACCAGGATTCTTCTTATACATCCATACGCGAGGTTGATTACTGCATCTCGTTGGTTAGCGGTGCCTACGCGATAGTCCACCGACAGTTTAACAACGTAGTTCACCTTCAAGAGGCTGCATAACGATCCGAGAATGTAACTAGATTTATTTAGCCTTTAAATCATAGATTATAATAATGTTAACCAGAATGGATCCATCTCTAGGTCGCTAGATTAAAGTATATTTTGTTAGCCACGTCACAAGGTGATGTTTAGTTAATTGTGTCAAATGAAATAATTTCATCGCATCGGCGCAAGAGCCGGCCAGGTCAATAGATTTGATATAAGTTTATAGCAAGTAAGTAAAGTGTGTGTAGATATAAGTATTCTAACTGGAGTAATACTGGTGCATCCTGCCATATATATAGGCTAAGTAGTGCGTTTGATATACCACAAGGCCTGTGGTTTTTGTATTGTAGACCATTAAACGTGGTGATAATAATATACACTGGTTTTTCTTTCACGAACTCACTGCAACAGGGGTTTACTAGCCAGACAACACGGCCCTTAACCTAAAAGGTCCACTGTATCTCCGGCTGCTGTTATCCAGGTAATCTTCTTTTACAAATCAAACTATTGTAACACGGGACTTGGGAAGTCCACACCGACACCCTTGACGCCCGTTACGTTACACCGCAGAGGCAAGACGTTAAACGAATCTTAAAAAACGTTAAAACGTTAAAATTCCGCTTAAATTGCGTTACGTAATACTGAAACGTTCCCCTGCCATGGCACGTGTCTTCCTTCTCCTACAAACCCAGATTCTTCAAGCGGCACATCATATGGTCGCCAACTTAAGGACGAACTGCCGCCAACTGAAGTCTTGTATTTTGACATCTACAAGACTAACATTGGTCCTCAAAGTTGGTGACCCTAGATATACCTCTTCACCTTACTCTTCTGCTTCCCACCTGATGGAAAGCCATGACGACTCATGGCCATCCATCAAGCAGCAGTAGTAGTTTTATTTATCCATTTTCGGAAAGGCAAAGGCAATTTGAGCCATACAGCCTAGTCTTATATTTATTATATCTTCATTTTGCTTTAATAAATCACAGTCCTCGTCCTCTAAGTCCAGTCAAAGTCAAGTACAGCCCTAAGTCAAAGTCAGTCTTCTCTAGTAAAGTGGTGGGACTTCATTAGAAGTGTCTCTGGAGTTTGTCGAGAAATGGAAGAGTCACGTTTCACTGCGTTTTATCACTTTCCGACACTTGTGCACGTTGACGAACTTTTATGCTTAAAAATCTACCACTTTTTACTCGAAATGTACTGATTTTGGAAAATTTTACGACGGAGTAATCCGCTTGTCTCCAATTTCGCGCGCAAACTCCCATCAAGCAGGTGGCGTCATATATATATTTTTAAAACTTACAGCTATTACATCGAAGTTAAAAGAATCATAGAAGGCCAATTACAAGACTTGTTGAGTAGTAAGTATGTCTCTCACCCCAGTTTCCTGGCGTGGCGTGCGCCGGCGCTGGTGTCGAGCGCGCCGAGCCACACGGCGATGTCGCGGGGCCGCGCGCGCGACACGCAGTGCGCCGCCGTTGCCACGAACGAGCGCGACACTGGAACAGCACTATTGGTTGGTAGTGGTAGTGGTACACATGAGGATATCCTTCCGAGGACTTACCCGGGGCTCCAAACCGTTGGTTGTTAGGTAGGATAAGTGTGATTTCGGTAGGAGTCCGGCATAGCATCCATGCAGGATTTTGCTCACGGTAAAAAAAGTGTGCGAGTGTAACCTTTATGCGCGATTGAAGTAAAACTTCTTTGCCATTGACGGCATCAAATGTTATATTAATATCATTCATTCGAATTATGAATAGCGGAAACTACGTTCCCGCTATTCAAAATTCAAATAGCTAACCTAAGAATACGGACTAACCTACTTAACATATCTCTGTAGCTAACTATAAAACTAAAAGATTATCATACCAAGAACGCCTCCACATTGAAACTCCAATATCCTAACGTGAGCTTGCCAGGGGAACTCCGCGTACCTCGCCTCCCGACCTCCGATGATTCTTTTTTGAATCATTTTGGTTGCTGGCAAGCCACAGTCTACCTGGAATGTTATAAAACATATTAAATCTCATGTTGTTCTAAGGGCGAGTACATAGCAAAAAGAAGGGGAACTCCTGACCCCTCTGGGCAGTGATAAATTTGAGATTAACTGGTCCTAGACGCCCAAACCAATCGCGTTATTCTCCACTAGATGTTGCCTGCTGGTCCAACGGCATGGCCGGTAACAGTTTCTAGTTGTCGAGGGTTGCATGCAAATCATTTTTACCAGTAAAAAAATGCAAAAAAAAAAATCACTTTGAAACTGCGCTTGTTTAAAAATAAGCGCTGTTTTGTTGTGGAAATCCTTCATGGAAGCCATGCCGGACTTCTAACGACTAAAACCACACGTTGTCTTGCCATCTGTCTACCCACTGATGACCCAAATTCATGACATTTCAAAAAAGGCCTTAAGCCTATCACCTCACCTGTGTAGGATCATCATCAGCTCGTCTCCTAAACACGTTGGAGGGTACAACACTGCGTTGAGGAACTTGACGGAGCTGCGGTGGCACCACTTTGTATTTCCAGTCCGAGGACGGCGCGCTGGAAGTAATTGCCTGGATTATGGGAATTATTATGGGATTGGCTTTGGAATGGCATGGAGCTGTGCGAAGAAGCTTTATTGAAAGAAAGAAGAGCATTTTAGGGTTCCGTACCAAAAGGGTGTGATGGCGTGCGCATCTCGCACCTTCGGTTTGCCGACGACATTGTCATAGTTGCGGAGACGCTGCACAGGTTAAGCGGAATGCTGCACAGCCTAAATGGAGCATTTCGACGTATTGGTCTTGGTATGAATTTGGATAAAACCATGTTCAATGAACACGTCACACCGGAACCAATGTACGTCAAACGATCGAGACTGGAGGTAGTCCAGGAGAATACCTACCTTCGGCAGGTTATCACACACGGGAAAAAAAACCTGGACAAGGAAATCGCCCGAAGGATCCGGCTTGGCTGGGCAGCATTCAGTAAACTGCGTCAGGTTTTCAATTCGCCTATACCGCAAGGCCTGAAAACGAAAGCCTATAACCCGTGCGGTTCCTTGCCAAAGGGTAAAAACAGGACCCTATAACTGAGGCTCCGCTGTCCGTTTGTCTGTCACCAGGTTGACAATTGTGGTACCTAGACAGTTAAAAGTTTCACAGATGATGTGTGATCTTGCCGATATTCATTAAGCTAAATTGAAAACCTAGTGGGCGGCTTGCAAAATTTCAGCAGAGGGTCGTCACAACCTGCTCCTGTCCTGCAATAGGATCACCACTATGCGGAGCAAAAATTGATGGTGAAATGTAAGCGTATAATATGCTCTTCTCCTGTCCCTTCAGGTATAAAAGGCGAGATGATTTATGTGTATAGTACCTAGTGTACCTACCTATATTCAAACTCTTCACTATTCTTACTCGGCTCAGCACAACAAGAGAATAGCCAGCTCCCTCCACATCCTTTGATCCTGGTACCTCCTGACATCCAGCAGGTCAGAGACAGGGTGCAGGGCTTCACCTCCGTGCCCAGGGTACATGTCGCAGGGTAGCCCAGGAGAGATGCTAGCATTCGGCTGGAGAACGCTGCAAAACATCAATAAGATATCAATCAATCAATACATATAATAAAATCGTAACAGGTCGCTGTCTGTACATGTAAGATAAATAAGAAAAAATATTATAGGGGGGCTTTATGAACGCAATAGTACCCAAAACAATGATTTTTAGAATTTTTGTCTGTTTGTCTGTATGTCTGTATATCTGTTTGTCTGTACGGTTGTGCACGCTAATCTCAGTAACCGCTCAACCAATTGCAATGCGTTTTTTTTTATTGTGTTGAGGTTTGCTCCAGTTAACATTTAGCGTAAATCGGTTTAGAAATAAAAGAGTTATAACACTTTTAAGAATCAGATATTTTGAAAATTTTAATTGTAGGGGTTTCTTTGAATGTGAGTGAACCTAAACTGGCGTGTTGGCTTAATCATAAAAGAGCTTAATGATTAAGACTATTTTTAAACAATTCAGTCCGCGCCGAAGGCGTGGACTGAATTGTTTTAAAATATACTTAATCATTAAGCCTTTTATGATTAAGCAAACAGGGCAGTTTCAGACGCTGCTTGATGACTCTGATGAAGAAATACCTTTCCTTTCATACACCTTAAGTGACGTAAACGAAGTTGCGGGCTCAGCTAGTTGTTAATATGTTTAAAACAGATCAAATGCGAGTCTGACTCGCACATAGAGAGTTTCGTACCAAAAAACAGCGAAAAAAAAACACGTTTGTTGTGGGAGCCCCCCTTATTCCCCCCCTTTTCTGATTTTAGTATTTGTTTTTATAGCGGCAACAGAAATATATCATCTGTGAAAATTAATCTTTCGTCTTATCGATCGGTCCATCGCCCCATGCTTTGTTCCGCGGGACAACTGGGAAAAAAAGTCTCACTAGTTCCGCCACGGAACTACTTCAACGGAACAACTGGGAATAATCGAAAAATTTCAGCTCTGTATTTAGGCTCCAGAAAGACAGAGAGACAGACAAACAGACAGACATACAGTCAGACAGACAGAAAAGTCGTACAAATAGGGTCCCGTTTTTACTAAAATTATTATACACGAAGATAACTCACACTGTCCATTGACTTGGCTCGTGATATTCAATATAACAAGCGGTATTAACACGCTGCCCCGCCATCTTGGACACCATTTCGTTTCTAAGTAGTATACACGAAGATAACTTACTCTCTGCATTGACTTGGCTCGTGATATTCAATATCACGAGCGGTATTAACACGCTGCCCCGCCATCTTGGACACCATCTTGATTCTAAGTAGTATACACGAAGATAACTCACACTGTGCATTGACTTGACTGGTGATATTCAATATCACGAGCGGTATTAACACGCTGCCCCGCCATCATGGACACCATCTGGTTTCTAAGTAGTATATACGAAGATAACTTACTCTCTGCATTGACTTGGCTCGTGATATTCAATATCACGAGCGGTATTAACACGCTGCCCCGCCATCTTGGACACCATCTTGTTTCTAAGCCATTCCTTCCGTTTCTTATTACGTTATTCTTCTGTTTTCTCTCTCTGCAAAACATAAAGGAGTTTCTTAGTTTTTAAAAAGAAAGAAAGCAATTCAGACACACAAAATAAAAATAACATAAATAAATTTAGCAGACAAAATTCATTTTTAGATGCATGCACCTAAAACGGTAGCCATCTGAGCTATAAGCTACATACCCAACATTAATAGAGATGTATGCAGTGTTGATTTCATCATGGGATTAGAGTAAAAATAAGATATAGAGCGCGCGTATCCAAGAGGGACCAGTAGGCACGGGTGGGACCATGACGACGTTCCCGCCGCGAGCGCTTGCAATTGCAGTCGAATACGAATGGTAGCGGTACGAAGCAGCGCGAGCTGTTATGTACGTACAGAAACCCCCAGGATGTAGCGTATGCCCTCAGTGAAATCTATATACTCATTCAAAAACCGTGCTAAATCACTGTCGTTGAGACCTTTCACAGGTGCGGAGATCCCGAAACAGCATGACACATTATACCTCGTCCACACCCAGACTGAGAAGCTCTCTTAATCAGCCAGGGAAACGGTAACAACGAGGGATCTCGTTCACTGACGGTTCACGAATCGCAGGGATTGACGTACGAAAAGGTGGTTATAGTGCGTACAACATCACGCAAATCCCAAATCCTCCAAAGTGTCCAAATGCTGAGGTCGCAATTTCAAGGCACACAAACACCTGTGTCTACTACACAGACGACGGCAGTGATGACGCGACAGCGCGCCTAATAAGTCGCGCTGAAGTTGCGACAGAGCAAGTGAGGGATTACAACCTAAAAATGGCAATCCGGCGAAGGGACGATAAGGCGAGAGATACTCTCTTGTCCTTTATAAAAAACCCGTGCCCTTGACGTTGACTAGAGCGGCAACGACACGGTCGGGGCCGGTACTAGCTTATTTATTTTATACTAGCCGAAGCCCGCAGCTTCGCCCGCGTAAAATTTGTTCCCGTTGCCGCTTCCCGTGATGAAAAGTAGCCTATGTGTTATTCCAGACTATAATGTATTCCTGTACTAAATTTCAGCCAGATCCGTTCAGCCGTTCGAGCGTGAAAGAGTAACAAACATCCACACTCACAAACTTTCGCATTTATAATATTAGCACAGTATAAAGAGTACTACATGATACGTCGGCTGTGATATTAGTAACATTACATCCTATATTATTATTATAATTAAATTATTATAGGTTATAATTTATTGATTTGTCTAACGCGGAGACAGACATTAATTTAAATTACAGTTATAAACTAACTAAAAATGGTACGGACCAAGTGTCGGTAGTTGTAGTTATATAATAAATAAAAAATTAAAAAAAGAAGTTCTTGGCAACATAACATCTAAGTAGAGGACTTGAAAGTTTCTTCAGTTTCTTCACAGCAATTGTTTCATTAGCTATTACTTTTTTTTAATTTTTTTTTATTTATTCAAAATAAGCGTTACTTAAATTTTTCTTATCACATTTACTCGCCAAACTGTAATGTTTGATGGCGACATGGGGCTAAATGTAACGGTAAAATGTGGGCGTATTTTTTTTTTTATACCAACGAAGATGGCAGACAAGCATACGGCCCACCAGATGTACCGGTGGTCACCGCTGCCTATGAACGTTTGCAACACCAGAGGCGCCACACTCGCGCTGCCGACCCTGTAAAAACCTTCTAAGACCCCTTTTGAAGAACCTCATACTGTAGGCGTTTGGGGAAACCGAGGCAGGGAGATCATTCCACAATCTAAGCGTATCTGTTTGCCTCTGTCTGCCCCTTTGGGGATAAGAGCGTGACTAATGTATGTATGATGTATGTTTTTGCCTCACGTTTAGTTGTCGGAGATTAAATGTAAATTCTGACAAAGAGTAGATGAATGCTTTGTGTATATTTAATCTTCTTAAAGTGCAAGTCAAAATTGACTTCTTAAGTAGTCTACGAATATTTTAAAGATGGTGGCCCATTGCCGTTGTTTATTTATATTATTTGTTATACCACTAAGGTGGCCGATAAGCATACGGACCACCTGATGAATGTGGCGACCGTAGACTATGGACGCCACCTTCTAAAGCCCTTTTTGATAACCCCGTAATGTAGGCGTTTAGGAAAACTAAAGCAAGGAGATCATCATTTTAGCCCCTCTCTATAAAATAGAGTGCAGAGGGGCTTATGTCGAGACTTTGTCTGTAGTCTGTGACTCTGTCGCATTAAACTACGTCACTAGGTCACGTGGATCATCTGTTCAAAGTTTCAAATAAAACAAAAATGACATCGTCAATCGGATTGAACTTTCACAATAAACGTGTGTTAGAGAGGGGAAGTCGGGTGAGAACGATCTCAAGGCTTCTTGGCTTCTTCTATACATATAATAAAACTGTTGAGGGTCGAAAGTCTGTACATGGAAGATATTTCGAAAATTTTAATTGTAGGGCACTCTCTAACTCTAATCGATACTGAAGCCGAATTTAAATTTTTCATGTCTGTCTGTCTGCCTGTATCCCGAATAAGTATCACGCCCAAACTACTAAATCGATTTAAATGAAACTTGGTACAATCAGAGCTTATAATCCGAGGAAGATTTTAGGATACTTTTGATCCCGATATTTTGCCCGATTCTTTGAGAGAGGGATGAAAGACAAAACGGTTTTTTAGTTGTAACTTCTCAATGCGTCGTTCGATTCAAAAATTTTTTTTAGTGTTACAAAGGGAATACTTTAAGAAATGTTTTACACAAGATTCAATGTTGAAGGTTTTGTAGTTCAGGAATTAGAGACATCTCAACTTTCGCAAAACTTAGAATTCAAGGATCGCTTTGAATGGGAGGGTAAATCTAAACTGGCGTGTTGGCTTACTCATAAAAGACCTTAATGATTAAGGCTATTGTAAAATAATTCAGTCCGCGCCGGAGACGTGGACTGAATTGTTTTAGAATGGACTTAATCTTTAAGCTCTTTTATGATTAAGCAAACAGGGCAGTTTCATACGCTCCCACGAGTCTGATAAAAATATCTTTCGTTTCATACACCTTATATGGCGTAAACGAAGTTGCGCGGGTCAGCTAGTTTAAAATATGTTCATTTATATTACCTTTGGTACTTTAGGTGCCATGATGGTACCGCATGCTTCACCGTTGACATATCGTTGCTCTGCAACGGTAGTGGTGTGACATAGCGCGTTTTGTGGCTTCACTCGGCTTTAAGATGTCAGCTGGAAAGAGAGAATATTTATTGTTGGATAGCTAGAAGGGTAAGCTTATGCCGTCCTATTAGTGTAGGATTCCGTACCAAAAGGGTAAAACTAGAATCCCATTAGATACTGAACCGTTTCTATGGCTGTTTTTCATGAACTATGATAGTTGAAATTTTCACAGATGATACTACTGTTGCCGCTATAGATATATTAATAAGTCCTAAAATGCAAAAATATAAAAAATAAATAAATAAATATTGTTGGACATTCTCACACAACATCGACTAGCCCAAACTAAGCTATAAGCTTGTGCTATGAGATCTAGACAACTGATAGACATATTTATATATTTCTAAATAGAAAACACCCAAACTCCGAAACAAACATTTGTGGATCACACAAATATTTGGACCGACCCAGGAATCGAACCCAGGACCTCCAGCGCGGCAGGCGGTATGACTACCGACTACGCCACAGAGGCAGTCAAATCTTACTATCTTACTAATATTATAAACTAGCTATTCCCCGCGGCTTCAACCGCGTAGAAGTTGTTATCGCGTAAGAGTCGTTATATCGTAATATCATAACCCTCCTTTTGCACAGTCGGTTAAAAATTAGCCTATGTCCTTCCCAGGGCCTCGAATTATCCATATACCAAATTTCATCTCAATCGCTTCAGCCGTTTAGGCGTGAAAGCGTTACAGACAGACAGACAGACAGAGTTACTTTCGCATTTATAATATTATAGGGATGCGAAAGTTTGTGAGTGTGGATGTGTGGATGTTTGTTACTCTCTCACGCTCTAACGGCTGAATGGATCTGGCTGAAATTTGGTACAGGCGTAGCTATAGGTCTGGAATAACACATAGGCTTACAGTATGCCTCTGTTTACTCCATTAGTGATAAAGGTTAATGTTTGTTTATATATAATTCCTGAGCAAAGCTGTGCACAGACAGAAAGAGAGACTGTCCCGAAATCCAGGGGCCGGATAGGCTGTCCTTCATGCTTAGCAGAAAGCTGTCCCAGCTGGAGTCGCCCTCGAACAACTTTGAGCACAGAGGGGGTGAAGTTTAGCGTGTTCTAGAAGACATCAGTCGGTTGGCCAGGATGCCAGCTGCCAGAGATTACAAGCGTAAATTAGGTTACATAGTCCTATGTAAAAGCTAAGCAAATGCGAGATTTTCTGTTGGAAGTCCTGGGACATCCTTCCGAGGACTTACCCGGGGCTACCAACCATAGGCAGTTGGGCGTTACGTGAGGCTTTTTAGTCAGTAGGAGTCCGGCATAGCTTCCATGACAATTTTCTCTCACGTTAAAAAATAAAGCAAATGCGAGATGGACTCGAATACGAAAAGTCTCCTACCAAAAATGGAATAAAAAGTCATATTGGATGAATGGAATCCCCTCCATACATCCATACTCCATAATTATAAACTCTTAATAAATTACTCATTACCAGACGACGAAGTTTCATGAAAAAGGTTCCGTTTTTACCCCCTGGATACGGAATCCTAAAAAACTGTATAAGAGGGCGATAACTTAATTCGCTTAGAAATCGGAAGGCGCGAAATCGAACACGCGTGGCTTACGTTGTGTGTCGTGACCTGATCGTACTAACTACTACACCTTCATGCACTGTACACATAAGGTACAATGTAGATACATAGGTAGGTACATTAATACCTAAATTTCTGGACAAGAAGCATGAAATATCTGAGATAGAGCGCAGCCAACAGAACTATTCAACAGAATAGGTGGCAGTAGAGGGGCATTCATTACGGAGGTTACAGGGAACCAATGTAAGTGTGCATGTATTATGGACTAGCTGACCCCGCAACTTCGTCGTACGTCGTTCGTACGTCACATAAGGTGTATGAAAGGAGAGGTATTTCTTCATCAGACTGATGAGTCAGAAGCAGTGTGTTGAACTGCCCTGTTTGCTTAATCATAAAAGAGCTTAAAGATTAAGTCTATTCTAAAACAATTCAGTCCACGCCTTCGGCGCGGATTAAGCCAACACGCCAGTTTAGATTTACCCATTTTTAGATTCATAAGTCTATGTATGATTCTTAAAAGTAATATAACTTTTTTATTTATAAACCGATTGACATGAAATAAACACTAAATGTTAAGTGGAGCAAACCTTAACACAATAAAGAAAACCGCATTGCGATCGGTTAAGCGATTACTGAGATTAGCGTGCACAAACGTACAGACAAACAGATAGGTATATAGACATACATACAAACAGACTAAAATTCTAAAAATTATTGTTTTGGGTTCTATTGCGTTCATAAAGTCCCCCTACAATATTTTTTCTCATTTATCTTCCATGTACAGACGATATTACAATTATTAGACCTGTTACGATATTATGTATTGATTATATTATAATAATAATTAGAGATGGGCCGAGTCACACTTTTGCCGAGTAACGAGTACCGAGTTTTACTCGGTTCAATTTTTTTCCAACCGAGTACTCGGCCGAGTAACTCGGTTCAATCAAATTCCCGTTTCGGGCCTGAAAACAAGTACAAACAGGTTCACGCGGCACGAGCGGCCAACTCGCGTTGATACACCCCTCAACCCGCCCGCGCTTTTCATCTATCAGTCACTTGCTAGTTTACAAACAAATATGTAGGTAATTAGTAAAAAATACTTTTTGATTAACCCTGTTGTATTCATTATCAAGCAATCAAATAACTCAGCTTCTAGCAGCGCACTGCTGGACGTAGGCCTCTCCCAGTTCACGCCACACTACACAGTCCTGTGCCGTTCGCATCCAGTTCCGGCCTGCGACCTTCTCCAGGTCGTCGGTCCATCTTGCGGGTGGACATCCTACCCTACGTTTATATGCAGAAGTGGCCAGCCCATTACCACTTTAATGTGCTAATTCTGCGAGCTATGTCGACCACTCCGGTTCTCCGCTAAATAACTTCATTAACGGAAATCACTGCTAAATCTGTTACAGTTTGTGTGGCTTGTAGTTGTTCCTTTTTAGAAGCGTTCGCCATGGTGAAGTAATAAAGTTCGTGCCACCGGTTCACTAAATGATTCACTACACGAAAAGTCTAAACTAACCTGCACGCGACGGCTTTGCAGGGAGTCAATTCCGGCCGAATGTCCTGATTCACGGTTCACTTATTCTAAAGAGTCACTATTGTATCACTGTTCGGTCAAGGTCACTTATTTTTCGCGTTACTTTTCGGCACTTTTTAACTCTTGAATGTATAGAAATCAAGCTCTTGTTGCAAATCGTGAAATGTCGAAATCACAACCAAAAAGTAGGTTGTCATACCTTTATTGCTAATTAACTAAAGCAATACCTATAATCGACTCATCATTAAATTTACATCAAAATTGTCACTAATTAGTCTCATAACTCAAAAGAGTACAGAGTATAGTCAAAGTAACACGATTTTTCTGTCATATTTCAAAATTATATTCAAAATGGGTAAAACTTATAGTAAGCAAGAAGAGATCATTATTGCCCAAAACGGTGCAAATCAAGCCAGTACCAGTATGGTAGAAAATTACATGAAAATTTATGGCACCATAACTATTGTGATTGTTACAATACTCCTACTATTCATAGCATATAGATGTTGCGGTGCATGTCGCACCAGAACTAAAAATTGGGTACATAAAGAAATGAAAAGGACTGTTCAACAGATACAAAATTGTCAGGAACAGCAAAATGTATAAAGGTAATTTCTGAAAAATTTACAATGTTATATCAATCATTATTATGCTAAAACTATCAGTAATCTGTATCTGCAAATTTATTTTAGATGTGGGATGCTGTAATCGTACGCTTCAATAGCAGTTACCATAAGATTGTTTGCCACCTTTATTTGTATAAAGAACATTGTAACAAGTCATTTTAATTAAACACAGTATCAACTGTGTGACTCGTAACTTGATAACTAATATTACGTCACTCATCGTTTGCCGAGGCGACATAATGTGCAAACGCAGCGCATTCCTGTGTGCCTTCTGCACTCTAACTTGTAACTTTAAATAATGTAAGTTATGAAAGTATTTTAAGTTTTCAAAAATTTTTTGTAAGAAGGGGATGTCTGTGGGGACACACGCCATGATGACATCATCGGCTGATGCAATCCGATTACCGAATTGCATGTATTAAGAGCGTGGCGGTGCCCCGGCAGTCAATTCCTTCCCTTGGTCCGAACAGGACATGTAAACGGTTTTCGTGTCGAAATACACTCGGTTCACTAACTTCAGTAGTATTCATTCATGACCTTCGATTCATTCTGTACGAGCACTTACGATCACGCAACAGACTTCGCAGCAGTAAGTATAGCAGCAAGGCCGGTACGTGGTGAGCAGCCCAGCCTCCACTAACCTTCTCCTGCCTGCACCTAGACTGTCTCTACACGGAGTTTATCCCTTAGAGATACTCCAAGCATGGCTCGTTCCATAGCTCATTATGCAATTTTGAGGGCATGGACTAGCCCTACTGTAAGTGTCCACGTCTCGGCTCCATATGTCATAACACTGCGGTATAGGCGAATTGAAAACGCGACGTAGCTTGCTGAAGGCTGCCCAGCCCAAACGGATCCTTCTAGCGATTTCCTTGTCCAGGTGCAATGTTTTAATTATATCCACATAAATATATTGCTTTACTTAAACCGAGTATACTCGGCATTAAAACCGAGTTCTTCGGCCGAGTACGAGTATCAAAAACCCGCCGAGTGCGCCGAGTACCGAGTATCAACCGAGTACTCGGCCCATCTCTAATTTATTGTAATAATCTCCTAGAAATAAAGATTTCTGAATCACAAAAATATTTGGCCCAACATGGGATTCATATCCCAGACCTCACCAAACCTGTCCTATACACTACGACTAACTGCGCCACCGAGGAAGTTAGCAATCATGAGGATGCACTTTTAAGTCAATACCTACCTCACAAGACTTTCCCAGCCGTCCGGCCGTCTCTGAAAATCAGCGCTGTCCTGCCTCTATGACTGAATCAGGCAGACAGCATTAAGCTGAGATGCGGCCGATATTCCACAATGTGTGCGGCATCAAAAATTTAATGTAATTTTTTAAGGAAATGTATGGTTATAGTTTTATTTTTAAACTATCGCGGTTTTTTACACCCATATACTTATAGAACTCGGGACTTCACGCGAAAAACATTTACTTACATTTTCACACCGACGTTTCGAGCACGTTGCAGCGCCCGTGGTCGCGGTTGGACTCCAACCTTATATAAGGTTGGAGTATGGTTATAGTTGTTAAAAATATTTATCTTTTTAATACGTAATGTGAAATAAAAATTTTCTTTTTCTTTCTTTTTCATATTTTTAAACAAAGGAGTTAAAGAATAAAGTTTATATCAAACAAAACCTATATCCATAGACGTTTTACAATCCAGACCTTCCGAACCGTACGTAGTGACCATTATTCAATATGTGCTTTGGGTCGTAACAAGTATAAGTACCTAGAGTTAATCCTGGAGCCAGCTACCTCAGTAGCTGCACCACTTGCAAGTGAGCTTGGCTTTGACCTTCAAATACCTTGAGGTTCCAGGGCTCCAGGATTAACTCTACTTAGGGCACTTTAAGTGTCATGCGTGTTTTCGCGCGCATGCGGGCCGGGCGGCCATGTTTTCATTGTCATGCACGCCTCAAGCACGCGAAACGCGGGTGAGACGGTACGGTGATGCGGGCCCGACCAGCATGCGCGCGAAAACACGCATGACACTACAAGTATGGCCCAAAGCACAGATTGAATAATAGTTACTATGTACCCATTAGTCAGTACTAATGAATGAAACAAAACCTTTCACCAATCCGTCTGGCCCGTGTGGTACAGTGAAGAAATTCGTTCTCCCTTACGCCCTAGGCACATCTCCGCCGCGAAACCAGAACAGCGGAACCGCTGAATGAATTCCGCTGTGATCAAGTGTGGATTGAACAGCGGAACTGGGCAACGGAACCTGACACGAGTAAGTCGATGTGACGCTATCGCAATTTTATCATATTATTTTTATTATCTGGATGACTTAATAAATACGTAAAGGGTCTATTTCTGATGGTTTGAAGTATTTTTTCCGTGAACTTCACGTCCATTTACTGAAAAAATATTAGTTTCGCCGTTCCGCTCTGTATTTCTGTCAATTTTGACAAACCGGCGCGTAGACAACGCGGCACCGCAATAACAAGGCGGCCGAAGCGCGGAGGTTTGACTGGCGTAGGAGCAGATTGGCGAAACCGTGCGGTGAAAGAGATAGAAGATAGTTAAATCCATGCATTAGAACAGGCGGTTTCGCTTGTGTTCCGCTCCTCCTACATGTGACAGAACTTGGCGGAATTACTGCGGTTCCGCTATCATGGTTTCGCGGCGGAGATGTGCTAAGGGCGTTAATGAAAGTGAGTGGGACTAATAAGCTGACGGCTTTGCGTCAGGAACGCTCGTGTGCAAGTTTAGTACCGGTAGAAGCTTTATTTTGTGGACATTCTCAGTTACGCCTTTATTTTCGAATTGGATCAAAAATCATGTTTTTTTATACCACTACGGTGGCAGAAAAGTAAATGTACTGAAGAAGTGGAGGTCGTCGTAGCTTATGGACGCTTGCAACACCAGAGGCGCTACATTCGCGCTGCCGACTCTGTAAAAACCTTCTAAGACTCCGTTTGGGAAAACTGAGACAGAGGTACTACTGAGGTAGCCTCGTTAACTCAGTAGTCTGTTTTTTTTAATATGAGGGAAATTCCTGTTGGATGCTATACCGTACTCCTATCGACTAAAAAACCTCACGTAACGCCCAACAGCCTATGGTTGGGAGCTCCGTGTAAGCCCTCGTAAGAATGTCCCAGGACTCCCAACAGAATAACTCAGTAGTCTATAAATGATCACTGCCATTTCCGTTCTTACAGAAGCAGGCCAAGACGGTGGCGTGTCTCTTTGCCTCACATAGTAGTGGGATATCACCCGAACAAAGACTAAAGACGCGGGATAGCACCCGAACCATCTAAGCGAGGACGCAGTGGTAGCCAAAGTCGGTTAGGAACCCTGGGACATCCTTCCGAGGGCTTACCCGGGACTCACGGCCATAGACTTTTGTAAGACATCGTGTGGTTTTAGTCAGTAGGAGGCCTGCATTGCCTGAGGACGGTGAGAGGGCTGCTCATCGTCCTTACAGAAGCAAGCCCATGACGGCAGCGTGACGTGGGGAATTCACGCACGCCCTCTCTTGGAAACGGGATCACACCCGAAATCCTCCAAAGACGCGGGATAGCAGCCGAACCACCCCCTAGGCGAGGCCGCAGTGGCAGCCATGGGTCTGTTGGGAGTCCTGGGACATCTTTCCAAGGGCTTATCCGGGGCTCCCAACCATAGGCTTTTGGGCGTTACGTGAGGTTTTTAGTCGGTAGGAGTCCGGCATGGCATCCATGTAGGATTTCCACACTATAATAAAAAGCCTATTAGTAAAAATATTCACATATTGTTCAGTTTATTTACATTTTGATTACTTTTTGAATCACAGACACGTGCATTCAAAAATACATAATATCATTTGCTAAACTGGTTTCTTTTTTAAACGAGTGGTGTGATATAATTTGAGACATAAGAATTATAATGAAATGCCTATTACATTGAAACGTTAACAATTATAAACATATTTGTTATGTTAATGGCTGTTTAACACATTAATATGTCTTCAAAATTATAAAGAAAGAGTGTTATGTAACTTTGTAAGTCAATTGTAACGAACTTTCTCGTTTATAGTCCTTTCTTTCGATAATATTTTGGAAAGTTTTGTAGAACATTTAGTTAAATGTAGCTTTTTTGCTTTGCTTTGCTACTTTGGGATCAGATAGCGTTGTGTGAAATGTCCGTGAATATTTATTTATTTATTTGTAAGGTCTCGAATTTCTTACCGTTTAGTTAAATACTCGTGCATGAGTTTAGAAGAGAGAACTCATTTGAGTTCTCTGCTCACGTAAAAAAAGGATTTATTTAATATAAGTTCATTTGAGCTTGTCTAAATTAATATTCTAAAGAGGAAAGATTTGATTGTTTGTTTGTTTGCATCGAATAGGCTCCGGAACTACTAGACTGATTTGAAAAATTCTTTCACTATTGAGAAGCCACACTTTTTGCGGTGAACATAGGCAGAACATGTAGTTTATGCCCGTATTCCCACGGAAACTACGCGGGTGAAACCACGTGACGTCCGCTAGTATTAAATAAATCCTTCTTTTTTACGTGCGCAAATCCCTCATGGATGCTATGCTGGACTCTTACCGACTAAAGTGCCACTGCACCTATGGCCGGGATTCCCGGATAAGCCCTCGGAAGGATGTCCCAGTTTTTATCGAGGTCCATCGTAAATCGATTCGTGGGTTCCATGGAGATATCGTCACATTGTTTCTGCGGGTGCCATGTATCCCTGACAACCCCAGGGGTATCTTTCGGGGGTTCTATGCGTCAGGAATGGACGTTGTGTGATCTTTTTACAAGTTTATCGAAAAAATTTCAATATTTTTTATATTTAAGCCAAGGTGACATAAAGCGAATTGAGAATCACTCACACAATCAGACATTTGACAGTTGCCCTAAAGTTGGCGGCCCTATGATATGCACTCCGTTTGAAGAAACGGGATTGTAAGAGCAGTAAAAGACGTGCGCTTTTAAATCGTTCCAAGTGGTTGCAAAAAAACCCAATTCTGTTACAACCTCTTTTAAAGTACAGTTTTAATTTTATAAAGGTGTCAATCCGTTAAATTTATTCGTTCATTATGTTTTTTAATAAAGCTTAATTATCTCACTACGGTATTTTTGTTATCATTATAGTATTCGCAGATTATGAAGTATATTTTGACAGATAGCATAAATGTATGTATAAAATGTTTTAAGTGTCGTGTGTCAAAATTTAAGAGTACCTACGTAGATTAAATTTTACTTTATTAAAGTAAAACTTCTTTAGGTGCGACTAGTAGAGTAGGTAACTCAGATTTATTTCTGATGGAAGTTACTATTTGAATTTTGAACGTAGTTTCGGCTATTCAAAATTCGAATGAATGATATTAATATAACATTTGATGCCGTCAATGGCAAAGAAGTTGAACTTCAATCGCGCGTAAAGGTTACACGCACACACTTTTTTATTTACTTTATAAAAACATCTTCTTAAAAGTAAACGGTATATCTACAGACGGTCAGTGCGACTTGACAAGTCTTGTGGTGATACTACTTTCATACGATTTGAGATTTATTGATCACTAGCGGACGTCACGCGGTTTCACCCGCGTAGTTCCCGTTCCCGTGGGAATACGGGAATAAAATATAGCCCATGTTCACCGCAAAGAGTGTAGCTTCCCAACAGTGAAAGAATTTTTCAAATTGGTCCAGTAGTTCTGGAGCCTTTTCGATGCAAACAAATAATCAAATCTTTCCTCTTTATACTATTAGTAAAGAAGTACAGGTTATTGACCGTCTCCGTAGGGCATTGGTTTGATTAAAATAATCGGTTGTCTGTAAAATCGGTTTACTGACGATAGTTGAACGTGACAACTCAGCCTTAAATGGAACGCCTCAGAGCGAGGTAACGCCGCATACGTCATGTTTTTTACGAGCGTGCAGCCGGCTCTATCGAATTATAAGACGTTGTCACGTCAAAAGGCTGCTGTCAGGAATTATGGGGCATCCTTCCGAGGGCGTACCCGGGGCTCCCAACCGTAGGCTGTAGTAGGAAGCTGTATGATTGAGTCGGTAAGAGTCCGGCATAGCGTCCATGACGATTTTTCACACGTAGTAAAAAACAGGTCGATTAAAAGGATGATGATCTTAATCAATTGTACTTACTTTTTTTTTTGTATATAGATCTTGATTTTATCCAATAAAATATTAGACAAATGGTGACAATTACAATATAAATAAAACTAAACTAAATCTAAAAAGGGCTCCCGTGGCATTGTGCCGAAAAGACTAGCAGCATTCCCCCTTTGAACGGCGATGCCTATTCGTTGGGAGAAATAACTGCCAGCCCTTAGGTCACCACAAGACGCTTCCTCAAAATTTTAAAAAAATTATGCGCATTGGGGCTCCATTTTATTAGCTTAAAACTACCTACTGCAGTTACAGATACTCGTAAACAGTTTTTATGAGAAAGTAAAGCTTACAATTTAAGAAAGTATGTGAAAGACTATTGAAAGAATCGGCAAATTGTTGCAATTTTATTGCTATAGTTTGAAGCGCTCGTGGCCCCGCGGACTCGGTGTTCTATATGGCTTGTATATTCGAAAGAGACTTATTAAACGTAACGTATCAAAACACGATTAGGAATACTTTGTTCGATAGAAACCACTCTCGAAAAATGAGAAATATTGCAAAAATATTAACAAGTAATGTACTTTTTTATCTAAGTAAATGAGTTTTATCCTCACAGAAACTTGTCATGAAATAGATATAGGTGTTTAGAACAATATTTTACGGCTCGATTTTTTCTTAAAACCCCTCAGATTTTATAACAGTAATAATGTATTAGAATCGAATGAAATTCGGCAGAAGCGAACGCTGCAATCCTTCGAATTGCCTTAGGATTTGTCAAGGTCGAATATTGCAGCCTTAAACGATCACTGCAGTATGCAACTTTTGCTATGGCCGGTACTTGGATGGATGACCACCAAACGACAACTTAGAGACATTTATTTGCGAGCGTTCCTGTGCTTCGGAAGGCTCGTTAAGCAGTTGGTCCCGGTAGTCAGTGCTACTCGTTAAACCAAGCTGAAGGTCTTATGGCTGGCTTGAAAAATTTCAACTTTCGGTCGTCAAAACTTGTGCTTGGGTAGGCAGCGCGTGTGTAAAACCTCTGGTTTGCCGTAACCTTGTCTGCCACCTTAGTAGTATAAAAGTGACTCTACATTTTGTAAGTCTAACGTGGTGCGTGACATAATAATAATATGCACTTCAAACTTCCATTACGGACTCAGACAGCAATTAATTTTCAAAAAAGAAAATTCAGAAATTTTGGGAGAAACATACGCTTACATTAAACATACTTACATTGTTTTGTTTCTAAACATGAAGATTCTCTTTAACCCTTTGTAACTATCCCATTCCTTAATTTCCAAACAATTATTAAAACGGCAATAGATTTTTTTGGGTAATTGAATCGCCCTATAGAAATCCTCATAGATGCTATCCCGAGCTCCTACCGTTTAAAACACACGGTGCTCTAACATCTTCCTTCGGCAAGGATTATTGGGTACTTCCTAGAAAGAATGACCTTGCCATAATAATGGGTGTGCCGCAAGGTTCAATTTCAGGACCTGTCCTATTTTTAGTATACATACATGATCTCCCTCACCACATAAGAGACGAGCATGAGGTTTTGTTTGCTGATGATACATCGCTAATAGGTATTTAAACGTGGACAACGCGAACTTGACTAAGTAAACAATGCCCTCTCTAAGATAGTCCACTGGTTATAGTCTGTCCAAACGCTTATTTTATTTTACTTTTGTTTCTTTAATGGGTTATAATGATTAGGCAATTTATATATATATCATTTACCGCATATTTCAAAGTTCAATTTTACGAATAATGGAACAGTTATGTTCTCAGGCCGCTGTCAGATGTAAAATAAACGGTTGAACAGATTATAATTTACTGTTAAATGAAACTAAAACTAAATGTGTCAGATTCACCTTTTTTTTTAACGCGAGGGAAATTCCTCATGGATGCTATGCCGGACGAACCGACTAAAAACCTCACGTAACAGCCTATGGTTGGGAGTCCCGGGTAAGCCCTCGGAAGGATGTCCCAGGATGTGTTAGATTCTCCTTGCCAAACCTATGTTCATTAACACAGTATGTGGTTAAAAATGATAAAATAGAATTATTGGTCAGTAAGAGTGTTCTTTCTGAGTATAAGGTTCTACTCGAAATAGCTTTGGGAGCTCACATCGATAGAGTTTCAGATAGATGAAAGTCGAATGAAAAATCGTTAAAAAGACTGACAACTGACAGACATAAGAACAGCGCAGGGATTCGTCGGAAAACTTTCAGACAAGCGTTGCATGTCGTTATAATAATTTTTCAAAACTAGTGTATTTTTGAGTGTTTATGTGTAATTTATGGTGGATTATTAAACATAAAGGTTCGAAAATGTGCAAAAGTGATAAAGCGCAGTGAAACGCGAGTTTTTAGGTTTGTCGACAAATTCCACAGCAAGCCCTAGTAAGGTACCACCGCCTTACTAGAGTAGAACTTAGTCCGAATGTGGACATTCTCACAATGAAATTTACTTGACTTTGGCATACTCTCAAGCCGAGAAAGTAAAAGAACAAGAAGAAAAAAATAAGAACACCGCATCTTGTTTATTCCAGCTACTTCTCCAGTGTCAAGATAAGCGGCATACTTCATGGCTCCTGACCACTATAGCAGAAAATATTTTCAGATTCGTATTGCTCTTTCTTAAAAGGAATCCATTAAAATTGTGAAAATTGATTGGGATAGCAGACTATTATCGCTGATATATGTTTTGTCAAGAATGGTAAGAAGTCCAGTTTTAAAAATGACTCAAAATAGTAACAGTTTTGGAGGATGGAAAGTAGCAACTATTTTTGGGCTTCGGTTTTTTAAATGTTAGTCTAGCATAAAACAATGTGGACCTTCTTTTACAGTCGTGTCAGGTTTATCAGTTTTCTAGATTCTATAGCACAAGCTTAACAGCTAATTTGGGTATAGAATATATTATATAATCTGTGATTTGGGCTAGATGGTGCTTGCCCAAATTAGCTATCAAGCGTGAGCTATAGAGTCTAGAAAACTGATGAACTTTAAACCTATGATTAAATTCATACATGTTGTACAAAAAAATCATACAATGTTACACTATACTACCCGTTCGCTCTAACTTTGCCGCTTGCGTAGAGGCGTATACCCGAATTGTTAATTATACGAAGTAAATTGACAGTAGCTAATGTCACTTCGTCATAGAAAATACGCAACACTACAAGAAGAAGTGACATTAGTTGCTGTCAATTTACTTCGTCTAATCAAAAATTCGACTTTAGTACAGAGCCAAACGGCAAAGTTAGAGCGAACGAGCAGTAGAAGAGACTAGTGATTTTTTTAAATATTTGGTTGCTGAGGTTTCGGGATTCAAATCCGAGACTCAGCACGGCATACACATACCACTGCGACACCGAGGCGGTCTTTCGCATGAGAAAGATTTTTTCAATAAATAGAAACCATCCTCCAATCATAGGCCATATTTCCCGGGAGCTAGCCGCTATACGGATTGGTAGGGGCCTTGTGGTTTTAGTCAGTTTGGGTTTAGGATGACATCTGTGGGGAAGTCCACACGATCAAAAATATTATACTTGAAATAAATGTCCAATCTCAGATAGAAAGGAAATTGGAAACATCGTCATTAAATTTAACAGCTTGATGAATGTGACATTGGATTCGAACCTGCTACAGCAATAAATCAATGTAGGCCACTAGATACGGTCAAAGCATCTTCGCTAACATTTCTCCGCATCTAACCAGATTAAACTAAACAAGATTTCGAGGACCCTACACTCACCTGACAGCACCTTTCACTTTTAAAAGAAATCACTTTCACTTCACTACAACATAAAAGGCTAAAATTAAAAACCACTTAAATCAAAAATAAAGTATAATACAACCACTGTCGTCGAGGTCCTCATTCGAAATGAGCGCGGGCGTAACAAAGCGTTCGATTTTTAAATTTGATTTGTTATGTTTTTTTTTTTCACACCCGTTCGATGGCAACGGCTGACGAATGCATACTGCCTTGTTTTCTCGAAACTGGTTGTGGCAAAGCCGCGGTCTCGCTGTCTCGATTATTATAGCTACGCTTTTAAGGTGATATTTCACGTTTTCGCCTCGGAAAGTATGCAGTTGCGGAAAAATTTAATAAATAGGTTCTATGTGATCATTATTTATTGGAGTTCCTTGGTAAAGACGGTGACCGGCGCTTGCAATACGTTTGAATAAGTAATTTGATTAGCTTTGCATATTTTAATGAAAGAAATGTTTTTGTGACGGATGATTGAATGCTTTCAATTAAAAAAAAAACTCTTTAAGCTATGACTTAAGTATAATTAATTACGAGTATGTGACCATTTTAATATTGAATGAGAGATAGATTTGAGAAAGTTATACGATATGTGATTAGGTAATCAAATCGTACCATATGTTTCATGGTGTAGCTCAAATGCCACAGGGACTTATGCTTAGATGAACGGGTTATACTGATCTCTTGTAAGTTGTAAGCGTATAGGGTGAATTTTTGAAAAGGGCTTGGATGACCAAATCCGAAACTATAAGGAATATCTAAAAATGCTCAAAGGAGTCACGAGCCCGATTTTGATAAAAAATTAAAACCTCATCATTGGATTTTTGAAAAACCAATCATCTTAGCCGGGAATCGAACCCGTTGATTTTGAAAAAAAAAGACGCACTTTATTATTACACCATACGATAGTGTCGCTAATAAGGATCAAATTCTGCGAAGGAATGATATACGGCAAATTTAAGGAAAGTTTGGAATTTTAATAGATTGCATATTTCATGTACCTAAATTTTGTATCATAATTTGTTTCGTTTGATATCCCAGAATAGATCGTAACTATTCCGTGTTTTCAATCATGCTCAGAATGACTCTTTGGAGGATATTCTAAACGGAATCAATAATATTGAATGCAGTACGGTCCTTGAGGTCTCGAATCCAGCTATGTATTGAAAACAATGGTTTACATTTTGAACAATAAAATTAATCAGTTAACGTAAGAAAAATTAATTGTATTTTGTTAAAGTTGAGCACTTTCCTTTAGTTTGCCGTATGTCATTACTTCCCAAAATAAGATCCTTAATAACAACACTATCGTATGGTGTAATAATATACTTAGGGTGTGTTTTTTTTTCAAAATCAATAGGTTCGATTCCCAGCTAGGATTATTGGTTTTTTCAAAGATCTAATGATGAGGTTTTAAGTTTCATCAAAATCGGACTCGTGACTCCTTTGAGCATTTTTCGCTATTCCTTATAGTTTCGAATTTGGCCGTCCAATCCCTTTTGAAAAATTCACCTGTATAGGTTTTTTAAGCTATGAAGTAGAATTTTATAAAATTAAAAGAATTTCATATCTTCTCGGTTATCGCAAAAGTCGACAGTATTCCAGACTTTCATCGACTAAAACCAAACGGTGTCCTTCAACTGCCTACGGGGGAGTCTCGGGTAAGGCCTTGGAAGGATGTCTCAAGATTCATTCATTTTAATTTTAGGGCGAGCTTTTATTTATTCATTTATTTCAAACTTCAGCACAGATTACAAGGCGAACTTATATAATTCCTCATGCATTTTCTACCATTGAACCTTTAGATGCAGAGATTTAATTAAGTAGCAAGGTTATGGGGACCAGTTTCTATTAAATAGGCTGTATGATGTTGTGGTGCATTTTGATTTTGAAGTCGGTGCCAATTATTGTTTTATATGTCAAATTCTTTTTTGAAATCGAAAGCGAACCTTGAAGAGTCACTTCCAAACGGTAACAGTTTCGAAGTGTCGAGAAGCGTAATAGTGTAGCGATATGAAATGTGCGATCTTAAATCCCAAATTTAAGAACAGGGAAAAAATTCCTGGGAACTCGTATGCTAAAAAAATCCTCGTAATTGTTGAAGTAAACACTTGAGTCGGCACTCCCAGAGCACTGAAACACATAGGCACTCCATGGGCGGGAAATGTTTAGGGTGGTCTGAGATTTGTCAAAAAGCATTTGGTAATTCAGGCTCGCGTTTGTCCTCGATAGTATATTTTCTTATCCCTGCCGGAAATTCTGGGACACCCTTCCGATGGCTTACCCGGAACTTCCGACCGTAGGCCATATCGTGTGGCTTTAGTCGGTAAAAGTCGGGCATAGCATCTATCAGGATTTTCACATCTATAAAAATACTTTCTTAGCTATGAAAGAGGATCTGATGACGTAACTACCCATAAAGGTGTATGTAGGTCAAATAGCCATTTCACACCGGATCCTGTACGCCGGATCTCGTCAATAAAATATCAATTTTATTCGTGCAATTGAATGAGGAAAATAAAATCTTTATTTACAATACTTTATGAGCGAACTTGCAATAAAGATGGCGGCCAATTATTGTGACGTCACCGGCGCCGACGCATCAGAAACGCGTTAGTAAAGTGAAAACGATCTGATGTGTATACAGGGTGAAGAATTATAGCATAATAAAAAGCAAGCCTGTAATTTTAGGGTAAAGATAGAGAAGTTTAAATATATGTATGTAATATAAAGTAACACATTTATCCTCGAAGGGGTAGACAGAAACTTACTAGACCCCCAAATTAACCTTTTATGCCGCATAATAGGGTCTTCAATTAAAGCTTAAGCCTTCTATCAAAAGCTTCAGTGCAGTCTTTTTCTCAGAGGTCTTTGGTTCAATTTCAGTTCAGGTGATGTGTAATTTGGCTAAAATAAATTCATTATTAATCAATCAATCAATCATCAATCAATACATATAATAAAATCGTAACAGGTCGCTGTCTGTACATGGAAGATAAATAAGAAAAAATATTATAGGGGGGCTTTATGAACGCAATAGAACCCAAAACAATGATTTTTAGAATTTTTGTCTGTTTGTCTGTATGTCTGTATGTCTGTATGTCTGTATATCTGTTTGTCTGTACGGTTGTGCACGCTAATCTCAGCAACCGCTCAACCGATTGCAATGCGGTTTTTTTTATTGTGTTGAGGTTTGCTCCAGTTAACATTTAGCGTTTGTTTTATGTAAATCGGTTTAGAAATAAAAGAGTTATAACTCTTTTAAGAATTAGATATTTTGAAAATTTTAATTGTAGGGGTTTCTTTGAATGTGAGTGAACCTAAACTGGCGTGTTGGCTTAATCATAAAAGAGCGAGGACTGAATTGTTTTAAAATAGACTTAATCATTAAGCTCTTTTATGATTAAGCAAACAGGGCAGTTTCAGACGCTGCTTGATGACTCTGATGAAGAAATACCTTTCCTTTCATACACCTTATGTGACGTAAATGAAGTTGCGGGCTCAGCTAGTTCAAAATAATTCTCGGTACTGTTTTTATTCATTTGGAGTTCCTCTCATCTTGTTCGTGGAGGTTTACTTTATATCATTGCGCTCGCCTGTTAGTGCGAGGCCGCATCTGCGGTTTAACGCGGCGGTTTCTAACATAAAAATGTCAAATCTAGGCTTGATTTCATTGATTTTGACAGTTTGATGACATTTTGAGGTCCGTAAAACGCAAGTGCGGCAAGGGCTTAAAGCCTTTCCAAAAGTTCTTTTGATTTGATCGACCTGCTACGCAGAATTTTGAAATGAAGTTGGTTTCAAAAAAATAAAAACTGCGACCAAAACTCTATGTAGAGACAGACTTTCCACTAGCTTCACGTTTTTTTTTTATAAAAAATGTCATACGTACAAAAAAGCAACGTCCTATACATGAATGTATTCATTATAATCCAACATCCAAAAATACTCGTGTCATGCGGCTGTGACGCCATCGGCGCCAGATCAGTGAAACCGTTGTAGGCAGGGTTGCCACTTGTACACAATTACCCGGATTTGCCCCAGTTGGAAAAGTGTATGGAATGTTTGGTATTTTTTAAAACATACAAATTATACGAGTAATTGAATGATTTTTTTGAGTCATAATAAAAAGAAATAAGAAGCAGCAAGAGTGTTCTGTTAACGATCACGATGTTAAGCATCTTACGCTTTTAGTTGTCCTTAGATTGGTGACCACTTTGTGACATTTACAAGTGTCATCGTGCTTAAGAAGGCATATTGAGCCGTTGGTTTCGTCGTCGCCAGTACCATAGTAGTCATCAACTGAAAACTACATTTTAAACAACAATGGGTTCACAACTTATTACGCCGAACAATATGCAATTAGAATGAAGGCGCGTAGTACGCCCCTGTCTACGTCTTCGAGAATATAAGTTGACACACATACTTACAAAGACTTAAGCAGATTGACGATTTTCAGCAATAATAGAAAGTAAAGTTCCATAGTAATTTAGCAGTGTCTAACAACATGCTTTTTGATGAATTTCTGTTTGCATATAAAACTGTATGAGGGTATACCGTCACAATACCAGAAATCATAATGCCTTTACTTAAAATGCATGAGCCCAAAATACCCGAAATCGAAATATCAATATTCAAAAGGCCAAGTTTTTTTTATTTTTTTATTTATGATGTAACTTATTAGTTAGGTACCTCATAACAATTACAATCTAGCCGTGAGGCTAATAAGTAATTTAAATTTAACCTAACCTGCTAAAACTTATATAGTAAAAAATGTGTCCATCGGCACTTTTCTTATTGTCTCTAGTTATTATAATAATAAGTCACTCTGTTCTTGTGTTCTTCAAATATAGCACTCACTGCACTACTTTACACTAATTTCACTAAACTAGATCAAAAGGCTTAGTCCTTTTCAGTCTCCTTACTATGTCCGTGGTGTCAAGAAGCTGGATTGCCTCGACATTCACATGTTTTAGAAGTCTTTGTTCGTGAGCTTCGGCATATTATTTTATAACTTTTGTAACAAGGTCCACTCCTAAATCCCGGTGAATGTCCTCATTTCTTATGTACCAGGAAGCGTTTATTATACTCCGAAGTACTTTGTTTTGAAATCTTTGGATTATCTCAACGTTGGTGCGTTTTGTACAGCCCCAAAGCTGAATACCATATGCCCATAAAGGCATAAGTACTTGTTTGTACAGAAGTACCTTGTTGTAAACTGATAATGTTGAATGTCTGCCGAGTAGCCAGTATATTTTCCTGAAGCGTAAATCTAACTCCTGGCGTTTCTTTTTGACGTATGCCTTCCAGCGTAGTTTTGCGTCAAGCGTCATATTATTATTATTATTATTATATAATGCACTAGCAGCTTTTAGCTGATGCGTGCATATCTAGTGCACTTTGTTGGTTAAGAAATTGTCCAGTCTGTTCTTAAAGGAGTTCACAGAGGGAGCACTTATAACTGTTTCCGGCAGTTTGTTCCAGGATTTCACCACACGGTTAGGCAAAAAGTGTTTGCGTGGGTCACTTGTACATAGTTGCCTATGGAGTTTCAGAGAATGCCCTCTAAGATGTTCATTAGTATTCATGGTGAAAAGTCCGGGCAGCACAGGTGAGTTATAGTACTTTGTTAGGATTTTGTAGGTCTCAATTAAATCTCTACGGTGCCTTCGTTGTTCCAGGGTTGTGAGCCCAAGTTGCTTCAGGCGTTCCTCGTATGGTAATCTTTTGAGGGCTGGTACCATTTTAGTGGCTCTTCGTTGTACTTTTTCGAGGAGATCAATGTCCTTTCTGAAATAAGGGTTCCAGATCTGGAAAGCATATTCCAATAACGGCCTGACATAAGTTTTATATAACTTTAAGAACAGTTCTTTGTTTAAGTTCTGGAATGCTTTTCTTATGATGTATAGTATGGAGTTAGTCTTTTTGGTAATTTCCACAATGTGAGTCTCCCATTTCAAGTTGAAGGCAATATTGACACCCAGGTCTTTTTGATTTGTGACTCCATCTAATTGATTTTTATTTATTGAGTAGACCATTTTGGGGAGTATTTTGAGAGTCATACCCAAGTATTTTGCCGTATTTTCATATGGTACTATGTTACCATTAATGTATACCGGTGTATAGTTAGGTCTTTGGTTAGTGAAGTCTATATGAGTCGATTTGGACTCATTTAGTTTGATTCTCCATTTCTTTGTCCAATCAGTGATGGTGTTGACGGCCGATTGAAGTCTTTCAATGGCTTTTTTATGAGTGGCACCTGTTGCCATGACGGCTGTGTCGTCTGCGAAGGTCGCAATAATGTTATTTTTTATTTCTGGAATATCGCAGGTGTACAATAGGTACAAGACAGGGCCAAGGACACTTCTCTGCGGTACTCCAGCTTCTATTTGTTTGAGACCAGAATAAGCATCTTCTTGTCTTACTCTGAATGTCTTCTCTACTAGGTTTCTAAAATGTCTGCAAATAGCATGGGTAGCAGTATCTTAAGCTTATAAATAAGGCCTCTATGCCACACTTTATCAAATGCCTGGGCTACGTCTAGGAATACTGTAGAACAGACCTTTTTTTTCCTCTAGTGCTTTTTCTATGACGGTGGTGATTCTATGAACTTGGTCTATCGTGGAGTGTTTCTCTCTGAAGCCAAATTGATAATTGGGAATTAGTTTTCTTTCTTCTATTATAGGCTTTAGACGTTTTAGAAGCAGCTTTTCAAATAGTTTTGAAATGATTGGCAGAAGTGATATTGGTCTGTATGATGCTACATTTTGTGGGGATTTTCCTGGTTTGGGGATCATTATAACTTCAGCAACTTTCCAAATATTAGGCACATGCTTTAGTCGGAATGTGGCATTGATAAGGGTTGTGAGTTTTACTATAGCTTTACGAGGGAGATTTTGAAGGAGTTCGCCAGTGATAAGATCATATCCGGGCGACTTCTTTTTAGTCAAATTTTTGATCATATTATTGACTTCTTTTGGAGTAACTAGTTTTATTTTCATGTAATCATGGCAAGTTACATCAGATGTTATTTTTTTAGAGCTTTCCTCGTCGTTAGTTCGAAATATTTGTTCTAAGTATTCTGCAAATATAGTTGCTTTTTGCTCATTACTCCTGGCCCACTTGCCGTCTATCTTTTTTATTGGTGAGTCATGAACAATAGGCTCTCGGAAGGATACCCGGGTTTAGGCCCCGATTTCGAAAGACATATAAGTGAAAGCCATTTGTGCGACGCCAGACTGATAATCGAATGAACGAAACGCCATTTGACCGATGGGCCATTTAATCTAAAATACAAATGTGCGACAGCTATAAGATCGAACTTACAGTTGTGCGAATGCCACAAGCTCTCCATGCACATATTATGGTTAGGTTAGGTTGGAACTCTGACCATAGACGCGCGAAGGCGAGCGAGCGAAGCGAGAGTGCCGCGGCAGCGGCCGCCGAGCGCCACAGGTGCCCTATGCAAGATAGTTAAAATGAAACAATAGTTACATTCGATGCACATCGAGTTGCGTTTCGAGAGAAGTTATCCACACATATTTTATCATTAATTGTGAGGGTAGCTCACAATGAATGATAAATTTAATTAAGTATTACATTTTACGCTGTTATGACAGTGACACATTGTATTCTATTTTTGGTTTTGTAATTTAAGGTTAATTGAAAATTTGAATTTTGAATTCTGATATAATAATTATTCGTATTTTAAATTTAGACATTGTACGGTAAGGTGTACTGGATTAAGGTATTTTGAATATTAAGTTATTTCGAATTCGGATATTTTGGACTAATGCATTTTAAGTAAAGGCATTCTGATTTCTGGTATTTTATTATATAACCCTCTATGAGACTTCGAAAAAAGGGCTTTGAAAGTTTGATAGCTCGCTGTGATCAAAATTGACTGCCTCGTTGCTTTAGAAGACTAGAGGTCAAGGATGTATTGTGCGATTTCCGATCACGAGGTCGTGGGTTCGATCGCTGAAAATATGACTACAAAACAATGGCTCGCTTTTCGACGTCCCTATGAATCATGCAAATTTGAAATTACTTTCAACAAACCCTTCAACAATTTTTATTTTATCTTATTGTATTCTTTCAGAAAAAATTATAGCTAAAAAACAGAGTACAAACGGTTATATATTAAAATACCAGAAATCAGAATGCCTTTACTTAAAATGTATTAGCCCAAAATACCCGAAATCGAAATAACTTAACATTCAAAATACCTAAATCCAGTACACCTTACCGTACAATGTCTAAATTTAAAATACGAATAATTATTATATCAGAATTCAAAATTCAAATTTTCAATTAACCTTAAATTACAAAACCAAAAATAGAATACAATGTGTCACTGTCATAACAGCGTAAAATGTAATACTTAATTAAATTTATCATTCATTGTGAGCTACCCTCACAATGAATGATAAAATATGTGTGGATAACTTCTCTCGAAACGCAACTCGATGTGCATCGAATGTAACTATTGTTTCATTTTAACTATCTTGCATAGGGCACCTGTGGCGCTCGGCGGCCGCTGCCGCGGCACTCTCGCTTCGCTCGCTCGCCTTCGCGCGTCTATGGTCAGAGTTCCAACCTAACCTAACCATAATATGTGCATGGAGAGCTTGTGGCATTCGCACAACTGTAAGTTCGATCTTATGGCTGTCGCACATTTGTATTTTAGATTAAATGGCCCATCGGCCAAATGGCGTTTCGTTCATTCGATTATCAGTCTGGCGTCGCACAAATGGCTTTCACTTATATGTCTTTCGAAATCGGGGCCTAAACCCGGGTATCCTTCCGAGGGCTTACCAGGGGCTCCCAACTGTAAGCTGTTAGGTAGGATACGTGTGGTTTTAGTCGGTAGGAGTCCGGCATAGCATCCATGTAGGATTTACCTCACGTTAAAAAAAATGTGTTTGAATATTTTAGGATTAGGTATTTAGTAAATTTATTTTTTGGGTTTCGGTTATTCGACCGTAAGGCATTTTAAATTATTTATATTATACATACTTGGCCTTTTGAATATTGATATTTCGATTTCGGGTATTTTGGGCTAATGCATTTTAAGTAAAGGCATTATGATTTCTGGTATTGTGGCGGTATACCGTACAAACACGTTTAGTATGAAATGGCCAACTACAAGTTTTTGCTTATATGTAGTTAGTAATTAATTGTATTTGAAAACTAATCAGTAGACAATTTAATAGATACTACCTATATAATAGATCTTATATAATAGACCTTTGCATGTTTTTTTTTATATCCTTTTGTCTATCCTACTTGAATGAATTTTAAAATATCAAAGTTGACAGCCCTGAGTTTAAGAGAAAATAGCAGTGTGCCATAATTATGGAAGACGTTATGTTGTAATGTGTAAAAAAACATCGATTTTATTTCATCGTTATCAAATCTACTCTCTTCATGTTGTTTGTTTTCTATTTCTAGGGTTCCGTACCCTAAAGGTAAAAATGGAACCCTATTCATGAGACTTCGCCGTCCGTCTGTCCACCATGAGGTATTTCTTAATCAGACTCATCAAGCAGCTCATAAAACTGACCTGTTGGCCTAATCATAAAAGAGCTTGATGATTAAGGCTATTGTAAAATAGTTCATCAATTTTAGAATCAGTATTAAAATCAAAAGCCTTTTTTTTTGTTTAACGTGAGGGAAAATCCTCATGGATATTATGCCGGACTCCTACCGACTAAAAAACCTCACGTCACGCCCAACAGCCTGTGGTTGGGAGCCCTGGGGAAGCCCTCAGAAGGATGTCCCAGAACTCCCAACAGACCCACGGCCGCCACTGCGGCCTCGCCCAGGGGGTGGTTCGGGTGCTATCCCGCGTCTTTGGGGGGTTTCGGGGGTGATCCCGCTTCTAAGGGGGGGGGGGGGGGGGGCGTGCGGCGTGAATTGCTCACGTCACGCTGCCGTCATGGGCCTGCTTCTGTAAGGACGGTGAGCCGCCCTCTCACCGTCCTCAGGCCCCCGGTCATGGTGGCCGATAGTCCTCGGCGAAGACACGTCGGCGGCGCACGGGCCGCCGACTGCGGAATTCGGGTGGGAGAGTTCTCACCCGTACCCGTCCCGCCGCCTCCTTCACGAGCATGACCTGCTCGCAGAAGGAGGCGGCGCAGTCCCACTTACTCCCGCTGGAGAGCATGGCTCGCACCATGGTCTCGAGCGAGAGAGTGTCCACGTCCAGACCCACTACGAGGACCTGGCGCTATTGCGCTCACGCCGTGCACTCCGCCAGCATGTGCAGCGCCGTGTCATCGCTGCTGTCCTCGCAGTGCTGACACTCGGCCGTGGTTTCCCGGTGTTTTCGCCACATATACCTACCGAAGCTACCGTGCCCGGCAAGCATCTGTGTCAACCGGTAGGAGAGAGCACCGTGTCTCCTCTCCAGCCACTCATCCATGACCGGTCTGACGGCCGCGATTGTGGCGAATCCCCCCTTTGGTTGCTCAAGTCGCACCTTCCATGTCTCCACGGTTTCCTGGAGGAGTAGGGACCGCTGGGCCTCGATTTCTCGATAAGCGGGCATTGGCCCCGCTCCAGCGCCTCCTTGCGCCATCTGAACAGTGACGCAAGGGCTCTCGCTTCCAGGTCCCATGGAGGGGTCCCGGCTAGGAGACATGCCGCCTCACCGGAGATCGTGCGGTATCCTCTTATCACCCTGACGGCCATCGCTCTCTGCGGGCTCAGCAATCTAGCCACATTGCTGGCCGTCAGGGTTTCTGCCCATACAGGAACTCCGTATAGAGCCATGCTCCGCACGATCCCCAGGTACAGTCTCCTGTAGGGAGCGTTAGGTCCCCTGATGTTGGGCATCAGCCGCGCCAGTGCGGCTGATGCTCCCCTCAGTAAAATCAATAGCCTTAATCGTTAAGCTCTTTTATGATTAAGCCAACACGCCAGTTTAGATTTACCCTCACATTGTACGGAGCCCTTGAATTGTAGGTTTAGTGAGAGTTGAACTGTCTCTAATTTCCGAAACCCTCAATATTTGAACTCGTGTGGAACAATCCTTCCAGTTCTCTCTTTTTAACTTTAAAAAAATTGAAACCGGACCACGTGTTGAGAAATTACAACTGAAAAACCATTTAGTCTTTCATTCCCTCTCCCAAAAAAGCCGCGCACAATATTGGGATCAAAAGTATCCTAGAACCTTTCTCGGATCAAAAGTTCGGATTGTGCGAAGTATCATTCAAATTGATTCAGTAGTTTCGGCGTGATACAGTCAGACAGACAGATAATTTTTTTTTAAATATTTGAAAAATAAAATTTATTAATAATAGTTCTTGTTTTAAAATATTCCTTACTAGATTTTTAACATTAATTATTTATTTATTATTTACATACACTTACAAATAATAAATTACACTGTCAAATAAATATAATATTATTCTACTTAAAAACTACTTAAACAACTCGCCCCTGATCGTTCCCGGCGCAAAAGTGCCCATCACACTCGCCGCGTTTCCACGCTGGATTGCAACAGCCAGCCTCTGCACCAAGAACGACCCGGAGCGAGAGTCACCAGTCGACTCTGTGAGCCTTTGTCCTTTTTTAAATTACATTTTCGGCTTCAGTATCGAAGCATGGAAGATATTTTGAAAATTTTAACTGTAGGGCATTCTCTGCAATTAAAATTTTCAAAATATCTTCCATGTACAGATTCTCGATCCACTATTGTTTTATTATATGTATAGAAAGATTACACTACATAATCTTCAAGGGAGTCAAGATTGTTTCTTAATTAGATGCCTACGCCATAATAGCTGTACATATTCCAAGGTCTTCGGGCCCTTAGCCAGCCTCACCAACAAGTGTTTAAAAATATAATCATTCTCCAAGCCATTTCCAAACCTAACAGCGATGCGCGGAATTTCGATATTTTCCGAATAACAAAACCCTACTGACGACCACAACTAATAGGCCATGTCAAAGTTCTGTCTTTTACCCCGAAGGAGTTGGCAAACGCACACTATATGTCCTCATTTCACCTACCAAACAAATATATTACCAAAATCTTAAGAGGGCTAACATATTTCGCGCCACATATTGCTCAGAAACCATACTTTCATTGCATTTAAAGTCATTAAATATTTATCGTACAAACATGGTATTCACTAACATACTTAGTAAATTTAGCTCTCTAAACGTTTCATAAAACATATTTTACCTAACAACGGATTACATACGGTTAATATCAACGAAAGTGAAACAGGTTTTTCAAATCATACGATTTGCATAGATTTCGATGCTTAAATTCATGTCAAATTACTGATAAATTTAATAAACAAGGGATACGAAGCAATTGCAAAGGGCGTTGGCTATCTGTTTGTAGAATAACCCGATATCAGGTAGGTTCCTTTTTTTAGAGAAAAATGACTGTAAAGTTTGCTCAAATACTGAGAAATTTCACCAAAATAAAGTAGTCTTTTCACCAGCTTCTGTAGTTTAAATCATTATGATAATTATGTAATATTATGTCAAAACTTCTCCTTTGACAATAAAAATATTTATTTTTAAGTAACTAGATACAGATTTTTTTTAAGCCATTTCCAAACCTAACAGCGATGCGCGGAATTTCGATATTTTCCGAAAAACAAAACCCTACAGACGACCACAACTAATAGGCCATATCAAAGTTCTGTCTTTCACCCCGAAGGAGTTGCCAAACGCACACTATATGTCCTCATGTCACCAACCAAACAAATATATTGCCGAAATCTTAATTTCCAATCGTAAAACTCTTCAATGAATGTTTAACAGATAACGTTATAAGCACGTATAAATATTATTAAAATGGAAAATCATAATATTTTTACTCTGGTGATAATCTTGCTCTCTAGAATGATTATAATAGGAGACAGATGGTTGTATATTTGACTTGTAGCCTGGAGATGGACAAGGTAAGATCCGAGATCCGATAGGGACTTTGTTTCTTACACGCTTGAATTATGGAATGTTCTCCCGGTCTACGACCAGTTCAAAAGTGGAGACTGCGACTCGGAAAACGTAGGGTAGGACGTCCACCCGCCAGTTGGACCGACGACCTGGTAATGGTCGTAGGCTGGGACTGGATGCGAAAGGCACAGGACCGTGTACTGTGGCGTGAACTGGGAGAGCCTACGTCAAGCACTGGACTGATATGGCTGATTTGATTGATGGACTCCCTGTCTTGGTTTTTCTCAAACGCCTACTACAGTATAGGGTTCTTCAAAAGAGAGCTTAGAAGGTTTTTGCAGGATCGACAAGGTAGGGTGCTACTCTCGGGCTCTGCCGACCCTTTCACTACAGTACAGAGTAATCACTTTAGCTAATGGACTTTTGCAACACCAAAGGTCTGAGGGGCAAGTGTGAGTTCCGGCGAGCGCCTGTCGACATTTACGGGTGAGCGTGTTGACGCCGATTTGTATGGAATCGAGACAAGTTCCCGCGTTTACAGCTAGGTGGCAGGGTCTCGATTCCATACGAATTGGCGCTCCGTGAATGTCGACAAACTCACGCAAAAACTCGCACTTGCCCCTCAGAGGGGCTGGTGTCCCTTGGCTACCGTGACTACTTATCATCAGGCGGCAGACAAGCATAGACACACTGGTGTGATAACCTAGTGTGACCACGATTAACTTCCATGTATATATTTACAATAATCTATACTAATATTATAAATTGTTTGTTTGTTTGTAACGAATAAGCTCCGGAACTACTGGACCGATTTGAAAAATTCTTTCACTGTTGGGAAACTACACTCTTTGCGGTGAACATAGGCTGTATTTTATTCCCGTATTCCCACGGTAACGGGAACTACGCGACTGAAATCGCGTGACGTCCGCTAGTATATAATATTTGTAAGGATTCGCTCTAGTAGATAGCCAACCTAAGCAGTCTGACTCATTTTATGTTTTCCTTTTCCAAGACGGAAGCTACATTTCCCTAGTCTTATAAAACGGATTCACAATCCATACAAGCCACGAAATTCGACCCTCCAGTAACCATATACCATAAACTACTTGGAAACAATGTGTATGTATGTTTGTCAAATAACAACTCCGCGCGGATTGTTTCAAGATGTTTCTCAAACCGCAGGTGCGTCTGTTTATTCGCTGCTGTACGCCGATACTAAAATATTATGGTTCATTGTACTTACGATGGTAATCTATCTTGTGAGTTTAGTTCACACTAGCGGACGTCACGCGGTTTTACCCGCGTAGTTCCCGTTCCCGTGGGAACACGGGAATGAAATATAGCCTATATTCATCGCAAAGACTGTAGCTTCCCAACAGTGAAAGAATTTTTTAAATCGGTCCAGTAGTTCCGGAGCCTATTCGTTACAAACAAACAAACAAAAAAACAAAAAAACAAATCATTCCTCTTAATAATTTAGTATAGTATAGATAATTCACATAATGTCTTCGGTTGCGACGCGTGCGTAGATGCTTCCCTCTCTATAAAATAGATTGCAGAGGGGCTTATGGTGAGACTGTGTTTGTCTTCTGTGACTCTGTTGCATTAAATTACGTCAGCGTCAATTGGATTGAACATTGACTGTCACAATAAACGTTAGAGGGACAGTCGGGTGAGACCGTGTCACGGCTTCTTGTTTTGGATGGTAATATTTAAGGGAGAAGTTCCTTTTAACTTTGTTTTAGCTTAGCTGGTAAACAGATAAATACATACATGCATACATATAATCACGTCTTTATCCCCGAAGGGGTTGGTAGAGGCATAGTAACGCCCACATTTCACCTTTTTTTTTTTTTTTTTTTTATTCGGCTCGCCAAGTTGACGTCGCCACCAGCCTGATGGAAAGCCGTGGCGCATCTAGCTATTGGGGGCCACTTCTTACGGTGGTCCTCAAGTTGGCGGCCCTGTGATGTGCCTCCTCACGCTCCTCTTGAAGAACCCGGGATTGTAAGATGAGGGAAACACGTGTGCGGGCAGGTCGTTCCAAGTTTTTATAGTTCGACAGAGGAACGATCTTTTGAAACGCTCGGTTCTGGCGAAGATTCTCTCCACTGTGTATGAGTGGCATCTCTGCCCAGCACGCGTTATAGTTTTATGTCCCACGTAATAGGTGGTGAGCCTATTGCCACAACGCAAACAGATAAATATAGACATAATATTTGGTCAGCATGCCATAGACAGGGTGTTCATCCTCACATTTTGCGTCCGGAGCGTTCGAGCACGGTGAGATTAGATAGGGGTTTTCTGTCGCGCACGTTTAGATTGTGGAATGATCTCCCTGCCTCGGTTTTCCCAAACGCCTATAGTATAAGGTTTTTCAAGAGGGGTTTTATAAGTTTTTTACAAGGTCGGCAGCGCGAGTGTAGCGCCTTCGGTATTGCAAACGTCCACAAGCTGCGGTGACCACCAGTACTTCTGGTATGCTTGTCTGCCACCTTAGTGATATAAATATTTTTGGACTTTCTTATTTTTGGACCTTTTATTTATAGACATTTTTATTTTTTATATATTATTATTAAAGCATGAAAAAAAGTAAAGTACACACTTATTAAATTTCATCTCATCTTAACATCTCTCAGGGCAGTCCATGACATAATTTCGAAATAATCTGGCCGACCGTCAAAATTCCGAACGCTCATTTCGCCGATGATCAATTTAACGAATACTATATACTCTGAGTCGGGGTGTTAACCATTCACTTATTATGGTTACCACCTCGACTCGGATAGGTTAGGTTAGAAGGCTAAGGCGGGAGCGAAGCGGAGCGGAGCTCCCGCCTTAGCCTTCGTGGTTATTTTTTTTATAACCATCCAAAACCAACATCGATATCACCATACAATCATTCGTAAAACTGCTCATCGGCGAAATGAGCATTCGGAATTTTGACGGTCGGCCAGATTATTTCGAAATTATGACGTGGACTCCTCTCAGAGGCTTGCTGGAAGAGTTTTTCTGTAGAAATAAGTGGGACCTTGTATAACGTTGTTCTCTTTGTTTTATATTTTTGTTATTGTAATTTGTATGTATATAAACTAATAAATGAATAAAAAATAAAACTATGAAATTAATATAATACCAAGAATTAAAACTACAGTGTTCGCAACCCCTTTCGCTATTGGTGATTACCTCCAAACTCACATAATTATTATACCTATCCAACGGAACCCTACTTGAAATGATTTTTACGTGGTTACGTGGCAATTATAAAATTGTAAAAATAGCTGTGACGGTACATTTAAGGATTTTTTTAAAAGATAACTGTAATCGACTAATTTAGGGCTACTGAGTCAGTCTGAGTCTGAGTATAGTAGTTTTCGATACAAGTGTGGGATTTCTGTTATTACAACGAGTTACGACAGGTGTTGACCCGAGCCGAAGGCGAGGGTAAACAGTCGAAACGAGTTTAAATAACAGTCCCACACGTGTATTGAACAACTATTTTTAATACAGTTGCGAAAAAATTAGGCAATTATATAAAATAATAAAAACCATATAAAAACACAACAAACCTGAATATCCAAAATGGCGCCAACCGTAAAAGAATACATACCTTCCTAAGCAGAGACTATGGCAATGCACTTCATACAGCCAACTTTTTTTATTTTTATAAATTTAATATGGCCGATACTTATATTAATTTATGCTTAAATTTTAATTAAAATTACTTTTAATCTGATATTGAAACAAGTTAGTATCTTTTTTTAGAAATATTTGCATGAATAGACATTATTTTGACAATTGGGAAAGAAAACGCACGAGTGCAGGAATGGGAAAGAAAAAAGCACGAGTGTGTAATAGCCCACATCCCGAACGCTAAACGTCCCTGTAATACGCCACTTTTTGAGCAACTGTATTAAAAAAAATGTTTTCGATATTACAATGTAGGCTGATACTTGTTTTAAAAATCTTAAAGTAAATATCTCTAGAATGAATTAATTTACAAGAAGTCTTCACAAAATTTGAAGATGTCAGTCAGTAATATATGTTGTTCCATTGTATAGTAAGATTTATCTGGTTTAGACTTTTGAGAGCAAAGAGGGTAGAATGAGCAAGTGAAACAAGAGTCGGGGTGCAGACTACCATTTGATCATTTGTAGACGGGGGTCATGGACCGTCAACCAAAGGTCACTCTATTCAGCGGCACGCATCAGAGTCATATCACAAATTAGAGATAGTACGGATGGAAACCTACTTTGCCACTGGCGTAGAGGCGTATACCCGAATTGTTAATTAGACGAAGTAAATTGACAGTAGCTAATGTTACTTCGTCATAGAAAATACGCAACATTGTATGAAGAAGTGACATTAGTTGCTGTCAATTTACTTCGTCTAATTAAAAATTCGACTTTAGCATGGAGGCGAGCGGCAAAGTTAGAGCGAACGAGCAGTACTTAATTCGCTGAGGCTACGCACACATAGACAACTCATTCACAGATACCAGGTCAGGCGGTCTCAACCGAATTTTCGATACTCATTTGTTCGCGAGTGTGTGTAGCAGAGGGTAGGTGTGAAAAAAAGTACATACATGAGTTTTCCATCGGTACTATCTCTAATTTGTGGTCATAATTATAGTGTCACGTAGCTTGCGGTAACAACCTAACCAACCCTAAAGATAGAGGATAGTACCTACCTGAATCAAAAGACGAGACTGTGGTGATAGCCATAACCTTTGGGACATCCTTCTGAGGACATCCAAATGCCTTGGGACATCCTTCTGGAACTCCGGGCCTTAGGTAGTTGCAGGAGTAGGTAGTTGTATATTTTCTCAGCTTCAGCTAGACTGAGGATTTCTATATATGTAAAAAGAAAGGCTATTCGCGCAGCTGTTCTTTTTTAGGGTTCCGTACCCAAAGGGTAGAAAACGGGACCCTATTTATGAGACTTCGCCGTCCGTCTGTCTGTCTGTCTGTCCGTCACTCACGAGGCTGTTTCTCGTGAACTGTGACAGCTAGAAAGTTGAAATTTTCACAGATTACGTGTTTTTGTTGCCACTAGAACAACAAATACTAAATACAAAAAAATAGTTATATTTATGGGGGGTACAACGAGAAATACGCGGGTGAAACCGCGTGACGTACGCTAGTATTTTATTTATTAGGTAGTAAGGTATCCTTCTCAACTTAAATAATGATTTGTTCCTTTCACATCATGCAAATTAAATGAATACTTTAGGAGGCAAAATCAATTATTTCGCAACAAAATTAATTTCGTGTCGCCTTGATTGAACAATTTACGGGTCACATACTAACTTATGTTTCTACTTTCATCTATACTTCTATACTAATATTATAAAGAGGAAAGATTTGATTGATTGTTTGTTTGCATCGAATAGGCTCCGGAACTACTGGACCGATTTGAAAAATTCTTTCACTGATGGAAAGCAACACTCTTTGTGGTGAACATAGGCTATATTTTATTACCGTATTCCCATAGGAATGTCATCAGTCAAATGTCATCAATATTTTGAAAAAGAAATTAAACATAGAGTTTGCAAATGCTTTTGGAAATATACTACTGTGAGTATCGTAGAGGATCTCTATGACAGGATAGTAAACAACCACCACAGAGCAATACTTGATTTATAATATGTAGTGATATTAGGTAATAACGGCAACCAGTAGACGCTTGAAATACTCATAATTGAATAATTTTAATGAAATAAAATGGACATTTAGGGGGGGGGGGGGCTCTCATACAATATATATGATTTTTTGTCGTTTTTCGGTACGGAACCCTCCGTGTGCGAGTCCGGTTCGCACTTGGCCGATTTTTCCACAATAAATAAAAGACGAAGGAAGTAACGGGTGGCCCAAAATTAAGAGAACTTATACCTTGGAATTGAAAGTTTATTTGTAACTAAATTATAGTTAACTAGCGGTACCCTGCCACGCTTCGCTGTGACTTTTTTATGGTGGTTTTATGTACCTATGAGAAATGAGTAACAAACTAAATGATGGGTACATTTAAAAAAAAATGTGTGCGTGTAATTGTACACACGTAAGAAGTGAACAATAGTCCAAAAGTCCAAAAGTCCAAAAGTCCAAAGTCCAAAAATCCAAAACTACAAAGTCTAAAATTCTATAAGTCCAAAACTCCAAAACTCCAAAAATTCCAAAAGTCCAAATCTCTAAAACTCTAAAACTCTAAAACTCTAAAACTCTAAAACTCCAAAACTCAAAACTCCAAAATTCAAAACTCCAAAACTCCAAAACTCCAAAACTCCAAAACTCCAAAGCTCAAAAACTCCAAAACTCCAAAAGTCCAAAAGTCCAAAAGTCCAAAAGTCCAAAAGTCCAAACTCCAAAACTCCAAAACTCCAAAACTCTAAAACTCTAAAACTCTAAAACTCCAAAACTCAAAACTCCAAAACTCCAAAACTCCAAAACTTCAAAGTCCAAAGTCCAGAACTCCAAAACTCCGAAACTCCAAAACTCCAAAACTCCAAAACTCCAAAACTCCAAACCTCCGAAACTCCGAAACTCCGAAACTCCAAAACTCCAAAACTCCAAAACTCCAAAACTCCAAAACTCCAAAACTTTAAAACTTCAAAACTCCAAAACTCCAAAACTCCAAAACTCCAAAACTCCAAAACTCCAAAACTCCAAAACTCCAAAACTCCAAAACTCCAAAACTCCAAAACTCCAAAACTACAAAACTCCAAAACTCCAAAACTCCAAAACTCCAAAACTCTAAAACTCTAAAACTCTAAAAATCTAAAACTCTAAAACTCTAAATGTCTAAAACTCCAAAACTCCAAAACTCCAAAACTCCTAAACTCCAAAACTCCAAAACTCCAAAACTCCAAAACTCCAAAACTCCAAAACTCTAAAACTCTAAAACTCTAAAACTCTAAAAATCTAAAACTCTAAATGTCTAAAACTACAAAACTCCAAAACTCCAAAACTCCTAAACTCCAAAACTCCAAAACTCCAAAACTCCAAAACTCCAAAACTCCAAAACTACAAAACTCCAAAACTCCAAACTCCAAAACTCTAAAACTCTAAAACTCTAAAACTCTAAAACTCTAAAAATCTAAAACTCTAAATGTCTAAAACTCCAAAACTCCAAAACTCCAAAACTCCAAAACTCCAAAACTACAAAACTCCAAAGCTCCAAAGCTCCAAAGCTCCAAAGCTCCAAAACTCTAAAACTCTAAAACTCTAAAAATCTAAAACTCTAAATGTCTAAAACTCTAAAACTCCAACTCCAAAACTCCAAAACTCCAAAACTCCAAAACTCTAAAACTCTAAAACTCTAAAACTCTAAAACTCTAAAAATCTAAAACTCTAAATGTCTAAAACTCCAAAACTCCAAAACTCCAAAACTCCAAAGCTCCAAAGCACCAAAACTCCAAAACTCCAAAACTCTAAAACTCTAAAACTCTGAAACTCTAAAACTCCAAAACTCCAAAACTCAAAACTCTAAAACTCTAAAACTCTAAAACTCTAAAACTCTCGAACTCTGAAAACTCTAAAAATCTAAAACTCTAAATGTCTAAAACTCCAAAACTCAAACTCCAAAGCTCCAAAACTTCAAAACTCCAAAACTACAAAACTCCAAAACTCCAAAACTCCAAAACTCCAAAACTCTAAAACTCTAAAACTCTAAAAATCTAAAACTCTAAATGTCTAAAACTCCAAAACTCCAAAACTCCAAAACTCCAAAGCTCCAAAGCACCAAAACTCCAAAACTCCAAAACTCCAAAACTCCAAAACTCCAAATCCCCAAAACTCTAAAACTCTAAAACTCTAAAAATCTAAAACTCTAAATGTCTAAAACTCCAACTCCAAAAGTCCAAAATGTCAAACGCCCAAAATTAGAAAAGTCCAAAAGTACAAAAGTACAAAAGTCCAAAAGTCCAAAAGTCCAATAGTCCAAAAGTCCAAAGTCCAAAAGGCCATAACTCCAAAGTCTAAAAGTCTAAAATTCTAAAAGTCCAAAACTCCAAATTCTAAAAGTCCAAAACTCCATAACTCCAACACTCCAATACTCCAATACTCCAAAATTCCAAAAATCCAAAAGTGTAAAGTCCAAAACTCCAAAATTCCGAATGTCCAAAAAGTTCAAAAATAACATGCAAAACATATCTGACCTCTTTATTAGGTGCGTACTCTCTTTTATTATTCTGAATGCAAAGAGGCCGCAATCAAACTTCTCTTAAAAAAACGTCAATCTGGTAGGTACCTTCTAAATAGGTTGTTTTTAATAATTTTGTTCTGAAGCTAGCAGAATATAATTAAAAATACAACGACCAACGCCATCTATTGGTACTATCACTTTTTAAAGCTATTTTATTCTTATTGCTGTTATGATAAAAGTGTATAAAGTAGCCTAAAACCATCTCTGAATCCTATTGTATATCGTGTCCAATTTTGAGCTCAATCGATTCAGTAAATTTTGACTTTTTAATAGATACACAAACGCACACAACATTTTTATATATATAGATTCTGCTGTTTATTTACATTTTTAAAATGTCTTCTATTTTCGGTTTGCAAAATTTTAAATACGTTTTTGTCTAAGATATCATTTCAAAAATATTAGATATTCAAATATTTATTCAGATACGAAATATTGCCTAGCAAATAATTGTATTATTCAGCTCTTGACCTCAGTGTAAATTTACCAGTTATACCTACAAACCTCAGAGTTGGAGTAGCTGCATAAAAAGCTGAAAATACCTACCTATTACAAACTGTGAAAGTTAGGAAGTTGGGCTATTTCTGGCACATTATGAAATATCCGTAATCACAAATGTTCGATCACGTATTTCAGGGCAACATACAGAGAAAACGCAGTGCTGGCGGAACAAGATATCTTGAAGCACCTACGCCAGTGCGTAGCGGTACAGTCATATTATATACTATATCAGGGAGAGTTGCTCAGTCTGCCTCCAACTCTTAGGATGCCGTTTTCGTCAAGAAATGGATTTAGTGACCGAAGATTGCAGCGCTTGGGAACTCCTTTCCTTTTTGTATTATTTCAAGAGTTGTACTAAAATGCTTTTCTTGGCATTGTTTAATGTAAACTTTTAACGCCACCATCAATTCCCTTACCATCCATGTGATCACTTTGTGACATTTATTTGAGCGTTTCCGTGCTTCGGAAGGCACGTTAAGCCGTTGGTCCCGGTTGCCAGTAAAATGGCAGTCGTTAAGCTAAGTTGAAAGCTTAATTTCAACAGCAGGCAGTCACAACCTGCGCCTGTCCATTTAAACACGGCAATACGGCTCACCACCTATTACGTGGGACAAATTATACAAAGGTGAAATGTGGGCATATAATATGCCTCTGCCTACCCCTTCGGGGATAAAGGCGTGACCATATGTATGTATGTATCAATTCCCTAGCCGTAAGATGACCCGTAAGTATATTATCTCCTGACGCTTTACAATTGCTTTTTTTTTTGTGTCTTAAATGTTTACAGTAGCAAGTAGTAATTAATAATACTTGTGTTGGAGTTGATTCGCTCCATCCCCTCAAATTTATATGTATTGAGACTATACTATACAGCATTTTGAAAACATGGTAAGAAAAATAAGCTACTTAAAACTAAATGGAGACCATAAAATATACATGTCAACAAGTTATTTTGCGAGTCTGTGTGTGTATGAGTGCGAGTGCGTGTGTGTCTGCGTGTGTGTGTGTGTGTGTGTGTGTGTGTGTGTGTGTGTGTGTGTTTGTGTATGAGAGAGTCAGTGAGTGAGTGAGTGAGTAAGTGTGTTTGTTTGCGTGCGTAAGTTATGTTAGTCTGACCAGAATTTGCTCTGCTTCTTCATATGTTAAAGTTTTCAACCATTCGGATAACACTTTCCTGCATTGATGTAAACTCTCATGGTGAAAATTTAGTTTTGCATTAATATTGTTGTATACGTAGGCTGATTGGCACACGTATTGACGCCTCGCAAATGCTGTACGTACCACCGGAGAGAACGCCAATCTTTTCGTCTCTTAGATTGACTTCTTTGCTTTCTTTGTTAAATGGAATGTACTTGTGTAGATAGAGAATAATGTTTAAAATGTATAATTTATAATTAATAAACCTTCTGCAATAAGCCATGACTCTTATGGTCTTTGTCAGCGATGAAAATTTCTCCCAACTTGAAATCTCCTCAGTGACAAGGTTCCAAAACACTTGCAAAAAATTATTTTATATCAATGAAATAATTAAAAAAAAATATAATGTCATAATAATATAATCAACTAGCTGATGCCCGCAGCTTCGCCCGCGATGGCGCTGTATGTGAAAAATGATTTTCCCGCTTTTCTGTTGAAAATTTTCCTGAATTTTCTTTGCTATAAACCTCACGGAGCCCGAGACCTTTCCAACGAATGCAAAACCGTGAAAATCAGTTTGTGAATTCTGAAGTTATAGCGTCAGGAAGGAAAACCCGACTTATTTCTATATAATAGAGATAAGCCACGGGAGATTACGTAAGTACTTTAGTTATGGATACTAACAAAAAACCAACAACAACCAACATACTAACAAACCCCTCCTCTTCGGAGGCGGGCTCGACGAACGCAGGTCAAACTGCAGGCCCGAGAACGCCCGAGAATCAGGAGAAGACTAACCAGGCTTCTAGTCAGGTAGAAACTGGATGGACCATAGTCCCTTCACGAAATAGGGTGTCGGCGCCGGCCCGGAAACGGATGGCGACCACCAACAAACAAACCACCGCAGACACCACCCATGCTACAACCAGCGGCATCGGCAGGAAGCGGAACAACAGGCGCACGAGAGCCAAGGTGAGACAGCGAAATGCCAGCAGTCTTCCGTCAACGGGACCGTCAGAGCCGGGTCAGGCATCGGTGGGGGCTGCGGGGTCTGCTGATTCATCGCAGGCTGCGGGGCTCCCACTGGTGGCGGATCAACCCGGTTCGGGCCCCCGGGGGCGGGTGGAGGCTGCTTCACGCCCACTCGCAAACACCACGACCTCGGCGGAGCGCTCCCGGATTCAACCAACGGCAAAAAGGGGGCGCCTTGATGACACCATATCTCCTCGAGGCGAACCCAAAAAGCTTAGGCGGGGGAACTCGGACCAGCTATACGCAGACGTCGCAAAGAGTGAGCTGATGGTGGCAATAGTATCAGCCACTGGAACACAGCTCACACCTAAACAGATGCAGGGTATCATGGCGCGACTGGAGGCGCAACTGGAACAGGTAGCCTTCAACCAGGCATCCAACACCTTTGGGCCCACACTCCAAGGTAAGCCGGTCTACACCAATGGTGTAATAAAGCTTTGGTGTGAGAACAAGGAGACAGCGGAGTGGCTCCACAAGCACGTGCACGCAGTCGCGAAAGAAGCAGGTCTCGGGCTGTCGCTGAAGCGATAGAACGAAGTTCCGCGGTGGATACGCTGCGGGATTCTGCTACCAGGGATCAGGACGGATGCAAGGTCAGTGGGCTGCAAGCTGAAGCTGCAGAACAAATGGGCTGCGGTGGATCGCTGGCTTCTGCACAAACTGATTCCACAAACATCGAGGGACCAGACCTTCGTCATCGTCAGCATCCCGGAGGACTTGATACCGGTTTTGGAGCAGCGTGGGCGCCGTCTCGCTTTCATGTTTGGGGCGGTATACATGCTGTTCCAAGGTCCAGGAGGTAAGTTCATCAGGACTCCTCCGAAGCCTGGTCCTCCCGGGGGGCTGGAGACTGCGGAGAGCACCGCAGTCCCGTCAACCTCAGCCGCAGCGGTAGAGGTACCAAACACGGCCGCGGCAAGTGCGGCCGATAGCAGCAACCAACCCTCCACGTCATCGCCGCGATCCCAGCAGCCAACCCCAGCTGAGGAAGCTGCACTTCTAGACCACCCTGAAGATGGCGAGACGTTCATTGAGGGGTTGGGTAACCTGGACATAGGGGAGGACATAGGGTCTGACAGCGATGGCGTCCCCTTCCCTATGTCAAATTAAAATTAATCAAGCTAACCTCCAGCACTGTACTGCTGCTACGGCTCAACTGCGCAAATGGCTGGAGGTAAACGAAGATGCCGTAGCTCTGATCCAAGAGCCGTGGGTCAGAAAAGGCACCATATGCGGTCTACAAAGCTTAAATGGTAAGATGTTCGCACACCGTGGCCCGGAACATCCGCGAGCCTGTATATACACAGGTAAAAATATCAGAGCCCATGCACTAACTAGTTTCTGTTGCAGAGACGTATGTGCGGTGAGGCTGTCTAACGAACAGGGCGCCAACACATCCGGCGCAGTTCTGGCCTCCGTCTACATGCATGGTGCGAACGCCCCGCCACCACACAATATGGCGCGGTTGGTGTCGCACTGTGAGATCGAAGGCCTACAACTGCTCATCGGCACGGACTCAAATGCCCATCACACATTATGGGGTATGAAAAATTGCAACGACAGAGGTAAGGAACTCTTTGACTACCTTATAACTACAAAACTAACAGTCCTTAACCACGGCTCAGAGCCAACATTTGTAACTAGAACTGCTAGAACTATAATTGATCTAACACTAGCCACAGAAGAGGTGGCAAGAACTATCACGGACTGGCACGTGTCCGGTGAGACCTCTTGCTCGGACCATAGGTGGCTAAGATATAATATACAAGCAGAATTGCACTACGCACTTCCGCGTCGTAACCCTCGTAAGACGGACGTAAAGCAATACTCGCATCACCTACAACTACGATTAAGAACCCAGGTAATACCGGACATAATCGAAAGTACTGAACAAATTGATCTACACGTTAAGGAACTGACAGACAATATCATACATAGCTATCATATGGCCTGTCCCCAAACCGAACCCATCAACGCGAGGGATAAAGGCTCTAATTGGTGGGGGCCCGAACTGGAAAGGCTCAGGAAGAACATGAGGCGGCTGTTCAACAGGGCTATGAACACTTGTGCAGACCAAGATTGGGACTGCTACAAAGCCGCCAAAGCAAAATACAAGAAACGACTAAGATATAGAAGTACCAAGTCGTGGAGAAATTTCTGTAGTAGCATTGAAAACTGCACACAAGCTGATAGAGTGAGACTAATACAGGCCAAACAAGGAACAGAGATATCTGGATCTATAAAGAAACCTGACGGCAGCCTAACAAACACCCGTGAAGAGGCGGAAAGTATTTTAATACAGACGCACTTTCCAGGATGCCAAATGCTGCAGACACCCGAGTGGCCGGTGGAAAACGTAACCACAGAAGAAGTCCACTGGGAGTTTGCAAGACAGGTAGTCAACCAACAAAAAACTGAATGGGCAATCAACAGCTTCAAGTCCTTCAAATCTCCAGGACTGGATGGAATCTTCCCCGCACTATTAAAATGGGGAGGACATCAGTTAGCATGGTCACTTACCATCATCTTGGTAGCATGTCTGGCGCACAGATACATACCCAGACTGTGGAGGGAGGTCAAAGTGATCTTTATACCAAAACCCGGCAAAGGGGACTACTCAGACCCCAGATCATACAGACCGATAAGTCTCACGTCTTTCCTTCTAAAAACTCTAGAAAGACTGTGCGACAGAGACATTCGAGGGACGGCCCTTCAAAATAAACCGCTGCATCCCAACCAACACGCATATGCCCCCTGCAAGTCTACGGACTCAGCACTGCATGCAGTGGTACACAAAATAGAAGAGGCCATCCAGAACAAATCAATGTGCCTCGGCACTTTCATTGACATAGAGGAGGCCTTCGACAGAACTAGCTTCAAAAGCATAACCACTGCACTGACAAGACACGGAGTGAATACGGTAGTCAGTGAATGGATAGAAAACATGCTGAGTAAACGCATTATAAAACTACAGACAAGTGGAAAATCAGTGCGCAGCGGTGGCCAAAGGATGTCCACAAGGGGGCGTCGTCTCACCGCTGCTATGGAATCTTGTTGTAAATGACTTAATAACCAAACTAAACGCGAATCACCACAACACTGTGGGGTATGCAGACGACATAACAATACTAACAAGGGGAAACTTCACCAACACGGTGTGTGACATCACACAGACGGCGCTTAAGATCGTGGAACGTTGGTGCACTGCCAACGAGCTATCGGTCAATCCCAGCAAGACGGAGTTGGTATTGTTCACAAACAAAAGGATTCTGGGAAACTATCGGTTGCCGCGTCTCTATGGCACCGAATTACAATTCTCCAAAGAGGTCAAGTATCTTGGGGTAATTCTTGACAGCTGGAGTAATCATCTCGAAAACAAAATCAACAAAGCTACAATCACATTCTGGCAGTGCCGCAGAATGGTAGGAAGCAAGAGGGGGTTGAGCCCTAAGATCACCCTCTGGCTGTACGAATCGATAATCAGACCCATCGTTACCTACGGGGCTGTGGTATGGTGGACGCGCACAAGCCTGACCACAGTCGTGAAGATCCTGGAAAGTTTCCAAAGATTGGCCTGCATGGCAACCACCGGTGGAATGAGAACTACGCCCACCGCCGCCATGGAGGCGATGCTGGGTCTCCCGCCGCTGCACATCTTCATCATACAAGAAGCTGCGGCTACAGCCATTAGACTCAAAAGTCTGGGACTGTGGAGACCAATCAAGGTAGCACATACAGAGATATGCAAGAAGTTGGTGGACTCGGAACCACTAACTGAAGCAATCACCGACACAATACCAAAGCAGTTTGTGTTCGACAAAAAGTACAAAATACAACTACAGGAGTGCCCCCAAGAGGGACTCAATGTCAGGGAGTTGAGGATATTTACGGATGGATCAAAGACGAGGCTGGGTACCGGAGCAGGAACCTTCTCGGAGGACCTGAATATTAATATCGCAACACCACTAGGCAACCATGGCACGGTATACCAGGCAGAGTGCATGGGTATAATCAAGGCGACTGAGGCCATCAAGGCCAGGACCGTAAAGAATCAGTGTATCCGGATACTAACTGATAGTAGATCGGTCCTACAGGCGCTACAGAGCCATACAATAACATCGGGCCTTATCATGGAATGCCACATGGGTCTCATGGATATATGCGCAAATAACAATGTTACCCTACAATGGATAAAAGGACACAGTGGCTCACGAGGTAACGACGCAGCGGACGAGCTGGCAAGAAGAGGCTCTTCGCTGGCAGCAATGGGCCCTGAACCTATTCTGCCTCTCCCATCTGGATGGGTACGAAATCGGTTAAAACAGCAAACAAGGGGCCAGCACCAGGGCTACTGGTCCAGCCTTGATACATGCAGACAGGCGAGAGAGGCACTGCCGACAATCAACACCAGATTCTCTCGCAAAATTCTGCAGCTTAACAGGACTAAGATAAGTATAATAACAGGTATAGTTACAGGTCATAGTCCACTTAACAAACATCTCTTTAACTTAGGTGTCACAGACAGCCCCCTTTGCAGAGCCTGCATGGAAACAGACGAAACCGCCAGTCACATTCTTATGGAATGCCCGGAACTGGCAAGATACAGGGCTACACACCTCGGCACACCGAGGTCGCTCCAGGAAGTCGTCGGCAACGTGAAGAGTCTGCTAGGCTTTCTGGAGGAACTGGGATGGCAGTAGCCATACCACAACCCCCCACGCAAAATAGGCGCATTAAATGACGTCGAGTTGCGGAAACCAGCCGTGTAAACCTAGAACCTAATATAATCAATACCATTAACACGTTTTGCATTCCCAGACTTTTTCAACCCCGACATTTTTCTATTACGTTTTACAATCAAGACCTTCCGAACCTAACCCATTGTGAGGGTTGAGTGTAATATTATGGATATTAAATGGACTGCCAGAGGACATGCGACGGGAACCGGTCAGAAAAATATTTAAAAATAAAATCAAGTGCTACTTACTGTTGACTGCCTCTGTGGCGCAGTCGGTAGTGATACCGCCTGCGGCGCTGGAGGTCGTGGGTTCGATTCCCATCGGAGACAAATATTTGTGTGACCCATAAATGTTTGTCTCAAGAGTCTGGGTGTTTCTATGCATAATATGTATATATTTAAAAAGTATATAAGTATTAATATCCGTGGTCTGATACCCATAACACAAGCAGGTTATTCCTAGCTTACTTTTTTTTTTTATACTACTTAGGTGGCAGACAAGCTTACGGCCCACCGGAAGGTTGGTAACCGTAGCCTATAGACGTTTGCAACACCAGAGGCGCTACACACGCGCTGCCGGCCCGGGCGCAGGTTGTGACGACCCACAGCTGAAATTTTTCAAGCCGCCCGTAAGGCCTTCAACTTGGCTTAACGACTGTCATTTTACCGACAACCGGGACCAACGGCTTATCGTGCCTTCCGAAGCACGGAAACGCTCGTAAATAAATGTCACAAAGTGGTCCACGTGGTGGTCACCCATCCATGGACCGGCCATAGTGAAAGTCACTTACTGCAGTGATCGTTTACAGAACACTGAGTCCGCGGGGCCACGAGCGCTACTTTGGGATCAGATAGCGTTGTGTGAAATGTCCGTGAATATTTTTTTATTTATTTATTACTAGCTGATGCCCGCGGCTTCGCCCGCCTGAAATTTAGTACCTGTTCCCGCTTCCGGTGGGAACATATTCCCGGGATAGGAAGTAGTCTATGTGTTATTCCAGACTATAAGCTATCTCTATACCAAATTTCAATCCGATCCGTTCACCCGTTACAGCGTGATTGAGTAACAAACATCCAAACATCTAAACATCCAAACATCTTCACAAACTTTCACATTTATAATATTAGTAGGAAGTAGGATAGGATAGTAGGATTAGGCACTAATCTATACTAATATTATAAAGAGGAAAGATTTGTTTTTTTTTTGTTTTGTTGTTTGCTTGTTTGTAACGAATAGGCTCCGGAACTACTGGACCGATTTGAAAAATTCTTTCACTGTTGGGAAGCTACACTCTTTGCGGTGAACATAAGCTATATTTTATTCCCGTATTCCCACGGGAACTACGCGGGTGACACCGCTTGACGTCCGCTAGTATAATATAAATATTATATTATACATAGTTAAATTATGCATGTAAGACTCATACGTTCCTGTAGACAAACTGTGAAAACAGTTTTGTGGGACAACGATAAAAAATGTACCTATTTGTATGTATAGTACTAATAGGGTTCATAGTATGTTACAGACAAAGTCGTGGAGCACAGCTAGTCTATACTAATATTAATGTTAAAAAGTAATTGTGAGCGATTGATATATCGAAATCACTGAATGAATTAAACTTAATTAATTAAGTAAGCAAAATTTACTGTGGCCGGATATGGATGGGTGACCACCACGTGGACCACTTTGTGACATTTATTTACGAGCGTTTCCGTGCTTCGGAAGGCACGATAAGCCGTTGGTCCCGGTTGTCAGTAAAATGACAGTCGTTAAGCCAAGTCGAAGGCCTTATGGGTGGCTTGACAAATGTCAACGGTGGGTCGTCACAACCTGCGCCCGGGTCGGCAGCGCGTGTGTAGCGCCTCTGGTGTTGCACACGTCTATAGGCTACGGTTACCAACCTTCCGGTGGGCCGTAAGCTTGTCTGCCACTTAAGTAGTATAAAAAAAAAAAAATTAGCTTCAGTAGGAATCCAGTATGTAGTTTGGAAAATCTCAATAGAGAGTTAAAGTATGTTGTGAACAAACCTATGTAGTCTAAGCTTGTGAAAATATACCTCTAGGTAAAATAAGTATGTTCTAATGCTAGGGAGAGGTTGACTGCCTCTGTGGCCCGGTCAGTAGTGATACCGCCCGCGGCGCTGGAGGTACTGGGTTCGATTCCTGGGTCGGTCCAAATATTTGTGAGATCCACAAATGTTTGTTTCGGAGTTTGGGTGTTTTCTATGTATAATATGTATGTATTTAGAAATATATAAGTATGTCTATCAGTCGTCTAGATCCCATAGCACAAGCTTATAGTTTGGGCTAGAGGATGTTGTGTGAGAATGTCCAACAATATTTATTTATTTATTTATATAAAAGAAATAATGTTAAAGGATTTTATAAAAATAACAATTCATACAAAAGACATCAACGCGCTAGTGCGTTGATGTCTTTTGTATAGACGTAATAAGTTGGATGCTTTTTAGTATTGTGGTGACGAGACATTGACGCAATGGTTTTCTATAGAGAAAAGAGTGGCTGGGGTTTTTGAATAATGCTGGTTAAGAGCTCAGGGATACCTATTTTAGTATTTGTTGTTATAGCAGCCATATACATACATCACCTATGAAAATTTCAGCTATCTTGCTATCAAGGTTCCTGAGATACAGCCTGAAAGACAGACGGACAGTAAAGTCTCAGTAATTTTGTCCCGTTTTTACCCATTGTATACGGAATCCTAGAGACGTCCCTCACAGGGGCTAGTCCGCAAAAAATGCACTTAGGATTTTGGAAATATTCAAGAACTCACTTCATTAACATACATACATACATATGGGCACGCCTCTATCCCCGAAGGGGTAGGCAGAGGCATATTATATGCCCACATTTCACCTTTGTATAATTTGTCCCACGTAATAGGTTGTGAGCCGTATTGCCGTGTTTAATGGACAGGCGCAGGTTGTGACTGCCTGCTGTTGAAATAAAGCCTTCAACTTAGCTTAACGACTGCCATTTTACTGGAAACCGGGACCAACGGCTTATCGTGCCTTCCGAAGCACGGAAACGCTCAAATAAATGTCACAAAGTGATCACATGGACGGTCACTCATCCATGGACCGGCCATAGTGAAAGATGCTTACTGCAGTGATCGTTTACAGAACACTGAGTCCGCGGGGCCACGAGCGCTTCCTTAAATGACACTAAAATTCACTTCATTAAATGACACTAAAATGAAATCTTAAATTCTTAATAGATGAAACTACAATAACACCGTGCGTTTTTTACAAAATAATTATTAACATTAGAATTAATATAATTAATTTTAATTTTAATAATTTAATTGACTGGATTTTTATTATTATTATTATATTATTTTTTATCATTCAATTTATTATATGTTATTTAAATTTTATTTTTAGGTATATGCGTGTTTGTCTGTGTGTATTATGTGGTATTTTAATTTTAATTTTAATATGGATCCATGGATATCGGATCTTAAAAAAAAATATTTTTTTTATTTTATTTATTTTTATTTTTTATAGAAAATACACCTCTCAAAGTTATTAAAAATCATCGAAATAGCAGAAATAATCAAATTGACATAGGTAAATTTCGATGATTTTCAAAGCATTTTACGCAGTTTTTTCAGTCTCCTCTGGAGTTTAAGAATTTATCTTTTTGTGCATTTTGCGGACGCGCCCCTTTTTTTTTTTTTTTTTTTTTTTACGTGAGGGAAAATCTTCACGGATGTTATGCCGGACTCCTACCGACTAAAAAACCTCACGCAACGCCCAACAGCCTATGGTTGTGAGCCCCGGGTAAGCCCTCGGAAGGATGTCCCAGGACTCCCAACAGACCTACAGCCGCCTCTGCAGCCTCGCCCAGGGGGTGGTTCGGGTGCTAATCCGCGTCTTTGGGGGTGGGTAAATTAGCTGTAATTTATTTGCAAAAAGAAAATTATTCGAACAAAGCGACATCTTACGATTCAACATAGTATTAAGTAATGAAAGTTAAGTCTATATAGAGAAAGTTTCCTACAGTTTGATGCAGCGATACATAGATGGCGGTAGTTTAGAGATTTACACAATATTGTATGTAAATGTATAGTTGATATTTTTATGTAGTGTTTAGAAAGTATAAATTTTCATTTAACAGCGTTATTGGGGTTATATGACTCACTAAGAGAACAATTGTACACAGCGCCACCTAGCCTAAAGTAAGATAATATAAGCTTGTGCTATAGAAGCTAGACAACTGATTCACCTTTAAATTAATATACAAATTTCGTATCACATTATTTGTCCGCGAAGAACTTCTAAACTACTTAACCGATTTTAATCAAATTTGCGCACCGTGTGCAGTTTGATCCAACTTGAGAGACAGATAGTTTTATTTTTCTTTTGTTAAAAACCTACATGGCTACAACCGGGTTACAAAAACCTTAACCACAGAAAAGTTCTGGTCATTTGCTTAAAAATTAATAATAATAATTATTATTATTTATAAAAAAAACATAATAATATTGACTCACAAAAAACCTAGATTTACAGAGTATCAAAATGAAGCCTCGTTTTAAGCAAGTACCTATATACTTGTGTCAGAAGGCTTTTTTTTGTTTAACGTGAGGGAAAATCCTCATGGATGTTATGCCGGACTCCCACCGACTAAAAAACCTCAGGCAACGCCCAACAGCCTATGGTTGGGAGCCCCGGGTAAGCCCTCGGAAGGATGTCCCAGGACTCCCAACAGACATACGGCCGCCATTGCGACCTCGCCCATGGGGTGGTTCCTCCTTTTAAGCCTCCTTTTAAACAAGAGTATGCTTGTGTCAGAAGGCTTAAAAAATTCAGATCATATGCGTATCTGGTTGTTTGCTTTTGAAAATCTGGTCATTTACGTATACCCGATACGTTTTTAGTCATATGTATCGAAAGGACAGCAACGCGTGGCCTGGTCCCTTAGTAGACTTATATATTTTAAAAATTATACCTAACCTAGAATACACCTTAAACTTCAAAACAAACATTTTGTAGTTCATACAATTTTTTAGTTCCGATTGGGGTCACCCTCATAGTCCGTAAAACTTCCGACAGTGGTCCTCAAGTTGGCGACCCTGTGATGTGCCTCTTCACGCTCCACTCTATACGGATTGTTACCAAAACGATGAATACGTTTAATAGTCACGTTCTGACCATAAAAGTTATTGAAGCTACCATTAGTATAACAACGAATGAAAGTTTATTTTCTGTATCTCCTAATAATGCGTACAAAAAAGTATAATACGTATCATCATTGGGTGTTTTCTGTGTATAATATGTATGTATTTAGAAATATATAAGTATGTATATTTGTCATCTAGATCCAATAGCACAAGCTTATATTAGCTTAATTTGAGCTAGATGATATTGTGTGAGATTGTCTTCAAAATATATTTATTTTTATCATCAAAATTGTACTACAGAGATGAATTATGCCTTCCTTCCCTCTTTACATCTCTAAATCTGCTCATTCCTCATAATCCTGTCTAGTTCTCTCTCACACTTCTGCCTTTCTCCATTGTTTCATGTCATTCTCCTCTCGCCGGCCTGCTGGAAGAGATTTCTAATAGAAATAAGCAGCGCCATTGTACTATTTTTCTTCTAACTATTATCTCTGTGTATTTTTATGTGTGTACATAAACTATTAAATAAATAAACAAATCAATCATCTTCCTCAAAGACCACAAGACAGGTCGTCTTTAGTTTTGAAGTCAGGATTTCTATAGACTATTTGTCATTTTATAAAGTACTAGTTGACCCGCGCAACTTCGTTTGCGCCACATAAGAGAGAGTATTACCTGTTCCCGTTGCATTTACTCCCGTCGCGTTTCGTTTACTCCCGTAGCGTCTCGTCGTTATAATTCAATACTACGTGGGAGAGAGAGAGAGAGAAAGGTTTCTCGTCGCGTGTATTCCCGTCGCATTATTTTTAAGAACAATTTCGTTTATGAAAGAGGTATTCCGTGACATTATTGTAGAAAAAACTGATTGCCATTAAAATGGTTATTGTGCACCAACCCAAAGATAGACATATGCTATCACGCAATTTTTTAGAACTTCTTTAAGAGAAACCATTTTGTAGTACATATTTTTTACATAACTATAAATATTTACGCAGCACACGCAACGAAGCTCTCAAAAGGAATTACTTTTCCCCCGTTTTTGAAACATTTACTATTACTGCTCCGCTCCTATTCGTTGTAGCGTGATGCTATATAGCCTATGACACTGCACAATAAAGTAGCTTTCCATTGGTGAAAGAATTTTTAATATCGGTTCCGTAGATCCTAAGATTACCCCTTACAATTTATTTAAGAGATATACGTGTGCGTTCGCGCAGCGGAATGTTGTTGAATTTTAAGATTTTAATTATGCAGATATTTAGTGTATGACGTCGTGTAATTGTGTATGGTAAAAAGAAAATTGTGTATGCAGACATTGTGGAGAAATTCGCCAAAAACTGATTCCGCTGGGCGAACGTTGTCCTGGCGGAACTTTTTTTTAATCCATGCACTTAGAAGAAAAAAAATGTGTCCAACAATTAGTGTGTATTTGTGTGCAATTGTGTATGTATGAATAAAATTAGTGTATGCATAAACTTCGGAGAAATTCAAGTTTCCGCTACGCGAACGTTTGGCCATTAGCTAGTTTTCATATAAAGCGCTTATATAGAGAGCTGTAGATTTTTATATACGTTGTTTTGAATTTGTTTATATTTGTTTAAAAAACAGATTTAGAAAAAATCGTTGGGTTTAAAAGATAAAAATATAAATGTAAAATACGCTTATTAGGTCGTAGTTCGTGAAGTATACACTTTGGGGTCTAGATTTTCACGTTTATACAAACCTTGTAAATGCCTGCAACATGTTGCCAAGTATCAATGATGTTCCGTTAGTAATTAAAGGGTTATAGGACAATTTACCATGAATAGATCACTGTTTACAAAGCAGTCAAATATCACGACGTTCTAAAGAAATTGCTTTGTAAAATGTATTCCAATAATTAGTTTATTAATTCAACTACTCACATGCAAAATTTCGTCTCATTCAATTCAGTAATTAAAGAGAAACATTTAAAATACTGACAAAGCATCGAAAGCCTACATAACCCGACCAAGTTCGAATGGCTACAAAAAAGCGGCCGTGCCATATATCTAAGTAACGCTCTTAACCTTCCAGTATAGCATTTATTATTATAGTACAGTTGCGTACACAAGCGTTAGGAAAAAATAAAACAATTGCATTTCGAGAATGAAAAATATTTTTTTAATAATAACGCCACTATAAACCAAAAATAAATCTCCTATTAACAAGTACTTCTCAAATTAAACATCTGTGTACAAAAATATTTGCAATTACATATAATAATTATGTATTTATTATTTATTTCTCGCCACCTGTTACGTAGAAACCCAAAAATGGCGAAATGTGGATGACACAGAAATATCACACCTCTGCCTACCCCTTCTGGGACAACAGCCGTGAGCATATGAATGAATGAATGAAAATACAGCTCTTTGGTACTAATCATGACAATCCTTGGGCGCGCGCCCCAGTATCGGCAGAACTTGGCATACAACTCATGTGCGCGCACAGGCGCGTGTATTTTGAGCGTATCGGGAGCGCAGCTGAGGTGCTTGTCATGAATAGTCCCTTGTTTATAAAAACTTAACGTTAACAAACGCTTGCTAAGCATACTCTGTCATTGGTTAGAGACAACAACAGACTTAAAATGTGTTTTAATTAAAATAGGTTTAATAAACGATTATGAATATGAGGGTAAGGATAATATGTATTTCGAGGTTCAATAAAAATTTAAATCACTGATCACATATAAATTATATCGAACAACATTTGTGTTATCACCTGTACCAATTCAAAACCGGTATAAGACTGTAAATTTTAGAATGTTACCTAAATATATTGCACGGCCGCTTTTCTGTAGCCATTCCTACTTGGTCGGGTTATGTAGGCTTTCGATGCTTTGTCAGTATTATAATGGTTTCTCTTTAATTACTGAATTTAATGAGATGAAATTTTGCATGTGAGTAGTTGAATTAATAAACTAATTATTGGAACACATTCTACTATGCAATTCCTTTAGTACATCGTGATATTTGACTGCTTTGTAAACAGTGATCTATAGATGGTAAATTATCCTTTATCCCTTTAATTACTAACGGAACATCATTGATACTTGGCAACATGTTGCAGGCACTTACAAGGTTTATATAAACGTGAAAATCTAGACCACAAAGTGCATACTTTACGAACTACGACCTAATAAGCGTATTTTACGTTTATATTTTTATCTTTTAAACCCAACGATTTTTTCTAAATCTCTTTTTTAAACAAATATAAACAAATTCAAAACAACGTATGTAAAAATCTACAGCTCTCTATATAAGCGCTTTATATGTAAACTAGCTAATGGCCAAACGTTCGCGTAGCGGAAACTTGAATTTCTCCGAAGTTTATGCATACACTAATTTTATTCATACATACACAATTACACACAAATACACACTAATTGTTGGACACATTTTTTTTCTTCTAAGTGCATGGATTAAAAAAAAGTTCCGCCAGGCCAACGTTCGCCCAGCGGAATCAGTTTTTGGCGAATTTCTCCACAATGGCTGCATACACAATTTTCTTTTTACCATACACAATTACACGACGTCATACACTAAATATCTGCATAATTAAAATCTTAAAATTCAACAACATTCCGCTGCGCGAACGCACACGAGATATACAAACACACAAACTTTACTTCTTAAAAAATTTACTTAGCACAAAGTTAGTACATTCTGATTTATCAGATATCATTGAATATACCTAATACTGAAATCAATGCCCAGTAAAACTATGTACCTAGGCTTAGGTAGACATTATTAATCTCTCTCATAGTCATATTGGCACTGATTTCAGTATTATATTTAATGATATCTGATAAATCAGAATATTATACTAACTTTGTGCTAAGTAAATTTTATTTTTCAGTTTTTAGTTTCGTTTGAAGTCGGTTCCCTTTTTGTTAAAAATTTTTGTTTCACTGTTTTTAGTGTCGTGTGGACTGAAAATCTATCTATCTAGGTGTAAAGTTCTCGACAGTACAAATTAATCAAACCCAAACACAAAGTAACTGTTGTATATCGTTAGGGAATTCTCTCTACTGTCTTTCGCCTCCATCATCAGATCGACTCCAGACCTTCATTAAGTTGTACTACTTTAAAACCCTTAATAAAAAAAAATTACAAACGCCCTAGATGCCCCTACAATTTTTAAAAGTTCCTTCCGATTTCTCAAGGATGCCATAATCAGATCCTGGCTTCCTTAAAATAAGACCACCTTGGGAGTATCTATTTTCGAACGAAAAAGAAATTTTCAAATCGGTCTATAAACGACGGAGTTCTGCGCGAAAAAACATTTAAAAAAAATTAAAAAACGATTGAATTGAGTAAGCTCCTCCTTGTTTGAAGTCGGTTAAATAATATTAGTCACGCAGCACACGCAACGAAGCTCTCAAAAGGAATAACTTTTCCCCCGTTTTTGAAACATTTACTATTACTGCTCCGCTCCTATTCGTTGTAGCGTGATGCTATATAGCCTATGACACTTCACAATAACGTAGCTTTCGATTGGTGAAAGAATTTTTAAAATCGGTTCAGTAGATCCCGAGATTACCCCTTACAATTTAACAAATAAACAAACACACAAACTTTTCCTCTTTATATTATTAGTATAGACTAGTATAGACTAGCGGACGTCACGCGGTTTCACTCACTTAGTTACCGTTCCCGTGGGAATACGGGAATAAAATATAGCCTATGTTCACCGCAAAGAGTGTAGCTTCCCAACAGTGAAAGAATTTTTCAAATCGGTCGGGTAGTTTCGGAGCCTATTCGTTACAAACAAACAAACAAAAAAACAAAAAATAAAAGAAACAAAAAACAAATCTTTCCTCTTTATAATATTGTTATTATATTATTATGCTCTTTATTAAATTAAATATTATTATTACTATTAGTATATTAGTATAGATTTATAAAACGACTAATAGTCTGAAAAAAGGCTGTGTACACGTTGAATCTTCAAGTGGAACCTATTTCAAATATGTATACCCGTTCGACCTCATTTTAGGTCCGTTTGGAGTCTATTAAAAATATAATATTAAATTGGACCTCCTTATTAGTGCCCTGTGGACATTAAAAAATAGTGCAATATTGTATTTCAGCTTTTTATAGAAATTTTCATTACCAAGTCCAAAGAAACACGTTGCTAAATAGAGTATAATGGGTTCTAATGCTGGTCTTACCCGGGGCTACCAACCGTAGGCTGTTGGGCAGGATACGTGAAGTTTTTTAGTCGGTAGGAGTGCGGCATAGCATCCATAACGGATTTTCCCTAACGTTAAAAAATGGTTTCTAAAGTACTGGCAAAATCTAACTTTGAAGGTCCAATCGTTACTAGGAGGTCCAAAAGGTCATATTGATAGATGAGGTCCAAACTTAGAGGCCTATGTAGCCCTTGAAAACCAATTCCTGCCGTCAGATAAGCCACATCTCTATTAACCATCAAATAATTATAAATTATCCCAAACAAAAACAGACCATACAATGAAATATAGATTACGAAACACTGTCTAAAATAAACAACCATCTTAAATACTTCAACACGTTGCATAATTTACTTTTCAGCAGAAACCCAGTACCATTTACAAGCCTTATTTAATAATTCCCAATTTCACACAATCACCTAAAAACAAATATGACATAACTCCAAAATTCGACACAAAAAGGCATCAAATCGGATCTGAAAGTGCCACAATCAGGTCGTTTCTTCAAAAACTGCAAAATGCCTTGCCTACTATCACTAATAAACCGATGTTACATAAATTACACGTCACTACATGCATTTTTATATAACTGTACCGAAACGGCATTGGCGCGGCGGCCGCTCGCGCTAGTACACGTCCCGACCCCGCGCGAGTCACACGTACCGTCGACAAAAAAAAACAATGAAAAACGTTCAAAAATTATAAACAAAAACCAATAAATCCATTCCAAAACATGTACTAAATTTATCATAAAAATATTTTTGTAAAGTTTTGTTGTTTTGAATATGTTATGAAAGTGAAAACTATAGAGCAGTGACCGACGCAACATGTTGAGCGAAAATAGATGGAAAGTGATTCTGCTTGTGGTGGTATCTGTAACTGCCGTGGAGCCGAGCCGAGCGCTCAGCATAGTATATCCAAAATCGTATAAAAATGTTATGTTTGTGCCAAAAAATTTTTTACGAAGGACCCGGGGTCGGCAGTCGCGAGTGATATTCTTGGATGAACACGAAAACCATCAACAATTCGGTAAAGGAGAGATAGATCTGACACAGGAGAAAAATTATTCGAAAATCAAATTCGATGAGAATTTAGATTTCGAATTCACTTCGCCGGACGACGAGAAAAAATTGGAGAATTTGCCGTCTGGGAATGAAAGGTTTTATGAGCCTTTGCCGCGGTTTCGTGGTTTTCAGAACATTCCTCAGATGTACCACGGGAGGTATGGTAGGACGTATGCTCCTGGTTATTCCTTTGAGCCTTATCCAGTCGCTCCTATTGCTCCTATCGCTCCGGTAGCTCCTGTGCCGTCATTCGCTCCAGCGGTAAGGAACAGCTACTACCCTGGCTGGAAGCCTCGGTCTCCTCGCGTTGTGTTTCCGTATGCTCCAGATAGTGTGAATTCTGTGCTGACAAACTCCCACGCAGGTCCAAGTGCTTTTAACGATAATGTAGTGTTTCGTGATCAAAATTTCGGTCAGAATGACATTGGTGATGAACAACAACTACAGGATATTGGCACAGGATCTGGTGATGGATTCGCAGAAAGAGGTAAGTGATGGAATGGTGATGATGAATATGAATTGGGTGGGAAGAATTCGGTTTAACAATGTTGGGTGGAAATGTGGATTTTTTTGCGCAATTTTATTATTGTTATGTTTCGTGATAAGCCTAGAAAGTATTATGTCATATAATTATATAATAACATTTATGTATGCACGTTAAAAATAATCAACAAAATAAATTCTAGCTGAATAAAATGCTAACAATTTTTGAATTGTAACGCATGGACTCTTTTATAAAAACGTGTGTTGAGCAAGAATAAAATATCTTCAAAAATCTTTAAATAAAATTGGTCAAAAATCGAAACTCGAAGATTTTTCCATTTTTTTTTTCTAAAATTTTAGCATAAATAGGTCATCAATTAATTTAAAGATTTGAAGCACCTTCGAATATGTCAAATATAGGACTGATTAAAAGCTTATTGGATCCGATATTAAACTCATTTTGAAGCTTCTAACGTTCGAGGTTCATATTATAAGTCTTTTTACGGGGATAAAAGCGATTCTTTAAAGAATTAATACTTTTTGTTGTCTAGATTCGCATAGACTAAGAATCAGACGAAAAGGTTTTAAAATATCAAAATGACCGTTTTATCCCCTTGAATATTAACATACTTATTACACTTATAGAACGCGATACCTGAAAGTTGGTAAAATCGAAGTATTTGCAACTAGTCGAAGGGGTTTTAGTTCTGTAAAATAATAACAATGCGCACCCATGTCAGACTTTAGTAGATCTGATAACAAATCTGACCACTGGAATTTTTGACCTATTTGTGGGATGTGTGCGTTGCGCTATTTTTGCAATCAGGACGTCTTCTTTAATCGGCGTAAAAATCGTCGTCCGTTATAAAATATGGGCGCTTTAATTGACAGCGAGTACAGTTATGTTTGACTTTTAAAAATGTATTTGGGTTATATATCAAACTATCGACAAATAAAATGCATAGTTAGAGATACCATTGCAAATAAATTTGTATGCTAACGATACACACCATAATTTTTAAATAAAAAAAAAATGTCAAGCACAAATGAGATTGGAACCTGCGTTTGACATCTTGGGGCGAAATGCGGGGTGTTAAACACCCCATATTTTGCCCCAAGATGTCTTAAGGTGCAATAGGGTTGTGAAAAGTCCCTCGAGCATGGAAAAATATTTTCTCGTTAAAATTGAATGTAAAGGCTCGTTCCGAATTGCTAAATCTATATACTACGTACTTAAAATGCTCTACGTCATTTACCTACTATGTGATTGTAGATTTTAAAAGATATAAGATATTTTTATATTCATACATTTCCAAAAATCCAGCTAAGCTTGTGTTAAGAATGAGTTTTATGTTGGAACTTCAAAATAATAAATAATGTTAATATTAATGAGATATTTTACTACTTAATAATGTACTAGCGGACGTCATGCGGTTTCACTAGCGTATATCCCTGTCCCGTGGGAATATGGGAATAAAATATAGCCTATGTTACTCAGGGTGATTGTAGCTTTCCAGTGGTAAAAGAATTATTGAAATCGGCTAAGTAGAGTTTATTCATTGATTTTGAGTTTATTCATATAAACATACACACACACACAATTTTTTTATGCCTGTTTGAAATATTATTGTAGATGTAGATTAAACACGTCGTCAAGATGAACGTTGAGAGATAAACTTAGCGCAAACTTGGACCTACCGAATACTTGAATAATAAAATTGAATATAATTTTCAATACCTACCATTAATCATATACAGACAGACACGCAATCACATAAGCTTTACACATGAATCGTTTTTTAGTACGGTATTAACACACAATCGGTAAAAGTCCTATTGTCAAGGGCCGTGGAGTTAGCTGTGACTGGATGTGGCACAAGCAATCATCATCATTCACTGATCGTTATTCCATTCCAGTCAGCCCATAAAATATTTCATAAAAATCATAATAAATCAATAATGTTAAAAAATATTATAACTGTTTAAATAAAACAAATCGTTGCAATATGTGTTGGAGCATAACTTCTACGTGTTCTACGGCATAAAATTAGATTTTTTTTATCTGTTTTATCACAACATCATGCAATTTGTAAAAAAGTTTTGTTTTTATGTTTAGTGTTTGTTAATTAAATAGGCAGGGTTATACAGGGTCGGCAGCGCGGGTGTTGCAAACGTCCGTAGGATACCGTGTGCTTGACAGGCACACAATTACTGAGTAATTAAAGTGATCAGTTGTTTATGCATGGCCATCATGACGCTGATATTTCCTTTACATTTTTTGTACGGGTAGAGTTGTAAAGAGAGCTCCTCATAAAATAGATATGTCACGATTTTTTTGAGACCAACAGGGTGGCAGATAGTTTTACGGCTCACCTGTGGTCATCGTAGCTTATAGAATTTCCCAACAACCAATATTAGAGTTGTTTTTACATAAAATAAGGAACATTCAATTTTAGTCCATTTAGTAATTCTGTATTAATTTTTTCTTACATTTGGCATAGAAATTTCACAATTTAATTTTACGAGGGACCTTCCATTTATTTAGTTTAAAAGTTTTTATACACACATACACCATGTAAATTCCCTGTAAATTGAAACCGTATCAAGCCACATCTATAATAATAACATCTATGTCGTAACTCGTGAAAGAAGCGCGGTGAACTCGTTCAAACACGACAAAAACTCTGGAAGCGCCAAGTTAGAAACGAGTTACAATATTGTGAAATAGTACGTTTTGAAGTCGTTGCCACGAAATGAACATAAGGGCCACGTTTTTCATTAAAAGGGCGATGACACGATGTGTAAGACTGCTCTCAAAATTATATTTCCACATAATTTTTATTATGAATTCCGAAGAATGTATTCAGATGGTCTAATAAGGGCTTTATTATGACGTGTGGAATTCCATAATGGATGCCCAGGACTCGTGCCGACTATAAACACAGAGTGACCTACGACTGCCTACGGTTGGCAGCCCCGGGTAAGTTCTCGGAAGGATATCCCAGGATTCCCGAGAGACTTTGGCTACCACCGCCTCTCCTAGACTGGTCTGTGGCGCTTGTGGACTACGAGAAGGCCTTTAACTCGATCGAAACCTGGGCAGTACTGCTGGACGCTCTGCAGCGGTGTCATGTTGATTGGCGATATATCGAGGTATTGAGATGCTAGGGGCTTCCTTCTGCGCACGCTTGGATTGTGGCTCTCTGCCGAGGTTTTTCTGAACGTATGGGTTTCTTTAAAAGAGGTCTTAGAAGTTTTTGTAGGGTCAGCAGCGTAAGTGTACCTCTGGTGCTGCAAACGTCTCTAGGTTGCTGTGTACCACTTTTCATCACATGGGTTGTATGCTTCTCTACCACCTTACTGGTATAGAAAGAATTTTCAATTTATAATGTTTTATTTAAAAAAATGTTTCCAGTCGACTCATAAAAAATGTTCAAAATACTACCGACTACGCCACAGAGGCAGTCAAAGATTATTCAATGAAAACCTAGAAACAAACAATCACATCTTTCATCTTTATAAATTAGTATAGAAGAAGTTATAAACAATAACAAAAAAAACCGACTTCAAACAAAAACTAAACATTTAAAAATAAAATTAACTTAGCACAAAGTAATAGGTAGTATATTTAGTTTTATCAGATATTATTGAATGTAATACTGAAATCGGCGCCAAGTAAAACTATAGGTTTAGGTAGATATTATTAATCTCTCATAGAAATATTGGCACCGACTTCAGTAATACAGTCAATAATATCTGATAAAACTAAATATACTACCTATTACTTTGTGCTAAGTTAATTTTATTTTTCAATTTTTAGTTTTTGTTTGAAGTCGGTTTTTTTTGTTAAAAATATTTATTTTCATGATTTTCAGTGACCGGTAGACTGAAATTATATCTGTCTAGGGGTAATGTTCTCCCCAATACAAATTAATCAAGCCCAAACACAAGATAACTGCTGTAAATCGTTAAGGAATGCCCCTCGATTCGAGGGATTTCTTCGATTTCTCCAGGATCCCCTCATCAGATTCTGACTTCCTGTATATGGGACCACATGGAAAGCAACAGCTTTCAAATAAAAAAAGAATCATCAAAATCGGATAACTCTTTTAAGCGATTTGCCGGTAACAAACATTAAAAAAAAATGCAGACAAATTGAGAACCTCCTCCTTTTTTGGAAGTCGGTTAAAAATATAATGCAGACAATTTTAAAACGTCTTTTTTTGTCGAACGTAAATTCTGTCGAACGGAACACACAAATCCGATTAAAGTGTACAACGCCCCTTATACGGTTCTAGATGAATACTTTCTACGTGCCTTTGTAGTTTAAGATGATTTCGAAACTGTTTTGAATACTAACTTAAGTGACATTTAAGTTCGTGGTTTAAAATGACATCGTTGTAAAAACTCTCAGAAGAATTGTTTCGTTTTCTCTTTTTGTGACACAATTTTGTAATACGTCTGTGAGACAGGATTATGAGATTTTGCATTGTGGTGTTTTTGAATACTTATGTTATAATTCTGACGCCTAATTCCCCGAAGGCAAGAGGCTGGCTTTTCACTTGATGTGAATTTTTAGAAGTATATCATAGCACTCGGAACTGAAGTACCTATATGTATAAATATTTATCTACTAATTTTTTTTTTATCTCCTGAAATTAACTGAATATTTATAGTTTGGGAATATAATTAGGTAGTAGTAACCTATGAAATTAGGAGAGGTCAAAGTCCAGCAGTGGACTGCAATAGGCAGAATCTATTCGGGATAAATAATTGTCAAAACTGTCGATATAAAGTATACTTCGACTCGTATTATATATTATACGAGATAGATGTTATTATATTTTGTTATTTTAATTCAAAAATTTATATTAATAACTAGCTGTTGCCCGCGACTTCGTACGCGTAAAATGCCTTTTTGATTGCTATCTGCTTAGCCCCTTGGATATGTTCCGTGATAATATATAGCCTATTTGAAGACCCTATCCCAAGTTAAAATTTGTGCAAAATTTAAATCAAATCTATTGAGTACTTTTCGAGATAATTCCGGACAAAGCAAAGCAAACAGACAAACAAAAAAAAAATTCTAACCATAGTTTCGACTTCAGAATCTTATGTTGAACACCCAGCGAGTATTGTTTTTTACATATTTCCAATGTACAGTTTTGATTTTTTTATCATTTTATTATATGTATCGATGTAGGTATAGATTATATAGATAAATAACGTTTTTAGCTTTATTTATGTAGGTCACACAGTAACATAATTATATAAGAACGTTAATGATATTGTTTTTTACAGCCAGATTCGCAAGGCAATAGTTGTCAATTTATTACGGGCAATAAATTGACAACTTATTGTCTTGCGAATCTTGCCCGTGCATAAGTCCACGAGAAATGAACTTGGCTATAAAAAGTTCAGTTCAATCTTTTCTGATAGTCAGTAGTTGTATTAATTTTCTAACTGTGATAAAAAATACTTCAAAAATAATATTTTATTAGTTAAAATCAAGTCTTTTAAATTCATTATTATTTCATTTTAATTTGTCAAATTTTTAATTTCATTCAATTATTCTGACGTAGCTACATCATTTATTAAATGTTTTTTTTTTCATTATAATTACGATTTGATTAATCAAAAGAGGTGTTATAACGTAAAAAGTAAAAATATTAATTTCAAAATTTAAATTAATGAGTAATCTAGGTATATAATTTTAACCAGTTCAATTTTGACTACTTAAAAATTAATTTAAATAAAAAATTAAATTAAAAATTTTAAAAACCCCCGACTCACAAAAAAAGAACAATAAAAAACCTGTAAAAAGTAAAAAAATAACTATTATATTATGACCTATCTACCCTAAGTATTGAACCTGTATTATTATTATAGGTAGCTATACTATTTACCTATTCATATTTTTAACTAACAGTTTGTCTCGTCGGGGGGACCGCTCTATACCTAAACAGAGACAGACGTACGGTTAGGTTATGATTAGGTGAGCGGTCCCCGACGAGACAACCTGTTAGTTAAAAATATGAATAGGTAAATAATATAGCTACCTTTAATAATAATACAGGTTCAATACTTAGGGTAGATAGGTCATAATATAATAGTTATTTTTTTACTTTTTACAGGTTTTTTATTGTTCTTTTTTTGTGAGTCGGGGGTTTTTAAAATTTTTAATTTAATTTTTTATTTTTTGCTTTTTATAGGGGTTTTTGATGTCTACAATGACGAATAGTCTATCAACAATTATTCAGAGCTAATGCGAATTGCGCGGAGTGTGGTTACAGAATTAGCAACACATTCCACTCCTCATATCTTTCTAATGGCTTAACCGATTTTCATAAAACTTGCGGTATCGTGATGTATAAGATATGACCTTTCATTTGATACCCAACACGGGTATATTTGAACACATTAAATTTTTCATCACCACTTTCACCCCTCATAGCTTTGAAATGGCTTAACCGATTTTTATAAAACATAGCTAAGAACACTCTCCCCTAACCCATCTTTCAAATAAAAGAAACAGAATCAAAATCGGTTCATCCGTTTGGGAGCTACGATGCCACAGACAGACTTACACACACACACACACACACACACACACACCCACACACACGTCAAACTTATAACACCCCTTCCGGGTTTCCGTCGGGGGTTAAAAACAATTAGTTTGCTAACTGTACCACCATTTAATGAGGAAAAAGTTTAACCTCGAGTGTCAAAACAAAATTGCGTCTATTCTATTTATTGATTTGTTATGTGTCTGGGTGTGATTGATCTATAATACTAGTATGTATGTAATTTAGAAATATATACATAAGTATGTTTATCTGTCGTCTAGATCCCTTAGCACAAGCTTATATTAGCTTAATTTGGGCTAGATGATGTTGTGTGAGAATGACCACCAAGATTTATTTGTTTACTAGTTGATGCGCGTGGCTTCGCCTGCGTAAAATTTGGTTCCCGTTCTCGCTTCCCGTGGGAAAATTTTCCCGGGATTAAAAGTAGCCTATATGTTATTCCGGACTATACTCTATCCCTGTACCAAATTTCGGCCTGATCTATTCAGCCGTTAGAGCGTGATTGAGTAACAAACATCCAAACATCTAAACATCTTTACAAACTTTCACATTTATAATATAAGTAGAAAGTAGGATAGTAGGATTCCTAGTCTGAGAAGCACTCTAACCACTAGGCTATCAAACCTCAACACAATAAGAAAAACAAAATTGCGTGTACTTAGTGTACACACGTAAGAAGTGAAACTTCTTCATAAACTTAATTTTCACCTCACCTTAAATTAAGTCAAAAAGTACAAAAGCACAAAAGTCCAAAAGTCCAAAAGTCCAAAAGCCCAAAAGTCCAAAGTCCAAAGTCCAAAGTCCAAAAGTCCAAAAGGCCAAAAGTCCAAAAGTCCAAAAGTCCCAAAGTCCCAAAGTCCCAAGGTCTCAAGGTCCCAAAGTCCCAAAGTCCCAAAGTCCCAAAGTCCCAAAGTCCCAAAGTCCCAAAGTCCCAAAGTCCCAAAGTCCCAAAGTCCCAAAGTCCCAAAGTTCCAAAGTCCCAAAGTCCCAAAGTCCCAAAGTCCCAAAGTCCCAAAGTCCCAAAGTCCCAAAGTCCCAAAGGCCAAAAGTCCAAAAGTCCCAAAGTCCCAAAGTCCCAAAGTCCCAAGGTCCCAAAGTCCCAAAGTCCCAAAGTTCCAAAGACCCAAAGTCCCATCTAAAAGTCCAAAAGTCCCAAAGGCCAAAAGTCCAAAAGTCCCAAAGTCCCAAAGTCCCAAAGTCCCAAAGTCCCAAAGTCCCAAAGTCCCAAAGTCCCAAAGTTCCAAAGTCCCAAAGACCCAAAGTACCAAGGTCCCATCCAAAAGTCCAAAAGTTCAAAAGTTCAAAAGTCCCAAAGTCTCAAAGTTCCAAAGTCCCAAAGACCCAAAGTACCAATGTCCCATCCAAAAGTCCAAAAGTCCAAAAGCCCAAAAGTCCAAAAACCCTTAAATGACATGCTATCCCTGGATAAAGTACTCTTAATTCGAATCCACCGTGGTGAGGAACAGAACAAAGATGGCGCGTAACCAAAAATCGTGACGTGACGTGACGCAATTTTTTTTCCAACGCCGATAAAGAAGTTTCACTTCAAAAAAGGATAATTTGGAAATCCATCATGGATGCTATGCTGGACTCTTACCGACTAAAACTACACGGTGACCTACCACTGCCTAAGGCATGGGGATCCATTTAAGCCCTCAAAAGAATGTCCTAAGGCAGCTTCAACTACATCGATATATAGATCACAAATACTATGAAACAGTAATAAAACAGTAAAAGTAAACATTCGCCATTTTAATTGATTCGCCCCTACATTATCATACACGCTACATAGCGACACGCGAGTCTAGAGTTTTATTCAAAACGACTTAGATGCGAGCACAAATATACCTTATCGGTAACAAAATAAAGTACATAATAAATGTATAAGGTATTTATGAGATATGACCTTCTTTTATAAAATTTAGAATGGTTTTTAAATAAAAATTTCCTGACAGTGATTTTATTTTTGCGCTGGCAATACTAAAACAGAACTGGCAACATTGCGGAAAGAAAACTTTTTTCTAAGTTAGTATAGAATTACGAAGGTTATAATTATAAGTTGTAGACTTTTTAGGTTGGGGTGTAGGTAAAATGATTATATTTATGTTGTTTTAAGTGATAAAATATTGATAGTTGACGCACAAGAATCAGATACACATATAATAAAATGATAGAAAAGTCAAAACTGTACATTAGAATGATTTAAAAAAAAATACTCGCTGGGTGTTCAACATAAGATACCGAAGCCGAATATATAGTTAGAATTTTTTTGTCTGTTTGTGTGTTTGTCTGTTTGCTTTGCTTTGTCCGGAAGGATCTCGAAAAGTACTTAGTTAAAATTTTGCACAAATATTGACTAGGGGTAGGGTCTTCCAATAGGCTATATATCGTCACGCTGTATATCCTAGGGGTTAAGCAGAGAGCAATCAAATTGGCATTAAAACATAATTTTCACGCGAACGAAGTCGCGGGCAACAGCTAGTACATACTACATTTGTGATCTATATATCGATATATGTATCCAAATGTCATCAGTCAAGATGTTGGTCGATCAGATATCAAATTATGAATCTTAAGATATTGCAACTTATTTAATGAGTACAAAAATTGACAGAAGCTCGTCTGTCTCCAGGCTTTTTTTACGTAAGGGAAATTCCTACATGAATGCTATGTCGGAATCCTACCGACTAAAGAAACACACGTATCCTGCCTAACAGCCTACGGTTGAGAGCCCCGGATAAGCCATCGGAAGGATACCCAAGGACTCCCAACTCTGTCTCTAGATTGGAGACATATGAATAACTCCTCCGGAATTGTCTTAGATAGACAACAGATATTTTTGCAGATGATGTATTTCTGTTGCCGCTATAACAACATATACTAAAATCAGAAAAAAAAATCAGATATTCGGCCATTTTTTGATACGGAACGGAACCTACGAGCCAGTCCGACTCGTTTTTTGTCAGTTAAAATACTTTTCAATCTATTCACAATCTATAAACACTTTTATTGAATAATGTGCTTTAATTGCAGAATCTATAAATAGAATTTGATTTGAAAGAAGTTTAATTTTATTACAAGTAAACAAACCATTTGAAAATATAATTAAAGTTATTACAGAGTTAGAAGTTGAACTTTTAATGCTTAAGCAGTACCTATAGAAAGTGGATCCGTCAACTTAGATTTTACGAAAGAGACCCTAATTAGACAGCTTATTCTGAAGCATTTATTAGAATACTAGCGCACGTCAACCGGTTTCACCCGCGTAATTCCCGTGCCCGTGGGAATAGGCGAATAAAATATAGCCTATGATCACCACAAAGAGCGTAGCTTCCCAACAGTGAAAGAATTTTTCAAATCGGTCTAGTAGTCCCGAAACCTATTCGATGCAAACAAACAAACAAACAATCAAATCTTCCCTCTTTATAATTTTAAGTATAGATAAAGACAGAGTCGAATTCGCGCACAGAAGGTGCCGTACCAAAAAATGCCGTTTTTAGGGTTTCGTAGCCAAACGGCAAAAACGGAACCCTTATAGAATCGTCATGTCTGTCTGTCTGTCCGTCCGTGTGTCACAGCCATTTTTCTCCGAAACTATAAGGCCTATGCTATTGAAACTTGGTAACTAGATGTATTCTGTGAACCGCATTAAGATTCTTATATAAAACTAGAAAAAATGTAGTAAATTTTGGGGGTCCCCATACTCATAACTGAAACTCAAAATTTTTTTTTTATCAAACCCATACGTGTGGGGTATCTATAGATAGGTCTTCAAAAATGCTATTGAGGTTTGTAACATCATATTTTTCTAAAATGAATAGTTTGCGCAAGAGACACTTCCAAAGTGGAAAAATGTGTGTCCCCCCCCCCCCTCTAACTTCTAAACCAAGAGAATGATAAATCTAAAAAAAATATATGTACTTTATTGCCATAAAAACTACCAACGAAAATTAGTTTGAACGAGATAGAGCTGGTAGTTTTTTTTTAATACGTCATAAACAGCAATTTTCGGTTAGAACAATCACTACCACTGCGAACGTGTTAAAACATCAATCAAAGTTACAACGAACTATAAGAACTTTTATATTATGTTACTAGCTGCTACGAAACCCTTCATGAGCGAGTCCAACTCGCACTTGGCCGGTTTTTGGTACGGCATCCTCCATTTCGCGTTTGTTGATTATTTTTTTCTTTTCTGCCGTTAGTACCTATTTGTTGTTATAGCGGCAAATGAAGCGTTCGTGGCCCCGCGGACTGTGTTCTGTAAACGATCACTGCAGTAAGCATCATTACTGTTGCCGGTTATGGATGGGTGACCACCACGTGAGCACTTCGTGACATTTCTTTACGAGCGTATACGCGAGCGCACTGAATGCATCGACAGACACGTTAAACAGTTGGTCCCGGTTGTCAGTAAAAAAACAGTCGTTAAACCAAGTTGAAGGGCTTGAACAATTTGAACTGCGGGTCGTCACAACCTGCGCCCGGGTCAGCAGCGCGTGTGTAGCGCCTCTGGTGTTGCAAACGTCCATAGACTACGGTAACCAACCTTCCGGTGGGCCGTAAGCTTGTCTGCCGCCTAAGTAGTATATAAAAAAAGAAATACCTCCATGATCTGTGAAAATTTCAGCTGTCCTAGCTATCATGGTTAATGAGACACAGCTTGTAAACAGTCTGTCAGACAGAAACCTTTAAAACACACGAGACTATTAGTATTTGGGTCACCAACTTGAGGACCACTGCCAAAGGTCATGAAGACCGTGAGAGGGGCTCCAAATTCGGGCTAGTTTGTTATAATCTTTTAAGGGGTTCCGTAGAATAAACCATATTTGTTTGGTGTTCCGTAACCTTAAAATTTTAGGAAGCCCTGCGCTAGATGTTGATATAAAAATATTTATAAATAGCGGACGTCACACGGTTACACCCGCGTAGTTCCCGTTCCCGTGGGAATCCGGGAATAAAATATAGCCTATGTTCACCGCAAAGAGTGTAGCTTCCCAACAGTCAAAGAATTTTTTAAATCGGTCCAGTAGTTCCGGAACCAATTCGTTACAATCAAACAAACAAACAAACAAGAAAAGAAATCTTTCCTCTTTATAATATTAGTATAGATTTATAAAAATATAATTTGTGAACATTCTCACACAACATCATCTAGTCCAAATTAAGCTAATATAAGCTTGTGCTATGGGATCTAGACGACTCTGATAGACATACTTATACATATATTTCTAAATACATACCCAGAACAAATTATTGTGTTTACGTTAATAGATTTGTCCTTGGTGGGGATCGAACCCACGACCTCCGAATCCGTAGTCAGGTACTCTAACCACGGACCACGAGACTCGTCAATATGATTTTCCATCAGAGGAGAGGCATCAATTTGACGACTTAAATTTAAAATATTGATTCTGATCCCAAAGTAAGCTAGGAATAACCTGCTTGTGTTATGGATATCAGACCACGTATATTAATACTTATATACTTTTAAATACATACATATTATACATAGAAACACCCAGACTCTTGAGACAAATATCTATGGGTCACACAAATATTTGTCTCCGGTGGGAATCGAACCCACGACGTCCGCGGTATCACTACCGACCGCGCCACAGAGGCAGTCAAGTAAATAGTAATCACATTTTTTAAAACTATGAACATAGCATAGTTAGGCTGAACTCTACCCAACTCTATCTAGAGTCAAGTTAACAAGCGTTTTGACCTCTAAAATGCTTACATCAGCGATTACTATCGCAGGTTCACATAGGTTATATTTTTATTCCTGTATTTTCAAAGGAACGAAAATTTCTTGGGTTAAACTGCGTGACATCTGGGAAATAATAATAGGATAATCAAATTTTCAAGAAAATCTGTCGGATAAAGATAGAATAGCCTGCCTGAACTCTACCCAACTCTATGTTGAGTCAAGTTAACAAGCGTTCTGACCTCTACAACGGTTACATCAGCGATTACATGAGCGTTTTTGTCAAGGAAGCGTTGCGCAATGCGTGCTCGAAAGCGCTGAGTTTGTAGAAAGTGAAGTATATAGTTAGCTGTGTGACGTGCGCTGAAGACGATATCATCGCGCATAGGCGGATAGGGGTAGGCAGAGACGTATAGAAGTATTCTTTGCAAGAGTACCTTGTTATGGTACCATATAAAAAGGGTAAGGGACTTCGCTGTTCGTCGCAGAGAGTGAAGTATATAATACAGTAGTTAACTGTGTGACGTGTGCTGAAGACGATATTATCGCGTATTGTAGATTGATAGGGGTAAGCAGAGATGTGTTGAAGGCACCATTGACAGGCTTCTTGGTAAGAGTACTTTTTAGTTACCATAACAAAGGGTAAAAATGGGATCCTATTCCTGAGACTTCACTATCCGTCTGTCTATCACGAGGCTGTGTCTCATGAACCTTGAAAGCTAGAGAGCTGACATTTTTACAGATTATGTATTTCTATTGTCGCTATAACAACAGATACTAAAACAGATCAATACTCCTATACAATAAAAGTAAAATTTATTGAAGTTAGTTAGTTCGGAACTCTCTGTACGCTAATCCGACTCGCACTTGGCCCTAGATCTAGATCCCATGTCAGAAGCCTATATTAGCTTGGTTTTTAAGACGCTCATATTAGCATAATTTGGGCTTTTAAAGGCTCATATTAGCATAATTTGGGCTAAAGGATCTTGTTTGAAAAAGTACTATATATGTACTAATATTGGGTCAAAATAGTCCACAGTTTAATAACTTAATGTCAACTTTAGGCGAGGCCGCAGTGGTGGCCGTGGGTCTGTTGAGAGTCCTGGGACGTCCTTAAGAGGGCTTACCCGGGGCTCCCAACCCCAAGGCGTTTACCACAGTAAAGGGTTTAAAAGGTCAAACCTTATGCTTCAACAAACGGGGAACTGGCAATGTTATTCTAATTGATCTTTTGGCGGGAACTGGAAATTTTCAAAATTAGTGTAATTTCAAGTGTTTTGTGTGTATAAACATAAAAGTTCGACAACGTGCACTAGCGTTGGGAAGTGATAAAACGCAGTGAATTGCAACTTTGCAGTTTCTGACAAAACATCCAAAAAAACTTTTAGAAATTTATCCACGACTTTTCTGAAGGAAGACTGACTTTGACTTAGGGCTGTACTTGACTTTGACTGGACTTAGAGGACGAGGACTGTGATTTATTAATGCAAAATGAAGATATAATAAATATAAGACTAGCCTGTATGGCTCAAATTACCTTTGCCTATACGAAAATGGATAAATAAACTACTACTACTGGTTGTTCTAATTCTTTATTGAAATAAATGCGAAACTAATTCCATAAAAGATTTCTTGGTACCTACCAGTTAAAGCGTCATTAGGGAAATGGAACGCACCGTAGTTTATGAATGTTTTCAACATCAGAGGCAAAGTCGCACGAAATACCTTTTGAAAACCCCATACTGTAGTCTTTTGGCAAATCCGAGGTAGAGAGTTAGTTACAGAATCAAAGTCCCTACTACCCGTCCGCTCTAACTTTGCCGCTGGTGTAGAGGCGTATACTCGAATTGTTAATTAGACGAAGTAAATTGACAGTAGCTAATGTCACTTCGTCATAGAAAATACGCAACATTGTATGAAGAAGTGACATTAGTTACTGTCAATTTACTTCGTCTAATTAAAAATTCGACTTTAGTATGGAGCCGAGCGGCAAAGTTAGAGCGAACGAGCAGTATTGGACTTTACTTGAGGGGTTTATTATAATTGCTATAAGTACTTAAACAAAACTTAACATTGGTAGACACGCCTAATTTTACTAAAAGAAGTTCTTATTTGCATAATGTACTTGCAATGTTTTGACCATTTTTGACATTGTAATATAAATTTTAGTAAACTTGACATAATGTTATTACACTGTGGACTATTTTGACCCAATATTAGTATATCATCAATACATATAATAAAATCGTAACAGGTCGCTGTCTGTACATGGAAGATTAATTAGAAAAAAATATTATAGGGGTGGCTATATGAACGCAGTAGAACCCAAAACCCTGATTTTTAGATTTTTTGTCCGTTTGTCTGTATGTCTGTATATCTGTTTGTCTGTACGATTGTGCACGCTAATCTCAGTAACCGCTTAACTGATTGCAATGCGGTTTTACAGAATATATGTTTCTTCATCTATTCTGTCAGTTGTCTAGACGTAAAAGCTCATATTAGCATAATTTGGGCTAGAGGACGTTGTGTGAAAATGTACTATATAACTAGCTGACCCCGGAGAGGTAGGTATAAGCAGCGTGTGAAACTGCCCTGTTTGCTTAATCATAAAAGGTCTAACCGCCAGTTTAGATTTACCCCCACAGTCAAAGAAACCCCTACAATTGACTGCCTCTGTGACGCGGTCGATAGTGATAATGACCCATAAATGTTTGTCTCAAGAGTCTAGGTGTTTCTATATACATATAATATGTATGTATGTATTTAATTTGTACAAAGGTGAAATGTGGGCATATAATATGCCTCTGCCTACCCCTTCGGGGATAAAGGCGTGACCATATGTATGTATGTATGTATGTATTTAAAAAGTATAATAAGTATTAATATCCGTGGTCTGATACCCATAACACAAGCAGGTTATTCCTAGCTTACTTTGGGATCAGATAGCGTTGTGTGAAATGTCCGTAAATATTTGTTTATTTAAAAAAAAATATTTCAAAATATCTTCTATGTAATAGATTCCTAAAATTGTCATAACTTTTTTATTTATAAGCTGATTGACATGAAATAAACACTGAATGTTAGTGGAGCAAACCTCAATATAACAAAAAAAAAACCGCAAACCGCATTGCAATCGGATAAGCGGTTACTGAGATTAGCGTGCACAAAAGTACAGACAAACAGATATACAGACTTACAGACAAAGAGATAAAAATTCTAAAAATCATTGTTTGGGTTCTATTGCGTTCATAAAGCTCCCCTATAATATTTTTTCTTATTTATCTGCCATGTACAGACAGCGACCTGTTACGATTTTATAAATATCTATGTATTGATGATTCATAAATGAGATAGTTTATGAGTGAGGATCTTTTGTTACGCTTTCACGCTCTTACTGGTCAGGATCGGTTTGAAATTTGTGGGATAGATTATTGTCTGGAATATACATAGGCTACTTTTTATTGCCGTCATAAGTTTTCATAGAATGTCGAGATGGGTACAAAGCAATGCAATGTATCTCATATGACAAAAATATATTTTTTACAATTTACAATTTTACGGTTAGTTGATATTTTACTACAAAATTACGTTAAACGAATTTCTTTTTAAATGAATGTTTAAATTTTGAAAAGATACGTGAACGAGTATTACGGTAATATACGTTAATTAATAGATTTTACGTTTTGTTTGTATTATAATAGTATGTATATACTGTGATGTCATTTTGTAATGAAGAAAACGCTTAGCAGTCTAGTTTGTGAATTCATTCGCCTTTGCCAGAATACTAGTTGCGGCTAGGTACGTACCCTGCTTTTTTGTTCCTTTTATGATTTTTTTTATTTTACGTGAGGAAAATCCTCATGGATGTTCTGCCGGACTCCTACCGATAAAAAACCTCACGTGTCCAGCTAACAGCCTACGGCGGGAGCCCTGGGTAAGCCCTCGGAAGGATACCCCAGGACTCTCAATCCTCTTTTATGATTCAGCAAACACGCCAGTTTCGAATGAGCCTCACATTCAAAGGAACCCTTGAGTTCTAGGTTTAGCAAAAGTTGAGATATCTCAAAGATCTGAGCTACAAAACCCACAATATTGAATCATCAACAAGATACACTTATTCAGTTCATGCTGTATTTGCTTTTCTTACGTTTTGAAACATCAGCTATCGAGAGCTTAGTGTAAGTTTTTGTAATTTTAGTTTACTATATACAGATTTATTTTATACCACTAAGGTGGCAGACACGCATACGGCCCACCAGATGTACCGGTGGTCACCGCAGCCTATGGACGTTTGCAACACCAGAGGCGCTACACTCGCGCTGCCGACCCTGTAAAAACCTTCTTAGACCCCTTTTGAAGGACCCCATACTGTAGGCGTTTGGGAAAACCGAGGCAGGGATATCATTCCACAACCTAAGCGTGCGCGGAAGAAAACCTCTATCGGATCTAACCGTGCTGGAACGCTCCGGCCGTAGAGTGTGGGGATGAAATCCCTGTCTATGGCTAACGGTGCAATGATAGAACGTTGCCGTGGGCATCATGAAACTTGTGTGAAACATTAATTTTTAAAGTCTCCCTTTCTGCCACTAATATAATATTTGATATCGTACTACGCGTTGTGAAATTACGACTGAAAAAAAAATTTGTCTTTCATCCCCTCTCCCAAAGGAACCGAATAAAATGTCGGGATCAAAAATATCTTAGATCCGTATATCATAAACTCAATTTGTGCCAAGTATCATTTCAATTCATTCAGTAGTTTCGACTTAGTTAATTTTTTAAATATCTTCCATGTACAAATTCTTGAACCTTCACAGTTTCCCTTCAGTTTTAGCCCCTGTCTTTATAAAATAGAGTATAGAGGGGCTTATGTCGAGACTTTGTCTGTAGTCTGTGACTCTGTTGCATTAAACTACAAAAAGATAGTGGGTAGTTGTGGCATATAGACTTGTTTTGAATCACTCTATATTAAATATTAATTTTTTAATTATTTAACTATCAGTATTCACTTTCATGATAAAAATCATACAATAATAGAAGTCACCTACCAGTGTGAGTGTTATCTCTCTTCAAAACTACTACAGCACTTATAATTTCACTAAAGAACATGGAACCAAACGTACAGGAGTCAATGGCCAGCTTAAAATCAATGTTTCATAAGCAGATGATGGTCTTTGAAACGAAGCTGGCAAGCAGCGCTGCACCGGACACTGCAAATTTAGTGTCGGAGTTTGCGGCTTTTAAGTCCTTCATATCATCTGCCTTGAATCTCCTTCAGCAACAAGTTGACCATCTGACACGCAAGGTGGATAGTTTGGAGACTCGCAGCCGTCGCAAAATGCTCCTCCTGCATGGTGTGAAGGAGCGTGCTTCTGAGGACACAGCGGAGATAGTTGTGGGTGTAGCGAAGCAGCAGTTGCAAATTTCTGATTTTGTTGCTTCCGATGTTCAGCGATGCCACAGAATGGGGCGCCCATCTTCCCCCCATAAGCCTAGACCAATACTTGTCAAGTTTTGCAAGGTTTCTGATCGTGACAGTATTTGGTATTCAAAATCGAAACTTAAAGGATCTGGCATTACAATATCGGAGTTTCTAACGAAGACCAGGCACGAGACGTTCATGGCTGCACGAGAGCGGTACGGATTAGACAAGTGCTGGACGAGAGAGGGGCACATCCATGTAACAGCGTCTGATGGGTCACGTCATCGCATCGCCTCGCTTCAGGAGTTAGATAGGATACGAATCCCTGCGCCTGCGCCTGCGGCTGCCTCAGCGGAAGCTGACAAAGCCATTATAGTTCCAAAATCAACGGCTGCCAGTGCGAAGCCAAGACGCACAGTGACGACCAAAAAATAAGTGTAGTGTTTATGAAATAAAGTAAAGTTAAAATTTGCTCGTCTTTTAAATTGTAAATAAAAATATATTATAGTACTTATATTGATATTAATGCAGATAAAAAACAATTAGAAATATTCACCTACCAGTGAGAGTGTTTTTCCAACAGTTTGCACAACAATTATCTATTGTAAATAGCAGCACTATGGAGCACAATGTACAGGAATCTATGTCCAGTCTGAAGGCAATGTTTTTTGATGGTCTAGCAAAATTTGAAGCAAGGCTGCAGCAGACCGGCTCTGTGTCACCTACAAATATGTCCAGTATTGCGGCAGATTTTAATGTATTCAAGAACTTCATGATGGAATCTTTAAGCTTGCTTCAGCGACAGGTGGACAAGCTTGCCAGTCAGGTTGACAGTCTTGAAATGCATGGGCGGCGTAAAATACTTCTATTTCATGGGCTGGCAGATGACAAGTCGGAGGATACAACAGCTGTAATTGTCAATGCTGTTCAACGGCAACTCGGATTGAGCACCTTTGTCGCTGCGGATGTTAGGCGATGTCACAGAATGGGCCGTCCATCTAATGCCCATAAACCCAGGCCTATTTTGGTAAAATTTGACAAAATTGAACTGAGAGATAAGGTCTGGTTTTCAAAGACGTTGCTGAAGGGTTCTGGTTTGACATTATCAGAGTTTCTCACAAGGGCTCGACACGAGGTTTTTCTAGCTGCTCGTGAACGCTTTGGTGTCAAGAAGAGCTGGACAAGGGATGGTCATATTTATGTCATTGATTCGAAGGCTCAGCGTCATCGAGTGGCTACAATGCGGGATCTCGCTAAGATCAGCGATGTCGATGACAAACCAGCTGAAGCTCCTAAAACTGTAACTAGTAAGTCCCGGCGTGCTGTAACTACCAAAAAGTAATTGTTTATTTATCATCGTTGGTGCTACAGTGGTTGAGTAATTGTAAGGACAACAATAGCAGTTCACTACACTTTCCGCTTATCTAACTGTTTATCTCTTTCTTTTTATATAGGTACTGAACGTAGACACTCTTTGCTATTTGTATTTTGTAATTATACGTATCACTTTTCTCTAGTAAGATAAGATGAATAATATGTTTTTATCATGAGTACAACTTTTACCGATAAATAATTCACTCACTACCTACAATAATAATGTTTATTGTTGTTCTTGTTGTTGAGAATACAAACAATAACAGCAAATGTCAGTGGGCGGCGAGATTGTGACGGTGACATCTAAAAATGTCAATGTCAATCGATTGTCTGTCACTGGGTGCGTTCCGTTTTGCGTTACATTACTTGTGGTTGTGAGCTGTTGTTGAAATTTGTTCTCATTTTTGTTTCTAACAAATTCAGTGATTTATTTATTTTATAATGTTTTGTTCTGTATTATTTTGTTCCATGCCTGTAGCTACGTTTTTCAATACTCAGACACTCAACTGGCGGGTGGATAGACATTCGAACTAATATAACTAATAATATCTTTGTAGTTAAATCTTTCTTATACCTATTATATTATTATTCTATTATACCTATTTATATATATTATTTATATTTTTATACTTATTTTATTATATATCTATGACAGATTTAAGACATGACAGTGATAATGAAAGTTTTTATCTGGGTTCGAGCCTCTTTAATAGTTTTGTCAGTGTTCCAACACTGGCTGAAACGTTAAATTCTCGGTTTTCTGATGTACCTGAAAGTTTCAATGTAGTCCATTTAAATGCCCAGAGTATTCCCTCCCATTTTTCTGATATGCTGACTTCTTTCGACTGTAAAGACATTCATGCAATTCTTGTTTCAGAGTCCTGGTTCAGGACATATCATTCATCTTCCGCCTTCCCACTTCCAGGTTTTAAATTAATAAGAAATGATCGTGGTGGCGACGAGGTTGGTGGCGGTGTTGCAATTTATATTCGTTCTCAAATTCCTTTTCACGTCCTTGATGTGTCAGCACAGCCACCACCCCCGAATGCTGGGGAGCATCTCTTCCTGGAGGTGGAACTTAATCATTCCAAAGTTTTGCTGGGTGTTTATTACTGCCCATCTTCAAACATTAGTTTCTTTGCATCCTTTGAACGTCTTTTGGAAAAGCATACCCCGTCTTACAGTCACACAGTCATACTAGGGGATTTCAATACCTGTCTCGTAAAAAATGATCCTCGCTCTCTCGCTCGCGCTTCTTCTTTTCGCCGTTTGATTCAATCCTGTAATCTTTCAATTCTTCCCCTGAATGTCACCCACCACTTTCCAGACTGTAGACCATCCCTTATAGACCTTATTTTGGTATCATCAGTGGAGCACGTCATTAAATATGGCCAATGTAATGCGGATGCTTTCTCTCACCACGATCTACTCTTCCTTTCCTATAAACTTCGCCCTCCTAAGGCAATATGCAAAATACTGCGTAAGCGCAATTTTGGTGCTATGAACCTTGACAGCCTTCGTGGGGATGCTGACAGGGTTGACTGGGACTCATTATTTACATCAGAATCTATTGATGAAAAAATTAGCATTTTTAATAAACATATCATAGAGCTTTATGATAAGCATGCTCCTGTCCGAGCGATTAAAATAAAACATATGCCTGCTCCGTGGCTCACTGATGCCATAAAAAAGGTAATGGCCAAGAAAGTTGCAGCAAAATTTAAATATAAATGTCGACCGACTACATGCAACTTTGAAAAATATGTCGAAATACGTAATCACTGCAATAAGGTGTGTAGAAATGCACAACGCCAGCATATTCATGCATCAATTGAAAACGGTGATCCACCTAAAGTGTGGAAATTCCTAAAAAGCATAGGGGTTGGAAAGTCTAAAGAAAATAGTATTCCTAAAAATTTTGACCTCGATGCACTTAACTTGCATTTTTCTTCTTCGTCCGGTTTTGGAGGGACCACCAAGACCAATACACTTAGTCATCTTTCATCACTTCCAACTCCAAATTATCCGAGTTTCTTCTTTGAATCTTTCACTAATAGTGATGTTAAGAAGAGCATAATGGCGATTGCATCAAGTGCAGTGGGTAGTGACTATGTCAGTCGTAACATGATCATACCTATCCTAGATCAAATCCTTCCTGTCTTGACTCACATTTTAAATTTTTCCATTTCTGTGAGCCTTTTTCCATCCGTTTGGAAAGAAGCACAGATTATTCCTCTACCAAAAAAAGGTAACGCATCATGTTTTTCCCACTTCCGTCCTATCTCTATACTACCATTTCTTTCTAAAGTTCTAGAACGCCTTGTCTATAACCAGCTTAACACGTTCCTGTCTACCAACTCTTTGCTAAATCCTTTCCAATCTGGTTTTCGTACTGGACATAGTACTGTAACTGCACTAGTTAATGTTACGGACGACATAAGAATAGGCATGGAGAAGGGCAGCCTCACGGTACTGTCTTTGCTTGATTTCAGTAATGCCTTCAACACTGTGGACTATGATATCCTACTCGGCATACTTCGCTCTCTTAACATATCTCCTATGGTGCTTGATTGGTTTCAAAGTTACCTGATTGGGCGCCGGCAACGTATATGTGTAGAAGATTCTCTTTCTTCTTGGACTAATATTACAGCCGGTGTTCCACAGGGCGGCGTTCTGTCTCCTTTACTCTTTGCTATATTTATAAATTCAATTTCTCAAAAATTAATTTCATCCTACCACCTTTATGCAGATGACTTACAAATATATACACAGGCGCCGTTAAACCAGTTGCACGAAGCAATTGCTGCAATGAACACGGATTTGGATCGCATATGTGAATGGAGCATTAATCATGGGCTTCAAGTTAATCCCTCAAAGACCCAGGTCATTATAGTCGGGAGTTCTTGGATAACGTCACGTATCGACTACACAATTTTGCCACAAGTTATTTTTAATGGTACTCCTATTGGTATAAGCGATGTGGTCAAAAACTTAGGAGTGCATATCGATAGCACATTGTCCTGGGATCATCAGCTACAGGAGGTCGGGCGCAAACTGTTTGCATCTGCAGGATCACTACGTAGATTACGTAGTTTTCTCCCCACAGCCACTAAAATTGCGCTTGCCCACTCTCTTTTGCTCCCAATCCTTGATTATGCAGATGTCAGCTATCTTGATCTCACAGAGGAGCAATTTGACAGGCTTGAGCGCCTTCAAAATGTTTGTATTAGATTCATATTTGGACTACGCAAATATGACCACGTATCTGAATTCAGAAAAAAGCTCAAGTGGCTCCCAATTCGCTTTCGACGGAATACTCACATATTAGCTTTACTATACAATATACTGTTCAATCCTTGTACTCCCCGATATCTCAAAAAACGTCTCACGTTCCTTCATGACAAACATTCGAGATTTTTAAGGTCATCAGAAAATTTGACTCTTTGGATGCCACAGCACTCAACAAATTTCGTGGACAAATCCTTCACTGTACAAGCGATTCGCCTGTGGAATGCTTTGCCAGTATCTATAAGGCGAGCACAATCACTAGTATCTTTCAAGAGTATGCTAATGAATCACTTTTTGTCTATTTCCGACTAGTACCTACTTCGTGTTTTCTTCTTAGTATGTATATGTCTCTAAATACGAGTATATGATAAAGTATATCGTGTCTGTATGTATGTTTATGTATTGTATATATTATATAATATGTATGTGTATTTATGTATGTTTATTTATATGTATATAATTATAGTTATGTTGTTGGTATATGTTTGCTTCTAAAATTTGTACACTGCCCCTATCAGCTTCATGTTTTCTATCCATCCAAAGGTTGCCTGGCAGAGATTGCTTTTAGCGATAAGGCCGCCTATTGTACATACGTAGATTAAGATCTTCTTCTTTGAATATGTTCCTTTATGGTGTACAATAAAGAATATTTTATTATTTTTTATTATTTATTTATTTATCATTGGCTGACACCGTCGCGTCGTGTGTACTTAATTTCGGGTAATGTTTATGCTATAACTTGTTATATATTATTGCAAATTGTTGTTCACCACTTTCACTCTCTATAGTCACAGTAATTTCACTTTCTTTATTTTATTTTCCAAACACCGACGACTATAGAAACAATAATTTTTGTTTATTCTGCTATTGTCACTGTCTCTTGTAAATCTCTTGTCATTACTGTCAATTAGTTTATTAATTTTCAACCATCTTGGAATCGGCAAAGGCAATTGGACGGATACAGCCTAGTCTTATAATCAAGTCAATAATGTTCTTATTACGTCAAAACCCTGAATATGAATTTATTTATTTTCTTTTTTTTTCTTGTTTATAATAATGTATTAATTTGTATTTGCACTCAGCTGGTAGGTGAACCGGACTGTGAACCTAACCCTTTCATTTTATATTATTTTATTATACTTATATATAATTAATATTTATTCTATTAATTGGTTTATTTTATTTATTTATTATTATTATTATTCATATTATTATTTTTACAATACAAATATAGATTATGTCAGAATCGGAAGGCAATGATGACAGTTTTCTTATTTGCTCAACACGTACACTAAATAATAGCGCAGTGGTTACTCCTTCACTTGCAGAAGTGCTCGAATCGCACTTCTCTGATGTGCCTCATAACTTCAATGTTTTGCATATTAATGCTCAGAGTATTTCCGCCCATTTTCCTGGTATGCTGGCTAACCTCAACAATAAACATATCGATGCAATTTTTGTATCAGAGACATGGTTGACTCCAGATTTGCCTTCTCTTCCTGTCACTTTGCCAGGATACCACCTAATAAGGAATGATCGCTCGATGGGCCGTGGTGGCGGTGTTGGTATTTATTTAAAATCGCATATCCCTTACAATATTTTACGGGTATCAGCGCAGCCACCGCCGTCAAATTCGGGCGAGTATATTTTTATTGAAGTCGAACTCAATCACACTAAGGCACTTCTTGGTGTTTACTACAGCCCCTCCTACCAAGTGGATTATTTCTCTTCCTTCGAACTTTTGCTGGAAAACCTAGTGCCATCTTATCGACACACTATAATACTAGGAGACTTTAATACTTGTCTTGTTAAGAATGACTCTCTTTCTCTGTCTCGATCTGTTAAGCTATGGAATATTTTAGAAGCTTGTAATCTTTCTGTTCTTCCTTTGGATACTACCCACCATTTTCCTGACTGTGCTCCTTCCCTTCTCGACATCATTATAGTTTCGTCTCCTGAGCTTGTAGTAAAACACGGCCAATGCACAGCTGATATCTTTTCCTTTCATGACCTTATTTTTCTCTCTTATAAAGCTCGCCCCCCCAAGGCAAAGTCTAAGGTGTTAATGCAGCGTAACTTCAGTCGGATGAATGGTGAAAAACTTAGAGAAGATGCAAGTAGCATAGATTGGGCTTCGTTGTACAATTGTGTTCTAGTTGACGACAAGGTTCGATTTTTAACTAACAAATTGGTCAGCCTCTACGATATTCACGCACCTATCCGTCCAGTAAAAATTAAACATCCTCCATCGCCGTGGCTCACTAATGAAATAAAAGATTTAATTAATAAAAAAGGTCGAGCTAAAACAAAATTTAAATATCAACCCACCGAATATAACCACGAAAGCTATGTTAGGATACGAAATCTCTGCAATAAGGTGTGTAGGAACGCACAACGCCAGCACATTCAAATATCCATAGAAAACGGAGATCCAGCTAAAATCTGGAAATTTCTAAGAACCTTGGGAGTTGGTAAGTCGAAACAAGAAGTTAATTCCAGGAATATTGACCTCGACGCTTTAAATAAGCATTTCTCAAATACATCGAGTTTTGACGCTAGTACCAAAACTAATACTATTACTCGCCTTTCACAGCTACCAACTCCTAACTATCAATCCTTTAATTTTAATCAATTCACCGCTTGTGATGTTAAGAAGAGCATAATATCTATAGCGTCTAATGCTGTTGGTAATGACTGTATTAGCCGCGGGATGATCCTTCCAATTCTAGATGTCTTACTACCAATTATCTGTAATATTCTGAACCATTCCATTTCCAGTGGCATTTTTCCATCGATGTGGAAAGAAGCCCAAATTATACCTTTACCTAAAAAATCTAGTCCTTCGTCTTTCTCTCATTACCGTCCTATCTCTATCTTACCGTTTCTATCTAAAGTCCTTGAGCGCCTTGTTCACACTCAACTTAACTCCTTTCTCAACAAAAACTGTCTTCTAAATTCCTACCAATCGGGTTTCCGCCCGGGGCATAGCACTGTTACTGCCCTTGTTAATATTACAGATGATATCAGAATGGGAATGGAGAGTGGAAAGCTTACATTGCTGACGTTACTGGATTTCAGTAATGCTTTTGGTACTGTGGATTTCCGCATTCTGCTTGAGATTCTACGCTCTATTAACATATCTCCGCCAGTGATTGATTGGTTTCGCAGTTACCTGACTGGACGCCGGCAACGTATTTGTATTGATGATTCGGTTTCTTCTTGGAACAATATCTCGGTTGGTGTACCGCAGGGTGGCGTTTTATCTCCTCTCTTGTTCGCAATATTTATTAATTCCATCACAAAGCAACTAGTTTCATCCTACCACCTTTATGCAGATGATTTACAAATTTACTCACAGGCTGCACTCAGTCACATACATGAGGTTTTTAGCGCGACCAATAGTGATTTGGAACAAATATGTGCATGGAGTAATAGCTACGGTTTGCAGGTGAATCCAACAAAAACTCAGGTAATTCTTATAGGTAGTAACTGGATGATATCTCGAGTTCCCTGGCCTCAGTTACCACAAATTACCTTCAATGGCATGCCGTTACCTGTCAGTGATACAGTGAAAAACCTGGGTATATTTATCGATAGTACTCTGTCCTGGGGGCCTCAGCTACAGGAAGTCAATCGCAAAATGTTTGCCTCGGCAGGCTCTTTGCGAAGATTGCGTGACCTTCTCCCGATACCGACGAAGATTTCGCTTGCACAATCACTACTACTTCCCATATTAGACTATGCCGATGCCAGCTACCTTGATCTCACGCAGGAGCAACTAGATAAGCTTGAGCGCCTTCAAAATTTCTGTATAAGGTTTATATTTGGTTTACGCAAATATGACCACGTTTCTGAATACCGCAATCAACTCAAGTGGCTCCCAATTCGCTTTCGACGAAATACTCATATTCTTTCTTTGCTCTATACTATTTTATTTAACCCACTAGCTCCTTCCTACCTCAAGGGACGCTTTGAGTTCCAGTGTGATACTCATTCCAGATTCCTGAGGTCTTCAAAGAACTTGCGATTGCATATGCCAGCACATTCGACAAAATTTGCCAATAAATCCTTTACTGTTGAAGCAGTACGGCTGTGGAATACACTACCGGTCCATATCAGGCGTGCACAAACGTTGGGCGCATTTAAGGTAAGGGTGAAAGAATACTATCTTTCAATTTAAACCACCGGTATACTGAGTTTTTGTGCGTATATTATATGTGTAGGAAGTGTAATAACATATGTACCTATAGTTGTATGTCTGTATGTATATATGTATTTAAGTATGTATATTTTTGTATTTATGTGTGTATATGTGTATGTATGTATGTATTTATGTAGGTATATATTGATCGATTTTATTTTATTTTAGTTTGCTAATAAGTATTATGTAACACCAAACCTGAAACCCCATTATTAAAGTATAACACAGTCCAGTCCATCTAAAGGTTGCCTGGCAGAAATTGCTTCTAGCAATAAGGCCGCCCATTGTACCGTAGAATACCTCCTATATTGTGTTAATATTTATAAGCTTTGGTGTACAATAAAGAATATATTATTATTATTATTATTAAACTACGTCACTAGGTCACGTGGATCATCTGTTCAAAGATTGAAATAAAACAAAAATGACAACGTCAATCGGATTGAACTTTCACAATATACGTGTTAGAGAGGGGCAGTCGGGTGAGAACGATATCACGGCTTTCTTGTTATTATATGTAAAGATATATGTATAGATTTTATCCAGTTTTTGTACTAAATAATACTGGTTAGCTATGTGGTTAAACTCAATGTCGTAGAAATAGAAGCAAGGGGAATTCCAGCTAAATCCCTATATAATTTATTTAATGACCTTGGATTGCCAAGAGCTTCAGTAAGCTCTTTACTAAAACGAGTATCCAAGGCAGCATTGATAGGATCTTACCAAATCTGGTTGGGCAGGGGGGGGAACATTGTTGACGGTAGAAGGTGATCGTTTATGCGCATAGTAAGGTGGCCACCCTAAACCTACTCGAATGGGTCGCAAGTTCCAGACGCCGTCGGGGTGTTCCCCCCTGTGCCACGCTATGGACCCGGCGCCCGCACGGAGAATCCATGGAATGCTAAGAATACGGTCTCTTTGTCAGAACTAAGTTTGCCGGGTCAGGTAGATAAAATATCATTTCATTCTGACCGACTAACCTTAAAACTGATCTATCCCACTGGTGTGACGCTTAGGAAGAAGTATTCCCCACTATAATTGTTATTTTCAATTTTCTAAGTGAGAGTCTTTATCTATACAGATAAAAAACAATCTGTTTGTCACATTGGATAACAATTTACTCACACAAATTTCATTTCCTTGATAAAACAATAACAAAACAAAAATATTTCTCTAATTGTAAATAATAAATATACTAGGTACACTAAACACTTTCTTGGACACAATGTTGGTTCCCATGGTTTATCTGACTTTTTTAGTTGTACATCAGTGAAACTGCATTTTCTCCCGTTTCCCACGTTCTTGGGAACTATTCGCTTATTGTTTATCAATATATTGTTTTTGTGAATATGTTTATTTTGTTATCGACAAGGGAATTTATGACAAATGGTGGGCGGTTTAAAGTTTACAATCGATTGTGGAGACTATAGCATGACATTGGTTTTACTTTGACTTTGTCTGTTATGAAGTTGTAATATATTAATTTATAACACATTTGCTCGTAAAGGGTCTCTTATTTGACCAATTTCACTAACGTAATGTATCTCATTACGGCCTAGTCCGGTAATGTAAAGTAAAACGGACGATTGCGTCTAAAACGAACGGTTCCTTTTTTAAATCTTAGCAAAAAGATTTTATGTCTGAAAAGTGGTCAACATTTTATGAATAAAATTAACTTTCGGAGATAAAATATATAGTAAGGTAAACATTTAATTGTTTAATTTAATAAATTACAACCATTTATATGAAACCAAAGCAAACAATATTAATTTCATTTATTAGTAATACTGGCTATTTTTGTGCCTTTGCCTTAAGAAGTAAGAAAAAAAGGAAGCGCTGATGCGCGCATCGCTAATTTGTGAACAAGTAAAATTCCGCGCGCCTTATTATCGCTATTTTTTGCTACCTACGTTTTTTTGTTAATTTATGAATGTCCCCGTTTTATTTATTTCCTTGTTTCCTCGCAAATGTGTTATAAAACGTCGTATGACACACGTTCGCGTTGATAATTACAGCCTCTGCTTTCTTGTAGCCCTCGCCTACGGCTCGAGCTAGCAATATTGCCTCGGCTGTAATTATCAACTTACCGAACGTGTGTCATAATGTACTATTACTTGTAGAAATCCGTTATGGATGCTATGCCGATCTCTTAACGACTAAAACTACACGAGGCTACCATGGAAAAATATTCCAGGACGAAGTTGTAATATAGATTCTTTTTACTCATTAACGAACGAGTCTTAATACCCTTCAAGCCAGCGTGGTACATTCAGACCAATCACCCATACCCCATTCTAAAAGAAATTGGGAAAGATCTACTTCCAGCATGAGTAGGTCGATTTGATTGAACAAGATAGAGTACTGCTGTAATATTAGTCAATTCAGTCAAGTCCTTGAAGCGCTCGTGGCCCCGCGAACTCAGTGTTCTGTAAACGATCACTGCAGTAAGCAACTTTCACTATGGCCGGTCCATGGATGGGTGACCATCCATGTGATCACTTTGTGACATTTATTTGAGCGTTTCCGTGCTTCGGAAGGCACGTTAAGCCGTTGGTCCCGGTTGCCAGTAAAATGGCAGTCGTTAAGCCAAGTTGAAGGCTTTATTTCAACAGCAGGCAGTCACAACCTGCGCCTGTCCATTTAAACACGGCAATACGGCTCACAACGTATTACGTGGAACAAATTATAAAAAGGTGAAATGTGGGTATATAATATGCCTCTGCCTACCCCTTCGCGGATAAAGGCGTGATGATGAACCTAGTCAAGTCCTATCACCATTGGCTAGATATTGTTCACCACAAGCACAGTGTATCCGCAAAGGGGTAATGCCTTAACTATTTTGATTTTGTCCCGCGTAATCTTCCATATATATAAAAATCAATGCCACTTTTCGTTGTAATTTTATAACTCAAGAACGGGCTGACCTATCCAAACCAAATCTTTAGGCTTTGTTCGGACTATTTAGTAGATGGTTTATGTGAATTTTGCACAAAATCGGTCGAGCGGTTCTTGATTTATCACGCAAACGAAGTTGCGCGGGTCAGCTAGTCTATTATATAAAAATAAGCCGGGTTTTCCTTCCTGACACTATAACTCCAGAACGCACGAATCGATTTCCACGGTTTTGCATTCGTTGGAAAGGTCTCGGGCTCCGTGAGGTTTATAGCAAAGAAAATTCAGCAAAATTTCACATGCAGCGCCATCGCGGGCGAAGCTGCGGGCATCAGCTAGTATGTAATAGTTTATTAAGTACATGAAATGGACCGGCACAGTACAGGTTGTGACACTCGTTTTTGTAAATTTTCAAATCGCCCAAAATCCTTCAACTTGGTATAACAACTACTATAAGTTATGCCAGGTAGGTAATGTTATTGGCAAACAAGAAAGATAGCTTGACGTGCATTGCAAACCACGGAAACCCTCCATGTGGTTTAAGTTGGTAGCAGTCCGACAAAACATCCATGATGGATTTCCCCACATAAAAAATTAAAACTCTCAAATTCTTCTCTTCAAACTTCTAGGTCCTAAGTATTCACATATACATATCTTACTAATATTATAAATGCGAATGTTTGTGAGTGTGGATATTTGTTACTCTTTCACGCTTGAACGGCTGAACGGATCTGGCTGAAATTTGGTACAGGGATTCATTATAGTCTAGAATAACACAAAGGCTACTTTTTATCCCGGGAATAAGTTCCCACGGGAAGCGGACACGGGAACTAATTTTACGCGGGCGAAGCTGCGGGCATCAGCTAGTACATACATATAATCACGCCTTTATCCCCTAAGGGGTAGTAAAGTATTCACCCCGTACTTTATTTTGATAAAGAAGTCATGAAATAATAATTCCTCCTAATGACTCTAGCCAACGGCTATTGGTTCAAAATATTTAAAATGACCATTTAATGCAGTATTATGCAAACACGTATACTGCCCTACATATTGCCTTCTATTGCAAGCATAATTCGAGGTAGGTACAGTTAGCAAATTACTATTGTTGTGGGGTAAGTTGTGGCAGGGTTGCCAAACCTACATATTCTGGTGTGCAATTTTAAGCCAAGAATGTGAAATATAATTATGATTATGTATGTTTATATGTGTCATCATATAAACATTGGCTAACGATGCATTGCATTTTGGAAGTCTTCTTTTTATTTTTCTAAAGTATAATGACTGTGCCCTGTGTCTTTGTCCGTGACATACATTGGAATTGCGTTGCAGTTCACGTCTCAAATCAGTTGCCATGCCAACTGATTTGAGATGTGGAGTGCAACACGACAGAAGGAACTTGGCTGTCACTATGAAACTTACACAAAACACTACCCTCATAATTTTTGGAAGTCCTGGGACATCCTTCCCAAGGGCTTACCCGGGACTCCCAACCATAGGCTGTTGCGCGTAACGTGAGGGTTTTTAGTCGGTAGGAGTCCGGCATAGCATCCATGAGAATTTCCCCTTACCTTAAAAAAAACCCTCATAATTTCGGACACATTTAAGATACATTTGTTGTGCCATTAGGAGTATGTCTATAAAAATTGACAGAGACGAAAGTCTTAGTTATTTATTTATTTATTTTTGGGAGACCAACAGCTTATAATAGCACACAATAGCCTTATATAATAAATATCAGAGAGCCAATTACAGGTCTCCACGTATAAACCACATGATATAATATAGTGTCTGAGAACATTGAAACTTACAGACAAAATAGTAGGTATTGTTAATCAATATCTAGAACTAAAACTAAAAATGACAACAAGCCCGTAAGCTAATTTCTATACAAACTTTTGGAAAAGTATACATTGACAATTTAAAGGACTATTCAGAATATAAAGCTAACAAAGCGCAATCACGGCCTGTGGGCCGAAAAAAATTCATTACTGAGTAGTCGTCTCACCGTCTCCGTCTTAGTATGACTATTTTGATTTGGAGGGGAGCCTCCAAATCAAAGTCACAGGTCGTATTGCTCTAGGGCTGGATTTAGAGTAGCGCTAAGTCGCTGACCGTCGACGCTGAAAGCTAAAGTAAAGTGTATGAACTATTATGAAGCCTTTTAGAATAACGCGTAGCTACGTAGCTATCACGCTTGCGTTGGTCAGCCTGACTCTGAAACCAGCTTAAGTACTCGTTTGTAGGTTACGATCTTATGTAAAAAAACCTAGTTTTCTACAAGAAGAATTTCAATACATAATAAATTAGGCGCCAGTGAGGCGCTAAATTTTTTAACATACATAAAAACAAACAACCAATCCATATGGTTGCCCAGTAGGTTACCTCAACCAGTTGGTTGCGCAACTTGGCATAACACATTATACAACCAAATTATAGATGAATTGGTGTTTGGTCGAAATGTCAAATTTTGTGTTGGTCTTGCATAAGTTATTGTTACCGGAAATTTCCGGGCGGGAAACGTTGTCTGAGTATTATTTTGACATACTTTTTGACGTGACTACGTCTTATAATTCGATGGAGCCGGCTGCACGCACGAAAAAACATGACGTTTGCGGCGTTACTTCGCTCTTAGGCGTTCCATTTAAGGCTGAGTTGTCACGTTCAACTATCGTCACTAAACCGACTTTACTGAAAACCGATATTTTTTGGCTTACTTGTACAACGGACTAAGAGCCCAGACCCGTCAGATGTAAGTTATTTTCTAAAGGCTGTTTTTATTACTAAGACTTCGCTGTTCGTCTGTCTGTTGGCAATGACGCTGTATCTCAGGAACCGTCATAGCTAAAGAGCTGAAATTTTCACTGCTAATGTATTTCTGTTGCCGTTATAACAACGAATACTTAAAATGGGAAAAAACTATTATATTCTAGGAGGCTTCCATACATTTCTTGCCGTATTATGGTACGAAACATTTCGTGTGATTTTCCTTACAGATTTTAGAAAATAGCTTATGTCTGGCAGGCCTGGGCTCTCGCTCTAGAACTTGTATAGTCCAATCCTGCCCGATTTGCCAATAATGTAAACATGTCATGTTTTGACAATCGTTGTCTAAGACAGATGAGTAGAAAAATATAGTTTGACAAATCATTGAATTTATTACTATCCTGAGTAGGTATTTTAAATGAAAATACACTATCATAAAGAAGTTATTTGGTGTCGAAATGATTGTAAGAACACTGTACGACTCCTGGATACTGGAATATAATCAGGGTGAATACTCAATTGCAAGTAACTATGGATATATAGGATCAAATGTGTTTGTTTACATTTTTGCGCAAAGCTATTGAAATACAGTATAACAAAAGTACTAAGGTGAAGAAACGGGAGATAAGTCTCCCTCTCAAGTTCCGCAGTCTGGGGCAACGGCGCTGGAGACGTATCTTCGCTTCCATGACCGGGAGCCTGAGGACGGTGAGGGGGCTGCTCACCGTGCTTACTGAAGCAGGCCCTTAGAAACAGCGTGACGTGAAAGATTCACGCACGCCACACGCCCTAATAAGCGTGATAACACCCGAACCAACCTGTAAAGCCGCCGAATTGTACTGGAACCCGTAGGAGAGCCTGCAGTGGTTGCAGTGGTAGCCAAAGTTTGTCCTGGGAATCCTGGGAAATTCTGCCGAGTGCTTGCCAAGGTCTACCGTAGGCAGTGTTGAGGCATCTTGTGGGTTTAACCGGTAAGAGACCGGCATAGCATTCATGAGTGATTTCCAGCGTCAAAAAATGTACTAATGCGATAAACTGTACTGTTCTCACCTTTGGGATGACTCCGCGGGGTACTTACTAAACGCGCTTGACTTACTATGCAGAGACGTGCTATCCGAATAATTGGTTGTCCTGAGGTGACGGGAGGCCTCGAACCGTTGGCGCTGCGAAGAACCATAGCGTCCTTGGCTGCCTTCTACTGAATGTATCTCGGCGAATGTTCTGAAGAGCTCTTCAACCTGATCCCACCCTCTCCTTTCCGATCCCGAACACGCGTGCCGGGCAGTGATGCCACATGCCACTCATACACAGTGGAGAGAATCTTCGTCAGAGCAGATCGTTCCTCTGTCGAACTATTAAAACCTGGAACGACCTGCCCGAACACGTGTTTCCCTCATCTTACAATCCCGGATTCTTCAAGAGGAGCATGAAGAGGCACATCACAAGGCCGCCAACTTGAGGACCACTGTCAGAAGGGGCCCCCAATCGCTAGATGCGCCACGGCTTTCCATCAGGCTGGTGGCGACGTCAATTTGACGAGCTATAATATAAAAAAAAACTAATACTTATACCTACCTAAGTACCTTAAGTGATCACCAGACAAATAGTTTTCCATGTTAGCAGATGCACGATGCAAACCGTGGGAAACCTCGAAATTTGTGTATTCCAACATTTTTCTAAAAGCGGTAATGCCTCATTCGGCTTATTCTGAAACCAGAAATACCGTTAAAACGTCTTAATTCTTCAACATCTTCAATACACAAATTCAATTACGGAATGCTCGCCTTATCACAGATATAAACTATTTTATTACTATTTCTTTACAACATAATAATAATATAATCTTCACATTTATATGTAAATCTTATATTACCCATTAATTGCATAATGTGAGTCAGTAATACGTATATTATCGTTGTTGGGTGGATGTGTGTGTTATTGTTGTCTGTGAGTGCATAGAGTAAAACTGGTGAAGTACTAGTAGTAGATAGAGGGTTCCGTACTAAAATTTGTTTTAATGGAGTCCCCTTTAAACATTTTAGTATTACCTCTGAAAACCAGCGCTGTCCGCCTGTTAGCGCAGGTGGTCAGCATTACCCCTTGTTTTCCTGTGTACCCTTGGCTGTTCACTTGATGGTTACGCTGAGAGGTGGCCGTTATTCTACTTTATGTGTTACTGGCGGACGTCATGCGATTTCACCCGCTTAGTTCCCGTTCCCGTGGGAATACGGGAATAAAATATAGCCTATGTTCACCGTAAAGAGTGTAGCTTCCCAACTGTGAAAGAATTTTTCAAATCAGTGTAGTTCCGGAGCCTATTCGTTACAAACAAACAAACAAAAAACAAAAAAACAAAAAAGCAAAAAAACAAATCTTTCCTCTTTATAATATTAGTATAGATTACTTTTATTTTTTAATTGCTATTATTATGTATTTTCTAAGTGGAATAAAAAGCTTTTTCATCTTTTCTTTCTTCTATTAAATTTGTTGTTATAGCAGCAACAGATAATAGATCATCTGCAAAAATTTCAGCTGTCTAGCTATCACGGTTCCTGAGATACAACCTGGAGACATACAAACAGAAAGACAGACGGACAGTGCAGTCTCGGTATTAGGGTCCCGTTTTTACACTTGAGGTGCGGAACCCTAAAAATTAATGTATATAACGGTGGTTATTGGTCAATACTTGCGTATTCGTGTTTGATGCAACTTAAGAGGGAGTGCCTTTATATGTTCTATAGAATTTACACCATTATAATTCTCTATAACGTTATTTTCGTGACTTTGCATTCGTTATTCATAGTACGAGTAGTATCGTACATTTGATAAGTATTCAATTATGAAGCAATCGTCAGAAATCCTTTGAATACTTTCTAGTGGTTACCCGGATTTTTTTTTGTTTAACGTGAGGGAAAATCCTTATGGATGTTTTGCCGGACTCCTACCGACTAAAAAACCTTACGTCACGCCTAACAGCCTGTGGTTGGGAGCCCCGGGGAAGCCCTCGGAAGGATGTCCCAGAACTCCCAACAGAGTGGTTACCCGGGTTTCCCAGCCGTAGGCAGTTTGTAGTGCACCGGTGGGTTTTGTAAAAAAAAGCGCCATGTTCAATGTTCTTTATACAATTATTGTTTCGCTCTGACTTATCCTTAGATAGGTGATCAAGTTATGACGATAACAATGTGAGCGTTTCCGTGCTTCGGAAGGCACTTTAAGCCGCTGGTTCTTGTTATCAGTAACATTGCAGTCGTAAAGCCAAAGTTAAAGTACTTATGGTGCCTTAAAAAATTAGCAGAAAAAGTCTATTCTCCATACCAACTTACTACCTCTAAGGTTACTAGGTCTAATAGGGTCCCGACACGATCATGCCATGCAAATGTCAATCACGTTAAATATGAATGGACTTTGCTTCAAGTGTGCGTAATTTCTTTGCATGTGTGTGTGCATCGACGTATATGTACACATGAAATTCTACGTGCTTGACAATTGCCAATTGATCATGTCGGGACCCCTTAAGATGTCTATGGACGTTTGCAACACCAAAGACGCTATTATACACTCGCGCTGCCAACCTTGTAAAAACCTTCTGAGACCCTTTGAAGAACCCCATACTGTAACTGGTTTGGGAAAACCGATACAAGGAGAACATTCCACAATCTAAGCGTGCGCGATGAAAGTCCCTATGTGATCTCACCGTGCTCGAACGCTCCGGATGCAAAAGTGTAAGGATGAACCACAGATTTAGAATTTTTCGCTACGTACATTCTAAATCTACGGGATCACCCTGTCTATGGCGAGCGCCGCGATGATAGAACATGATTGAGTAACAAACATCTTCATGAACTTTCACATTTATAATAATAGTAGGATTATTGTTCAACCAACATTCGTGGTCAATAAAAAAAATATTGATCAACTTTAAGCAACCAATTAGGTGAACTATAAATCAAATAAAAATAATATTTCCAGTACACTTCAGTCAACAAGACTAGCGCCACTGATTACAGTAATAAAGTTGCGGTTTAATAATTTTTATTATTACAATATATAATATTATTTAATAATATAAAACTAAACCATGTCATCGCCTTAACAAAATGATTTCACTGCCGCGTTCATCAACACGAGACGGTACAGATAAACATATATCTATCTCGGTCTTTTTTATGCGAATAACGATTTTTTGTTTCCCTCAAGCGTTTCTATGTCAATGACTTTGTGCATGTTGTTTGATAGGGATTTTCCGAGCAACTTTTTATGAAAAACAAACTGTATTTCTTTTGTTTAACAATCTGTGCACACACTCACACACACGCCCATTATACATAGGCACTGCACATTATTTTCGGAAACATTTTAAGTGGTCACCAAATTGGAATAATGGTCACCAAAATGGATTAATTATTTGACACCAAAAACTCCACTTCTAATTTGCATCAAGGTTAGGTTAGATTGGAACTGTGACCATTAACGTGCGAAGGCAAGCGAGCGAAGCGAGCGTGCCGCGGCAGCGGCCGCCGAGCGCCAGAACCTATTGGTATTATTTATACTTAGTAGGTAATTTCGATAGATTTATACTTAATCTACCAACTACTTACCGAATAATAATCTGACAGTTTAAACAGTCGATAAAGGTTGACAGTAAGCTTTTTGCTTAATTTTTTAGGAAACGTAGTTTGGTGACCATTTATCCATTTTGGTAAACTTTTCGAATTTTATTGGTAGTAAAATAGGTACATTGTTGTTCAGTATTTTCCAACTTATGGTGCCCAGGACTACAGAAACCAGGAATGGGAACAGTACTGCTGGTACTGTTCCCGTACCCGCATTCTATGGACACGTTTTCCAGGGAAATAACTACTCAATCAATCAATCAATCAAAAAACATTTATTTCGCATAATCCTAATACATAGGCACTTGCGACACGTCAATGATACAATGCAAATAGTACCACCAGTTCGGAACGCGGCCCGCTTGAGAAGAACTGGCAAGAAACTCGGCGGGCTATTCTTTTTGTGCACTACATATTTACAATAAGTAGATACTATAAACTAAAACTCCATCAGTAGAGCAAGCAGATCACTTCCAGGCTTCCTTATCAATCTAGCATGAGTATCTATTATTCTAGGGGATAAATAAAATTTTATAGTCTATACTAATATTATAAAGAGGAAACATTTCATTGTGTGTTTGTATGTTTGTTTGTTTGCATCGAATAGGCTCCGAAACGATTTGACCGATTTGAAAAATTCTTTTACTGTTGGGACGCTACATTCTTTCCGGTGAACAAAGGCTGTATTTTATTACCATATTCCCACGGGAACGGGAGCTACGCGGGTGAAATCGCGTGACGTCCACTAGTCTGGAATAACACAATACGTACCACATTTCAGCCAGATCCGTTTTTCAGTAGGCAGGCGATGTAATTATGTTAATAAATATTAAAGAAGAAGGATGCCCTCCCCCCAGTCAGTTTCTAGGTGAATTGATGAATATTGAGGGTGGCAAAACAGTGAGTGGTATCCATTAAATTGAATGAGGCCTACGTTTGACAACGAACTGCCTGATTTCATTGATATCCATAATCTATTGATATTTGTGAACATACTATATGCATACAGATAGTATGTTTGCCAATAAATAGGAAAAGTAGTATATTGTGTATTATTTAGTAATGGCAGGTCCACAAATAATAGTTATTGTGTAACATTAGGTATGCTGTAAAACGGTGAACTGTATTGGGAGCGGTGAAAGCGATAGGTATTGTACAGTCGGCATATAAAATTGTTTTATATTAGGAAACTTTGAAACTTTATTATATTACAGTAGAAGGCGAGAAGGTAAAAAGTATGTATAATATTTTTTGCGACTAGAAAATCAATTGCAATGAAAAACTATGCCTAAATAAAAACTACTACTATGTAACGTTTTTGTAATAAACTAGAGGACGTCACGGGGTTTGACCCGCGTAGCTCCCGTCTCCGTGGGAATATGGGAATAAAAAATAGTCTAAGTTACTCAATGTGAAAGTAACTTTCCAATGTTGAAAGAATTTTTGAAATCGGCACAGTAGTTTTTGAGTTTTTTTTATTACAAACACACACAAATACAAAATTTTCCTCTTTAAAATACCTATTAGTGTAGATGTAGCTGAATATAATGATCATGCTCATAAAACTATTGGGAGATGCCTAATCTAACATAGGCTGATTTGAATGATTTGGGTTTTTTAGGTCAAACAAACATACTAATGATTTTGGTAACAGTAGCTGTAACATACTACGTAATCAATTAAAAGCAAAATATTACAGATTTTACAAGTTTGTCGACTGTTGACCCAAAATAAAAGTCAACCTACCTAATAAAAATTTAAGAGGCGTTTACAAAGCCTGCTATGGCTATTTTTTATTTTATTTTATTATGCTCCAAAGAGCACAGTTTTAAAATACATTAATCAAATTAGCCTATAGCAGTCCACTGGACGTAGGCCTGTCCCAAATTACGCCACAATACACGGTCCTGCGCCTTCTGCGTCCAGTCTTAGGATGAATGTATCTTTTCAATGGTGAAAAAACTTTTAAAATCGGCACAATAGTTTTTGTGTTGAGTTTATTCATTACAAACATACGAAAATACTAATTTCTCCTCTTTATGATACATTTATGTGTAGATGTAGATTGTATTTTGTACGGTCCACTGATTGCACTTACGTAATATCGTCAAAGATGTCTGTATAGATCGTTTGTGTCGATATTGATGTCTCGGTTGCATGGAGGTGAAGCGACTCCGGTAGCGAGAACCTATTTATTCTCGACTAGCGTTTGCGTTTCACCCGCGTAGTTCCAGTTCCCGTGGGAATACGGGAATAAAATATAGCCTATGTTCACCGCAAAAAGTGTAGCTTTCCAACAGTGAAAGAATTTTTCAAATCGGTACAGTAGGTCCGGAGCCTATTCGTTACAAACAAACAAACAAACAACAAAACAAAAAAAATCTTTCCTCTTTAAAATATTAGTATAGATTAAATCCGTATGAGACTCTTCCTATTTCGTAAATAAAATAATCGTTTGTCTGCCACACAATTAAAACTTGGGACGTCCTACCAGCACACGTTTTCTCATTTTTCCTCCTCTTACATCCCCGGGTTCTTCAAGCGGAGCATGAAGAGGCACATCATAGTGTTGCTGATTTGAGAGTCACTGTGTTAGGCTGTGGAATAGGCCCCCAGTAACTATGTAGATGTCCTCATGGATTTCCATCTGATGGGCGGTTTCATTTTGGCGAGCTAAATTTATAAAAAACTAGCTGACCCGTGCAACTTCGATTGCGTGATAAATGAAGAACCTCTGGACGATTCTGTGCAAACTTCACATAAACCATCTACTAAATAGTCCGAACAAAGCCTAAACATTTGGTTTGGATAGGTGAGCCCGTTCTTCTATACTAATATTACAAAAAGGAAAGATTTGTTTTTTTGTTTGTTTGTAACGAATAGGCTCCGGAACTACTGGACCGATTTAAAAAATTCTTTTACTGTCTGAAAGCTACACTCTTTGCGGTGAACATAGGCTATATTTTATTCCCGTATTCCCACGGGAACGGGAACTACGCGGGTGAAACCGCGTGACGTCCGCTAGTTAGTTATAAAATTACAACGAAAAGTGGCATTGATTTTTATATATAGATAAAGATAATTTATATTTTTTTATGCAGTCAGTACCGTCTAGTGACCGCACTTACGTAATATCGACAAAGATGTCTGTGTAGATCGTTTGGGTCGATATTGATGTCTTGGTTGCATGGAGGTGAGTCGACTCCGGTAGCGGGAACCTATTTATATTCGATTAAATCGGTATGAGTGTTCGTATTTCGTAAATTTCTTCCGGTTTTTTATTTGCAACTTTTTTCATTGTACTACCACAGATTATATAATATACTAGCTGACCCGCGCAACTTCGTTTGCGTGATAAATGAAGAACCGCTCGACCGATCTTCTGCAAACGTCACATAAACCATCTACTAAATAGTCAGAACAAAGCCTAAACATTTGGTTTGGATAGGTGAGCCCGATCTCGAGTTATAAAATTACAACGAAAAGTGGCATTGATTTTTAGATATATAGATTCTATAGTACTACTAATAACTATTAAGGTTCTGACTGACTGCCTCTGTGGCGCGGTCGGTAGTGATACCGCCTGCGGGCTGGAGGCTGAAGTTCGATTCCCACCGGAGACAAATATTTGTGTGACCCATAAATGTTTGTCTCAAGAGTCTGGGTGTTTCTATGTATGTATTTAAAAAGTATATAAGTATTAATATCCGTGATCTGATACCCATCACAATCAGGTTATTCCTAGCTTACTATGGGATCAGATAGCGTTGTGTGAAATGTCCGAGAATATTTATTTATTTTATTTATTATATTTACGGTACTATTGTTTTACTTGCACTATTCGGAAGGTAGCAAAAATTACGAAAGCGAAACTTTGGTTGTCAATCGAATCAGACGTAGGGTCCTGCTACGGACTGTTGGGAGTTCTGGGACTGTTGGGAGTTCTGGGACATCCTTCCGAGGGCTTCCCCGGGCTCCCAACCACAGGCTGTTGAGCGTGACGTGAGGTTTTTTAGTCGGTAGGAGTCCAGCATAACATCCATGAGGATTTTCCCTCACGTCACACAAAAAAAGGGTCCTGCTACGGACACCAAAACACCATCTAGGGCAAATTAAGTTTACCCAGGACAAATCTCTTTTTAGTAATGAGCACATTGATTTATTCTGGGTCTGAGTGTAATATACATATTATTATAGTATGTATATTTATCAGTCGTCTAGATCCCATAGCACAAGCTCATATTAGCTTAATTTGGGCTAGATGATGTTGTGTGACAATGTCCACAAATATTATTTATTTACTAGCTGCGCCCGCGGCTCCGCCCGCGTGGAATGTTGTTCCCGGTCACTTAGGGGTATGAAAAATAGATGTTGGCCGATTCTCAGACCTACTCAATATGCTCACAAAATTTCATGAGAATCGGTCAAGCCGTTTCGGAGGAGTATGGCAACGAAAACTGTGACACGAGAATTTTATATATTAGAATTTAAGAGGGGCTCCCGTACATCAAACGTAATTTATTTTGCCGTTTTGTGGTACGGAACTCGGTTAGTTTTTGTGTTCCGCTTATGTCGTTGTTTTAACAATCTTCACATCCATGTTTAACTAATCTTACATACCTACATATAGTCACGCCTTTTGCCTTAAAGGGGTAGGCAGAGGCATATAATATACCCACATTTCACCATTTTTGGAAATCGTACCTCGTGATTGTACCACAAATAGGTGGTGAGCAATATTGCCGTGTTGATGGGACAGGCGCAGGTTGTGACTGCCTGCTGTTAAAAATTTTCAAGCCGCCCATAGGGACCTTCAACTTGGCTTAACGACTGCTAATTTATTGGCAAAAGGACCAATGGCTCAACGTACCTTCCGAAGCATGGAAATGCTCACAAATAAATGTCACAAAGTAGCCATGTGATGGTCACCCATCCATAAGCGGTCATAATAAATGTTGCTTACTGCAGTGACCGTTTTCAGAACACTGAGTCTGCGGGGCCACGAGCGCTTCATACATACAAATTATTCTTATAGAGCAAAAATTTGCAAGTACCCTCACATTAAGCAATAAGTACCTTTAAGGTAACTACACGTTGTCTGCCTATAGATGGCGCTGTAATTACTACTTGAATCGCGCTTTGTATACTAACAGCGGTTGACACAATTCTATACGATTAATTACTTCGTTGGAAGTCTCATACGTAATTCATTATGGGATGTTGTACTTTGGCTCTTGACTTCTCATCTTAGCGTAACGTCCCGGGTTCTTCAAGCGGAGTGTGAAGGGGTACATCATATGACAAAACCGGGGTTGTATGAGGAGGGAAACATGTGCGCAGGCAGGTCGTTCCAAGTTTTTATGGTTTGACAAAGAACCGATCTTTTGAAGCGCCCAGTTCTGGCAAAGATACGAGAGTGGCATCTCGACCACTATTACGACCGCGTTATTCAGAGAAAATGAAAAAAAAAATATAAAAACAAAATGAAATGAAAAAAAAAAAAGCCGCTGACAAAGCTATAAAATTTAGAGTTATCCTATCCTACTAATATTATAAATGTGAAAGTTTGTGAAGATGTTTGGATGTTTGTTATCAATCACGCTCTAACGGCTGGACGGATTGGGCTGAAATTTGGTACAGAGATAGCTTATAGTCTGGAATAACAAATAGGCTACTTTTCACCCCGGGAAAATGTTCCCACGGCAAACGGGAATGGGTATCGAATATCACGCGGGCGAAGACGCGATCGTCATCTAGTGTTTGATATTTTGCTTATAGCCCTGCAAACTCAGTTTGTAAACGTTCACTGCAGTAAGCAAGTTTTAGGTACTGTAGATGGACCTCGGATGGGTGACTACTTTGTAACGTTTCCGTGCTTCCAAAGGCACGTTAAGCTGTTGGTTCCGGGTGTCCTTTTAATTACAGTTTTAAGGCAGTTGAAGGCATTATGGGTGGCTTAAAACAGATCAACAGCGGATTATCACAACCTACGCCTGTCTATTTCTACACGGCAATAGGTTTACGACCCATTACATGGGTCAAAACCTAATGGTGAAATTTGGGCGTATATAGAGGAACATCCTGTATATACGCCCAAATTTCATCTGCATTTGTGCATTACTTGCACACATGACTGTACTGCCTACACTCGTTGATATTTCGGGATAAAACGAGACACCTTTTTTTACACTTTTTTTTTCTGCTTAAATTCTTTTCTATTTGCTACGGGAACTCTACTGCTTATACTAAACCAATATTAAGTGAAAAAATGGGGCAGTAAAATTAAGTTCTTAATAATTATTAAATAAAATAAATTTAAAAAGCAACTCGTATGAATCGGTTCTAAATATTCTAATAATACTATTACCTACATAGGTACATTTTCACCGTTCATTCAAAACCGTTTCTTCTTTGCCTACAGTTTAGTAGGCACATACAAATGTGTAGGCATAGGCAAAGGAGGCGGTGGCGGCGCGTTGCGTGTAAGTTACCCCTCCAACCCCCGCGCAGGAGCGAGCGGCTCAGGCGGAGCCTTTGATCGGTGAATTTGAAATTTTGAATTAATTAGTCGCTCGCCCGCGTTTAGCGTGAGTATAACCGCACGCGCCGATATCTACGTAACGTCCGTAACAACACCGGTAACGATGTCAGAGCGTTACAGTAACGTTGAGTTGGTGGAAATGGTGCGCCTTTACGCTATTTCTAATAATAACGTTGTTGATGCAATTCGCATGTTCAGGGAAATGTTTCCAGACCGACCAATACCATCTCGTCGCATGATGCTTGCCGCCACACAGCGCTTAAGGGATCACCGACAGTTCGAGGTTCCTCGACATGCACAAGGTCGTGGTACACAAGGCCTATCAGCTGATCGGCAAGAGCAGATTCTCAATTATTTTGAGGAAGAACCTCGAGCCAGTACGCGTGAAGCCGGTCGCCGTTTCGGTGTTCATCATACCACAGTGTGGAAGCTGCTGAATCGCGAACTAATGCATCCGTTCCATTTCCGACGTGTTCAAGAGTTGCATCCGCAGGACAATAACGCTCGGACAGTTTTTTGTCACTGGCTCCTTGAACATCAGGACGTGAACATTTTGTGGTCCGATGAATCATTGTTTACGCGCGTGGGCGTTTATAACGTCCACAATGAACATTGGTGGGCTCACCGACAACACAACCCACATGTTACTACGCGGGACTCGTTCCAGGTCCGGTTTAGTCTGAATGTGTGGGCTGGTATCATCGGTGATCATCTACTTGGCCCATATTTTATTGACGGTCGTTTGAACAGTGCTACATACTTGGTGCTACTCCGACATGTGGTTAATGAGATGCTCGATGACATTCCACTCGCATTTCATAGGGACTTGTACTTCCAACAGGACGGTGCGCCACCTCACTATGGACGCCAAGTGCGCGAATATTTAAGTGAAGTGTTTGGTACGCAGTGGATAGGCCGTGGTGGACCGGTAGCCTGGCCGCCGCGTTCACCCGACCTAACGCCCTTAGACTTTTATTTGTGGGGAGATATTAAAAGACTTGTTTACAATGAAGACATTGTGAGTGTTACACAATTACGTGAAAGAATTGTTTTGGCATTTGAACAAATAAAAACAAATGTGCTAGTGCTTCGCAGCTTAAAACGCAACTTAGTGCGCCGCGCCAATCTGTGCATAGACACGGGGGGTGAGCATTTTGAACAATTATTGCGTGTTACATGATTTTGTAAATAGGTATTTAAGCTTTGATTCTCAATTAATTCTGTAAATAAGTTGATTTAAAATTTTATCTACGCCAGAAATGCTTCATTTCAGAATACTTTTCTCATACCTAATGTTTACTAACAGTACTTAATGTTTTTGTTTGCAATTGCATGATAAATAGCGTGTTTCTGCCGGTCCTAAGCCCTTGAAGTAGGAAGGAATCTTTTAAATCAACATAAACTCATCATCAAATCATTAATATCAAATCAAAAAAGTACATAAAGGTCACCGAACTTGTCAGCTGGAACTAAAAACTCATGAAACCTAATAACTAATGGCTCCTCTACACTGCCCGCAAAGTTCATAGGCGAAGTACTATAGAAACTTTGTCTAAGTTCGAAAAAAGTGCGTCACTACACACTCAGTGGTGTCAGTAGCCTGCGCACGCACATTGCCGCCGTTTGTAATGAACAAAGAAATTTGTGTGGCAGAGTTTCCAGGAACAACATAATTTGCTCCTGACCACTGTTTGACGCTGATAATTGGATCACATACACCAAAGCACTAATTATAGCTTAAATCACGCGCCGGCACACACGATGTCGGCCAAGTAGTGTAGAGAGGTACTTCGTGAACGCACTTCCCGCATCTTTGGGCCCATTGACTTAGGCGCAAAAATCGACAGCAAATAAAGTCGCCTGAGGGGAGGTATAGTTTTTGACGAGGTAAGCCGAAGTGCCTCTTTACACTATCGTATTCATTTAACTTCGTTCAACTTCGCGGGCAGTGTAGAGGAGCCATGAGATGCGATACGTAGCCGCATTATCTAGGTACCTACTATTGTCTAGCTTTAAGCCCAGGCCACACCGCCAGCGGGCGGGCGAGCGAGCTAGGCGGGCGGGTGAAGTGAGATATTGAAGTTATGCAAACTACGCGACATTGCCGAGCTAAACTATGGGGTTTATACTACGAATAATGTATTCTATAGAAATGTAACACCTATAAAGTTACCGCTGAAATCTTGGAGTAACTTACGCATACTAAAAAACAGCAATAAAACATAACACTCACACATCCATCGTTGAATACTTGCATGCGATTGGTCGCGCCAAGGTCATGCCGGCTCGGCGCCTCACCCGAAGCGGCGAACGTGATAAGCGTGGATGGTTTTATGCAATAATAAGAATAAGTTCAATCAAAGTTTAATCATCAGAAAAATAATAACTGGATTGTTATTATTTTACTATTGATTGAACTACTTTGTATGCGTATAAACAAATTAAAATACGTTGTTTTTTTAACCGACTTCCAAAAAAGGAGGAGGTTCTCAATTCGTCTGTATGTTTTTTCACAATTATGAACCTCTAAAAATAATTAGTTTATTTAATTTATGGCGGTTGGAATTTAATAAGGACTCGTTTTTAGCAATATAATGCAAACGAATTATTAGAAATTGTTCGATTATAGCCTTCAACAACATAACATCGTGATTGCTTTCTATAGGATGACTGTCTTTCAGGGGTTTCGTGACGTCATTTCTTTCTTTTATTTTGGCAAAACACTTATTTACCATTATTTTCAAATTGTGTGCCCTAGACAACCCATTTCCTTCTATGTTGACAAGCTGCCTGAGTAATGTTTCAGACCAAAGACATATTTTGAAAACAATGAATGAGGGATAAACTAATCCTCCTTCAAACAAATTAGTTTGTGAAAATAAAGTTTTTCCGTTGCCAGTAATAAATTGATGCAGAACAAACATTCTATTTTGGTTTGTAACTTTTTTGCTTAGAACCCTGCAATATAGCCCACAATTTGCTCAACTGTCTCTGGAAGTTAACGTTCCACATACAGCATATTTGACAACGCCATGCAAACTCCGAAACAAACAAAAATTATAATTTAATTTCTATGCATAATATCATCCTACTAATATAATATCTTACTAACAATATTACCTCAGCGCTTAACATACTATGAACACTGCATAAAAATAATTTAATTTTGGAATTGCGTTCATGTTGCATAACACTTTTCAACTTCCCCAAGTACGTGTTTTTAAAATGAATATTTACTAACTTATGGTAGGTGATTCCAGAGTTTTTCATATCCGTATGGCTTCTGCACCACTTCACAACACACGAAGGCATTTTTGGGATATATTTAACGCAAAAACACAATTAATATCACTGACTGATTGGTTCCAGCGACACAACCGTACGTTACGCGTGACAGCGCGGACTAACTGTGTCGCGCGGTCCCCTTTTTAAGCCCCACCTTCCGCGGTCCCCATTTAGTGGAGCCATTTTTTGAGCCGAATTACACTTCTATAGAATACATTATTCGTAGGGTTTACACCAAAAACTACATACGGAAGGGCGAATCGGGTAGTGCGGATGAGACTAGACACGTGAACACTGCTATTCGAATGACAAGCGACGACTAGTCTGAGTACCCGAAACGGGGAGGACGGTAGTTAAGCTAGCGAAGCGGGCGCGCCTAACGACGAAAACGAGTAGCTTCGCTCGCATCAGCCACGTATTCGGCAGCTCGCAGTGTGCCTAGCTCGCTCACCCGCCCGCTGGCAGTGTGACTTGCGCTTTAGCGTTGGCTCGGCGACGTAAACATTAAATACACGGGTGAAGATTTTTTCTTCGTAAATCATATTTCACTAAAAACAGGATTTTTGGGGTTTTGTTATCTACGTATGTTTGTGTTGCTTGCAATCGATAATACCTATAGTACACTACGCACTGAAGGAGGCTTGTGCACGACCAAATCAACAGCTTGTATATGCCTCTGACTAACCCTTCGGGGAATAAAGCGTGAACTGTTGCTAAATATTACTGTAACAATAAATATAGGCAATGATACTGTCGGTCATCTTAAGAGCCTACCAGACGCCAAATAGTTAAAAGAAAATTATATACATTTTAGCGTGCAAGAAAGAGAGAGATGCGATCGGTTTTTGTGCATTTTTAACAAATTAAATTAATTATAAAAAAAACTAAAACCAATATGAAAAATGTGGTCTAGTGCAAATGAAGAATTTACTATTGTGATTTTTATAAATCTATACTAATATTAGAAAGAGAAAATATTTGTTTTTTTTGTTTTTTTTGTTTGTTTGTTTGTAACGAATAGGCTCCGGAACTACAGAACCGATTTGAAAAATTCTTTTACTGTTGGAAAGCTACACTCTTTGCGGTGAACATAGGCTACATTTAATTCCCGTATTCCCACGGGAACGGGAACTACGCGGGTGAAACCGCGTGACATCCGCTAGTATTTTATATTATAAAAACAACTTAAAACTTATGAGATCTACCTTAAAATTTCACGAAATCGAAGTATTTTCAACACAAAAATCTATCGAGGATTTTATCAGTAGTCGTGTTTCTAACCTAGAGCGTATTTAGTTCATGAACTGAAGTTGTCTGTGTTAAAAATTTAACTCATTAGACCTCAAGAGTTCTGAGATCTAGATCAACATAATAGTCTATTTGGCGTTAGACGGACTCTTAAATCTACATTTTCTTAAAAATATAAATAAAAAATAGGTTTCTAGATTCTTTTTGGAATAAATAATAAATAAACAAATGTATTAAGATAAATATAAATATATACTTAGATAAAGCTATAGTGCTTGGACAGTGGCCTTAATTTCCAAAATTTTCATTGCGAAAATTGGGGCAAGAGAAATCGAATTCTGCTTAAAAATGAAACTTTAAAGTAATTATAATAATCGCCAGTGTTCCAGTTTCAATACGCCTACAATCGCAATCGTATTTCTATAATAATATTTCACTCGTTTAACATAATAGCGCTTAATGTTTTCAAAACCCACTAGTTTTATCGACTGGCCGACTTTCTATTGCCAAAAATTCGTTTAACTTTTACATGTGACATCGTTTTGGTAACCTTCTAGTTTTAGATTATAGAGGAGAGTCTATATTTCTAAGCTTCTAGTTTAAAATTTGCGACGATTGACAAAATTTCTAAAGTTGTTCGGTCCCGTACAACGCGTGCCACTCCTCATACAAGGGAGAGAATCTTCGCCAGAACAGAGCGATTCTAAAAATCGTTTCTTTGTCGAAGCATAGAAATCTTAGCATCCAGGGTTCTTTAAGTGGAGCATGAAACGGCACTACAGAGCCGCTATTAATAATCTTGTGGACTGCAGGAGTAGTACCAATTCGTTACGGGTCACTTTCTTTAATGACGTCATTTAAGCGGGCTAAAATTATTCTGGTTAGGCTGATGTGGCTAGGGACTATCATTACTGATCCATCGGGAGAGTACGTGATGGGGACCAAAGTTTCAATCGGAACCCTGCAGTTATGCTTCCGAGGACTTACCCGAGACTTCAAACATCAGTGAGGATTTCCATACGTTAAAACAATGTTGAAGAGGCAAGGCTTGCGGCTCTGCGGAAGGTATCTAGAGGTTAATTCCACTGAGATATTTGAACATTAAGAGCCTACCAGACACCAAATTGTTAAAAGAAGATAGAAGACATACATTTTAGCGTGCAAGAAAGAGAGAGATGCGATCGGTTTTTGTGCGCTTTTAACGAAATAAATTAATTATAAAAAAACTAATACCAATATGAAAAAAATGCCCTAGTGGAAATTAAGATTTGACTATTGTCTTTCTTATAAATATTTTAATTTATAAAAACCACTTATAACATACGAGATCTAGCTTAAAATTTCACGAAATCGAGGTATTTTCAACACAAAAATCTATCGAGGATTTTATCAGTAATCGTGTTTCGAGCCTAGAGCGTTTTTAGTTCATGAACTGAAGTTGTCCGTGTAGAAATTATAATTCAGCAGACCTCACGAGTCCTGAGATCTAGATAGTCTATTTGGCGTCATATGAACTCTTAATGGCCGAAGAATAAAGGGACTAGTCTAGAGCACGCACCAATCAGAAGTCTAATCTACATCTAGACACCTTCTGTTAACAAACCTCAATATTATAAAATGTAAACAAACAATTTAACCCAAAACTGTACAATAAGTGATGCAACCAATGATATATAAAAAACTATAGATACGTTACCAACACTGAAAAATGGCAACAAAAAAGTCAGGCAATTGCCTTACTTTTCATACATGCTACCATAGATAATTTCATAGAAATTCTTTTTTTGAATGTATAAAATATTTGCTGTTTTTGAAAGCCGTGATGTTCGTGCATGACGTGTCTATATATTATAATACGTCGTTGGATGCAACCGTCAAATTATGACGAAAACAAATGCTTTGAAAGCGCCCAAAGTAAGATGAAGAACGAAATGAACGAATGACTCAAGTACTTTCGCTCACTCGCGTGTTATAATGGCGGGAAATGTGATGAGTGACGTAATTCTTTGTTGTTTATGGTACAGCTGCTGTTTTTGACTAGTCATTCTTAGAATAGTAAGAACCTACATACAAGCAATGATATATAAAAAACTATAGATACGTTACCAACACTTAAAAATGGCAACAAAAAAGTCAGGCAATTGCCTTAATTTTCATACATGCTACCATAGATAATTTCATAGAAATTCTTTTTCTGAATATAAAAAATATTTGCCGTTTTTGAAAGCCGTGATGTTCGTACATGACGTGTCTATATTATAATACGTCGTTGCATACAAGACGGTAGTTGACATAACTAATCACGGAAATCCTAGTGATAACACAGCTAATTATTTTGTGATACAACTAGAGATGTTCTTACGATTCCAAAGAGGTTAAAAGCCTTTTCCACAAAACCTCGTTCCTTCTTAATTTGTTTTTTGAAGTAAAACTTCTTTAGGCGCGACTAGGGAGTAACTTAGATTTCTTTTCTGACGGAAGTAACGCTTACTATTTGAATTTTGAATAGCGGAAACATAGTCTACTATTAAAATGTGTTGTTTCACCGCTAAGCAAACCCCAATTACTGTACCGCCGCAATTTCAGGGCACATCTCTTTCCATCTCCAAAAGTATAGGGATCCTTGGCGTTGACATCTCCAGTGACGTTCAGTTCCGTAGTCATTTGGAGGACAAGGCTAAGCTGGCGTCCAAGAAGCTAGGTGTGCTCAACAGGGCGCGACGGTACTTCACTGCGGCGCAAACACTGCTTCTCTATAAGTCGCAAGTGCGGCCGCATATGGAGTACTGCTGTCACCTCTGGGCGGGAGCACCTGAATATCAGCTTCGTCCATTTGACTCGGTGCAAAGATGAGCTGTAAGAATTGTCAACGATCCTGTACTTACAGCTGGTGTGGAACCTCTTCGCGACAGGAGAGACTTTGCCTCCTTATGCGTGTTCTACCGCCTGTACAGTGGTATGTGCTCTGAGGAATTGTTTGATATGATGCCCACGGCTACGTTCTATCATCGCACCGCTCGCCACAGACAGGGAGTTCATCCTCACACTCTGCGTCCGGTGCGTTCCAGCACGGTTAGATCCGATAGGTGTTTTCTTCCGCGCACGCTTAGGTTGTGGAATGACCTCCCTGCCTCGGTTTTCCCAAACGCCTACAGTATGGGGTTCTTCAAAAGGGGTCTTAGAAGGTTTTTACAGGGTCGGCAGCGCGAGTGTGGCACCTCTGGTGTTGCAAACGTTCATAGGCTGCGGTGACCACCGGTCCTTCTGGTGGGCCGTATGCTTGTCTGCCACCTTAGTGGTATAAAAAAAATTAAATCTCTCACGAGGCTGACCACACCTTTTGAAGAACTCTGGGTTGTAGGTCTCTCAATGTGATTGGTTATCTTATCACATTTCTCTTTTTCGCTTTGGTGGATACAGGCCCTTACACCGGGGTAGAGCCCGGGGGGTTCTTCAAGCTAAAGGTGAAGAGGTACATCACTAGGCCGCCAACTTGAGGGCCGCTGTCAACAGTAGGAATCGAGGACTGTGAGAGTAACACTCAATGTGCTATACTGTATTTCAATAGCTTTGCGCAAAAATGTAAACAAAACATTTGCTCCTATATATCCATAGTTACTTGCATATTGAGTATTCACCCTGATTATATTCCAGTACCCAGGAGTCATACAGAGTTCTAACAACAAATATGTTCTTTATGATAGTTTATTTTCATTTAAAATACCTACTCAGGATAGTAAAAAATTCAATGATTTGTCATACTACTGTAATTATATTTTTCTAGTATTCTGTCTTAGACAACGATTGTCAAAACATGACATGTTTACATTATTGTCAGATCGAGCAGGATTGGACTATAGATGTAGCCATTACTTTCCAGAATGCCTTTCAACCAAGCCTGTTTCAATATGTACAAGTATATCAGATGTTCGAAAATGGGGTGAGGCCTTAGATCATCTAACCACAGGATGCGCCTTACTTAAGCATTGTTTTCTGCCATTGCACATGACCATTTGGTCTTTTGCTTTATAAAAAGCACTGTACATCAGTACATCATTTTATATGATTAAACTAGTACATTTCATTGTAGTTGACTGTACAATAACAATTAACACACAACAGCCATTACGCGTTTGTCGATTAATACATTTTTAAATGCAATGAAATTTTATATGTCTTTGTGTTTCCCCCTTCACTTGTATGAAAACTGGCAGAATATTTTTGTATGCGGTGGTTCGCAAAGGCTAGTCCCGTGTTATATGGTCTAAGGGTGATCATTTATCAGATGCATTACTGCAGAAATTGTCGCCAGGTCCAGTGACCATTGTTTTAGAGAAGACAAAACTCCTGGACAATCCATATATAAACCCTGCTACTACCAAAATAGGAATTAGGATACCCAGACATAGGTTTGTAAATCAAGTAACATAATTTTTAACCTATTTAAATACTCAACTGAAGCTGAAAGAACCTAATATGTAATAACAATAATATATTTAAAAAAAAATAAGGCTTCCGTGGCACAATGCCACGGGGGCCTTATTTAGGTTTAGTTTAGGTAGTAATAATGTAAATATATAGATATGTAATAATTATGTTTCTCTATAATTTTTAACAATAACATATTTTTTGACAAGCCTTTAGCACTTATGAGTGCAAACTTTAGTTATAAACCGTCAACATTTTCTAACAAAGAATTTGAACATCTTTTTATATATCTCGTGGGTGTTTTTGATGGAGAAGTATTGAGTTAAGGCTTAGATAAGAATAAAACTAGATCTACTGTGATTGATCTCACAGAAATAGGAAGTTATAAAATTATAAGGTGAGGTATTTCATATCATCGTGTTGTTAACATTGCAGACATTATATTATGGCCTTGACTCAAAATAAATAATATTAACTTAAAAACAAAATTTGCTGGCTGCGCGTTGTTGCCGTCGCTTTTTTTTATTGTTGAAGAAGGCTTAGACTAATAACATACATGGATACTTAAATATGGTAAATATGTTGCTAATAACAAGCCTCCATCAATAGACAATAATAATATGAAAAATAGACTTTTGATAGAGAAGAATAGAAAAACTCTTTAAATTATGCTATATCTAGATGACATTCATCGTGCATAAAATTCTAAATCTATAGTTAGTTTATACAAATTTACACATTAAGTTACACTTAACAACTTATCAGTTTATAAATACTCTGATGCAAATGTGGCGTCATTCTTATAAACCACCCTTTGCCCCCACGTACTACCCGTTCGCTGTAACTTTGCCGCTGGCGTAGAGGCGTATACCCCAATTGCTAATTAGACGATGTAAATTGACAGTAGCCAATATCACTCGTCATAGAAAATACGCAACATTGTATGAAGAAGTGACATTAATTGCTGTTAATTTACTTCGTCTAATTAAAAATTCGACTTTAGTATGGAGCCGAACGGCAAAGTTAGAGCGAACTAGCAGTAGTACACTTTCTAATAATGTCGCTTTATATTGATGAAAAATTTTTTAAAATAAGTTCAGTAGTTTCGGAGTCTATTCATGGCAAACAATTAAACAATGAAATCCTTCCTCTTTGTAATAAATTAGTACAAACGTAGGAAAAAGTATTCTACGTCTTCTTAGCTAATGGTTTTTGAACTCATAATTGCTAAATTCGAATAATCCCCTCAACCATCAAACATTTGCTCTCATAACTCCCTCCCCTTTTTTTTTTTTTTTTTTTTGTTTAGCGTGGGGGAAAATCCTCATGGATGTTATGCCGGACTCCTACCGACTAAAAAACCTCACGTAACGCCCAACAGCCTATGGTTGGGAGCCCCGGGTAAGCCCTCGGAAGGATGTCCCAGGACACCCAACAGACCCACGGCCGCCACTGCGGCCTCGCCCAGGGGGTGGTTCGGGTGCAATCCCGCGTCTTTGGGGGGGTTTCGGGTGTGATCCCGCTTCTAAGGGGGGGAGGCGTGCGTGAGTTCCTCACGTCACGCTGCCGTCATCGGCCTGCTTCTGTAAGGACGGTGAGCCGCCCTCTCACCGTCCTCAGGCCCCCGGTCATGGAGGCCGATAGTCCTCGGCGAAGACACGTCGGCGGCGCCCAAGCCGCCGACTGCGGAACTCGGGTGGGAGAGTTCTCTCCCGTTCCCGCCCCGCCGCCTCTTTCACGAGCATGACCTGCTCGCAGAAAGAGGCGGCGCAGTCCCACTTACTCCCGCTGGAGAGCATGGCTCGCACCATGGTCTCGAGCGAGAGAGTGTCTACGTCCAGACCCAACACAAGGACCTGGCGCTGTTGCGCCCACGCTGTGCACTCCACCAGCGTGTGGAGCGCCGTGTCATCGCTGCGGTCCTCGCAGTGCTGACATTCGGCCGTGGTTTCCCGGTGTTTTCGCCACAGATACCTACCGAAGCTACCGTGCCCGGCAAGTATCTGTGTCAACCGGTAGGAGAGAGCACCGTGTCTCCTCTCCAGCCACTCGTCCATGACCGGTCTGACTCCCTCCCCTTCCACAGACAATATTGCCACAGGTTTATTATTACAAAATTTATTATTATTACATATTTTTAGGTTCTTTCAACTTTAATTGCGTATTTAATTAGGTTATTGCAGTAAATATTATTATCTAACCTGAACGTAATAGTGGTAATAGTAAGTTGTGTCACAAGGGATTATTAAATAATAATATGAATATATGACTATGTCGAAAAGTATTGTGGAACCCGGACGCTGCTTGACTCTTGACAGACAGACTGTGATTTTTCAAAGGGCCTGTTTTCCCATGACGGCAGCGTGACGTGAGCAATTCACGCACGCCCCCCCTTAGAAGCGGGATCACACCCGAAACCCCCCAAAGACGCGGGATAGCACCCAAACCACCCCTGGGACATCCTACCGAGGGCTTCCCCGGGGCTCCCAACCACAGGCTGTTGGACGTGACGTGAGGTTTTTTAGTCGGTAGGATCCGGCATAACATCCATGAGGATTTTTCCTCACGTTAAACAAAAAAAGAAAAAAAAAAGCATATTTATTTTAAGACGAAGATTTATTTTTGAAAATGTTCTGATATTTACAATTTGGAGCGACATTATTTATTTAAAGATTCGGTTAGATCATAATTTTCTTTAGCAATTGCTGAAATTATGTATGCAACAAAATATTTAAAGTAAGTACTTCTAAATATGTGTAAGACTTAGATTCATACTAGTTTCATTTACATATTATTTGCATAATTTAAGTGAAAACTGTAATTACTACAATAATTTATATAACTACTAGAAAAGGCACGCGGCTGTACTTACCTAAAATTTCATATTTTTCGACGAGGTTCTTGGTCTGGAGATCATCAGAAGACGACTATAAACAAGAAGCCTTGAGACGGTCTCACCCGACTGCCCCTCTCCAAAACGTTTAATGTGAAAGTTCAATCCGATTGACGTTGTCATTTTTGTTTTATTTCAAACTTTGAACAGATGATCCACGTGACCTAGTGACGTAGTTTAATGCAACAGAGATACAGTCTCGCCATAAGCCCCTCTGCCATCTATTTTATAGAGAGGGGCTAAAATTTGTTAGATTCTTGACACTAATTACTTTAAATGATGCGGCAATGGACTTTACCTACAAGTTTATACGATACCTTGGTTAATAATGATGGTAGCGAAACTATTAATTCCACTAAGTATAGAACAGACTACTAATACACATAATGTGGCAATCACTGATTCACAAAATTGTGTAAGCTGGATTACCAATATTTTATAACGTACCTATTTAATTTCTTCTGGACTCTTCAAAGTTTTTATTAGCTAATGAAATATTCCACGTTATATTTTCAATATTGTCATGAACGAGTGGCTGGAGAGGAGCCACGGTGCTCTCTCCTACCGGTTGTCACAGATACTTACCGGGCACGGGAGCTTCGGTAAGTATCTGTGGCGAATACACCGGGAAACCATGACTGAGTGCCAGCGCTGCGAGAATTGCAGCGAGGACACAGCGCTCTACACATTGGCGTGGGCGCAACAGCGCCAGGTCTTCTTGGCAGGTCTGAACGTGGACACTCTCTCGCTGGAGACCATGGTGCGAACCTGGATCTCCAGCGGGATTAAGTGGGACTGCGCTGCCTCTTTCTGCGAGCAGGTCATGCTCGTGAAAGAGTCGGCGGGTAGAGAACGGGAGAGAACTTTCCCACCTGGGCTCCGAAAACGACGGCGGAGGCGCCGCCGACGTGTCTTCGCCCAAGACAATCAGCCTCCATGAGCGGGGGCCTGAGGACGGCGAGAGGGCTGCCCACAGTCCTTACAGAAGCAGGCCCTAGATGACAGCGTGACGTGAGAGATTCACACACGCCCCCCTAAGAAGCGGAATATCACTCAAAAAACCCCCCAAAGACGCGGCTTAGCACCCGAACCCCCCTAGATGAGGCCGCAGTGGTAGCCGTAGGTGTGTTGGGAGTCCTGGGGTATTCTTCCGAGGGCTTACCCGGGGCTTCCAACCGTAGGCTGTTAGGCAGGATACGTGAGGTTTTTAGTCGGTTACGTTAAAAAAAATCAATATTATTCTTGAGACAACTTATTGAGAAAAGACGCAAGTTTAAATTCGGGTGACGCTTCAAATTTTTGTGAAATTAAATTATGGTATGGCTAGCCTACGTCCTTTTTTTAAAAGCAGTACGTTATTCTTGCAAAATTTCTTTTCAAAAATGCATGTACTGCAAAAATGCATGTAATGCATGTACTAATTAATTAACTAAATTATTGATAGTAGGTAAATAATAATAAATAAATATTCACGGACATTTCACACTACGCTATCTGATCCTAAAGTAAGCTAGGAATAACCTGCTTGTGTTATGGGTATCAGACCACGGATACTTATATACTTTTTAAATACATAGGTACATATTATACATAGAAACACCCAGACTCTTGAGACAAACATTTATGGGTCACACAAATATTGGTCTCCGGTGGGAATCGAACTCACGACCTCCAGCGCCGCAGGCGGTATCACTACCGACTGCGCCACAGAGGCAGTCAAAGTAGGAATCTTATGAATTGAGGAGGAGCAATGGACCTTAGTTGCGAAGTTTTGTCTACACCTTGGTAAATAATGGTCGAAACGACACTATTAATTCCGTTGATTATTGACCGCGGACTTAATTCACAGGATGTGGCAATGACTGACTCAAATATTGTGTAAGCCGGATGTCCAATGTTTTCCAACGTGCCTATATATTTTATTTTGAGTTGTTCAAACTCAATCTTTATTGTTTTTCGAAATTTCCTTCAGATGACAAAACGAGGCAAGAATAAGATGCAGGTTCGAATGCCGAGGAAGCTTGATTTTTTTTCATACTATCATAATAATTCTGTACTATAATTTCGCTAAGTATGGACCACAGACTTAAACTACAGGATGTAGCAATCACTGATTCACATATTGTGTAAGTCGGATGTCCAATATTTTGTAATGTACCTACATGTCTTTTCTTCAGTGCTCTTCAAACTTTTATTATCTAATGAAATATTCCATCTTATTTTTTCTGTATAATTTCTTGAGTCAATGTATCAAAAGGCGCAAGTTCAAATCCTGGTGAAGCAATTTTTTTTCTAAATTAATTTCAGGTATGATTTATTAATTACCTATCTTGTGAAAAGCAGTTTGTAGAGTTTTTCAGAAAGAATGTTTGTAAGATTTAAACTATGCCGAATTGAGTGACACTATTTCATTGAACATAGTAGACAATAATGAAATACCTATTGTACCTTATGTTTTACTTATTATTTCTAGAGACAACGTATTGGGATGAATTCAGTTAAAAAAGACGCAATTTTGAATATTTTGTGCAAATTAAAGTATGGTATGGCTAGCATACGTCCGTTTCTAAAAAGAAATAATATGCTTAAAGCAAATTTTTCTGCAAAGAAGCATGTATATATCTTATCTAAGATTTAAGCGATGGATACCTCTATCCATCGCTTAAATCTTGTCGCTTAAATCAAGAAAGAGCAATAGACCTTAGCTATGAAGTTTTGCTTAAGCCTTTTCACTAAGTAAGTATAGACCACATACCCCCAAAGACGCAGGATAACACACGAACCGCCCCGGCGAGGCCGCAGTGGTAGCCGTTGGACTTTTGGGAGTCCTGGGACATCCTTCCGAGGGCTTATCCGGGGCTCCTAAACATAGGCTGTTGGACGTTACGTGAGGTGTTTTAGTCGGTAGGAGTCCCGGCATAGCATTCGTGATGGAACGTTAAAAAAAAAAGTATAGACCACAAACTTAAATCACAGGATGTGGCAATCACTGACTCACATATTGTGTAAGTCGGATGTCCAATATTTTCTAACGCGTACTCTAATGGTTTTGTGAAGTATTTTGACATAAATAAGGATAAGCGCTAATAGCCATACTGACTCAGTGTTCGACGAAAACGATACGAAACGATCAATGCGCAAACTTTCTACGCTATAGCTGATCCTCAGATGGGTCACTACTTTGTGCCATTTCCATTTGCCAGGATCTCCGCGTGTGTCACATCCTGTGAATATTTGTTAGATTTGGACTGGCAAAAATGTCCCACAATAATAATTTATTTATTGTCAAAGTAGATTGTCACCTGACTCTGGAGCAAGGTGACAATTCACTTTGAATGTTAAATGTCAAAATGAATTGCCGCCTTATTATTAAACAAAAAAAACCGGCCAAAGTCGGACACTCGCATGGAGGGTTCCGTACCAACAACGGAAAAAAATACGTTTATTGTATGGGAGCCCCCGTTAATTAATATATTTTTTTAAAACTTGCCGTTTTCAAAAATATCAAAAAAACCTCATTTTTTGACCTGTGACCCCGAATAACTTTTGTTTTGGATCGATGGGGATTTCCAATTTTATTTGTAATGGTTAACCTCAGCACTCCACCAATATTTCGTACTCCGGGAATGTTTGTTATTTCAAATGTCTGACCGGAGATTATGCTTTCCGAGAATCAGGGGCTCAATTCTGATATTTCAATTGTGCCAGCACAGATTTCGCAATAAGCATACCTATTGCTAACACGTCACAGATTTGTCATCGTAGCTCAATAGAAAGAAGCCACGAAAACTGTCAAATACTGCTCGTTCGCTCTAACTTTGCCGCTCGGCTCCATAATAAAGTCGAATTTTTAATTAGACGAAGGAAATTGACAGCAATTAATGTCACTTCTTCTTATAATGTTGCGTATTTTCTATGACGAAGTGACATTAGCTACTGTCAAATTACTTCGTCTAATTAACAATTCGGGTATACGCCTCTACGCCAGCGGCAAAGTTAGAGCGAACGGGTAGTAGTTACGATTGAAATTCTGTGCTTAAACAATAAAATTGAAATAGTAGGCCTCCCCTTAGAGCAACTCGAACTATCTGTAAAGGCGCACGTTACTCTGTGGGCCTGGAATGTCAAAATAAGAAAAAAAGAAAAGAAAAGATTTTTTTATGATTCTTGCGAGGCCGCATCTGCGTTTTACCGCGGCTGTTTCTAATCTCAAATTGTCAAACCTCGACTTGATTTCATTGATTTTGACAGTTTTATGACATTTTGAGGTTAGAAACCGCCGCAGTTAAACGCAAGTGCGGCCTCTCAGTAACACTATATGTATAACTGTTAACGGGATATTTACCATGTACTGTTTCATCGAGTTTCCGATATTTCGGCACTGTTGCAAGCGCCGGGATCACGGATGAAATGATACAGTATCTACGTGGTAAATATCCCGTTAACAGTTATAAGTGTTTAGTAATGACCATGTTAGTTTAAAATCATATATTCTAGTCCTTATTTTATCCTGAATTTTTTTCAATAATCTTAATCGTTTTCACGAATAGGTAAGTGCCTGCAAGGTCTACTGTTCAAACAGAGTCATTGACAGTAAGTGTTTAGTTTAGAAAATGTAACCTGTAACTGCACCCTGTTAATATTTTACACAAATTTCTTCCTTTAAAATCTCTTTTTAATGTAAATTGTGAAAAATACGTTAGTACTCATTTTGACGTAAAAGCGAAGTAAAGTTTTAAATGTCGTCAGGCCTTAATTTGCTAATTATGTCTGAGTTAGCCACTGTTATATAAAAAATATAGAACTGTCACTAAAAATATTTATTATAATGTGATCAACATTGTTAATTTATCAAAACGAGAAATCAAGCTGCTGAGATTCGACAGTAATAACATATAAAAGTTTAAAAAACTAAAAAACACGCTTTTAGCACGCACTAAAAATTACTAAATGTCATTATTTTTTTCGTATCCCATTTAGCGAACCCTTTCATTTAATACCCATATCATGGGGGTGCATTTCAAATAGCCAATCCGCCATCTTGGATGTCCGCCATGTTGGATTTAAGTCACGTGACTATTTTTTTCGTATTCCTGACAGCAAACCCTTTCATTTAATACCCATATCATGGAAGTGCATTTCAAATAGCCTGTCCGCCATCTTGGACGTCCGCCAAATTGGATTTAAGTCACGTGACTATATTTTTTGTATTCCTGACAGCAAACCCTTTCATTCGATACCCATATCATGGGGGTGGATTTCAAACAGCCAGTCCGCCATTTTGGGGAGGCCGCCATATTGGATTTGTAATGACGTTTTTAAGCTAGTCATGTATTGTCATTCAGTCAGAACTCAGAGCGTGTGTAAAATTTCAGCCTGATCGCAGGACGGGAAGTTGGTCAAATTAACATTCCAAGATTTTCTTACATACATAGTTACAAGTGAAGCTAATATAAGCGTGTTAAAATAATAAAGTAAATAGCTTTAAACACTTCTTATATACACTTTAACTGTGTCAAATTTTATATCCATCCGTTTGCGCAATTCTCTCGTGTACAGAGTTTGGCCGCGTCACGTGCAAATTTATAGACACTGGTAATTTTTTGTCGTAAATTGCAGATTTTGATACTTAGCGCAAAATAAATGACATTTATTGAGAAAAATAAATAATCATTTCAAAGTAAATTTAGCGTTGAGAAACAGTTTATAACAGAAAGACGTTTAAAATAAAGTGTGTAGTAGAATTAAGACTGTAGATGGTGTGTGGATGTATACTTAAACTAAATCAACCTTCAACATGTTTAGTTTAGTACTCCTTACATACGCACATTTATTTTTTTTTATTTATTTCATGTCATACTATGAACTATACTGTGGTTTTCCCAAACGACTAAGATATCAAAAGTATCTGCAATGCATGCGTCACACCTTGGGTGTTGCAAACGCCTGTATTAATAACTTTTCATCAAGTAGGCTGTCGAAGTAAAAACAGATTTTACAGAAGAAAGAAACAGATTTTTAACCTTCGTGTTTTCTTTACAATACTCTTGACGCATGTCCGTCCGTCTGCCTAGTAGTTTGTTAATATAATATAGGTATGTTACCATCAAACATCCTTAGTATTTGAAATTGAGACCTAAAATAAATCAATATTTTATTTCTTAGGTATAAAGGTTTCAAAAAGGGACAGTTTGTCTTTGGGTCTTTTATCTTTTCCATTTATTTATGTATATATTATACTTACTATACTTTTGTTTTTGTATATACATTCTGTATAATATTATATATAATATTTTTATACATAAATGTGTGTATATAGTGTCACAAAATTAATTCTAAGAATTGTATAACAACTCTTATTATAAAGTTGTATCAATAGCTCCTTTGGCAAAAAAGAAATGTCATATTTTATTGAACGATACAATCTTCGTTTTTTTAAATAATGTGCATAATATTCCCAATTTCTTTTTTATAATATTTGATTTGCCAAAATGGCGCAGTCCGACTGATGGAAAGCTTTGGCAAGCTTGCATGCAGCATGGCTTTTTGACAATTTCTGAAACATTCTTGTGACACTTTATACTATAATCTTCGTTTATAAATATGTACCTGTATCTTTTGTAACATAATATGAATTTTAATAGTCATTGTTCTTATTCATTATTTTTAATTTGCTTTTCTTTTCTACCTAGTAAACGGCACTTTAGATGATTGAATGTTGTTTAAAACATTTATTATTTAATGGTTAATTTATTACATGTAATATTGAATGTAATTATTTTTAAATTAAATAAAATTGCTTGTCATTTTAGTTTTGACATGATAATTATCGCAAGTTATATCAATTTATATACTATTTATTGACTTAATACTACTATGATTTAGCTAAGTATATTTTACATAATTATTTTTCTTTTTTTATATATTTAAAATATTTTTTAATAAATTAAATCGCTATCAAAAATTAAAGTGTTCTAAAGTGTTCGTTTACTGTCACCCAATCTATTACTTAACTCTCAGAATAAATACCTTCACTAGTTTAAACATTCACCGTTTCCGAAATGACGTTCTTTTTTTAATTCGTACAGATGCCAACGAACCACATCGAGCTCGGTACGACACAGATTATAAAGTTAAAAGAAAAAAGCACACATTAGAGAAACCTATGTTCATACAAACGAATACTAGAAATCCATCGAAAAGAGCAGATTTCTATGAATTTCCTAACGTAACGAACCGACTGGCTGATCTGCCGAAATTTAAACCCATTTCCGATGAACAGATGTTAAAAATAAATGAGATATTAGACAGTTTACCACCAAGACTGCCGAAAAGAAAGGGAAGAGTTTTGACGCCGCCAGCAACAGGAATAAACGATATTATAACAACAGAGCCTCCTAAATCTGACGATAGACAGGATGGGAAGCGTTGTCCACAAGGAGGGACGTGTGAATTTTTTTTCTACTGTTGGATGGTGGGAGGCCTCCTCGAAGGCTCTTGTGGCGGCGTTCTAAAAGGTTGCTGTCATAGAGTGGCGAAAGCTGGAATTTTGGGAGTTCAGGATTCGAACAGCATTGATTATGGAAATGAAGGCCTGAGCTATGGACCCGTGGTGAATGACGAAAGTAAGTTACAGTGATACACCGAAGCGTAATGTTGTGGAATCTCTATATAATTTTGCACCGCTTTTTATTCAGCACTTTACTCACAAACTTTTCTGGTGGTATAATAGCTGAGTAACTGGATCTGCAATCACTAAGCAGCTAGTCTAAGCTAGTATACCATAGCAGTAAACTCTCTACATAAGCAAATAATATGCTTACGTGGTAGAGTTCAAAAATATTTTCCTATTATTTTTGTTCATGCACAAAATTTATACATCATACATATATACACCGCAAAACTATTTTATTCCTAGTGTATATATTTATGTATAAGTATATATTGATATTGTTTTTTATATGTTTTTCAATTTATTTTCATCACAACGATACGTTTCGGTGTGTATCACATCATTCCATACAGCTCATCAATCGCCAGTTAAAAGTACTAACAGCTCAGATGTGGTCGTTCGGCAAGACATAGCTAGACTATAGCAACTTTTTTGTACAATTTCGGATCCGGTCACAGCATCAGGTATTGAAATGTGTATATAATTTACTTGTACATTTTTATATAAATTATTACTCTAAATCTTGCCTCTACCCTAACTATGTCTTGCTTTCTCACATCTATGTCAACATTGTATATATATATAAACATTTATATATATATTTCATGTACACTAATACACTAATACAAATTTGCATACATAAATGCTTGTCTTTTAAATTTGTGTGTTTATTTTTAGTTTTTGGTGGTCACAGGTAAGTTCTTTTTTATATTGTATTTATAATTTTATGTACAGGTTTTATTATTGTGTGTATGTATATAGATACATTTATATATAATAATAGGAACATAATCAGAATAGTCCATCGAGTTATTTTGTACTTATATAGTCGACGAACCAAATTTACTTTATTAATTTGTGCGGCATATTTTTTAATAATAGGACCTAAATACACAAGATTTGCAGACAGAGTAAGTATACAATGTGATCTAAAAAAATAGTTAATATAATATTGATTGCCATTTGCTGAATACCGTTAAAATTGAGCTGAGTGTTCAAATACGATTTTTTTTTATTTTATAAGTTCAAATTCAAATTGAATCGTTTATTTGCGTCGAATATGGTTACAGAGATGGTATCTAGAAAAATGCAGAGTATGCTGTACCTACAGGTACAGCATACTCTGCTCCTTAGGGCGGGCAAAAATTATAGACACACTAATAATAATAATAAGAATTTACGTTCATATTTTAGGTATTTTGTCACCCAGATATATTATATAAATATATTTTAGAAGCTCTCGTAGCCTCGCTAACGTAGTGTTCTATAAAAACGATAATCTTATGCTATAGCTGGCCCTCCTGAAGCGAATCACTGTTTTGGGGAATTTATACGCTCACATTTCACCATTTGTGTTTTGTTACTTGTAATAGGTTGTGAGCCTATTACCGTGTTGAAATGGACTACAGACAAATATACATAAACAAAAAAATGTTTCATATATGATCCAGTTTATATGCACATAGTATATGAGTATAGAGCAACGCGACCAGCACGAGGGGAGTAGATATAGCATGTTGGCTCTATACATAATATTCTGTCTGTCATATGTTGAGGGAAATCGTATTCATTTACACGACTATTTCAAACAAATACATGGTTATATATATTTCTTATACCATTTGGAGTACGCTTTGACAGAAGGGGAAGTCTCAGCAAGGCGCCTTCCTACGATAAAAGTATTTAAAAAAAAAGTGTTCAAATACCCGCATCCCATGGTACCTTATTCTTGAAATATAAAGTAAGCAGTGTGTTATTCCAGAGATCTATCCCTGTGCCAAATTTTGGCAATATTCGTTCAGCCGTTAGAGCGTGAAAGAGTAACAAAGATCCATACTTATAAACTTTCGCATATATAAGGATAGAGCACCAAGTTAAATAATAATACACTTAGGTATATTAATAATAATTGTTCTACTCTTGATACATAAAAAACAAGTTCTTGGCCTCAATGACGTCACTCATAAAAAAAAGCAGAACACGCGATACACATCTTGGCTCAACATACAACTCTACAGCTGACTGTTAAATAATAACTTTCTCTTAGCGCCGGCGCATACAGTCACTCAAACATGCAGATAATTTTTTGTTATGACCGCGATATTATTTGACATTCAAGACTTGTTTTGTCTTGTGTATGTACAGACGGTGACGCGAGTGTTAACATGTTAATTTTATGACTTCACGTGATGTTATTAAGCGGATAAATTGTAATGAAAGGGGTAAGAGAGGTAAGAAGTAGGGGGTTATGGTGGTGTCCCGGGACATCCTTCCGGTCCCGAGCCATCCTTCCGAGGGCTTACCCGGGGCTCCCAACCACAGGCTGTTGGGCGTTACGTGAGGTCTTTTATTGAGGATTTTACGTCACGTAAAAAAGGGGGGTTATGGTGGTGATGTTATATTGATTTAGAAGTAATGTATTAAATGACAGCTATACCATTGCAGTATAGTTACTAACGAAATAGGACTTCTCTAACTAGACAATTGGACTATTAGTTACAAACATACATATTGTTATAGTTTTACCTTTACCTGCAAAGGATCAGTCAGAAGAATTGTATTATACCATATTTCATTGCACGTATTTAGTCCCACGTAAAAGGCGTTATAGACCAGGGTAGATAATTTTAGAAACGAATAAAATTAGTAGTAGAATGAAACCAAAACCAAAATAACAACAAAAAAATAAAATAAAAAAATGGGGGTTTTCTCGATTTCTGACAAACTACAAGTCCTGTCTAAAAAGTTGAATGACAAAATTGTAGGTAATAAAAAATCTACAACTTTTGTGTTTTCACTTTCTTGCCGTGACCTCAAAAATGTACAATGAAATAATGTTAATAATTAATAAATTAAAAATACTTACATTAAATTAAAATAATCTTATAACTACTGAAATGATCCGGAACGAGAGTCACCCGTTCGTCTCTGTGAGCCTATGTATGACCTATCTCTCTAACAAACTCCTAGGTCTCCTTGCCCTAACTTCCCAGAATCTCCACCGCTACGGTCACGAAGAGGTTCCAACTCGCTATATATTTTATGCCTCTTTAGCTACAGCAAGATTTTGTTTTTTTTATTTTTATCTTTAACAAAATATTTCTGTTTTTTCATGAAATTTGGTGAATACTTTTCTTTTTATGTTCCAAATACACTGTAATTTTTATGATTAAAAAAAAATCACCTTAGGTTGACTTAATGTCACAAAAGCATCCGAATTTTCAATCTAAATATCACCGGCCATAACATCAGACTTTTTTAAAAAATTGCATAGGTACATCACAATGATAAATTTTCTCAAAAAAAAACTGCAAATTAACTCCAATTCAAACTTTTCTTTTTTAATTTACGTAGAATTTAGAGCTAAGTATTTATTAATATTTACTCTCAAATAACTCAAAAAATGCAAGGTTCTATGTTATATTGATAAAAAAAATTGACTAATTTAAGTGTAAATATTAAAAAAAAAGGGGGGGGGGGGTCTCTCAAGCAAAGACACGTTTGTAGATGGAAATGCACCAAATTGTTCACCCATAGCACAAAATGACTGACGCAGTGATCGGTCCTAGAACACTGAGCACTAATATAGCCCCGGGGCTATCCTTCCGAGATCGTACCCGGGCGATGGTAGGGACTGTCTGGTATTAGCCGGTAGGAGTCCGGAATAACATCCATGAGTATGAGGATTTTGAGGCGTATAAAAAAAGGTTAAAGTGTACATTTTGTTATATGTTTTTTATAGGGAACTTGGACTGTTTGTGCTCAATATTATCACCATACTTCATACGGCTCTTGTGTTTGAAATACCCATAATAATTTACATGAATGGGCTTTGAAAATCCCCACGCATGATATACCAGTCTCGCCCTAGGATCTATTGCAGACTTTGGCTACCACCACAGCGTCGCAACGCGTAAGAGTTAGGGTGTTATCCCGCTTTTAAGGGCGTTAGGCGTTCGTGAAACTCTCATGTTACTGTAAGGACCTATGGAACCGGATGTTATGCCGGACTCCTACAGCGAAAAACTACACGTTCTTTATCTACTGCCTACGGTTGGGAAACGAAGGCCCTATAATAGACACAGTCGTTTATGATGGTGTCACCAAAATGACTAAAAGATGGTTTTTTGTCACGCAAAACTTCATTTACGTACCATTTTAAGCGCGTTATTGGACGTAAAAAGTGCTATAATCTTGTATTTCAACATAAAATAACGCGATACTTGCGGTTTCGCAACTAATTTGCACTTTTACATAATAACGAATATTTTGTTTGCTTAAATTACAAAGTTAATTTGCATTTTAATCCTTTTAATTTGTACGTGACTTTTCTCTTTGCGTGTGTGAAAAATATTGCATCGTGTTTGTACAAAAAAAATGTGTTTACAGATTTTTTTCTGTACAGTCATAGTGAAAAGTATTTATCTATTCTTAATTTATAAATTCAATCAATCAAATCAGCTTACTACGTTCCACTGTTGGATGTAGATAATCCCATTCTTTGATGAGGATATTTGGCCTTATTGTACCACATGGACCAGACGGGTTGGTACATGGGTTTGTTTGCAATTTTCCTTATTTTTCACCATTACCTCGTCTCAGGTAAGGCTGGCTCGAGCTCAGAAAACCTCTACAAAAACGTAAATACGATATTTCGAAAGACCCCACACTCTATACTTACCTTGGAAATACTTATTACAAAGTTGAAAAACCCAGTTACAAAAACGAAGAGTCTATTTTGTAAGACATGTAGATTTTGGGAATAGCTGTATTTCTTAATAATGACATTTAAAGTTATGAATCATAGCCACTAACCAATGATATTTTTGTAAAACCGTTTCGTAAATAATGTTTCGCTTACATACATGGTCAGATTTCCCGAACATTTTTCCGCACTGAACTCTGGTTCGAAAAGTTGCCGTCATCCTACCTAGTAGGTAGTAGCCGTCACAGAAATTTCATCAGAATTGGTTCAGTATTTCACGCGTGCTACCGTAACAGACGGAGATACTTTCGGATCTCTCTATTAGTAGAGATAGTGATTGAAGAAATTGACAATTATTGTTAGAGGTTTTTTTTTACGTGAGGGAAAATCCTCATGGATGCTATGCCGGACTCCTACCGACTAAAAAACCTCACCCAACAGCCTATGGTTGGTAGCCCCGGGTTAGCCCTCGGAAGGATGTTTCAGGACTCCCAACAGCCTAGGGGGTGGTTCGGGTGCTATCCCGCGTCTTTGGGGGATTTCTCACCGTCCTCAGGCCCCCGGTCATGGAGGCTGATAGTCCTCGGCGAAGACACGCGACTGCGGAACTCGGGTGGGAGAGTTCTCTCCCGTTCCCGCCCCGCCGCCTGTTTCACGAGCATGATCTGCTCGCAGAAAGAGGCGGTGTTAGATGTATCCTTTTTAATTACCATTTTTTTTAAACCACTAAGATGGCAGTCAAGCATTCGGCCCACTAGGACATTTTACATTTTTTATACCTTTGTCCTCAGAGAGGTCAAGGTAGAGATGGTCTTAGCAGCAGGGTCATAGTTAGGGTGTGACATGTTCCTACCTAAGCTCCTCCTTAGGCAAAGTTTAACAAGAAAGTTCCCACCAGATTGCCCCTCTCTTACATGTTTATTGTGAATGTGAAAGTTCAATCCGATTGACGTTGTCATTTTTGTTTAATTTCGAACTTTGAACAGATGATCCACGTGACCTAGTGACGTAGTTTAAAGCGACAGAGTCACAGGCTACAGACAAAGTCTCGACATAAGCCCCTCTGCACTCTGTTTAATAGAGAGGGGCTGAAACAATGGGCTGTCATCGCTAGGCTTAGAGACTAATTTGGATTAGGGTTACAGGGATTTATATTCGAAAGTTCCTCAGTCAAACATAGTCAAACATCTTACTAATATTATAAATGTGAAAGTTTGTAAGTGTGGATGTTTGTTACTCTTTCACGCTTGAACGACTAAACGAATCTGGCTGAAATTTATAGGTATAGGGATACATTATAGTCTGGAGTAACACATAGGCTACTTTTTATCCCGGGAATAAGTTCCCACGGGACGCAGGAACGGGAACAAATTTTCCGCGGGCGAAGCTGCGGGCATCAGCTAGTACATACATATAGAGTCACGTCTTTATCCCCGAAGAGGTCGACAGAGTCCTCCAAATTTGGCCACTTCGTACGGGCGGTCCCAAATTAGGCATTTAAACTCCATCATAGATAAATCAAAAACGCACTCAAAAATATAATTGTAAAACATTATTTCCGAACTAAATCAAAATACCTATGATATAATATTTGGAACATCGATTCGGGCAAATCGATTAACCGTAACTGCCGTAACCGTATCGAATGCTAGAGATGTAACCCAGTATTGTAGTTACGTCTCTATTGGTCGGTTACGTAACCACTAGAGTAGGTAGTCCATTCGTGTTAATTGGTGTTCACGAATATTTTGTATGAAAAACTTCCTTCCGAACTCGATAATATTACTGGCCTTATTTTTGAAAACTAGAATAAAACCTGACTAATATTATAAATGCGAAAGTTTTTGAGTATCGATGTGTGGATGTTTGTTACTCTTTCACGCTTTAATGGCTGAACGGATTTGGCTGAAATTTGGTACATGAATAGATTATGGTTTCGAATAGCACATAAGCTATTTCGTACCTCTGGGAATAAGTTCCCTGGGATGCAAGAACGGGAACAAAATTACATGAGCGGTGAGTCCGAGATTGCATCAATAAGAATTTTAACACGTGAAAGGAAGTTGGAGGCCTTATAAGCAGAATTACTGCTTTATTATCAGACATTTTAAACCAGGATGTTTATATCATCTGGATTCTGGACAGGTCCCTTATTTAATATTTTAAGTAATTAGTATGCTGACTTTTTCATAATATTAAATACTAGATGACTCTCGCGGCTTCGCCCGCGTGAAATTCGGTCCGCTTCCCGTGGGAACATTTTCCCGGGATGAAAAGTAACCTATGTGTTATTTTAGACTGTAAACTATGCCTGTACCAAATTTCAGCCCAATCCGTTTAGCCGTTCGAGCGTGATTGAGTAACAAACATCCAAACATCTTCACAAACTTTCACATTTATAATATTAGTAGGATTAGTAGGATAAAGTGAAAAAAGACAATTTGGCCCATGCGGGGTTTGAACCGATCCTTTGCCTAAACCAGGGCAATGCTCTAACCAATTGAGCTAAAGGGACCGTAATGAATCAAGTTGAAATTTTTCACCTTATTGTAACCGCCATTTTTTAGGGTTTCGTAGCCAAATGGCAAAAACGGAACCCTTATAGATTCGTCATGTCTGTCTGTCCGTCCGTGTGTCACAGCCATTTTTCTCCGAAACTATAAGGCATATGCTATTGAAAATTGGTAACTAGATGTATTCTGTGAACCGCATTAAGATTCTTATATACAACTAGAAAAAAAGTAGTTTTGACTAAAGGAAAGCATAAGCTTCTGGATTATTTTAAAAGACAGGTAGCAATGTCGCTACATTATTTTATAGATATGTTAGCCAAAAATCTGGCTATACCTGCTCCTTTTGAGCAAAAAATTGACATTGATATTAGAACCCTGGATAGCTGTTTATATCCAAGTAATTTAAATTAGTATATAAGACAAAAGAGCAACGTTCTTGCACTAAACTTGACACAATGTATAAATCAAGGAATGTTAAATCTAGCCATTTAGTTCTACAACAGCCACATCAAAATTTTATATCTGATTGCTCTCAGGCCGTTGAATCTATTAATCTTAAATATAATACTTTAAACCTGGTGCACCAAAATGTTGAAGGCCTGATTGGTGGAAAAGAATTGGAATTGGAATTGTACATGGACTTGAATGGCATTGATATTTTTTGTGTAACAGAACATTGGTTAAGGCCTTATCAAGTCATGTTCAATTTCAAAAATCACCGGGTTGCTAGCTCGTTCTGTAGAATAAAATATAAACGGGGAGGCTCTTTAATTATTATTAATAAGTCAATAAAGTGTAAAGAACGTAAAGACATAGTAGACCTCTCTGTTGAACGAGTTATTGAGATAGCCAGTATAGAGTTTGAGCGGTTCATTGTACTAAGCGTATACAGTCCCCCGGATGCTCCATATGCACAGTTCGAAGAGAAACTTGAAGAAGCATTGTTTAAATGCCAAAGTACAAAAAAAACCGTCCTATTTTGTGGGGACTGCAATGTAGACATTTTAGAAACTGCACGGGAACCTTTACAGAGAGAGAAAATGTTAAATTTGTTCAAGTCATTTGGTTTGTATAATATATTTTTGGAACCTACTCGTATAACTGCAACTAGTGCTACTTGTATTGATAATATTTTTACTAATATAAATCCCATTAAAAAATGTATAGTGGACCCTGTAAAATCAGATCATCGTGGCCAGTCTGTTTCTTATCTGAGAAATAGTAGGGAAACTAAGAAGATTATTAGTTTTGTCCCAGTTAACACACATCGCTTGGAAACTTTTAGAAGAAACTTAGTCAAGAAAATAACAGAATTGCCTGATTACATTAGCGTAGAAGAATCCTACTCTGATTTATTTAATTTGATACATACTGTGTTTGGGAAAATCTTTACCCCGAAAACATTATCAATCGGAGGCAGTTCTGCTTTCAGTGACTGGGCTACACCCGGAATTTATAAAAGTCGCCATAAACTATATGAACTGTATTCTGAAAAATCATATAATTTCAACCCAGAGTTTCAGGAATATGTTAAGAAATACTCAAAGATATTTAAGCAAGCCTGTACCTTAGCCAAGTCTAATTTCATTAGAAATAAAATTTATGATTCTGCGAATGTAATTAAAACTACTTGGAACATTATCAATGCGGAATGTGGTAGGTGTACAACGAATGAAAGAAAGTTTCATTTAAATATAAACAATCGCCACGTATCGGGGGATTTGGAAGTGGCGACCGAGTTTGAAAAATTTTTCAGTAATATTCCAATAGAGATAACTGACACTCTCCAGTCGTCTTCCACCTCCGCCGAGCTATTATTAGCAGAATCTGTAGCTGCCTGTGAAGGCGCGTTCGAATTCACCGTTGTCAACTGCAACGACATCATAAAAGCTTTTAGATCTATTAATGTTAAAAAAACCGCTGACCTTTGGGGGTTATCAGTAAAATCCATATCAAGTATTATAGATGTCATTGCCCCCCACTTGGCAACTGTGTTTAACGATTGCGTCTCTAGTGGTGTATTTCCTGATTTGATGAAACACAGTAAAGTTATACCACTGTTCAAGGCTGGCACCGCTTCAGATCCGGGTAATTTCAGACCTATCTCGGTGTTGCCGACCTTGAGCAAGGTATTTGAAAAATTGATACTAGAGCAGATGCTGATCTATTTTAACAGTCACAAATTATTTCATGAGAAACAATTTGGCTTCACTAAAGGACGTTCGACTACCGATGCTGGTGTAGAGTTATTAAAATGTATTTATGACGCCTGGGAGGATAAACAAGATGCAATTGGTGTGTTTTGTGATCTGTCTAAGGCATTTGATTGCGTCCAACATAAAACATTAATCAGGAAATTACACCATTATGGTATAAGAAGCAAGGCTCTCGACCTTCTGACTTCATATTTGAACAATAGAATTCAGCGGGTCGATGTTAATGGTACACGCTCAGAGGGATCTTTAGTTACTATGGGCGTCCCGCAGGGTTCAATACTCGGACCATTTTTATTCCTTATATATTTTAATGACCTACCCTTTTACGTGGGGGACAACAACAGGATTGTTTTGTTTGCAGATGACACTTCTTTGATTTTCAAAGTTAAAAGACAAATAGATAACTATGACGATGTCAACAACGCAATCTTGAAAGTGGTTCATTGGTTTAACACTAACAATCTTAAACTAAATGATAGTAAAACTAAATGTATTAAATTTACCTTGCCTAATGTTGCACAGTCAGAAACCAATGTTCAACTTAATGGTCGAGAGTTGGAACTTGTGGAACAAACCACATTCCTAGGGTTAACGGTTGATGCTGGTTTACAATGGGGTCCACATATTGTAAAACTAGCTAGTAGATTAAGTTCAGCAGCATTTGCTGTACAAAAAATAAGGCACTTGACTGATGTAGATACGGCTAGAATAGTTTATTTCAGTTACTTTCACAGTATAATGTCTTATGGTATTCTACTGTGGGGCAATGCTGCAGATATAAATAAAATTTTTATTTTACAAAATCGGGCCATAAGAGCTATATATAGACTAGGTCCAAGGGTCTCTCTGCGCGAAAAATTCAAAGAGGTTAATATTCTTACTGTAGCATCACAATATATTTTTGAAAACCTTATGTATGTACAAAGAAATCTACATAGTTTCGCTAAGTTAAGTGATAGACACAATGTCAACACTAGAAATAAAAATAACCTTGCTGTTTTTCATAGCAGATTGCACAAAACCAGCAATTCTTTCATGGGTAACTGTATACGCTTTTACAACAGGCTTCCAGACGAAATTAAAAGTATGTCCCTTAATAAGTTTAAAAGATCTGTTAAAAGTAAATTGAACTGCAGGGGCTACTATACAATCAATGATTATTTGTTGGATAAGGAAGCCTGGAAATGACCTGCTCTGCTGGATTCTCAAAAAAATTGTTAAAATGCCTAGTTTTTAGATTCTTTAAAATTGTAAATAGAGCAAAAAAAAGAACAACCCGCTGAGTTTCTTGCCAGTTCTTCTCAGGTGGGTCGCGTTGTGAACTGGTGGTAGAGTTTTTGTTTTGTATTCTGGACGTTTTGCAAGCGCATCTGTATAATGCCTATGTGAAATAAATATATTTTTGATTTTGATTTTTTTGAGTAAATTTTGGGGGTCCCCATACTCAGAACTGAAACTCAAATTTTCATCAAACCAATACGTGTGGGGTATTTATAGATAGGTCTTCAAAAATGCTATTGAGGTTTTTAACATCATTTTTTTCTAAAATGAATAGTTTGCGCAAGAGACACTTCTAAAGTGGAAAAATGTGTGTCCCCCCCCCCTCTAACTTCTAAACTAAGAGAATGATAAATCTAAAAAAAATATATGATGTACCTTGCCATAAAAACTACCAACGAAAATTGTTTCGAACGAGATAGAGCCGGTAGTTTTTTGTTAATTCGTCATAAACCGCAATTTTCGGTTAGAAAAATCACTACTACTGCGAACGTGTTAAAACATCAATCAAAGTTACAACGAACTATAAGAACTTTTATATTATGTTACTTGCTGCTACGAAACCCTTCATGGGCGAGTCCAACTCGCACTTGGCCGGTTTATTTTAAATTAATATGCCCCTTATTTTACGTCTTGAAATCTTTCATGGATCTGTCCCTTATGCCGTCAACCACACGTGCCCTGCCACTGGCTACGATCATGAGCCCCGGGTAAGTCCTCAAAAGAATGTCCCAGTATTCTCGACAGGCTTTGGCTACTAACATACATATCATCACGCCTGTTTCCCATTGGGGTAGGCAGAGACTATGGCTTTCCACTTGCTACGATCCTGGCATACCACTTTCGCTTCTTCTACTTTCATAAGTGCTTTCATGCACGCTCGCCGGTTAAGGGTACTCTTGACCTGGTCTTTTTCCAACAGGTCATCAATTTGATTACCATGCGTACGCCGAGGGTGACCCCTACCAGCGAAAAGGGTTACAAAGTTTATATGGGACCACAGGATTCCTTGGTCGGATCTTCTTCAAATTTTGCATAAATTATCTTTAAAAGAATTGATGGAAGATGTATTTCGTATTTTATTGAAATTCATTCCACAACATGGCTAAAAGGGGGTAAAAATAGTTTTCTTCGGAGGGATTTGATTCGAAGTTGTTAACAATACTTCTTAGTGATGAGAGGACTCTTTGGCTACTAACGCACCGCTGAAACTAAGGGTTTGAGTACTATCTTGCGTTTTGGGGGTTATTTCGGGTGCTATCCTGCTTCTTTAGGCGTGAAGCTTGTAAGGGTAGACCAACCGATCGATCGTCGATCGACGGCATCGATCGATGGCAGAATAGTTTAGTCGACGTCGATCGATAATTTCTATTACACCAATCAATCGATCGTCGATCGACGGCGTCGATCGATGGCAGAATGATTTAGTCGACGTCGATCGATAATTTCTGCATACCAATATAGTCCACTGATGTCATCAAACGGTAATGGATCGATTGGTTGGTCGAACAGTATCCGTCGATCAATTAAAGCTATTACACCAGTCGATCGACATCGATCGACGATCAATCAATTGGTCTAATAACACCCTAAGGACGATTCGATGTCGATGGATATGCCCCTTGCAATCTTCCGGAAACAGTACGATCGCGCGAAGATAATATTTCAATCACAAAACTAAAAAAGTACGGATATAATGCCGATTTAAAGGAGGTTACGCATTGAAATATCGGCGCAATTTATGTGTGCATGTGCTTAAAAAAAGTTTATGTATCATTTTCACGCTATGTGTAATTTTTAGTATTAACGAGTGCAGTTCTTGTAAGACAAGTTATTACTTAATACGAAATGCGAGTGGAATTTACGCATCAAAGGTTCCGTACGAAAAATCGACCAAAATGTTAATTACTAGCGGACGTCACGCGGTTTCACCCGCTTAGATCCCGTTCCCGTGGGAATACGGGAATAAAATATAGCCTATGCTCACCGCAAGGAGTGTAACTTTCCAACAGTGAAGGAATTTTTCAAATCGGTCCAGTAGTTACGGAGCCTATTCGTTACAAACAAACAAACAAACAAAAAAACAAATTTTTCCTCTTTAAAATATTAGTAGATATAGATTATATTTGAGCCCCTCTTAAAGATCTATTTTAAGTAGGTACTTGATATCATTATTTATATTCGATTCAGAAATACGCCTACATCAATCGGACGTATAAATTTTAGTGAAATCCTTTCATCACACAATACTTCGAAATTTATAGCTAAGAACTATCACGATAACATTGGCTTTCAAACATAAAATTATTTAATTTGGGGCATTTGTTCGCCAGTTATGATTCCTCAGACAGACAGGCACAGCTTGAAAGTTATAACACCCTGAGTTCTATCGAGGGCTAACAAAGTGAAATCGAGACCCTCCGATAGATTCACATAAACATACATACATACATATGGTCACGCCTTTATCCCCGAAGGGGTAGGCAGAGGCATATTATATGCCCACATTTCACCTTTTTTATAATTTGTCCCACGTAATAGGTGGTGAGCCGTATTGCCGTGTTTAAATGGACAGGCGCAGGTTGTGACTGCCTGCTGTTGAAATAAAGTCTTAAACTTGACTTAACGACTGCCATTTTACTAGCAACCGGGACCAACGGCTTAACGTGCCTTCCGAAGCACGGAAACGCTCAAATAAATGTCACAAAGTGATCACATGGATGGTCACCCATCCAAGGACCGGCCATAGTGAAAGTTGCTTACTGCAGTGATCGTTTACAGAACACTGAGTTCGCGGGGCCACGAGCGCTTCACATAAACATAGAGTAGATAATCCACCTGCCAGATAGACCGACGGCCTAGAAAAGGTCGCAGGCTGGAACTAGATGCGTAATGCTCAGGACCGTGTTTTGGCGTAAATTGGGAGAGGTCTAGGTCCAGCAGTGGACTGTTAGCACAAATAAGATAATACAGATGGAAACCTACATACTAAATTTGCTGAGGCTACGCACACATAGACACCGCTGACATAGTTCACAGACACGAGGTCAAAGATTTTCATAGTAGTTTTCGATACTGATTTGCGTGCGAGTGTGCGTCGCAAGATTTGAAAAAATAGTATATACCTACATGGGATTGCGTTCTGTAACTTAGTATTTTGTGGTTATAGCAAAGATTAGATGATATTATTACATACAGATAGGCAAAAGGCAAATTCCTGCCTCACTGACCAAGCCTCCCCACCTCCTCCAGTCCTGCTTCACAGTTGTCATTATAACTTTTGCTTAGCCTTTTTTTTTGTTTAACGTGAGGGAAAATCCATCATGGATGTTATAATGCCGGACTCCTACCGACTAAAAAACCACACGTAAAGCCTAACAGCCTATAGTTGGGAGCCCCGGGTAAGCCCTCAAAAGGATGTCCCACGACTTCCAACAGACCCACGGCTGCCACTGCGGCCTCGCCCAGGGGGTGGTTCGGGTGCTATCCCGCGTCTTTGGGGGGTTTTGGGTGTGATCCCGATTCTAAGGGGTTCGTTCGGTTCGTTCGTGCGTGGGTTGCTTCTGTAAGGACGGTGAGCCGCCCTCTCACCGTCCTCAGGCCCCCGGTAATGGTGGCCGATAGTCCTCGGCGAAGACACGTCGGCGTCGCCCAAGCCGCCGACTGCGGAACTCGGGTGGGAGAGTTCTCTCCCGTTCCCGCCCCGCCGCCTCTTGCACATGCATGACCTGCTCGCACAAAGAGGCGGCGTAGTCCCACTTACTCCCGCTGGAGATCATGGCTCGCACCATGGTCTCGAGTGAGAGAGCGTCCACGTCCAGACCCACTACGAGGACCTGGCGCTGTTACATTTGCTTAGCCTTATTGGTCACACACACATTCCAGCTCTGTACTACCCGTTCGCTCTAACTTTGCCGCTGGCGTAGAGGCGTATGACCGAATTGTTAAGTAGACGAAGTAAATTGACAGTAGCTAATGTCACTTCGTCATAGAAAATACGCAACATTGTATGAAGAAGTGACATTAGTTGCTGTCAATTTACTTCGTCTAATTAAAAATTCGACTTTAGTATGGAGCCCAGCGGCAAAGTTAGAGCGAACGAGCAGTACGAACATAGCGTGTTTTTATAATAGGTAAGAGAATTGAAAACGAATCATTTGTAAAGAGTTTCCACCCTGTGTTTATAGACTGATTTGATTGAATAAATTCACATTATATTCGTGTGACACTCAATCGATTTCAATCATATAATATACCTACTTTCAGATCTGTAATGTCGTACAAACAGACGTTTGTAAGTTGCAGCAAATGTAGTGAAAGGCAAAGAACTGCGGAAAGCACGCGTCATCGGACGTGATTACTGCATTCAGAATATGTTGTGGTCCAATTTAAAGGGTATCGCGATTACAGCGGTGACATATATACAGTGTGGAATTTAAAGACTGTAGTTGGAGGTAAAGTACCCTTAATATTGATAATGGCAAGTTTTGCTGAAAGGAAACATTACTTTATTTTCAAAAGTAAGTAAAACTGCGTTTAAAGATTTTTGAAAAATCACCTGCTTGAGCGAGGAATCGAACCTGGGATATGTGAAAAAAAAACCATTCTGTATTTTATGATACCAACCGAAAGAGACTTTAATAGGGAACAATTTCTTTAAAGCAACATAGTATCTTAAATTAAATGAAGACCAAGTAAAATATGTTTTAATTGTTAAGCCTAACTACTATCTAAAGAAAAAATAACAGTCTAATTGAGAATCTCCTCTTTAGTTTTGAAGTTGGTTAAAAAAAGTAGCAGGTTCTCAATTAGACTGTTTTTTTTTCTTTAGATAGTAAGTAAGCTTTACCATAAAAACATATTTTACTTGATCTTCCTTTAATTTAAGATACTATGTTTTTAAAAAGAAATTGTTCCTTATAACACGATTTTCGTCAAAACTCAAGTGCACTTAAATGCACATTTCTATATACCACTGAGGTTGCTAGCAAGTACACGACCCATCTGATCAAAACTGGTCACTGCCTACCCCTTCGGGGATAAAGGCGTAATTATATTAAGGGCTTTTGTATTGGAGCCCCTATTAAATGTTATAAAAATTGATTGTAATGGCGGGAATAGAAATACATCGTTTATCAAAATTCAGTTGTTTAGCTATCACGGTTCCTAAGACACAAACAAACGGACGAACAGCGCAGTCTCAGTATAGGCTCTGGGCTCCCTTTTTACCCTTTGAGTACGGAACCCTAAGGGCACCTTCAAATTAGAGGCGCGAGGATGCGCCGCAGTGGCGCCACAGTGGTGCGCTAGACGCGCCACCACTAGTTTTCATACAATTTTTAGAAGCGCAGTTGCGGCGCGTCAGTGGCGCTGCAACGGCGCTTCTAAATATTTTATGAAAACTGGTGGTGGCGCCACTGCGGCGCTTCCTCGCGCCTCTAATATGAAGGTGCCCTAATAGTAAAAGATTTATATCGACTTGTTAAAAGTCGTCTAGCTTGTCTGACATAGTTTTTTTTGTTTATTAGGTACTTATTTCTATTTTCGTGGTATACTGTTAGTGATTTATTAACTTTCGTTTTAGTTTGCATAATAAACTGTTGACCTGGTTTTAATATGTTTTGTATATACTAATTGATTACATCAGATTTTCTAGTAAATCGTTAATCTTATTTATTGGAGCTTTAGTGATTTTTCTGTATAATTTAGATTAAATCTGTGACTGAGTGAAATACCAATGCAATGTCGAAGGACTCATTTAACAAATCCTACTTCCTACTAATATTATAAATGTAAAACTTTGTGAAGATGTTTGGATGTTTAGATGTTTGGATGTTTGTAACTCAATCACGTTCTAACGGCAGAACGAATCGGGCTGAAATTTGGTACAGGAATAGATTATAGTCTTGAAAAACATATAGGCTACTCTTTATCCCGGGAACATCTTCCCACGGGAAGCGGAAACGGGAACCAATTTTAATGCGGGCGAAGCCGCGAGCATCATCTAGTTTATAATAAAAGGCAGATTCATTGACAATGCTTAAGAAATATTAGTTTATTTGTAAAGTTGGCATAATGACTGATAGTACCTACATAACGGATCTATTTAAATTTAGTTATTATTATTCTGAAAAATTTAGTTTAAACACGAACTTTGAGGACAAGGCGTGAAAAAAACGTAGGTCCTTAAACACCACTTATTGCAGCTGAAGTAACAAATTGTTTGAAAAGCAAACAATTTGTTAAATAAATGTCATATAGTCAGGCCTTTACCCAGAAAGGGTAGGCAGAGGCATAGTATACTCTCACATTTCACCATAATAGTTTTCCCCGACGTAATAGTTGGTGAGCCTATCGTCGTGTTAAAATGGACAGGCGCTGGTTTCACGACACTTTGTTGAAAATTTTCAACCCGCCCATAAATCCTGCAGTGACAACCGGGACCAACGACTTAAAATGTGCCTTCCGAAGCACGGAAACGCTCGCAAATGAACGTCTGAACTATTTTTCTCTTTTCGGTTCAATTTATATCTTAGACCATACACCAAATCTGCCGGTGCGCGATCGACCGCCACTTCCGGAGAGTCTAATCAAGGCCAGACTACTTCCGGATGATTATCCGAGTCTACCTTATTATTAGTCTTATGGAATACCGGATTGTCGTAAATATCAGCTATAGACTTGATATGATATTAATGGCAGTGTATGGGTATCAAATTATGGAGTAATAGACAGTTATAACTAAAGGTACCGGGGCTATATGCCTCAGCATTTCCTTGCCTTCAGGGTCTCAATTCCGTAATTTAATAGTGTCGTAAGCGACTTTAAGGGGTCCCGACACGATCAATTGGCAATTGTCAAGCACGTAAAATATCATGTGTACATATACGTCGATGCACACACACATTCAAAGAAATCACGCACACTGAAGCAACTTCCATTCATATTTAACGTGATTGACAATTGCAAGGCATGATCATGTCGGGAGCCCATTAAATTCACTGCTTTTCTATAAGAAGTATTAAACTTAATTATTAAGAAAACTAAAAACCTGACTGCAAAGTAAATATTAACCTAGAAAGCAAAAAAACAAGCTCTACATTTTTTGTGACTTTCTATAGCTACTTACTGCAGTCGGGATCGGGAACAAGCTATTTCAAGAGAGTGGTGGTTTACAAAATTGCTAAATGTTCACATAGCTTGTTCCCGCCTACAGTAAATAGCCAAAGAAAGGCACAAAAGAAATGTAGAGCTTGTTTTTTGCTTTTCAGCTGTATTTATATTTCGCTTTGCAGTCGGGTTTTTTGTTTTCTTAATGATTAAGTTTATTTCATACATTTTAGTTATCATAACATTGTGAACCGACATCATGATAGCGACTTTGAAATGAAAATTAAATTTCTTTTAGAATAATAATACTAAGTTTCTTTATGACTTTTTTTGGTTTCTTTGCGGCCAAATAATTTTGGCGCCAAAATTCCGCCAATTTGATTTCCTAGATTTTTTTTATATCTGGTGTCACTCACACAATTACGACTAAGTTCAAATGACACTTTGCATGTTAAAATCCGTCAAGCCGTTCAGGCTGTAGAGCGTGTAAGAAAAAATTAAGTCTTTCATTTTGGCGCCAAAACTCCGCCATTTTGATTTTTGACAATTTTTTATGTACCTACCTGATGTCACTCACACAATCATGACGATTCAAATGACACCTCGCATGTCAAAATCCGTCAAGCCGTTCAGGCTGTAGAGCGTGCCAAAGAAATGGACATACATAGATACATTGTCTCAAAAAACATTACCCATGTAGAAATATAATACAAAATTTTTATTTACCTATTTTGAAGCGCTCGTGGCCCCGCGGACTCAGTGTTCTGTAAACGATCACTGCAGTAAGCAACTTTCACTATGGCCGGTTCATGGATGGGTGACCATCCATGTGATCACTTTGTGACATTTATTTGAGCGTTTCCGTGCTTCGGAAGGCACTTTAAGCCGTTGGTCCCGGTTGCCAGTAAAATGGCAGTCGTTAAGTTAAGTTGTGGACTTTATTTCAACAGCAGGCAGTCACAACCTGCGCCTGACCATTTGAACACGGCACCTATTACGTGGGACAAATTGTACAAAGGTGAAATGTGGGCATTTAATATGCCTCTGCCTACCCCTTCGGGGATAAAGGCGTGACCATATGTATGTATGTATGTATGTATGTATGTATGTATGTATGTATGTATGTATGTATTTATGTATGTATGTATGTATTTTGGACTAGATGGCGGTGGGTTATAATAATTACATTTACAGTCCCATATTTATTAAACTTTCTAGGGTCGGCAGTGCAATTATAACACCTTTGATGTTTTAAACTTCCATGTAAGGTAGGTATAAAATAGGTGGTGAGCCTATTGCCGTGTTGAAATGGACGGGTATTTGTCGCGACGACCCGCAGTAGAAATTTTTCAAGCCGCCCTTAAGCTCTTCAACTTGGTTCAACGATTGTCATTTTATTGACAACAGGGTTTTTCATTTCGAGTTTTCCTTCTCTACGCAATGGATCGTTTTGCGATTGTTCCTTTAGTCACCTCTTACGACATTGCCATACGAGGCTCCGTCGCCACACGAAGTGCTACAAAAATAGGTACTTATTTTTATACAGCACCAGATCCTAATCTTGTTAGAATAAGTTTAGACCGTGAACTTTCTAAATCGTCTGCATATTCCGAATAGAATTACGACACATACAACATGTTAGTTAACGCTATTGTTTATAACACAATAGAATAGCTTAGCTGTTGTAAAAATAACGAAAGTGAATGAATTATTAGTTCCATATTATGTTGTCCAAACAGCCCAAGACTGCAGCATGACGGGAAAGTTTCACGCACGCCGCGCCGCACGCCCTATGAAATCTATTTGAGGCCGGGGGTAGGCCGTACGACTTTGACTATACAAAACACGCGTCCTTCAGACTAGAAAATGTAGCATTTTATAGCTTATTTTAGTTGTAACAAGCTTATACTTATACTTATTCAAAATCGAAGAAAACCAATTTATAGGTGTATAGTTTCTTCATATGTTGGCATATTTATTTCTTTCGCGTCGATAAAATTTGAAAATGCATTAATCTAAAAATTTGGGTGTGATTCTATGATCGTTTTACACATTATGTATAATAAATACACAATTTACAACAAAACCATATTTTGACACACATCTTGTAGATTAACAATTTTTTTTTTTTTTGGGCTATAATATTCCGTCTACTTATGCAGACAAAAAACGCTTTCATTTGCACCTCTTTTTCGTCATTTTCTAAACCAGTCCCCTTAAGGGGACAACACGCAGACAACTCCCAAAGACGCGGGAAAGTACCTGAACCCCCAAGGTGATGCCGCAATGGTAGACAAGGTCTGTTGGGAATCCTGGTACATCCTCCCGAGGCCTTTCTCGGGCCTCCCGATCGTAAGCAGTGAGCTTAGTCGGCAAAAGAGTGGCGCCTCTGGCGTTGCTGACGTACATAGGCTGCAGTGACCACCGGTCCTTCTGTTGGGCCTTATGATTGTCTGCCACCTTAGTGGTACAAAAAAATAGACCGGCATAGCATCCTAGAGGGATTTCTACATGTCATGTTCATAAAAAAAGTCCAAAACTGAAAATATACTCGTAATTTGTATTTTTCTTTATTCGCCGGTACCAAAATTTTTTAACATAGCATCCATGTAGGATTTAAAAATCCTACATGGAAGCTACGCCAGACTCCTACCGACTAAAAATCACACGTATTCTACCTAACAGGCTACGGTTGGGAGCCCCGGGTAAGCCCTCGAATGGAGATGTCCCTAGAACTTCCAACAGACCTTTTTTTTAAGTGTGGAAATCCTACATGGATATGCTCGCAAATAAATGCCAATTGTCATGTAGTGGTCACCCATCCAAGGACCGGCCATCGTAAAAATGTTGCTTATTGCAGTGATAGTTAACAGAACACTGAGTCCGCGGGGCCATTTTATCTTATTGGTACTACATAGTACGCAATATGATCAAAGCGGTACTCATCAAATATTACGAGTTATTTTTATTGCTGTGCGCAACACTATTATCTTTTACTGTTATAAACTTACGCAGCTTACGTAAAAGAATGCCACAATACATTTTATAGACAATCATAAAACTATATTCACGTATTAAGGCGTGCGTTCGCAACATACTTTTATTTGTTTATCGGCTTCGACGACGCTTTGAGAGACGATTCGAATTAACGCTACGTTGGTGTCTAAGAAGGCAAGGGTGGCTGTGCATAGGGGTGTGCTTATCCCTACACTTATGTATGGCAGTGAAAGTAAGGTGTGGCAGAAGAAGCATGAAAGTAATGTTAATGCAGTGGAAATGAGAAGTCTGCGAAGTATAGCTGGAGTGAAACTGATGGACAAAGAAAGGAATAGCGTGATTAGAAAAGAATGTGGTATAACTGAAGATGTAGTGACAAAGATAGAAAAAGGGATGCTTAGATGGTTTGGACATGTTGAAAGGATGGATAAAAAAAGACTGACTAAACAGATCTAAAAGGCGGGAATGAATGGGCAAGCTGGTAGAGGTCACCCTCGGTGTACGCATGGTAACCAAATTGATGACCTGCTGGAAAAAGGCCAGGTCAAGAGTACCCTTAACCGGCGAGCGTGTATGAAAGCACTTATAAAAGTAGCACAAGCGAAAGTGGTATACCAGGATCGTACGTTATGGTCTCCTACGACACAGTAGGCAGCGTGTACGTCACGACATACGCCACGGCACTATGCTTACTATAGAAATGTACGGTTTTTTAACGTAAGGGAAAGTCCTTCGTGGATGCTATACCGGAATCCTACCGAAAAAAAAACTTCAGCTATCATACCCAACAGCCTACGGTTGGGAGCCCCGGGTAAACCCTCGGAAGGATACCCCAGGAGGAGTCCTGGGGTCCAAGGTCTGTTGGAAGCAACAGACCTACGGCTACCACTGCGGCCTCGCCTAAGGGGCTTCGGATGCTTCTGGTGTCATCCCGCTTCTTAGGGGGGTGTGTCAGAGTGCTTTGCCGAGTTTTTGCGAGTTAGAATACATTAAAATGCAGTAAAACACTCAGACTCTCAAATGGAACACAAAAATGTTTCTTCTCGGTGTGCATCCAACCCGCTACCTCAGCGCAATCGCGTTTTACGACCTCTTGACCAACGAGGCAGTCTCTTTATAAGACCTCGACCCTGCAGAAACCTTGTAAGATCCCTTTTGAAAAACTCCATACTGTAGACATTCTGGAAACCCTATTCAGAAATCCACAATTCTGGCGTCTCTGTCACGCTTCTGGTTTTTTCTAATATATCATCTTATACTCTTCTCTTTCGCCGGCCTTCCAATATTTTGGTACTCTTTTCTCCTAAGTCTTCTAATTCATGTGCTTCATTAACTTTAAAAAAATCTCCGCACAAAAAGAAAGAACAAGTTTGTATAAGTAACAAAGATTTTTCAACAGGTCCACTTCCTACAATCAAAAACCTTGTACTTAACCCAGTTAACTGACCACGGAACTGAATCGCACCTAAAAAGACACCACAACAGCAGTCATTACGTCTGCCGTAACACACTTTCTACATGACATAACTTCACTATGGGTTACTTAATTTATGTTCCTAGGCTGAGCACGTATATAAACAGCATTATGTGTGTTAAGTTAATACTAATATGCTTGATAAACAGCTGTTTAAGTAGGGCTGTGTAAGAAAGTGTGTCGTTGTATGAGTAATTGTAGTCTTGGAAATACCTGTCGGAAGCTTGCTGGAAAACGTAAATCTGTGTGCATTTCTATGCTGGACTCCTACCGACTAAACCCACAAGGTACCCCTTTGCTTACTCTATAGTCGGAAGTTCCGGGTACGCCGTCGGAAGGATGACGCCAGGGTCCCTGACGCAGACTTTGTCCATTGTAGCAGACTCTCTCTGAGGGTTTGGGTTTTATTCCATTTCTTGGGGTTTCTACAGATGTGGCCAGCTCAGTGCTATTTTAATGTACGATGATTGTGTGATTCGAATTGCAAGCATTCTGTAAACGATCATTACGTCATGCATCTTATGGATCACACACGGGCAGACACAGAGGGGCAGAGTAGTGTGGCCGCGTTGCTGTCATGCATGCCCGGCGATCCATTTTTGACTGTTTTTTAGCACGAGTCAAAGGAGCGGCAATGCGAACGAGGGTACAACGCTATGAAGAGCGCGAGTAGGGAGGTGTGTGTCTCTGTTAGGAATCCTTGGGTCATCGGGGCTCCCAACCGTAGGCATTTGGTAGGAAATGGGGGATTTTTAGTCGGTAGGCGTCCGGCATAGCATCCATGTAGGATTTTTCTCACGTTAACCAAAAAAAGGGAGTGCGTGGCTGGTAGAGCAATATTTGCGCCAACGCGAGGATCATTGCAAGTGGCATAGTGTCACTGAATGGTTAGGATATGGTCAGTTTTAAAACAAGAAGCATTGAGACGGTCTCATCCGACTGCCCCTCTCTAAAACATTTATTTTGAAAGTGAAAGTTCATTCCCGATTGTCGTTGTCATTTTTGTTTTATTTCAAACTTTGAACAGATGATCCACGTGACCTAGTGACGTAGTTTAATGCAACAGAGTCACAGACTACAGACAAAAGTCTCGCCATAAGCCCCTCTGCAATCTATTATACAGAGAGGGGCTAACAGGATATCGTTTTGGAAAAAGATAGGTAAGACCTTGATACAGGCACTAGTAACCTTAACTCTTATCAGCGGGCGACTTGAATATCATCAACAACTGGCGCCATTAATCATAAGTAAAATTGGTACATCTCGATGCTTTCCTTTGTCCAGTCGCAGAGATTTAATCCCTGACCTATTCTATGAATAGGCGAGGTCAGGCGGAACATTATGGAGACTTAATGGGTAGTAAAGAAAAGAAAGAAAAACAATTTATTTCTGCCAGCTGCAGTTCCAAAAGCGAACATCAACAAAATAATATAAAAGTAACAACAATACATATAAACAGTAAATAGTACTGTGTAGTCGAACCTTCTTAGAGCCAGGAGTCCTTTATGAAGTCTCCCTGCTACCGACGCAAATGGCGAAGTGCGTAAACGCAGTTCACCTCAAAAAATCTATGCAGGAGTGCCCACAGAACGGTACATTTTTTTGACATGACGTCTTAAAATTCGATGGAGCCGGCTGACGAAAAAAACATGACGTATGCGACGTTACCTCGCTCTGAGGCGTTCCATTTAAAACTGAGTTGTCACGTTCAACTATCGTCAGTAAACCGACTTTACAGACAACCGTTTTTTTTTGTAAAGCAATATTATCGACGTATTTCAACTGAAATTCAGCTCTCGTGGAAACGAAACCAGTATTATGTAGAATTAATTATACTCATTACTTAACTCGTTTGTTCTATGTTTTGTCCCCATCTCAAAAGTGTCCGTCTAAAGAAGTTTTAACTTCTAAAAGATGTTCTTTATGTTGGTGTATGTGTTAAAACTACTGTACCTTTAACCTATTTAGTTACTTCATAAGGCTGCAATGTTCGACCTTGACAAATCCTAAGGCAATTCGAACGATTCCAGCGTACGCTTTTGCCGGATTTCATTTGATTCTAATACATTATAAATCTGAGGGGGTTTCTGAGGGAAAATATTGTTCTAAAGACCTATATCTATTTTATGACAAGTTTTTATGAGGGAAAACTCATTTATTTACATAAAAAAGCACATTACTTGTTAGGATTTTTGCAATATTTCTCATTTTTCGAGAGCGATTTCGATCGATCAGAAATTCCTAATCGTGTTTTGATACGTTAAAAAGCAAGAGTATCTAATAAATCACAATAATATAGTTTTATCAGATCAAATCAAAGAATATTTCCTAGTATAAAGTTCATCCCAAGAGGAGTCTCTTTCGAACATACAAGCCTTAATCTACGAGTATTAAATAGGACTACAGATGTAAGTAGATATATATATATATGTTACATAAGGGATCTGAATATGTTCAGTTAGTATTACTCAACACACAAACAAACAGACGCACTTTGAATTGTAATACATCTGAAGTGGGACACTGCACATTGTTTATATATTCTGCACATACCGTCTTCACAAAGTCCTTGAACATATACCTGTATATATTATTAATTAAGTAGTGTGTATAATGTTATATAATAGCACATAATATTATGGTAATTAGCTTAGGATATTGCGATTTAATTATTTTTATTAGGACATCCTCACACCACGGTATCTAGTCTAAAATATGCTAATATAAGTATGTGCTATTGTTTCTAGACAACTAATAAATATACTTAAATAATATAGAAAATACAAAGTTACATACAAATAACTCTTTTTTTTTACGTGAGGGAAAATCCTCATGGATGTTATGCCTGACTCCTATCGACTAAAAAACCTCACGTAACGCCCAACAGCCTATGGTTGTGAGCCCCGGGTAAGCCCTCGGAAAGATTTCCATGAAAATAACCCATACTTATTTGTTCCGATATGTATTAGAACTCCCGACCTCAGCACTTCAGGCTATATGACTGAAGTGCTCAGGTCATGGGAACTTACCACTACATCATCGGTGCAGCCAACAAAAAGAGCTATTACTAAAACATTTTTGTGTCCGGGCAGTGGCGTAAATTGGTAGAGACCTATGTCCAGTAGTAGACTGCTATATACTCATTTGTTGAGAACACTCCACGTTTGAAAATAAGTGTAATAATATTAATAGTTTAAAAAACTAAAAAAACACGCTTTTTCGTATTCCTGACAGCAAACCCTTTCATTCGAAACCCATATCATGGGGGTGGATTTACAACAGCCAGTCCGCCATTTTGGGGAGGCCGCCATATTGGATTTGTAATGACGTTTTTTAGCTAGTCATGTATTGTCATCAGAACTCAGAGCGTGCGCAAAATTTCAGCTTGATCAAAGGACGGGAAGTGGGTCAAATTGACATTCCAAGATTTTCTTACATACATAGTTACAAGTGAAGCTAATAAAAGCCTGTTAAAAAGGGTTTACCACTGGTGACCGAAATTCATTTAATAAATATTTTTAAGTCAACTGTTTTAGACCAAACGTTCATTCGATCAGTAGTAAAAATACCAAATGTTTGCTCGATAAAAACTCTTTTGGTCAATTGTTCATTCGATCAGTAGTAGAATGGCCTAATGTTTTATCAGTCACACGTCAAATGATCAAAATAATTAGTATTAAAGCTAACGGGATATTTACCATGTACAATTGAGTATGTTCGATATTTCGGCGCTGTTGCAAGCACCATGATCACGAAGGAACTGAAGTATAGGCGGTTGAAAGCGAAAGTCTCAGCACATATATCGATCTACCCTCCTTCGCCTTCAAAATAATGTAGTTTTGAATCGGTAAATCCGCTTTTAGGGTTTCATACCCAGAGGGTAAGAACGTAACTTAGCCATCTCATGAACCTTGGCCATCCTTCTGTCTGGCCGTCACGAAGCTGTATCTCAGGAACCGTGATAGCAAGAGAGCTGAATTTTTTTACTCGAAAACTATGTATTTTACCACCCTGAGGGCCTAAAAAGGCAACATTGCATGTTTTATAATATGAAACGTAAAATGATGGGTATGCTTTGTATGTTAAGTATGTCAAATTATATGAATTGTATGTTTCATATTATGAAACATAGAATGTTGCCTTTTTAGGCCCGCTGGTCGACAGCGTGACGTGAGGGATTCACTTACGCCCCCCCAAGCAGCGGGAAAACACCCGAACAAGCCCCAAAGACGCGGGATAGCACCCGAACCCCCATTAGGGTGAGGCTGCAGTGGTTGCCAAGGACTGTTGGGAATCCTGGGGGTCATCCTTCCGAGGGCTTACCCGGGGCTCCCAACCGTATGCGGTGGTAGAGAACGTGTTGGTTTTAGTCGGTAAGAGTTCGGCATAACATCCATGACGGGAATTCCACATGTAAAAAGAAGTGTGTGCGTGTAACCTTTACGCGCGATTGAAGTAAAACTTCTTTGCCATTGACGGCATCAAATGTTATATTAATATCATTCATTCGAATTCTGAATATTTAAAATTCAAATAGTAAGCGTTACTTACGTCACAAAAAAACTGAGTTTACACCCTAGTCGCGCCTAAAGAAGTTTCACTTAAAAATAGCGTGATGCAGGATTAGTATTATCAATAAAATGTGGCCACATTACTTAGGCCCCTTTTCAAGAAATCCATACGTCTCTATTAGGAATTTTTAAATGTTTAATCACTGTCTGCAAAACTCAAACCTGACTGATAGACCTTTGTCTCTTTTTATGGATGGAAATCTCCACGAACACCATGCTGGGCTCAAACCAACTAAAATCACACACGTTTTCTATATGGACAAGTATATCTGTCTATCGTTTAGCGATCTTGGTAACCCAGGATTCCCGGTAGACGTTGACAACCACCGCAAACTCGAGGGTTCGGGTGTGAACCCAGTTCTTTGTGCGTCAAAAGTAAAAAAGTCAAAAAATCATTTATTTCACATATTCCTAATATACAGGTGAATATTTGAAAAGGGCTTGGATGACCAAATCCTAAACTTTAAATAATAGCTAAAAATGCTCAAAGGAGTCACGAGCCCGATTTTGATATAACTTAAACCGTCATCATTAGATTTTTGTAAAATCAATAATCCTAGCTGGGAATCGAACCCATTGATTTTGGGAAAAAAAAACACAGCCTTTATTATTTACATCTTAAGATAGTGTCGCTGATAAGGATTAAATTCTGCGAAGTAATGATATTACGGCAAATTTAAGGAAAGTTTGGAATTTGAATAGAATTCAAATTCATATTTCATGTAAGTACCTATGACCAAAATTTTGTATCGTAATTTGTTTCGTTCGAAATCCCAGAATGGATCGTAACTATTCCGTGTTTTTAATCATGCTCAGAATAATTCTTTGGAGAATATTTTAAACGGAATCAATAATATTGAATGCAGTACGATCCTTGAGGTCATGAATCCAGCTAATTAATCCAATTAATCAAATCCAATCAATCAGTTAACGTAAGAAAAATAAATTGTATTTTGTTAAAGATGAGCACTTTCCTTTAGTTTGCAGTATGTAATTACTTTCCCGAAATAAGATCCTTAATAGCAACACTATCGTGTGATGTAATAATATAGGATGTGTTTTTTTTCCCAAAATCAATGGGTTCGATTTCCAGCTAGGATTATTGATTTTTCAAAAATCTAATGATGATGTTTTAAATTTAATCAAAATCGGGCTCGAGACTCCTTTGCGCATTTTTCGCTATTCCTTATAGTTTCGGATTTGACCATGCAATCCCTTTTGAAAAATTCATCCTGTATAGGCCCTTGCGACACGTCCATGAATACAAATCAAAGTTATACCACCAGTTCAGAGTTCGCAGCCCGCTTGATAAGAACTGGAAAGAAACTTGGAGGGCTTTTTTTTGTGCTCTATTTACAATTATTTAAACTCAACATCACAAACTATTGAGAATGCAGTAGAGCCAGCAGATCATTTCCAGACTTCCTTGTCAGGCAAATAATCGTCAATTTTATAGTAGACCTTGCAGCGGATTGGTTGGGGTGACGGGCGTGATACTGAACGCAAACTATGATAGACCAGCGCCGGTTTTGAAATCAACCTGAAAGGCGAAGAAAAATCAATATGTCATCGTTTTGGATTGAGGGCGAACGATACTGATATTACAGTCGGACTTACAACGCGGATGTTATGTAAGAAGATATTGTGTAACACAGATACATATTTGTTGAGATTGTGTCCTTATTATATTACTAGCCGATGACCACGACTTCGCCCGCGAATGTCGGTTATGGTGACCAAAAGAATAAATATCACACGGAAATCTAAAGTCCGCCCGACGCCAAATAGACTATTACTTTGATGTAGATCTCAGGACTCGTGAGGTCTGATGAATTAAAATTTGAACACGGACAACTTCAGTTCATGATCTAAAAATGCTCTAGGCTAGAAACGCGATTACTGATAAAGTCATGAAATTTTAAGCTAGATGTCATAAGTTTTAAGTTTTTTTTAATATAAAATATTTATAAGAAAGAATTCAGTAAAATCTTCATTTGAACTAGAGCAATTTTTTCATATTGGTCATAGTTTTTTCACAATTAATTTATTTCTTTAAAAACGCACAAAAACCGATCGCATCTCTCTCTTTCTTGCACGCTAAAATGTACATCTTCTATCCTCTTTTAACAATTTGGCGTCAGGTAGGCTCAGGGCTCTTAAGGTATGAGTCCGAACTCGAACTCGACTGCAGTCGCTGCTGTGCCGCGACCGCACCACTGGTCCCCATACATTCTGTATAGATTTGTATTAGAATACATTCCGAACTCGGCAGCAGCGTCGCGACTGCGCTCAGTACTGTCGCCTTGCCGCCGCGACAGCAATGGACTCATAACTTACCTTTACATACATACATGTACATATGGTCACGCCTTTATCCCCGAAGGGGTACGCAGAGGCACAGTATTCGCCCATATTTCACTTTACAGCTTTATGTCTCACATATTAGGTGGTTAACCTATTGCCGTTTTGTAAAAAACAGGCGCAGGTCGCCACGACCTGCAGTTGAAATTTTTCAAGCCGCCCATAAGGCCTACAACTTGGCTTACCTTGTTATCCTTTTACTGACAACCGGGTTTCATTTAGAGTTTTTCTTCTCTACGCTATGAATCTTTTGCGAAAGTGTTCCCTTAGTCGCCTCTTACGACACCCTCGGGATGTATTGGGGTGGTCACATTTTTTATTCTTACCCATCACCACACGGGGAAATCTAATCTGATAGATATATAGTTGGATAGATAGATAGATAGATAGATAGCTAGATAGATAGATAGATAGATAGATAGATAATAGTTTTTTGTCAGAATATTGTACATAAAGGTGTTACAAACATTGAAATGATCATCAATAGTCATATCATCAGATCATAATCAAAAATGATCAGTGTTGATCATTCTATTGTCATTCTTATCTGCGCCTCTACTTAACCGATTGTGATGAAACTTAGCGAAAATTTCTAAATCTATGGATGAAACAAACGTAAGATTTTAAGTCTACCCTTGTAAACCCTACGTGCCTGAAATAGACACCAGTGTCTGTGTTTGTCTATAGTCCAATCCTGCCTGATCTGGCAATAATGTAAACATGTCATGTTTTGACAATCGTTATCGAAGACAGATGAGTAGAAAATATAATATCTATGACAAATCATTGAATTTTTTACTACCCTGAGTAGGTATATTAAATGGAAATAAACAATCATAAAGAAGTTATTTGGTGTCGAAATGATTGTAAGAACACTGTATGACTCCTGGATACTGGAATATAATCAGGGTGAATACTCAAATGTGTTTGTTTACATTTTTGCGCAAAGCTATTGAAATACAGTATAGTATCTACATGATTAAAAAGTTACATAATCTCCCTAAATGCAGGTCATGACATTTGACATAACTATGACTCATTGTGTCGATTGAAATTTTCATTCACAATATAAACATGGTATATCAGATAGTTATCTGACATATTGTCAAATAATGTAAGGAATCATTGTGACTGGCATAAATATATTGACAGCTTCCAATGTCCACTGATAAGATGCTTTACCTGTCTATAAATAGATAAATTACTGTGAACCGCTTCTACCGTGAAATGTCAGTAACTAGCGGTCGTCACGCGTCTTCACCCGCGTATTTCCCGTTCCCGTGGGAATACGGGAATAGAATGTTGCCTATGATCACCGCAAAGAGTGTAGCTTTCCAACAGTGAAATTTTTTTTCAAATCGGTCCTGTAGTTCCGAAGCCTATTCGTTACAAACAAACAAACAAAAAAACGAAAAACAAAGAAACAGAAAAACAAATCTTTCCTTTTTATAATATTAGTACCTATAGATTATATTATAAGTAGCGCTATTGAAGCGCTCGTGGCCCCACGGACTCAGTGTTCTGTAAACGATCACTGCAGTAAGCAACTTTTACTATGGCCGGTCCATGGATGGGTGACCATCCATGTGATCACTTTGTGACATTTATTTGAGCGTTTCCGTGCTTCGGAAGGCACGTTAAGCCGTTGGTCCCGGTTGCCAGTAAAATGGCAGTCGTTAAGCTAAGTTGAAGGCTTTATTTCAACAGCAGGCAGTCACAACCTGCGCCTGTCCATTTTAAACACAGCAATACGGTTCACCACCTATTACGTGGGACAAATTATACAAAGGTGAAATGTGGGCATATAATATGCCTCTGCCTACCCCTTCGGGGATAAAGGCGTGACCATATGTCATGTCATATTATAAGTATAGATAGGGTTCCGTACCCAAAGAGGATGGACAGAATAATAAATAGGTACTTGAATTTTTGTTTCCTATAAATTAATGATTAAGAGGGTCTTCTACACAACCAATATGACTTTTTTTGCAGTTTTTCGGTCAGTTTTTATCATCAGCTGACTTTCTGGGTGACAAAGAGGTTGGTGATAATCGTGAACTTGAGTCTGCGGAATACCGAACTACACAGAAAATGACAGCATATCATATACTCCACTAGCTGATGCCCGTAGCTTCGCCCGCGTAAAATTTGTTCCCGTTCCCGCTTCCCGTATTTTATCCCCCTGAGGGTAGAATTTTTCAAAATTCTTTCTTGGCGGATGCCTACGTCATAACATCTACCTGCATGCCAAATTTCAGCCCGATCCGTCCAGTGGTATGGGCTGTGCGTTGATAGATCACTATGTCAGTCACTCAGTCACGTTTGAGTTATATATATTTAGATTTTAGGGCTTATTAGACTCTAGGTGAGGCCGAAGTGGTATCCGTAGGTCTGTTGGGAGTCCTGAGGTCATTCTTCCGAGGACTTACCCTGGGCTCCTAACCATAGGCTGTAAGTAAGAAATGTATGACTGTTCGTCGGTAGGAGTCATAGCAAAATATCAGAACAGCCTCAGTGTCGAAAGTTTTAAAATTTTTGGGGTTACGTACCCAAGGGGTTAAAACGGGACACGACTGAGACTCAGCTGTCCGTCTGTCTGTCTCCAGGCTATATCTCAGGACGATACCTCATCCTGAGATACAGCCACGGTTCAGATAATATTGCCGCCAAAAAAAGTACCAAAAAAAAATAAAAAAAAGTAAAAAAAAAGTAAATAAAAAAATAAATAAATAAAGTAAAGTAAATAAAAAAAGTTAAGTAATAAGTAAAGTAAATTAAATAAAAGTACCAATACTAAAATCGAAAATAAAAACGGGCCAATCGAGAGTTTGATTTATGCAAGGAGAGAGTTATAAATCCCCCCATTTTTCTGATATTAGTATTTGTTGTAATAGCGGCAACAGAAATACGTCATCTTCGAAAATTTTAGTAGCTATCACGGTTCCTAAGATACTGCCTCGTGACGGACAGACAGACAGACGGACTGCGATGTCTAATAAATAGGGTCCCGCTTTTTATCCTTTGGGTACGAAACCCTAAAAATGAGGCTTATACAAAGTAAATTTTTGGCGTTTTTGGATACAGAACCCTCTAAGAAGATTTTGAAAGTGAAATTTCTTTTTGCCCTTCTCTATAAAATAGAGTGCAGAGGGGCTTATGTCGAGACTTTGTCTGTAGTCTGTGACTCTGTCGCATTGAACTACGTTAGTCACGTGGATCATCTGTTCATAGTTTGAAATAAAACAAAAATGACAACGTCAATCGGATTGAACTTTCACAATAAACGTGTTACAGAGGGGCAGTCTGGTGAGAACGATCTCCCGGCTTTCTTGTTTTGTTTTATTCATACACATACATTCCTCAATCGTACAACATTTTCCTTCAATCATACAAATAAACTGCAACAGTAATGAGTATCAACTTGAAACTTGAACTTTCTCGTGCGGTCTACCGTTGTGGTTAGGAAGTTCAATCTCGGTGCAAGATTACATTTCCTACTGCGGTATAGCTTTGAACTATCGTTTTTACACTGTACTGGCTTTTGAAAGTGACTGCGATTATCATACGTACCTACATGTCTATATCTATACAAATCTGTACTAATATTATAAAGAGGTAAGATTTGTTTTTTTTTTGTATTTTTGTTTGTAACGAATAGGCACCGGAACTACTGGACCGATTTGAAAAATTCTTTCACTGTTGGAAAGCTACACTCTCTGTGGTGAACATAGGCTATATTTTACTCCCGTATTCCCACGGGAACGGGAACTACGCGGGCGAAACCGCTTGACCTCCGCTAGTCCTATATATCTATATTAACTAGCTCTTTTTAAACCGTACCTAAAGGGTAAGAAACGGAACCCTATTCATGAGACTTCACCGTCTGTCCCTCTGTCTGTCAGTCACGAGGTTGTATCTCAGGAACCGTGACAGCTAGAGAGCTGAAATTTTCAAAGATGATGTATTTCTGTTGCCGCTATAACAACAAATACATAAATTAGAAAAAAGGCGTTCCCATACAATAAACGTGGTTCTTTTTCCTTTTTATGATACGGAACCCTCAGTTCGTGAGTCCGACTCTTACTTGGTCGGTTTTTTTACGTGTGGAAACTCCTCATGGATGCTATTCTTACCGATTAAAACCATACTGTCTCTATGACTGCTTACTCCCGGGAGTCCCAGGTAAGCCCTCGGAAGGATGTCTTTCCGAGTTTTCTACTGCTGTTAATGGGATGGGATAGTGCTGCTCGCCGTCATTACAGAAGCAGGCGCATGACGGCAGCGTGACGTGAGAGATTCACGCACGCCCCGCCTTAGAAGCGGGAACACACCCGAAATCCCCCCAAAACACGCGGGATAGCACCCGAACCACCCCCTAGGCGAGGCCGCAGTGGCGGCCGTGGGTCTGTTGGGACATCCTTTCGAGGTATTACCCGGGACTCCCAACTATAGGCTGTTGGGCGTTACGTGAGGTTTTTTAGTCGGTAGGAGTCCGGCATAGCATCCATGATGGATTTTACCTCCCAGTAAAAATAGGGGGGGCGAGGGGTCTCATAAATTTAACCCGTGTTGTTTTGTGTGTTTGTATTGATGTCTGCGGCATCATGGCTACTAAATGGGGAGGCCAATATTCCTGCACTTTTCTTATTTCGAAAGTCGATGCGATCGGCTGGTTCTATTATTTCTTTTACGATCATCAGCTCACTCTCTGGATGATGAAGGGAATTCATTAAAATTTACAGGTTCAATTGATCTGTTAAACTGTTAATAAAGAGTGTGGCCATAGAGCAACACAGAGGGGAGGCGTTATACTGAGAATTTCCCTTCTGTCAAAGCAGACTTCCAAAATGTGCAAGCTTTTACACACACACACACATTTATAAGAAATTGCAATTATGAGTGTATTGGTTTGTGACAGCCGATTGCTCTTGTAGTGGTGTATATGAATATGATTTCCCCCGCAAAACATGACAGACAGATATGTATAGGTCAAACATGCTATGTCTTCTCCCCTTCTTGTACTAATCGTGTTGCTCTGTGAGTGTGGCCCACATACAAGACTATCACATTAGAGGTTACTATTCTATAGCCTTTTCACTTAATGATGTATTATAATAATTTTTCTCATTATGTACTATGACTGACACTTATGAATGCACCTATTACTTAACTCTACGTAAGCTGTACAAGAAAACATTTATTAAAATGTTGTAATACCTATAGCTTTTGTTTTTGGTATGAATCTGTACTAATTCTCTAAAACTTCTATATTAACGTTAAAAACAGGAAAAGTTAGGTTGTTTGTTTGTTTGCTTTGAATAGGCTGCGAAACTATTGAACCGATTTGAAAAATTCTTTAATTTTTGGAAAGCTATAGTATTCCCAGGTGTGCTATATTTTTAGGGTTCCGTAGCCAAATGGCCTTATAGATTCGTCATGTCTGTCTGTCTGTCCGTCCGTATGTCACAGCCACTTTTCTACAAAACTATAAAACCTAGGCTGTTGAAACATGTTAAGTAGATGTATTCTGTGAGAAGATTTTTATCTAAAACTAGCAAAAAAAGCAGTTAATTTTGGGGGTTCCCATACTTAGAAATGAAAATCAATTTTTTTTTATCATCAAACCCATACGTGTGGGATATCTCTATAGATATCCCACACGTATGGGTTTGATGGCTCAATATAATTTTTTTTTGTAATATAGGTAGGTACCTAAGTGCAGCGCAAGTGGACAGACTTTTGCACGAAGCTGCTAGGCGCGCATTGGCACGCCTAGCAGCTTTCTGCCCAGTTGTCTGTAAAAATTTGATAATTTTCAACCGTGCTGTCATCAGCGCGTGTGTAGCGCCTCTGGTGTTGCAAACGTCCATAAACTATGGTAACCCACCTTCCGGTAGGCCATTAACCACTTGTCTGCCACTTAAGGCTGCAATGTTCGACCTTGACAAATCCTAAGGCAATTCGAACGATTGCAGCGTACGCTTTTCCCGGATTTCATTCGATTCCAATACATTATATTACTGTTACAAAAACTGTTGTAAAATATTGTTCTAAAGACCTATATCTATTTTATGACAAGTTTTTATGAGAATTAAACCCATTTATTTAGATAAAAAAAGTACATTACTTGATAACATTTTTGCAATATTTCATTACTTGTTCTCATTTTTCGAGAGCGATTTCGATCAAACAAAGTATTCCTAATCGTGTTTTGATACGTTAAAAAGCAAGAGTATTTAATAAATTACAATAAGATAGTTTTATCAGATCAAATCGAAGAATATTTCCTAGTATAAAGTTCACCCCAAGATGAGTCTCTTTCGAACATACAAGCCTTAAGTAGGCTTTCATACAACAATCGTGATTTTTTGTTGTTTTTTGGTACGGAACCTTCCATGCGTGAATCCGAATCGTACTTGGCCGGGTTTTTTATACCATAACATAACAGATATTACGATTTGTTTATATAAGTGTGTGTAACAGTGCAAGTCATCCGGCGTAGTAATTACATGGATCGCTATACAATGGAACTTCCGAATATTAATAGGTACTTACATAGTTGCGTGTGTCTTCTTCGTGGAAGTCAGCTGTATTTATTACTAGCTGATGCCCGCAGCTTCGCCCGCGTAAAATTTGTTCCAGTGGGAACATATTCCCGGCATAAAAAGTAGCCTATGTGTTATGCCAGACTATAATGTATCTCTGTACCAAATTTCAGCCCGATCAGTTCAGCGGTTTTAGCGTGAAAGAGTAACAAACATCCACACTCACAAACTTTCACATTTATAATATTAGTAAGTTTTATCAGATCAAATCGAAAAACATTACAACACTGCAAATAGGTAAGCGATAATATTTGCCGTGTTGTAATGTTTTTTGATATTAGATACACCAGTTTTAATTTATAAAACAAAATCGGCTAAGTGCGATTGGGACTCGCGCACAGAGAGTACCGAATCAAAAACGAAAAAACCGGCCAAGTGCGAGTTGGACTCGTCCATGAAGGGTTCCGTTGCAGCAAGTAACATAATATAGAAGTTCTTATAGCTCATTGTAATTTTGATTGATGTTTTAACACGTTCGCAGTAGGGGAACTGAAGGCAAAATGGTATATTTAAGGATAAACGAGTCGTATTCAACAAAATATAGCTTTATTATCAGAAACTTTTCATAGATTATCCTTAGTAGTAATCCGTCTGCAATTCTTATTAATTAAACTTAAATCAAATCACAGAATTTGATGATATTGGATGATTTCCAAAATCTTCCAAATGGTCCGTTTTGCCTGCATGTGAAGGCAAAATGAATAACACGTTACCATTGTCTGGTCTAACCGGTTCAATATGAGTGAAATGAAAATGAAAGTGTATTGAAATTGACATGACATTAATGGCGTCAGTCAAAGAGAATAAAATATGGCGTGGTCGTGTGGTGGCGTCTCCGCGTCCGTCCGTCTCTCGGACTCGGAGGCGGAAACGACTAGAAATGTTGCCAGCCCTCTTAATAAAATTTAATTATTACTCAAAAATATTAATATATATTTTATTTATTATTTGTTTGGGATTGGCGATGTTTGTTTATTTTTGTTTTTTATTTTTACATTTTGTTGATGGCTTGCCTGTCTGTCATACCGTCGTCGTCGCGTCGCGTCCGGCCGTCTCTGAAAACCAGCGCTGGCTGCATGTTTTACATGCAGACAGCATTATGCTGAGAGGCGGCCGTTATTCCACAAAATGTATCGGGTAAACCACCCAATCGTTGGCACTCCTCCAATTATTGGCACTTTAGGTAATTTTGCCCATTTCTAACAGAAAAAGAATGCTATTTTACTTTTTAATGCATACCTACAACTACATAATGGGCAACACCGAACTGAAATAAACTAGGTTTCCCTTATTTTTCGAAATATACTCTTAACTAAAGTGCCAATAATTCATTCTAAAAGTGCCAATAATTGGGTGGTTTACCCTATGTAGGTATTTTAGTATTTTATTGGTATTTTTTTGTGTGGAATAAACAATTTTTCTTTCTTTCTTTGTCACGTCTGGCAGCTGGCAGTTTTGCCGGCACTGACCGAGAACAGGAAGGGCGCTAGTAATTAGTTGCGTTGCTCAGCAAATAGATGGCCCTAGTAGGCTTAAAATAATTTAACTGTTCCGTTTCGCCTGCTGTTCCATTTTGCCTACTGTTCCGTTTTGCCTTCAGTTCCCCTAGTAGTGATTTTTCTAACCGAAAATTGCGGTTTATGACGTATTAAAAAAATACTACCATCTCTATCTTGTTCAAATCAATTTTCGTTGGTAGTTTTTATGGCAATGTACTTACATCATATATTTTTTTTAGATTTATCATTGACTAGTTTAGAAGTAGGAGGGGGTTTCTAGTTTTATATAAAAATCTTAATGTGGTTCACAGAATACATCTACTTACCAAGTTTCAATAGCATAGGCCTTATAGTTTCGGAGAAAAGTGACTGTGACATACGGACGGACAGACAGACAGACATGACGAATCTATAAGAGCTTCACTTTCTTCTCAATGAGAGTTTAACTTTAATTATTTTTCTGATTTTAGTACTTGTTATTAGTTTTATTATTATAGCGGCAATAAAAATGCATCATTTGTGAAAATTTTAGCTCTATAGCTATCACATTTCATGAGATACAGCCTTGTGACAGACAACCTCGTGAAAGACGGGTCTAATTCCAGACAAACATGAAAAAAAAGTCATTAAGCTCGAAAAAGTTACAAAAACTTGGTTTATACTCTTTCTTAAAATAATTGGTGTCACATTTTTTTTATTGATTCAGCTTACAGGGAGAAATGGGAGAAAAACGAATTCTCGATTTTATCCAAATAAAATTGGTCTGAACTACATCTATACTCGCAATGTTTCCGGGTTGTCCTGATGGTGCAGAGCCATGGCAATAATTAAATTCAAATATAAAGACAAGAAAGAAAGAAAGAAAAGGTTTTTAATCAACAATCTCTAAAAATAAAATAAGAAAAAGAAAACAAAAAAAGGAGAATAACTTAAAAATACATTTAGTAAAGTACGATTATTAATCTCAGTCAGTAAAATGACAAGTGCAACTGTCACTTATACTGAATTTAGTACTGAATTTTGATTCAAGAAATGTCATTTTACTGACGGAAATAAAATTTACAAATTAAAGCTAATGTGTTCTACATTAGCTTTAATTTGTAAATTTTATCTAACGGCCGTCTCTCAGCATATTGCTGTCTGCGTGTAGTGCAAACAGCGCTGATTTACAGACATATCTTTTTTTTTAACGTACTGGATGCTATGCTGGAGACTCCTACCGACTAAAAAACCTAACGTATCTTGCAAAAAGCCAACAGTTGGGAGCCCTGGGTAACCCCTCAGAAGGATACGGGGGAGGGGGTCAGGAATATCTATTTTGCAAATTCCTCGCAGCCCTTGTTCCTTTATAAATGGAATCTTTTCTTTAATTCCAGGCTGCGGAATAGCAGTGGGCAAGCAAACAGCACAGCGGCGCATAGTCGGTGGAGATGATGCTGGTTTCGGCACCTTCCCGTGGCAGGCGTACATCCGGATTGGATCCTCAAGGTTATACAGTTCTGTATATTTTGGGCATTTCGGGTGATTTGGGTTGAGAAGTTTTTGGCATAAATGGGTTTTCTTGTTGATATTGCTTTTGTTGAATTGATTTAAACCACACGGTTTCTAATTAATCCGTTTAGTGATGGGTGTCCAGGGTACCCACTCGTAAGGATGTCCCCGGCAACTATCTATCTGCATCTGCTCCTTAAGATATTAAACGGGTCTTTTGAGAATGCTATAATAGCGAAACCGGTCAGGTATTATTAAAAAACATAATAAAAGTTGTGGAATAGTACAAGTGAGTGAGTTTCCATAATGATGTGATGATGTGACTGCCTCTGTGGCGCAGTCGGTAGTGATACCGCCTGCGGCGCTGGAGGTCGTGGGTTCGATTCCCACCGGAGACAAATATTTGTGTGACCCATAAATGTTTGTCTCAAGAGTCTGGGTGTTTCTATGTATAATATGTATGTATTTAAAAGTATATAAGTATTAATATCCGTGGTCTGATACCCATAACACAAGCAGGTTTTCCCTAGCTTACTTTGGGATCGAGACTAGTTCCTGCGTTTACAGCTAGGCGGCGGGGTCTCGATTCCATACGAATTGGTGAGCCGTGAATGTCGACAAGCTCACGCAAAAACTCGCACTTGCCCCTCAGATAGCGTTGTGTGAGATGTCCGTGAATATTTATTATTTATTTATTATTATTATTTATTATAATGTATTAAACGGGTCATACACGTGAGGTAAATCCTACTACATGAATGCTATGCCGGACTCTTACCGACAAAAACCAAACGATCCCTACCTAATGCCTACGGTTGGGAGCCCCGGGTTAGCCTTAGGAAGGATGACCCCAGGATTCCCAACAGTAGGGTCAGAGCTACGGGCAATTTTTTTAAACAATTAGTAAAATCGTGTACCGTTTAGCTTTCACCATAATATATTCTTTGAGCACCTACTCAAACTTATCTCTGCATCACCCAAAGGTTGACTGGCAGATAATGCCTTTTGGCATTAAGTCCGCCTTTGTACAATTGTAATTTGTGCATAAAGTTTAAATAAATAAATAAAAATATGTAAAAGAAGGGTTCGTTGAGCAAAGGGCATAAGTATACAAGGATTATTTTTCCGAAAAATCTTCGATATTATTTTTCTATGGTTTTACCTACCTACAAGTTAACTTCAAATCTTTACAAATTTATTATTACTTATGTAGGTATGGGTGTTTGTAACTTTTCACGCTTTAATGAATGAAAGATACTGGCTCAAACTTGGTACAGGGGTAGACTACAGCGTGGAATGACACATAGGGTACTTTATACCCTGAATTGGTTTTCATAGAATCCAGGAACGGGAATAGAATTCCACGCGTGAACCATTTAATTAACTTTAAAATTAAATATTGAAGGAATCATTCATCATTTAAACCCATTTATGCCAGATGTTTAGGGTTACCAATAACGTTTTTCAACACATTTGAATTACATTATTGAAACATCTACAAAAGATTTTTTTTTAAATTACATTTAGTCGGGTAGAAAATATGCATTTAAAATTTTAGTGCCAAATAAATCAAGAATTTTCGTTTTTTAATAGATGTTTTACTCTATAACTGGTTTATCTCGCTCAACTGACATCTTATGCCAGACAAAAAAAAAATGAAACCAGTTCTCACGAACTCTCAAAAGTAGAATTATTCGACTATTGATAAATTTATTCATCATTGTAAAATGTTATATAAATCATGTCAATATGAAAAGCACAATTTTTTTTGCACATGCATAAATGGCAAGCATACCATTGTACATTAATGCACTAATAAACTAAACAACTAATTGTAATTTATGTTCACCCATGTATCATGTTTTCTGTAAATAATATATTTGAAGTGTAAATAACAGTCATAATGTTAAGAAAAAGATGTATCGTCTGTCTCATTCATTTACAGCTTGACAAAACAGGGTAGAAAAAAATTCAGTCGTCACTGTGCTGTTAATATGACAGTCATTAGAAAAAACTATATTTATTTTACGGTGGAATACATAATATTAATATGTAGTAGTACTTCATTTCAATTCAATTTATTTTATGGTCGTCTGTGCACTAAGCATCTACTCGCGAATGTCCCGTATCAATGAATACAGAATACGTATAAAGAAGAACAGTTCCTAAGGATTTTTTGTGTCAATTTTGTTGGGGGCATGCCCCCAGCTCATGTAGTTCCCATTTGGCGGCGCTGTCGTCGCATTTCACTAGTCAAAAACTAGTAGTGCCCCCAGCTCATGTAGTTCCCATTTGGTGGTGCTGTCGTCGCATTTCAGTGTCGCAGTTAATAGTCAAAAACTAGTAGGCACATTTTTACGTTTATAATCGACTAAATTCAGGCATTATTTAAAAAAATATTTCACGTTTTTAAATCAAAACATAATATATTTATAGATATTTACAATGATTAATTTTATTCTATTGCTTTGAAAAATTTAAAATGGCTGCCGCGCTGCGACTGCAATGCCGCTAAGCGGCAGTTTGTGTCACAGAAAGTTTGTCTTCAGAGCAGCCTAAGAAACAGTTCTTCGTTATACGTCTGTATACATTGCCCGTATCTAGAGCTATACTGGTGGTACTTAATTTATTATTTGACATAACTGACGTTTTTGACAGCAATTTGACAATATCGCCAAATATGCCAAATATTTATTATAATCATGTAATTTTTAATCCATTGTAATCTTAGACCATATAACACGGGACTAGCCTTTGCGAACCACCGCATACAAAAATATTCTGCCAGTTTTCATACAAGTGAAGGGGGAAACACAAAGACATATAAAATGTCATTGCATTTAAAAATGTATTAATCGACAAACGCGTAATGGCTGTTGTGTGTTAATTGTTATTGTACAGTCAACTACAATGTAATGTACTAGTTTAATCATATAAAATGATGTACTGATATACAGGCTTTTCATAAAGCCAAAAGACCAAATGGTCATGTGCAATGGCAGAAAACAATGCTTAAGTAAGGCGCATCCTGTGGTTAGATGATCTAAGATTGTAATAGAATAGAATAGTTGAATGAGACTAACATTAAATAATACGAACAACCTTCCCACTGTTGGAAGTAGGCACTGAATTTCATTTTGAGCAATTGATTGGCCTTATTTTTTTTTATACCACTAAGGTGGCAGACAGGCATACGCCCACCAGAAGGACCGGTAGTCACCACAGCCTATGAACGTTTGCAACACCAGAGGCGCCACACTCGCGCTGCCGACCCTGTAAAAACCTTTTAAGACCCCTTTCTATAGCCTTGATATACCACACTGGTAGGCCGTTAGGCAGTACAGGATTCTGTTTTGAATTTTCCATCTATTTGCCATGGTCTCCTTGTTTAGTCAGTAGGTGCACCACGCGCAGATGAGTCTTCTTTGTACCTTGAAGATCTCTGTAGGGCCCCATTGTCATCATTTCATTTATTTCGCCTTGGTGTTCTAAGTAACATTATCATATAAATCTATTTAATCCAGGGTCTGCTTTAGATTTGCTTTGGTTTCGGTTATGGCAATTTAGGATGTGAAGAATCTGTCCTTTCGGCCCCTATAACCTAAAATTCGGATTTTGAAATAGACCTTATAATAATAATAATAAATAGATATTTTTTTGTATTATTTTAAATTTATTTAAAAATGTATCTCATATGTGTATTTGGTTTATAAAGGACATAATAATAATAATTTATTTTGTAATAATATTCAAATTTGAATAACAGAGAACTTGAATAATGTGGGTTAAGGTAGCTTTGGAGCCCTGGGTTTGCTGTAAAATTGGCTTCTGTGAAACGTTTTCAGTGTTTTTGCATTATTAGTTGACTAAGAGCCAAATTTGAGTGCTTCAGTTAGTACGTTACATTGCGTTGAATCACAGATATTAGTGGTTCAATATGATTTACGTAGAGCATTATTATCAGGTCAATTAATTGAAAAAATAAGAAAAAGACTGTTATTTTCACTCCATATTGTGTGTTCACCTAACTAATATTAACTTGAATTAATACTTAATTTTACAGATGCAACATGCTTATGTCCATTTTCGAGCTTATCGGTTGGAAGCAGTGTTGGATAGAGAGGTAAATGTGCGAAAGAGATAGCATGACGTAGCTGAGGGATATTTAGAATGCTTTAGGTTATGCTCTTTTGCTGACGGGACGATGCCGATGCTGAGGAAAAATTTTGCGTAGATTTTCTTAGTCTTTTAGTGGGAATATAATTCATGCATTCGGGTACACTATGTAGCCTATATATTATGCTGCTTCTAGTTAAATACAAGTTAAAATTGAGCGAAAAGAAATTTATGGAATTGCCATTAGTTAAATTTAGATATGTATAGGTGTTGTTGTATAGTAATACTGCATGGAGTACTGTTGTATTAAATTTACTTTAGTTTCATAAATTACGTATAGCTTTCTTTTTCTTCGGAAGGGGTGGTTTTGAAATGGATAGTTGTATGGTTACTATAAATATTTGGTAGATATTTAAAATGGGTATTCTCTTTGTATATAGTTGAAGTAAAATTTTATTGATATATTTATTTATCTAAGTTCAGTTTCACGAACTTTCGCACATTCTACTTCTTAAAGCTATATTTCATACTAACTATTAACAGGTACACTAATAAGTCTGTAAATAAACACCACTACTCATTTATTTGCGTCGTGCAGTCGGGTAAATATACCTTGATTTCTGTAACTGTTGTTAACGTAAACGAAAATAGACTTTATTATATTTTGACAATCTCATATTCGTCTCATCTAATAATGTCCTTTTCTCGAAATGTCCTTTCTCATAATATTTTTTCTCAAAATGTCCTTTTCCCAAAATGTTATATTCTCGAAATGTCCTTTTCTCAAATGTACTTTTCGAGAAATGTCCTTTTCTCAAAATGTCCTTTTCGCAAAATGTCCTTTTCTCAAAATGTCCTTTTCGCGAAATGCCCTTTTCTCAAAATGCCCTTTTCGCGAAATGTCCTTTTCTCATCTAACATCATCTAGCCCAAATTAAGCTAATATAAGCTTGTGCTATGGGATCTACACGACTGATACCCATACTTAGATATACAGTGGTGGTCAGTTAATTAGAAACACTTCTTATGAATAAAGAAATTATAACTTCCACGTACAAATTCATAAAAAATATACACATTCAATAATGAATAATCGTTCAATAATTTAGCTACCCAAATAAAAAACTCATTAAATGCATAAAATATAAAACATATCTTACTTTTCATTACAAAATGAGTCTTACACATGTAGGGGTTAATTTTCTGTTACTGGCTGCTTGGACGCCTAATTAGAAACATTTTAAAAAATAATCCATAGCTCGTTCTTTTTTTGAAATTGGAGTATAATACATTTTTCTTGGCTCTTTCTTATTATTTTGGCGGCAATTCGACATTTATTCTCAATTTTATTTTGTTCAAAATGGGCAAAAATAAAAGTTGTGACGCGTCAACTAGGCAAATAATTGTTAATTTACATTCAGATCTTAAGTGGGCGTACAGAATAATAGCTGAGCATTTAAAATGTTCTGTTAAGAAAGTTTTTAATGCAATTGATCATTATAAAACACATGGGACTGTTGAAAATGTTCTTAGAAAGGCTCGGCTAAGAAAAACGTCTCCCAGAGAAGATATGCTAATCGTTCGTGTTGCTAAAAAAGACCCAAGTAAAGGCTCCAGCCAGATTAAAAATGAAGTGTTTTCGCCTGATGACCCGAGAAACATCTCGTCAAGACTTATACGCCGAAGATTAGTAGAAGCTAAATTATTTAGAAGAATCGCTCGGAAGGTACCGCTTCTTACCAAGCAACACCGAGAGAAGCGATTATTATTCGCTAAAAAATATGTTAATTGGACGGTACAAGAATGGAAAAAAGTGTTATTTTCACATGAAACGGAAATAAATATGTTAAATTCTGATGGAAAGCGATATGTTAGACGTCCCATAAACACTGCTTTTAATTATAAATACACAAGGAGTATAGTCAAGCACGGTGGTGGTAACATTAAAGTTTGGGGGTGTTTTTCCGGAAGTGGAGTTGGACCCGTTCGGAAGATTGAAGGTACAATGGATCAATGGCAATACAAAAATATCTTACAACACACAATGATTCCCTACTCAGACGATAATTTACCTGTAACTTGGATCTTTCAGCATGACAATGACCCTAAACACACGGCCAACAGCGTCAAATGTTTCCTTAGCGAACAGCGTATAAGCGTTTTAGACTGGCCAGCAAATAGTCCGGATTTAAACCCGATAGAAAATCTCTGGTATATTGTTAAAAAGAAAGTCTCAAACAAACGGAAGACAAGTCAAAACGAACTATATGAAGCATTTGTTGAAGCATGGAATTCAATCCCCCTAGAAAATTGTATGAAGTTGATTGAATCAATGCCACGTCGTTGCAGTGCTGTTATTGAAAATAAGGGATACGCCACTAAATATTAATTGTAACTATTTGTAGTGTGTGGACAGTAGCTATTTCGTAAATAACAATACTAATTAATAATACTTAAAAATATATTGTTTTTATACTTTATTGTTTTTGTTTCTAATTAGTTGACCATTATTGTTCATACCCTAAAACTGATTTAATGTTTGTCCGTATTGTAACTTTGAAAGTGCACTTGTGTAATGGGATTTATATTGTTTTTTTTAATAAAAGGTAAATCGTTGAACGTATTGTTGTCCTATTTAATATTTAATTTCAATATAAAAACGATTGCTGTGAAGTATCTTACATAATGTCAAGGACCGTTGGTAGTGTTTCTAATTATCTGACCACCACTGTATGTTTCTAAATACGTACATAGAAAACACCCAAACTTCGAAACAAACATTTGTGGATCGCATAAGTATTTGGATCGACCTGCGAATCGAACCCGGGACTTGGCGCGGTAGGTGGTTACACTTTTATTATTTATTTATTTATATAGATCTTTGGACCTCTGTATTCTCACTCACTGCATTTCAACCATAAAAGCTTTATGCCGTTGTTATAAGGTCTATTTTTGTTTACGTTAATGCAGCTGTCATTCTATCATATCAAGCTATATTATAACATAAACAAACAAACAAGCAAAAAATCAAATCGTTCCTCTTTATAACATTAGTATGGATAAATAATAAATAAAAAAATAAATATTTGTGGACAATCTCACACAATATCATCTAGCCCAAATTAAGCTAATATAAGCTTGTGCTATGGGATCTAGACGACTGATATTCATACTTATATATTTCTAAATACATACATATTTTACATAGAAAACTCCCAAACTCCGGAACAAATATTTGTGGATCACACAAATATTTGAACCGACCCTGGAATCGAACCCAGGACCTCCGGCGCCGCAGCCGGTATCACTACCGACTACGACGGCAGATAAGCAGTCATTTACATACTTTGACAGAAGGGGTTATTTTTTTTCAAAATTTTTAAACATGTCGACAAAGATGTTATATTTTAAAAATCTAAATAAATAACCATCATTATAAAATCATGATCATCTATCAATACGAAACATCGTCATTTCTCTCGGAGTATAATTTTGGTTCACGGTTCTTATTCTGAGGAATGACGATGTTGAAAATAATTGACACAATATCTAGATATTTACAATTTTTTTTTTTTAATTATTAGCAAAATTACTTCTTTTTTTGTCAATATAATGTGAAAGACAGAACAGTACAGAAATTGTCATTCGCTAAACAATTATTTCGTGTCTAAAAGGTAATAATAATTACTAAGGCTATTTAATTGGCGAATCAAATTGTAAAGTGATGTGATGTCTTTATGCTGTCTTTTTAAAAAATAAATACATTTATTTTACACAACGCCATTGATTACGTTCATGACGATTTTTTTATAGTACTAAGGTGGCATACAAACTAAGGACCTACAAACTGTGGTCACCGTAGCCTGTAAACGTTTGCAACACCAGAGCATTGGTTTGATGGCTACGGCTCAATCTAATAAAGAAAAAAAATTAAAGCAATTTAGTAGGTATATGCCATGTAACTTTTTTATAATATTGTTATTATACAGTGAAAAAGGTTAGGGGTTTATATTCCGTCTGAGCCAAGTTGTTTATTTTTTTCGCTTTATATTATGAATATTACGAAAATTTAGTATACTAATTGCTTTCAAATATATTAATATCAGTGGTCTGATACCAATTATACAAGCAGGTAAATCTTAGCTTACTTTGGGCTGAGATGGCGTTGTGTAAAATTGTCAGTGAATACTTATTTATTTAGTCAATCTCATTGTACCTTTTTGCCTGGAAAAACCCGCTGTTAGATTTTGTTTTGTTCTTTGACAATAATAGTGTTACTTATCATAATAACCTCAGTTATCAAAATAATAATGTCAAGCTTCATGCCTTTTGTATCTATTGCGCACAACATAACTATCTTTTTGTATACATTGAACATTATAATTGAGTCTGCCGCAATTTCCGCCATCTTGGAGAAATTTTCTCATATCTACCACACGCAGGAAGCATTGTGTGACATTACGAAATAGCAAAATTGCATTTATTACATTTCTTGTGGTTTCTTTAACTAAATTTAGATGTGATATAAATGGATTTGAGTCGATAGCGTGTTTTTCGATTGTAGAGTGTACATTTTTGTTAGCTGAAGAAACTGCTTTTGGAAATTTAATATTTATGTGGTGCCTTATTCTTCGTTGGTCCAGGTTGCGTTGAAAGTATTTTGATGTCTAATATCTGTTTTCTTGCCGTTTCTTACCCTATCGACTGTGTACCTACTTATTCATGTGAACTTTGCTTGGTTTCTTTAACTGAATTTAGATCTGATTTTGTAATGGAAGGAACTGAGCTAATAACGTGCATTTCTATTGTAGAGTGTACATTTAGTTTGTTGGACAAAAATGCTTTTATGTCATAATAATGTGTTTCCTTATTCTTAGTTACATTATGTCGAATCATAAACTTATTTTGATGCCAAATGTCGTCTTTTTGCCTTTTCTTAGATACTGTCTTTCGCTTTTGTGTGTGACTTTATCGACTGTGTACCTATTTACGCTGAATCATTTATAACTACAGAAATTTTCATAATATTGAGGCCCTGACTATCGTAACTATAATTTATAATAATTGTATATAACTATACATATTTGTTTAAGTTTTCACCTGAATCAAATACATCCCTCCACATCATACAATCCACAATATTACCCTCCTCATACACAAACACATGCTGATAATATTTTTCTGTCTCTCTCTCCTATATTTCTACTCATAAGTAGGATAAAGTCTTATCTGTTAAGTTTATTAGCATAGGCTAGTTTGTAACAAAAGTTGACAACTTGTCTAGAAGTCTGTAAGTCTTAAACGGCGAAGGTAACATTTTGACAATAAAGGTACATTTCTTGATTTTTTTATTAATATTCCGTATCTAAATGTCGACTCATACTGTTTAAGAATTACAAAAGCAAGCAATTTGTCAAGGCTAACTTAACAGATCTGACATTATTCTACGGATGAGCCAATTTTTCATCACACAATTGCACCCAAAACCTAACGACTTTACTTCAACCACTTTCAGATGTGGAGGCTCGCTAATATCTCGCCGCCATGTCGTCACCGCCGGCCATTGCGTTGCGCGGGCGCAACCGCGTCACGTTCGCGTCACACTTGGCGATTACGTCATCAACTCTGCAGCAGAACCGCTGCCGGCGTATACGTTTGGTGTCAGAACTATCAAAGTACATCCGTTGTTCAAGTTTACTCCACAAGCGGATCGGTTTGACGTGGCCGTCCTCACACTGGATAGAAATGTACATTATATGCCTCATATAGGTGAGTTCTGTTTTTATTTTTATTCTGCTCAAAATGGTAAATGGAAAATTATGATGATTTTCCGAGCATGAGGACCACTCTCATAATCCAAATGACATTATTAATGTTAGTGGCAATAATGCGCCTCTTTATGCTTCGCTTGAAGGAACCGGTGTTGGAAATACTTAAGCTGACAGAACGTTCCAATTTACCTACTATGATTCGACTTAAAACCATTTACATATAATAGGGTCACTCTTGTGAGAGTGACCCTAGGTGTTGCCATGGGGTTTTCCTTTTCATGGCAGTTTGTAAAAGAAAGCCTTTTTGATCCTAGTCATTACTTATAAGAAAATTCTTTGTTATTCTTCACAAATTATCTGTTATGAATAAATGAATTATAAATAAAAAAATATGAATTAAAAAGAACTTATTGGATCAGCGAAAATACAAGTACCTAATATAGGAGTATAAAGAGAAAAGATTTGATTGTTTGTTCGATCGATCGATCATCGAATAGGCTCCGAAACTACTCAACCGATTTCGAAAATTCCTCTACCTTTTGCCAAGCTACCTACACTTTCTCCAGGTGACATAGGCTTTATTTAATTTTAATTCCTGTGTTCCCACGAAAACGGGGGCTTAGGAGCTTGTGTGAAACCGCTGGATGTCCTCTATTCTGAATTAAGAAGAATGTATCTGAAGAAAGAAGAAATAAAAGATGATGACCAACGACTTGAATGGAAAAAGTCGCAGAAAGATGATGAGGAGGACCCTGTTGTGTGGCGTAATCTGGAAGAGGCCTCCATCCAACTGTGAATTGCCACAGGCTGATCTTTTGATTTGATTACATAGATATTCATAAGCTTTTCTAAATCAGGTCCTTTATCTAATTTCAGCACCAATCTGCCTTCCTGAACGAGGCTCCGACTTCCTCGGCCAGTACGGGTGGGCGGCAGGGTGGGGAGCGCTCAGTCCCGGCTCCCGGCTACGTCCTCGCACGCTGCAAGCTGTTGACGTCCCTGTTTTGGACAACAGGGTCTGCGAGAGGTGGCATAGGGCTAACGGTGGGTATCTTTTGAAGCGTCATTGATTTTGACCCACTACGAGGACCTGGCGCTGTTGCGCCCTCGCCGTGCAATCCACCAGCGTGTGGAGCGCTGATTACACCAACCGATAGCAAAGTATCTGCAGGGACCTTAGATCATCTAACCACAGGATGCGCCTTACTTAAGCATTGTTTTCTGCCATTGCACATGACCATTTGGTCTTTTGGCTTTATAAAAAGCACTGTACATTAGTACATCATTTTATATGATTAAACTAGTACATTTCATTGTAGTTGACTGTACAATAAAAATTAACACACAACAGCCATTACGCGTTTGTCGATTAATACATTTTTAAATGCAATGAAATTGTATATGTCTTTGTGTTTCCCCCTTCACTTGTATGAAAACTGGCAGAATATTTTTGTATGCGGTGGTTCGCAAAGGCTAGTCCCGTGTTATATGGTCTAAGGCAGGGACCTATAGAGCAGAAATATAGTCCAAGAGGCTTGACTACTCGAAAGGTAGCCTTTACGTGTGGAAATCCTCATGGATGTTATACCGAACTCCTACCCACATAGACCACTATCCAACTCATACCTATCTGCCTACAGCCACGATTTAGCCCCTCTCTTAAAATATATTGCAGAGGGGCTTATGGCGAGACTTGTGTCTGTAGTCTGTGACTCTGTTGCATTATATTACGTCACTAGGTCACGTGGATCTTCTGTTCAAAGTTTGAAATAAAACAAAAATGGCAACGTTCAATCGGATTGATTTCACTTTCACAATAAACGTTAGAGGGGCAGTCGGGTGAGACCGTCTCACGGCTTCTTGTTCTTGTAGGCCCTTGGAAGGATAGCCCCCGACACCTACTAGATAGTCTAGCAAATTAAACTCCTGAGCGTAGGCTCAGCTTAAAGTAGAGATGTCAGTGAATAAAATACTATTATACACAAAATTGAAGGTATAATAACTCAAATTGTATTATCCAAGAAAGTGAAATACAATAGTAATGTAAACATATAGATAATTCTACGAAATGTTCAAGTGAAAGTATGCTAAGTGTTGTAGAAACATATACACAAGACCTAACGAAGCGTGTCTTAGGCAGGTAGGTCCCCTTAGTATTAAATGATACATCACCTACGCGTTAGTCGATTGAAGGTTTAATCACGAAATTGATCGTACTTGCTAAAGAAATATTATCACTGCAGGAAGAACAATCCTACTTTTATAAATCTTTTGTGTTTTTCAACCTCCAACGAATTCGAGGGGTTTTATAAGTTGACCAGTTCAAAAATTATACAGGTCTTTAAATAAATTATACAGGGATTTAGCTGGAATTCCCATTGCTGCTACTTCTACGGCATAGAGCTCCTACTCCTACTTCCACCACATAGCCATTTTTGATTAACTCATTGGTCAAGTCAAAGTATTTATTTGTCTTCATGGCGTGGTCCTTCAGTATGTTGGTCTCCCACGGCATCGTCAGCTCTACAAGCACCGCGCGCCTGTGTATCTACGAAAACAGGAATATGTCGGGTCTGGATGGCGAGGCACATACATCCTGCGGGATTTTGTAGTGTTTTTCATGCGTGTCTGCGAGTATAGTTCAATCGGCGGCGACAGTCATCAAAATTGATTATATCCATCAATAAAATAAAAAAATTTTTACTACTTTAAAAATAGTTCTAAAGATAAATTTGAGGAGCGCCTTATCTTTTAGCACTTCTGAGTTTACGAAATAACTTACCGACATTCATTTTCTCTTCTTTTCCTTCGTATACGACGGACTATTAGACGCCTCATATTAATATGCATTGTTTTCTGTTCCAGGTATTAACGTGGTAATCTATCCAGAGATGTTGTGCGCCGGCTACCGAGGAGGTGGCAAAGACAGCTGTCAGGGCGACAGCGGTGGGCCCCTGATGCTAGAAAGAGCTGGCCGCTGGTACTTAATAGGAGTTGTATCAGCCGGGTACTCCTGCGCTTCTAGGGGTCAACCAGGCATTTACCACAGGGTGGCCCACACGGTGGATTGGATATCACATGCTACCACGCTATCATAGCATTGATAGAACGAGTGAACGAACTTTGAGTGAGTGGCGATTCTGTGGCAATAAGTGGCGATTCTGCGGCAATAAGTGGCGATTTTGTGGCTATAAGTGATGATTGTGTGACTACAAGTCATTAAGTGGCGATTCTTCGGCTATAATTAGATAAATAGCAATAACACCCAAATCTCTAGTAATTTTATGAAAATTTGAATAACTGAGATTAAGGGAATTAGAGAAACCGGGCCCAATATTAATTTTACGAGAATTAACGCCGCCATATTGACAACCCGCATTTAGTGACATGTCTGATCTTAAACTGGCCGTACTGACCGATTGGTTCTTTTTTGTTCGTCCTCTATCGTATAACCACAGTATATTATAATTTATGTACGTCACTGTTTCTGAATTGGCTACTCTGTGAATAAGTCAATAAGCCCCTATTTTAAAGTGATCGTAGTATTATTAAAACTTCTTGATAAGTAGTAATAAGATGTTGTACTCAAGCTGTCTAACTCGAAATACTGCCATTACTGCGCCACATCACCTACTCTGATGAAACTTGATCGGCGCGTTTCGTAGGCCGTAAGGTTGTCAGTTGAGTTGAACAGTTTCGAAGTATTGGCGTGAATGCAAAAGTATACATGTATGGATATAATTTAGTTCCTGTCATTGTATTTGCAAGATACATTTTATAAGGCCACTTATTAATGTAACATTTAGAGACAAAAAAAAAAGTGGTCTAATTTGCAATAAATATGACGTTAAATTTAAAATTTCGAATGATATATTATGATTGAAATAAGTTGAACGGACTGTCATAATAGCGGCGTTTTCCCTGAAAGAAAACGCATATTAAAATACTTACCTAATTCGAAGCTTATATAATGAGATAGGCATATCCGTTACCCGTAGGCTTATCTTACTCATGTTTGATGACGTATTTCCGTCGACTCACCAGCAGATGGCGCCACCTGTGAACTTATAAAGAACATGGCGTCCACTTTGTCCTCATTGGCTTTTATTCACCAGGCAGATTTAAAAAGTAAGCTTCGAATTAGGTAAGTATTTTAATATGCGTTTTCTTTCAGGGAAAACGCCGCTATTAAAAGTACTTGACCGTAATTCGAAGCTTATATAATGAGAAATGTTTGTTTTCGCCTGGTGAGTGACGGAAACGCCAATGTGATTCTAATTTATTTTTAGGAAAATAATATTATACAATGTTGTATGTATGGTATCTAGATTTATAATCTTTACCATCTTGAACAACTTCATATGTAATCTTAAACAGACTAAATAAGGAATCTTATTTAAGGAGTAGTAAGTATTCCTTCTATTGACAGGATTAAATAATTGCGAATTATTATTATACTTGATTGGTGGCAGTAGCTGACATTATTACTCGACGATAAAAAATTTTGAAATCCATCGTCAATTACCTCGTGTTAAGGATTATTTTGATCTTACCACCACCACCAATTCTTAGAAGCTGCTGTTGACCGGGTAGTGCCGGGGCTAGAATAGTTGGAGAACCTCTAACAGTCATAAATAAACTATTAGACTGTGTAGTCTCATATCGGATACTCTGATATCCTAATTTCTATCTAGGATAAAGGATTCAATTGATTAGTCGTAGGTGTTATCTTTGTTTACAATAGTTTTCCAACCAGATTGTCTGAAATGAAAATGATCAGTTGATCGGGCCTTGATTCGGGCCTAAAAGTAGTACCTATGACGTGAGTTAATACAATCGAGCAAAGTTAGATCGTGGTTGCGGCGACCTAAGCATAAAATCACTGTGACGAGAAACCTGAAAAATGTTCTCTTTGTATCAATACTTGGTAATATTGAACTAAGTCATCAATCCCAATATCAATGAATATGTGACTTAACTTTCTTTACATTTTTTAAAGAAATCGACCAAGATAATATGTTTAACCAAAACATGCGAACTATGTTAAGTTGACTAACGGTTTCTATATTATCAAGAACAGCAACAACAGATTTATGTAACAGAATCGTATTATATAATAACCATGAATAAAATGCAAGTCGGTTAAAACTGTAAAATTTATAAGTATCTTGAAAGGTAGGTCTCAAGGAGCTCAATAGTAGAAGTTTTTGATTTAATATCTGTTATTTACCTCTTCGCCCCCACCCCCCCCCCCCACATTTCCACAGATTTTCTATGTGAGGTGGTGGGAGACCTGTCGAGGTGTTTAGTAGAAGGAAAGAAATAATGTTTATTAGGTTCTTTTGCAGGTTCTGCAGAACGAATGGAGCTTACAGAGCTCTCGCTTTGAGATCTGCCCTCTATTATTACCTTGTGCCATCGCGACACCACAAACACTCCTGTTGACCGATTAAGGTGTGACAGAATCTTGGGTATTAAAAATGTGGTGAAAGTAATATCCACACATTACAAACAGGCCTATCATGGGCAATCTTGCCTTAGTGGTGTTTGAAGCAGGATGCTCCCAAAAAATACCCGGAGGAGCTGATACATATGGTATCGGCTCGGAATGCAGTGTATGGTGAAGTCAATTTGAGATGTCGGACCATTACATGCAAGCTGACGAGTTAAGTTCGCCAAGGCAATTGATTTGGTCTCGTCCCTCTGGGGGGATGGACTATAACTGCTTTGAAAGAGTACAGACTGTAACACAGTACCGGTATATGATTTCGAATCATGTGTAAGATTATCAACATCTCTATTGATGCAGTGCAATCTTTGTTATTCTAGGCCCTCGAGCCTGTTAGAGAAATGTTTTCTAGCTGGGCTCCCAAGCGAAATCTGACGCGTCCGTGGTAAGAAAGCATCTCGGATGGAAAGCTTGTAAAATTGTCGAGAACCGGTAATTGCGGACCCACTATTGGAGTTCCACTTGTACCACTCCGTGCACTACTATTTTCTTCAGTGGGTTGTCGGTTAGGGGATTGACCGAATGTGACGCTGAGGTAAAGCTACCTCTATGCACTGCGAAAGTGGTAAAAATTCAAAAGACCCACCAAGTTTGAATTTTCTTTAAAAGAACTAAGTTTCTTTGATTTGGAATGAAATAAATCTTCCTTTTATGTCTAATATCTTTTCTTTTGGTATTGGACTTTCAGGTAGTTCTATGTCTATCGCATAACGATATGAGAGGTTTCTTTGGGAACCTATTATTGTTTTCTCCCAATTGTCTAACCATCCCTGGGTTTGAAGAGTTTTCAAGGCTATTTGTACGTGTTTGTGAAGAGTAACAGGATTTTGATGCGCAAAATGAGATTTTGTGTAGGTAGACGAGTATTTGAATACTCTTATTCTATAGAAATCGAGGCACCCAGATGGTGAGAAACGAAAATGTTTTGGGTGCGGCTTATCCGAGCGGAAGACAAGAATGTGCTCTGAGAAAGAATAATGTACACTACGTCAGCTTTATCATGAAAATAAGCTTGACTGAGATGTATTTTGCACATCCAATCTCGTGGTTGGAAGAAATCTGGTAAACTGAACATGCTGAAAGATAGAATTATTCTGGCTTCACAAAGGCGTACAATGTCCTAAAACTGAATTCTGGGCGGATGACCCATCGCTATTTGAAGTTAGGAAAAGTGGAGAAACCAAACTTGGTGACAAAGGAACTAGTTTTAGAGTGCCTTGAGCATTCATCTTTTGAACCATTGCACAATGTGGTCATTTCAGTTAAAAAGGAAACCTGTATGGATTCTTAAGTATTTAAAGCAAATAGTATTCCACCTTAGTCAAGTTTTCCATAGCATTTTAACATAAAGTGAAAATTTACAACTTTGTCAGGACGGGACTTGAACAGAGTTCGGTGTAAATTTAAATGTGGGAAGGTTATCAGTTGTGAGCAGGATTCGAACCTGCGTCCTCTCGAATACCGTGCAGGACGGATTGGAGTTTCTGGATAAAGGGAATGCGGTACCTTTTTATAAATTTAAAACTTTTTGGTACTCTCGTTCCTTACCAACGTATTTTGTACAGAGTTAACTGACCGACATAGAATGACAGGGTCATATCATTTAGCGTTTCCTTTGCTGGTGTGGGCAGAGGATGTTAGACCTCTCCTCGTCTCTTTGAGAGCCTCGAGCTCGGAAATTTCGTAATTGAAGGGACATCCTTGCATGGTTACTTAGTATGTTATCGTACGCCTGGTTACTATCGTATATTACAATTATTATTGATACACAATATTGTACATACCCCTCGAGGGTGGTTACTGGTTAGTGTTTCCTTTGCTGGTATGGGCAGGGGATGTTAAACTTCTCAGTCTCTTTGAGAGCCTAAAGCTCAGAAATTTCTTAATTGAAGAGACATTTACTGTCGTATGCCCAATTATTATGGATATTGTACACACCCCTCGAGAGTGGTAACTGTAATACAGGCCTAAAAAGGCTCTTGGTACAATGGAATCTGGACTCTATTCGATGGAGATCGGATCTTGACGCCTGATCCTCTCGAAGGCTGGCGTAATGATTTGGATGAACTTTTGTCGGGGTCATCCTTTTTGGAGATCGAAGACCAAAATGCATGCCTTCCCGAGTGCCGTTGAAAAGGCTTCAGCCTCGAAAATGTATGTGTTTGAAGACGATATTTTATCAAGTTTCATTTTTAAGAATTGGGTCTTTGACAATTCTGAGAATAATATATGAAATCAGATCTATGGCCGCAAGCCATTTGTAATAAATTGATAAAAGATTTATGGAAATCCTATTATTAAAGTAGGTCTTCAATTTTGTCATAAATATTTTCGAAGAAACTTAAGTTTTTCAAAAGATTCTCTTTGTTTAAAAATACAAAAGGTTTTGGCAGCAAAAGCCTTTTGGCAGAAAGAACCTTGTCAGCTTTTTCAAAATGTAGCAGGGATTCGAATTGTCGGATCTCCCCGTTTTTGTTTAGGTTGACGAACCCAGGACGATGATTTTACAATAGTGGGTATCAGCATATTATCTTATCAAGGCAATTTGTCGCCAAAACGTGTCTATCAACCTCTTAGGTTATACTGTGTCTTAGGATCTTGGGTAACCGAAATCTCTTTTAATGCTGTCCCTATATAAAATACGAAGCAAGGATGATTGTTTCTATCATCCTCGTAATTTAACCTCCGATCTGTGAAGAAATTTACACTTGGTCAGGACCAGTGTTAGGTAATAAGAAATAACTCACCTATTTCCATCATCCTTATCTGGTTTAGTGGAAGTCGGCTTCTTTTACTCCACTTACGACAATGCACGTGGTGTCGCGATCGCCCTTATTTGAAGTTCGAGCTAAATGAGCTGGAACTGTAGCTATTTGACGTACCTAATACAGTAACTGGAGGTCAGAGCGCGCTTCTGAAATACTCCACTTGGAATTAGCTCACTTTCTAAGGATGGAGGATTCATTTCTATCAAGAAACCAAACTAAAAGAAATAGTATTATGTTAGATACCTAAAATTTAAGTACTACTTTCATGGTGAACATTTAGTTATTACTTTGACACACTCGTACGTATTCAGAAACTTGGGATGATTACGATTTTACCCATAATAGGCCATATTTTTACATGTATAGGAACATCTAGTAATTAATGTGCCTTTATGTGGGTAGGTATAAAAATATTTTGAAAATATTTTCTATATTCGGCGGTACTTACGCTGTACATACACGAAGCAAATAATATCTAAAAAAAAGTATTAGTACCTATGAATACAATCTATAAAATCAGTTTGATATTAGCTGTAACTAAAGATAATAATAAAAGAAACTGCAACCTCGAAAGGTTTACGTGCTATTTTAAAATAATAGGGTATTTCACGTTATGACGTATCACACTCATATGTGATCGTAAAAATATGAAGTAAAAACATACCTGAGACTTAAACGAACGGTTAAACCGTTAAATATGTCTGTAGGTTCACTTACTTCAATCACAAGTCACTTGTTTTAGATTCACTGTATATTCAAACGAACGGCAAAGCCGTTAAATAATTATTTCTGTAAATTCACTAACTTCATCCCAAGTCACTTTTTATAACTTTACTAGGTATATAACTAGTAACTAGAAAAAATAAATGCACTAGCAGGTGTTCCTGCTATAACCTTTTGCTACGGGAATCAAAACGCCAATGAGGACAAAGTGGACGCCATGTTCTTTATAAGTTCACAGGTGGCGCCATCTGCTGGTGAGTCGACGGAAATACGTCATCAAACATGAGTAAGATAAGCCTACGGGTAACGGATATGCCTATCTCATTATATAAGCTTCGAATTACGGTCAAGTACTTTTAATAAGACATTCCAAAGGTCTGTAAGTTATAAGATATTGAAAGTTACATATTACATTTAAACCTATGAAAAGTAATAAATAAAATATTATTACTTGACACAGGAAGCGTAATTTCGATATTAAAACAAATTATTAAATATATTTTGTAAAGTTGTGCCTTACACTGTTATGTAATGTTACAAAATTGTAAAATTTCAAGAAAGTACGACAACAATAATTGTTAACCAAAATGTCGTATACGACATTTCTTAAACATATATTTTGTATAAACTTACCAACGAAATAATTTAGTTGTAGCTTTTATTCCACCAAATAGTCAATAGGATAGCAATATTTCTATTATTCACTGACATTATTTCTTTACGTCTCCATCACAAAAGAAAATAGTATATTTAAAAAAAAATCTTACAATTATACTTTTCTTAGATTTCAAAATTAAACTCTTACACATCGTATGTGCGAAATTAATTTATCAGTATTATCATTAGTTGAAAGATATTACGGAAAGAATAGAGTATGCCAAGATGAATTGAAAACAAACTTACCCCCAGTTAAATCCATGTCTTATTTCTTTGAAAACATTTAGTTGGAAATTATCTTGACATTGTCAAGTACTAACACTCAAATACATAATTTATTTACTTATTTTTTTTTGACTCATGAAATCAATCAAGTACACTAAAATAATGCATAATATTTTTAAGTTAATAAAACTAGGCAAAATATAATAAAATTAGGAAAAAATTATGAAATGAGGCAAAAATACTTTAAAGTCAACTTACTAGTTATGTAGGACTGATGACATTATTCTTATTTTCGAAGTTATAGGACTAAAAATCCATACTGATAAATGAGAAATTGTGTTTGGTGAACATAATTTATTTTATAAGATTTTGATGTGATACATTATAAACTGAATTGAACACGATGCATCTGAATACTCGCTTGAACTGCAATACCTAATGTATTAAATATAAATATTATTGTAGTTTATTTTAAGAACAACTTAGATTTTTTGGAGATGATATTAGATAGAATTAAGTTTGTAATATGTTCTGTACAATCAAGCGTGTTTTAATTATGACATGGAAAACTTTATGGATTCTGTTGTGGAATTACTCAACGTCTAGTGCGAGTTTTAGTGAGCGTCTATCGTGACTCACGGTGAGCGCATCAACGCGTCTTTGTATGTAATATAGACACCTAGCAGTAAACGCGGGAACTTGTCTAGAATCCATACTAATTTACGAAGCGTACTTCACCGTGAGTCACAGTAGACGCTCAAAATTCGCACTAAACATTTTGGTATAGAAAATGGCAAATATTTTTTTGAAAATGCATAATTTGGTATAGAAAATTTTAATCTGGTTGGACGTATGCTACTTTGTAGCGGTATAAAAATACCTTACTTTTGAAGTCATATTACTTACACATAATTACCTAAATACATAAATACCAATATATTTGTCTTATTGGACAACTAATGTCATCTTGTCGCTGAAATGTTCTTAAGTGCCTAATATTTTGTAAATATATTTTACTATTTGTAAATAAGTAACAAAAATAAATTTTACCATTTTTATAATTGTAAATAAATTAAAATAAGTAAGACTTTAACTTCAAAAAAGCGCTTGTATTAAATTATTCTGCTTGTAACTTATTTTTAAACCAGACTTTTTTGTACTTTTGTTAGAAAAATGAAAACGTTTAAGATATTTTTACTGACTTGGTCAAAGTTGCGGTGAAGAATTATTTAATTATAATTTAATAAATTGTATTTATTGTTAATTTAAACCAGTATTTCATTTTAATAGTCTTTAGTAACTTTTTGTTTTCTAATACATTACAATATAACACACATCCGGTTATTCGAAGGCTTCAATAACCTCTAAGTTTTGAGCGAGAGAAGAATCGGTTTACGCTTATTGAAATATGAGGAAAACGGACATTAAATATTAATATAATAATAATAAATATTCACGGACATCTCACACAACGCTATCATCTGATCCCAAAGTAAGCTAGGAATAACCTGCTTGTGTTATGGGTATCAGGCCACGGATATTAATACTTATATACTTTTAAATACATACATATTATACATAGAAACACCCAGACTCTTGAGACAAACATTTATGGGTCACACAAATATTTGTCTCCGGTGGGAATCGAACCCACGACCTCCAGCGCCGCAGGCGGTATCACTACCGACTGCGCCACAGAGGTAGTAATAATGAATTTGTTCGAATTAAACATAACGCATTTATAATCTGTGTATATGAATTAAACACAACGCATTTATAATCTGCTAGAACCAATCAGGAAACAGGCGGTATAAGGAAAGGGAAGATCATTTTCACAGGAGAAATCATTTTGTTACTTTAACTAAATTTATTTATATTTCGTCCAAAACATTACAAAGTTCCTATTATCCTGGCTTATACTATCTACTTATTATTTTATTTGATGAATGGCTCCAATAACTTAAAACTTGTACTTAGCTAACATAAAAAAAAAATTAAAAATCTTAATCTGAATCATACTCGTAATAAGTTAATTGTCAAGTTCAGCTATGAGTACTGTTTAATTTAGCTATATTATTAATGCAAATCATTTAAAACACAACTGATTTGAGATAAAACGAAAACATTTTTAAAAAAGTGTCATTTTTTTGGAGTGATAACGACTACTAAAAATTGTTTGTCATTTTCACTCTGTTTTGAAATTTGACGAAGTCACTGTAATTCCACTATTACTGCAAAAAAGGCATTTACTTGGAATAACGGCATTTTTTAGAATGAAAATGGCGAAAAAATGTCGTTTATTTTGAGAATTCATCAATGTTTCGAAAAATTCACAACGTAAATATTGTAAATAGCATTTTTTTTGTGACAGTAGAACGAAAACAGTTGCTTGAGCTAACATAAAATAGCAGAATTAAAACCAAAATATCGTGTTGAATAGATAAATCTTGTAGTGACGAAATTCGGGTAGCATTTCATCAAATAACGAACTTTGCGACAATTTTCGACCATACAAGATGAAAGCGTAACCGAGAAAATGACGATTCCGGGTGAAACATCACCTATTTCATAATTAAAACGGCAAAACATGAAATAGAAATAACAGAGATTTCACCCGAAAATGTACTTCCTTGCCTTCAAGTCGTATGGCCGGGAATCACCACCTCAATATTCACCTCACCATCCAACAGGAATGTCATGTTTAAGTACAAATTTCTCCAAAACTTCGTATAGGGGTCGGTAGTATCGATTCAACGCCGAGGCAGATATTTCTTCTTCGCCGATAGTTTCTAGAAGAATCTCTGTCCAATGCTGTGAGTGGCCTCGGGACATGATGTTTCTGAACATAGAAATTATTATATTTACGCAGAGTAGATGGTTGTTACAGCATAGAAATGGGAAAAACAGGAGAAATTACATGTAGAAAAGAGGAATGCTTTGGAGCATGTTACTCTTCACACGAGTGCGTAACGACTAGTCAACAGAACAGGTGGGAGTAGTCGTTTTAATCCGACGTCATTATTGAATTATTTATTAAGAAGGTTTTAGAACATAAGAACTTCCAGATCAAAAGCTCTACCAAATCGTAGATGAAAAGCGCAAACCAATCAGATTTTGTTTAGTACCCACATCTCGGATGTATAACGAAATCTGAATGCTGATCAAAATATATGATGCCATCAAAAAAAAAACTTTTAAAAGCAATCAAGTCTCGCAACTTAATTTATGAAATTCGAGTCTTAAGTATAAAAAATCTTTTATGTTTAAAATAAGTTGATTGACTTGGCAAAAGGACGAGTAGAGTATTTAAGATTCGTACTTTAAAACCTTTCCTGCAGCCTTAGATCCATAGATATCACATCTACTTAGCAGGATACTCTCGGGTATAGGATTGTCCAGATCTAAACGACCAAATACAGCTGCTTTGCAGAGTTTCTCAAACAGTTGGTGCTGGAGGAAACTGCTTAAGAAATACCTGTAAAGAACATATTGGGAGTAGTCGTTTTAATCCGACGTCATTATTGAATGATTTATAAAGAAGGTTTTAGAACATAAGAACTTCCAGATCAAAGGAAAAGTTAAAAAAGTTAGTATACAATTTCCTACGTGAATGTTTCAAGTCCTGTGACACACCGACTATGAACTCTGTAGCAAGTATTAAACCAAAACTAGAATCTAAACTCTGCTAGAATGAATGAGTGTATCAAACTCTGCTAGATTTGTTTTCTTTTTTCGTGAGGAAAAATCCTCATGGAGGCTATGCCGAATTTCTACCGACTAAAAAACCTCACGTATCCTGCCTAACAGCCTATAGTTTGTTGATAGTAATATAACTGCTCCGGTTCCCATAGCCTTGATGATTTAAACAGCAACAAAATATTACTTCTGGATATCACGACTTTCTAATAGTAAAAGATTTATAAATTTATTAAAATGTTAAAAATTATAGAGAAACATAATTATTACATATCTATATTTACATTATTACTATCTAAACTAAACCTAAATAAGGCCCCCGTGGCATTGTGCCCAAAAGACTAGCAGCATTCCCCCTTTGAATAGCAATACCTATTCGTTGAGCGAGAAAACTGCCAGCCCTTGGGTCACCAGTTGACTCCACAAGGCGCTTTTTCAAATTCTTGAAAAATTGGCAAGAGCACGGTGGATGATGTCGTTCAGCGCAGCGTGGCGTGAGAAGCGGCCTGCGCTCTTTAAACATGAAAGACCATGATGCCCCAAAGTGTCAACGTTAAAACCGCAGGGGCATTGATGTGGAGCGCAAAGCGTGACGCCAAGTCTCAAACCAACTGAAATTCTTAGGATGTCCGGTTCCAAAAAAGTTCCGGTGTTGGCTGTAGGGAAAGCTTTCAACCAATCACCGGATTCCTTTCTACTGAGCGCTAATAATCTGGCCCGATCCGGGCCTAAGCTAGCATTTAGCAAGGAGTCAAAGGTTAATTTAGATTTAGCGTCGTCCCAGCTCCGTTGTAAATTTGGATGGGTGCGTAAATTTTGTCCCGGACAAGCCATTAGCCAAGCATTCTTGGCATCTGTAAGGCCAGTCGTCGCATAGTCTGTAAGACAATTCGTTAGAATTTTACCTACGAGATTTTACCTTTGATAGGCTTACATGGGGACATACTGGTCCAACATGCAGAGGCCCTTTGAGAATTTTAATCTATTAGGCAATGGGACCCCCACTGCAAACAATCCACATCCGCCTTATGTAGAAGAACGGTAATGGACCATGTGCAGTGGGAGCTAAACTATTGTAAAATATGCTAACTACGATATGGGCTATTGTGATGGGTGTTAGATGGTCTGGATAACTTAATCTATGGTTGATGACGGCGTCTGCCATTTCAATATATTATTATTAAAATTCTGGCAGACGGTGACTCGCCAACTCACTAGATGGGCCCCCTATACAATCGCCATAGGCCCGTAGGCCTGTAAGGCGACAGAGGGCAACACCGGTGTGAGCGGCTAGGGGTGTCGAGCGGTGCGGCGCCGGTTTCGCCATCGCGGGTCAGACCCGGAGCGGGTTTCCCCGTAGTTATGCCCTTGAAAATGACACTTCCACCCCCGAGCATATAGCTCTGGCTTCCTCCCTCTGACCGGCCAAAAAAGATTTCTATGTTAGTTCAGTATTATCAGGGTTTATCGCTTGCAAACAATTCTAAAGATACTGAAGAAAGAACTGACCTGATATAAGGAGTATTGTCTGGAACATGAAATTTGGCCCCAACATCGAAATACTCTTCCCCTCTTATACCTGGAGGTGCCACACCCTGCAATTCTTCTACTAAATTCCAAAATTCTTCATTATCTTTCTCTATACCTCCTTCGAAATATTTCCATCTATACTCATCTATGACTAGAGCAAACGGAATATGTGGTAGCTTATTCAAAGCTTGTTTGAATATGAGAATCATATCTGTGGTTAACTCGTCAGCATCAAATATTTTAGGAATTTCTTGTTCTATATTTTCATCTTCTTTATCATTTTTATCGTTTTCTGTAACAATTGTTTCAGCGTCTTCTACAATTATGACTTCGTTTTCAAATGTTGCGGAATATTCGACTTTTTTGTCTTTATTTTCATTGTAAGTGACATATAGTAGCGAATCGTTGATAAGTCTAAGTCTGTTCAAATGTTGTGGTGTTAGTACACCGTACATGATAGTGTCGCCTATAGTTTCGTGTAAAACTGCATTGGCTTGCTGCAAAATGTATAACATAGTTAATTTCATTGCATTGTATCTGTGAGAAGCGCTCGTGGCCCCGCGGACTCAGTGTTCTGAAAACGATCACTGCAGTAAGCAACTTTCACTATGGCCGGTCCATGGATGGGTGACCATCCATGTGATCACTTTGTGACATTTATTTGAGCGTTTCCGTGCTTCGGAAGGCACGTTAAGCCGTTGGTCCCGGTTGTCAGTAAAATGGCAGTCGTTAAGCTAAGTTGAAGGCTTTGTCCATTTAAACACGGCAATACGGCTCACCACCTATTACGTGGGACAAATTATACAAAGGTGAAATGTGGGCATATAATATGCCTCTGCCTACCCCTCCGGGGATAAAGGCGTGACCATATGTATGTATGAATGTATTGTATCTGTGTATTGTTGCGTAATTTGGGAGAGGCCTACATCATTCAGTGGGCTGCCATAGGCTGATTTAATTGATTGATTGTATTGAAGCCCCTGCTGTCAAAGGGGAGGTCATGGAAAGATAATAGAAAGCTTGAAACGAATCCTGTTATGAACATGCTGGCCAGTTTACTTTAGTCAGGCCATAACTTCTTTCAATTTGGTTGAAATTAGATAGGACTCTTAGTTTTTTAAACATCATAGAAAGTGGGAAGGGTAGTGAAAATCGGTCAAGTGTGAGTCGGACTCACGCACAGAGGGTTCCATAACAAAAATCGGCAATAAAATCACATTTGTTGCAGGGGTTCCCCTTAAATATATTTTTAATGTTGTAGCCCCTCTCTATAAAATAGATTGCAGAGGGGCTTATGGCGAGATTTGTATTTGTAGTCTGTGACTCTGTCGCATTAAATAACGTCACTAGGTCACGTGGATCATCTGTTCAAAGTTTGAAACAAAACGAAAATGACAACGTCAATCAGATTGAACTTTCACAATAAACGTTAGAGGGGAAGTCGGGTGAGACCGTCTCACGGCTTCTTGTTTAGTATTTATTGTTATAGCGGCTTTGAAAATTTGAGCCACCTATCACCGTTCTTGAGATACTGTCTCATACAGACAGACAGACGGACAACGAAGTCTCAGTAAAAGAGTCCCGGTTCTACCCTTTGGGAACGGAACCCTAAAATATATTAAGCTTTTCTTACCCGGAATATTGTTGGTTGATTTTTATAAGCCATGTAGTACTGTATGTGACCCAGTTCATGGTGTAAAACGTAGAAATCTTCCATGGATACTTCTGAGCAGTATAGCAGACTGAAAAATTAAGTAATCAAAGTGTTAGAGGCCCCATACACGGACAATAATATTGATCAATATAGATAATTGTTCAATAAATTGACCGTGTAGGGATAATATTGAGGTTTGAACAATCACTAAATAAAAGTTTGACGGAGCTTACATTTTATTGATTAATATTTCTCTTTTGCACCGTGTAGGCTTAATATTGATCAATATTTTTCAGATCAGTGTTTGAAATTTTGAATTTGGAATTTACTTCTTCGTCAGATATATTATTATACTCGGACGGAAATAAAAATATTGATGCAATGTTATTGAATCAATATTATTGTAGGTGTGTATTCAAAAGATGGGTGATTAATAATATTGAACAATAAAAATATTGATCAATAGTATTGTATGTGTATGGGGCCTCTTAGACAATCTTAAACTTGCCTAGCGTCATAGAGAACACGACCTCCATTAAAGGGAACCTTATATCTATCCCCACCTTTAGGGCAACCTTCGGGTACCTTCAGGGCCTTTATATTAATCCCCGCGGCTTCGTCCGTGTAGAAGTCGTTATCGCGTAAAATCATTACCCTCCTTTTGTGCAGTCAGTTAAAAAGTAGCCTATGTCCTTCCTGTGGACTCAAACTATCTGTACTGCTCGTTCGCTCTAACTTTGCCGCTCGGCTCCATACTAAAGTCGAATTTTTAATTAGACGGAGTAAATTGACAGCAACTAATGTCACTTCTTCATACAATGTTGCTTATTTTCTATGACGAAGTGACATTAGCTACTGTCAATTTACTTCGTCTAATTAAAAAATCGGGTATACGCCTCTACGCCAGCGGCAAAGTTAGAGCGAACGGGTAGTATACCATATTTCATCAAAATCGGTTCAGAAGTTTAGGCGTACAAACGTACCAGACAGACAGAGTTACTTTCGCATTTATAATATTAGTATAGATAGTTCAACTGAACAGTGCGCGCGGCGCTATGTGTGCGTGCGCTAGTAATTATACAGCTTTAATTTGTGTGGCAGTGATGGGGCCGTCAGAGTACATTTGTTTATTATGAGATAGAGACGTAACTCGACTTACTGACGAAACCAGCGGTGCCAAGCAGTCTTTGCAGGAAACTCTCTGCGTGGTCGCGAAATAAAAATCATTATGAACAAAAAGCATACAGCGTCATCTACCACGTTTTGAAGGCAACTCTTACGTTATAATGAAACTAAATTAAATATCATGACAAGTCTCAATGTAACTGCAACGTTGACATCCGGTGTAAGTTGGTTACATTATAATTCATTACACCGTGTTCTAAGTGATAATACCATGGGTACAGTCGTTAAAGAAAATGTCTAGTTCTTCACGGAGAAAATGTTTAAGAAGTCAGATAAATATTTTTGATGTGTCAATTCGATGTAATTAATATTTTTTATCACTATATAAATATTATTATAAAACAAAGTCCCCGCCGCGTCTGTCTGTTCACGATAAACTTTAAAACTACTGCATTGATTTTCATGCTGAGATCACCAATGATTCTTGAGAACGGTTTGCGTATATGATTTGTTGAGTTTGTTTGACATTGACTAAAATATAACGATATTAGTTGGAGATGTCGAAAAAAAAAAGGTGTCTGGGAGCTTATAACGAAAACGCTGCCTAAACCCTTCGAGGCATAACAAAATAATGTATGGTAGAATTGTGTAACTTTTAAAGGCCTACAGAATAGTCAGAAAATGATAGAGCCCAAATTCTAATGCAAAAAAAAAATAGAAATGCAGAGATGGTCGACAGAAGAAAACATTGCTTATACAGCAAATATAACAAAAATTTTACTGTATGACTTGATTTAAAAAGTAAAAAGACCATACTCTATACATCTAAAAAAAGTATGTGTGTGTAACCATTACGCGTGATTGAAGTGAAACTTCTTTGCTATTGATGGCATCAAATAATATATATGTTTTCGCTATTCAAAATTCAAATAGCGTTACTTCCGTCAGAAAAAAATATCAGAATTACTCCCTAGGTCGCGCCTAAAGAAGTTTTACTTCAAAAAACTGTTGAGGGTCGAGAGTCTGCACATGGAAGATAATTTGAAAATTTTAATTGTAGGGCGTTCTCTAATCGATAGGTACTGAAGCCGAAAATGTAATTAAAATTTTTCATATCTGTCTGTCTGTATTCCGAATAAGTATCACGCTAAAACTACTGAATTGATTTAAATGCAACTTGGGACAATCTGAGCTTATGATCCGAAGAAGGTTCTGGGATACTTTTGATCCCGATATTTTGCGCGGTTCCTTTGTCAGAGGGCAGGGCAGTTTTACACGCTGCTTGATGAGTCTGATGAAAAAATACCTCACCTTTTGTATACCTTATGTGACGTAGGCAAACGAAGTTGCAAGGGTCAGCTAGTTTGTTATAAGATTTATGACATACTTCAACCATGTGGCTTAAAAGTTCTTCGGCTACCACCGTATCATCCTGAACTAAACCCAATCGAAAATGTAGGGGGAGTTGAAAAAAAAAAATAGGTAATGCTTCGCATAACATCAAACAAAATGTGGTGAGAATAATGAAATTAATAAACGATCGTTTAGGTCAAATTGATGAAGAGATGTGGCGTAATACAAAGTAAGTAGAAGAATACTATGGACATTTTGATATGGAATCTGAATTTATAATTAACCTTGTAGAGAGCAGCGAATCCAAAAAATCCTCAATTTTATTCTTTTAGCAGCGATACATATTAATATGTTTAACATACATTTCACCCCTTATTTTTTTTATTTTAGTTAAACAAGTGTTTTTGTATTTTGTACTTCACTGTACCTCTTGTCACGCACATGAAGTCACTGTGTTTGTACGAGGTTTACCCACACATAGGGCCGCGCGCACAGATGAGTTGAACTTACCATAAGGATATTTATTCGATAGATAACTGTGTCCTCTGATTATTTTTGAAAAGCAATTGCTAACTGATCATAAATTTTAAGTATGGAAAAAGAATTGGTTTCAAGCAGGATTCGAACCTGCGTCTTCGGCGAACCGTGCCGACACGTTAACCACTCCACCAACGAAACCTACTCGGAACCAACCAAATTTTACACCTTATTATACGTCTTGGGGCGACGTAGGCACCATCTACCGGCACTTTTTAGAACGTTACACGGCATGAATGTATATAATTGCACCTATATTCATTCGATTTATGATGAAACCAGCCCGAACATTAAGATTATAAATTCATCTGTTGCGGGAGGAATTCATATTTTAATACTCACTACAAAAGCAATCAGAATACGTTTGCTGCTCTTTCAAGCTCAAACGGCTAAACGCTTCTGGATGATATTTGGCACAGGGATAGATTATAGTCAGGAATAACCAAAGACTTCTATATAAACTGAGGTAGACATGCCCTACGCACTGATTTTTGAAACCTATAAACTGCGCCAATTAGCAGCGTTGCTCGCACTGTAGTGAGTCAAAACTTCGAGAGTAGGTACTCGACTTGCAATCGGAGTCCATACGCCTTCTCTTTTACTCTTTTTCTATTCGTATATTGCTATTGTGTGTGGTGACAATTACGTAAAAAATATTTATAAGTGAGTGTAGTCTTAGTAATGTGTGTGTTTGAGGATTGCTTTTGAAATCTCGTTTGTTAGAGTACGGCGTGTCTACCTCAGTTTATATAGAAGTCTTTGGGAATAACACATAGTCATGTTTTACCCTGAAAAAGTTCCCATAGGTAATGAATTTCACGCAGTCGCTATCTAGTACAACCTACTCTCACCAAAGGGATAGGCAGGCTTATACACCTATATGACAGTATTTTCTCCCATGTAATAGGCGGTGAGCCTTTAGCCGTGTTGTAACAGACATTCAGGCTTGTAGGCTCTTTTTTTTAACTTGAGGCAAATCCTACATGGATGCTATGCCGGACTCCTACCATCTGAAAACCACACGTATCTTGCCTAACAGCCTTCGGTTGGGAACCCCGGGTAAGCCCTCGGAAGGATAGCCCAGGACTATATCTACACTCTCCTAAGGAATAGGCAGACTCATAAGCCTACATGACAGTGTATTCTCCCATGTAATAAGTAAATTTTATTTTTAAAGATTTGTATGAATTCGGTTCTATTTTTTATTTAAATATTTTTTTATGTCTATATAATATAATAGAGTCCAATCCTGCCCGATCTGGCAATAATGTAAACATGTCATGTTTTGACAATCGTTGTCTAAGACAGATGAGTAGAAAAATATATTATGACAAATCATTGAATTGTCTTACTATCCTGAGTAGGTATTTTAAATGAAAATAAACTATCGTAAAGAAGTTATTTGGTGTCGAAATGATTGTAAGAACACTGTATGACTCCAGGATATTGGAATATAAACAGGGTGAATATTCAATTGCAAGTAACTATTGATATATGGGATCAAATGTGTTTGTTTACATTTATGCGCAAAGCTCTTGAAATACAGTATAGTAATGTTGTTGGGAGCCCCGGGTAAGCCGTCGGAACTTCGGAAGGATAGCCCAGGACATCTAGAGTACATCTTCACTTTCCTAAGGAATAGGCAGACCCATACGCCTACATGACAGTGTTTTCTCCCATGTAATAGACGGTGAGACTATTATCATATTGGCTCTACCAGTCAGTCAGCTGTACAAATTTTACACCATAATCACTAACCGATAGTCGCCATCTTTAAACATGTCAGCAGCAGTACCATGACATCTTATGTCACTCTTGTTTCCTCTGGTAAATATAGATTCGCGCCAAAATGTGTCTGTCATGGCCGGTAGACCCATTGATTGGTAAAAATCTTCTGCTCGCTTTACCTGAAAAAATAACCTTGTATTTAGACTTTGCCATCTAAAATGGCACATTCGTTGTGAGAGAAAGAACTAAAAAATGTCGCAATATAGGTAGTCTGCGTCAATAACAAGCTGAATATGAATTCTTAATACTAAAGAAATTGAATCACATGACAATCGGGTAGAGTTTAAATTACATTGACAACTAAATGTTCATCCTGGAACATTCGTTTTGCTAATGAGGTTGGGATTCGCCTAAATATCATTGATGCATAGAGGAAGAGATAAAGACCAAGCTAACTCGTAAATAATTTAAATAGTTATGCAACTTTCAACTTTATCCTATAAACTTAAGGCTGGATTTACATATTTAATCAAAAGTGTGCACGTTTTTGAGATACTCCTGTCTATAATAGATATATTATTACTGGAAGATTTTAATGTCAATTGATGGAAACTGGATTACTGCTCGTTCGCTCTAAGTTTGCCGCTCGGCTCCATACTAAAGTCAGCAACAAATTGACAGCAACTAATGTCACTTCTTCATACAATGTTGCTTATTTTCTATGACAAAGTGACATTAGCTACTGTCAATTTACATCGTCTAATTAAAAATTCGGGTAAACGCCTCTACGCGGTAGTACATACCATGGGTGCTATAGGTCTCTACCAACAACTATTGAGTTTAAGCCAGCCTCACCTGCAAATGCTCCATCTTCTAACTGATGGATGAGCACATGGCTTACAGAAGGATAACAACTCGAAACGAAACCTTGTAGAAATCCGTCTGGCCAGCGTGGTACAATAAGGTCAAACCCTACCAAAAATGACTACTGGAATAAGGAAACGATCCCTAGTTGCGAAACTAGCAGTAGGTATAGTCCAATCCTGCCCGATCTGGCAATAATGTAAATATGTCATGTTTTGACAATCGTTGCCGCGTTGTCTAAGACAGATGAGTAGATAAAAATTTAGTATGACAAATCATTGAATTTTTTACTATCCTGAGTAGGTATTTTAAATGAAAATAAACTGTCTTAGAGAAGTTATTTGGTGTCGAAATGATTGTAAGAACACTGTATGACTCGGATACTGGAATATAATCAGGGTGAATAGGTACTCAATTGCAAGTAACTATGGGTATTTAGGATCAACTGTGTTTGTTTACATTTTTGCGCAAAGCTATTGAAAAACGGTTATACCGGTATTGTAGCGTAATTTGGGAGAGGCCTACGTCCAGCAGCGGACTGCGATAAACTGATTTAATTGGATTACATACCATATGAAGCACAGTCCAGTTCAGCTTCTTCATACTTTGATCCAAGTCTATGTTCCTGGGTAACATTAAGTCTGCCAAGGGCTCCCAGTTCAGTGACCACAAATTTCCTGAAAATTTAACCTATATTTAGATTGCCAAATATAGAAATAATCAATACATATAATAAAATGACAGAAAAGTCAAAACTGTACATTGCAAATATTTAAAATAAATACTCGCTGGGTGTTCAACATAAGATACCGAAGCCGAAAATTTCTATACATATAATAAAATGATAAAGAAGTCAAAACTGTACATTCGAAATATTGAAAAAAATACTCGCTGGGTGTTCAACACCAGAAAAACAACAGAAAAGTCAAAACTGTACATTGCAAATATTTAAAATAAATACTCGCTGGGTGTTCAACATAAGATACCGAAGCCGAAAATATCTATACATATATTAAAATGATAGAAAAGTCAAAACTGTACATTGGAAATATTTAAAAAAATACTCGCTGGGTGTTCAACATAAGATAGCGAAGCCGAAAATATAGTTAGAAAAAATTTTGTCTGTTTGTCTGTTTATGTGTTTGTCTGTTTGCTTTGCTTTGTCCGAAAGGATCTTAAAAAGTACTCAATAGATTTGATTCAAATTTTGCACAAATATTAACTAGGGGTAGGGTCTTCAAAAAGGATATTTATTATCACGCTACATATCCTAGGGAATAAGCAATGAAATTGGCTTTATAAAATAATTTTCACGCGTACGAAGTCGCGGTCAACAGCTAGTAGGTATACAATAAAGCGCATTGGGGGTCAGTTCACAAGACAGTGGTCCCCAAGTTGACGAACCGATGATGTGCCTCTATTGTAGAAGGAGGGAATGCAAACACTTCCACTGGTAGAGCGATCTAAGTTTCTGTGGTTTGACAGAAAAAAATGTTTTGCACCGCTGGATTCTGGCGGAGAAGCTATCCTCTGTATGAGAATGGCACTTTTAATCCCAGACGTTATATCATATCAGGACCAAAAAGAAAAGGGATCGGATTAAGTTAAAGAGCTTCTCAGAACACTCGCTGTACTACGAGATACAGTGGAGTACAGAAAAGGATGCAATACCAACAGTTTGGGGGTTTTTAAAAGGGGTCTTAAAAGGGTTTTACTGGGTCGGCAGCGCGAGTGTGGCGCCTCTGGTGTTGCAAACTGACAGTTCATAGGCTGAGGTAATCGCCAGTCCTTTTGGTGGGCTGTATGCTTCTCTGCCATCTTAGTGGTATAAAAAAAATTACGCTCCGTCAGCGGCTCAAGGCAGAATCTACTCGTATAATGCAAAGAGCAATTACAACTCATTTGTCTAAATCTACTAGACGGACTTTCAATAAAATATTTGGTCTTAAACGCATATCAGAACCTAAGGAGTAAGCAATAGAGCTGAAAGAAAGTCTAGAATATTTACCTAATAAATGTGCCGGTATAGGTCCTGTTCTCGACACCACATCTCCGTAAAACCATCGTAAGTAGAACCTCACAACTGCATGTAATAATTTGTAAAGAGGTTGAATGCTATTGTAGAGATTCCGGCAGGTTCGTCGAAGACGAGGCATTTCGAGTTCATCGCGCCATGTCGCACCGATGTTGGGGTAACCTGTAAAAATATTATGTACTACCCGTTCGCTCTAACTTTGCCGCTAGCGTAGAGGCGTATACCCGAATTGTTAATTATACGAAGTAAATTGACAGTAGCTAATGTCACTTCGTCATAGAAAATACGCAACATTGTATAAAGAAGTAACATTAGTTGCTGTCAATTTACTTCGTCTAATTAAAAATTCGACTGTAGTATGGAGCCGAGCGGCAAAGTTAGAGCGAACGAGCAGTAGGTAATATCTGGCCGACAATTTGACTTTAAAGTTTAAGAAATATACTTGTGACATATTCTTTGCATGTGTTTCGGAGTATTTGTTTTATTTATCTGCATTGGTTTTATTTTCATATATTTATATATATATATATCATATATTATAAGGTTAGTCAAGTAAACTCCTAACTATAATCAAAGATAATATAATAGTATTACATACAGATCGGCAACTCCTTGCCTCCCACTGAGTAAGCTTCCCCATCCCCCAACCAAAGTTGATGTGTTCATGTGTCTATTGCCGTGACAGTACTTGAGAGAGTGTCACTGCGTTGCATTACGTATTACCACAGGGTGGAAACTCCATACAAATATGTTCGTTTTCACCCACACTAATATACACGTAATGTGAATGCTTGAATCAAGCTTGAATGTGTGTGTGAGTATACTAGAGACACTAGCTGTGGAAATTAAATAATAAGGAACAGAACGCAATCTCATGTATGTAGGTACTTTTTTTCAAGTCTACCCTCGGCTAAGCACAAATTAAACCAAAGCAGTAGCACAAAGTACGTAGGTAGTAATACGTAATGCAACGCAGTGACACTCTCTCAAGTACTGACACGGCAAACGACACTTAAATTTTGGTGGGGGGATGGGGAAGCTTACTCGGTGGGAGGCAGGGAGTTGCCGATCTGTATATGATATGATCTGTATATGGTCTATTATATTATCTTTGGTTTTACTACCCACGTACTTTGTGCTTTTGCTTTGGTTTAATTTGTGCTTAGCCGAGGGTAGATTTGAAAAAAAAGTGCCTACATACATAGGATTGCGTTCTGTTCCTTATTATTTTGTTTCCTTAGCTATTTACCCTAGTAAAATCACACACACATTCAAGCTTGATTCAAGCATTCACATTACGTGTATATTAATGTGGGTGAGAACGAACATTTTTGTATGGAGTTTCCGCCCTGTGACTGCATTGAAAGTGACGATTAGGAATATTTCTTCCTATTCGTCACACCAGTGTGAAAGAGCGGTGTGAAGGGGGTCAGATGGGGAATTTTGTATGTTCAACTTTTTGAATTTCATCGTCTTTGTAATTTTGACTTTTACGTCTTTAAGTATTAAATTGGATAAATTTGGTTTTATTGAGATTAACAATTATTTTGGAATATTGTCATCCAACCACTTAATAATGTGTTTTTTCTTTTCATTTATTTATTGATGTCCATGTAAAATTGATTAATGTCATTGTTCTGTTTGCCGTTTGTCCATTTTATTTTTATAAATGTAACTTGATTTACATTTTACGATTACTCATTGTTCGTGAAAATCAATTTTCATGAACAATGTCCTTATTTTTTCGTCAGCCAGTGTGTTAATTTATTCTTGGCTTAATATTAGAATACCGGCTTTTGAAATATAGGTAGGTACCTACTCAACCAAATTAAAGAAAAAAATAATTATAGATTATACAACTAAAGACGGATGACGATTCGGCGGGAAACTTGCAGACTAGCGTTGCATTTCGTTATTTAAATTTTTTCACAACTAGTGTATTTTTAAGTGTTTGTGTATAATTTATGGTAGATTATTAAACATAAAGGTTAGACAACGTGCAAAAGTGTTGGAAAGTGATAAAGCGCAGTAAAACGCGAGTTTTTTTAGGTTTGTCGACAAATTCCACAGCAAGCCCTAGTAAGGTACCACCGCCTTACTAGAGCAGAACTGAGTTCAAACTTGGACATACGTGAATACGCTGCTGTTAAGAAGAATCTTAACATGAAAATGATTTATATTTTCACAATGAAATTTACTTGACTTTGGCATGCTCTAAAGCCGAGAAAGTCCAAGAACAAGAAGAAGAAAAAAGGTGGATGACGCTCACCGAGCAAGAAAGTGAGGACAAGAAAGCAATTAATAAACCCAAAAGCACAAATTTAGATGGAAACCTACATACTAAATTCGCTGAGGCTACGCACACTTAGACACCGGTCAGAGTTCACAGACACGAAGTCAAGAGATTATCATAGTAGGTTTCGATACTGATTGGTGCGCGAGTAAGCGTAGCAGAGGGTAGGTGTGAAAAAAAAGTACATACCACCCGTTCGCTCGAAGTTTGCCGATCGCCTCCCATACAACGCTTCTACACCAGCCTCTAAGCCAGCGGCAAACTTAGAGCGAACGGGATATACCTACATGGTTTGATGGAGGTTCCATCTGTACCTTTGTTTTGCCCAGTTAGTCAAAAGACGCAAGTCCTGCTCGAAACCGATAATTTTTTCACATCAAGTTTGCCATTTAGTTTGCAATCTATTTGCTTTTTAAACTTATCTCTAAATTAAGTATATTTTAAAGTAATAAAATTCTTCTTACCGTTTCTCATAGAAGCTTGATTTTCAATATCAACCAATTTTCTATACGGTTCCTTCATCGACGGTCCCACTTTTTCCCTCCAAGTAAGCCATAACCATCTCAAAACATTTTCATTCCTTGAGAATTTCATCATGTTTTCAAAATCCTTCTCTCCATTTAAACATATTCTTTGTTTAAATTTAGGAGGGTTGCTGATGACAGAATTGTCTTGTTCCAAATTTAAAAACTGTTTATCACTTGACATGAATTTTGAAATGGCATCTTCAATTTTTGACAAATAACCTAATGATGAATTTGAAGCAATCGGTATACAGACAATTGCGTTTGAATATATTGATTGTAATTCTTCGTAAATATTACTTGACAATCTACAATGAAAAGAAGAGAAATAAGGCTTTATATTTATATTTGACTGCCTCTGTGGCGCGGTCGGTAGTGATACCGCCTGCGGCGCTGGAGGTCGTGGGTTCGATTCCCACCGGAGACAAATATTTGTGTGACCCATAAATGTTTGTCTCAAGAGTCTGGGTATTTCTATGTATAATATGTATGTATTTAAAAGTATATAAGTATTAATATCCGTGGTCTGATACCCATAACACAAGCAGGTTATTCCTAGCTTACTTTGGGATCAGATAGCGTTGTGTGAAATATCTGTGAATATTTATTTACGCTCTGTCAATACATACCACTCCAATTGGTATAACAAATTTATATGTGTGGCTGAGTGTAGTATTTCAATATTGTTTTCTGTAAATTCCATAGTGATAGCCGATTGCTTTGTAGTGGTGAATATGAATACGATTTCGCCCCGTAACATAGGACAGACAGTTAGGTGTAGAGCAAGGCTTGTATATTCGAAATAGACTTATCTTGGGGTGCACTTTATACTAGGAAATATTCTTTGATTTGATCTAATAAGACTACATTATTGTAACTTATTAGATACTCTTGCTTTTTCAATAGTTCAAAACGCGATTAGGCATACTTTGTTTAATCAAAATCGCTCTCGAAAAATAAGAAATATTGCAAAAATCTTAACAAGTAATGTACTTTTTTATCTAAATAAATTAGTTTAATCCTCATAAGAACTTGTCATAAAATAGATATAGGTCTTTAGAACAATATTTAACGGCTAGATTTTGTCTTAAAACCTTTAACAATTTTATAACAGTAATTATAATGTATTAAAATCGAATGAAATTCGCCAAAAGGCACGCCAAAAAAATTCCTTCGAATTGCCTTAGGATTTGTCAAGGTCGAATACGGCAGCCTTAAGTCTACTCCCATTGTAGTGGTAACGTTGCTCTAGAGTTTCTCTCAAAATTTATGATATGTTTATTCTATCTTCAGTTCAAAAAATCATGCTTACCTGGCTTCATTATAGGTAAATTTAGGTCCTCGACATAGTAAATACACCTGTCTTCTTTCAGTATCATTCAATAAACCAAGACTATGGATCGCACTTAGGTCGTTACAAATTTTGTGATGCCAACCTATTCTCGTTTTCTGATATTTAGCCGATTCTTTTGGCAAATTTATATTGCCAGGGTTGATAGAAGATTCCCAAGCTATTTCAGCAGCTTTCGAGTTAAATTTTTCAGTTTTCTCATTTATGTTTTGAAATAAGTTGTCTAAATTCTCACATAATAATGTTTTGACTAGTATCAGTAAGAATATTAAACCTTTAGAATTCATTGTTGATTAATTTAACATTTTTGTTGATAATGAAGATGATCTGAAAGAAAGAAATATCAATTTAGCAGTTGTCTTTATTGGTACTAAAATAACTGCCTCGGTGAAGCAGTTACAAGTACATCCATCTATACTAATATTATAAAGAGGAAAGATTAGTTTTTTTGTTTGTTTGTTTGTTTGTAACGAATAGGCTCCGGAACTACTGGACCGATTTAAAAAATTCTTTCACTGTTGGGAAGCTTACACTCTTTGCAATGAACATAGACTATATTTTATTCCCGTATTCCCACGGGAACGGGAACTACGCGGGTGAAACCGCGTGACATCCACTAGTACATAATAATTATAGTCACGCCTTTATCATTTCATTCATTTTTCATTAATTTATTTCACTAACAATTCATAAATTGTGTTTGTAATTCACAATACAAATGCACATTAAAATTATACTGAAATTACAACAAATGTTAAGAATAAGGAAATACAATTAAAAGAAGAGATGTCAAATAAAGAAATAAATAATACCATAATAAAAATAATTGCAAAATCATGTGAATAATGTCACTTCACAATGCAAAATTAAATTGTAATAAATAAAATGAAATCTAAATGTCATTATCACATTTTCAGTTCAAATATAAATTAAAAGGCAACCCTATACAATTTAACGTGACGTCTTATAGGCTAACCATCCACCTTAAAATCATCTATGGAGTATGGACATTTGTCCAACAGGAAGGCCTTCAATTGCGCTTTAAACTTGTATCTTCTAAATCCCCGAAGGGGTAGGCTGAGGCATAGTAAACGCCCACATTTCACCTTATAGTTTTGTGTTCCACGTTGTAGGTGGTCCCACGTAATAAGCGGGAACCTTGGGACATGCTACCGAGGACTTACCCGGGGCTCCCAACCGTAGGCTGGGATAGGAAACGTGTGGTTTGGCGTCCATGACGAATTATCCCACAAAATAAAATATTTTTCTTTATATAATCTAACTAGCGGACGTCCCGCGGTTTCACCCGCGTAGTTCCCGTTCCTGTGGGAAATCGGGAATAAATGTAGCCTATGTTCACCGCAAAGAGTGTAGCTTTCCAACAGTTAAATTTTTTTTCAAATCAGTCTAGTAGTTCCGGAGCCTATTCGTTACAAACAAACAAAAAAACAAATCTTTCCTCTTTATAAAATTAGTATAGATTTTAACAACGAAACTTTTCCCTTGATAAATATAATGACAGGTGTTATCTCTCCTATCAGACACTCGAGAAACCCTCCTGATTTTAGCTGATAATCGTGGTGAAGTTGGGCTTATACACAATTTGCCTTTATTGCGTTTATAACAAAAAAGCCGTGAGACCGTTCTCACCAGACTGCCCCTCTCTAACACGTTTATTGTGAAACTGACAGTTCACTCCTATTGACGTTGTCATTATTCTTTAATATCAAACTTTGAACAGATGATCCACGTGACCTAGTAACGTAGTTTAATGCGACAGAGTCACAGACTACAGTACATATGCAAAAGGGATGAAATTTGAAAAAAAAAAGGTAATTTTTATTGGGTGCCTATCTGCCATATTAGAGTAGCTTACCCCAATAAAAATCAAGTTTTTAGGGTTCCGTACCCAAAAGGTAAAGAACGGGACCCTATTCATGAGACTTCGCTGTCCGTCTGTTTGTCTGTCCGTCACAAGGATGTATCTCAGGAACCGTGATAGCTAGGAGAGCTGAAATTTTCGCAGATGATGTAATTTTGTTGCCGCTATAACAACAAATAAAATCTTTTTTTTTTTTAATCTTTATTTTTTAAGGACAGGAAATCAAATTACATGATTATGATAGCCCTATCATAACCTAATAGGAAAATGAGATGTTTCAATGGTTTAGAGCCTCATAGACAAATTTATAAATCATTAAAGCATTTTTACTACATGGATCTGATCTGGATACTATTAAAAAAACCTATATTCAGTCTGTTAACTTTTAAAGCCCCCACTAAAACATCCCTTTCTCTCAAATACCGGGTACATTCCATCAATAAATGGTAAACATCTTTAGGAACACCACAATTCTCACAGTTTGGGCTGGAGACTTTTTTCATAAGGATTCCAAATTTATTAAGTGAAATGTGCCCTGTTCTTAGTCTATGAGCTATAACTATAAATTTTCTACTAGTTTTGATATTTGCAAACCATGGAATACGAGAAGGTTCACACTGCATTGAACAACAAATAAAATCAAATCAAATAAAAAAGGGAGGAAAGCAGATTGTAGGACACATTTCCAAGAATATATTTTATATTTTTTATTTTTATTTTTGTATGAGCGGAAACTCATACAAAAATATAATTTTATTCAAACAACACGTGCCGGGCAAAGATGCCACTCACACACAGTGGAGAGAATCTTCGCCAGAACTGAGCATTTCAAAAGATCGTTCCTCTGTCGAACTATAAAAACTTGGAGCGACCTGCCCGCACACGTGTTCCCTCATCTTACAATCCCGGGTTCTTTAAGAGGAGCGTGAAGAGGCACATCACAGGGCCGCCAACTTGAGGACCACTGTCAGAAGTGGCCCCCAATCGCTAGATGCGCCACGGCTTTTCATCAGGTTGGTGGCGACGTCAATTTGGCGAGCTAAATATATAAAAAAAAAGCAATAAACATTTTAAATATGTATTTCTAAAACACTCATACTCTAAATAAACATTCGTGGTTTTGGTTTGACTCGGAAATCTAATAATGTTACTAAAACAAGAAGCCCTGAGATCGTTCTCACCAGACTGCCCCTCTCTAACATGTTTATTGTGAAAGTTCAATCCGATTGACGTTGTCATTTTTGTTTTATTTTAAACTTTGAACAGATGATCCACGTGACCTAGTGACGTAGTTAAATGCAACAGAGTCACAGACTACAGACAATGTCTCGACATAAGCCCCTCTGCAATCTATTTTATAGAGAGGGGCTAAAACGTGATTTTTGCGTGACCAACTCGCACTTGACAGGTTTTTTCAATATAATAGTTTCGGTTTTGGCGTTGATAATTGAATGTGTCACCCGGTAATTTATTAATTTATGTAGATAGTTAATTATATTGATCAAGTTGACGTTCTGATAACAATGTTGACATAAATAATGAGTTAGGTATGTAAATGTTGTATGTAGTTCTAAATATGACATGTCGTCATGTTAGTGTGTGTACTCGATTTGTTCTGCCGTACTGTATTAGATACTAAATTACAATAATTAAATATTTTACAGATTAGTTTATATTCCAAAACCAAAAGAAAACCACGAATTTTTATTTAGAGTATGAGTGTTTTAGAAATATATAAAACAAGCTGACGCCCGCAGCTCCGCGTCAAGTTTTGTTCCCGTTTCCGCTACCCGTGGGAACTTATCCCCGGGATAAAAAGTAGCCTTTGTATTATTCCAGACCTATATCTACCGCTGTACCGAATTTCAGCCCGATCCGTTTAGCGGTTTGAGCGTGAAAGAGTAACAAACGACCACACTCACAAACTTTCGCATTTATAATATTATAGTAAGATGTTTATTGTTTGAATATAATGATATTTTTGTACAAGTGGAAATCCTTGGAAATGTGTCCTACAATCTGTCTTTTTTTTAACGTTAGGGAAAATCCTTCATTTATGTTATGCCGAACTCCTACCGACTAAAAAACCTCACGTAACGCCCTACGGCCTATGGTTGGGAGCCCCGGGTACCTAAGCCCTCGGAACTATGTCCCAGGACTACAATCTGCCTACGGCTGACTGGAAGTCCTGAGTAAGCATTCGGAATATTTTTGAATACTTATTCATTTAGGTATGATACATTATTATGTATTTGATTTCTGCCTTGTGGAGTCGACTGGTGACCCAAGAGCTGGCAGTTTTCTCGCTCAGCGAATAGGTATTGCTATTCAAAGGGGGAATGCTGCTAGTCTTTTGGACACAATGCCACGGGGGCCTTATTTAGGTTTAGTTTAGATGGTAAAAAAATAAATAAATATTCACGGACATTTCACACAACGCTATCTGATCCCAAAGTAGGTAAGCTAGGAATAACCTGCTTGTGTTATGGGATAATTATGTTTCTCTATAATTTTTAATAATAAATGTTTTATTTAATTACTTTACGCATTTAATTCAGGTCTTGCTGCCTGTTTTATTTTAAACACTTCTTGCATCATTGCAAGTACTTTTTTTTAAAAACTTATTTATTGAAAAAAGAAATTGTCAACAACGTCGGCATTATATTTATCCTTAATTTTATTTTTTTTATTTAAGTCTGAAAACCGTGAATATTTATTTATTATGTACCTATTTATTTATTTTTAATACACATCAACTTAAAAAGCAGTACAAACAGTCGTAAAAATATAAAATAATATCTATTAGTGAAAACTTACCAAAACTTTCCGTCGGCAAAAAAGCAATAAGTGGGCACAGGTACACAGTTCATGCAGCCTACTAATAAACACCGCTCTGGGGTGGCATCGGGAACACGACTGAAATCACAATGGACTCTCTGCGTAGATTATCATCGGGGATCCGTAGATAACGAAATAAAACGATTTGAGTTTCACTTTAACCCCTCTCTCTAGAATAGATTGCAGAGGGACTTATGGCGAGACTTTGTCTGTATTCTGTGACTGTTGCATTATATAACGTCACTAGGTCACGTGGATAATCTGTTCAAAGTTTGAGATAAACCAAAAATGACAACGTCAATCGGAGTGAACATTCACTTTCACAGAGGGGCAGTTGGGTGAGACCGTCTCACGGCTTCTTGTTTTGTTTATTTTAGAAGGCAGTGTAGGTACTAAATACACTACTTAACACATTTCGATAGATCTGGTCACGCATAGTATATTTTGAGCTTTTGTATTGCAATTTTGTTTTTTTGGACATTTCACACAACGCTATCTGATCCCAAAGTAAGCTAGGAATAACCTGCTTGTGTTATGGGTATCAGATCACGGATATTAATACTTATCGGTATTATACTTTTTAAATATATACATATTATACATAGAAACACCCAGACTCTTGAGACAAAGATTTATGGGTCACACAAATATTTGTCTCCGGTGGGAATCGAACCCACGACCTCCAGCGCCGCAGGCGGTGTCGCTACCGATCGCGATCGCACCACAGAGGCAGTCAAATAAAGTAGGTACTATTGCAAAATACTACATAATACTATAAGTGCTGATACTGAAACTATAATTGAAAGAAAATGTAGAATATGCACTGTTTTTTTTACAGTACTAAAGTAGCAGACAAGCTTACGGGCCCGCGTGATGAAAATTAGTCACCATAGCATAAAGACAAGCTGCAAGCATCTTCTAAGACCCGTTTTGAAGAACCCCATACTGTATGCGATTGGAACTTCTTCTTTATAAAAACCTTAGATAATGTTTAACTTCACGTTCTTATGTTAGAGCGATTTTTTTTTAAACTGGATAAAATGAGTTCTAAACTCGTATACCTGTATTCTATGTCATTCTTGTTTTATTTTATTATTTGTACATTTTCGTTAAGTAAAATCCTTTTTTTTTGCCGAGCTAGAAGAATATTAAATTTTACAAGTTTTAAGATTCAAAATATATACGGAACTCAACCCCTATTTAAACTTACTCACCCCTGACTCTCGATGTTCAATCTATTATTTAGGCATGTGTTACAGTGCGTGGGCGATGCGACATCGATGTATTTTAACAATAAATAATCTTCTCTTGTGTCACTTTTGTCAAAGTGCCCTCTTAATTACTAATAATAGCTACTCATATCGGAGATGTGGAAGTTATTTTTAAAGCTTTCGATATTTTCAAGGTTATCCTGCAACGATATTATCCACCCACGCTTTTTGAGCAAAATTATAAAGTGCCCGTAGCCCTGCTAATAGAAAGTTCTGTTGGACGAGGCTGCAGTGGCGGCCGTGGGTCTGTTGGGAGTCCTGGGACATCCTTCCGAGGGCTTACCCGGGGCTCCCAACCATAGACTGTTGGGCGTTTCGTGAGGATTTTTAGTCGGTAGGAGTCCGGCATAACATCCATGAGAATTTTCCCTCACGTTAAACAAAAAAAAAACAGAGAGTTCTGTAAGCGATCTCTGCATTTTTTTATTTTTTTCCGTGAGTGAAATCCTACATGAATGCTATGCCGGGCTCCTACTGACTTAAAACCACGCGTTCCCTACCTAATGTGCCTACGGGCCACGGGTAAGCCCTCGGAAGGATGACCCCAGGACTCCCAACAGGCCTGGCTACCACTACGGCCTTACCTAGAAGGTTCGAGTGCTATTCCGCGTCTTTGTGGCGCGCGTGGAACTATCTTGTCAAGCTGTCGTCTTGGGCCTACTTCTGTAAGGACAATGAGCAGCCCTCCCACCGTCCACGTCACTGCACTATTGGTTGGGAAACACAACAAGAAATTTCTGTAGTTGGAGGTATTTTTCAACATGACTTCAGTATTGGTGGATGGTCTAAATTACTCGTTGTGAGTTGGTGTTAATTTCAAATCGTCCGATTGAGAGGTTGAAGCATATGTATGGTGCAATTAGCAATACCCCTCAAATACTGACGCGATCGAGGAAATTTCTTATTACTTTTTACCAAAGTCGTTCACCGATTATTTTGTTTCCGAGACATGACATGTATGAGGATGCGAAATATTAATAACTGATGCGTGTTAGTAATTCAGTGTCATTGCTTTTTTACTTTTTTTTTTAATAAATTCTTTTTTACGATTCTCACATCGCTAAAAGTAGATGCTCTAGAGCAGGGGGTCCCAAACTGTGCGTCGCAACGCCCCGGGGCGTGTCGCGGCCTGGTCCTAGGGGCGTCGCGAGTTGATAGGAGCGAGTCGCGTGAGCGCCGATAACAAATATTTTCCCGATAGTCGGAGCCTCGGAGCAATATGTGTGATTCACAAACCTTTCCAGTTGCCTAAAGCATCAAAACTTTTAGCAGCAGAAGAAGAAGAACGAACTAATAGCATTGTCCTGTTATTATCATAAAGCTTCAATACGGCAAGGACATATAAAGTAGAGCTCCTTTCAGGCGAAAAATGAGAAATTTTGAAATGGATTTTCTGACCACCAGTTAGTAAAATAAAATCAGTACCTACTACTGTATTGATGAGAACTTTCACCTAGATAGATATATTTTTCGGTTCACCCGTCACGTAAAATGTTAAAAAAAAAAATTTTAATAAAAAATACAACCGACTTCCAACAAATCCTGAAAAATAAAATTTACTTAGCACAAAGCAATATGTATTTCGATTTATCAGATTTTACTCAATATAATATTGAAGTTGGTGCCATGTCATGAATAATACCTACCTAAACCTATGAATTTACTTGGCGCTGACTTCAATATGATATTGAATAAAAATCAGATTAATTAAAATACACGACTACTTTGTGCTAAGTAAATTTAATTTTTCAGGATTTGTTTGAAGTCGGTTGTATTTTTTATTAAATTTTTTTAGCAGTTTATATTACTTGAAAGCAGTATATAGCATTAGGGCCTGTAATGGTAGTATTAAGTATGATAAATATTTTGTATATTATATTTACTAGCTGAGCCAACGGACGTTGTCCTGCCATAACTATGATAATGGAAATAGAACCACTTTCTTAATTCTTTTTACATAAGAGCCATCTCCTGACCATTACAAACACAACAAAAAAAGAATCAGCGAAATTGGTCTAGCCGTTCACGCGTGATGCCGTGACCAAGGAAATAGGGATTAATTTTTACATAATAGATTACCTTTACTGTTCGTCTGTCTGTCTGTCTGTCTGTCTGTCTGTCTGTCACCAGACTGAACTCTCTGCTCTCATAAACCGTTATAGCTTAATAGTTGAAATTTTAACAGATGATATAGTTATGCAGATACTAATTAACGTCGTGTTTTTTACGGAACCCTCCGTGTGCCAATCCGACTCGTGCTTGGCCGGTTTTGCATAATTTTAGAAGAAGTAGTATCGAATTTTACATGGAAGCACTCGTGGCCCCGCGGACTCAGTGTTCTGTAAACTATCACTCACTGCAGGAAGCACCATTCACTAGGGCCAGTCCTTGGATAGGTGATCACCGCGTGCCCACTTTGCGACATTATTTGCGAGCGTTTCCGTGCTTCGGAATACACGTTAAGCCGTTGGTCCTGTTCGTCAGTAAAATCGTATATATATCGTCTTGAAGCCAAGTTGAAGGCCTTAATGCATAAGTGGCTTGAAAAAATTTCAGCAGCGGGCAGTCAAAATCTGCGCCTGTCCAAATCAACGCGGCAATACGGCTACCGACTTTTAAGTGGGACAAAATCTAAAGGGGAAATGTGGGCATATAATATGCATCTGCCTACCCCTTTGGGGATAAAAGGCGTGATACTATGTACGTAAAATTTTATATTATTAATACAGTTTTGAAGATCGCCAAAACTACCATTTAGGTACGAACTCTGAAAATGAACAAGTCATTTAAATACAGGGGGCGATGACCGTCAGGGTGATAAGGGGATACCGCACGATCTAAGGTGAGGCGGCATGTCTCTTAGCCGGGACCTCTCCATGGGACCTGAAAGCGAGAGCCCTTGCATCACTGTTTAGATTTCGCAAGGAGGTGGAGTGCACGGCGTGGGCGCAACAGCGCCAGATCCTCGTTGTGGGTCTGGACGTGGACACACTCTGGCTCGAGACCATGGTGAAAGCCATGGTCTCCAGCGGGAGTAAGTGGGACTGCGCCGCCTCTTTCTGCAAACAGGTCATGTGAGTGAAAGAGGCGTCAGGGCGGGAACGGGAGAGAACTTTCCCACTCGAGATCCGCAGTCGACGGCTTGGGCGCCTTGGGCGCCGTCGACGTGTCTTCGCCGCAGACTATCGGCCTTCATGACCGAGGGCCTGAGGACACAGAGGCCTGAGGTCTGAGGATTACAGAAGCAGGCCCATGACGGCAGCCCCCGTAAGAAGCAGGATCACACCCGAAACCCCCCAAAGACGCGGGATAGCATTCGAACCACCCCCCTAGGCGAGGCCGCAGTGGTAGCCGTGGGTCTGTTGGGAGTCCTGGGACATCCTTCCGAGGGCTTACCCGGGGCTCCCAACCATAGGCTGTTGGGCGTTACGTGAGGTTTTTTTAGTCGGTAGGAGTCCAGCATAGCATCCACGATGGATTTTCCCTCACGTTAAAAAAAAAGTCATGTAAATAACTTAAATATATTTCTTCCGATAGTACGCCCCGGCCTTAACATAATAAAGCATTCCGGATAAGCCGTCCGACAGAGCCCTCCGTCTTAATTTGCCATAGACAATAGAACTGCCCACTCGGTCTATATTTGTTTTATTATTGTTTTTCATTTTCTTTTTACTTATTCTATTCTGAACAATTTAAAGATGGATTTAAATTGCATGTTTTTTTTTTGAGGTCAGCCCCGGGTATTATGTTCAGGTTGGACTAAGGCTATAATTATTAAAAAAAAGTTTTTCTTTATCTTACTTCTTACGAATATTACAAGTGTGTTTCACTCATGTTTGGATGTGAGTTACTCAATCACGCTCTAAGTTGATAAGCTGCTCAAGTAGGTACTGCTTCAAGTTAATTTGTTAAAATTCGGTTCCCATCCCTTGGGAACAAATTCCAAGTATAAAAGTGACATACCAATATTGTTATTACAGGCAAGTTAGGGTTCCTCTTAGTATTATTTTCCCTACAAGTTATAATAATAAATAGAGCTAAAAGCAAGCTTTGTTTCCCTGCCTCTGTAGATATCTACGTCGCCATTTGTGAGCGTTTCCGTGCTTCGCAAGGCACGTTTAGCCGTTTTTCCCGCTTGCCAGTGATATTACAGTCGTAACCAGGATTTATATTAAGTTATCTGTACTTAAACCAAGTTGAAAGCGTTACGGGCGGATTTATAAATTTCAACCGCAAAAGCTAACCTGCGCCTGTCCAATTCAACATGGCAATAAGCTCACTACCAATTACGTGAAAAAAAAAACTATCAGGCGAAATGTGGGCCTATGCCTCTGCCTACCCTTTTGGGGATAAAGGTGTGTGATAATTATGTATGTCTGTATGTACAGCTATAAAACTTTACCAAAATACAAATATTGAAGAAATTTTCATTTAATCTTTCAATTAGGGCGAGACCGGGCGACGAGGCTTTTAAGCTCAATATAACAACAGGATCCATTGTTGTACTTACAAATTAAGTCGCAGAGGGCATAGCCTGCGGCCATTTTGTTTGTTTATAAACGGTCATGAGCTTAATTGTTGTTTATTAAGATAGAATAGAATAAACTTTATTTGTACACCGTGTTATAACTAATTTTACAATTTTTTTTTACAAAATGTTGTACAAAGGGCGGCCTTATCGCTTTAGAGCAATATCTGACAGACTATTACCTTGGGATGGACAGAAAAGATGTTGATTGTAAGATATTATTACGAAATAGACTTGTGATTAAAATATTGAGGGATATTTGTGATTATATGTGCGCACTGGTTTCGATGAGCACTACAGTGAATATAGGAAATTAAATAACCGAATAACAAATTTAAACCGGAAAAACCGAACAGCATTTGAAAAAGACATATTACATGCAGGGCTTAAAAAGTTCTATTCATATGTCAGGCAGCAGATCACTTCAAAAGTCAGTATCCCGACAGCATTGTGTAATAAGCAAGGCCAAACAGTGACGGAGCCAAGGGACATCGCGAATGTTTTTGCTGAGCAATTTGGAAGTGTCTTTCAACACGAACCACATGGCCAACTGCCAGTTCTGGACACATCACTACGTGTCGGGGACTCAATTGATGATATCCTATTCACCCAGGACAAGATATCTAAGACCATAACCGATATGAAAAATGATACTTCTTAAGGACCAGACGGTATACCGGTTGCGATTTTGAAGAACTGTAATCTCACAGACTACTTGTCAGTATTGATGCAGACTTCTATGACACAGGCGCATTGCCAGACCTTTGGAGAAAAGCAGTGGTGACCCCCATATTTAAGAAAGGTAGCAAGCTTGATCCCTTGAACTATAGACCTATCAGCTTAACCAGCGTGGTGTGTAAGACTATGGAGAGGATCATAGTAAAACATATTAGAGAATTCTTGTCAGACCACCCGGTGATAGCACCTCAGCAGCACGGATTTTATCCACGGCGCTCCACTGTATCAAATTTGATTTCATCTCTATCAGTATGGGTTAAGAACTACAATAGCAGAGAACCCACCGACGTACTATACCTGGACTATGAAAAGGCCTTTGATAAAGTTCCCAAAAGAAGACTTCTACAGAAGCTGGAGTTTGTGGGACTGCGTGGGAAGCTGTTGACGTGGATTGAGGCCTTCCTAAGTCAAAGAACCCTGCAGGTGAGAATAGGAGAAGCTCTGTCAAATCCAGTGGAGATACACAGCGGAGTTCCACAGGGTTCCGTTTTAGGCCCGGTTCTATACATAATTTACACTTTTGACCTCCCGCATCGCCTAGTGTGCAATGTCAGCATCTTTGCGGATGACACCAAAATATTTGCCAACCCACTAATTGACTATGATCAACTGCAGAATGACCTAAATGTAATGGCAATTTGGTCCAGGGACTGGCTCATAAGTCTCAATGCGTCAAAATGTACGGTGCTTCATATATAGACAGTCGCAACCCTCATCTGCCATATAAATTGGGTGACTCATATCTTAGGGAGGTGAATGCGCAAGCAGACCTTGGCGTGACAATTACGAAGGACCTAAAATGGGAACAGCACATAACAACAATAACAAAAAAAGCCAGAAGTCTAATATACATAATAAGAAAAGCCTTTGGAGCATTAACACCAGAAACGGTCCTTAAAATTTACAAGTCCTTTATAAGGCCAATCTTAGAGTACGCATTTCAAGTTTGGAACCCATATTTCGTTAAGGACATAGATCTTCTTGAGAGGGTGCAGCGTAGTTTCGCGTATAATGACAGGCTTATCTTATGAGGAACGCCTGAAACTATTGAAGCTCACAACTTTGAAAGAACGTAGAGACCGTGGGGACCTAATAGAGACCTTTAAGATATTGAGTGGATTTTACAGCATAGAGGACTTGGATAAATTGTTCATATGCAATGAAAATGTTTACCTTAGGAGACATCACCTTAAGTTGTGCACCAGTCGCGTCGTTCCAAAATAATCCCCACAGGCACTTCTTTAGTAACCGGGTTGTCAGAGCTTGGAACAGGCTGCCAGAGACTGTGATCTCGGCACAAAATGTCAATCAGTTTAAAAATAAATTAGATTGGTATCTATTAAGCTGCAAAGAGACAACCAGTGGGCACTAGCAGGATATAGGCACTATCAGTTGTCAACTGCCTGCCTGATAAGATACTATAATATAATACACTCGAGAGCAATGAATCCGGGTCACTTAAAGAATCCTAAAAATCTCGGAAACTAAAAATGCTAGGTTAATGCAATAAATTGTATTTAATTGACAATGTAATACTCCTTAAATGAAGGTATTAAAACTTCTTAGTTATTGTAAAGTTATATCATAAAAAAATCAAATTTGAAAAAGGGCCACTTTCGAAGATGGAACTACGAAATTACAGCATTTGGTGTTGCTTTTGTTTGTAATCTGTCATTTATGTGGGTACATAAACCATGTTGATAGTGCTCTATATTCATTAATCAAGCTGAAATTATGTCGCTTACGCCTGAAGAATGCACCAGAATACTTACAATGCTGGAAACCGGCCGGAGTCAGCGCGATACAGCCAGGACTGTCGGTGTGTCGCTGTCAACAGTACAAAGAGTTCTCCGACGTTACGAAGAAACTGGTTCTAACCTACGCAGACCAGGAACGGGCAGAACCAGGTGTACCACAGCACGAGAAGACCGATACTTGGTGAACACCATGCTTCGAAATCGCTTTCTCACAGGAACTGAACTCACCAATCAGTTTCGACGCCTCGGAGGAAGTAACCCAAGTGCATGGACAGTAAGACGTCGGCTTGCTGAATCTAACTTAAAACCCCTTAGACCTGCAAACGGCCCTAAACTGGAGCGTGGGCATCGTATTTCGAGACTAAGGTATGCCCAGAGCCACGTAAATTGGAGTATTGAAGATTGGTCAAAAGTTATGTTCTCCGACGAATCAAAATTTATGCTCTACAAGCACGATGGAAGACACAGAGTGTATCGAAGACCAGGGGAAAGATTCAAGCAAGCATGCATCGAAGAAAAAGTAGCCTACGGTGGTGGGTCTGTACTGGTGTGGGCCGGAATTTCTTCTGAAAGTCGCACAGAGCTGGTGATCATAGAAAACGGCTCTTTAACTAGCGTAAGATATGTGGAAGAAATCCTCAATGATCACGTTGGTCCATTTATGGTCAATTTAGGTGAGGATGCTATATTTATGCATGACAATGCCCGACCTCATACAGGTAGGATTGTGAATGACTACCTTCAAGAGATGAACATTACTCGTATGGAGTGGCCAGCGCGCAGCCCGGATATCAACCCGATCGAGCATGCTTGGGACGAGCTAGGCAGATGCGTAAAACAACGAAACCCTCCCCCAATCACGCTTCGTGAGCTCAAAATTGCTCTCACAGAGGAATGGGAGAATATTCCCCAAAATCGTATAAGGAACTTGGTGTACAGCATGCCAAACCGCGTAAACGCAGTAATGGAAGCACGAGGAGGCAATACGAAGTATTAAAATTCAAGAAAATCGTAATAAAGTTCAAAAATTTCATGTTTCCTATTTTTGTTTTAAGGAGAGATCGGCAGTTTTTTCTTTATGTAATTTTGTGTTAATAAAATGTATGGTGACTCATATTTTTTTTACTTTCATTTAAGGAGTATTACATTGTCTATTAAATACAATTTATTGCATTAACCTATCATTTTTAGTTTCCGAGATTTTTAACATTCTTTAAGTGACCCGGATTCATTGTTCTCGAGTGTATAACAATATAATATTTTTATGTTGTTGTATTATTATTAGGATGGACTTTGGATAAATATTGTGGAATATTTTTGCACGTGAAAATCTCCAGGGAAATCATGGTACGCAGGATTCGAACTGACTAAATCCACACGGTCTCTGCCGGGCCGGGTGACCCGGGATTAATACCTATCAACTTATACATAATTCTGTAATTAGCTTTTTGTATTTTTTACGTGTGGAAGTCTTTTATAGTGCTGGCACTCAGCCGTGGTTTCCCGGTGTATTCGCCACAGATACTTACCGAAACTCCCATGCCTGAGATGCTTACCGCATCCGTGACAACCGGTAGGACAGAGCGCCGTGGCTCCTCTCCAGCCACTCGTCCATGACTGGTCTGACCGCCCCGATTGTGGCGATCCCCCCCCTTTTGTTGCTCAAGTGCACCTTCCATGTCTCCACGGTTTCCTGTTTGAACTGGGTCCGCCGAGCTTCGATTTCTCGAAACGGAGGCCTATGGCCCTGCTCCAGCGCCTCCATGTGCAATTTAAACAGTGTCACAAGGGCCCTAGCTTCCAAGTCCCATGGAGGGACCCGGCTAGGAGACATGCCACTTCAACTGAGATCGTGCGGTATCCTCTTATCACCCGGATGGCCATCGCCTTCTGTGGGCTAAGCAATCTAGCCGCATTGGAGGCCGTCAGGGTCTCCGCCAATGCTCCGCACGATCCCAAGGTACAGTCTCCTGCAGGGAGCGTTGGGTCCCCTGATATTGGGCAACAAACGCTAGAATGCGGCTGATGCACCCCTCAGATTTTGGACCAAACTTCGGAAGTGGTATCCGAAGTTTCACCGGCTATCGAGTACGAACCCCAGATAGGTACTTCAACGACGGCTCGATGCTGATGCTCACGCATCCAACCTGTATGCTGGATCCCGCAGGTGGTCCGTGAAAGCACAAAGCCTCGCATTTCTGAAGGGCGACCTCAAGACCCAGCCGCCGTATTCGACCCACAACTGGAGCAACCCCTGCCGTGGCCTTTAGGGATGCGTCTCGGTGCGTTGCTCCTCGCGCCGAAACGAAGGTGTCGTCGGCGTAACACGTCACGTCGAAACCCCGACAACAACCGTAGCCGATGTTAAAACGGGACCCTGTTACTAAGAGCCCACTACGTCAAAGGCTTTTGAATAGTCGGTATATAATTGCATGCACTTCTTTTTTGTGTTCTAGGGCTTTTTTTTTTTACGTGAGGGAAAATCCTCTTGGATGTTATGCCGGACTCCTACCGACTAAAAACCTCACGTAACGCCCAACAGCCTATGGTTGAGAGCCCCGGGTAAGCCCTCGGAAGGATGTCCCAGGACTCTCAACAGACCTACAGCCGCCGCTGCGGCCTCGCCCAGGGTGTGTTCTAGGGCTTTAATTATGTCAGTGGCGTAGCCAAATAGGCTTGATGTTGTCGACCTTCCTGGCAGAAAGCCGTGCTGGTGCGGATCGAAAAATGATTTTAGGTGAAAATAAATTACCCTTTGGACCATACTTTCTCCGTCTGTCCGTCAGTCTTCAGGCTCTATCTCAGGAATAGTGAAGCTTGGCATTTTCACGTATGATGTATTTCTGCTGCCGCTATAAGAACAAAAACTAAAAATAAAAGAAAATAATTAGGTCTCATACAGCAAACGTGTTTTTTTGCAGATTTTGGTACGGAACCGCGTTCTGTGCGTGAGTCCGACTCGCGCTTGGCCGGTTTTTTCTTGCATTATCCACGTGTATTTTATTGTCTTAACAATGACATCTTAACCATAACCTTCATGTTTTATCAAGAAAGATATTGTCTATGATCTTAAATTTAAGTGAACAATATTACCCATAACTACTAGTTTCAAGTAACTTGAGAAGATAACTGCCTCTGCCTACCCTTATTTCGTCCAAATTGGGTGAAAATCATTATTGAAATTCGACTATCAATCTACATTTGGGACGAAGACGTGGGTTGTGTTTCAAATCACGTCGTAAACTTTCAGTGGGATTGTTATTATAGATAATGTATACCATTATCTGCAATTTATACCCTAATCCCGCATAAAAGCATCACGTCATCAAAATAGTCTGCAGGATGCCTAACTCCTCAGAAGATTACAGCATATACTTTCTTCCGCGCACGTTTAGGTTGTGGAATGATCTCCCTGCCTCGGTTTTCAAAAAGCCTACAGTATGGGGTTCTTCAAAAGGGGTCTTAGAAGGCTTTTAAGGGGTCGGCAGCGCTGGTGTAGCGCCTCTGGTGTTGCAAACATCCATAAGGCTACGGTGACCAACTGATGGGCCGTATGCTCCCTCCAGGTGAGGCCGCAGTGGTAGCCGTAGGTCTGTTGGGAGTCATGGGGTAGCCATCCGAGGGCTTACCCGGGGCTCCCAACCGTAGGCTGTTAGGAGGATACGTGTGATTTTTAGTCCGTAGGAGTCTTTCCTCACGTTAAAAAAAAAACAAAAAAATGCAGGGGATTTTTCTATAGGTAGGTACTAAATTATAAAGAGGAAAGATATGATTGTTTGTTTGTTTGCATTGAACAGGCTCCGTAACTACAGAACCGATTTGAAAAATTCTTTCACTGTCTGGAAGCTACAATATCCCTGGTGAACATAGGCTATGTTTTATTTCCGTATCCCTTACGGGAACGGGAACTACGCGGGTGAAACCGCGTGACATCCGCTTCTTTCATTATAAATTAGGTAGGTAATCACCCTTTCGTAGGCTTGATTCACCTGCATAATTCACCCAGGTGCATCCCTATATACCAAAAATTGGGATTGTTGTGTCTTCTTGAAGACACGAGGAATTCTTCTTTTCAAATCACTACCTACACTTGCACTGCAGCGATTTGAAGAGAAGAATTCTATATGTTTTGATTTATTTCTGTCGATACACACTTGTGCTAATAATAAGTAGTAGATAAATAATTATAGCAGAAAATCCTTGTGAAAGATAAGAAATGAGTCGTATCTTTGTGGATTACACTAGATATCTACTTAATATCAGATCAATTCTCCATAGGCGCGGTAACTCAGCAATGCTGAACAGTCCGGAGGAGTTACGGTAAATTTCACAGGTCCTAAAACACCTCGTACGGAGCAAAAGCGGTGTCAAGGAGTTTTAGTTATAATTACCACTACCAACATGGTAGTGTGCTGGAGACACTCACACTGTACCATTGTCTTACCCATAGATTAAGAATTTTTCGCTACTCTCAATTCTAAATCTATGGCCTTGCCAGCGTGGATCGTCTGCAAGAAGATCATTCCTTAAAAAGAAGAAAAAAACAAAGGCAAATACCTCTTAACAGCCTGAACTATCGAAAACATTTTCTGAAACAATTCCTCCAAAGCTGACAATGAAACTTTTAAAAGACATTTGACTCCAAAATGTTCAATAAACCATGTTTCCCAAACAATTCGTTGTGTTGACATTCAACGAAGGCAACTTTATCAAAGCCACTATACAAGAAACATTGCAGAAGTATTGGTAGGTACAATGATATATTATTCATTTTTTTTATTTTATTATTATTTATTAAGCTCGCGTCACCGTCCCCGTTACCAACTGGATGTTCAAGTATACACAGTTTTTTTTTAATATTTAGTAAGACGAATTTACGAGTGTTGAGGGCTACTGTCTTAGCTGAAATTACTATTAATACCTAGTAGCTATCAGATTATAAAGAAGTCTGAGCCAACTGTATTACATACCTAACTAAATTTGGTAAATCTTATCAATGCTAACTAATCAGTGACAATGTATTTAAAAAGTTACCATTATTTAAACTTCTATTATTTATGTTTGATACTGACCAAGTGAATGTCTGATTTCTTTTGGAGTGCCATTTAAAATTGACCTTTATTGCTATACTCATAAGTTTGGAAGTTGAGTTGAGACACGTTTGCAAAGCACGTTAACGATAGCCTCGCCGTTATAGAGGCTGCCATGTCGGGAGATTTCCCATAAGTGTGGTAAAATTTATTGTATTAAACTTGCAGGTACAGGTTCTCCAGGTGGCCTTGTATAAAGAGAATACAATACTACGTAAGAGCTTTGTAATGTAATGTCTCAAAAATAACCCTTTTGGTCGTCGAGTAAGGAGCAGGACGTTCTACTCGAAATACAAATTGATAAAACGTCTGTAACTAGCAGTGCCACCCGGCTTTGCCCGTGACAGACTTTGATAAAATGCAACCCCCTATTTAATCTCTTTGGGAGAGGCATATTAAAAAATCCTTTCTTTGTGAACAAAAACCTACATTATAAGGGTAGACTACCCGCAACAATTTTAAGTAGCTGCGCATAAGAGTTTCAGTTGGGCATAAATAAATATAAATAAATATTCACGGACATCTCACACAACGCTATCTGATCCCAAAGTAAGCTAGGAATAACCTGCTTGTGTTATGGGTATCAGACATTAATACTTATACATATACTTTTAAATACATACATATTATACATAGAAACACCCAGACTCTTGAGACAAACATTTATGGGTCACGCAAATATTTGTCTCCGGTGGGAATCGAACCCACGACCTCCAGTGCCGCAGGCGGTATCACTACCGACTGCGCCACAGAGGCAGTCGCATAGATGAGTGTCAGTTGGTTATTTCATTATTACCTATACATGTAGATAAAAATATCCTGATTTACCGATTTTCACGTCTTTGTGATAAAAATAAAAAAAGAGAAGAAAAAAAAGCACCCAACTACCTACTAATAAATTTCTCGAATTTCCCGAATTTATTATTAGATAGTTGTAAACATTACTTTGATGGAAGCCCTGGGGTATCCTTCCGAGGGCTTACCCGGGGCTCCCAACCGTAGGCTTTTTGGTAGGATACGTGTGGTTATTAGTCGGTAAGAGTCCGGCATTGCATCCATCTAGGATTTTCCTCACGTTAAAAAAAAAGTTATAGTAGAGATTATGAAATATAAGTGAGTGCTTTGTTCATGCTACATCATTCTGTTTCTGGGTGTAATGTAGTTTTTCTATACTATGCATCTACAGTATAGGTAGTTGCTTAAAAAAAATATAATATCTCTTCTCTTCTCTATCTCTACTATTGTAAAATTGTAGAAATGAATGTACCGTCAGCGACGGTAAACTCAAGATAAATTTAAAAAAAAACTGTAATCGACTAATTTAGGGCTTCTAAGTCCAATTCTATAATTCTTTTTGTTCGTTTCTGTTTACTTGTTTATTTGTTCGGGGTCGTAGCAAAATTCAGTAGCTTGATCATAATTGTACTATTAGGATTTTGTAGGTATTTATTCAAGTTAAATATCGCTGTATGTTGCATATAAATTGGTTCAGCGGAAATGATAATACAGCTTGACCTATATTTTACTAGAAGCCCTATTCATTAGACAGGTCAAAGTCGATTGGATATTAGTTTAAATCACCTCGAGAACGAAGTCACGGGCAAAAGCTAGTGTCTTAAAATAAGTAAATATTATGGATTTTAAAATATATGCTTAAGAAACACGTGTTATTATTTGTCTGGTGTATACAGCACAAACTGTTATTAGCATGAATTAGGTTACAAGCAGCTGTAAAAAATAAATCTATTATATTTGTAATAAAAGATAATGATGATTGTATTTATGCTCTGAGTAGGTACATAATAAGATAAAACTAGATGCAATTTTAATTTCTACAACTGGTAACATTTAACCCTCAGTCGGTCAGTGTCCGCGAACGCGCAAACGTCGCGCAATCTGTGACTTTTAAAAAGCAAGACTTCATAGTGTTATAAAAAGTTTTTAGAAAATAAGTTATTTTTTTATGAAATTTTTGTTTTAAAACTATTAAAAATGAAGACTTTATGTGTGATTGTTCTAAGTGTCGTGCTGGCAGTTAGCGCTCAAAAAACCTTGAGCGGTAAGTGAAAGGCATTTTTTTTTAATAAAAACAGGCTTTGGCCGTTGGCAATCGGCATATTGTTTTGACAAAGAATTTGTTGCAATTTTTTACGTGTAGTTATGTCAAAACAAGGGTAAAAGAGACGGTCTATTTATGAACTTTTTTTTGAAAAATTAAACTGTTTGGAGTCTGTTTCCTCTCTGAGCATGGATTTTTTTTATTTTTGTTGGGTACAATACAATTTTTGGTTGGTTAAAAAAATAAATTTATTTAAAGAAATTAATGAAACATTTCAAAAGATTGGGGAGACCTGGGGTCTACCTTCCGAGGGCGTACCTAGGACTCCCGGCCGTAGACAGACGAAGGGGGGCCCGTGTGGTTTTAGTCGGAAGATCATTTTCATTCAACTTGGCAAAATGAGAGGTTTTCAAAGCCATAATTTTGAATCAGTCCTGGAACATCCTTCCGAGGGCTTACCCGGGGCTCCCAACCGTAGGCTGTTAGCAGGACACATGAGGTTTTTTAGTCGGTAGGAGTCCGGCATAACATCCATGAGGATTTTTCCTCACGTAAATAAAAAAACCGATTTGAAAAGTTCCTTCTTTGTTTCGGAAACGTGTATACTTGCATGAAATCTAACTACATGATCTAAATATATGTATTTCCGAGATTACAAATCACTACTTATTATTACATAGTTTAAAAGATTCGAGAAAATTCACATGACCTTTTTTGACCCGTGGTAAAAAAATGAATACAATTCTTGGCAGATAGAATATTGTTTATTATCCAATTTAACCTTTCTTGAATACTGAACCGCGAATCGCTTAAACAATTTAGAAGATTAATGACATTATTTGATAGTGGCCCTAAAGTTGACCGCCATTAGAGATAATATTGAAGCGCTAGTGGCCCCGCGAACTTAATGTTCTGTAAACGATCACTGCAGTAAGCAACATTTACTGTGGCCGGTTATGAATGGGTGACCAGACCACCACGTGACCACTTTGTGAAATTTATTTGCGAGCGTTTCCGTGCTTCGGAAGGCAGGTAAAGCCGTTGGTCCTGGTTGCCAGTAAAATGGCAATCGTTAAGCCAAGTTGAAGGCCTTTATAGGTGGCTTAAAAAATTTCAACAATGGGTAGTCACAACCTGCGCCTGTCCATAACAACACGGCAATTCGGTTAACCACCTACTACGTGGGACATAATCTAAAAAGTGACATGTGGGCATTATGCCTCTGCCGACACCTTCGGTGTTAAGGCGTGCTCATAATGTATGTATGTATTGACAAGCAATTAGTTTGCTAACTAAATCATAAATTAATTGTGAAAAAATAACGGTCTGAAATCGAACCTCCGTCTTCTGGCTAACTGGGCCAGAAGCCCTAACCAGTGAACTACTTACTACTATTACCATTTGGAGCCACCACTTCGGAGTAAAGTAAACGCTCCCTGGTACAGTAGAAATGAGGACATCCACCGGGACCAAGGAATGGATCTTCATACCAAGGTTATCAAAAAATATGCGGAAGCTCATGAACAAAGACTTCTACAACATGTAAATGTCGAGGCAATCCAGCTCCTTGACACCACGGACATAGTAAGGAGACTGAAAAGAAGTAAGCCTTTTGAGTTAGTGTAGATTTTTCAGTTTCCCGAAACTAGCCCAATACAGCCTTTCAATATAAATGTTATTTTGTTGACCTTAAGATAGATGGACCTCTATATTGAGAGATTATCTTTTTCGCAATCTGAAGAGAGGGCAGGAGTGGGAAGATTTTAATCTGTAAACACACAAGTGTGTCTTTTGCGGGCAATTAAACTTTGAATTTAAAATCTTTGAGTTTAATGGCCGAAACAGGTGACTTCACATACAGCCTATGTGAATGACACATAACTGCAACGCGGAGAAGTGCTAGTACCTACAGTACCTTTTTTTTTACAAGGAGAGCTCCGCTTACAGACTACCCATGCTGGCGAGGCATGGGCTCGTGTTAGGGTCGGGAATACTCACTAAAACTCCTTGACACCGATCTGCTCTTGTGGGGGTGTTCTGGGATCTGACTAATTCACCAGAACAGTACCAACAGTACCTGCGCAAGTATCTCAATCAATCAAATCAGCCTATGACATACCAGTGCTGGACTAGGGCCTCCCCCATTTACTTAAGATCACAGGGTCCTGTGCAATCCACACCAAGTCCTTGCCTGCGATCCGTACTTGATAAGGTCCGTTATGAGCTTTCTTTCACACACGTACTTACTCCCTTACTCAGTTTTGCTGAACTTCTACAGTATGAGGTTCTTCAAAAGCGGTCTTAGAAGCTTTTTGCAGGGACGGCAGCGCAAATGTCGCACCTCTTGTGTGAGTGTGTGTGTTGTATTGTAGGTGATGGAGTGATGCAGACGTTCATAGGCTAAAGTATGACCACTTTCTATCAAATACTTGACTGATATTGACGGACTGCCTCGGCGGTGGCCCATTCGGTATTGTAACTCTGGGTCTCGGCACAGATTAATAAATTGTTACCCCGTAGTCCCGGTCCAAATATTTGTGTCATCCACAAATTTTTGTTTCAGAATTTGAGTGTTTTCTATGTATGATATGTGTTGGAATGTTTTCGAGACAGTACTACCTTGTCCATCCATCTAGACTAGACCTTTGAAAATGCTGTGAAGTGAAACCGGTCAGGTTTATAATAATAAACTAGCTGACCCGCGCAACTTCATATGCGTCACATAAGAGAGTAAATCACCCGTTCCCGTCGCATTTACTCCCGTCAGAATAATTTCGTTAACGATAGATGTTTCCCGTCGCATTATTGTAGAAATTGCGCTTATTCATGCATAGAACGTGAGTCCACGTCCTATGCATGAATATGCGCAATTTCGGTAGTCACCGGTGTAGGTCGCCAGCAGAATAGTGAATCGACCAAAAAAAGCGAAAAAAAAAGCGTAGTCAACCGGGATAAAAAGTATCCTATGTCCGTCTCCTGGTTCTAAGCTACCTCCCCACCAATTTTCAGCCAAATCGGTACGGCCGTTCTTGAGTTATAAATGTTGTAACAAACCCGACTTTGTTATATATATTAAGATATTGTGGAACAGTACAAGTGTCGTTTTAATATGATATGTATGTATTTAGAAAGATTTAAGTAGGTACCTATGTCTATCAGTAGTCGTCTTGATGCCATAGCACAAGCTCATATTAGCTTAATTTGGGCTAGATGATGTTGTGTGAGAATTTCCACAAAAATAGGCTGTTTATTATCTGTCAGCTTAGTGATTAGTAAGAAATCTCATAGCAGTTGGATAAAAATTTGTGACTGATGCTGCGGTCTTGAAGGAGAATTGATTCAAAATATTAGGTGCTTACATATGAAATTGGCGTTTTGTATAGGAGGAACAAAAAGTCGAATATTTTTAAATATAATATATTTAATTAATCAAAGTATGAACCATTGTTTTCTATGCATTTTTGCCATCTCATAGGTAGTTCATTGATCCCTTTACTAAAAAAACCAGTCGGACGGGAATCAATAAAATCTGTGAAGGCGATTTGGACTGCCCCATCAGAGTTGAATTTTTTCCCTTGCAAGAAGTTGTCCAAATTTCGAAAAAAATGGTAATCTGTTGGAGCAAGATCCGGGGAGTACGGAGGATGTTTTAGACATTCCAATTGAAGCTCTTCTAATTTGGTAGCCGTCTGTTGTGCAGTGTGTGGTCTAGCGTTGTCGTGAAGCAGCAGTGGCGTGGAGCGATTGACCAGCGTAGGTTGTTTAGCCGCTAGCTTTTCCATCATGGTTTGCAATTGCTGACAATAGACATCAGCCGTAATAGTCTGGCCAGATTTGAGAAAACTGTAATGAACAATACCGGCACTAGTCCACCAAACGCTTACAAGTAACTTTTTTGGGGTTAATTTTCGCTTGGGGCAGGATTTGGCTGGCTGGCCAGGATCCAACCATTGCGCTGGGCGCTTTCGATTATCGTAAAGAATCCATTTTTCGTCACAGGTAATGATTCGGTTTAAAATACCTTCATTATTGTGCCGGTTCAGTAATGTAACGCAGCAGTCGACGCGCTTTTGCCGGTTTGCTTCAGTCAATTCGTGAGGTACCCACCTTTCAAGCTTTTTAATCTTCCCAATTTGCTTCAAGTGAATTAAAACAGTTTTATCACTAACACCGCAGCCTGCAGCTAACTCGGACGTGGTTTGCGATGGATCCGCTTCCACAATAGCCTTCAATACTTCATTATCAACTTGAGTCTCAGGCCGTCCACGGGGCTTGTTCTGCAAGTCGACATTTCCTGAACGAAAACGTTGGAACCAAAAACGAACTGTGTTTTCTTTTGCAACATGACCGCCATACACATCATTCACCCTTCTAGTCGTTTCCGCAGCACTAGTGCCACGGCGGAACTCGTACTCGTAAATAATGCGATATTTTAAGTTTTCCATTTTGTAAAATGAGTGACGCAAACAGAAAAAAACAGAAGAAAAAAACAAATGAATGACGGTCATCGAAGGATAAATACATGAGTAAATAGCTGGGAAAATTTGAATTTGGAATTCCTTACCAAAGAGGAGAAAATCGTAATTAAAGTGGCCAGTACGAAAAACGCCAATTTGATGTGTAAGCACCTAATAGTATACATACTGCTCGTTCGCTCTAACTTTGCCGCTCGGCTCCATACTAAAGTCGAATTTTTAATCAGACGAAGTAAACTGGCTGCAACTAATGTCACTTCTTCATACAATGTTGCGTATTTTCTATGACGAAGTGACATTAGCTACTGTCAATTTACTTCGTCTAATTAACAATTCGAGTATACGCCTCTACGCCAGCGGCAACGTTAGAGCGAACGGGTAGTACGTGTGTTTTTGTTACCCAAAGACACGATACGTTGTAATCTACTTGCATAATCAAAAAGCGCATTTTTATGTGTTTTTTGTAGACTTTAGTTGCTTAAATATAATTTAACCTTAACGCTTATGAAATAGGACTGAAAGTTGTATAAACATAATAACTTGTTGACAAATTCACTTGGCCTTGAACTTCTGTTAGTAAATTCGTTATGGAAAAATCTCGGACTAATTTTTTTTTTAGTCTGAGGGAAAAATAAATAATACAAAACGTTCTCGAAACAACTTAGTATACGCAGTAGGTACCTTTGATTACATATACCTCTTAGACCATATAACATGTATTAATCGACAAACGCGTAATGGCTGTTGTGTGTTAATTGTTATTGTACAGTCAACTACAATGTAATGTACTAGTTTAATCATATAAAATGATGTACTGATGTACAGGCTTTTCATAAAGCCAAAAGACCAAATGGTCATGTGCAATGGCAGAAAACAATGCTTAAGTAAGGCGCATCCTGTGGTTAGATGATCTAAGATATACCTACACTCCGCAGTTCTTTGTAACTATTTTCTATATTGTTTCCAATAAAAATGATTGAAAATCTAAGTTGAAAATTTGAAAATCGAAGAGTTCGTGGCCCCGCGTACTCAGTGTTCTGTAAACGATCACTGCAGTAAGCAACTTTCACTATGGCCGGTCCATGGATGGGTGACCATCCATGTGATCACTTTGTGACATTTATTTGAGCGTTTCCGTGCTTCGGAAGGCACGTTAAGCCGTTGGTGCCAGTAAAATGGCAGTCGTTAAGCTAAGTTGAAGGCTTTATTTCAACAGCAGGCAGTCACAAACTGCGCCTGTCCATTTAAACACGGTAATACGGTACACCACCTATTACGTGGGACAAATTATACAAAGGTGAAATGTGGGCATATAATATGCCTCTGCCTACCCCTTCGGGGATAAAGGCGTGACCATATGTATGTATGTATGTAAAATCTAAGTAAGTACGCTAAGTACTTAAAAAAAAAAGGATTGATAACTACGGGCGAGAAGACTTCACAACACAACTACCTATTTGATAGTACAAATAGTTTTAAGGAAACAATTCTCAAACTACATAAGGGAAGTGATATTTTGTTCATTCTGAATATTATCCTTGCTTTTACGACTTCCATATTTGTTGCTTAACTATTAGGTATTTACTTAACTAAAAACAACATTTTACGAATGTTAAACACGAATAAGGCCCCTATCTCATCTGAAGTCGCGTTAAAGGTGGCAGGTCTGGACGTAGACAATCTCTTGTTGGAGACCATGGTGTGGGCTATATGCTCTCTAGCAAAAAAGAAGCAGCGGTGAGGAAGCTGGAAAGAAATTCCGACCCGAAATCCGCACTCTACGGCAATATCTCTATAACCAAAGTACTGGTCAACGTCTTTACAGAAGCTGGCCCAGAACGGCGAGAGTCTCACGCATGCTTCACGCCCCAAGAAGCCGAATAACACCTGAACCTATCCTCAAAGTGGAAACCTTCTATTCTTCCATCTTCTCCTTTGCAATCCCGAAAAACTGAAAGTGCAGAGATGTTACTTTCGTACGGTGAAAAAAGACTTCGCCTGAACCAACAGCATCAAAAAATTGATCGAAGAGAATTTCCATGTCGAAAAACCAAATTGACGTCGTCGCCGGCCTGATGGGAAGCCGTGGCGCATCTAGCTATTGGCGGCCACTCCCACAGTCCGTAAGTCTTCTGACAGTGGTCCTCAAGTTAGCGGCCCTGTGATGTGCCTCTTCACACTCTGCTTGAAGAACCCGGAATTGTAAGATGAGGGAAACACGTGTGCGGGCAGGTCGTTCCTGGTTTTTATAGTTCGACAGAGAAACAATCTTTTGAAACGCTCAGTTCTGGCAAAGATTCTCTCCACTGTATATGAGTGGCATCTCTGCCCAGCACGCGTTTTTCGGGATCGGAAAGGAGGTTGAAGAGCTCTTCAGAACACTCGCCGAGATAAATTCGGTAGAAGGCAGCCAAGGACGCTATGGTTCTTCGCTGCGCCGACGACTGAAAGCTTTGGAACGTCGACCTTGAATTTAGAACACTTTGTCAGCGCATGGACCTCTAACAACCCCGGGTTCTTTAACGGGAGCGTGAAGAGAGATAATTGGCCAGGCAACTTTAGAGGCCACTGTCTTGACTGTGATAGATTTAAAACTAGCTGACCCCGCAACTTCGTTTACGTCACATAAAGTGTATGAAAGGAGAGGTATTTCTTCATCAGACTCATCAAGCAGCGTGAGAAACTGCCCTGTTTGCTTAATCATAAAAGAGCTTAAGGATTAAATCTATTCAAAAACAATTCAGTCCACGCCTTCGGCACGCACTTTTGGAACGAAGTTCCTTATCGCGCGTTTTTTATTTATAAACCGATTGACATGAAATAAACACTAAATGTTAAGTGGAGCCAACCTCAACACAATAAAGAAAACCGCATTGCAATCGGTTAAGCGGTTACTGAGATTAGCGTGCACAAACGTACAGAAAAACAGACAAAAATTCTAAAAATCATTGTGTTGGATTATGTTGCGTTCATAAAGCCCCCCTATAATATTTTTTCTTATTTATCTTCAATGTACAGACAGTGACCTGTTACGATTTTATTATATGTATTGATATTGATTTTTATTCAACGCTAAACCTATTTACAAATAAATGATCATCGATAAAAAACAATTATCGATTTAAAATCGGATCACGTTTTGATTGCGACTTCTTATATAGATGTCGCTATATTCAAGGTTGCCGGTGACGCACAGGCGGCAGGTTTCAGCATGACTACTAAAGTTGATTCGTAGATGGGCAGGCACACCGTTTGGCAAAGGTCAAACCAAAGGGAATAATAATACTATCAAGTCTTTCTTGATTCAGGAGTGCTTACATAATGTGATAATACATACATACATAATAGTCACGCCTTTTTTTGACTGCCTCTGTGGCGCAGTCGGTAGTGATACCGCCTGCGGCGCTGGAGGTCGTGGGTTCGATTCCCACCGGAGACAAATATTTGTGTGACCCATAAATGTTTGTCTCAAGAATCTGGGTGTTTCTATGTATAATATGTATGTATTTAAAAGTAGGTATATAAGTATAAATATCCGTGGTCTGATACCCATAACACAAGCAGGTTATTCCTAGCTTACTTTGGGATCAGATAGCGTTGTGTGAGATGTCCGTGAATATTAATTTATTTACCTTTATCCCAGAAGGGGTAGGCAGAGGCATTGTATACGCCACATCTCACTTTCATAATGTTCCACGTTATAAATGGTGAGCCTATTGTCGTTTTGAAACGGACAAGCTGTGACAACACGCAGTAAAAAAAGTTCAAGCTCATAAAGCCTTAAACTTGGCTTAACGATGGTCTTTTAACCGACAACTGGATTTTAATTCGAGTTTTCCTTCTCTACGATATAGATCGTTTTGGGAAAGCGTTCTCTTAGTCGCCAATTACGCGATCCTCGAGATAAATTTGGGCTGCACCACACAAATTTATGTAATACTAGCTGATGCCCGCAGCTTCGCCTGCGTGAAATTTTGTTCCTAGACTATAACATATCTCTGTAGGGCACCAAATTTCAGCCAGATCCGTTTAGCCGTTACAGCGTGGAAGAGTAACAAACATCCACACTCACAAACATTCGCCTTTATAATAATACCTAGTTAGATAGATTTCTGATTAACAAATTCATAATGCATAATAATATGAGCTGAGTAAATTTTTTATTAAAAATATTTCTTAATTCAATGGCTAAACTACTACTTGACACAACTTTTCTTCTAAGGAATTGACATCGTAACTTAGTTCCTTCTTCAAGTAGTCCCAGCCTACGACATTTGGACAAACAGAACTACTGCAGGCTTTGTCTTCCTAATACAGACGGACCAACCAAGGCCTGGTAAGGTAATAACAATGTGAATTTCATCAGCTGAGCGTTCATGTTCATGTAATGGCTCTTTTCAATCCTGTCGAATGCAGTCTACGTAGAGGCCATTCCCGTATTTTACAAAGACTTAGTGAGTCTGTTTCCTGACAGAATGCAGTCGGCACTATATGTAGAATAAAGTTCATGCCTTCCATGACGCTTAGGGCTGCTGAAAATCTTTGTCGTAAGAATTGAGCGTAGATGGTAACATGCGGTGTTATTTTATTGACCAGTGGATACTACCTGAAGCTTGTTCTTTCATTTTTTCTGGCTAGCCATCTTAGAATTTTCACAAATGTTTTTTTGTCACACAAAATTTATATAAATATATAAAAATAAAACATAAATGAAAACGTCAATTGTATTGAACTTTCACAAATTATGTGTCAAAATAAAAAGTAATTTAAGAATAAAATAAGAGTATTTAAGAAGTATTGATATCAACTCCGGAGAAAGTCAGCCCCAAAATAATTTACATTCCCTTATTAGCTCGTTATACTTAGTATAAATTTCAATAAAATACGAAACACGTCTTCCATCAATTATGTTTATAATGCTATATCGATACCTCTGGGCTCAAAGGTCGTAAAGGACATTTGGGCGAAAATGACTTTTTGATACAGTTTTACTCAATTTTTAATTCCCTATCGATCTGTATATTCCGTTTTACGAAATTCGCAAAAAAAATGCCTTTACGACCCACATAATCTGAGACTTTAAGCCAAGTTTACCGTGAAAATATGGAAGTAAATAACACTTACCTACTAGAGTGAAATTATTTTGGTAGTAAAGGAAAATTTTGGGTGTAAAACAAATTAAAAATTTAAATGGTCCTATACTCCCTATAAGTCACCTCAAAATATGGAAGTAAAGGACATCAGGACTTGTCCTGATGTCCTTTACGTCCATACTGCTACTTGTAGCAGTGTGTTAAAGTGGGTAACTTTAAAAGTGAGCTAGATACAATCGACTTTGGAGACCCACAGGGTAGCGTGCTTGGCCCAACGCTTTTTATAATGTATATGGATAATATAATATGCTATGCCGATGACACTGTTGTTATATTTGATGGTGCAAGTTGGGCTGAAAAATTTACGAAAGCCGAGTTGGGCCTGGGGCAAGTGTCAACATGGTTGCGTTATAATTTAGTGACACTGAATGCCAATAAAACTAAATGTGTATGTTTTCATAAAACAGCTAGTTCGGCCCATTACACATCTCTTGGTATCAAATTACACTACTGCAAAGAAATGAAAGGTTGCAAATGTGAATTCATCCAAAGGACAGACAGCATTAAATACCTTGGCGTAATTATTGACGAAAACTTGTTAAAAAACACATCATTGTTTTGTCAAACGAAGTGCGAAAAACCGCAAATATAATGAAATTTCTTCGTTCTTCAGCGCCAACGGACTACCTGAAATCCGTTTATTTTGCCCTGAGTCCTCCTGAGTCAGTCGGCCGTCCCGTGGAGTCAGCGCTGCTTTGCAGGGAGGGCTTCATCATTGAGATTCCATTCCATACATTGATGTCGCCAGCATCCGCAAAGCCCGCCCCTTGTTCGGGCGTGAGTGCGCCGTAGCTGTTCAACAAAAACAGGTGTGGGAGGTTGTAAACAAAGCAGCGTACAACAGAGGAACTAGGTCCAGAAAGAGAGCCTTCAAGAGATTGGACGCCCAGCGCATCACGCGGCTTGGTCAGGAGCTCACGTAACATCCGACGGGCAGACGTGAATCGGATCGGTCGGATCCGGCCACCTATCGCACCATAGCCGTAACCACCGTAATCTGCAAAGTGTTCGAGCTAATTATCAACAAACAGCTCATGCGCTATCTGGAGGATCACTCGTTAATTAGCGATTGTCAATATGGCTTAGGGCAAAACGATCAACGGGTGACCACTTAGTGTACATTACACACACCTGGGGTGTGGCTATGGAGAAGCACGGTGAATCTCTGGCTATTGGCCTAGACATGGCTAAAGCCTTTGATAGGGTATGACATGCGTCGCATCTTTCCAAGCTGCCGGCATATGGTCTATCGCCTCAGTTGTGCCGATGGTTGGCCAGCTTCCTGCACGGGCGACGTACACGGGTCCTCTGTGATGGTCAGGCTTCCTGCTTTTTTCAGGTATATGCCGGAGTACCACAGGGATCGGTATTTTCCCCAACTCTCTTTCTTCTGCATATCAATGACATGCTGTCCCTTGGGTGCATTCATTGTTATGCGGATGATAGTACTCTGCATGGGAGCTATTCTGGCCGTCCAGCGGAGGGGCGAGGCGACGTGGAAGGAAAGAGACGACAACTCGTGGCGGATCTTCACCGGGACCTGGGTCGCATTGCCCAATGGGGTTCGGACAACCTGGTCGAGTTCAATGCCAGAAAAACACACAGTTTACAGCTAAGAAGTCCCCATTCCTATCCCTACCCTGTCTTCGGAACATTACGGTTCCACTAAAAGAAAGCTCAACCACAAAACCTACGTAGAGATGGGCTGGCCGCGTGGAAACTAGAATTCCTGAATAAGCTGAGACTATTTCACGTCACATCAGAGATGTTTACTGTTCAAGACGAAGATTCGCCCCTGCGTCGAATTATGTTCTCACATTTGCGATGACTCCGCAAGACACCTACTAGCGTCAACGCTATGCAGCGACGTGCTATCCGAATAATTGGTTGTCCTGAGGTGACGGGAGGCCTCGAACCGTTAGCGCAACGAAGAACCATGGCGTCCTTGGCTGCCTTCTACCGAATGTATTACGGTGAATGTTCTGAAGAGTTCTCGATTCAACCTAATCCTACCATCTCCTTTCCAAACCCGAACAACGCGTGCCGGGGCAGAGATGCCACTCATACACAGTGGAGAGAATTTTCGCCTGAACCAAGCATTGCAAAAGATCGTTCATCTGTCGAACTATAAGAACATGGAACGACCTGCCCGCATACGTTTTCCCTCATCTTACAATCCCGGGTTCTTCAAGAGGAGCATGAAGAGGCACATCACAGGGCCGGCAACTTGAGGAACCACTGTCGAAAGTCTTACAGACTGTGAGACTGGCCCCCAATCGTTAGATGCACCACGGCTTACCATCAGGGTGGTGGCGACGTCAATTTGACGAGTTTAATATTAAAAAATATAAGTTTATTTAATAATGTAGCTCTTAAAAATGAGTTAGCAAGCGATCTTTATGACCTAAAAATTATTACACTAGTCGATTATTACCTTATTTTCTTTAGAATTACGCAGTGAAGTAGATTTACACCGTTCGGTGAAATCTTAGGATGGAAATTTGACGGGTGTAAAGGACTTTTATTTTCAAATTTATGGTCTTAAAGGAAATCTATCTCGGTAAATACAGCACTAGGGTATTTTTTTTAATCTGCCTTAGAAAATACAATAAATTCTAAGCACTTTCTTCCTTGGTTTTATTAAAATAGCTCAAGAAATAAAAAAGATAGAGTACAAAATATTTTTTTCTTTTGTTTTTTGCTTCTCCTGAAAAGTCCCATTTTGTCCTTTACGACCTTTGAGCCCAGAGGTATCGATATGCCAAATTTTAAGTAGATCGGACCAAGGAATCACGCTGTCCCATACAAACTTTACCCTCATTTTTTATACCTTTGGAGGTGGAATTAGCAAAAATGTTAAAATTACTTTTTCAAATCGTTGTTTTTTAGAATTTCATCATCGTACCATTAACCGTTTACTAACAAGCAGACAGACGGACAGACGGACAGACAATTTTTTTTTTAATTTTTGCTTAGTTTCATCATCGTACCATTAACCGTTTAATCAATAATAGATAATAACTTTGAGTCTAGGGATCGAACCGCAAAATTAAGTTTGGTTTGAATTCTATATACTTTTCCGGGATAAAAAGTACCCAGTGTTGTACCCAGACTATTAAAGAATAATTATACTAAGTTTCATCGTAATCGAACCGGTAGTTTTTGCGTGATGCCTGAACAAGCAGACAGACAGACAGACAGACAGACAAAAAATTTTTTAATCACATTTTTGGGTTCGGTGTCGGTCTAGTAACACCCCCTGCTATTTATTTTTTTGATATTTTGAATGTACAGAATTTTCACTTCTACAGATTTATTATAAGTATAGACTAGCGGACGTCTCGCGGTTTCACCCGCGTAGTTCCCGTTTCCGTGGGAATACGGGAATAAAATATAGTCTTTGTTCACCGCAAAGAGTGTACCTTTCCAACAGTGAAAGAATTTTTCAAATCGGTCCAGTAGTTCCGGAGCTTATTCGTTACAAACAAAAAAACATATCTTTCCTCTTTACTATATGAGTATAGACTGCAAATAAGCAAAAATAAACAATACCCAGTAAGTCTAGTCACCCATGTATGATCTGAGCCAGTCAACAATGCGTAGAGAAAGTCGCAACTCGCTGCATGGCGTGGCATACTTTTGAGCGAATATCTCGCGAGAATATTGTGTAAGTACACTGGTTAATAGTTTCATGATAATTACATACATGCATGTGGTAACGCCTTTATCCTTGAAAGGGTAGGCAGAGGCATATTATATGTCCAATGTCCACCTCTCACCTTTATAGAATTTGTCCCACGTTATAGATGGTGGGTGAGCCGTATTGAAGTGTTAAAATGTACAGGTGCAACTTGTGACTGCCAGCTGTTGAAATTTTTCAAGCCGCCTATAAAGGCCTTCAACTTGGCTTAACGACTGCCATTTTACTGGAAACCGGGACCAACGGCTTAACGTGCACGAAGCGCGGAAACGCTTAAATAAATGTCATATAGATGGTCACCCATCTATGGCCCAGCCATCGAGAAAGTTGCTTACTGCAGTGATCGTTTATAGAACACTGAGTCCGCGGGTTCATTATAATTGGCAGAGGAAAATACCTGTCCGGGGAGAGAGAGAGAGAGAATCAGGCATTACATCCTTAGTAATGATTTATTTATACTGTTGGTTGATGGCACTTGGTGGAACTTGCTGCACATATTTAAGAGCCTACGAGACGCCAAATTGTTGAAAGAAGATAGAAGATATACATTTTAGCGCGCAAGACAGAGAGAGATGCGATCGGTTTTTGTGCGTTTTTAACGAAATAAATTAATTATAAAAAAACTATAACCAATATTAAAAAAGTGGTCTAGTGCAAATGAAGATTTTACTATTGTCTTTCTTATAAATATTTTATATTATAAAAACAACTTAAAACTTATGAGATCTAGGTTAAAATTTCAAGAAATCGAGGTATTTTCAACACAAAAATCTATCGAGGATTTTATCAGCAATCGTGTTTTTGGCCTAGTGCGTTTTTAGTTTATGAACTGAAGTTGTCTGTGTTAAAATTTTAATTCATTAGACCTCACGAGTCCTGAGATCTAGATCAAGGTAATAGTCTATTTGGCGTCATACAGACTCTTACACCACATGTACTGTTCCACAACATTTATTTACTTTACACCTGACCGGTTTCGCCTTTCGGGATTCTCAATGGTAATACTAACTTAGTAAATTAGTTAGTTATATGACTAAGTTGGTTTTACCTTAGATACATCTCACTTTGGAAGTGTTTCTCGCGCAAACTATTCAGTGTAGAAAAAAAAAATCGGAAACCACAATAGCATTTTTAAGACCTATGTATAAATACCCCTAACGAATGGGTTTGATGAATAAAAAAATTGAGTTTCAGTTCCAAGTAAGTATGGGGACCCCCAAAATTTATTGCTTTTTCTATTTTTATGTAAAATTCTTAATGCGGTTCACAGTACCAAGTTTCAACAGTAGAGGCATTATAGTTCCGGAGAAAAGTGGCTGTGACATACGGACGGACAGACAGACAGACATGACGAATCTTGCCGTCCGTTTTTTGCCATTTGGCTACGGAACCCTAAAAAGGTATCTGATAACCTAGTCCATTCTTTCAGAAGTTCGTTCCTACTGCTTTGAGATTTCTAAATTTAAATACTTACAAACCTTAACAAAATTAACACAAATTGAAAAATCTCAATTTTTTTTTTATATATATTCACGGACATCTCACACAACGCTATCTGATCCCAAAGTAAGCTAGGAATAACTTGCTTGTGTTATGGGTATCAGACCACAGATAATAATACTTATATACTTTTAAATACATACATATTATACATAGAAACACCCAGACTGTTGAGACAAACATGTATAAAACATGTACAAAACAAATATTTGTGTGACCCACACAAATATTTGTTTCCGGTGGGAATCGATCCCACGACCTCCAGCGCCGCATGCGGTATCACTACCGACTGCGCCACAGAGGCAGTCAATTTATACTGTGAATCATATCCATCTAGACATAAAACCACATTGATAGAATCCCCAAATGACTCACGTAAGTTAAAAATGTCCCCCTTATATGCAAAGTGAGTTCCTATGAAATTGAGTATGACTCATGCATTAAGTATCTAACTATTGTTCTTTAAGAGTCCATATGACGCCAAATAGACTACTACTTTGATCTAGATCTCAGGACTCGTAAGGTCTGCTGAATTAAAATTTGAACACAGACAACTTCAGTTAATGAACTAAAAATGCTCTAGGCTCGAAACACGATTACTGATAAAATATTCGATAGATTTTTGGTTTGAAAATACCTCGATTTCGTGAAATTTTACACTAGAGCATTTTTTTCTTAATGGTTATAGTTTTTTTATAATTAATTCTTTTCGTTAAAAGCGCACAAAAACCGATCGCATCTCTCTCTTTCTTACACGCTAAAATGTATATCTTCTATCTTCTTTTAACAATTTGGCGTCTGGTAGGCTCTTAAGAAAATTTATAATAAACTGGCTGACGTCACGTTGATTCCCCCGCATAGCTCCCGTTCCCGTGGGAATACGGGAATATAATATAGCCCAGATCACCCAGGGATAGCGCAGCTCGCCATATTTTTTAAATCGGTTCAGCAGTTGCAACTGCTCGAGCTGTTCGTGTATGTTACGTAGAAGCAAAGATAATATAATAGTAGGTATTACATACAGATTGGCAACTCGCTGCCTCCCACTGAGTAAGCTTCCCCATCCCCCCGCCAAAGTTGATGTGTCTATTGCCGTGACAGTACTTGAGAGAGTGTCACTGCGTTGCATTACGTATTACTACCTACGTACTTTGTGCTATTGCTTTGGTTTAATTTGTGCTTAGCCGAGGGTAGATTTTAAAAAAAAGTACCTACATACATGAGATTGCGCTCTGTTACTTATTATTTTGTTTCCATAGCTAGTGTCCCTAGTATACTCACACACACATTCAAGCTTGATTCAAGCATTCACATTACGTGTATATTAGTGTGGGTGAAAACGAACACTTTTGTATGGAGTATACCTGTGGTTATAGCACAGGGCGGAAACTCCATACAAATAATTCGTTTTCAATTTTGTCAGCTACAGTAAAAAACTTGTGTGACTACTAAGGCTAAGCAAACGTTCCCTCAAAATACCCTTCAACTATATTGACATCTGTAGCGGGGGTGGGGAAACTTGCTCAGTGGGGGGCAGGGAGTTGCCTATCTGTATGTAATATTAATAAATATCTTTGGCTATATTTCCGGATCATGACGGATAGATAGAGGAAAGTAGTAGGAACCGGACTTTATAGATTTCCACTCATAACAGTCTCTCCTTGTCCTCGTCCTTACAGAAGCAGGCCCTAGACGAACAGCGTGACGTGAGAGAGGCACGCACACCTCCTCCCCTTAGAAGCGGCATAACACCCGAGAAATCCCCCAAAGACGAGGGATAGCACCCGAAGCCCCCCTAGGCGAGGCCGCATTGGTAGCCGTAGTCTGATGGGTGTACTGAGGTACTCTTTCGAGGGCTTGCCCGGGGTTAACGTTATTTGTGAAGATTAAAATTGAATAGAAAGTTTGTGAAGATGTTTGTTACTCAATCACGCTCTAACGGCTAAACAAATCAAGCTATTTGGAACAGGGGTCTAGCATAACACATAGGCTTTTCATCCCGAGAATATGTTTCCACGGGAAGCGGGGAGGGTCACCGAATTTCACGCGATCCAATCCACGAACATCATCTTGTAGTATAATTTATGATAAGAATGAATTTATTTCCAACGAAATATACTTAGATATAGATACAAAAATTTACATAATGTCTATTACATTGACATACAAAAAAACCCGCCTATTACATAACAGTTCTTTTATTAACTCTATCGATACCTACACGTAAGAGAATACTAGTTTTGGACAGGCATGGATGGATGCTATACCGGCTCTTACCGTTTAAAATCCAACTCGTTCCCCACCTACTGCCAACTGTTGGGAGCCCCGGGTAAGCCCTCGGAAGGATATTCCCGGGATTTTTATTTACCACTAAGGTGGCAGATATCCTGACATCCACACTCATAAAATTTCGCCTTTTTAATACATTAGTTAAATAGAAACACCCAGATTCTCGAGACAAATATTTCTGAATCACCCAATTCTTTGTCCCGTGGTGGAAAAAAATTTTTTACAGGTATAAAGCAACTGCTAGTTCTATTATCTACAGTTTTTTTTATATCACTAAACTTAAGGCCTGATGGAAAGTGGTCAACACCAGAGGCGCTCCATGACCGGGGGCTTGAGGACGGTGAGACGGCTGCTCATCGTCCTTACAAAAACAGGCCCATGACGGCAGCGTGACGTCAGGGATTCGCGAACGCCACCCCATAGAACCGGGATCACACCCGAAACTCCCTAAAGACGCGGGATAGCCCCCAAACCACCCCCTAGGCGAGGCCGCAGTGGTAGCCGTGGGTCTGTTGGGAGTCCTGGGACTTCCTTCCGAGGGCTTACCCGGGGCTCCCAACCATAGGCTGTTAGGCGTTACGTGAGGTATTTAGTCGGCAGGAGTCCGGCATAGCATCCATGATGGATTTTCCCACACTCGCAAGAAACGACGATTGGAAAAACTGATGCAGGGAGATCATTCCACAACCTAAGCGTGCGCGGAAGAAAGTCTCAGTACCTACATCCATTGTGTTGCGGTTGTTGACATTTTACGGGTGGCTGAATTTTAACTGTATTCCGTAAATAGTTACAGTAAATTCTATATAAATACAGCTCAAACTTGTATAAAAAAATTGTACAGTGAATAAAGAGCATTGACACCGTGGACGAAATAAAAGAAAAGGCAATTAAGAATATTATAATTGTTAAGTAAAAAGACTATTTTTATAGAAATAAAAATAATTAAGATCAGCTTACGCCCCGCGCACGAGACTTCGTGTAGATGATTCCTACAAGAATACAGAATATAACAGGAACCTATAGGTAGTTCATGGTATTAAAGGATGTCAGTTAACTGAGTATTTATACCAAATTTTACAGCCGAAGTGAATAGCTTGTCTTAGGCGAGGGCCATAGCCTCCAGTAAAAGAAATTGGGACGTCCGCTCGCGTCTTTCAGCGAGCAACTTATGCTCGCGGTCTTCGCAGACTGGCTTATTTCCAGGGCGCCTATTCTCGATTCACAGGACGCGAATTGCCGATGCTAAATTAGGATAACGCTATTTAGAGCATATTGCCAGACGTTTTACACCTGTAGCCTGTGGACGGACTGCACGCAGGGTACCCTACGCGCCCTCGAGGTTCAATACAACAATGCGTTCAGGATGTTGTAGGGGTTGCCGCGTTTCTGCAGCGCGTCTGGTATGTTCGCGGACGCACATACTGATGGCTTCGCGGCTATTAGGCGCAAGCGAGCAGCGTCGCTTTTGCATAGAGTGTACGTCAGCTCCAACAGCCTCCTGAGCGTAATAGCTAACAAACTGGACTGCCCTGTGATTGGATGTCTAAGTAAATTACATAAATAAACACACCTATTTTTTAAGATTTATGGAAAATTTTATATGGGATTTTATTTGATTTTATTTATATTTTATTGATTTTATTTGGTTTAGTTATATGACATTTAGTTGATTTATTATTATTGAATTTTAGTTAATGTTATTATTATTGCTATTTAATTGATTAATTGCGTATTATTTGATGTTAATATGTTGTTGTATTTGATGTTAATAGGATGTTAATATGTAAATATGTTTATGTTATTTTATTTACTGAATTTTTAGCGCTTGTAATTTATTTTGTAATTATTTTTATGGGTGACAAGATCTGAATTAAATGAATATTAGTATTAGTATTAGTATTAGTAAATACGAGACAGATGCCATATCATCCGTAAATTTCGGTCCATGCATGGTCTCTAGGACTACTGGTCTATCCGGCCGCTTGAGAACCGAGAACCTGCGAACGGCGAGTTGGCCGCTCACCGTTCTTACAAAAGCAGGCCAAGATGGTCGCGTGTCTCTTCCCCTCAAAAAAGTGGGATAGTACTCTTCAAAACAGCGGGAGAGCACCCGAACCTACCCAATAAGTGGAATTGGCTTTTACTCCCCGCAGGGGGAGTCTACGATGGTATACCAAGTCTGTCAGGAGACTTCATAAGAGAAGTAGGCTGGGCTACCAGCGATCAAAGACTTCTATATAAACTGAGGTTTATATAGAAGTCTTCAGTTTATATAGAAGTCTATAAACTGAGTCTATAAACTGAGGTTTATATAGAAGTCCTCAGTTTATATAGAAGTCTTTGCCAGCGATATGCAGATGGTTGGGAATAACATTCTTGAGGAATTTCAAATGTAAAAAAAAAGACCAATGGCATAACGAAGTTTACTTAGTTATAGCATTAAGTAGGTATATATGTAATAGAAAAAAAGATAAAATAAAAAAACACGTTTTAAAATGGAAAATAAAAACCAGTTCCTTTGTGGAAGCGTTTACAATTAAATTGAGAACTATTTATAAAAATTGTAGTTCACCTTGAAATTATAACCTTTTTAAAAGTCTGAAGTCAGTGTATTGATTCAATCTGAACTTTGACATATATATTATAATGAGGACTTTCGTTGTCATGTTGCCTAAGAACGTGTTTCTTACATTATTAAGGTGGCAGACAAGCATAAGGCAAGTCGTCGCCGCAGCCTATGAACAAAAATGTAGGTACCACACAAGTATGGGTATGGATGGGTGACCACCATGTGACTACTTTGTGACATTTATTTACAAGCATTTCCGTGCGTCAGAAGGCACGTTAAGCAGTTGGTCCCGATTGACAGTTAAATGGCAGTCGTTAAGCCAAGTGGAAGGCTTTATGGGCGGCTTAAAATAAAATTCAAATTTGGGTCGTTACAACCTGATAATATACAGGTTTTTACCTAGTTTGGCAAGGGCCGCTATCACATGTTTGATGTGTACTGACATGCTTAATTTACTGAAGTTTTATGTTAAGCCAAAGATAATATTAATTAAAGATAGTATTACACACAGATCGGCAACTCCCTGCCTCCCACTGAGTAAGCTTCCCCATCCCCCCACCAAAGTTGATGTGTCTATTGCCGTGACAGTACTTAAGAGAGTGTCACTGCGTTGCATTACGTATCGTAAAGTACGTAGGTAATAACCTACGTACTTTCTGCTATTGCTTTGGTTTAATTTGTGCTTAGCCGAGGGTAGATTTGAAAAAAAAAGTACCTACATACATGAGATTGCGCCTTATTATTTTGTTTCCATAGCTAGTGTCCCTAGTATACTCACACACACATTCAAGCTTGATTCAAGCATTCACATTACGTGTGTATTAGTGTGGGTGAAAACGAAAATTTTTGTACGGAGTTTCCGCCCTGTGGTTAAGTTAAAGCATATAGATACTTACCTTATCTAAGCGCACGGCAGGGCGCAGGCACTGTATACATATATTTATACTGTGGCGCAGGCAAAGTGCAGCAACAAGCCGCTCGCTGCCGTGCACTATTTACACGAACTGTTTCGACTCACTTTTGACCCCCTGTTATTATATACCAAAAGATGCCAATCGCTTTGCAGAATACTGAATCAGCGGGGCTACAACCGTTAGGTATTTGAACACACAGATGAGGCCGCAGTGTGCAGTGGTAGCCGTAGGTCTGTTGAAGTCCTGGGGTATCCCTGGACTAACCCGGGGCTCCTCACCGTAAATAATAAAAACAATTTGAATAGGGCAAAGTGTGTATTTTGCAAATTATGATTTTTGCGGTATTTTTGATTTAAATAATATCATTACCAAACATTTTTTGTAATCTTACAGGTCCAAGACACGACAAGAAAGTAGTCTGCTATATCTCATCCTGGGCAGTGTACAGGCCAGAACCTGGAAAATTCAACCTGGAAGACCTGGAACCTAATCTTTGCACGCATCTCATCTACTCGTTCGCCGGCCTCAATGACCAAACAAATACTATCAAGAGCTTAGGTATGTACCTATTTTAAAAATATTTAGTTTATAATCTAATTTAACAAATTTGGATAGATTTGAGTAGAATTTCCGGGTGACTCACATAACCTATAGTTGGTCAGCGGGTCAGCGCGCGAATTTTTTTGACAAACAGCCAAATCAAATAAATGGACAATAAAGAGGTAACGACCCATAAAATATAAATAATGTTGAAAAGCAATTAATAAGCTATACCTACGATAATTAAATTTATTGTGGAAAAAAATCCAACACAAGCGGAATTCCAACCCAAACCGCAGACCGCAGCGATGACACAGCGCTCCACACGTTGGTGGAGTGCACGGCGTGGGCGCAACAGCGCCAGGTCCTCGAGGTGGGTCTGGACGTGGACACTCTCTCGCTCGAGACGATGGTGCGAGCCATGCTCTCCAGCGGTAGTAAGTGGGACTGCGCCGCCTCTTTCTGCGAGCAGTTCATGCTCCACCGCTCACCGTCCATACAGAAGCAGGCCCATGACGGCACAGATTCATGCACGTCTTCTCTGAAAAACGGAATAACACTCGAAAACCCCCCAAAGACGAGGGATAGCACCCGAACCACCCCTTAGGCGAGGCCGCAGTGGTAGCTGTAGGTCTGTTGGAACTCCTGGGACATCCTTCCGAGGGCTTACCGTGGGCTCCCAACCGTAGGCTGTTGGGCGTAACGTGAGGTTTTTTAGTCGGTAGGAATCCGGCATAGTATCCATGAAGGATTTCCCTCACGTTAAATAAAAAAAAGTCTATACTAATATAATAAAGAGGAAAGATTTGATTGTTTGTTTGCATCGTATAATATTGATATGTAAACGGTAGCTACGCGAGTGTAACCGTGTGATATCTGCTAGCCTGAAATAATTTTGAAAAGCTATGAGATACAGCATAATGTGCAATATTAACACAGTATTTTGCTACTTCTCATATCTCACAAAAACCGGACATGATTTATCTCTGTACTATGACAATTATATTCGGCTAAACCATATCTCTGCATTCGTAATTATTAATAAACATTTACATCCTTTCGGGACATTACCGTCACAGTATATTGAAGGTTAAGTCCCTCATTTGTTGTGGGTGAACTTATCGATGGGACAGTACCTTAATGGTGCGCGCCTGTTTAGACTTTTGTAAGCTTGATGTACCGTCCTTACAGAAGTAGGCCCAAGACGGCAGCGTGGTCTGAAAGTTTCACGCACGCCTCACACCCCAAGCAGCGGGATAACACACCCCCAGAGACGCAGGATAGTACCTGAACTCTTAGGTGCGGCCGTGGTGGTAGTCAAAGTCTGTCAGGAATCCTGGAACATCCTTCCAAGGGTTTACCCGGGGCTTCCGGCTGTAAGCAGTAGCAACTTGTGGTTTTAGTCAGTAAGAGCACGCCATAACACCCATGAGAGACTTCCACATTTTGAGGTTTTTGACAAAGAAACGATCTTTGGAAGCTCTCAATTCTGGCGAAGATTTTATTCACCGTTTGAGAGCTCTGCCCAGCACGCACTGTTTATACCAATATTTTAAATACGAAATATTTGATTGTTCGTTTGCATCGAATGGGCTCCGTAACTACTGAACCGATTTGAAAAATTCATTCACTGTTGGGAAGTTACACTATCCCCGGTGAACATAAGCTATATTCTTTTCCCATATTCCCACGGGAACGGGAGCTACGCGGGTGAAACCGCGTGGCGTCCGCTAGTTACTAATATTATAGAGAGGAAAGTTTTGATTGTTTGTTTGTTTGCATCGAATAGGCTTCGAAACTGATCAACCGATTTGAAAAATTCTTTTACTGTTGGGAAGTTACACTATCCCCGGTTAACATAAGCTATATTCTTTTCCCATATTCCCACGGGAACGGGAGCTACGCGGCTGAAACCGCGTGACGTCCGCTCGTTATAAATAAAAGTTATAAATAAATACACCATGATTCATATCTGTTTGTTATGAATGTAACTTGATTATAATCAGTGCATAAATAGCTACTTTCATATCTACTACAATTACGCATTTTTGCGGTTGCCTGACTAATAGTGAGTCATTAAACTTGACTCATGCCGAATCGCACTTGGCCACTTTTGATAGAACTGACGACCAAACCTAACAATGGGTTTTTAATGGTTCTTGAGCAAACAATGAGTTGCATTCATGAAATGGGGGTTAAGGAGCGCTAACTCTAGGACCACTATCTTGTCGACTTTTTTTTAACGTGAGGGAAAATCAATCATGTATGCTATGCCGGACTCCTACCGACTAAAAAACCTCACGTAAAGCCCAACAGCCTATGGTTGAGAGTCCCAGGTAAGCCCTGGGAAGGATGTCCCAGGACTCCCAACAGACCTACGGTTACCACTGCGGTCTCGGATAGGGGGTGGTTCGGGTGCTATTCCGCGTATTTGGGGGTTTCGAGTGTGATCCCGCTTCTAAGGGGGGCGTGAGTAAACCCCTCAGGTCACGCTGCCGTCATGGGACTATCTTGTATACTGTGAAAGTGGCCCATAATAGCTAGATGTCGCTATGACTTTCCATCAGGAAGGCGGTGTCAATTTGGTGAGCTTATTATAGGAATGTAGAATAGCACAGATACTTTGTTGCCGTATCACACTTGACCTGTTTGACAGGATTGACAGCTAATGGGTTCAAAAACAAAAAATGTCCTCGATGGAGTAGGTAACTTTATTCACGGAAAGGAATGTAGGGCATAAGCAGTAATAATTGACCAATAGCTCTTATCACAGCCGACAGATCATATTTCTCTTTAAACTGTGGTGTTATCGATAAATAATGTCTATTTAATTTCCGAGTTTGCGTGTTCTCATTTGCACTAGTTTGTATAACTAGTTAAAAACAATTAAATACATATAAATGTTGTGGACAATTCTCACACCAAAACCACCTCCTTTAAGTTAATACGGATAAAAACCTGTGCTGTGGAATCTAGACCACTGATAAACATAGGTAACTACTTAAAAACACACACACTGAAAAACAATTAATTGTTTTTGAGTTTGTGTACTACACACACAAATATTTGGTACGACCTGGGAGTTAAACCTAGGACCACAGCGCGCCAGTCGGTTACGGTTAAAGAAATGTACTTACCTTAAATTTTTGGTTTCCTTATTTCAGACGCATGGCAAGATCTAGAAACCGACTACGGCAAAGCAGGCTACAAGCGTCTGGTTGCCATGAAGCAGAAGTACCCTCATTTGAAGGTCACCCTGGCCATCGGAGGATGGAACGAAGGATCTGCCAAGTATTCCAACATGTCTGCTACGCCGGAGACCAGGGCTGCTTTTATCAAAAGTGTGCTGTATTTGTTGAAGTAAGTTTCAAGTAAAAGTCAGGTCATAAAGTTAAATCGGGACCCTATTAAGGAGACTTCGTTGTCCATCGGCCTGTCTGTTGTTGTATTAGGCTGTACTTCAGAAACGGTGATAGCTAGAGAGCCGGCATTTCATAGATAATGTATTACTGTTGACACTGTATCAACAAATAGGGCTCCCATACAACAAACGCGGTTTATTCCCTTTTCTTTAAGAAACCTAACCCTAAAAACTGCACAGGTCTATTCCCACACACGATCCGGCTTAATTGTAAGGGCATAAATGCGCAGGTAGATCTGTACCGTGTGCATGGCTTTTTTTTTAATGTGAGGGAAAATCCTCATTGATGTTATGCCGGACTCCTACCGACTAAAAAACCTCACGTAACGCCCAACAGCCTATGGTTGGGAGCCCCGGGTAAGCCCTCGGAAGGATGTCCCAGGACTCCCAACAGACCCACGGCCGCCACTGCGGCCACGCCCAGGGGGTGGTTCGGGTTCTACCGTTCTACCCCGCGTCTTTGGGGGTTTTGGGTGTGATCCCGCTTCTAAGGGGGGGCGTGCGTAAGTTCCTCACGTCACGCTGCCGTCATGGGCCTGCTTCTGTAAGGACGGTGAGCCGCCTTCTCACCGTCCTCAGGCCCCTGGTCATGGAGGCCGATAGTCCTCGGCGAAGACACGTCGGCGGCGCCCAAGCCGCCGACTGCGGAACTCGGGTGGGAGAGTTCTCTCCCGTTCCCACCCCGCCGCCTCTTTCACAAGCATGACCTGCTCGCAGAAAGAGAGCTCTCTCCCGCTGGAGAGCATGGCTGGCACCATGGTCTCGAGCGAGAGAGTGTCCACGTCCAGACCCTCCACGAGGACCTGGCGCTGTTGCGCCCACGCTGGCCGTGTGTATGGCTAGAATTAAGGCGCATCTCCACTTGAGCAGCCGCGGGGCGAACTGCCTCAACCTGAGCGTGCCGCGGGCTGCGGAATGAGTCACATTAATCAGCAACTCAGCAGCGTGCCTCAAGCTGAGCAACGAATTTCTCTATCTCTAGTTTCTTACTAGCTTCCATGGGTGACGCACGCAAAGTCACTGCAGCTTTAGTCTTAATTAATCACTACAAAAAGAAAAAACGGCAGAAAGACAAATGACAATGATGTGGTGAAGCTGGATCCTATAATTGTCTCATAGATATATTATAAGTCTAGATGGAAGGTCAAGGCGCAGAAACGGCGCAAAAAAATTCATGCAACTGTTACATGAATAAATTGGTCTAACCCGCCGCTCAGTGCCGATCGTGTCGCTTTAACGTCACCATGGTGTTACCACTTAGAACTGAGCATTGAATTATAATGTAACCAACTTACGTAGGTTCTCAACGTTGCAGTTACATTGAGACTTGTCATGATGTTTAATTTCGTTTCATTATAACGTAAGAGTTTCCAGAAACACGTGGTAGTTGGCGCTGTATGCAATATTAAAAAATCTATTATTTTAGTTAAAAATTCACAACTAGATGGCGCTGTGCCTTTTTTTAAATCGCGGTATGGTTTCGTTACATAGGGTCATATAAGTAAGACTACTTTTCTGCCCAAGGTAGTTTATTATTAGTTTTTACGATCTTAAAACTAATTATTCTAAAAGATTCAAGTTTATTTAAATATATTTGTTACACTCGATTTTTATTTCATGGCCACGCAGTCAGAAAGTTTCTTGTAATAGCTGCTTGGCACCGCTGGTGTCGACACTTAGTCGAGTGACGTCTCTATCTCATAATATACAAATGTACTCTGTGGGTATAATATTAATTTTTACGATCTTAAAACTAATTTTTCTAAAAGATTCAAGTTTACTTAAACATATTTGTTACACTCGATTTTTATTTCATTGCCACGCAGTCAGAAAGTTTCTTGTAATAGCTGCTTGGCACCGCTGGTGTCGTCACTTAGTCGAGTGACGTCTCTATCTCATAATATACAAATGTACTCTGTGAACGTCACCACGTAAAACGCGCGCTAAGTAGTCTACGAAAATCTAGCTAAAATGTCGTTTTGTGCAATTAAAATTTGTAGAAATTATAGTAGGAGATTAAAAACTTCTAAACATGTCAGCTATCATCGGTAAGAACCCAAAATAAAGCTTATTTTAATTTTTCTTTTCTTCATTATTAATCTCGCAATATTCATCAGGGTTGCCACTTTATTGTTTTATTCTCCCAACTTAACAATTGGGAAAGGGGTAAGTATACCTAACTAGTTTGTCTAGGAAATGATTACTTATATTGATTTCTTAATATACTATGTACTAATATATTATTTATTATATATCCATGCCAATACTGAAAAAGTGTAGTAATGAGCTTACGAGGGTCCTGACGCAGCTCGTAAACTTATCCTTCGACCAAGGGATATTTCCTGATAAATTAAAATTCTCCATCGTGAAACCACTGCACAAAAAAGGGAATAAAAAAGACTTAGCCAACTACAGACCTATAACTTTAATCCCCGTACTCTCGAAACTATTTGAAAGACTGATGTACAACCGCATAATTAATTTTCTTAACAAATTCGAAGTCATAGTTGAAGAACAAAACGGCTTTCAAAAAAATAAGTCTACAACCCTAGCCGCATATACGTTGATAGATCAAATAACGAAGGGTATTGATAAAAAACTACGCACCTCAGCTATCTTCTTCGATATGAGCAGGGCATTTGATGTTGTAGATCATAAAATATTGCTCACAAAATGTGAACTCTATGGGATACGAGGCCAAGCGTTACATTGGCTACACAGTTACCTGTCAAACAGAATGCAATGTGTTCAAATTGATCAGATCTGTGAAAACCATACTCTATGATCAGTCAAGTCGCAATACAAACTTAATAGGTTCGGTGTACCGCAAGGCAGCATTATGGGACCGCTGCTCTTTCTAATCTATATCAATGATATCCCGAAAGTCATACCTCACAAATGTGTCCTCTTCGCAGATGATATTTCTGTGATAGTCTCGGAGGAACGCGATCTAAATACCTATAGTAATGTACTGAAATCGACTATTGAGACAGTAACGGGTTGGCTGGATGATAATAACTTAACTATAAATCTAAATAAAACTAAACTAGTCCAATTTCACAATCATAAAAATAGTTATGACATAATAAATATTAGATATGACAAAAATGTTGTCCAAGAGGTAAATGACATTAAATTTCTAGGTATAAATCTTGACAAACACTGTAATTGGAAGGCTCATGTTGAAAATGTCTGTGCCCGAATAAACAAATTTGTATTTGTCCTGAGGAATATAAGAAATCAAGTTGGAATGGATGCTGCCCTATACGCTTACCACGGATACATTGGATCTGTACTTAGATATGGAGTACTGTTGTGGGGTAACTCAACTTTTATAAACAAAGTTCTTATATCACAAAAAAATGTGTCAGAGCCGTATGTAATGCCGCACGACTAGAGTCCTGTAGACCACTATTTAAACGAACTGGAATCCTCACGGTGGTATGCCTTTACATTTTGGAAATAGCATTGTTCATCAGAGAACATCAAATAATGTTTCCAAAAACTTGCGATCATAAACCCTATATTTCCAGGGATAAAACCAAACTCATTGTGCCAAGATCTTACAGTGCCTTGCACCAAAAAAATTGTAGTAGCATGGCAACCAAAGTGTACAATAAATTGCCCAAGAGGTTAAGAGAATTACCGAATAACATGTTTAAAAAACGCATTAATGAGTGGCTTCTGAAAGAATGCTTCTACTCGATGGAAGAATTTTGGACATACAAAAACAACATGGGCACATTATAAGGTGGTATGCAGGTTAAAAATAGCGATGGTATGGTAATCCTTAAAATTTTGACTAGAACTTAATAACTCGTGTAATCGATTTGAGTTATATTAAATACAATACTTGACATTTTGTTAATATTATAAATTTAAAATAATAAGTATATATTAAAATGTTGACTAAAACTTATAATTACTCGTAAATTGATTTGATTTATATTAAGTAGGTACAATAATCGACATTTGTTAATATGTTATTATAGGTGTAAAATATGACATAACCATTGTAATATCTAACATACATTATTTCTAGAAATTACATGCCGCGCGCTGTCCGGCGAAACATGTTGGACTATAGATTATAAGAAGATCAAATCAACCATGTTTCCTGTAATAAAGCATTTCATTCATTTCATTCATTCATTCATATTATAATGAATTGGATATTCTAATAAATCAATTTCGAAAGTTCATGTGTTATTAATTTAACATCGTTTTTGAATGAAGAATTATGTAATAAAATGATACCTAGTAGGTACTTATTATTTCATAGTTACAGTTATTTCTGGATGTTACTCTTGATACTTGTGGAATCGGTTTATTATAATCCTTTTTTTTTTAAAAGAAGTTACCTATACACATTGTTTACATTTTTTTATATCTTTTCGATCATGATTATTTTATATACACATTTTATCTAAAATCTTTTTGATGAGAAATATTTTATTTTTGTTGGTATTGTTGGTACATAACAAAAGTACTTACTACCCGTTCGCTCTAACTTTGCCGCTGGCGTAGAGGCGTATACCCGAATTTTTAATCACACGAAGTAAATTGAGAGTAGCTAATGTCACTTTGTCATAGAAAATAAGCAACATTTTATGATGAAGTGACATTAGTTGCTGTCAATTTACTTCGGCTAAATAAAAAATCGACTTTAATATGGAGCCGAGCGGCAAAGTTAGAGCGAACGAGCAGTACTATTTTTTAGAATGCCCAGTGATCCAATAAACAAATATGTATACAATATTGATAACAGTAAATATTATACATCCTTCATTATATATTAAATTAATTACATAAACTATAATAAGACTTAGTTTAATGCAATTTTAGGGAGAAGCTGGTATCATTATTTACGCACACAGAAAAGCCGACGCACAGTGTAAAGACACTGGCCGCTCGACGGCGCACGCACACAATTGCGAAATCGTAAGCCGTTTTGTTCATGTCGATTGTAGAGCGACCCTCCATCTTGACTTATAGATATATCTATGAATTGTCTGTGGCTTTCATATTATTTAATTAATTCGATGCATTTATCGTTGTCCATTTTGTCGCGAAGTGAGCAAATGCGCGTCCGTCTCCACTGCGCGCATGGCTCACACCAGTGATGCAAAACTCAGTATGACGAATTCGGTAGGGTTGCAAGACAAAAATCGGTAGATTTCGGTGAGCTTATAGTTCGTGGAAGGTTTTTGGATAGTTTTGATCCGGATATTTTGCGCGTTTCCTGCGGGAGAGGGGATGAAAGACGAAATAGTTTAGTCCAATTACAAATATTTTTTTAGTGTTGGAAAGGAAGTTATAGTAATAAGGATTGTTTCACACAAGTTTCAATATTGAGAGTTTTGTAGTTCAGAAGTTACAGATATCTAAACTTTCGCTAAACCTAGAATTCAAGGGTTTCTTTGAATGTGCTGGCTTAAACATGGAATAGCTTAATGATTGAGTCTATTGTAAAATAATTAATAAAGGCGGGGACTGAATTGGTTTAGAATGGACTGGATCTTTGGGTTCTTTTTTTATTGAGCAAACAGGGCAGTTTTACACGTTCCTAGGAGTCTGAGGAAAAAATATCTGTCCTTTCATAGAACTTTTGTGACGTAAACGAAGTTGCGAGGGTCATCTAGTACATCTAGTACATTATAAATTATTTATTTTACTATTTTTGTGCGGACATTTTATGAAACATGGTATTTGGTATACGAGTATTAAAATCGAAACAATCTGTATCACCTATAATCCTTTTTATGTGCAAAAGCACTACTATCCCCTCCGTTGAAAGGCGGTTTCGGGTTTTAGTGCTCGTTTAAGGAGACGCGGCGCTTCGAGCGGCGCGGCCCGCCAGGCGGGCCGCCAGAAACACAAACGTATGGAAATGTTCAGAGCGTTCAAGGAGAAGCGTTTTTGCAAGCGTTTGTTTGAGTTGTAGCTGCCACAGCGGCGAGTGTCGTCGCGTCGGAAGCGGCAATTGAAGCGACGGGTGATGCCGCGGAGGACGCGGCGGGTAAACCAGCGAGTCTCGCAATGGAGGAACGCGGCGGATGAAGCTGCGGGTGACGCCGCGAAGGACGCTTCAAGGAAGTGGTGGGAGATGTGCGGGGTATGCGTTAGGTAGGAATGTCGGGCAATATCATTCATAGAAAATATCGATATTAAAATAAAAATATTTATCAAAATAAAATATCGATATTTTATTTTGAAAATGTAATCGATGTTTATAACCCTCTGGAGCAGAACGTCATGAAAGCAAAATATCACGTACGCAAAATAAACGATACATCGATACTTATGAAAGATTGGCGTTCAATTCCATACGTCGAACTCAACATTTCCATACGTTTCAGGGTGGCGTTCTATCTCCTCTTTTATTCTGTATCTTCATCAACTCGGCTACGAGTCTTATTTCCAGTAACTTCCATCTCTACGCTGACGACTTGCAGCTGTACCGACGTTTTTCGGCCACTGACGCCCCATTTGGCATATCGTGCATTAACCGCGACTTAGACGAAGCGACTGGGCTAATTCGGTCGGACTGCGCATCAACCCTCTGAAGTCGCAAGCCATCGTCATTAGCAGTAAGTATCAAACTGACAATATGCCGGTGTCTGAACTGGATCCAGTTCTTTTGGCCGGTATTCAGATACCCTACGCAGACACTGTGAAGAACCTGGGAGTGATCATGGACACCACGCTATCCTGGAGTGCCCATATTAGTGACGTCAGCAAGAAAGTGCACTTCTCCTTTCATTCGTTGAAGTGCCTCCAGAGCCTCTTACCCTTGAGGACGAAAATTAGTCTTGCTCTGACTATTATTCAGCCCATTATTGACTACGCCGACGCCTGCTATTTAGACGCCACTGAGGAGCTTCTGGATAAACTTGAGAGGTTGCAAAATTTGTGTATACGCTTTATATTAAATCTTAGAAAGTTCGATCATGTTTCTCACTTTCGCAAAGAACTCAAGTGGCTCCCAATCCGCCTTCGCCGTAACACTCGAATCCTCTGCCTCCTTTACAATATCCTTTATAATCCATCTTCACCTCCCTATCTAAAGGAAAGGTTCTCTTTTGTTCGTTCTCCTGATGCTCTCTGCAGATCTCACCTACGCTCAAATCTTAAATTTCCTTCTCACAAAACCGGTTTTTATTCATCCTCTTTCACCGTGCATGCAGTCAGACTATGGAACTCACTTCCACCTGGTATCAGGGACAGTAAAACTATCACCACTTTTAAAAAGCAAGTCCGTGGACTTGGTTGTGGTGGTTTTTTTTTTGTTGCCTACGGATTTTTAGTTTTTGAATAATTTAATTTACTTTTTATTTATTTGAATATTTTGTTGATTCAATGTGAAAAACATTTAAATTTCAACCTTATTGTTCTACAACTTTAATTTGTGTTGATTATTAAGAACTTACAATTGTTTATTTCAATATTTTGAACCTGTTATAATTTGATTGTTCTAAAACTTTAATTTGTGTTGATTATGTAAGTACTTACTATTTCTGTTGTTTATTATTAATGAATAAAACTTGATATGGTATTTATTTTATAAAAAAATAAATGTCAAATTAGGAAAAAATCGATTAATTTAAAAAAATCGATTATTTTCTTGAGAAAAATCGATAATTTACTAATCGATTTTTCATGCTAAAGAAAAAATCGATTAACTAAAAATCGTTTTTTTATGTACAATGTCACATCCCTATGTCGCACTGAACGACGCCGTATATGAAGCTGCGTGCAACGCGGCGGATGCAGCGCCGAGTGAAGCTGCGTGCCACGCGGCGGACGCAGCGCCGAGAGAAGCCACGTCACGCGCGTCGCTCGACGCCCCGCGTGTCCTTAAACGAGCTCCTACATTTCTATATGTTTGATTTTGCGCGTGACGCTACGCGGGCCGCTTCACGCGCCGCCTGACTATAAACGGTCAAATCGCTTTACGCGCCGCTGCAAGCCACGCCGTACGCGACGCTTGACGCCCCGCGTCTCCTTAAACGAGCCCTTAGTTTTTATCAAATTTACTGCGGAGAAAATACTTACACATTTGCTGATGAATGGTCGTCGGTACTACTATCCAACATTTCTATAACGATCAGTTTTAAACTTGATTACTTTCACGGACGCGGTTAAAAATGCCTATAAGGCTGGACATAGTTGGACACATTATTGTATCTTCTACGAACAACATCTTGTATACCAATGATTCCTCAATAAAGTCATTTGAATGCATGTGAAAACAAAAAGGTAAAATTGGGCAGGATTTTATGCGGCAAAATACGACCTTCATTTGTCTGGGATTCCAAATTTGAGCCTACAAAGTAAAATCAGCCTTACTTTGACTGAAATAAAATTCAATTTACTGCATACAACAGCATTCTAATGGGATTTTCCCAGTTGTGTATGAGGGAATCCCCGACAGTACGAATGCTGACCAATGCTGACATACATTAACCAACCCGAGAAACTCGCAATGTTACCGTCTTTTAAATTCATTTTGCAATAAACGTGGTAGTGTTACAAGTACGAAGAATATCGGTAGATATTGACCCGAAATCGGTATTTCGGTAAATGGACGTCAAATTCGGGAGATATACCGAAAAATCGGTAGGTTTTACAACGCTGGCTCACACTGAGGCGCCTTTGAGCACGGCCCTTTACCGACACAAAAACGCCTCGTTTGGTTCAAGACGCGGCACGCCTCGACCCGCGGCATCGTCCCCACTAAAGTTGCCGAGAGTTGAGACCGCCGCTCGACCCGAGGCTGTTTCTAGTGGAGATGCGACTTTATGTTCTGCCGGGAACAATGGGACTGCCGAGAATACTTTGTCATCCTGAAGATAGCTTACCCGGTAATCCCAGCCATAGGCAGTTGAACTATACCGTGTGGTTTTAGCTGGTAGGAGTCCAGCTTGACAAATCCATCCCAGTAAATTACCTTTCTCTGAAGTTGATCTTGATGTGCGATTGTTTATTTCCAGCAACTACAAATTCGATGGCCTGGACTTGGATTGGGAGTATCCAACTTTGAGAGGAGGTCAGCCCAAAGACAGAGAAAACTTCGTTCTACTTGTGAAGGTATAAATATTTTTACAGCAAATCCCTGAAGGGGTAGGCAGTGGCATAATATACGCCCACATTTAAATTTTTTATTTTAGTATATGTTCTACGTAATAGGTGGTGAGCCATATTGCCGTGTTGATGATATTATGTGAAAGTTTGCGAAAATGTTTGGATGTTTAGATGTTTGGATGTTTGTTACTCAATCACGCTGTAACAGCTGAACTGATTGGGCTGAAATTTGGAACAAAAATAGCTTATAATCTGGAATAACACATAGGCTACTTTTCATCCCGAAAATATGTTTTCAAGGGAAGTGGGAACGGGTACCAAATTTCATCGCATCAACTTGTAAATGATATTCTATGATATGAAATTGCTTTGATAGGTAGGTATGTTTTTAATATATTAATAATCTAACTACTTTTCGTGATTGAGTAAAATAAAAAGAAATTGTGAGACATTTTTCTACCAAGCGCCATAATTAGGGTTTCGTAGCCAAATGGCAAAAACGGAACCCTTATAGATTCGTCATGTCTGTCTGTCTGTCCGTCCGTGTGTCACAGCCACTTTTCTCCGAAACTATACGGCCTATGCTATTGAAACTTTGTAACTAGATGTATTCTGTGAACCGCATTAAGATTCTTATATAAAACTAGAAAAATAGCAGTAAATTTTGGGGGTCCCCATACTCAGAACTGAAACTCAAAATTTTCTTTTTCATCTAACCCATACCTGTGGGGTATCTATAGATAGGTCTCTAAAAATGTTATTGAGGTTTTTAATATCATTTTTTTCTAAAGTGAATAGTTTGCCCAAGAGACACTTCCAAAGTGGAAAAATGTGTGTGTCCTCTCTAACTACTAAACTAAGAGAATAAAAAATCTAAAAAGAATATATGATGTACATTGCAATAAAAACTACCAACGAAAATAGGTTTGAACGAGCTGGTAGTTTTTTTTTAATACGTCATAAACCACCACTGCGAACGTGGTAAAACATCAATCAAAGTTACAACGAACTATAAGAACTTTAGACTATGTTACTTGCTGCTACGAAACCCTTCATGGGCGAATCCTACTCGCACTTGGCCGGTTTTTTATGCTTGTACTAGGTACTGAATCTACACAACAGATATACAGGTTCGTGGAGCACATAATTGTTTTTCACACTATCATACAACACATTATATAATTTTATAAGTATGTAAGCTTGTTAAGTTTTGACTGTCGTGTAGGTAAACACATATGAAGTGAATGGCCTGCCGTGACTTCATTCAGATACATCTAAACACCAAAATAAATATTTTATGAATCTCACAAATACCTACTTATTTCAACGTTAAGCCGTTGGTCCCGGACTCCCGGTTGCCAGTAAAATGGCAGTCGTTAGGCCAAGTTAAAGGCCTTTTCAGGCGGCTTGAAAAATTTCAACAGCAGTCAGTCACAACCTGCGCCTGTACATCTCAACACGGTAATAAAGCTCACCACCTATTACGTGGGACATATACTAAAAAAAAGTTGAAATCTGGGCGTATAATATGTCTCTGCCTACCCCTTATACCCTACTTATTTCAATCTGGAATTCAAACCCATGTAAAACTAATTTACTCCTTTCAGGAACTATCCGAAGCCTTCGCCCCTCACGGCTACATTCTCACAGCAGCCGTCGGCGCTGGTAAAGCAACCATGGAGTCAGCTTACGACCTGACCAAGTTGAGCAGATATCTGGATCTGATACATATGATGTGTTACGATTATCATGGCACTTGGGACCGTGTGGTTGGCGCCAATGCTCCACTGAGGGGCATTGATGAGGATGATACTATGAGTGTGGTAAGTTTTTGAAGATACTATGAGTTTAGTAAGATTTGCTTCGGATGACACTATGAGTTTAGTCAGTAAAGCGTTGAGCGATACTATGAGTGTAGTAAGCAATGTTGCGGCCGATACTATGAGTTTAGTAAATAAAGTTGCTGATGATACTATGAGTACCGTAAGTACATCCTTTACTCAACATTAGATGAATACGACCTGGTCAAGTGGAGCAGATACCTGGATTTGATACATATGATGTGTTACGATTACCATAGTACCTGGGATCGTGTGGTTGGAGCCAATGTTCCACTTAGAGGCACTGATGAGGATGATACTATGAGTGTGGTAAGTAATGCTTCTAAAATACAGTCGGCTTACACTTGATCAGGTTACCGTAGTCTATGGACGTTTGCATCACTAGAAGCAGTACACTCGAACTGTCAATCTATTTAAGTGCGAGGCCGCATTTGCGTTTTTCCGCGGCGGTTTCTAACCTCAAAATGTCATCAAACTGTCAAAATCAATGAAATCAAGTCAATGTTTTGACATTTTGAGGTTAGAAACCGCCGCAATAACCGCAAGTGCGGCCTCGCCCTATATATATAACTCAAAGGTGACTGATTGACTGACATAGTGATCTATCAACGCACAGCCCATACCACTGGAATTCTCGCGCTGAAATTTGGCATGCAGGTAGATGTTATGGCGTAGGCATCCGCTAAGAAAGGATTTTGATAAATTCTACCCCCAAGGGGATAAAATACGGGAAGCGGGAACGGGAACAAATTGTACGTGGGCGAAGCTGCGGGCATCAGCTAGTCCTGCATAAATCTTTAGACGCCTTTTGAAGAACACTATATTGTAGACGTTTGGGAAAACTGAGGTATACTTTCATAGCTTTAAAATAAATCCGTCTTTTGTTGAGCGAGAAAATAGCCAATAACTAGTTAGGTTACTTCCTCGCCGGTGTAGAGAAGACTGCATTAGACCACCTTCCAGAAATTTGGCCAGAGCGGCGTCGAGGCGTGGCGTGGCAGTTTTATGTTGTAATCCCTCACACCCCAAGGAGCAGGGTATCCTGAACCAACCTCCAAAGTTTCAGGATTGCTTCCGAACACCTAGGCGAGGTCGTTGTGATAGCCGAAGTCTACATGAAATTCTGGGACACCTCTCAAAAGAGTTACCCGAGGCGCAAGGGTCGATATTATTTATAAATAAAAAATTGTGGAGACTATGGGATGCTGGGGCTCAGAAGCCAAAAATATAATAAATGAGTTGGGACAAAGGATTAAGGAAAAAACGGGTGACTCCCGCTCCAAATCGTTCCTGGTCCAAAGGCTGGCCATAGCCATTCAGCGTGGTAATGCCGCTAGCGTTATGGGCACCTTTGCGCCGGGAACGGTTAGGGGTGGGTTATTTGACTGATAAGTTATGCTTATTACTGACAATTTAGATTTTATATGATAGTGGTATTTATTATTGTATATTATTTTGTAATGAATTGATTATTAAATGAAAACCATTGAAAATAAAAATCAGAAATCTAAAAAAAATAAAAAAATAAATGCTTTATTCGGCACACACAATATGTAAAACAACAAACAACATAAAAAAAAACAAAAATAGTATGGGTACAATGTGCGTGCCCGAAAAGGTCGTCATCTTAGATATAGCTGCACTAACAGTTTAATGTAAGGCAGCGCTGATTTTCAGATGACGCCTTTAAACAGCACGACTCAAAACAAAGTAAAAACAATTAAACATTTAAAAAAAAACAACAACAATCACAAAATAGCCCCACAGAGAAAACAAAAAAAAAAGACGTGTGGCACTCGGGGACTGCCGCGGTAAAGCTATTGCATAGCATTTTTAGGGTTCCGTAGCCGAATGGCAAAAAACGGAACCCTTATAGATTCGTGTCGTTATTTTACATAAACATTACCGTGTCCGTTGTGAAAAATTGTGAATTAAAAGTTAGTTGGTGATTTGCAGTGCTGTCAATATTCTTATCTATGACGCATTTCAATCGGAGCATCGAAATTGTTTTCACATTAAGAACTCTAAATTCGACCAGTAAGACGCGGATCGGTACGCAGAAGGTGCAAGATCGATTCTGGGTAAAAGCGTCACTTTTTGGATTGACTTAATATATAACGACTGCAGAGTGCATAATTGACGTAAATAAAAAAAAATATGAAGTGCGAGACGAGATGTACAAGCGTGACGAGCGTGGCCGAGAATAGCCGAGTGTGTTAGGTTTTTTTCGTGACGGAATTTCTGGATTCGGTCTCCAAGCTCAAGGCCCGCGATAGAAGCTATGCAATAGCTTAAAAAGACTAGCAAGAAATTGCCTAATCATTTGAAGGTGCCACTGCTGCTGTGATGTCTAGCAACCAAGCCATCGAGTAATAATTTTATCGAGTAATATTTTATGTTCGTCTTTCTTTCTTTCTTTCAATGTGCTAGATGGATAGGTGGGGGACCGTATGATTTTAGTCCCATACCTCCGCGGCACAGACAATACAACCTAATAGACAACGCTTTACCGAGGTTAGGCAGTTATAGGCAATCACCGACGTTAAGTACTGAGATACCATACCGGCTGGCCCGGCCCTATCTTCATCTCGCTCTGTCATCATATTAGGAGTAAAATTTTAAAATAAATATTTGTGGAAAATCTCACACAACATCATCTAACCAAAATTAAGCTAATATAAGCTTGTACTATGTGATCCAGACGACTGATAAACATACTTATATATTTGTATATACATACATAATTATACATAGAAAACAACCATACTCCGAAAAAAAACATTTGTGTATCACACAAATATTTGGACGGACCAAGAATCGAATCCAGGACCTGCAGCGCTGCGATCGGTTACACTACCGACTGCGCCACAGAGGCAGTCAATAATAACTATTTTTTCTATTTCCAGGAATTTACAGTCGACTATATGCTGTCTTACGGTGTATCTCCGTACAAACTAGTCATGGGATTGCCCATGTATGGCAGAACGTTCATGTTGACGGACCCCGACACCGGAGCTGTGAAGTTCGGTAAAACGTCCGTGAAGGAGACCGGGTTTAAAGGACCCGTTACTGGAGAAGCTGGTTTTATGGGATACAATGAGGTAAGAGAAATTACCTTTCTACAAAAGTGGTATACGGCCCACATCATCGGGTGTGGTGACCGTAGCCAGTGCACGTTCGCAACACCAGGCATTGCAATAAGTTTCTACCTAATTGATATCATCAACATGGATAAAACAAACTTCTGCCTACCCTGTAATAGATAAAAGCATCCAGCATAACATCCATACTATATTCCACATGTATAAATATCCTCTGGAAATATGGTGTCATGTCGGACTCCAACCAGATAAATTCACCTATCTGCCTTGCAACGGGTGTCCCAATTAATCCTAGAAAAGATGTCCCATGATTCCCTGCAGGCGTTAGCTACCTAGAGGTTCCGGTATTATGACACTTCTTTGGAAGTCGGTTCTGGTGATATTCCGCTTCTTGGGATGTGAGGCATTCGTGATAATCTCACGTCATGTCCCCGGTCGCGCCGTCTTGCGCCTGCTTCTGTAAGGATGTTGAACAGCCTCCTACCGTCTTCAGGATCTCGATAGTCTTTGGCTATGACCAGCTTACGTCATCGTCATTATCTTATCAGTCTAGGTTGCCTCTGAAGCTTCCATTTATGAATGATTTCGCTCACGTTCTTCACTACCTAAAGTAACCAATTTCTTTACAGATCTGTACGGAAGTAGCAAACAAAAGCTCCCCCTGGGTGTACCAATGGCACGAGCAGTCGTCCACGCCGTACCTCCGCGACGGAGATCGCGTCATCAGCTTCGACGACGGCAGGTCTATCGCTGCTAAAGTCAAGTGAGTCAAGTCTTTTAGTATTTTCAGTACGAGCCCTTCATACTTCGTCGCATGCTGTCATATATGCGCTTAATGAATTACACATAGCGAAGGTGTGGTGTCGACTATGTCGGACTCACAACAGGTATGGTCGGTCCTAAGATGGTTGACCACTTTGTGGTGTTTTCACTTATCAGTGTTTTTGTGCGTCCCCCGCTGCCTCGTCCCGGCTGCCAACATGGTATTCTTTTAGCCAAATTGAAGACCTTATTGACGACATGAAAAGTTCAACAGCAGATGCGGATCTATTGCCGTATTGAAGTGGACCGGCGCACAGTGGATCGATTCATACAAATCGGCGGACATAGGAATCTTGAAACACTTTTTACCGGTTTTAAAAAAACTAATGATGCCAAGTGTTTATCTTAATAATTGTAGTCGAAAACAATATTACACAATTTTGATTAGACTTCAATTTTAAAAAATATTCGACAAAAACTGATTTCGATGTATGGAAAAGCACTTTAAAAACGGGATAGCTTGCGATTTTCTCGTGTTTTCTGATTTTAATGCTTATAGTGACTTTTAATGGGTAGTTAGCAAAATATCTGCCAAACATTTTAGGTACCCCTAGGCACCCCTCTGGGAGCAATGTGACAAAATATCATTTTTCTCATTTTCTTTAAGAAAATATGTCTAGTTCGTTTTTTTTACAGTTATAATTGTTGATTAACTACATTTTAGCTAAGTACTGACCTACCGACATCAAAAATAATATGACTAGCATACGGGATCGGGAGTTTTTGAGAGATACTTGTAAGCAGGCGATTATAAGTTTATCCTACTTTTTTAGCAACATTTATGTATTGTATAGTAATTTACCATTAAGATTTGAAGAAAATAATGTATTAATCAAAAAAAAACAATAACGCGTTATATAAAACATATATCATAGTTATAAAAATACAAAAACTTACTTATAATATAAAAAGTGGTATAATAGCTTAAAATAAATAAAAATAAGGAACAGAAACGATTCAATTAACATGTATGTACATTAAATAATAAAAAAAATTAGAATTACATAAACTTTAAAAAAATAGTAGCTAAAATAAAATAAACAAAAGTATAAAACAAAGACAATTAATGATTCGAAGGAATTCTACGACGCATGTATGTAATTATGTATGTATGTATTATATAATTATGATTAGTTTTTTTTGCTTTTATTTTTAATTTATGGTAAGATAGGTTCAATTTTTATTTATGATTGTACATTATTGTAAGTATTTTTTGCCAAGCCATTAAAGTTCTATTAAATTAAAACTATGTACATTAAATGATCAAACAAAATTAGAAATATGTAGACAAAAAACATCATTATCCGAAACTTCCGTTTCCGAGTCTTCTTCTGCTTGCGCAGAGACTAAAAATTCAACAGTATCTATAAATTCCATTTTAGAAACTTCTAGAATTAGTAATCTATTGGTAAACTTCTAAAAACAATGCCTTCTTTTGCTTTTTATATATCCGTGGCCGTATTTGTGCTAAAATTGGGTTGGATGAAATCAGCAAATTATTTAGAACATCTTCATTGCAAGCAATGCTATTTATTTTACGTGAATGGTGTTCTCTGTATTTTCTGAAATCCTTATTACTTGACTCAGATAACTCTTCCGAAAGAAGTCCTATCAGAACTATAGATAAATGTTGAATAATTTACGGCCCGTGAACTAATAACTTATGTATGAATACTTGAACGCATGTAGTACCAGGGTGTTAGAGCTTTGCATAGAATTGTACCCTTGGTACTTCATGCCACAAGTATTCATAAGTTATTTTATTATTTACTAATTCTAAAAGTTTCTGAAATTGAATACATAGATACTGATGAATAATTAGGCTCTGCACAAGCAGAAGAAGATTCAGAAACGGAAGCTTCGAATAATGACTTTTTTTGTCTACATTTTCCTAATTTTGTTTGATTATTTAATGTACATACATGTTAATTGAATCGTTTCTGTTTCAGATGTTTATTTATTTTAAGCTTATATTTTACCACTTTTTATTTAATAAGTAAGTTTTTGTATTTTTATGACTATGATATGTGTTTTATGTAACTCGTTATTGTTTTATTTGATTAATACATTATTTTCTTAAAATCATAATGGAAAATCACTATACAATACATAAATGTTGCTCAAAAAGTAGGATAAACTTATAGTCGCCTGCTTATAAGTATCTCTCAAAAACTCCCGATCCCGTATGCCAGTCATATTATTTTTGATGTGGGTAGGACAGTACTTAGCTAAAATGTAGTTTATCAACAATTATAACTGTTAAAAAACGAACTAGACATATTTTCTTAAATAAAATGAGAAAAATGATATTTTGTCATATAGCTCCCAGAGGGGTGCCTAGGGGTACCTAAAATGTTTGGCAGATATTTTGCTAACAACCCATTAAAAGCCACTGTAAGCGTTAAAATCAGAAAACACGAGAAAATCGCAAGCTATCCCGTTTTTAATATGCTTTTCCATACATTAAAATCAGTTTTTGTCGAATATTTTTTAAAATTGAAGTCTAATCAAAATTGTGTACTATTGTTTTCGACTACAATTATTAAGATAAACACATTGGCATCATTAGTTTTTTTTAAATCGGTAAAAAGTGTTTCAAGATTCCTATGTCCGCCGATTTGTATGAATCGATCCACTGTGCGGCGTTTGTATACTTCACATGGGCAATACGTTCACCGCCTATTGCGTTGGACCAAAAACATACGATAAAAGAATGGTCTACCTACCCCTTCGGTGACAAAGGCGTGACAGATATTTGTCGACTAATACTTCCAATTTTCTTCCCAGATTGGCGATAGACAAAGGTCTAGGTGGCCTAATGGTGTGGAGTATAGACACAGACGACTTCAAAGGCAGGTGTACAGAACCCGACGCATACAAGGACTTCGTAGAGAGATACGAAGCGTTACTGACAGACCCGCTGTTGAAGAAAGCTTTGGAGAATTTGAATTTGCCCGATAGTAAGTTATTCTTAGATATGCTTTATGCTGCCTCTATAGCGCAGTCGGTAGTGATACCGCCTGTGGCGCTGGAGGTCGTGGGATCGATTCCCACATGAGACAAATATTTGTGTGACCCATAAACGTTTGTCTCAAGAGTCTGGGTGTTTTCTATGTATAATATGTATGTATGCATCGCTAAAAGTATATAAGTATTAATATCCGTGGTCTGATACCCATAACACAAGCAGGTTATTCCTAGCTTACTTTGGGATCAGATAGCGTTGTGTGATATGTCCGTGAATATTAATTTATTATTTTTTATTGTAACACCAAAACATACATTTACATTTGAAACAAATTGATAACTTTATACAGGTTTATACAATTGGCGGCCTTATCGCACAAGGCGATTTTTTCACAGCAACCTTTGGATGGAGATGTTATGGAGAATGTTTTTTTTTGTTTACTGGTGGTTCTACCCTTTTTTATTTTATACAACTAAGGTGGCAGATAAGCATACGGCCCACCGGATGGTTTAGTAGTCACCATAGTCTATGGCCGTTTGCAACATCAGAGATGCTACTCTCGAGCTGCCGACCTTCTAATGGCTAATTGTTCAGTATTCTAATTATAATGAGGCTGATAAATTATGAGCGTTTCTGTGCCTGACAATACTAAAACCGCTGGTCTTTATGGGGTACTTGAAAAAAACTGAACAGCAGCTAGACATAGTCTGCGATAGGCTCTCCAACTTATTACATGGGATAAATACAAACGGTGAAATGTAGGCGTATTATATATCTCTGCCTACCCGTTCAGGGAATAAGTTGTGTTTGTATGTTAGTATGAATTTAAGTAATAATAGCGGACGTCACGCGGTTTCACCCGCGTAGTTCCCGTTCCCGTGGAAATACGGGAATAAAATATAGCCTATGTTCACCGCAAAGAGTGTAACTTTCCAACAGTGAAAGAATTTTTCAAATCGGTCCAGTAGTTCCGGAGCCTATTCGTTACAAACAAACAAACAAAAATACAAAGAAACAAAAAAACAAATCTTTCCTCTTTATGATATTAGTATATATGTATGTTTCTAAGTAATATTTATTAACAAATTTTCTCTTGTTTCAGTAAACCACGACTCGCTAAAAGGAGCATTATACGTATTAAAAGACAACCAGTTACACCTTCGCATCCCTCAACCAAAGTACTCCAATTATGCTCTCCTTCAAACCATCAATGATGCTATCTCACTCACTCTAGAAGAAAATAGAATAGAGGAAGAAATACTCAAAGTTGCTAAAGAAAATGAAATTGATACGGACGAACCAAAGAAAGTTAAACCGAACAGCGGGTCTGTTATTAGTGTGAGTGTGTTGAGTTTGAGTGTGTGCGTGTTTTCATTGTACAGGGTGTTTAATTAGAATTTATTTTGTGATATGTATTTAGAATAATTATTTTTATTTAAACTAAGGAGGTTTTTGTTTGTCAATGTGCTCTAAGAGAAAGTAAATTGTTATATCTAACAATTTTATTTTTGTCGTAATTGGCAAATAAATTACATTGACATAAAAAAAATGTTACAAGAATTTTAGCTCCAGTCCACCGTTTTACTGAAGTAGAACTTTGACAGCTTTTTACAAGAATCTGTGATGAACCAGATTCTTACTAAAAACAAACGAATTTTACTCGCGTCAAACTTTCTCGAGAAAATATGATCAACTTAATAAAAAATTATGAAAAGCAACCGAGATTTTGATTTTGACAGATTTTGTATACTTATTATTTTTATTGAATACGGCAATTTTTATTTAAGTGCAGGCGCCTATTTTATATGGAGTGTCATATAATATACAGGTTTCAACAAACAAATATAATTTTGTGTTTAACACGCTCGAGGTAGAAAATGTTCAAGAATGACCTAAGATCTAACTAAAGTTGTTTTTAAAATTTTAGAATTTTGCAGATTAAATATTATTTTAAAATATGTTGCGCCCTTTTTTGGTTAAATGTTTAGACAAGCGTACCTACACTTTTTTAAATCTATGTGTCCTTACTGTTTTTTTCATCTGTAGTAGATTTTTCTTTTATCAACCTCTGTGTAGGTTTTCTAAGACTATATCCATGTTACATCCCTTAATATTAATAATTCTTTCGACCTACTAATATCACAGGATGGTTATCTGGTACCTTAAGAGTTCTTTAAATTGTGATGTCACAAAATATTTGATAGATGTATATATTTATAATGTTATGTATTTATAAAATTGTGATATAAATCTATACCTAGACTCTAGATATTTTTATACTCATTGATATATAAGCTGTAGAAACTGCACTGAAACACTTAACATTAAACTACTTAGATGTGAATCATCATCATAATTTAGTCATTTGCTTCAAGCAATCAATCAAACCAGTCTGTTACAGTCCACTGTTGGACAAAGACCTCTCCCGATTTTATATTGAAAGGGTGGTTGAATATCCGGAGCTCTGGGGTTAACCTTAAGAGGACTTACCCGGGACTCCCAGCTGGATGAAGATTGTGGGGCAGCGTGTGGTTTTAGCCGGCAGGAGTCCGGTATAGCATCCATGAGGTCCGGTATAGCAGACATACTTAAAAGGAAATGATTTCTATACCACGCTGATCAGTCGGGTCGGTACGGAGTACAGTTTCGAGTTTTCCTTCTTTTCGCTATGATCTCGTCCGTTAGTCCAAAAGACAACTTACAAGTGAGACTGCTCTGGTCCCCGAAGATCTTGAGCCCCAATGCTCTCTGAATTTAGATATGTAATATAAAATTAAATCGTGAATTTTTTTGACAAAGATATTTTTATACGACGTAATAAAGATTTTTATATAATTAAATATTATGTTTTGACAAACATCCTGTATTTTTTAAATTCCTATGCCACCAAGCTTCTAGACTTATAAAGTCATCTAATGATAAAAATAGAGTTTAATAACTATATTAGGTACATACTGGATCGGTCAAATATTTGTGTGATCCACAAATGTTTGTTTCGGAGTTTGTGTATTTTCTATGTATAATGTATGTATTTGGAAATAAATAAGTATGTCTATCAGTCGTCTTAATCCCATAGCACAAACTTATGTTAGCCTAATTTGGGCTAGATGATGTTGTGTGAGAATGTCCAAAAAAAAATACAACAGGTTGGGTGTATGTAAGGCCTCCGCTTACCCCTTCGCAGACCAAGTCGTGACTGTATGTATGTACCAAATAGTTCCCGCGGCTTCAGCCGTTTTTCGAATTCTGTTTCCGTTCCCGGGTCCCATAGGAAATGATTCTGGGGATGAAAAGTAATCCTACCAGCAACTAAACTATAATCTATCACTGTACCAAATTTAAGCTAGATCCGTTCAGCCGTTAGAGCGTGAAAGAGTAACAAACATCCATACATGCACACATAATAAACTTTTGCGTGTATAACATTTAGTGTTAAGAACGTATGGTGAAATGTGAGTATTTTGTACCTACCTATGCCTGCGTCTACGAATTTGGAGGAAAAGCGTGAAAAATGTATAATAGGTATGAAATAAATTAACTAGAAAAATAAAACTAAAGTTGAAATCTTATTTTATTATTTTTCGTTCATTCATAAGTCTTCATAAGGGGATCCACAGCGCACGTTATAGAAATGATCACATACCTACAAGAAAAAAATATAGAAATTAAATAAAACAACCTGTAGAGTAAGTTAACACGAAGAAACGTGCGAGACGGACTCGCACCGGAGGTTCCGTACCAAAAAACGGAAAACATTTGTCCCCATTAATTATTCTTTTTATTCTAGTGTTATATAAATAGTAGTTTTTGTTATAGCGGCAACAGAAATACATCATCTGTAAAAAAATCAGCTGTCTAGCTATCGCGGTTCCAGAGATACAGCCTCATCATGGAAAGACATATAGACAGACAAATAGACAGACAGACGGTCCCTCCCCTCTAGGTTAGGCTGCAGTGGTAGCCGTAGGTCTGTTGGGAGTCCTTGGGTATCCTTACGAGGGCTTACCCGAGGCTCCCAACCGTGGGCTGTTAGGTAGGATACGTGTGATTTTTAGTCGGTTGGAGTCCGGCATAGCATCCATGTAGGATTTTCCTCACGCTAAAAAAATAAGACACACAGACGAACAGTGAAGTCTTATGAATAGCGTCCCGTTTTAGCCCCTCTCTATTGAATAGGGGCTTATGGCAAGACTTTGGCTGTAGTCTGTGACTCTGCTGCATTAAACTAAGTCACTAGGTCACACGTCACTGTGTAGACACAAAATCATAGGAATGGCCCCCTTGGCCATTGTCACGTTTTTCCGGTTTACCGTAGACCTGGCTACATCCAAGACTCCATTACCTGCGGGCCTAAAAGGCAACATTATATGTTTCATATTCTGATCATAAACGATTTCATTTGACTTCATCTGTTAAAGTTTCATTTCAATCGATGCCTCGCCGTATTTTTCGGAATAGTAGCATCAATATCAAATTAAGATTGGGTTGTAAAATGAATTTCCGGTGATTCATTTAATAACGTTATCATTTTACGGTCTCTAAAGCATTGCTTGTACGAATCTGCAAATGAATCAGATAATGAATGAAACGCGCTATGTTACTTTTTTAGCCCCTCTGGGAGCTGCTCGCCGTCCTTACAGAGGCAGACCCAAAGGTGAGAGTGAAAAGTGATATGAGTGTTCCAGTCACGCATCACAACCCGAAGAAGCGGGATAACCCCCAAAGAAGCGAGTAGAGAAGGATATCCCCAGGATTCCCAACAGACCTTGACCAAAGACTTCTGTATAAACTGAGGTAGACGCGCCGTACTCTAACAAACAAGATTTCAAAAGCAATCCTCAAATACACACATTACCAAGACTACACTCACTTATAAATATTTTTTAAGTAATTGTCACTACACACAATAGCAATATACGAATAGAAAAAGAGTAAAAGAGAAGGCGTATGGACTCCGATTGCAAGTCGAGCACTTACTCTCGAAGTTTTGACTCACTACAGTGCGAGCAACGCTGCTAATTGGCGCAGTTAATAGGTTTCAAAAATCGGTGCGTAGGGCATGTCTACCTCAGTTTATATAGAAGTCTTTGATCTTGACTACCACTGGGGCTTTACCTAGGGGATTCGGGTGCTATCCCGCGTCTTTGTGGCAACCCTCTCCCTAAGGACGGAATTTCTAGAGGCAATGCTAATTAAGCCCTAAGCTCTATAATGGGAAAGTTGAATGCAATCGGGACTTAGCGCTAAGATAGATAGTATTGTCGACGTACTTGAAACTGCTCATTGAAAAGAGTGCCGTTAGAGCACAGATCTGTGCTCACGAGGTGATGACGCCAGCAGAAATGGTATGCCTGAAATGGAAAGAGAACTACAGTTAATAGAAGCTCAAAAATATAATCCACTTAGTATCTGCGCAGGCATAATGTATCAGCCAGGATATTTCATCAGGAGCTCGTCCTTAAGTATGGTCTCATCGACCAGAACCATGTGTATACAATTTTGTACAAGTATACATAACATGTTTGGGCTTATCGGGAGTTTTTAATTTTCAAATTAACATAGAATGATAATACAGGAGGGCGGGGGGAGGGAACCCGCCACACCCTCGATTCGTCAGTCCTAACTTACAACCGTTAAGGCACGAGGGATGTTAGGGGCACATACACACGAGGCATCTTCAGGACTGTATGGCAGCAATAAGTATAATAGGTTAAATCGAGGGTGGGTGGCAGGTTCCCCCCCCCTCTCCCCTCCTTTGTTGTCAATCTAGGATGGAGTTCCCGCCATGTAACGCCTGATTCCATTGGTTGAACATTCACTAGGCATTGAAAAAAAGTAGTGGTTTATGTCCTCTATGATACTCTTTGGCCCTATCTAATGCTAACTTACGTAGAACTATTATATTTAATATTTTTAGGTTTAAACACACACCTGACATCCACTTTGAATATCAGCATAATACCCTCTAGGCCTCGCTGCACAGGAGAACTGGGTCCTCGGAGCTACAGCCAGGACCGGATGGAGAGGTGGGGAGTGAGGGAGGTGGAGAATATGGTAGTAGTCGAAGGGGGGTTGGCTGAATACCGTCGTGAGTGCTGGAATAAAGGAATATCGGATAAGGTATATTAAAATCATAGCAGGAAGCGCTCGTGGCCCCGCGGACTCAGTGTTCTGTAAACGATCACTGCAGTAAGCAACTTTCACTGTGGCCGGTCCATGGACGGGTGACCATTCATGTGATCACTTTGTGACATTTATTTGAGCGTTTCCGTGCTTCGGAAGGCACGTTAAGCTGTTGGTCCCGGTTGCCAGTAAAATGGCAGTCGTTAAGCTAAGTTGAAGGCTTTATTTTCAACAGCAGGCAGTCACAACCTGCACCTGTCCATTTAAACACGGCAATACGGCTCACCACCTATTACGTGGGACAAATTATACAAAGGTGAAATGTGGGCATATCACATGCCTCTGCCTACCCCTTCGCGGATAAAGGCGTGACCATATGTATGTATGCATGTAAAATCATAGTAGCTTGGAACATTCTGATAGCAGCACTGCGGTCGCTGCAATGCCGCACAGCACCACTGGTCCCCATACATCTATATATATAAAAATCAATGCCACTTTTCGTTGTAATTTTATAACTCAAGAACGGGCTCACCTATCCAAACCAAATGTTTATGCTTTGTTCGGACTATTTAGTAGATGGTTTATGTGAAGTTTGCACAAAATCGGTCGAGCGGTTCTTCATTTATTACGCAAACGAAGTTGCGCGGGTCAGCTAGTTCTGTATAGATTTGTATTATAATACATACTTTGACACCTACTTATCGTTTGAGTCGCCTCGGGACCACGATAGGTGTTACCCTGTCGAAACGTCGAGAAAAGTAAAGGTACCGAAACCTTTTATTTAGCCCCTCTCTATAAAATAGAGTGTAGAGGGGCTTAATGTCGAGACGTTCTCTGTAGTCTGTGACTCTGTCGCATTAAACTACGTCACTAGGTCACGTGGATCATCTGTTGCAAAGATTGAAATAAAACAAAAATGACAACGTCAATCGGATTGAACTTTCACAATTAACGTGTTAGAGAGGGGCAGTCGGGTGAGAACGATCTCACGGTTTCTTGTTATTAATAATAGAATAGTGGCACGTGAAATCCCGTTTTGTATGAACGCATGTAGTCAGCGCGTGTTAGTTTAAAACAATTGTATTAGAATACATTCCGAACTCGGCAGCAGCGTCGTGACTGCACTCAGTACTGTCGCCTTGCCGCCGCGGCAGCAATGCTGCTTGCAGTCGAGTTCGGACTCATACTGCTCGTTCGCTCTAACTTTGCCGCTCGGCTCCATACTAAAGTCGAATTTTTAATTAGACGAAGTAAATTGACAGCAACTAATGTCACTTCTTCATACAATGTTGCGTATTTTCTATGACGAAGTGACATTAGCTACTGTCAAGTACTGTCAATTTACTTCGTCTAATTAAAAATTCGGGTATACGCCTCTACGCCAGCGGCAAAGTTAGAGCGAACGGGTAGTACCTTTACAATTCCGGATTCTTCAAGCTGAGTGAGAAGAGGCATATCAATGGGCCACCAAGATGAGAACTTTGGCTCATACTTATAAAAATTCGGGACTTCACGCGAAGATAGATAGCTAAGAATGAGTGTCAAAAAACCGCGACAGTTATCTATACTTATGATAAAACTGCAGAGGGTCGAGAGTCTGTACATGGAAGATATTTTGAAAATTTTAATTGTAGGGAGTTCTCTGATCGATACTGAAGCCGAAAATGTAATTTAAATTTTTCATGTCTGTCTGTCTGTCTGTATCCCGAATAAGTATCACGAATCACGCCGAAACTACCAAATCGATATGAATGAAACTTTTTACAATCCAAGCTTATGACCCGAGGAAGGTTCTACTAGGATACTTTTGATCCCGATATTTTGCGTGGTTCCTTTGGGAGAGGGGATAAAAGAGAAGATAGTTTTTTCGTCGTAAGTTCCCAATGCGTGGTCCGATTCCAAATTTTTTAGTACTTTAAGGTTTGTTTCACACGAGTTTCAATGTTGAGGGGCTTTTTAGTTTAGGAATTAGAGACATCTCAACTATCGCAAAACCTAGAATTCAACGGTTCCGTCAAATTTGTGGGTAAATCTAAACTGGCGTGTTGGCTTAACCATAAAAGAGCTTAATGGGTATTGTAAAATGATTCAGTGCACGCCGGAGGCGAGGGCTGAATTGTTTTAGAATAGACTAAGCAATTAAAAGCTGATTAAGCAAACAGGGCAGTTTCATACGCTGCTTGATGAGTCTGATGAAGAAATACACCTCCTTTCATACACCATGTGTGACGTAAACGAAGTTGCGAGGGTCAGCTAGTAGGTAATAAAAACATACCGACGAATTGAGAACCTCCTCCTTTTTTTAAAAGTCGGTTATAAAAAACAAAAATTAGACTCGCCTTTTCCCTGAAGGGGTATTGCATAGGTACATATATGATCACCCCTTTTATCCCCCAAGTGGTAGGCAGAGGCATATTATATGCCCACATTTCGCCTTTGAGATTTTGTTCCACTTTATAGGTGATGAGCCGTATTGTCGTGTTGATATGGACAGGCACAGGCTGTGACTGCCTGCTGTTGAAATTTTCAAGCTGCCCATAAAGGCCTTCAACTTAGCTTAACGACTGCCATTTTACTGGCAACCGGGACCAACGGCTTATCGTGCCTTCCGAAGCACGGAAACGCTCGCAAATAAATGTCACAAAGTGGTCACGAGATGATCACCCATCCATGACCGGCCACAGTAAATATTGCTTACTACAGTGATCGTTTACTCGTTTACAGATCACTGAATCCGCAGGGTCATGGCCGCTTAGCGCAGAGGTACAATTATATTCATCTATATAGTATATAAAAATCAATGCCACTTTTCGTTGTAATTTTATAACTCGAGATCGGGCTCACCTATCCAAACCAAATGTTTAGGCTTTGTTCGGACTATTTAGTAGATGGTTTATGTGAAGTTTGCACTAAATCAGTCGAGCGGTTCTTGATTTATCACGCAAACGAAGTTGCGCGGGTCAGCTAGTCTTTTATATATTTTCGTCTATCTTGCGACCCATATAGTCCGTGTAAAATTGAACAGACGAGCCGCAGTGATTGTCTGCCTCTGTGGCGCACTCGGAGTCGGTAGTGATACCGCCTGCGGCGCTGCGTCGTGGGTTCGATTCCTACCAGCGACAAATATTTGTGTGACCCATAAATGTTTGTCTCAAGAGTCTGGGTGTTTCTATGTATAATATGTATGTATTTAAAAAAGTATATAAGTATTAATATCCGTGGTCTGATACCCATAACACAAGCAGGTTATTCCTAGCTTACTTTGGGATCAGATAGCGTTGTGTGAAATGTCTGTGAATATTTATTTATTTATTTATTTATTATCTTCCATCAATACATAATTATAATAAAATCGTAACAGATCGCTGTCTGTATATGGAAGATAAATAAGAAAAAAATATTATAGGGAGGCTTTATGAACGCAATAGAACCCAAAACAATGATTTTTAAAATTTTTGTCTGTTTGTCAGTATGTCTGTGTATCTGATTGTCTGTACGTTTGTGCACGCTAATCTCAGTAACCGCTTAACCGATTGCAATGCGGTTTTTATTGTCTTGAGGTTTGCTCCACTTAACGTTTAGTGTTTATTTCATGTCAATCGGTTTATAAATAATAAATTTATAGCACTTTAAGGAATCATCCATCCATCAGACCGCGCCGAAAGCTTGGACTGAATTGTTTTAGAATAGACTTAATCTTATAGCTCTTTTATGATTAAGCAAACAGGGCAGTTTCACACGCTGCTTGATGAGTCTGATGAAGAAATGCCTCTCCTTTCATACACCTTATGTGACGTAAACGAAGTTGCGAGAGTCAGCTAGTATCAAATATATTTTCATTATTTTAACTAACATAAAAATAATCTTATACATACCCAAACAAACAATAGCTAAAAACTTCAACATGTTTTTTAGATTAGTAAATAAATAATTTACACTAAAATAAATAAATAAATTATAAATAAATAAAAGGCGCACGCAGGTCGATGGCCGGCCAGTTGCGCGCGCGCTGGTCACTGTACTAAATCAAATTTCAATTTAGAACCTTAGATCTTAGATATTGATCCTTGGATGGTGTTATGCAGCCCACACAAGCCCATAATATAAAGCTAATATAAGCTTGTGCTATGACTTCTAAAAATCTCATAAAATACTTGTCTTATATTATATATCTATTAACTGTACATAGAAGCAGCCAAATCCGAAACAAAAATTTGTTCATCAACAAATATTTTAGTACGCTAGTCGAGTGCACTGCCGCTGATTAATTATTTTTGTGATTTTTTGTAACCGTTATTGCTTTATACAGAGAGCTAAAATAACCTGTAGACCCTTATACTAACTAATGAATGAAGACTTATTACAGGCACCCGTAGTATAGTCGGTAGATCCGATACATTTCCAAAACTCCCACCAATTTCACTCCATATTGGGGTTTTCAACGTGTAAAAATTCCAAAGGATGTCATGCCGAACTTGAACCTACTAATCCACATGTCACTACCTATCCGTCTCGCGGTGGAAAGGAAGAATTTTGTTTAGAGACTCTTCTATTTTTTGCAAGTGCTATTGAGTCTAATGACAGGAGAGGATTGCCATTGAAGGTACCTATAAAGTTCGTGTTCTGAGCACTTTCTACCATCGCGCTGTTCGTCTAAGCAGAAACAAATATTTAATAAATTTGGTAAGTACGGCAATGTGCACAATAATACACTTTACTTTCCTAGCATTCATATCTGGTAAATTTCCGTTACGGGCTTCTTGCAGTGCACGCTTGGGATTTGGAATTAGCTCGCAATCACAACCTGGGATTCTTAAACAGGGTTTAAAACCTCAGTTCCTCCATTCTCGACCTAATTGTTTTGAAAGCGCAGTCAGTAGGGTCGGTAACTTTCAATTTTGAGAAGTGTTCCAAATATCGTCGATTATAAAAACTTTGCGGCTGTTCATACTAAGTTCACACATTCACTTTCTTGCTTCACATTGTATGAAGTCATCCACAAAGTATATTACATTTCGCGCACACGTCTTGAGGTCGTGTACTGGTGCGCAGTGACCATAATGTGCACTCACCTTATTAATGGGCTACTCGTAGAATTCACTTTGACTTTCGACCTTTTTGGTCCTTTTTTAAGACTCACCGCTTTCTTGAGAGGACAATAGCCGGCCAAGTGGAAAGCGGATGCATACGGGGAGGCTTCCGTACCAAAAATCGACCTTGGCCGGTTTTTTAAATATTTGGCTCGATAATGGAAATCCTTGCCGACATATTGTGAATTGGAGGATACTCTCACCATCCCGAAGACTACCTATTGACAGTGGCCTTTAATAACCACAAGGAAAAGCTATTTATCTGGGGGCACAGTATACATAGATATATTATAAGTCTAGATGGAAGGTCAAGGCGCAGAAACGGCGCAAAAAAATTCATGCAACTGTTACATGAATTGGTCTAACCCGCCGCTCAGTGCCTATCGTGTCGCTTTAACGTCACCACGTAAAACGCGCGCTAAGTAGTGTACGAAAATCTAGCTTAAATGTCGTTTTGTGCAATTAAAATTTGTAGAAATTTTAGTAGGAGATTAAAAACTTCTAAACATGTCAGCTATCATCGGTAAGAACCCAAAATAAAGCTTATTTTAATTTTTCTTTTCTTCATTATTAATCTCGCAATATTCATCAGTGTTGCCACTTTATTGTTTTATTCTCCCAACTTAACAATTGGGAAAGGGGTAAGTATACCTAACTAGTTTGTCTAGGAAATGATTACTTATATTGATTTCTTAATACACTATGTACTAATATATTATTTATTATAATGAATTGGATCTAATAAATCAATTTCGAAAGTTCATGTGTTATTAATTTAACATAGTTTTTGAATGAAGAATTATGTAATAAAATGATACCTAGTAGGTACTTATTATTTCGTAGTTACAGTTATTTCTGGATGTTACTCTTGATACTTGTGGAATCGGTTTATTATAATCCTTCTTTTTTTTTTTAAAGAAGTTACACATTATTTACATTTTTTTTATATCTTTTCGATCATGATTATTTTACATACACATTTTATCTAAAATCTTTTTGATAAGAAATATTTTATTTTTGTTGGTATTGTTGGTACATAACAAAAGTACTTACTATTTTTTAGAATGCCCAGTGATCCCGTTATAAGAGCTCGATGGATAGATGTTATACGAGAGATTCGCGGAGAAGCTACATGGAACCCTGCTAAAACATCTGTCGTTTGTTCCGATCATTTTCGCAGCAAAGACATTCATGTTACTGAAAAAGGATACCGGAGACTTAAAAAGGATAGAGTGCCATGCAAGGTAGATTTCCCTATAAATAATGTAATAAACTTATTCATATTTTCATTTCGCTAAATTTTTCTTTCTATTTGCAGGCATTATTTATATCTTCTATAAAATGTGAAAGTGAGGATTCTAACGATATGAATATCATAGAGGTAAGCTACAAAGGAATAAAATTGTTATTAAAGTTTTTTTTATTGACGCGGGGAACGCATTTACGCGCCTTCATCCCAGCTGCGGGGCATCCCCGGAACACGGTTTATAAATAAACCATAAAATACAAACAAACACGAAATATTACTATGTAGGTATATATTTTATACGCACACATTTATTATAGTTTTGAAAAATTGCTTAAAATAAATGAAGGATATGAAGCCACACAACTCCTAAGAGTTTTTCAGTGCATTATATTCGATTTGTTCAATACATTACATTAGAATTCAGTAGATTCTAGGTATCCACCAAGTTAAGAAACAAAAAAAACAATAGAAAGTGTGTACATCACTATGCCGTCAAGACGCGTGAACAATTTTATTACTTACACAAAAAAAAAATTACAAGCAGACACTTCAATTTTATTTATTTGTATTAATACTCATACTTACCCAATAAACAAATATGTATACAATATTGATAATAGTAAATATTATACATCCTTCATTATATATTAAATTAATTACATAAACTATAATAAGGCTTAGTTTAATGCAATTTTAGGGAGAAGCTGGTATCATTATTTACGCACACAGAAAAGCCGACGCACAGTGTAAAGACACTGGCCGCTCGACGGCGCACGCACACAATTGCGAAATCGTAAGCCGTTTTGTTCATGTCGATTGTTGAGCGACCCTCCATCTTGACTTATAATATATCTATGAGTATATAATATAGGGTATGAAAACAGATTATAGGTAGGTATTTAATTATTGGGTTATGATCCGCAGAGTTCCGTAGGCGGTATAGCGAAGTTGCCTTGACATTACTGACATAACTTCCTAAGCCTTGACTTGCAAGCAATTGATGCATTAAAAAATTACAGTTGATGGGTGCTGTCGGGTAAATTATGTTGTAATGCCAATTTGATTGCTCTCTGCTTAGCCCCTAGGATATGTAGCGTGATAGTATATAGCCTATTTGAAGACCCTACCCCTAGTTAATATTTGTGCAAAAGTTGAATCAAATCTATTGAGTACTTTTCGAGATTCTTCCGGACAAACAAAGCAAACAGACAAACAGACTAAAATTTTTCTAACTATATTTTCGACTTCGGTATCTTATGTTGAACACCCAGCAAGTTATTTTTTTTAATATTTCCAATATACAGATTTGATTTTTCTATCATTTTATTATATGTATTGAAGATAGTTCTATTTTAGAGATCTGTACCGAAAGGGAACCGTACTTCTTCAGTCTATCTGTCAACAGGTTGTATCTCATGACACTTGATTCAGAACCTCAGACAAATAGAATAATATATCTTTTAAACTGAGTTCAGAACCTTCCGTGTGCGATTCCAACTTGCAATTGATCGGTTTTTTTTAATTTACCTAATGTAATTTTCTTCAAAATTATACTATCCTTGAAAGTTTATGTAGGGCATATGCCCTACATAAACTTTCAAGGATAGTACATACAGATGCTATACTAACTGCGTACCATGGACTTGTTGCATCAGTGCTAAGATACGGTGTGATGTTCTGGGGAAATTCCACTAATAAAGAAGTAGCTTTTAAATCTCAGAAGCGATGTATAAGGGCTATGTTTGGCCTTAGGGTAACAGATAGTTGTGTACCATATTTTAAAAGATACAAAGTTAGAACTTTGTATCTTTGCCGTCTATATATATTTTAGAAACTGCTCTCTTTGTAAAGTTAAACCCTCATCTATTTCCGCAGCTGTCTGATTTTGTAACCCGTAATAGACGTAAGAACGCGTTGTGCATCAGAATGGATAAGACTAGTCTTATGAGAAGAAGTGTATTTTGTTTGGCTCCAAAAATTTATAACAAGACACCTAATCATTGGAAAATTTTAAATATTGATATGTTTAAAAATAACTTAAAGAATCTACTTCAGGATAAATGTTAACCCATTTTTAAATGATACATTTTAATACTGACATTAACTTATTTGGATTATTTTACTTATGCATGTACTAATTAATGGATTTAATAGTTATTTTAATGATTTAAAAATGTGAAATTTGTACGCCAGACCCGGCAGAATATGAGATCTGACAATGTAATAGTAGATTGTATAACAAGGGGGCAAAATAGTATTTTTACGGCGAGGGCGCTACTTTGAATCACGAGCGAAGCGAAGGATTCTAGAATAGAATCCCGAGCATAGCGAGGGATTCTAACGTAGAATCCTGAGCGCAGTGAGGTATTCAAAGTACACCGCCCGAGGTAAAAATAATTTGCCCTCGAGTAATATACTATACTTTTCATTCCCTTTCTATGAGAAAACATAAGTTTTGTACGACGTAGTTACCTTCTATAGTTATTGTTCCAGGAGTTCATGGATTGTCACTTTCATAACTTGACGTAGAACTTATTATAAAATACTAGCTGACCCGCGCAACTTCGTTTGCGTGATAAATGAAAAACCGCTCGACCGATTTTGTGCAAACTTCACATAAACCATCTACTAAACAGTCTGAACAAAGCCTAAACATTTCGTCTAGATAGGTGAGCCCGCTCTTGAGTTATAAAATTACAACGAAAAGTGGCATTGATTTTTATAAATATAGATGTTTTTTTTTTTTTTTTTTTTCTTCTTGTTCTTGGACTTTCTCGGTTTGAGAGTATGCCAAAGTCAAGTAAATTTCATTGTGAAAATATAAATCATTTTCATATTATGATTCTTCTTATGAGCAGCGTATTCATGTATGTCCAAGTTTGGACTAAGTTCTACTCTAGTAAGGCGGTGGTACCTTACTAGGGCTTGCTGTGGAATTCGTCGACAAACCTAAAAACTCGCGTTTCACTGCGCTTTATCACTTTCCAACACTTTTGCACGTTGTCGAACCTTTATGTTTAATAATCCACCATAAATTACACATAAACACTCGAAATAACACTAGTTTTGAAAAATTATTAAAACACAATGTAATGCTTGTCTGAAAGTTTCCCGCCGAATCCCCCAATATAGATGTTTACTGATTACAAGAACATTATTAATGACGAATACGAACAGATAAATGGCGCTCTTTAGTTTTTTTTAAGTTAGCTCAGGACACCGCGCTGTGCAGCCAACTTACCAGCCAGTAATTCATACAATTTGTGTTCGATTTCTATGAAATTTTCAAGTTCCAAATTCAAATCCTTTGCAGCCCGGTAAAAAGCTCTTAACAGAAAAGAGCTATTTTGCGCCCCGTTATCGTGGTGCAAAGTGATTCTTTTCGAATAGAAGGAATGAAAACCTCTTATCTGTACCATATTCAGCAAATAAAGAACTTGAACTTGAACTTTGCATAACCCCTCGGGTATAAAATGATTGTATGGCTACCTTAAACGATGCTGGAATATCCATGACAATACTACCCTTATGACCACATTTTTTAACGTGAGGAAAATCGTACATGAATGCTATACCGAACTCCTACCGACTACAAACCACACGTATCCTACGTAACAGCCTACGGTTGGGAGCCCCGGGTAAGCCCTCGGAAGGATACCCCAGGACCCCTTAGGACTACCTACATTATTTAAAAAAATGGTTAATTATTGAAGTGACTAGCTGTACAACGTGGCTTCGACCGCATAGAGGTCGTTATTGCGTAAAATTATAACCCTCCTTTTGCGCAGTCGGTTAAAAAGTAGCATAAGTCCTTCCCAGGGTCTCGAACTATCCCTATACCAAACTTAATCTCAATCGCTCTAGCGGTTTAGGCGTGAAAGCGTAACAGACAGACAGAGATACTTTCGCATTTTTATAATATTAGTAGGGATTTGGTAGTCACGATTCAATGGGAACTGGTCCTGATGTCAAAATATAAAAAAATAATCAGATCAAATGGAATTCGACCTCGGAGACGGTGTCCAGTGGTCAATTCATTGAGCAGGCGCATAGATACCTATCGTAACAGGCGCATGGCGCCATTTATGTGTGTTACGTACAGGGTTGTCACCTAGAAATATTATATCCCATCAAAAACAATACTTGTAAAAAAAACCAAATCTCACAACTCTGTTCTTCTACCGTAAAAAGTAGTGAGATTCAGATTACCAAGTCAGTTATTTTATTCAGTCTCTGGTCAGGCGGTCTGCCTGTCTGTTCTGTCTTAAATTTTACGTAATTAGCTAACTCAACAACATCTTAATGTGTTCATAAATCAATATTTACAATCTTTAATGTTTTAAATAAATATATTGACTTTGCAATCGCATGAAAACATTAGGTGTACCTATCTGACAAGTTATAGTAATACGTTAAATTAGATTGCTTGTTGCGATTGCCAAGTCGATCTATTTTTTTATCGAAGTTGTTATGGGATCGAAAATGGCCTGAGTGGGTTCAAGAAAAGATAGTACGGCCGTGCCGTTAACCGCCGCGCTATGGCTCGACTTGGTGAGGTGAGGGCACACTCCCGTGCCCTCTTTGAATAGCAACTTCCGTGAGTATTTTACATACATACTTATACACATAGTCACGTCTTTATACGCGAAAGAGTAGGCAGAGGCATTATACGCTCACATTTCAAGTTATAGTTTTATGCCGTATTGAAATGGACAGGCGCAGGTGGTGACGATTCGCAGTTGAAAATTTTCAAGGACTTCAACTTGGCTTAACTATTGTCATGTTACTGACAACCGGGTTTCATTTCAAGTTTTCCTTCTCTGCGCAATGCATCGTTTTCCGAAAGTGACCACACTGTGATACGGGGCCCCGGTCCCAACACGGAGCTATATTCTTGGTATTTTTTTTTTACGTGATAGGAAATCCTCAAAGGATGTTATGCCAGACTCTTACCGACTAAAAAACCTCACGTAACGCCCAACAGCCTTTGGTTGGGAGCCCCGGGTAAGCCCTCGGAAGGATGTCTGCGGCCTCGCCCAGGGGTTGGTTCGGGTGCTATTCTGCGTCTTTGGGGGTTTCGGGTGTGATCCCGCTTCTAAGGGGGGGTGCGTGAGTTGCTCACGTCACGCTGCCGTCATGGGTCTGCTTCTGTAAGGACGGTGAGCGACCCTCTCATCGTCCTCAGACCCCCGGTCATGAAGGCCGATAGTCCTCGGCGAAGATACGTCGGCGGTGCCCAGGGCGCCGACTGCAGAACTCGGGTGGGAGAACTCTCTCCCGCACCCGGCCCGCCGCCTCCTTCACGAGAATGACCTGCTCGCAGAAAGAGGCGGCTGCGTCCCACTTACTTCCGCTGGAGAGCATGGCTCGCACCATGGTCTCGAGCGAGAGAGTGTCCACGTCCAGACCCACTATGAGGACCTGGCGCTGTTGCGCCCACGCCGTGCACTCCACCAGCGTGTCTTGAGCGTGTGGATATTCTTGGTATATAAAAATGTCTGAAATGATGAGTTTAGTTAGTCACTAACTAGATGCCCGACTGACAAAATGAAAATCCAGATGCATGCGGCATGTTTGTTTCATGCTCGCTGCCGCACGCCTATGATCACCGGTCATGAAAAAGTATTCGTGCTATCCCAAAAAAGACGGATCTGTCGAAATGTCGTAAAGTATTTTTATTTATTTATTTTTGAAGTAAAAGTTCTTTAGGCGCGACTAGGGAGAAACTCTGATTTTTTTTTCTGACGGAAGTAACGCTTACTATTTGAAATTAGAACAGCGGAATTTTCCGCAATACAAAATTCGAATAAATGATATTAATATAACATTTGATGCCGTCAATGGCAAAGTTTTACGTCAATCGCGCGTAATGCACACACTTTTTTGTTCAAATAATTTTCTTTATTTTAAATGAATTAAAAATGTCACACATACTCAAAAACCTTCTTGTGACAGCCCTATCGCAAGTACCTACTCAAACCATTATTAAACAACACTCAACAGTGACAACCAGAAACATTAATCCTTTAAATTATTCGGTGTCGATATATTGTTACATACACACTTACACTTTAAACTATTAACTGTAATTAATTAATGATAGTAAGTACGGGATTAATGATTAATTTAAAATAATAATCATAGAGGGAGGTTTGATTCGTGATACTGTGATTTTGAACCGGATATTTCTTATACAGTCACGTCACGCCTTAATCCCCGAAAGGATAAGCAGAGACTTTTTATACACTCACATGTTACTAATACTTTTTAGGCGGCTTGAATAATTTCCACAGCAGGAAATCACAACGTGCACCAGTTAATCTCAACAAGGCAATACGGTTCACCACCTGTTACTTGGGATAAGTTCTAAAAAGGGTTAAATGTGGGCATAAAACCTGCCTACCCCTTCGGGGATAAAGGCATGACCATATCATGTATTTACTAATTAGTTTTTGTCCCGACGTAATCGGTGGTGAGCCTATTGCCGTGTTGAAATGGACAGACGCCGGTTGTTGACTACCCACAACGTTGAATTGGCTAGAAAAAAAATTAGGGGTTGATCGTACCTTCCGAAATACGAAAACGATTACCTACAAGTGCAAATGTCACAGAGCGAATGAGGAAAAGTCGTCATCTGAAGACCAGACATATCGAAAGTCGTATACCTACTAAACAGAATACCTACTAAGTCACCGTACACACTTATTTATGACTAGCTGTTGCCCGCGACTTCGTACGCGTGAAAATTATGTTATAATGCCAATATGATTGATCTCTGCTTAGCCCCTAGGATATGTAGCGCAATAATATTTAGCGTAATAATATGTAGCCTGTGCGTAAAACTATCTCTTACTAATATTCCTGCAATATTATAGTTAAACTAATTCACCGCTTTGCATATTTCATTGCCCTCTGCTTAGCCCCTAGGATATGTAGCGTGAAAATATATAACCTATTTTAAGACACTACCCCTAGTTAATATATTTTGTGCAAAGAATCAAATCTATCTAGTACTTTTCGAGATCCTTCCGGACAAAGCAAAGCAAACAGACAAACAGACCAACCGACAAACAGACAAAAAAATTTCTAACTATATTTTCGCCTTCGGTATCTGATGTTGAACACCTAGCGAGGTTTTGTTTTTCAAATATTTCCAATTTACAGTTTTGACTTTTCTATCATGTATAGATATGAGGTTCTAAGTCTAAAAGTACGTATTTTAGGGTAGGGCAAAAAACGTTACCCTTATAGATTCGTCATGTCTGTCTGTCTGTCCGTCCGTATGTCACAGCCACTTTTCTTCGAAACTATAAGGCCAATGCTGTTGAAACTTGGTAAGTAGATGTATTCTGTGAACCGCATTAACATTTTTATATAAAACTAGAAAAAAAGCAGTAATTTTTTGGGGTCCCCATACTCAGAACTGAAACTCAAAAATTTTTTTTTCTTCATACTCATACCTATCTATAGATAGGTCTCTAAAATGCTATTGAAGTTTCGAAAATAATTTTTTTTCTAAACTGAATAATTTGCGCAAGAGACACTTTCAAAGTGGAAATATGTGTGCCCTCCCCCCCCCTCTAACTTCTTAACTAAGAGAATGACAAATCTGAAAAAAAAAAAAATGATGCACTAGTACATCGACATAAAAACTTTCAACGAAAATTGGTTTAAACGAGATTTAGCTTAAGTAGTTTTTTTAATACGGCATAAACTGCAATTTGCGCCTAGAAAAATCACTACCACAGTAAACGTGTTAAAACATCAATCAAAGTTACAACGAACTTTTACGTTTTTTAGAATACTAAGTCACCGTACTCACTTATTTATGATACGAGGTTCTAAGTCTAAAAGTACATTTTTTAGGGTTCCGTAACCAAATGGCAAAAAACGGAACCCTTATAGATTCTTCATGTCTGTCTGTCTGTCCGTCCGTATCTCACAGCCACTTTTCTCTGAATCTATAAAGCCTATACTGTTGAAACTTGGTAAGTAAATGTATTCTGTGAACCGCATTAAGATTTTGATATAAAACTAGAAAAAAGCAGTAATTTTTTGGGGTTCCCATACTCAGAACTGAAACTCAAAAATGTTTTTTTCATCATACCTACTCATACATGTGGGGTTTCTATAGATAGGTCTCTAAAAATGCTATTGAAGCTTCTAACATATTTTTTTTCTAAACTGAATAGTTTGCGCAAGAGACACTTTCAAAGTGGAAAAATGTGTGCCCCCCCCCCCTCTAACTTCTTAACTAAGAGAATAACAAATCTGAAAAAAATATATGATGTACAATAAGTACATCGCACAGTGTGTTATAGACGCCGATTTGCGGTCGTGCATGGTTTATATGTCTATTTAATGGGCACCATCATGATGAAGAATTGACAGAAATCCCGATACGATAATCTTCTCTAGTTTTAGAGATATTAATTTTTCTATGAGAGGTCAGTGACCTTAACAAAATCTTTATCTATTTTTATTGCGAAAATCATGACCCTATTACACTTTATGAGCACTCAGAGTAGTGTAACTGTTTGCTATATATTTATATTAAAAAGTAGAAGACAGTAGCTTTAGTAGTCTGAGAAATATTAAATATTTTCTGTTTTTTCACAATTATATTTTTAATAATTATAGATTAGCGTTGTAGCATTTTATTTTTGGTTATTACCATGCACAATATAGTCGTCTACAATATTCTAAAATTTCGCAAACTACAAACGTATTGTAAAGGAGAAAAAGCGTTTCTAAGTTTTTGAGATATTTCTATGGAAATAGGGTTGTCAACATTTAATTAATGACAAAAATTGAAATCATTTTTTATTAGAAGATTTAAATTGAGAAGAGATTAAGGAAGGAGAAAGGTTAATCGCGTCAACCCCGTGTTGACGCATTAAATAATCCCCAAAACAAAATAAAGACTAAAATAAATACACATTTATATCATTGGGACTCTTCATCAGAGTGGGGCTCCATGACGCCGCACCCCCGCTTCTCCAGTCGTTGTGTACCTGATATTGGGTTTTAGCATATTTCTAAGGGCGAACTCCTTCTCAATATCACACGATGACCTTCATAAAAGAAAAATAGTCGAGTAGCATATCTTTTGCCATGAGAATAGTTTAATTACAACAGGCATGATGACACTAACTAAAAATTAGATTTTAGTAGTAAAATACAAAAACTCATTTATCTAGATAAATTTTGTTATATTAATAATTATTTGGATGAAATAAAACTATGAAATACGGCAATCCGCCATGATTTCAAGAACACCAGCCAGAGCGAATGACGTCACTTTACATTAATAAAGGCTTCCGCACACAGACACGTTATTATCCGCAGTAATATTGCTTGCTTTATCGCACAGAAGTGCGTTTCTATCATCCAATAATTAAAATAATTATATTCGCGACACTAGTGCAACGATTTATTCTAACAAGTACATTGAACACCATAATTCACTCGCCACGCTATCTGAAACCGGCGTCCTGTAGAACCTGTGGGCTATAGATTAGGCTGAATGATGACGTCACTTCTGCGACCGTCACTGAGTATCGTTTTGGCGCGTATTTTAAATCTAAGTAAATTTTTTTTTTCCTAATAAATCTCTAACTTCTACAAAAATATGTTATTCCCAGTAAATAATATATAATCAAGAGCATTTTAGGAAGTGTTTTCAAAATTTGTCATCATTCCTATTAGTATAATATTTATCTATAACGTCAATTATAAGTCATCAGTAAAAACTTAGCAGATCATAATATTATGGTACATTTCACAAAATAACTTAATTTTTGACAACCCTAAGAAAGATTTTAAAAAAATCATATCTTACGAACAATACGTCGGTCGCGTCTGGTATTTTTTGTGACAATACATATTAACATTATACATATAAATCAATTTCAAACAAATGCTACAACGCAAGAGTTTTTGAATAAAAAAATATTTAAGTTATTTTAGAAAATATTTTTTTTCTTTTTTTTGGGACTCCAGTCATCAATTTCTTATGTGGAAATTTATTCTTTAGGTTAACCTTCATCGTGTTTAAATACATTTTATAGTTAAAAATCATAAGGAAAACAGCTATAAGGTTTTTCTGATTTCTTTGGATTTTCTCAATTTTTTTAATTTCTTAAAAAGTATGAGACATACAGTAACGAAAGTTTTTTTAAGTAGTTTGTCTTAAAATTATCTTTACAAAGAGTTTATAAAACGGACGTGACCGCAAATTGGCTTCTATAACACACTGTGCATCGGCATAAAAACTTTCAACGAAAATTGGTTTAAACGAGATTTAGTAAGTATTTTTAACCGACTTACAAAAAAGGAGGAGGTTCTCAATTCGTCTGTATCTTTTTTTTTATTTTTTAATACGTCATAAACTGCAATTTTCGTCTAGAAAAATCACTGCCACAGTGAACGTGTTAAAACATCAATCAAAGTTACAACGAACTACAAGAACTTTTAAATTATATTACTTGCGGCTACGGAACCCCTCATGGGCGAGTCCGACTCGCACTTGGCCGGTTTTTTTATATTAAGCTCGCCAAATTACGTCGCCAGCCTGATGGAGCCGTGACGCATCTAGCCATTGCGGGCCACTCTTACAGTCCGTTAAACTTCTGACAGTGGTTCACAAGTTGGCGGCCCTGTGATGTGCCTCTTCACGCACCGCTTGAAGAACCCGGGATTGTAAGATGAGAGAAACACGTGTGCGGGCAGGTCGTTCCAGGATTTTATAGTTCGACAGAGGAACGATTGTCTTTCGGGATCGGAAAAGAGAGGGCGTGATCAGGTTGAAGTGCTCTTCAGAACACTCACAAGATTGGAACTGCACTATAAGTGGCAGCTTTGAGGATATATCCATCATATTTTAATCGAATCAATTTTGATCGAATCCTGCCATTATCTGTGATTAGACGTGATTGCACTAAACTTGCAAGTTTGTGTGGATGTTTGTTACTCTTTAAAGCAAAAATTACTGAATAGATTTAAAACTATAATATAGCTTATACTCGTACATCATAATAAAGCGTATAGGCTAACTACTATTTTATCCCAGAAACAATTTCCTCTAAGAAACTAGGAACTACCGGAAATCTTGACCACTCGCGGACGGAGTCATGGGCTTTAGCTAGTTTACCATATAGCCTTGGCATTACTCGTTTAAATTAGATCTTGCTTACTTAAATTTAAAAGCATGTCGTGGTCTAACTACTTACAAACACCAATAATAAACTCCTGCGCATGTTTATCTAAAATGGCGGCATTGAAATGTCATTGGGAGGTCAAATGTGTATGTACATATTTGAATCTGACGGATTGGACAGGTTTGGCAGTCTGTGGTACTTAGGGGTCAGTGGTTTCTTTTAAGGGTTCTGTAACAAAAGATTGAAAACTTGACTCTATTGCTAAGACTTCGCTGTCCATTTATTGTAGGGCAGGGCCCGAGTAAGTTCCAAGGAGGATATCCTACCTATTATAGGAGCTCTGTAGAGAGCTACTCAAAAATCCACCCCTTTGTCGAAATTCAGGACATACCACAACATGTAATTTCGGTCATCCACCCCATTGGTTGGTATTTTTGGGTGGATTAACGGACTTATTCAATTTTTTGTTAAAACACAAGCGACCAGCTAGCAAACATTATAAAAGAATCGGAGCTGACAGTGCGACTGATTTACAAGAATTTGGTTTGTAAGAAATGCGCAAACAAAGTTGCGCGGGTCAGCTAGTGATGTTATATTTGATAAACAATTCAGAAAACCTTGGGTACTTAGGATCTCCGCGATCCAATTTGCTACACAGGAAAACACCTTTAAGAGCCATTGAGTTAGTATTACTACGTATAGACACAGATTAATAAATAGTTACTACGTATAGAGAAGCTATCCCGAACAAGAAACGAATGCCTTTGGTTTTACTGTCTTTGGCCACGAGTTACAACTAAAGTTCGCTGCAGCGATTAAACAATAAATTAGTCGTCTAATCATATTAAAAAATATTCAAGCGCGAGATCGATTCTTAGTTATAGTTTTTTTACGACCGTGAATTCCATGGCGCTTACGCGTTTCCTTCAATGTATTCTAAGAACTGTACCGTAACGTTGACCTTACAAGGTAAAAAAACACAGCCTATCATGTAGCTAACCAAGGTCAGCAACGTGTGCGAGACATGCCACCTTATTGGTAAGGAACAGTACACAGAGAGAAGCAGACATTTTTTGCGTTTGAAGTCCCTCATAGATGCTATCTACCTACATATACTCTTGCCGACTTAAACCACACTGTGCTATAGCACTGTGTATTAGCGTGCCAATTGCCCTGGGGCCGGGCGACCCCAGAAGAAGGCTAGCCTTACTTAGACATGCGGGGCTCTGTCTGGGTGGACTTTATTTTCCCTTGCTTTTCGTGGGAACGCAATGGACAAAACCAAAAACAAAATTCGAAATGGCGGCGATGTGGTTCGCAACCCATCACGTCTCGTTTCCCATCGAGGCGAAAAGTGGACTTGGGATAGCCACTTTGCTACGTTAAATGTAAGAGGAGGTATGATAGACAAAATTGAGGAAGTATGCAAGATGATGAAAGAGAGACGACTCGATATTCTGTGCGTGAATGAGACAAAGAGGAAAGGATGTGACACCACCACACATGGACCCTACGCTGCCTACTGGTCGGGTGTGCCTAAAACCAGTAAAGCGTGTCAGGGCGTTGGTGTAGTACTGTCTGCGAGAATGAATGAATGTGTCACAGAATATGAATGTGTAAGCCCAAGACTCCTTTGGTTGAGGCTGAAGGTTGGACTTACCCGCATCTTTGTTTTAGGAGTATATGCTCCACAAGATGCGCGGTGGTGCCGATCTTTACGAGACCAAAGTGAGAGGCAGGCATTTTGGGAGAGCATGAGTGATGTTTTGAGTAAGTGCAAACAAAATGAGAGGATAGTAATGTTAGGCGATTTTAATGGGTGGGTTGGAGTCAAGCGTGATGGGTATGAAAGAGTATTGGGAAAGTTTGGTGATGAGCGAGTGAATAAAAATGGAGAAAGTTTGCTTGAAGTATGTTTGGAGAAGAATCTTGTGGTGACTAACACCATGTTTCACCACAAAGATATCCACTTGATTACGAGACAAGAAGGAAGTAAGAGGAGCATGATTGACTTTGTGATTGTTGACGCAAGGATGAGAAAGAAAGTACTAGACACTCGAGCCTACCGCGGTGCTGGGATTGACACAGACCACTTCTTGGTTGTCAGCCGAGTAAGAGGTCTGTTTCAGCGGTGGAGGCACCGTGTGCGTGAACCTGTTAGTGTACTAGAACGCATAAAAGTTGAGAATTTGCAAGAGATAGGTATAAAAGAGGAATTTGTGAGCAAACTAAGCAAAAAGTTTGATAATTTAGATGAAGTATGTGAGATTGAAGAATTATGGAAGCCGATTAAGGAAGGACTCGTGGAAGTTGCGATTGAAGTGTGTGGTGTGAGCAAGAGAAGCCAAGGATGTAAGTTAAAAAGAATGACCGCGGAAGTTCTGAAAGCGTTGTCTGAGAAGAAGAAAGCATGGTTGGACTGGCTGGCCACAAAGGCCAATCAAAGAATGCAGAAGGCAACGGATGAGGATGTACGAATGGCCAACAATGAGTATAAAAGGTATAAGCGTGTGGCAAAAGAGGTGTTAGTAAGAAAGAAGGAGAATGATAGAGATGAATTTGATAAAAGGTTATCTGGTGACTTCCAACAGAATATAAAATTCTTTTGGAAGTCCATAAAAGCGGTGAGGAGTCCACAGACCACATCACCGCTTAATAAGATCAGAAACCAGGATGGAAGTTTTGTGGGAGGAGAAGAGTGTGTGCTAAAAATATGGAAGGAGTATTTTGAAAGTCTATTTGATAAAGAGGATACGCAAGTGCAAACTCATTTTTGTGAAATGAATGAAATTGGCAATGAAAACGACATTAGTATGGAAGAAATAATGGAAGCATTAAATAGTATGAAACTAGGCAAGGCTGCTGGGATTGATAGGGTTTCCGTTGAGATGCTGAAAGCGGGACGTGGCGTGGTGATTGACCAGCTGTACCGCCTTTTTAATCTGTGCTGGAGGAGTGGCAGCGTACCAAAAGAATGGTCCAAAGCCGTCATTGTGCCGCTGTACAAAGGAAAAGGGTCGCAGCAAGAGTGCAAAAATTACCGCGGCATAAGCCTGCTCAGCATCGTCGGTAAACTGTATGCGAAAGTGTTGATAAAAAGAGTGATGAATGAAAGTGAAGGAAAAATGTGGGATGTTCAAGCAGGATTTATGAAAGGAAGGGGATGCACGGATCAGGTCTTCTCCTTACGACGCATAGCAGAAAAAGTTTTGGCGAAAAGCCAAAAGGTATATTGCGTATTCGTAGATCTGGAGAAGGCCTATGACAAAGTGGTGAGGAATGAACTATGGTCAACATTGTCTTTGTACGGGGTGAGCAGCAGCTTGATACGAGCACTGAAATCTCTTTATGAGGGCTCGAGTGCTTGTGTCAGGATCAACGGAGCTTGCACGGACTTCTTTAACATAGAAAGGGGTGTGAGACAGGGTTGTGTAGCGTCACCGTGGCTGTTTAACCTGTACATGGACAGTTGTTTGAAAGAATTGCAAGAGAGTGCGTGTGGTATAAAACTGAACGAGCTGTCCATCAAATGCCTCCTATATGCTGACGATCAGGTGATCTTAGCTGCATCGGCGGAGGAGTTGCAGTTGATGGTTAATATTATGCATGAGGCGCTGAAAGGTAGAGGAATGAAAGTGAATGTAAGTAAGACTAAAGTAATGGTTTTTGAAAGAGAGAAATGTATGACGAATTGCCCTATTATTATCGAAGGGCAAAGAGTGGAACAGGTGAAAGAATTTGTGTACCTGGGTTCAAAATTTACGAGGGATGGAAAGTGTGACCAGGATATTGAGAGAAGAGTTTTGGCAGGAAATCAAGTGAATGGGGCGATGCATACCTTTATGAGCAGTCAAAACGTGTCTAAGAAGGCAAGAGTGGCTGTGCATAGGGGTGTGCTTATCCCCACACTTATGTATGGTAGTGAAAGTTGGGTGTGGCAGAAGAAGCATGAAAGTAAAATTAATGCAGTGGAAATGAGAAGTCTGCGAAGTATAGCTGGAGTGAAATTGATGGACAAAGTAAGAAATAGCGTGATTAGAAAACAATGTGGTATAACTGAAGATGTAGTGACAAAGATAGAAAAAGGGATGCTTAGATGGTTTGGACATGTTGAGAGGATGGATGAAAATAGACTGACTAAACAGATCTATAAGGCGAGAATGAATGGGCAAGCTGGTAGGGGTCATCCTCGGCGTACGCATGGTAACCAAATTGATGACCTGCTGGAAAAAGGCCAGGTCAAGAGCACCCTTAACCGGCGAGCGTGTATGAAAGCACTTATGAAAGTAGAAGAAGCGAAAGTGGTATGCCAGGATCGTAGCAAGTGGAAAGCCATAGTCTCTGCCTACCCCGATGGGAAACAGGCGTGATGATATGTATGTATGTATGTATGCTATAGCATCAGCCAACGGCCGGTATCCCTGGGTAAGTCCTCGAAAGGATGTCTCACTCCATACTCCTACCGACTAAATAACCTACGTAACGCCCAAGGACAATGGGTCGTATACTTAGACCATATAACACGGGACTAGCCTTTGCGAACCACCGCATACAAAAATATTCTGCCAGTTTTCATACAAGTGAAGGGGGAAACACAAAGACATATAAAATGTCATTGCATTTAAAAATGTATTAATCGACAAACGCGTAATGGCTGTTGTGTGTTAGGCGACGTCCTACGTAAGCAAACGCAAAGCGGCGCGGCGCGGCGCGATACCAACAAACAGTTGAAACCTATTGAAGTGTCCTACGTGACCAAACGCAAGTGCGGTGCGGTGCGGGGCGGCGCGAAATGAAGCGAACGCGATCAGTTGGTTTGATATTTGCGCGCGAACTGGATGCGGTGCCGCCGTGTATTTTATAATGTTGGAAATAGAAATTTTAATCAATGTAATTCAAGAACGTCCTATTTTATGGGATAAAAGAAGTAAATTTATTATCGTCGATTATGCCTTTCTAAGTATACAAAATTAGTCCCACTTCCTCTATATAAGAATACTAGCTGATGCCCGCAGCTTCGCCCGCGTAAAATTTGTTCCCGCGGGAAGCCATTCCCGGGATAAAAGGTAGCCTATGTGTTATTCCAGACTATAATGTATCTCTGTACCAAATTTCAGCCTTTGGACTTTTGGACTTTTGGCCTTTTGGACTTTTGGACTTTTGGACTTTTGGACTTTTGGACTTTTGGACTTTTGGACTTTTGGCCTTTTGGACTTTTGGACTTTTGGACTTTTGGGACTTTTGAGACTTTTGGGACCTCCGGGAACTTTAGGACTTTTAGGACTTTGGACTTTTGGACTTTTGGGACCTCCGGGACCTTTGGGACTTTTGGAACTTTTGGAACTTTTGGACTTTTGGACTTTTGGACTTTTGGACTTTTGGGACTTTTGGGACTCTTGGGACTATTGGGACTTTTGGGACTTTTGGGACTTTTGGATCTTTTGGGACTTTTGGGACTATTGGGACTTTTGGGACTTTTGGATCTTATGGGACTTTTGGGACTTTTGGGACTTTTGGAACTATTGGGACTTTTGGGACTTTTGGATCTTTTGGGACTTTTGGGACTTTTAGGACTTTCGGACTTGCCAACAAAAAGCAGGATCAAAAGTCCAAAAGTCACAAGTCCAAAGTCCAAAGTCCAAAAGTCCAAAAAAACCGAAGTCCAAAAGTCCAAAAAACTCCAAAAGCCCGAAAGGCCAAAAGTCCAAAAGTACAAAAGTCCAAAAGTCCAAAAGTCCTAAAGTCCAAAAGGCCAAAAGTCCAAAAGTCCCAAAGGCCAAAGTCCAAAAGGCCAAAATTCCACTCCACCTAACCTCACCCCACCCCACCTCACACCAATTCACCTCACTACACCCCACTTCACTTCACCCTACCCTACACACCTCAGCCCACCCCACTTCACCCTACTTCACTTCATATACATAGGTACACGTTATGCAAACGCTCACGTGTACACATTGGTATATGAAGTGCGAGATACACGAACGTGGCCGAGCGTGGCCAACGGTAGCCGAGAGTGTGATTTATTTTCGTGACACAATTTCTGGATTCGGTCTCCACGCAAGGCCCGCGATAGAAGCTATGCAATAGCTTAAAAAGCTGCGGTTACAGTCTACTTAACAATCATCTCTTTAATTCAGGTGTCACAGACCCTTTGCAGACGGACGAACTGCCAGTCACATTCTTATGGAATGCCCATAACTGGTAAGGATACAGGGCTAGACACTTCGGTACACCAAGGTCGCTTCAGGAAGTCTCCGGCAACGTGACGAGTCTGCTAGACTTATTGGAAGAACTGGGATGGCAATAGCCATACCAAAACCCCCCACCAAAATAGGCGCAGAAATGACGTTTATTTGCGGAAACCAGCCTCTGAAAACCTAAAATCTAGAACTCCATACATTTTTTTGATCTATAGCAGTTGTATTAGGCTGATGCAAAGTGCCAACTGAACGGCAGCGTCGCCGGTCGGTGGCAGCTGTGCGAGACGATTCGCGTGCACGTAGGACATAGCCGCCGCGCCGCACCGCGTCGCGTTGAATTCGCGTGTCACCGCTTCAGAATCGCGTTCGCTTCGAACCGCCTACCTAGGACGTAGCGTTAATTGTTATTGTACAGTCAACTACAATGTAATGTAATGTTTACTAGTTTAATCATATAAAATGATGTACTGATGTACAGGCTTTTCATAAAGCCAAAAGACCAAATGGTCATGTGCAATGGCAGAAAACAATGCTTAAGTAAGGCGCATCCTGTGGTTAGATGATCTAAGGTCGTATAGTCTTTGGTAACGCTCAGTGACGGATTAACCCTTAATCAAATTAAGCAATTGCCTAGGGCACCACGTCTGAGGGGGCACCAGAAGAAGCACAAAAAATTCCGTCCTTAGGGCATCACGTCTTACTATCACGTCTCATCAAAAACAAGACCAAAAATATTTCTAAAAGGACTAATTGGAAAATTCGCGCGTTTTGTTGACATAGAGTCCGACCTAGAGTTGCCCACTCGCTGCCCGTTAGTGCATTCGACAATTTGAATGCCCCTGAATTGCTATCAGCCAATCATAAACCACTCCTTCCTGGCCTGGCGCCTCCGCGAATCTGTTTCAATCAATTTTTTTGTTTTTTGAGAAATAAATATGCGTAGGTACGTAATATAATTTCTGTTGACAATTCATTCTATTTCTGTTCACAATATTGCGTTCGCTTAGGTAGGTACGTAAACTTTTATTTAGTTTTGTTTTAATAATGTCCAAAGTACTTTGTTTCATTTAAGTAATTACTTTTGGTTACCTATGTAAATTTACTCAAACCAATCGAAGCTGAAGGTTTCTCATCAAATCAGTCTATGGCAGTCCACTCCTGGACGTAGGCCTCTCCAAATTCACGCCACAACACACGGTCCTGTGCCTTTCGCATCGAGTCCCAGCCTGCGATCTTTTCCAGATCGTCGGTCCATCAGGCGGGTGGCCGTCTTACGCTACGTTTGCCAAGTCGCGGTCTCCACTCCAGAACTCGCTTGCTCCATCAGCCGTCGGTTGTTCTGCTTTTGTGGCCGGCCCACTGCCACTTTTAAGTGCTTATTCTGCGAGCTATATCGACCACTTTAGTTCTCTGCCGGATAACCTCATTCCGAAGTTTATCCCTCGAAGACACTCCAAGCATAGCTCGCTCCATAGCAGCTCGCTGCGCGACCTTAAGGGCGAGGACCAACCCCACCGTAAGTGTCCACGTCTCGGCACCGTAACTCATAACCGGTAGAACGCACTGGTTGTAGACTTTCGTCTTCAGGCATTGCGGTATAGGCGAATTGGAAACTCCACGCAGTTTACTGAATGCTGCCCAGCCCAGCCGGATCCTTCGGGCGATTTCCTTGTCCAGGTTCTTTTTCCCGAGTGTGATAACCTGCCGAAGGTAGGTATACTCCTGGACAACCTCCAGCTTCGATCCTTCGACGTAGATTGGTTCCGGTGTGACGTGTTCATTGAACATGACCTTGGTTTTATCCAAATTCATACCAAGACCAATATGTCGAGACGCTCCATTTAGGCTGTGCAGCATTTCGCCTACTGTTCCAGCGTCTCCGCTACTATGACAATGTCGTCGGCATACCGAATGTGCGAGATGCGCACGCCGTTGATGTTCACACCCAACCCTTCCCAGTCCTTAAGTGCATTGGTGAAGAGCTTAGGCTATATAACATCGCCTTGTTTTACACCTCTACGCAGTTCTATAGAGTTGGTTTTAAAGTTTTTCCAGCTGGATGGTCACGGTAGCGGTGTCGTACAAGCATCTTAACACCTCGATATATCGCCAGTCGACACGACAACGAATTAGAGCGTCCAGGACTGCCCAGGTTTCGACAGAGTCGAAGGCCTTTCCGTAATCCACAAAAGCCATACAAAGCGGCTGATTGTACTCATTAGTCTTCTGTACAATGTGCCGAACAGTATGGATGTGGTCAACGGTACTGAAGCCTTTTCGAAACCCGGCTTGCTCCATTGGCGGAAACTCGTCGAGCTTTCCGGCGAGGCGGTTTGTGACTACTCTCGAGAACAACTTGTAAACATGGCTCAGGAGTGAGATGGGTCTGTAGTTCTTCAGCAAGGTCTTGACCGCTTTCTTGAAAAACAGAGCCACCGCACTCCCGCTCCATGCTTTAGGTGTCTGTCCCTGTTGGAGGACGGAATTAAAGAGTCTCGCTAGTTCTTTGAGGACCGAAATCCCCCCTGCCCTTAGAAGCTTAGTCGTAATTCCATCGTCCCCAGGGGACTTGTTGTTCTTTAGTTGACCGAGAGCGGCCCTGATCTCGTCCTGGTCAATGTCCGGAATGTTCTCGGTATAATGGCGCGTTAGTGGGGCTCGGTGGTCACAATCATTACGACCCGTTTGTCTTTTTGTCCGTGATGCATACAGATCTTTGTAAAAGCTCTCAATTTCCTCGAGGACCTCCTTGAGGTCACGGTATTGCCAGCCACTGTCTTTAATTTCACCAGACGGGGCCTCCCAAGCTGTTGGGCAAAGACCTTGGCACCCCTATTCTGCTCGATCGCAGTCTCGACGACGCTGGGTGTTATATCGTCTGAGATCACGTCTTATCAGCTTGAGGATTCTTACGTTAGGTGTTAATACTATCTTGCGTGATTTCAATGCTCGGAAAAGCCGCAAGCCGCATTTCAATAAATTGGTTTTTATTGTTGTCGCACCTATTCCACTTCTAAAGTACGTTACATCTCATCATCTTATTTTACAAAAAACTAATGCCTTCAGGCGGTAAAGGTTTAAAGACCGATTCTATTTGACATACGGATAGGGGGCCTATAGGCATGGATTGCTTAGGGCATCAAGTAGTCTTAATCCGTCACTGGTAACGCTCAACAGTCTACGGTTGGGAGCCCCGGGTAGGCCCTCGGAAGGATGTCCCAGGTATAATTGAATATTACGAGAACCTTTTATTTACTTCCGGAAATCCTCCGGGATGCCATGCTGGACTAAAACCACTAAAACCGTCTAAAACGAGTGGTTTTCACATGATAGGTCCGTACTAACTCGTCTATTGCCGTGTGCCGAAGAGCTCTTCGGTAGGATGTGTCCCAGGATAATATTAAGTACCTTACCTCCTTAAATTCTTAAAATTATATATTCCAAAGTGTCCCTGTACGAGGCCGCAGTGGTGGCCGTAGGTCTGTTGGGAGTCCTAAGACATCCTTCTGAGGGCTTACACGGGGCTCCCAACCATAGGCTGTTGGGCGTTACGTGAGGTTTTTTAGTCGGTAGGAGTCCGGCATAGCTAGATTTCGCTTTTCGCTAGCATTGATGGATTTTCCTTCAGGTTAAAAAAATTGTGTCCCTGTACATACGAGTGCATTAGGTAAGTTTGCATTGCACGAGGTCTATTAGACTCTTAGTGCTATTAGCTTATCAGATACTACTTCGGAACTCGATCTAGATAATAAAGCAATTTAAAATTAACATGACAGGTTCTTAAAACATAAGATAAGAGTAGGTAATTGATTAGTGTACAATTACATATAGCCCGTTCCCTCTAAGTTTGCCGCTGACGTAGGTATCTAATAGGCTGATATAGAGGTGTCGTAGGTGTAGCGACACGCAAACTTAGAGCGAACGGGTAGTAGGTACCTACCTTCCTAATAGTTTTGGCGGGACAAATCAGTTAGCCAATGGCTTTCTATTCTTGCTATGTTATAAATAGACCCGTTTTTCCCCCGAAGGGTAAAAAACGGATATTTAGGTTTCAGCCGCAGCTTGAACCACATTTGAGATTAACGTTCCGATATTCGTCAACAACATCTGCTATCTCACTCTATCACATAGGATTGACGCGTCGTCCATACTATACCTGTCCTTGTCTCGCACTTAGAGGCAGCGCGCGGCGGCCATGTTCCTCAGTACTAAGAGCCGGCAAGGCCTTCAGGTGTGGTTCAAGCTGCGGCTGAAACCTAAATATCCGTTTTTTACCCTTCGGGGGAAAAACGGGTCTATTTAGGTGTTCGAGCCTTCGCTTGAACCACATTTGAGACGTGTTTACTATCTGCCGGCGCTGCCAAACTAGTCTTGAGACTGGTGTTAAGCGTACTGTGAAATATGAATATGATTGCCAGATAAACTGCAATAAAATGTTAAATTATAATTGTTTTATTGTTTTTTTTTTTTTTTTAAACATAATCCTCTGCTCGAAAATCAATCATCCGTTTGAAGAGCGTAATCAACGGTTTGAATATCGTAAACAACTAACAGTTTGAAAAGAAAAACTTATTTATGCCACAATGTAAATGTAGGTGTAATTACTTATATCATGATTATGTAATTTTTATTACCTCTGTAATATTTATTTAATAATAGGGTCTAACTAAGAACATAGAAAGCTTTACTTTGTTACTCTATTGGTGAGAAACTCTGGCTTAAGATGTTTGGATTGTTATTGGATTTGGGCGTTATACCCCTAAAATAGTGCCGAAAGAAAGTCTGTTTCAATCGCCAATTGCCCCTCTTTAAGATTTCATCAATGTTACATTGGTTTCCAATCCAATTATTGGTTGCAACTGCTGCTCTGAAACTACCCGCTGAGCTAGATATACCTGCGTCTTTGAATAATGTTCTAATCCATCCTGCTATCACGGATCGAGAGGCATTCTTAACTGTCCCTCTTGTGGTTATAAACAAACTATCCTGGCATGACTTATTACGGCGTGCTTTTGAAAGAGAAATGGTTTTCTTGACCCACATAATAATATCAAGTCGAGTTTTTGGAACAGTTTCGCTGGCTTTCAGTGACCAACCTGATTGTCTGTATGATGTCGAATCTGTTTTGGAGCCGTATTTAGGCCAAAATATTATTTCACTACCTTTGTCTTCGAAGCTACCCTTTGCTATTGATAAGAGGGTTAGATCATGGACCCTCCTGCCCGTAGCCAGCAGGAGAAGAACACTAGTGTGTTTTGAAACTGCAAAAAGATTGTTGTCATCTAATTGATAATTCTGTAGGAAATTAAGCAAGTCCTCAATTGTCCATGTAATTGACTTTTTCACTGGGGGGTTCGATCCCAAGATGCCTTTTAATACTTGCTTGACTAGGGGGTGAGAGCTGAGTTCGCAAGATCTGGAAGGGTTGCTAAAATTTGCTACAACTGACTTGTGCACTGCTATAGTCCTGGGAGCCAGCTTTATAACTTCATAAAGGTGGCACAGGTATTTGGCTAAATCCTGAGGACTGGGGTTATCAATAAGGATGTTATTTGCTTGAGCCCAGCTAACCCATCTCGTCCAGACTGGTTTGTAGGTTTTTAGCGAAGATCTTCTCCAGGATGATTCCAACAGTCTTACTTCACTTTCAGACCAGCTGGCTATCTGTTTGGACCAGCCCATACCAACCAGGCCGCCAATACTAGTAGTTCGATTCCTTGAGGTGCATGGTTCGTGCGGAGATCTATTAGGTTCTCGTGGAGGTTCGGAATTAAGAGCGGCGGCTGTTCTCTCATTTGATCCAGCTCTGGTTTCCAGAAGGCCCTGTCCCAATTGGGTGCAATTAGGATGTACCGCCCCTCCGACTTTTGTAAATGTCGCAAGACTTGTGGGATTAGAGCTGGTGTCGGGAATATCCATCCCAGATTGTACTTCCACGTCCGGATGAATACGTTGCAAAATTGGTTTTCTGGGTCTACCACATCCTCGCTGACGTACCTCTGAACGACCGCTGATTCCTTCGAGGCACATAGGTCTACCTCTGGTGTACCATACTTCTCGAAAATCCAGGAGGCTACTTTCTCGTTGAGGTGTCATTCTGGTAAGGCTTTCTCTCGAGAGAGTCAGTCGCCTATGCCGTTGTAAACCTTCGGAATGTATCGAGCTATCAGGTGACAGTAAATTCGGTCGCATAATTCTAGAATATGGGTCGTGGAGCTTAACCGCATCATGGATCTGGTGCCACCCTGTTTGTTTGTGTAAGCTACGCTTGTCCGATTGTCGAATTGTATCATGATTGACTTGTTGGCACTCTCTGATCCCAGCCTTTGAAGGGCTTTGTATACTGCCCACAATTATTTTTGGTTGCTGTGCCATTCCCTCTGAGAGCGAGTCCGTCTTCCCTACAGGTATCGCCCGCTCACTACGAGTATGGCCCCCCAACCTCTCTCTGCTGCGTCTGTTGTGCTGAAAGTTGATGGACTTGGGTAATGGGTCGGTATTGGCTTTTGCAGGTTTTCCGACCACCATTGAAACTGTTCTAGAACAGTGACTTGTATATGAAGTCTTTAATGAGGTTGATTCTGCGGTTGGAGACGGCATGCTTTCTGAATTGGGCGACAATGAAGCCTGGTCCAAGGGACTGTGAAGGAGGCGAAGTTTAATTTGCCTAGAATTACTTTGGCATCGTGCCCACTCCATCGAGATTTCCTCTGGAGATCTTGTAGACACGACCGCAGTTGTTGAATTTTTCCTGTTGATAGACTCTTGGTGTTTCGATTTGTATTCCAAGTAATGCCTAGGAATTCTATGCTGGCCGAAGCCTTGCCTAAAAATCTTGCATGGTTGATTGGCTGACCCAGGTTCTTTAGGTATTCTATAGCAAAAGCCGTTTGATGCTCTTGTGTCCTCGGGTCTTCGTTCATAAACAGGAAATTGTCGAGATACGAGTATACTATCACCCTGCATCCTTTTCGCAGAAGTTGTTGTGCGATCCGGTTTGTTATTTTGGCAAACGCCGCTGGCGCTCTTGCCAAGCTGAACGGCAGCTACGCCATCTAGTATACTTTCCCGTGGTATGAAAGGGACCGGTACCGGCGGTGATTGCGACTGATCGATGCGTGAAAATATGCTTGAGATAGGTCGATTCTCATCATGTAATCTCCTTCTTTTAAGTGTGATGGGATTTTCTGATGATTTATAATGCGAAATCTTTGGGCAATCACATGTTCGTTTGGTTTTTTGAAAGGGATTCTGTATCCGCAAAACGTCTTTAAAACACTTACAAGTGCCCCTGCTCAGTGCTTGACATAATTGATTAGGCATCCCCCAGTGAGAAAGGCATTTCTTACTCCCTCTATCTCTTTTCCCCTGGTATTTTTTGGGAGAAAAGGGTTTTTGAAGTAGTCCCTTTCCAACATCCCCTCTGCGGTGAGTGGGCAGGGATTTTTTGTTGGTGGTGTTTCGAGTACCCTGAGATCGGCTATACGAACCATTATGCTTCGTCATTGGAGGACTAGGCTTCCTGTTCGTGTATAATATTTTCCTAGTTTTAAATAGTTTATGCATCCCACCAACTTCCTTTACCATCTCCGTAAGAGATTTGTCATCGAACAGGTGTGTCCCTGAAGGAGGGATATCATGTAGGATGTTTCGGAAGACTTGAACAGGAGGGTTGTAGAACGCTCTCCTCTGTTTAATTACGTCCGCTCGTCGACCGCACACGTATTGCAGAAGTGCATCAGAATTTCGTCGAAAGCTGGTGTTCGCCGCTACAAAATATCGACCCACTACGTTTTTTACGTTTGTTGGAAGATTTTCCAGGAGGTTTTGGAATGTCAACCTCTGCTGAATCAGGCCATTTGATATGGCTCCTAAGGTCAGGTCAAATTTTTCCAAAATTGGTATTGATTTCCTGCTTGGGGTTACTTCTGTCAGAAGCTTGTTCGTTTTAAGAGAAGTGAAAACTGGGCTTGCTTGAAACTGTTTCTGCGTATCCACGTATCTAACGTTACACCAACTGCTTTGCCCTAACTTCTGACAACTAAATCCATGCTTCCTAGCTAAGGGGTCCGCCTGTGCTATCTTAGGTTCAGCTTCTGCGGTGATTGTCGTAAAATTGAAATGGGTGACGTTGTGAGCACCCTTTTCTTCTGTTATTATTGCCAAATCCTTCTGCGCATCGACAATTCGTCCTCGTAGATCAGTTACTCTAGTTTGTCGAGTAGTGGATAAATAGGGAGAGCTCCTTGTCCCCTGAGCTTGATCCTCCTTTTTATCATCAGATTGGGTGCTATCTGAGAGTGATTCGAAAGATTCGTTGAGAATTTCCTCGCAGGCCTGGTGTGTGGACAGTAGACCATTCGTCTGTTGATATTGCATCATTGTTTTAATCTTTTCGTTCGGCTCAGATTGCATCCTTAACATTTTGTTGAACAGCAGTATCTGCTGGTTTGCAACCGGGGCGAGTAGATGTTCTCTGCTACCTTGTGTTGGAGCCGGGTGGGCTTCAGAGCGAGTGAGTGAACTTGTCACGTTTGTGCATGATGTATATTCTTCTACGGGAGTCTCGATCGATCTTATTGCACTCGTAGAAGGCTGCGTTCCTGCTAGTGGACTAAGATGCTCCAATTCTAGCAAAGCGTTTCGTCGTTTTACGAGTTTCGGTTTCAACTTCCTTACGGTGTTCATGAAGGCATCATAGTCTGGTGAGTGTATCTTCTCCATTTTATTCTGCGGTGAGAAAAGGAGAGCTCTGCCCAGAGGCCATTTCAGGATAGTAGTACTCATTGTCCTGTCTGAACGTTCCGACAGCCATGTTGTCAAAGGGTTAAAGGCGCGTGCCAGATCCACTATAGGGATGGCGAATCTGAGTTCCGTCTCTATTGCTGCTGGCAACTGGGAACTCCCAAACAGCTCTTCGGAGGTAAATTTGTAAACTTTCCAGTCTCTCCAATCACTCGGAAAATGTTCGTCTAAGGAGGCAATAATGGCCGATAAACTTCACCATTATCTTCTGAGTAAGACTCTGCTGCCAGAGCACCCATAGATGTTATTTCCGCCATAGTTCTGGAAATAATTGGGTGATTCCTCTTTAGAAGAGTGGCTTTAATGTTAACATGATAATTTAGGCGACGAGCAACCCTGGGTGCACTCGTTACAACTGAGGCGACAGCCCATAGCTGAATTGAAGCGACAACCGTCCCAGTTCGGGTGACGGTAGTTTATCCTCTGAAGCGACATGAAAGTCGCCTCGACCAAGTTAACAGACGCCCCGATCGAAGCGACAGATGCTCTTGACTGAATCGATGGTCGTCTCGACTAAAGTGACAGTCGTCTCACTGAGACTACCGAAGGATGCCACGACGCTCAGTCGTTTAAGTCCTAGAACATACTAGTATGTTCATCAGTGTAAGTAATAACTTGTTCGTCGCTGGGCCTAAAGAGGCGCCGAGCGGTAGGATATTATCGTTGGGCTTAAAAGCGCCGAACGAGCTATAACGCTGTGAAATTTTACTTTCTTTGAGTGGAGACGTGTTGACTTCACGAATATCAAAAGCGTACTGAGGAACATGGCCGCCGCGCGCTGCCTCTAAGTGCGAGACAAGGACAGGTATAGTATGGACGACGCGTCAATCCTATGTGATAGAGTGAGATAGCAGATGTTGTTGACGAATATCGGAACGTTAATCTCAAATGTGGTTCAAGCGAAGGCTCGAACACCTAAATGCGAAAATTTGTAAGTTTAGATGTCTGAATTTGTGGATGTTTGTAACTTTTTCACTTTCTAACGGCTGCGGCTTAACGGTTCTGCCTGAATCAAAGCGCACGGTAGTGCGCTGGCCAAAGTCCAGCAACAGGCCGCGCGCATGCTGTACTCTATTTACACGAAACGTTTCGACCCGCTTTTGACCCCACTACTGTAGCCTCAGGTGTCCATCCCGAGGGCTTACCCGGGGCTCCCGACCGTAGTCTGTTAGGTAAGATATGTGTGGTTTTTACCCGGTAGGAGTCCGGTAAAGCATCCATGTAGGATTTTCCTCACGATAAGAAAACAGCTAGTTTTAGCTATTATCGTGTCAAACAATAGCCGGAAATACCTCTGCCTACCACTTCGGAGATAGAGCGCCTGTCCATTTTCATCACGGTTCACACCTATTATGTGGGTCAAAAGGTAACTGGTAGATGTTACATCATAATCTGTTTTTTTAACCTGTCTTTGAGAAGTTTCATCGTCATTATTATCAACTCAATTGGCAGTCACTGCTTGTACTTAGTAAAATGGCATATGGCCACCCACTGCTGGGAAGATTTTGCCATATTCAGCACGGCTATCATGACACCAAAGACATTAGTCTAACGTGTAATACTTATATAGTATAATAAAATGGTGGCCCCGTGTGCGACGGGGTCCCGTTTGCGACGGGTAAAAGAAAAAAATGTCGCCACCACAATACATCCCGAGGGTGTCGTAAGAGGCGACTAAGGGAACACTTTCGCAAAAAAATCCATTGCGTAGAGAAGGAAAACTCAAAATGAAACCCGGTTTTCAGTGAATTGACAATCGTTAAGCCAAGTTGAAGGTCTTATGGGCGACTTGAAAAATTTCAACTCGCAGTGACCTGCGCCTGTCCATTTCAACACGGCAATAGGCTCACCACCTATTACGTGGGACATAAAACTATAAGGTATAATGTGGGCGTAACTATGCCTCTGCGTACCCCTTCGGGGATAAAGGCGTGACTTTATGTATGTATGTATGTTTAAAATGATAGAAAAGTCAAAACTGTACATTAGAAATATTAAAAAAAAACTTGCTGGATGTTCTACATAAGATACCGAAGCCGAAAATATAGGTAGTTAGAAAATTTTTCGTCTGTTTGTCTGTTTGGTTTATTTTGTCCGGAGGGATCTCGAAAAGTACCTACTCAATAGATTCGGTCCAAATTTTGCACAAATATTACCTAGAGGCTACAAATGGGCTATATAATATCACGCTACGTATTCTAGGGGCTAAGCAGAGGTCAACGAAATATGCGAATCAGTGGATTGATGTAACTTAAATATTGCAGGAATATTAGTAACGGTTAGTTTTACCCACAGGCTACATATTATTACGCTAAATATATTATAGGCTCTGCAGAGAACAATGAAAATCTGTGTCTGTATCATAATTTCACGCGGGCAACAACTAGTATCGAATATAACTCGATATTCGATACGCCTATAAAGTAATACCTACAGTGGTACACCATGAAACAAGTTCACCTTACCACAAAGGTAACAGCCTCCAGCTATCGGTCATATGCCCACAGATATTTTTGATAAGGTGCCTTACACCCGCGGCCATAATAAAAAAATAATAGGTAGGTACCTAACATTCACGAAAATTTGATAAACAAGTGGACGTTGCGCGGTTTCACCTTCGTAGTTCCCGTTCCCGTGGGAATATGGGAATAAAATATAGCCTATGGTCACCGTGGAAAAAGTAGCAACATAGCTTCCCAACAGTGAAATTATTCAAATCGAAAAAATTTAATAATACTAAGTTGTTGATAACATTAATTACATTACACAATAGGAAAATTAATTAAATTTATTTTATTATTTATTAATACTCAAATTATTAACAGTTTCTATACACTATATACAAGTTAAAATACAGGGGAACAAAATTTCATAAAAAAATAATTTTAAATTTTGTTTTTCCTATTGTGTAATTAATTTTTCAAATCGGTTCAGTTGTTTGGGAGTCTATTCAATGCAAACAAACAAACCTTTCCTCTTTACTGAATAAGCGAGCGAATCGAGCGAGATTCTACGATTCGACAGAATGGACAATTTTGCTTTCGTCCGTACCTAGATAATGTCTGTGTGTATGTAGGTATGTCAGTTCCGGTCTATAGAACGCATATCTCAGCGGCCGTGAAGCGGTCGTGACAGTGCTCTCTAAACGATCACTGCAGTAAGCAACTTTCACTATGGCCGGTCCATGGATGGGTGACCATCCATGTGATCACTTTGTGACATTTATTTGAGCGTTTCCGTGGTTCGGAAGGCACGTTAAGCCGTTGGTCCCGGTTGCCAGTAAAATGGCAGTCGTTAAGCTGGGTTTATTTCAACAGCAGGCAGTCACAACCTGCGCCTGTCCATTTAAACACGGCAATACGACTCACCACCTATTACGTGGTACAAATTATACAAAGGTGAAATGTGGGCATATAATATGCCTCTGCCTACCCCTTCGGGGATAAAGGCGTGACCATAATTATGTATGCCTATGTATGTATCTCAATCGCATCATCGTCACCAAACTCGACACACACGTTCTTTGATTTAAAATAGGTTTTTGAGAGCTTTTTTGAAAGGATTTGATTTGATTTGATTTGAGGAAGATATTTTGGTGTTGGTGTTGGTGTTATTTATTGAACTAAATTCGACATTTGTATGATTTGTGGGTACTTCAGAGATAATAACACATTAAATCTTACTAAAATCGAATTTTTAATTAGACGAAGTAAATTGACAGCAACTAATGTCACTTCTTCATACAATGTTGCTTATTTTCTATGACGAAGTGACATTAGCTACTGTCAATTTACTTCGTCTAATTAACAATTCGGGTATACGCCTCTACGCCAGCGGCAAAGTTAGAGCGAACGGGTAGTACAAGGTACTCTTATGTAAAAAAATCCGAACTATAGGGGCCTTGAGCAGCACTCTTTATTCCAACAAATTGGATATTCGGACACTGCCCTGCAAAACATGTGTCCGATTACCGCGGGTCTACTGTTTTGTCATATGGCTAAAACCATTAGGTTAACAATTCTAGTAGCTGCAAATTGTAGGTATTTGTAGGTAATTGTAGGTATTTAACAAATCACGATAAAATTAAGTATGTTCAAAATTTTTACTCTAAATCTACTCCAAGCATCTCCTGTTCTACTAACCACTACTTTGGGATAGAGTTTTAAGTCAATTTGTTGGTTGCCAACATGTATGGCCAATATTCATAACCTTACTTTAAAATTCGTAACTAATTTAATTCAAATATTGACATCTGCCTTTTCTACCATTTCCTGTTATTATTTTTCTCTTTCATAACCTTTCAAAGCTAAAAAGCTTTCAAAATTATTTAGTCCTGTGTGAAATTTTGTGTCAATATATGGCGATTTGTCAATTTGGTACAAGTTCGAAACTTCAATTGGTCGTCCTGAAAAGTAGCGTTGTTGTAGTCCGACTTTGTTAATAGCTACGGTCGACCGTAGCTGTCGATTTAATTGCTACTTTAATTTGAAATGTTATTGACATTAAATGTCGTGAAATGTCCTGTAGTCAAGCCAAGTGATTATGACAAAAATCTGTTAAGAAATATAATAATGACAGGATCGCTGCTACCGTCACTGTCAGTCATATGCAGCTGTCAGTCAAAGAGAATACAATACTACGTAAGAAGAGACGGGACTTCCATAGTGCGAAATAGTCTTACGAAATGTCAAAACATGATCAATTGACAGTAGCCAACCTAACAACTTTAACACATACAGTTGCCAACATTAGGGAAAAATAGTGATGTATACTATATTTATCGATATCGATACTATTTTATCGATATCGATATATGAAGTGGTCTTTACTTTAAAAATATTTTGTATTTTCACAGAGATGCTATACTCCATTTTTCAACTAAAGTACTGCGTCACACAAGTTACATTTTGAAAATGAATAAGCATTTTAATTCCCGGAGGCAGTACATTTAAGTAAAAAAACAGAGTATAGGCTCAGTTTTGGTTGTGAAATGATAAGTTCATAAAATATTATTATATTTAATTTAAAAAACAATATTTGTAATTTCAGCGCCTTATTTCTTATTCTGACTTCTGACTGTGTATCATAATGACCCTTTTTAATTACCAAATATTAGGACGCTTGCTTCATTATTGCCTTCGTCTTTAATCACTAAAGAACAGTAATTAGCTGAAACAAAATAATGAGATAATTACAATATTTTTGTGTTATTTTTAATATTTTTTATCGTACGAGTTATAGATATGTAGCCCTGATTTCTGAAGTGGCACCAACCTTTTGTTATGGTGATGGTGATTATTTTGCTGAATCCATTAATCAAGCAATTTTATTTTGAATTGAATTTGTCTGTTCAATCGATTCTGCAGCTAGCAGTAGTGACTGTATATAATATTGACCCTTTTGAATACTAAATATTAGGATGCTTGCTTCATTATTGCCTTCGTCTTTAATCACTTTGTACCACTCACTTTATACACATGGTAATTGGCTGAAACAAAAATAATGACAATTATTCTTGTGTTTTTTTAACATATTTTTATTCGTTTTATAGATAGCCATGATTTCAGAAGTGGCACTACCTATACTTCTGAAATCATGGCTATCTATAAAACACTATGCTTTTGTTATGGTGATGATGATTATTTTGTTGAATCCATGAATTGAGCATTTTATTTGTTTGAATTTGTATGTTCAATCTATCCTGCAGCTCATAGTAGTGACTGTATATCATATTGACCCCTTTTAATTACCAAATATAAGGACGCTTGCTTCATTATTGCCTTCGTCTTTAATCACTAAAGAACAGATATGGGTATACAGGGTGAATTTTTGAAAAGGGATTGGATGGCCAAATCCGAAACTATAAGGAATAGCGAAAAATGCTGAAAGGAGTCACGAGCCCGATTTTGATGAAACTTAAAACCTCATCATTAGATTTTTGAAAAACTCATAATCCTAGCTGGGAATCGAACTTGTTGATTTTGAAAAAAAAAACACACCCTTTATTATTACACCATACGATAGAGTCGCTGTTAAGGATCAAATTTTGCAAAGTAATGATATACGCCAAATTTAAGGAACATTTGGAATTTTAATAGAATGCATATTTCATGTACCTAAATTTTGTATCATGATTTGTTTCGTTCGAAATCCCAGAAAACATCGTAACTATTCCGTGTTTTAAATTATGCTCAGAATGATTTTTTAGAGAATATTCTCAACGGAATCAATAATATTCCTTAATTATTCCTTGAGGTTTCGAATCTAGCTATGTATTGCAAAGATTTTGAACAATTAATCAGTTAACGTAAGAAAAATAAAATGTATTTTGTTAAAGATGAGCTCTTTCCTGTAGTTTGCCGTATATCATTACTTCCCAGAATATGATCCTTAATAGCAACACTATCGTATGGTGTAATAATAAAGGGTGTGTTTTTTTTTTCGAAATCAATGGATTCGATTCCCAGCTAGGATTATTGGTTTTTCAAAAATCTAATGATGAGGTTTTAAGTTTCATCAAAATCGGGCTCGTGACTCCTTTGAGCATTTTTCGTTATTCCTTATAGTTTCGGATTTGGCCATCCAATCCCTTTTGAAAAATTCATCCTGTATATGCTAAATCCTCGATTCCTGTTTTCTTCACCCATTCCTTACAACTAAAAATAAAACATCGATATATAAGTAATTGCAAAACTACTACCACACTATTTTCCTAACGATTATACAATATATAATTTTCATTGTTTTCACCCATATAACCTATGAACCATTGATAGATTTAATAATATACTACTCACCGAAGCTCATCCATAGGAAATCTGGCCATGAAAAACCGTTTTGTGCCGTCTTTTCTTCCAGATTTTAAACCGCATATTTCACACATTTTATTATGCATAATTCGATAAACTATGTAGAACAAACACAAGAGAATATAATATAGAGAACGAATTGATAGCAAAAATAAGCTATTATCTCAATTATTTCATTAATATCTTTCACAGAAAAATAAATTGAAAATAACGAATAACAACTTGACATCCACAGTGACAGACAGATGACATTTCCGCAAGGAACGAGCGAGGCAGATAGAGTAATTGAGTGAGACACATATAGTCGCCATTACAATTTGGTCAATTTTCTATTATTAAATAATAATACATTTTTTTGCTTGTACGTAGTTGCGACAGACTGCTGTCAGTTTGACAGTTTTAACAACACAACCCACTGCTCGTTATATTTACTTGTATCAACTAAAATATTAAATACACTTGATTTCCCAAATAATTTAATTACATATGGGTTAAGTTATAACTTGTACGTGTTGGACGCAAAATGAGTAATATTTACATTCAGGAACCGCCAGCACTAGGAAAGGTAAATTTGAATTTAAACACCATAATAATTGTAGCGCTCTTTATTAGCTTTCTGTTGAATTAGTATTCGAAAACAGCTCATTATCTCTATATCATTAATTGCTTGTTTCATCTAGAGTTCAAAATTTATGCTCCGAGACCCACTTTCGTTTTTATTTGCAGTTTTGTATTACTATCTTTTCTACTTTTTTGCAAGCTAGTCTATACATATAATAAAACGATAGAAAGGTCAAAACTGTACATTGGAAATATTAAAAAAAAAAAATAGGCTTAACTTTAGATTGTCCTCCCACGAGTTTGGGGTTCATATTTTTTTTACACAAAGCTAATATTATTAGAAGCCTCCACACGAAGTTTTAACTTGCGGAGATTAATGGTTAACGAGAAAAAAAATAATGAAAATCATAAAAATTTACCAAAAATTGTCACTTTTGACCACAGAATACCTACACTCTCAATGCTCTTGACATTCGGCTCAGCATTAAACGTTTCGTTTTACATATGGTTTACGCACTAAAATGTTTAATTTCATCTATATATATAAAAATCAATGCCACTTTTCGTTGTAATTTATATATATAACTCAAGAACGGGCTGACCTATCCATACCAAATATTTAGGCTTTGTTTGGACTATTTGGTAGATGGTTTATGTGAAGTTTGCACAAAATCGATCGAGCGGTTCTTCATTTATAACGCAAACGAAGTTGCGCGGGTCAGCTAGTTTAATAATAAAATAAATAGGTATATTCAGTGACTACGTTAAATTTTATGCATATTTTATTATAATACTATATATTTATTAGACATAAATGAATGCTATTACTTAAATGTATTCTGACAATAATTTACCGACTATTGCCGCTATGTAAAACTAAACGTAAAACGCCGTCGATGCGCTGTCACTGTTACTGTCTGACAGTTATACTTTTTTTTGTAATACTTATTTTATGGCCTTTAACTTCAGCCTTTCAGCCAAACTATTGTTGATTATCCAACTATTGTTGGTTAGGTTAGGTTGGAACTGTGACCATTGACGCGCGACGGCGAGTGAGCGAAGCGAGCGTGCCGCGTAGCGGCCGCCGAGCGCCAGAGGTGTCCTTTATAATATTATTATAACAATTTCAGACCAAGAAAATGCGAAAGCTAGGTTATAATATAAAAAAAATCGTAACTCAAAAAGGGGGGGCGTCTGCAACTTTTCCTTCAAGGGGTTGTTCTACACCCCCTCCCCCCTCCCCCCACCACCTCCCAGCCCTTAAATTGTGGGAGGACAATCCGAAGTCCTACCAAAAAATACTCGCTGGGTGTTCAACATAAATGTCCTAGTTAGAATTTTTTTGTCTGTTTGTCGGTTTGTCTGTTTGTCTGTTTGCTTGGCTTTGTCCGGAAGGATCTCGAAAAGTACTCAATAGATTTGATTAAAATTTTGCACAAATATTAACTAGGGGTAGGGTCTTGAAATAGGCTATATATTATCACGCTACTTATCCTAGGGGCTAAGCAGAGAGCAATCAAATATCTGAGCTGGTGGATTTATTTAACTAAAACATTGCAGGAATATTAGTAAGAGATAGGTTTTACACACAGGGTACATGTTATTACGCTAAATATTTTAGGGGCTCGGCAGAGAACAATATTAATCTGTGTGTATATTATAGCATAATTTTCACTCGTGCAAAGTCGCGGGCAACAGCTAGTTATACATAAATGAGTGCGTGCTTGAGCCTCTTCCACTGTATAACAACTACCGATGTCTATTATAAAAGTATTGTCTTGTCTATGTTTAAAACCTAGCTTTGTAAGGCGATTATGTAGTACTAACAGCTCATAGATAAAATCTGTATCTTGGTAAACTCCTTGACATCCGTAAACCATACATAAAGACACATAGTGACACCCTTATCCCTAAAGAGGTAGCTGAGGCACTCGGTACATAATAGTATTTGTTCTATGTATTAGGTAGTGGACTTATTGCCATGTTGAAATGGGGTGCAGGTTATGACTACTTGTTGTGACTTAATAATTGCTATGTTAATGGCTTCTAGAACATTAAACTTACTGTGCCTCCCTTCTTAATTCAAATATTTCATTCTTCATTTTAAAAGTAACAAAGACATTTCAGACTGCTCAAATACCATTCTTAATACTTATATTTTGTTCAAGGTTTTACTAAAAACAAGTGCTGGTGAGATAGACGTAGAACTATGGACCAAAGAGGCACCAAAAGCATGCCGGAACTTCATACAGCTTTGCATGGAAGGATATTACAACGGTAAATGTTAACTGTTATAGTCATAATATACTGAGTGCATGTTAAAGCCACATTACTAACTCAGGTTCAAGCCATCCTCACCCTTAAGTGGTGTCTTTGCTGATTGATAGATGAGGATGTCACCTTAAACAGTGTTGGTAGGTTTGACGGCTATCACTCCCAGCCATATAATGTCAAAGGAATGCAAACACAAATAAAGAAGAAATACCATTAAACTCAAAATCAAAATCAAAAATCATTTATTTACATAGGCATATACAAATGCACTTGTAAACATCACTTATATAAACCAAAAAGTTACCACCAGTTCACAACGCGACCCACCTGAGAAGAACTGGCAAGAAACTCAGCGGGTTATTCTTTTAACTACTCTATTTACAACTTTATTAATGAATCTAAAAACTATGCATTTTAACAGTTTTTTGAGAATCTAGCAGAGCAGGTCATTTCCAGGCTTCCTTATCCATCAAGTAATCACCAACCATATAGTAGCCCTTGCTGTATAATTTACCTTTAACAAACTTTTTGAATTTATTACGGGACATACTCTTAATTTCGTTAGGTAACACTAGAGATACTAAACATTTCCCAAGCAATGCAGTGTGTGGGCTCTTCAAAAGAAGCTTTTAAATAACGTTTTAGAGGGTTAGCACCACAAGAGAATTATTTTGGATAACAAATCTAGTTGATATGCTACTGTGGCCATTATTAATTAAATGAGACATAATGCTATGCTGATTGTCCGCATTCATAAAAAAAATGAAATAGAATGGTTAATTGAAACAGTATGTATTCATTGCGGTTACATCCGCATAGCTCACGTTCCCGTGGGAATATGGGAATCAAATATAGCCTATGTTTACCGGGAACAGTGTAGCTTCCCAAATGCGAAAGAATTTTTCAAATCGGTTCAGTAGTTTTGAAGCCTATTCGATGCAAACAAACAATCATATCTTTCCTCTCTAATATTAGTATGGATTATGCTAAAATTGATTTGATTTCTTAAATCACGAACTTTAAAATGTAATGAAAAAGAATAAGATTTTCAAAATACTGTATTATGTGTTTCAGGCACAATATTCCACCGAGTGGTGCCAGGATTTATAGTCCAGGGTGGTGATCCCAATGGGGATGGAACTGGTGGTGAGAGCATTTATGGTGCCCCATTTAAGGTTGGTTTATCTGTAATATCAGTCAGGGCTCTTGTAATTCAAAATTCTTGTAAGGTTTTTTTTTTAAATTTTAATTATGGAAAAAGAATTGGTTTCGAGCAGGATTCGAACCTGCGTCTTCGACGAACCGTGCCGACGCGTTAACCACCCGCCACCGAAACCTACTCGGAGCCAACCAAATTTTCCACCATATTATACTTCTTGGGGCGACGTAGACACCATCTACCGGCACTTTTTAGAAAGTTACACGGCACGAATGTATAGAATTGCACCTATATTTATTCGATTTATGATGAAGCCAGCCTGAACATTAAGATCAGTTAGCATACTAATTGCTTTTCAAAATAATCTTCTTGTAAGGTCGGATGTCATAATGATAATTAGTTGAATGATTGACAGCAATAATTTTGTTACTGACTGCCTATTATGTTTGTATTATAATTATGTATGTTTTCATTTTAACTTATTTAACTTTATTAATTTGAAATGTCACGGACATTTCACACAACGCTATCTGATCCCAAAGTAAGCTAGGAATAACCTGCTCGTTTTATGGGTATCAGACCATGGATATTAATACTTATAATACTTTTTAAATACATACATAGAAACACCCAGACTCTTGAGACTAACATTTATGGGTCAAACAAATATTTGTCTCCGGTGGGAATCGAACCCACGACCTCCAGCGCCGCAGGCGGTATCACTACCGACTGCGCCACAGAGGCAGGTTTAAAAAATGTATACTAACTATTTTTTTTTATACCACTATGCTGGCAGACAAGCATATGGTTCACCAGAAGGACCATTGGTCACCAAAGCCTATGGATGTTACAAATATCAATCTATTTACAAGTTATGGTGTGTGTGACTTAATTGACAACATAACCAGCATGCAAAATAGATTTTCCAAACTTTTTTGCCAAGTTATAAATCCATTGTATATTCTCCCAACAGGATGAATTTCACTCCCGTTTACGCTTCAATCGGCGAGGCCTGGTCGCGTCGGCCAACGCGGGCAAAGATGACAACGCATCACAATTCTTCTTCACTTTAGCGGCTACCCCGGAGCTGCAGAATAAACATACCATATTTGGCAAAGTTACAGGTGAGATATGCAGAATTCTCGTATTCTTATGTTTTTGAAGCACTCATAGCCCATCTTTTATTAATCTCTTGTGGGGACGCCATAACCGCTGACACGCCGAGCGAAAATAAAAAAAAAAATATATTCCCTTATAAAAAAAAAATATTTGTTTTGTTAAAATTTTTGAGAGTCTACTGGGGGTACGAATGCTACAGACTGAGAAGAACACCCCAAGAAACTCAGTCCGGTCCCTCACAAAATTCATCTTAGAATCAAATATACAGGGTGAATTTTTGAAAAGGGCTTGGATGGCCAAATCCGCAACTATAAGGAATAGCGAAAAATGCTCAAAGGAGTCACGAGCCCGATTTTGATGAAACTTAAAACCTCATCATTAGATTTTTGAAAAACTCATAATCCTAGCTGGGAATCGAACCCATTGATTTTGAAAAAAAAAACATACCCTTTATTATTACACCATACGATAGGGTCGCTGTTAAGGATCAAATTCTGTGAAGTAATGATAAACGGCAAATTTAAGGAACTATTGGAATTTTAATAGAATTCATATTTCATGTACCTAAATTTTGTATCATAATTTGTTTCGTTCGAAATTCCAGAAAAGATCGTAAGTATTCCGAGTTTTAAATTACGCTGAGAATGATTCTTATTCTAAACGGAATTAATAACAGTGTAATATTGAATGCAGTACGATCCTTGAAATCTCGAATCCAGCTATGTATTGAAAACAATGATCTACGTTTTGAACAATTAATCAGTTAACATAAGAAAAATAAAATGTATTTTGTTAATGATGAGTTCTTTCCTTTAGTTTGCCGTATGTCATTACTTCCCAGAATAATATCCTTAATAGCAACACTATCGTATGGTGTAATAATATAGGGTGTGTATTTTTTTTCCAAATCAATGGGATCGATTCCTAGCTAGGATAATTGATTTTTAAAATATCTAATGATGAGGTTTTAAGTTTCATCAAAATCGGGCTCGTGACTCCTTTGAGCTTCTAGAAAGTCTTTAGAAGACAAAGCTGCCTGGCAGTGACACAAATTGCTCATTTTGTCCATTTCCCCAGGACAACTCCAAGAGATGTGTTTGATGCCAAGGAATGGATGCGAAGCGAACTAGCTGACTGGTCAAACTAACCAGAGGAAACATGAGGCTATGTAGTCATAGAGATTATTACAGGACACTGTCGCCTAAATAGGCATCAGACAGTACTAGGAGTGAAGGGTCCGCATCATCCTGAATTGTGACAATTTGGTACATTTACAAATGTTTCCATGCCTCGAAAGACAAGTTATGTAGTTGCTCCTAGGTATCACTGGCATGGTAGTCATTGAGCAAAGTTGATTAACTAGTGCTGGTTTAAGCTTAAATTTTAAATGCACAGGTATACATATAGGAAATTCACCAAGGTTCACCAGTTTTGGACTAATATAACGGGTGAAATGTGGACGTTTGTTATGTCTCTGTGTAATGTGCGTATGCTTAAAGTATATTCGAAGATCAAAGGAAGATCTAAAGCCTCTGGTGACAGCAGCCTATCAAATTAGGTACTTAGCATTTCATGTATTCAGATTCCATTGGTACAGACAGAGGGAAACACTGTGAGGGTGTCTTCGACTTGCGACCCATTTGAGTGGGTTTAGGACTACAGCAGTTGACTACAGGACGTGTTGGATGGAAATGATCTGCATTCTCAAACAGTTTATATTACTTACTAGCTGACGCCCGCAGCTTCGCCCGCGTAAAATTTGTTCCCGTTCCCGCTTCCCATGGGAACTTATGCCCGGTATAAAAAGTGGCATATGTGTTATTCCAGACTATAATGTATCCCTGTACCAAATTTCAGCCAGATCAGTTCAGCCCTTTAAGCGTGAAAGAGTAACAAACATCCACACTCACAAACATTCGCAATTCTATTATTAGTTTAGTAAGATTGTAAATAGAGCACAAAAAGAAAAGCCCGTCGAGTTTCTAGCCAGTTCTTCTCACGTGGGCCGCGTTCCGAACTAACTGTGTTTAGTTAAACGGTAGTAACTGTGTTTTGTATTCATGTAAATGTCGCAATGTATTACGATTATTCGAAATAAATGTTTTTTAGAGATTTGAGGACCTCTCTCAAATCAAACCACAACATACGGTACCGCGCCTTCTTTACCCTTTTCTTTATTTTAAATTAATTTCCAGGAGAAACAATCTACAACGTTCTAAAGCTCTCCGAAGGCCTCATCGGTCCGGATGACCGTCCCGATCACCCTCACAGAATCACCAGTACTACAGTCCTCATTAACCCTTTCACGGATATTGTGCCCAGGGTGCTGGCGAAGCCTAAGGAGGAAGAGACTAAAAAGAAAAAGAAAGAACGGCAAGGTGTCAAGTAAGTGTATGAATATTTAAGACTTTTATAGAAACCCATTTTTAGGGTTTCGTAGCCAAATGGCAAAAACGGAACCCTTATAGATTCGTCATGTCTGTCTGTCTGTCTGTCTGTCCGTCTGTCTGTCCGTCCGTGTGTCACAGCCACTTTTCTCCGAAACTATAAGGTCTATGCTATTGAAACTTGGTAGCTAAATGTATTCTGTGAACCGCATTAAGATAGCAGAGAAAAAAAGCAGTAAATTTTTGGGGGTCCCCATACTCAGAACTGAAACTCTAAATTTTTTTTTCATCAAATTCGTACGTGTGGGCTATCTATAGATAGGTCTTCAAAAATGCTATGGAGGTTTCTAACATCATTTTTTTCTAAAGTGAATATTTTGCGCAAGAGACACTTCCAAAGTGGAAAAATGTGTGTCCCCCCCCTCTAACTTCTAAACTAAGAGAATGATAAATCTAAAAAAAATATATGATGTACATTGCCATAAAAACTACCAACGAAAATTAGTTTGAACGAGATAGAGCTGGTAGTTTTTTTTAATACGTCATAAACCGCAATTTCCGGTTAGTGAAATCACTACCACTGCGATTACTGCGAACGTGTTAAAACATCAGTCAAAGTTACAACGAACTATAAGAACTTTTATATTATGTTAGGGGTCGTCCATTAATCACGTAAGGCTCGAAAGGGGGGGAGGGGGTCGGACAAAAATCACGAAACATCACCAGGGGGGGTGGGGGGTGTAGTGAGATATCACGTGTATTTATTTCGAACAGCAACTTTACAACCCTGAATTTGAGATCACTGTAATTTCTGAACAACAAAACTTACAATGTTAAACCTTTTATGGAATAATTCATAAAGCACTTAATTCCTTTCTTACTTCAGGAATTAATTGAAATCGGAATACCTTTGCGTTGATCATACAACACAAAAATCATTTTGTTTTTCATCGTGTCTCCCAAAGGAACCACGCAGAATATCGGCATCAATCCGATCAATAATAATCTCAAAATATGTCAGTATTATTTAGAAAGGTACTATCCATAGTTTTGGCGTGATACAGAAAGGCATACAAAAAAAAACTATTTTAGCTTCAGTATCGTATGTAATGGAAGTTACATAGATAGAATGTCTAGAAAAAAAAATATCTTGGTAAATAATTACCAAATATATTTGACGTACAGATTTTAAACTCTCTATAGCTTTATGATAAGTTATATATATTAGACTAGCCGATGCACGCAGCTATGACCCCGTCCACCGATGATCATTTGGGGGAAGGCCCCTATCCTTGTTCCGAAGATGCCTTCAAAGCCCACCCGCTCACCGCTCTCTACCCTCTCTGCTTCCAGAGAAGCGCTCGAGAGCGGTGCGTTGCGATGCGGGCGAAAACCCCGAAGTGTTGGGGGCCCCCGGCTGGGCCGGGCCGATGTGAATAATCTTTGGATATCAATGCCGGCTGTAGGATGAGGAGGGACGCCGCGGGGTTTAGTGGGTAGGCGCTGCCCCCGCAGCTAGGATGATGGTGCTAAACCATGTTCCCCCGAAACAAAAAAAAAACGCAGCTCAGTCCACGTGAATATCGATAGTCGTGACCAAAAGCATAATGATCGTATGGAAATTCAACCTTGACTATTGTACTTTTGTTCATAGCTTCGCTTCTATTTAGCCAACTGCGATCAAACCAACGTAAGATTTTAAGCTTGACAAACTGACACCTTCTTTATTAGGTCCAAAATAATGAATATTATATAGAAACACGACGGGAGTAAATGCAACGGGAAATATATTAAAATATTAATGCCATATCTGTCTCTATTATGTGACGCAAACGAAGTGCGCCGATTAGCTAGAAGTTGGGACAGATAAAAACAATAGAGACTTCTATGTATAAAATTAAAAAAAACTGTAGTTACTAAAAATACACGTGATTCGGCCCAGGGGTGGAGGGGTAATCTGAAACCTCACCAAATATCACCAATGGGGAGGGGGGGGGGGTCCAAAAATGCCCAAAAGAACCTCACGCGCTTAATGGACGGCCCCTTACTTGCTGCTACGAAACCCTTCATGGGCGAGTCCAACTCGCACTTGGCTGGTTTATTTTTCTGCTTAATTTTATTTGTAAGTTAATTAGGTATGTGTATCTCAAGGGCTGAATAGAAAATTCTTTCTTTCATTCTTTTTAGGGTTCCGTACCCAAAAAACGAGACTCTGTTCATGAGACTTTGCCATCACCCTGTTTGTGTGACTGTCTGTCTGTCCGGAGGCTTTATCTCAGGAACGGTAATAACTAGATAGCTGAAATTTTCACAGATGATGTATTTCTGTCGCCGCTATAACAACAAATACTTTTATCAGAGGAAAAAAACCGGCCAAGTGCGAGTTGGACTCGCCCGTGAAGGGTTTCGTAGCAGCAAGTAACATAATATAAATGTTCTTATAGTTCGTTGTAACTTTGATTGATGTTTTTTAACACGTTCTCAGTGGTAGTGATTTTTGTAACCGAAAATTGCATTGGCAATTGCAAAGCATAAACCTTATAGTTTCGGAGAAAAGTGACTGTGACACACGGACGGACAGACAGACGGACAGACAGACAGACATGACGAATCTATAAGGGTTACGTTTTTGCCATTTGGCTACGAAACCCTAAAAAGGGAAGATTAAGTGGGCTCCCATACAACAAACCATTTTTTGTCCGGTCCTGTCCTGTGCGCGAGTCCGACTCGCACTTGGCCTGTATTTTACGACCCAAAAAAAAAAACGAGGAGTGATTTTTTTTTTTTTTTTTTTTTAACGTGGGGGAAAATCCTCGTAGGATGCTATGCCGGACTCTTACCGACTAAAAAACCTCACGTAACGCCCAACAGCCTATGGTTGAGAGCCCCGGGTAAGCCCTCAGGAAGGATGTCCCGTGACTCCCAACAGACCTACGGCCGCCAATGCCCTACGGCCGCCAATGCAACGAGGAGTGATATACGTTATACCGGTGTATTTGTTTGTGGCATCATAGCTGCCCAACAGTTTTACCAATGATGCAGTTTTTTTTTCGAATTCCCTGAAATTATCTTAAATTCACATGTCCTATTGACCTGATATTCGGTATATTGTTATTTTGATGGTCTATTTTTTTTTATACCACTTAAGTGGCAGACAAGCATACGGCCCCACCAGATGTACCGGTGGTCACCGCAACCTATGAACGTTTGCAACACCAGAGGCGCCACACTCGCGCGCCGACCCTGTAAAAACCTTCTTAGACCCCTTTTGAAGAACCCCATACTGTAGGCGTTTGACAGGATTTCTCTTAAATTCCTATGCACTTATTGGTATACTGTTACTGTGATGCCCTAATATTCATATCTTATTCCAGAAATTTCGGCCTCCTATCATTCGGCGAGGAGGCTGAGGAAGACGAGGGTGAGGCCCAGGAGTACCGCGGCAAGCCCAAGTCTACTCACGACCTTCTAGAAGACCCCAAACTTAGCAAAAAGACCGCTGCAGGTAGGATTTTGGACGAATTTGTCATTTAGGTATACTGATTCTTTTTTTGACGTGATAACGTCTTATAATTCGATGGAGCCGGTTGCACGAACGAAAAAACGCATTCCATTTATTTTAGTAATGTTTTCAACAGATGGCGCTATAATCAATTGATGACTCACGATATAAAAAAATACATAAAAAATAAAAAGAAAACAAAAAAAATGGAACCATTCCATCAGTATTTTCTTATGACGTTGTCACGTTCAACTATCGTCAGTAAACCGACTTTGCAGACTACCGTTTTTAGGGTTTCGTAGCCAAATGGCAAAAACGGAACCCTTATAGATTCGTCATGTCTGTCTGTCTGTCTGTCTGTCTGTCCGTCCGTGTGTCACAGCCATTTTTCTCCGAAACTATAAGGCCTATGCTATTGAAACTTGGTAACTAGATGTATTCTGTGAACCGCATTAAGATTCTTATATAAAACTAGAAAAAAAGTAGTAAATTTTGGGGGTCCCCATACTCAGAACTGAAACTAAAAAAATTTTTTTTCATCAAATCCATTCGTGTGGGGTATCTGTAGATAGGTCTTCAAAAATGCTATTGAGGTTTCCAAAATATTTTTTTTCAAAAATGAATAGTTTGCGCAAGAGACACTTCCAAAGTGGAAAAATGTGTGTCCCCCCCCCCCCTCTAACTTCTAAACTAAGAGAATGATAAATCTAAAAAAATTATATGATGTACATTGCCATAAAAACTACCAACGAAAATTAGTTTGAACGAGATAGAGCTGGTAGTTTTTTTTTAATTAAACAGCAATTTTCGGTTAGAAAAATCACTACCACTGCGAACGTGTTAAAACATCAATCAAAGTTACAACGAACTATAAGAACTTTTATATTATGTAACTTGCTGCTACGAAACCCTTCATGGGCGAGTCCAACTCGCACTTGGCCGGTTTTTTTTACTAGAGAAAGATCCTGCATGGATGCTATGCCGGACTCCCACCGACTAAAAACCACACGTATTCCACCTAACAGCCTTCGGTTGGGAGGCCCGGGTAAGCCTTAGTAAGTTTACCCCAGGAATATCGATTCTTTTTTTTTTTTTTTTTTTTTTCTTTATACCACTAAGGTGGCAGACAAGCATACGGCCCACCAGAAGGACCGGTGGTCACCGCAGCCTATGAACGTTTGCAACACCAGAGGTGCCACACTCGCGCTGCCGACCCTGTAAAAACCTTCTAAGACCCCTTTTGAAGAACCCCATACTGTAGGCGTTTGGGAAAACCGAGGCAGGGAGGTCATTCCACAACCTAAGCGTGCGCGGAAGAAAACACCTATCGGATCTAACCGTGCTGGAACGCACCGGACGCAGGGTGTGAGGATGAACTCCCTGTCTGTGCCGAGCGGTGCGATGATAGAACGTAGCCGTGGGCATCATATCAAACAATTCCTCAGAGCACATACCATTGTACAGGCGGTAGAACACGCATAAGGAGGCAAAATCTCTCCTGTCGCGAAGAGGTTCCACACCAGCTGTAAGTACAGGATCGTTGACAATTCTTACAGCTCGCCTTTGCACCGAGTCAAATGGACGAAGCTGATATTCAGGTGCTCCCGCCCAGAGGTGACAGCAGTACTCCATATGCGGCCGCACTTGCGACTTATAGAGAAGCAGTGTTTGCGCCGCAGTGAAGTACCGCCGCGCCCTGTTGAGCACACCCAGCTTTTTGGACGCCAGCTTAGCCTTGTCCTCCAAATGACTACGGAACTGAACGTCACTGGAGATGTCAACGCCAAGGATCCCTATACTTTTGGAGATGGAAAGAGATGTGCCCTGAAATTGCGGCGCTACAGTAATTGGGGTTTGCTTAGCGGTGAAAAAACACGCTTGTGTCTTGGAAGGGTTGAACTGGACAAGATTTTGTCCACCCCAATCGGACACTCTAGTAAGAGTAGCCTCGATTTCAGACACAAGCTGTTCACGATTTTCCTCCACTGTGTCCTGAGAGATACCGGGGCGACCCGTGTAACAAGTGTCCCCCGTACTGTCGTCCGCATAACAATGAATGCCGTCAATAGACAACATGTCATTGATATGCAGCAGAAACAGAGTAGGGGACAACACTGAGCCTTGCGGTACTCCTGCGTTTATAGCCATGCAGTCTGAACAGCTGCCGTCAACGACGGCCCTGATGCTTCTACCGGCCAAGAAGCTGGACACCCATCCGCAAAATCTCTCGGGTAGTCCATATGAGGGCAGTTTCGTAAGAAGACCACGGTGCCAGACCCGGTCAAAGGCTTTAGAGATGTCGAGGCTCACAGCTAGAGCCTCACCCTTACTCTCGATAGCCGCCGCCCATCGGTGTGTTAGGTACACAAGAAGATCGCCCGTCGAGCGACCGTGACGGAAACCGTACTGCCGGTCGCTGAGCAGGTCGTGTTCCTCAAGGTACCCCAGGAGCTGTGTATTAATTACACGCTCCATCACCTTGGATAAAAGGGAGGTGACGGCTATAGGCCTGTAATTGGCCGGGTCGGTTCTGTCACCCTTCTTGGGTACAGGATGTACATACGCGATCTTCCACGACGCCGGGACTTGTTGCATAGAATAGGAAAGTGTGAAAAGACGTGTAAGTACCGGACACAACTCTGGACCACAATGCTTAAGTACCACCGCGGGAATGCCGTCTGGCCCACTCGACTTATGAACGTCCAGAGATTGAAGCTCCCGCCGGACATTCCGCTGTGTGAATTTAACTTCCGGCATGGAAGTGCCACAACTCGGAATGCCCGGCGGTAAAGCACCCCCGTCGCTCATGGTCGAGTTAGAGGCAAAGAGATTACCCAAAAGGTCGGCTTTCTCCTTGGCACTCTGGGCCAAACTACCGTCGGGTTTAAGCAAGGGTGGTAATCCTGACCTACAGAAGTTTCCTTCGGCAGCTTTGGCAAGCGACCAAAATTCACGACTTCCCGAAGGGTAGCCTGCTAGCCGTTCGCCAATTCTGCCGATGAAATCGAACTTGGCCTTGACGATTGCTCTTTTACTGGACCTCGAGGCGGCATTTAATTTGCGTTTCACCTCAGAGAGGTTTGGATCTGAATTTGCACGAGCCGTGGTCCAAGCTCTGTAGGCAGATTCTTTCTGTATTAGAGCTTCTCTGCAGAGCCGATTGAACCACGGTCGCTTTTTTGCACCTACAGGGATCCATCGGTTGGGAATGTAGCATTCCATGCCCTCCAAGATCCCCTCAGCGACTGCTACAGCACAAGAATCCAGATCCCCTGAGGCAAAACAAAGCCGCCGCCACGGGTACGACGCATAGAACTCTCGCAGTCCATCCCAGTCTGCTGACTTGTAGTGCCACACATGTCGCCACTCCTTGGGCCGAGGTGGTTCAGGCCTTGCGAGAGGCACATGCGTCCGAACGACACAGTGGTCCGACGATCCTAGCGGAGCATCCACTGAAACGTTGTTTTATGTATTATTAGACATATAAATAATAATAAATAAATAAATATTTACGGACATTTCACACAACGCTATCTGATCCCAAAGTAAGCTAGGAATAACCTGCTTGTATTATGGATAACAGACCACGGATATTAATACTTATATACTTTTAAATACATACATATTATACATTTCAGACTCTCGAGACAAACATTTATGGGTCACACAAATATTTGTCTCCGGTGGGAGTCAACCCCACGACCTCCAGCGCCGCAGGCGGTATCACTACCGACTGCGCCACAGAGGCAGTCAGTATACAATGCCTGCATTTTTAGGGTTCCCGTACCCCATAAAGTAAAAACATACACACTCGCTGTCTGAATGTCTTTTATAAGACTGTATCGCGGGAACCGTGATAGTTAGGAAGCTGAAATATGTCCTTCCCTTGCACTTAAACTATCTCTATTGTAACAGAAGGGGCAATGAGGATCAGTAAAGGTATAGCAAATTCCAAAAAAAATGTATCCCCGTTATTCTCTAAGACATCAGAATGATATATCTTTTTGAATTATCTGAATCGGACTATTACTTACGGAGATATTTAGCAATGAACTCACACTCAAACATAGTTATAAAAATCAAACAAAACCCTGCGCGTCTATGCCGCGGCTCCGGCTAACTGGCAGCGATTTGGGTGATGTGACGTCACAAGCTACCGCGTCGGACACTCGGCGAACTTCTCTAGTTATTTGGTCACAACTTCTTTAATTTTCGTCGTAGAACAAAAATTTTTGCACTGTTTAATAAGGATTTCTAAGGTCTATAAATCTGCATTATTACCTAAAAACGTTACGGATCCTCATTAAACACTTCAGGACTCTGCTAATAACTTTATTTTCCGTATAGACACACAATAAATTGGGCAGAGCTTCGGCTAGTCTCAGTATACAGTACAGAATGACCGACAAATGTGCTCGCACTGTATATATAGGTGTACAATCGGAAATTGCGTAACTCCTTATGTCAACTGTCATAGTGATTTGAGGCGTGGCGTAACACTATACTAGATTTAATTAAAATCGGTTCAGCGATTTAAACGTAACGGACAGACAGACGGAGTTACTTTCGCATTTATAATATTAGTAGGGATTAAGGTTTATGATTCTACTTTCCAGAACTAGAAGAAGAACTCCAAAATCAAAAAGCATCCTCATCATCAATAGACAATGAAAAGAAAATACAAGAGACGGCGGCCACTGTCAGCAATATCAGAGATAAACTTAGTTCTAAACGGGCTAAGAGTCCGGAGGGAGATAGTAAGAGACAGAAGAAGGAGAAAGAAGATAGTTCGGAGGAAGAAGTAGAAGAATATTATATTGGGAAGGATAGAGATGATGCCAGGAAGAAAGAAAAGTGAGTTCTTTTTTGAAGTGAAACTTCTTTATCGGCGTTGGAAAAAAATTTGCGTCACGTCACGTCACGTCACGATTTTTGGTTACGCGCCATCTTTGTTCTGTTCCCCACCACGGTGGATTCGAATTATGAGTACTTTATCCAGGGATAGCATGTCATTTAAGGGTTTTTGGACTTTTGGGCTTTTGGACTTTTGGACTTTTGGATGGGACATTAGTACTTTGGGTCTTTGGGACTTTGGAACTTTGAGACTTTGGGACTTTTGAACTTTTGAACTTTTGAACTTTTGGACTTTTGGACTTTTGAATGGGACCTTGGTACTTTGGGTCTTTGGGACTTTGGAACTTCGGGACTTTGGGACTTTGGGACTTTGGGACTTTTGGACTTTTGGATGGGACCTTGGTACTTTGGGTCTTTGGGACACGCAATTTTTTTACTAGCGGTTTCACCCGGATAGCTCCCGTTCCCGTGGGAATACGGGAATAAAATATGACCTATGTTCACCGGTGATAGTGTAGCTGCCCAAAGGTGAAAGAATTTTCAGTAATTTCGGAGCCTGTATGATGCAAACAAACAAACAATCAATAAAATCTTTTTATAATATACTAGCTGACCCTCACAACTTTGTTAGTGTTATATTTTTCATAGCTGCTCAACTCCTATTGATTGTAGCGTGATGATTTATAGCCTATGACACTCCACAATAAAGTAGCTTTCTATTGGTGAAATAATTTTGAAAATCGGTTCAGTAGATCCAGAGATTACCCCTTACAACGTCACAAACTAACAACCTCACAAACGTTACTTCTTTATAATATTAGTATAGAAGATTAGCCACAAACCTTCGTCTTTCCAATTCATACATAAATATATTGTGACGCCTTTATCACCTAAGGGGTAGGCAGAAGCATATTGTATGCTCATATTTCACTTTTCCAGAATTTGTCCCGCGAATGTTTTGAGCCGTGTAATTAACAATATTTTTAAATATGTTTCAGAGAAAGAATCCAAAATGAAATAAAACAATTAAAAAAAGAAATGAAAGGTTCAAAAACAGAGAAAGAAAAACAAGAGATTGAACCGGAGACAGTAGGAGATGGTAAGAGATTGGAGGAAGACAATGAAATGTACAAGAAATATGTGGAAGAACAGGAGAAGTATAAGAAAATTAAAGAGAAAATTCCTAAGAAAGGATCTGCGAGGTAATATTTTTGTTTATAGCTTCCCAACTTCCCGCTTCCCCTTGATTATAGACTACCTCAAAAGTACCCCCGCTTCCCATGGGATAAAAGTGACCAATGTTTTAATCGACTATAACCTAATTTACCAATGTTTTATTAGACTATAACCTAAATATGTAACACATTTTTGACAGATATGTTCCCTTTCTCTTTTTTTTAATTAGAATCGAATGAAATCCGGCAATTGCGAGTATCTTTGGTGTTGCAAACGTTCATACGCTGTGGTAACCATTTACAATTAGCTGGACTAGCTAAGAGCCAGAAGAGTGATAATACCTAAAGAATTTGAAACCGTACCAAACAAAATTTTATTGCAATTTGTTGAGCAGTTTTGGCCGCGGTTCCGTTAACGAGTAGTATTTACTGGGTTAATAGATATGACGTACCTACTAATATTTATATATTATTTTATAAACACTTAAGAAATACTTAAAACCTATTCTGTGGCCATCATGTCCAATTTTTTGTATAATCGTGCGCGCGCACCTCTCAAACTAACTTCAGTGTGCCGAATTTGCTTAAATTACCTTTGATATTTTTCCTCACACACCAAAAGACGTAAAACATAACATAACCCTTACTTTGTGTCGCGCAGTCGGCTAAAAGTAAAAAGAAAATTAATAAACTAGATGCCAAAACCGAAACCTGGAAACGATACTAGTTTCGATGTGACGGTAAAACAGTGTCGCGATTTCATTATCTCAAATCAAAATCAAAAGTGCCCAACCCAAAGAAGTTTTCACTCCAAAAATCACCATTTATCCAAAGTGAAGTGCTACTCTCACCAATCACCCGACAAGAAAAGAGACTAACTCAAGAAAATCGACTTTCAGAAGCAGTCGTTCAAGAATCCGAAAACCTCCCCGACGCAAACCTTGGGTCAAGAATCTATACGAAAACCGGGATTACCCGGACAATTACACCGACATTAACTTCCTTCAAGAACTCAGAAAAAACGTCAACATAGAAAAAGTGACCTTATTGGAAGCAATACAAGGTTCATTTCGGATTGTACTACGCGTTTGTATATGTGTGCTATACGCGTTGATATTCGTGTACATGTACAACAATTGGGTGCACACATACACAGTTATTTATATGTCTGTGATAGCGGGTTTGATAGGTTATTTTTTGTATATTAGTTTTGAGGGTAGTGCTATTTTGAGTCATCTTAAAACAGTGTTAGTATATGTTACTATAGGATATTTACTGTCGCCTGTATTACATACGTTAACAGATACGGTTAGCACAGATACGATATATGCATGGACAGTGATTATGTTGACGGTACATTTGATATTTTTTGATTATAATGTACCAGCTGCTATCGTTTCTAAGTCTCTTTCTATAAACGCTGCAATATTCGGGTCTGTGTGTTTAGTTTCCAGACTATCTACGCCATTTGATGCATTTATATTATTAACTATATCAGTATTATTATTTGTATTAAGCCCTCAACTATTCAAAGCATGTTTGAACACAAAATTGTTTAACAGATTATATTTTGTGACTTTATTTTTGACGATTTTTGGGTTGTATACTGTTTCTGGTACGCTGTTAGTTTATTTTATGTTGATAGTACTGATTTTGAGTTTGTATTGCCCGTTTGTTTTTGTAAGTTGGCAGAAGTATAAGGATAATAAATACGGGCCGTGGGATGAGGCTATAGTTAATGATGCTGCTGATTTAGATGAGAGTATTTATGATGTTAAATGAGCTTTCACCCACATACTTCCCATGGGAATATGAGAATGAAATATAACTTATGTCACCCGGGGATAGTGTAGCTTCCCATCAGTGAAAGAATTTTCTAAATCGGTTTAGTAGTTTCCGAGTAAACAATCAATAAAATAGTGCCTCTTTATAATATTAGCTTAGACTATTTGTGGCATCCTTTGGGAACTTATTCCGTGAATAAATAGTAGCCTATGTGTTATTTCAGACTATAAGCAAAGATAATATAATAGTATTACATACAGATCGGCAACTCCCTGCCTCCCACCGAGTAAGCTTCTCCAACCCCCTGCACAAATTGACGTGTCTATTGCCGTAACAGTACTTGAGAGAGTGTCACTGCGTTGCATTACGTATTACTACCTACGTACTTTGTGCTATTGCTTTGGTTTAATTTGGGCTTGACCGAGGGTATATTTAAATAAAAAGTACCTACATACATGAGATTGCGTTCTGTTCCTTATTATTTTGTTTCCATAGCTAGTGACCCTACTATACTCACACACACATTCAAGCTTGATTCAAGCATTCACATTACGTGTATATTAGTGTGTGTGAAAACGAACATATTTGTATGGAGTTTCCGCCCTGTGCTATAATCTACTTCCTACTACTATCAAATTTCGACCATCCGTTCGATCGTATCGATCCGTTCGGCCGTTAGAGCGTGAAAGAGTAACAAACATCCATACTCACAAACTTTCGCCTTATAATATTAACTAGCCAAAAAGACACAGCCCGCTTGATGTTAAGCCATGGCTACATAGCTATGAGACCATTCTCACAGTCAACAAGACTGTAGACAGTGGTCCTCAAGTTCGTGGTCTAATGCCCGCCTTCCACTGCAAGCGAGTCGGACCCATTACGGACTCCGCTATACTCGTAACGACGATTTCATACATGTCCTTCCACCAAAGCGGACATGACATGTATCGAAAATCATCGTTACGAATATAGCGGAATCCGTAATGGGTCCGACTCGCTCGCAGTGGAGGGCGGCATTAAGGATGACTCACGCTAGACAGTGCCGGGTCCGAGCCGAGGCGGGACCGAGTTGTTTCCGAGCGTTGCCGTTGTCCGTTGCTCGGCTGTCACTCGGTTGCCGCTCGGTATAGCGTGAGTGTGTTCATACAAAATATATGTAACATTTAGTTGACCGTGCTACGGCCGACACTCGGCTTGGACCCGGCACGGTCTAGCGTGAGTCATCCTTTATTATTACTGTTGGGAATACTGGGGACATCCTTCCGAGCTTACCAGAGGCTCCTAAGCGTAGGCTGTTGTTAGGGAACGTGTGGTTTTTAGACGGTAAGTGTTCGGCGTAGCATCGATGAAGGATTTTCCTCACGTTAAAAAATAAACAAGCAGTCTTTATTATGTCTTAATACTACTAGTATTATTAATGAGTATAAGACTATTGTAGATTTATTTAAATTGTACAAGTATTTTATTTTAATTGTATTAATAAAAGGTTTCAAAGTTATTTAGATTTTTCATTTTCATCGTCCTCAGTTCCACCTTGTGTATATTTTTTTTTTTAAATAATAATATAATAATTTATTTATTCACATATAAGGTACTAGGTAAAGATACAATGATAATAATAGGTACATTGTAGATTGTGTGTAAATCTTGTACTGGGCAAATATAAAAGTAGATGAGGTCGGGTTTCGCCAGAGAAAAACAAACTGCGACCAGACGAGTCCGAACAGGGCGCCGACTCCCGGATCCACACGACATGAGATGAGTGAGCGGACGGTAATCCACGGGCGGCAACGTCATCCGTCCCACATTTAGGAACAGCAAAACATGAGACAGACGCAGCTCAACCAGCAAGCCCCCCGCCCACGCACCCACGCCGTGCGAACGAGAATCGGCGCCCGGTCCCCGCACTTTTCGCAGCTGCATTGTATTCGTTGCGCGGAGCACGACCTGGCCAAACCCGCTCTCAATGACATACCAACCCCAAACTGAGACATGCTCGTATCTTGGGAGTTGGTAACTCATCGCTATGAATGTCTCCGGATAGTCTTAAGATGCATTAAGTATAAGTGCACAATTATTCAGTATTGAAAAACACAAATAATTAAATTACAGTAAAATGAAAATAAGTTAAATCAAAACAAAATTTAGATTAACAGGCAATAAATAAAATTAAAAGTAAGATTAAAATTACAGGTACCTAGTAATAAATTTGAATAAGAAATAAAATTAGTAAGTTTCATTAAACAAAAATTAAATTAAATCAATAGCAATAAATAAAGTCAAAATATATAGATGAAATTAAAACTTAATTAAGGATCTAAATTTATAGCAGGAAATCATATCAATTAAAATTAAAAACTAAATTAATAAAATAAGATTAAAATCAAATTTAAAAAAAAAACACAAAATTAAAATTCAAAATAAATAAATTCTAAATATGTACTAATAAAATTCTAAAACAATAGCAAATAGATAAAATCGTAATAGTTACTAAATTCTAAATAAAGACTCTCACACAGAAATTAATACCTAAATTATAAAATTAAGTTCAGAATTAATTCAGAATCAATTCAGTATTGAAAAACACAAATAATTAAATTACAGTAAAATGAAATCAAAATCAAAACAAAATTTAGATTAACAGGCAATAAATAAAATTAAAAGTACCTAGTAATAAATTAGAATAAGGAATAAAATTAGTAAGTTTCCTTAAACAAAAATAAAATTAAATAATAGCAATAAATAAGGTCAAATTATATAGATGAAATTAAAACTTAATTAAGGATCTAAATTAATATCAATATTCATAACAGGAAATCATATCAATTAAAAACTAAATTAATAAAATAAGATTAAAATAAAATTAAAAAAAAAAAAAACACAAAATTAAAATTCATAATAAATAAATTCAAAATACTAATAAACTTCTAAAACAATAGCAAATAGATAAAATCGTAATAGTTACTAAATTCTAAATAAAGACTCTCACATAGAAATTAATACCTAAATTATAAAATTAAGTTCAGAATCAATTCAGCAATCTATTTTACTTAGGGATCTCTATTAGGTTTTCTGTTTCGTGGTAATCTAGCAACTTTAACCATTTACTCAAGCTCTCTTTGAAATCATGCCTATTTTTACTGCACAGCGCGAACCTTTTACAGATTTTATTGTAAAGCCTGGTACTCATTGCGTCATATTGTCGCGTTGCAAAGGCGGTTCTGCAGGGTACGGGGGGACATAAAACTGCACCACGTCTCTTTTTTAGTATTTCAGAGTGTGATTTGACCTGTGAATGTCGGCGGACCATGATGCGGAGTATAAATAATTGTCGCACTGTTAACACCTGGCATTCTCTATATAATTGAGTAGTTGAATACAAACGTGGTTTGAAGTGCATTATTTTAAGAAGGGCTCTTTGCGCTCGTTCCAATTTTAGGATTGTGGTCTTATGTGTTCCACCCCAAGCTGGGATACAGTAACTTAGTATTGATTGACATAATGCAACGTAGACTGTGTGCATTATTGACTGGTCGGCAGAAAAACGAAGATTTTTGAAGACATAAAGAAGTCTTCTAACACGCGCTGTAAGAGTTTCCACCTGAGGAGTCCAGTCCAGTCGTTCGTCAATTTGGACACCAAGATACCTTATACAGGCCACGTTTGTTAGATGTGGACATGAGCAAGATGTTTCCGCATTGGCGCAGCTGTGGGCAGTGAGTGACAGGGTTTCAGCTGATGGCTCAGGCGAGTTTGGCAGATAGAATCGGATATATTTTGTTTTTTCCACGTTGATGGTCAGTAAATTATGAGACAACCAAGACATTACTGTCCTTAAACTGCTCTCGGCCTGTGTCTTACAAGTCGTTAAGGTAAATCAGGAATAGTGTGGGGCCAAGAATACTGCCTTGCGGAACTCCGCATTCTATCTTTTCCTCATCACTTACCACTGTATCAATTTTAGTTGCCTGAGTACGGTCAGTCAGGTAATCCCTGAAAATATCCAAAGCCAAACCACGAATTCCAATGTGCTCCAGTTTCGTCATTAGGATGGGAAAAGAGACCGTATCAAATGCCTTGGATATGTCAAGGAAAACACCGTAGCACCTGCAGCTGCTATCTAAATTCTTAGATACCGCTACACTTAGTTTAGTTACAGCATCCTCCGTCGACGCACCCGGTCTAAATCCGTATTGATTTTCTGAGATAAGGTTGTATTTCACGAGGTATTTAGTCAGACAGTTATTGAGAATTTTCTCCAGAATCTTAGACAGTGAACTCAACACCGAGATAGGTCTATAGTTAGTAAGACTTCCTCTGTCTCCAGTCTTATGTATAGGAGTCACTATAGCCTTTTTCAAACTTTTCGGGAAGACACCGGCGGCAATCGAGATATTACATATATGTGCAATGGGCAACGCTAGTACCTCTCGAGATTGTTTAATTACCAAGGCTGGTATATTATCCCAGCCGGTTGCACAGGTACTTCGCATTGAGCCGATAATGTGCAATACTTGTTCTTGACCAACCGGTAGTATCCCAAGTGAGTTGCACGGAGCTATAGTAGCACTGTCCTTCCTTGGTGAGCTATCAGGTGGAACAAGTTTCGAGGCGAGGTCTTTGCCAATGTTAACAAAATACTTGTTGACAGAATTTGCTGATAATTTGGCATCAGCAGACAGGCTTAGAAGCTCTATTGCGGGCTGTGACCGATTCTTTCTGCCTGAAATTGTGTTAATAGCTTCCCACACTGCTTTCGGGTTGTTTTGAGCCTTATCAAACTGTGCTTTTTCGTACTCTAATTTAAGCTTTTTTAATAGGGCATCGGAAAAGTTTCTATACCTCTTATACGTTACAGAAAGTACCGTGTTATCGCCATTTTTACGGAGGTTGGAATGCATCCTGTCGCGATTTCGTATGCAACGAAGCAACCCATCAGTGATCCACGGCTTTATGATGCGACGTCGCCTACTAACATTCCTCTGAGTTGTATGCTTTCTCACCGTGTCTCCAATTATCGAGATAAACTTATCTGTTGCAATATTTGGATCAGTTTCACCTAACACTGAACCGAAATCACTGCCATCAATGTCATGCTTGATAGATGTGTAATCTAAATGTGTTTAGAACAAGGATATAGGCGTCTGTGTTGCTTCAAGCATAAGATCACAGGCAAGTGATCGGTCACTTCGGTGTCTAGTACTATGGCGGTTGCTGCTGTGTTTGTTTTTAGCATAACATGGTCAAGGCAATTTCCAAATCTGGTAGGAAACACGTGCGCTGGTAGCAATCCCAACGAGGCGGTGAGTAGAAGATAATCTTTCTCGTTTCGATCTACATTATTGGCCTGCTTAATATCGACATTGATATCCCCCATCACTGCTATATTCTCGAACGACTGTAAAGAAGAAATTAGCGTCTCAAGGCTGCGGTGAAATTGGGTTAAGTCACGATAAGAGGGTGATCTATAAATTCCTATCAAAGCAGAACTTCCAACTGTACACATCAGACAGTTAGCGTCCAAGAAAGATTTTTCCGACACAGTACACAGCAATCCGTTCCTTGTATACATAACAACTCCGTCGTTTTGTATTATATTGTTAGAAGTGGCGTGTGATGAGTATCCATCAAGGAAAGGCAGCCCGCCCGCGCCTCTTAACCGGCATTCAGAAAGTATCAATACATCAAATTCACACCCAATTCTAGATAGCACGGATATAAATTTGTTTAGATTTTTATTTATACTTCTAATATTTAGGTATATAATTTTGAGATTGCCATTTGGGTCCGCTACAAACCCAGCACTCTGTTCTGGGGTACAAATAAGAGAACTAGCCACTTTGAAACTGTCTATATCATCAACAACTGTATGTATTCCGTTAATCATTTTTAAACAAGTTAAATAGATCATATTCTAAAGCTGTGCAATAACAAAGGCAAACCGGGATATAAACACAGATCAATAATAATTTTCTCACGAGTTGCACGAAGTCAACCACAGCATCGATCTCACCACAACAATGCACAACTGCATCAATTACTGCTACATGACATAATTAGTAAAAGCTAAGTTGAGCCATAAATAAACATAATTCTATACTATTTTTATACACTTGAAATATTATAATATAATATATGTTATATAGACCAGTGCAGATAGCTTTTAAAATATTCTTCCAAGTTCGCAATTGGTCCAGTTCGTAATTAGGGATCCTCCTTAATTACGAGAAACGTTTTATTAAAGTGGATTTTGTAAACGTGAGTATATGGATATGTGAACTTGAACTATGTCGACCGGGGTTCCTATTTCTTCTTTCTTTAACACAAGAAACCCACGAATGGTAAATGGCGGAGGTCTCTGCGAAACCCTTCTAACTATATCTATTGGTTTCGGGGCGAACTGGACCAATTGCGAATTGGACGATTTGCGAATTGGACGTTGTGAGCTTTGGACAATTTGCGAATTGGATGTTGTGAGAATTGTACAATTTGAGCCCGCTGGACATTTTGCAAATTGGACATAATGCGACTAACGTCCTACGCTATGGTCTCCTATTAAAAATTATACACGGCGTCCGACTTAATCGTGAATGTTCCGATCGACTTCTGAACGCCAGGAACAGCGGTGGCGATCAATACATAATTATGTCAGTCGAAGGGACGACGGCGACGTCTCGTTCACAGCAGTAGTCGACAAAATTGATATGAATTCGATTCAAACATTATAATTATAATATTGTAATATTTCGTCTATTTTCTTTATTTGTATAATACCATATTTAACCTTTTTCTTTATTGAAATTCCACATTTTTTCTTGACGCTGACGCTGCAATGGTTCGGAATAACTTGAGACGCGGCGCAAAGCTTTTGAATAACAGCTATGGCGTCCCCACGCCGCCGTCAGCGCACCAAAGCCCTTTTATATAGTAAGCATAGTGTCTCGGCGTACGGCGCGCGGCGTGAAGTTGCACCAAAGATAATATAAAAGTATTACATACAGATCGGCAACTCCCTGTCGCGCCACAGCTGTCAGTAGAGTTGACGTGCGCGTTGACGGACAATTTGCTTACTACCCGTTCGCTCTTACTTTGCCGTTGGCGTAAAGGCGTATACCCGAATTGTTAATTAGACGAAGTAAATTGACAGTAGCTAATGTCACTACGTCATAGAAAATAAGCAACATTGTATGAAGAAGTGACATTAGTTGCTGTCAATTTACTTCGTCTAATTAAAAATTCGACTTTAGTATGGAGCCGAGCGGCAAAGTTAGAGCGAACGAGCAGTACATTTTATTGATCACACGCACACATTCAAGCTGGAGTTTCCGCCCTGTGGTTGCACGCAGCCTCTGGCTTATTGGAGACCATAGCCTTGGAACAAACGCACCGAGCGCGGTTTGCATGTTTGCGGGCGCAGTTTGGTCAAAGTGTGCGTGGTGCGGCTCCCTCGGTGCTTTGTTATCGTTTGTACGAAGTTTACCTACTTACTTTCTTGTAGGTACTCTGGCGCCGCGCTATAACGCGCTATAACTGTCGCTCCGCGCATCGCTGCGATTCAGTTAGAGGCCTGAACAGCGTAATTTTAAGTCTATCTTACACAATAAGTGACAAGTATCAATCTCCACACAGGGAAGATTTCACACTTCAGCTGCTAGCCAAGTTCAAGAACAAGCTTCACAACATCAAAGAAAAGAAGCAAGCAGATGATGAACCAGAGAAGGAAAAAGAAGATGATGAGAATTTGAACTCCGATGATTGGTACGTAGTGTTGGAATATGATTTTATTTTTAAATGGAACTAGCGGATTTCAAACGATTTCACCTGCGTAGCCCCCGTTCCCGTGGGAACAAGGGAATAAATAAATTATAGCCTATGTTACCCGGGGATAGTGTACCTTCCCAACAGTGAAAGAATTTTTCAAATCGGTTCAGTAGTTTCGGAGCCTATTCGATGCAAACAAACAAACGAACATTTTTTTTATTATTTTAGTAAAGTATTCTTTATTGTTGGGAGTCCTGGGACATACTTCCAAGGGCTTATTCGGGGTTCCGAACCATAATAAGCTGTTGGGCGTTACGTGAGGTTTTTTAGTCGGTAGAAGTCCGGCATAGCATCCAGGAGGATTTTCCCTCACGTTAAAAAAGAATAGTATTCTTTATAATATTAGTATAGACATCTATAATCGAAGGGTAAGCTTAGTTTTTTTTTGTGGCGACATCGTAGCGGACGGTGGTGACGCTTTCGCAAGCACTGGGAATTTGAATTTGGGAACTAGGATTTTAGATTTTTACTATAACGTATTTACTTGGCCGTGAAACCAAATGTAACAACATTTATTACTTTTTTACATTTTATTTGCTTTTTTTACACTAAACTAAATATAGACGGCATGTCGAAGATGCCTAATTAGTCTTATTTTATTTTTACATTTTTATCTATTAAACACACAACACATATTTCGCCCCATTTGGCTAAAACAGTTCGACAACTGCTGTTTTCTTTGTTTGTTTTGTTTCACGGACAAATAAATACAGTATACTAATGGTCACGTCTCTATCCTTGAAGGGGTAGGCAGAGGCATAGTATATACGCCCACATTTCACCCTATAGTTTTATGTCCCACGTAATAGGTGATAAACCCATTGCCGTGTTGAAATGGACAGGCAAGGGTCGAAGAAGAAGAAGTCGAAGGGGGAAACAAGTACGCGGGCAAGTCGTTTAGAGTTATCTCCCGCTCCCTTCCCGGCACATCTTTCACGAGCATGACCAGCTCTCAGAAAGACGCAGCGACATCCCACTTACTCCCGCTGGAGATCATGGCTCGCACCATGGTATCCAGCCAGAGAATGTCCACGTTCAGAGTTGCCAAGAGGAACTGTCGCATTCGCTCCCACGCTGATCATAGTGCGAAGCCGTACGAACAGGGTGACTTACTCGATGATTCACGCTCAGCCAAAACCTTTAGACCTTGTTTTTCTTTAGCATAAATTACCTACCCTTGTGTTATAAGTAAGCACCCATTAAGAAAGATTTGTTTATATATTACACCTTTAAAGGGATAAAATAAGGGGATAATCTTTATAATTCTAAAAGACTGCCTCTGTGGCGTAGTCGGTAGTGATACCGCCTGCCGCGCTGGAGGTCCTGGGTTCGATTCCTGAGTCGGTCCAAATATTTGTGTGATCCACAAATGTTTGTTTCGGAGTTTGGGTGTTTTCTATCTAAATATATGTAACTCAAAGGTGACTGACTGACTGACATAGTGATCTATCAACGCACAGCCCAAACCACTGGACGGATCGGGCTGAAATTTGGCATTCAGGTAGATGTTATGACGTAGGCATCCGCTAAGAAAGGATTTTGATAAATTTTACCCCCAAGGGGATAAAATACGGGAAGCGGGAACGGGAACAAATTCTACGCGGGCGAAGCTGCCGGCATTAGCTAGTGTATTATATGTATGTATTTAGAAATATATTAGTATGTCTATTAGTCGTCTAGATCCCATAGCACAAGCTTATAGCTTAGTTTGGGCTAGATAATGTTATGTGAGATTGTCCACGAGTATTTATTTATTATTATTTATTTATAATTTCCATTATGTACACGTTGGTATTTCAACTTTAAAGGGATAATAAGGGGTGTTTATTGAATCTATTATGTGCAGGTTGGGACACACTCTTCGTTTCGAAGACAAGGGCGCAGTGCTAGCCAAAGACGCCAGCAGTAAGGGCGACGACTGGTTCGATATTTATGATCCACGGAACCCGCTCAACAAGAGGAAGAGGGAGAAAACTGATCAAAAGCAAAAAGATAAAAAGAAATAAAGAATTATTTATTGAATGCATTTTTCATTTAGGCTGGATTCGACCAAAATCGGAGTAAGACTATACTCTGTAAAATATAGCTTGATCTCTGTGCCAGTTCTACAAACGCAAACAAGAATAGACTTTATGTCAACGGCATAAAGCTTTTGTGATTGAAATGCAGAGAGTGAGACCAAAGAGGTGCAACTGTAAATAACAACTTTATGACTTTGAAATAAAAGTCCATTTTGTTTATGTTAAAATAACTGTCACAGAGATCAAGCTATATTTTACAGAGTATAAAGAATAACTTGTATTTTTACTAAAAGTAAAGTGAAAGTGAAGCTACCACCAACAACTAACAAGCAAAACGTAACTATGCATGCTATGGTAACCATACTGAAGGAGTCTAAGGTATAGTTACCATAGTTACGTTGCGCTTGTTAGTTGTTGGTAAAATTGAAAATAACTTTACTTTTAGTATTTGTACAATTATAGTCTTACTCCGATTTTAGTCGAATTCGTTTAGTGTTTCAAAGAGAGTATCTGTCGGTCTGTATGTGGCATCGTAATAGTTTACGATGCCGATTGGTTAATACGCTCGCCAGGTAGTCCTGGCGAGCGTATTAACCAATTTGCATCTAAGTGATTTTGTTGGTTTCAATACTTTTTCATATTTTAATAAATTCTTTAATAGATGAGGATGAAGCTGATCAATTGAAATTTATTGGTTTGAGAGGAACCAAATTATACCTTGAGAGTAGCGAAAAATTCTAAATCTATGGCTTGAACTGCGAAAGTTTCGTTTAAGACGATTCCTAAGTGGTTTCCTTATCCGGAGTTTTCTCAACTGAACTGGTATGTATGTATGTGTAATAATAATCCCACCAAAAACATCCCTGTTGAAAAGGAGGCCAAGTTCCTATGGGCTAATTGTTCGCCTTAAAAAGGGTTGAAATCCAATCCAATGCCAAGTTTAGATGCACTTTAAAATCGATCATAATCATCTTCATCAACAGCCTAATCCACTGGTAAACATTTGCCATTCCCAAGACTTGCCACCACACTCAGACCTCCGCCTTCCGAATCCAGCCACTACTCACCACCTAATTCACGTCAACGGTCCATCTAGCCGAAATTCACTTTGCCATACACCCAATTTAAAATATGGTGTAGTTGTGAAAATACGTAGGTACCTACTTGGTTAAAAATAGCTAAAATAATGATACTTCTAAATTTGAACTTGGCAGGTTTTCGTGCATAACGTAACACTTGATAATTTGTATAATTAAATTTATTATATAGATATACTAGCTGATGCCCGCAGCTTCGCCCGCGATGGCGCTGTATGTGAAAATGATTTTCCCGCTTTTCCGTTGAAATTTTTCCTGAATTTTCTTTGCTATAAACCTCACGGAGCCCGAGACCTTTCCAACGAATGCAAAACCGTGGAAATCGGTTCGTGCGTTCTGGAGTTATAGCGTCAGGAAGGAAAACCCGACTTATTTTTATATAATAGACTAGCTGACCCGCGCAACTTCGTTTGCGTGATAAATGAAGAACCCCTCGACCGATTTTGTGCAAACTTCACATAAACCATATACTAAATAGTCCGAATAAAGCCTAAACATTTGGTTTGAATAGGTGAGCCCGTTCTTAAGTTATAAAATTACAACGAAAAGTGGCATTGATTTTTATATATATAGATAATTAAATTAACCTGCCAAGTTCAGTTTAGTTCAGAACACAGGAATAAATCTATTGATATATCTATACCTACTAATATTATAAAAAGGAAAGATTTGTTTTTTGTTTTTTTGCTTGTTTGTTTGTAACGAATAGGCTCCGGAACTACAGCACCGATTTAAAAAATTCTTTCACTATTGGGAAGTTACTCTCTTTGCGGTGAACATAATATGCTATATATTTTATTCCCGTATTCCCACGGGAACGGGAACTACGCGGGTGAAACCGCGTGACGTCCGCTAGTATCAAGATAAAAATCAATTGATATATATCGTGATATATATCATGATATATATCCGCTGATATATATCGGCGAACCCTGGTGTCTCGGTATTATAGATAAATAAAAATTATTATTTCAAGAGCCTATTATTATTTCATTTACTAACAGTCATAAGTTTGTAAGTTTAAATTGTTACGAAAAAGGATATGGAGAGATCCGTAATGAAGTATTATTATAAACTATAGACTCAAGCTGGGAACTGTTGTCACCGGGTCGGTTGTAACGTTTCATCCGTCGCCTATATAAGTGTTACAACCGTACCCAATTGACCATTTTGAATTTTATTCGTCATAACCAAACTACGCGAGGTACTTAGATAGATAATATTTATTTGTTCCTATTTCATCTGCGATAATCAACATCAATAAGTACTTTAAAAGCTATGAATAATTTACAAAGAAAAGTACTTAGGTACCTAATCGAAAATACTTAGGTATGGTTTCCAAAACACCATGATCCCGATCACTCGTGTATGCACACACACTCTGACGAACACTTCCGATGATTAGTCGCGACACTTCGCTCCATATACCCCTCCCGCTGACCCCAGCAGTTACCGATCTAAAGGCGTTGTTACAACCGTACCCTGTTACAACCGACCCCGGTCTACCCTATCTCGCAGAGTCATCGCAAAGGTGAGAACAGTATTCGACGCAGGGGCGAATCTGCGTCTTGTACAGTAAACATCTCTGATATGGCGTGAAGTACTGTCTCACCTTATTTAGGACTCCTAGATTCCGCGAGCCCAGCCCAATACAACTCTCTACCTATGTAGTTTTTGAGATTGAGCTCACGTCGGACTACTCACGAAGTCACGATAGACTAATAATATTTGTGGTTTAAAAATTCTATAGAAGGCGCTGATCATAATTTTGAGAGGAACCAAACTATAGCCTGAACTGCAACTATTTCGGTTATGTCGATTCCTAAGTAATTTAAAAACCGTCATAACCGGAGTTTTCGCTACTGATATGTATGTATGTGTGTGTAATAGGTAAGTGCCTACTAATATCTTCCAAAATGTAAAAACCGGCCAAGTGCGAATCGGTCTCGCACACGGAGGGTTCCGTTTCCGTACCAAAAAAAAGAACAAAAATCACGTTTGTTGTATGAGATTGAGAGCCCTTCTTAGTTTTTTTTCTTCTGATTTTAGTATTTTTTAACCGACTTCAAAAAAAGGAGGAGGTTCTCAATTCGTCTGTATGTATTTTTTTTATGTATGTCAAGCTTAGATCATCTAACCACAGGATGCGCCTTACTTAAGCATTGTTTTCTGCCATTGCACATGACCATTTGGTCTTTTGGCTTTAAGAAAAGCCTGTACGTCAGTAGGTACATCATTTTATATGATTAAACTAGTACATTACATTGTAGTTGACTGTACAATAACAATTAACACACAACAGCCATTACGCGTTTGTCGATAAAAACATTTTTAAATGCAATGAAATTTTATATGTCTTTGTGTTTCCCCCTTCATTTGTATGAAAACTGGCAGAATATTTTTGTATGCGGTGGTTCGCAAAGGCTAGTCCCGTGTTATATGGTCTAAGATGTCAAGCGATATTTCCGTCAATTATAGACGGATTTCAAATTTGTTTTTTTTTTAAATAGGGGTTACTTCTGAGGTGGTCCCATTTTCACCAGGTCAGGATCTGATGGAGGGATCCAGGAGAAATCGAGGGCAACCACGGAAAATTGAATTGTAGGGACAACTAATGCGCATGTTAACTTTTTAATTAAGTGCTTTAATGTTCTACACTTTAATGAAGGTCTGGCGTCGATCTGGTGATAGAGTCGAAAGACAGTCGAGGGCATTCCTTAACAATTTACAGCAGTTATCTTGTGTTTTGGCTTGATTGATTTGTATTGATGAGAACTTTACACCTAGATTGATAGATCAGACTTAAAAAAAAAAGAAAGTTCTCAATGTTTTATGTATGTTCACCGATATTTCCGTCAATTATAGACGGATTTAATTTTTTTTGTTGAATAGGGTTTACTTCTGAGGTGCTCCCATTTTAACCAGGTTATGATTTGATTATGGGATCCTGGATAAATCGAGGGCAACCACCGATAATTATAGGGACAACTAGTGCGTTTGTTAACTTTTTAATTCAGTGCTTCAATGTACTACAGTTAGTCAAGGTCTGGAATCGATCCGATGATGGAACCAAAAGACAGTTGAGGGAATTCCTTGACGATTTACAGAGCAGCTACCTTGTGTTGGGGCTAGATTGATTTATATTAATGAGAACTTTCACCTAGATAGATATATTTTTTGGTTCACCCGTCACTAAAAATATTGAAAAAAAATTTTCAATAAAAAATACAACCGACTTCGAACAAATCCTGAAAAATAAAATTTACTTAACACAAAGTAATATTATTTTGATTTATCAGATTTTATTCAATATAATATTGAAGTTGGTGCCATGAATAATACCTACATAAACCTATGAATTTACTTGGCGCCCACTTCAATATGATATTGAATAAAAAATCTGATAAATAAAAATACATGTTACCTACTCTGTGCTAAGTAAATTTTATTTTTCAGGATTTGTTCGAAGTCGGTTGTATTTTTTATTGAAAAATTTTTTTTAGTTATAGCGACAACAGAAATACATTATCTGTGAAAATTTCAGCTCTCTAGCTATCACGGTTCCTGAGATACAGCCTCGTAAAGTCGTGACAGACAGACAGACAGGCAGACAGCGAAGTCTGGAACCTAATAGGGTCCCGATTTTACTCTTCGGGTACGGCACCCTTATCATATCGGTAGGTACTTTTTTGAAAATCCTCATAGATGCTATGCCAAAACCTATGGTTGGGAGTTGGGAGTAAGCCCTCGGAAGGATGTCCCAGGCAGGACACAACAGACCCACGGCCGCCACTGCGGCCTCGCCTAGGTGGTTCGGGTGCTAGGGGAAGCTGTTCACCATTCGTACAATTTTTAGTTTTGAATTTTTTTCTCCATGACTATTTGTCAAAATTACCTCGTTTATATCCCTAAACATAGAAAATTTATTGTAGTTAGTGACAAAATTTTCTGAAACTATTATGTCAAAAGGTTAAAGGACTATAGCAATTTTTCGACGATAAGATATTTGTACGCGCCCCATGGGTGGGGTACTTCCGTACAGTAGGTGGGGTACTTTCATACGCGTGGGGTTGATTCATACATGGTAATTAAAAAGCCTAATAATCTCCCAAAAATGTATTAAATTGATAAGAAAAGTTTATCACAGAACTATCTTATTCATATTAAACTTTACTCGTAATCAATATTTGTTCTTGGGAAAAATAACACAAAAAATCGGTTTAAACTGTAAGTTAGTAATTAGACATTTTGGTGGTCACTTTCGACCTTAATGCTAATTAAATTATTTTAATTATTTGAAAAGATTATAAATTCTACTCGTTCTAAATGTGCCGAGCGTTTAGGGAGGACCTGGGGACATAGTCTAATAAACAAAGTGTGTACGCTTTCTATATCATGAAAAAGGAATTATCATGATGATTCCGGTTTTTTCTGAAGATAAAACACTTTCGGTCCTGTTCGCAAATTTCGTAACTGAGTATACTTTCTCGACAAATTAATAACAGCGGCCTGTTTCGAATTTTATCAAAACATGACTATTATCTTTAATTTCCTGATATCACATTTAAATTAGTTGTGCACTGACCAGTATTTTATTTTTATTTTCTTTTATTATTGGTTAGTAATTAAGTTCCTGCAAGCTACTTCATTACTTCTTCTTTCTTTACTAAACCTACTATTCATATTTTTTATATATTTTATCAATTAGAAGATTAGATTTTTGTTTCATAATGCATTTTTCTGCTGACTCTCTGCATATACGTAATTCATTTGATTTTCCTTCTCTGTGTAGTTTTTCTATTTTCAAGGTATATGGAATCTATATAAATTTAAATCATTTATTCGTTCTTCATCCATCTTTTAGCCGTAGCTGAAAATTGGATGAAGAACGAATAAATGTTACGAACGAATAAAAGATTAGACGTGCCTAATCTTTTCTTATTATCTGTATCATGAACCTGCGATTTGATATCAATTATAACATTTACTTAATAAAAGGTATATTGCCGATCGTTATACATAAAAATGCTGAATTATTGTACCGTATCATAATTGAAAAAAATACAGAAGGTACCTATTAAATTTATTGAAAAATAAAATATATGTGAGTATTTGTGGTAATTATGATCTAAAGGGGAGCATTCGAACGCGTACGAATGCTACCCTGTAAAAATGTCCGAATGTGCCCCAGGCCTTGACCAAATTTAAATTACATTTGTATACAAAATCAACGTTAGTATAAGAAATATAACGACGAAAACTCAAAATTAAACAATGTAAACATTAATTAATCCTGACTATTTTTAAAAAAACATAATAAAACTTGCCAGTATGATTTAAACTTCAGTAAAAAATTTTGGTTACCTATTGCGAAAACACGTTATGTCTTATTACCTCACACAGAGTGGCGCGATTGGCACGATACTTCGCTAGCAACATGGCAGTCGATATGTCTATCTACACAGGCAAAGGCGTGTTTGTGTGTCGGTTAGTATTTTTGTTAGACTCAATGTATGAATGTGCCCTGCGTACGAATGGTGAACAGTTTCCCCTATCCCGCGTCTTTGGGGGGTTTCGGGTGTGATCCCGCTTCTAAGGGAGGGGGGGGGGGCGTGAATGCCTCACGTCACGCTGCCGTCACGGGCCTGCTCCTGTAAAGACTGTATGCAGCCCTCTCACCATCCTCAGGCCCCTAGTCAAGGAGGCTGATAGTCTTCGTCGGCGTCAAAGTCGCCGACTGCGGAACTCGGTTGGGAGAGTTCTCTCCCGTTTCATCGGTAGGTACTTAGTGGGTAACGGCAACAGTGTCGAGTCAGGCAGGTGTCGGTGACATGATCATGTCGCGAATTCCATTGCTTTTCCGTACATAAAAACGCCCAACGCGCATATAGCCCGTTCACTCTAAGTTTACCGCTGGCGTAGAGGCGTAGTATGGGAAGCGACCGGCAAACTTGGAGCGGATGGGTAATATACCTACCATCACAAAAAACTAGAGGCGTAGTATGGGAAGCGACCGGCAAACTTAGAACACCATCACCAAAAACCATTTTGCAAGTCGGTTCATGACCCTATGGCCCACGAATCTGCACTAGAGTTTAATAAACTTCAGATTGGCACCTCGATAACAAGGCAATGATATATCTTTAAACAAGACTATAAAAATTAACGATGCATATCACAACGGGAAGTGATTTCCTACAATTTGTTTGGGGGTTTCAAGAAATAGTCATACACGAATAATTTATTTCTAGGTATAAAAATATTGGGTGCAAGTTTGTAGGTACCAATAAGGCGAAACGCAGACGACGCCGGAGCGGCGCGGAGTGGTTCTTCGTCTGAGGCTGTCCGATTTGAAGTCCATTTCATATGGTTTTCCGAAATACCTACCACTCACCAAATAGGATGGTTGTCCGATAACAGTCTACTCCGATGGAACGTTTCGCCGAAAATATTATTCATCGACGGTTGGTAGTCCGAATGAATCCTTCGCCGATGGAACACCTGTTCCATCGGCGAAGGCGAAGTCGAATGCCAAGGCCATACGGACTTGGTCCGATTGGATAGAAAATAAAGCAATTTGTATGAACCAACGCACACCAGTGACCGTAGCTATCCGTTTTTATTAGTTAGGAGTAGACCTGACCAGTTTGAATGTAAATACTGCAGATGTGCAGACGAACAGTCGCAAACAAAGCCGCGTCGGCGCCCACATTAAACAATTAGTAGGTACTTACTTTTGAAACGTTTGAGGTCAGCCTTAGGTATAAAATTACGCTACATGATAATAAAACATAGAAAATACCCAAACTCGGAATCAAACACTTATTATTGCAGATCAAACAAACTTAATCCGAGTCGTGCCTAACACGGTCCGAGAAAGTCAAAAGCATAAGCACAAATTAGAGATAGTACAGATGGAAACCTAGATACTAAATTTAAATTCGCTGAGGCTACCCACACAGACAACAACGCCCACTGAGTTCACAGACACGAAGTCAGGCGGTTTCAGCCGAATTTTCGATACTGATTTGTGCGCGAGTGTGTGTTGCAGAGGGCAGGTGTGAAAAAAAAGTACCTACATACATGAGCTTTCCAATCTGTACTATCTCTAATTTGTGGCATAAGGTTGCATAATTTATGTCTCTAAGAAAAGCCGGCCAAGTGAGAGTCGCGCGCAGAAAGCCCCTCTTAAAGGGTCCGTTCACACAGACCGGCTCGGAGAGGAGAGCAGATTCTTATCACGTTGAAAACAGAGTTTTATAATTTGAAGTAAGGTTTATTTTTGCATGTGCACTGCTTTTGTCATTGAGAATGCTTGAACGCGCTTGGTGTGAAATAATAAGAGGAGCTGACCGGTTCCGATCGCGTACTTTTCTCGTTCGCGCAGCCGTTCGGCTCCGATTTCATGCTCTTTCCCGCACGCGCAGCCGATCGGCTCCAATTGCATGCTCTTTCTAGCTCGCGCAGCCGATCGGCTCCGATTGCGTGCTCTTTCCCGCTCGCGCAGACGATCGGCTCCGATTGCGTGCGCGCCGCCCCACGCCGACCGCCATTTTGATAGCACAATTTAAACAGAACAGTTGTGTGCACTTATACGAAAACATGACTGATGAAAAATTAATATATTTCTTCATCGGAGCTATCTAAAACCATGTTCCGAAAAGCACCCGTTAACACCGAAAACAAAACTTGGAATACTGGTACTGCCTTTGTAGTGAATCGATACACTCGATGCATCCGACCGGCTGCGAGCGCATCCGACCGGCTGCGAGCGCATCCGACCGGCTCCGAGCGCATCCGCTTTCAGCCGGTCTGTGTGAAATAGTTGGCGGCTCCTCTCCGACCAACTCCGAGTGAATCCGATCCGGTCTGTGTGAAAAGAAAAGTGCGCGCCGATGCTCTCCGAGCCGGTCTGTGAGAAGGGACCCTAAATATCTAATATTATTTTTCTGATTTTAGTATCGGTTGTTATCGTGGCAACAGAAATACATCATCCGCGAAAATTAGGTACATCTCTCAAGCTATCACGGTTCCTGAGATGCAGCCTCATGATGGACAGACAGACGGATAGACAGCGAAGTTTCATGAACAGCACCAGCAGGGTCCCGGTTTACAATTTGGGTACCGAACTCTGAAAAACGGTCATCATATCAAAGTAGTAACTAAGCTGTAAGTATGTATAACAATCCCGTTAGCTGCATAAAAAATATTGTATTAATCTACCATTTATTTCCACAAAAGCCTTAAATCCGTTCGGTCATTCACTCCAACATTACACTTATAATTTAATTGTAAGACTTGCTAGTGTCGGATTATATCTGGCGCTCGTCAAACGGTCAGAGTTTACGAGTTTAGGGATGTGCAATGAGTTGTCGATAAACTTGGTTGTTATTTATTTTCGTAACTTTAAATTGTGTAAATCTACTCCGGAAGGCTTTGAGCACAAATTAGACATAGTACAGATGGATAACTCATGTACTGCTCGTTCGCTCTAAGTTTGCCGCTCGGCTCCATACTAAAGTCCAATTTTTAATTAGACGAAGTAAATTGACAGCAACTAATGTCACTTCTTCATACAATGCTGCTTATTTTCTATGACGAAGTGACATTAGGTACTGTCAATTTAGTTAGTCTAATTAAAAATTCGGGTATACGCCTCTACGCCAGCGGCAAACTTAGAGCGAACGGGTAGTATGTACTTTTTTTTCACACCTATCCTCTGCTACACACACTCGCGCACAAATCAGTATCAAAAAATTCGGTTGAGACCGCCTGACCACTTACCTTGAACTCTTGTTGGTAGGTAGGCGCTGCTCCCAGCTTTGCGTTCGGGGTCTTGATTCACGACCGCGAAATATGCACACAGGAGTTATAACCGTAACTCTCGAGACTGTGGCTGATGATAAGCGATATAGCGCGATATGATGGGTAATCACAGCGGCCGATAGCGGAGCGGAGCGTTAAGAGACGGGTGCGTGCGTATCTTCCAATAGCTATGGCGGAATGTGAATGTAGGAAGCGGGCGGGATAGTGTTGCCATAGACAATACATAAAAGTAAGCTGCGTTTAGTGCGTGAGTGTTGACATATAATAATTATAATAAATACCATTAAATACATAAACTAAAAAATATGTATGCGTCGGTACTGGCGCATCCAACTTCGGGGGGCTTAGAGGATTCTTCCTCTACATTGAGTAAACAAAATTTAAAAATATAAAAGGAATGAAAACTTATGAACTAAAAATAATTCAAAAGCGTAGGAGTTATTGCGTGGGTAACGGGCAAAGCCGAGTTACAGGACGAATGTATTCACCAGAAGAAGTCTTAATTCTGACGACTCTAATTACACCATCCTTCCCGGGAAACACATCTGATACAACCGCGAGTGGCCACGATAAAGGATGCGTATTGTCATCCTTAACAACAACTACTGTTCCTATCGTCACAGGTTTGGACGGCATATTCCACTTATGTCTAAGTTGGAGAGAGGTAAGATATTCTTTGCTCCAACGTGCCCAGTAACTTTGAACAATTCTATTTAATAATTGATAGCGGGTGAGTCTGTTATCTGGTAATAGGGGTTCAATGTGTTCAGCGGGTAAATATTTAAGCGGAGTAACATTAAGAAAATGATTAGGCGTTAGGGGGGTTGGATCCGATGGATCCGAAGAAAGTATGCAAATCGGACGGCTATTCAAAATGCCTTCAATTTGCACCAATATTGTACTGAATTCTTCATAGGTGAGTATTTGACTCCCGATAGCTTTAAATAAATGAGACTTAACACATTTGACATTAATTTCAGGCAACGAATTAAAATTGGGCCCGAAAGGTGGGCTGTGCTGAAACTGAATCTTATGTTGAGTTAGATATTTATTCAGATCATTTTTATAATTAGTGGACTGTATAAGCGTGTAAATTTCGTTCAATTTTCGTTTCGCACCTATGAAATTAGTGCCTCCATCGCTGTACAACACTGAAACAGGACCCCTGCGTGAGATAAAGCGTTTAAAGGCAGCGAGAAATAAATCTGTACTAAGATCACTTACTAACTCTAAATGGAGCGCCTTTGTTGTGAGACAGACGAACAAGCAAATATACGCTTTATGACTTTTTACTCCACGACGCCTTATGTGAGTTACGTAAAAGGGTCCCATCAACTGCGGTATGCACAAACGACTTTACTTGTGAAACTCTAATGGATGGAAGATCACCCATAGGTGGAGTTGTAGAACGAGGCCTAGCTTTAAAACATAAATTACATTTATGTACTCGTTGGCGAATCAAATTTCGTGCAGAAAGAATCCAATACTTTTGGCGAGTCAATGCTAACACTAGTCCAGGACCGGTGTGTAAATTGTCGGTGTGATAGTGGTCTACTAAGAGCGACACTATACGTCCTTTAGGTGATAGCAGTATTGGATATTTTGTATTGTAATTTAGTTGAGAATGAGTAAGTCGACCACCTACTCTAATTAACCCTTGTTCGTCAAGAAAAGGGTTGAGTTTTAAAATAGCCTGATTTGGACAAATTTTAGTAGCCTTAAGTGCTTGTAATTCTACCTGAAAATACTTAGACTGATCGAAGCGGACCGCATAATATTCTGCGTATTCTAAATCGTATACAGAAAGTATACCGCGGGATTTGAGAATCCTTGTGAAACGTAATACATAAACCAGTGAACGAATAAATTTTACCCAACTCGAGCAACGCTCGGCAAGTTCGTCTATCATGTGAACGTGATCGGAGACAGGTATGGTATGTGCATGGAGAGAAGCTATTTTAATTTCCGGTAATTCTGTCTTCTCGTTATGATTGATTTTATATTCCTTCACAGGCCATGCATTTATAGGTGCGGACAGCCATTTCGGCCCGTGAAACCAAAGATAGTTATTTATTAACCCTTTAGGTGTCACAGGGCGCGAGACTATATCGGCGGGATTTTCAACCCCACGAACGTGATACCAATGGGAAGCAGGCAGATATTCATTTACCTGAGCGATGCGATTAGCTACAAAAGTTTGAAACTTATGAGCGGGAGAGTGAATCCAGGTAAGGGTTACCGTAGAATCAGAGAATGCGAATATATTGTTTATTTGACACCGCTTATTAAAAACAGTGCGCACAGAATTAATTAATTTTGCGAGTAAGACCGCCGCGCAGAGTTCTAAACGCGCTAGCGTTTTATTAGAATCTGACACTTTGGATTTAGCGGTCAGTAGATTCACATTAAGAGCGTTTCCGTTCTCAGCCGTTTCTATTCGTACATAGATAACAGCACCATAACATTGCTGGCTGGCATCCGAGAAGCCTATTAGAGTAATTCGACGAGCGGATGTTAAACCTATATGTCTCGGTATTTTTATTTCAGATAAACGCGACAACTCCCTATGAAAGTGTTTCCATTTAGACAGAATGCAACCCGGGACCGTCTCGTCCCAGTCCAGTTGTAATTTCCAACATTCTTGTATAAGCAACTTCATGTATGCGACCACTGGACTGATGATTCCAAGCGGATCGAACAAGCGCGCGGTTACGGAAAGGATCGAGCGTTTAGTGCATGTTAAAGGCATGTCGATCACTATTTTAAAGTTAAAGGTGTCATCGTTAGGTTGCCATTGCATACCCACGATCTTAGTGTCAACATGAGGATCCTCATCAAACTTGACAGCGAGACAGCTCTTGTGAATTGACGGGATACGTGACAATAGGGTATTGTCATTAGAGATCCACTTAGTTAAGTTAAAACCTCCAGATTTAAACATAGCGACCATTTCCCTATAGGTGTCTTCAGCTAAATCTACATTCTCTATGGAACTAACGTAGTCGTCAACATACATGTGATTGTCAGCTTCGTACGCCGCCAGAGGATATAAAGCGCGACAGTCTGACGCGAGCTGGTTTACGACTCGCATTGCCAGGAAGGGTGAGCTGGAGACGCCAAAACAAACGCGGTTGAAATGATAGCTTTCAATAGGAGAATTGGAATCGAACCTAAATAATATTCTTTGATATGCATGATGATCTTGAGTAAGTTTCACTTGAAAATACATTTTTTCTATGTCCGCGGTTACAGCAACCGGGTACATACGCAAATTGAGAAGCAAATGAAAGATATTGTTCTGTAATATTGGTCCCGTATAAAGCAAATCGTTAAGCGATTTACCTGACGTGGTTTTACACCCAGCGTCTAAGACCACACGCGTTTTAGAGGTTTCTTTGTCAGGGCGATAAACGGCCCGATGCGGCATATAATAAACTTGAGAGTCCAGAAAGCTATTTGACACTTTAGTGAGATAACCTTGATCAATATATGTTTGAATAATGGCATTATAATCGTTGCGTAAGTTAGAAGCGTCTAACTTTTTTTCTAAATTTACAAACCTGCGTTTGGCGATTGTGTACGAGTGCCCTAGCTCACTGGGAGGGTATTTAAAGGGAAGACTAACCGTATATCTACCGGTATCGTCGCGTGAGTACGTAGACGAGAACAGCTTTTCACATGCTGCGTCGTCCGTGCTAATGTGCTTCTTATCTGGCACCTGTTCTATCTCCCAAAAGCGTTGCGTTAATTGTTCGAGAGACACATCTTGAGTGTGACATAAGAAGGCCTTGTCGGACACGGAGGAATGAGACATGCGATCGCGGGGATGCTTGTTTGCCACTAGCGAATAAGGTAAAGCATGCGCCTTTCCCATTGCGACGTATCCGAGCGTGGTTTCTATCGCGATTACTGATGAGGTTGGGGATGTAATTTTTTGTGACCCTAAAATCATGGGGAAGAGTTCATTACCTAACAAACAATCTATACCACCCGGAGTATGGTATCGTTCGTCAGCCATAGGTAAATTTTGTAAATGGGTTAATTCCGCTGTATCAATTTCTACGTTAGGCAAAAAATCTGTAATAGTGTCTATAACCCGTGCACTAACCGAATAGGAACAGCGGGCATCAAATCGCGAATATATTTTGAAATGCGTAATTCCATAAGATTGGCTTTCAAGTTGACCTATGCCTTTAATGACAGAAGGAGCGTTAAGTATTGTTAAGTGCAAACGCTCACAACAAGACTTCGTAATAAAGTTACTCATAGACCCTGAGTCCAAAAACAAACGTATACGATCCGATTTATAATTTGCATATACACAAGCAGTCGGCAACAAAACCGTGGTCGCGCTGCTTGAATTACGCGGCGGAGGGATCACAGCCGATAACGACGCGATATTGCCACTATGTGACCGCGCCTCCCGCGAGTGCGAGCGGGACGGATCATCTGCCGATGACGCATGAGTCGACATGGAATGCTCGGACGGCGCAGTAGACGCGTTTGCCTGCCTCGATGCGTTGCCGGTAGCATGATTTCTTGTTGAATTTGATGCGTTCAAATTATTTTTATAACACAGTAAACTATGATGAGACCGATTGCAAATCGAACACCTATTAACAGATCTGCAAGCACTCACGTGATGAAAACCTAAACAATTAACACAAAAGGAATGTTTACGAACTATTTCATTTCGCGTTTCAACAGTCTCTTGGATAAAATGTTGACATTTGAACAAAGGGTGAGCGGAATTATTGTTACATACGATACAATTTTTTATGTTAGAAGTATCGACTGATTTCAAATTAGTAGGGCGGGTTTGCGTAAAAAATGATTTAGGTTTATTTAAATGAGAGGCGGTTGAACTCCGCTGAGCGCGATAATCACCTTTTTGGGAATGTGATGGTGAGCGTTTGGAGTTTGCTTTGTTCTGTCAAAAATGTTTTGACGTCACTATATGTAGGTACACTCAAATGTCTATGAGATTGTTCAAACAATTCAATCATAGGTTTATCAAACTTGCTTAATGCTAAATGAGTTATTATGAAATCTGATAAATTTGTGATAGGTAGCCGCTGCAGAGCTGCTTCAGCTGAACAAAAGTTCTCCAAAATCTGATCAGCCGATTGCCCTGGCTTCTGGTGTAACATTTGTTCTAAATAGCACGACGCCTGAACCCTGGTATCGTGGTATTTAGCCAGAAGGGCTTGCCAAATAACATCGTAATTTTGTGCGGTAGCAGCTATGCCTGAACAAACAGTAAGTGCCTTACCCGAAAGGCAACCTATCAAATATTGAACCTTTTCGGCGTTGGTGAGACGAGTATTCGTATGTATCACACTACAGAAATTTTCATAAAATATAGGCCACCTACCATAAGTACCATCGAAACCTGTGAGTTTAAGTGGGGGTAATTTGATATTAAAATTATCACTTTTCTTTTTATCGTCGAGTTCTTGTCTCAGAGTAGTTTCCGTTTGCTTTATGAAACAGTATAATTCATCAAATGTATTAAAAACACTATAACTCGGCTGTACCTGCGGATTATCTTTTAATTGTTCAATTAACAATTTATCGATAGTTTCGATGTAATCCGATCGGGTTTTATCGATAGATTGAACCCGAGCGAGAAACATCATGCGTACTGTTTCATCGGTAACCTTGAGACTTAAGTTGTACACTTCTTGAACCATGTGAAACAAACTTTGTTTTTTGTATTCTAAAAAAATTATCATGACCTGACTTTCGTCTGAACTTTTACTATGGGATTTGTCTTTAGAAGCCATGATAATATAATTGATACGAGATACGAGTATGTATATAAGTGGGTAGGTAATAGAAATATTCAGCGAAAAAGTATAAAATTCGAACAACGATCAGCTGTTTGCTTAAATCAGCTGTTTGCGGTAAAGTATTCAGAGAACAAACCCAATATGGAGTCTGCCTAACAATCAGCTGTTAATCGTTTGAATACCGTTATGTATCGGCTGCGTTGCCCAGTACCGTCACAATAAAATAAATATATGTGGGTATAAAATTAACGTATAAATATGAGTTTTATCTACGATTACAATTCGAAAGATAATATGAAATTGTAATGAAATTGGGGAAAACTACGTTAAATTTATGACGGTTGAGAAAATTGTTAATTTTGGATTGTCCGTTTTACTTTATGCCAAAACTCCTAATTACCAAAAAATATCAAAATGATTGCCTAGAATCGGACAACCGGACTAACATGGCCAGGATGGTCCAAGTCCTGGGTAGCGATAATTTCGGGGGGCGCTACCTGCCAGCGGGTTGATTATATATAGGTAAATATGATTATGATAAATAGCGTAAATGCGTTATAGAATATGAGTACTTATGAGTAATATAAAATATGCGGTGTGAAAAGATAATTAACTTTTCTAATGCGTGCGGGTGGCGTTAAATATAATATTTGCGTTGAGTATTTATGAGTAATATACTAAATATATATATGCGTATGCGTGAATTTAATAGGAAAAGAGGTAATTAATATTATTAGTAGAAAGAATGCGTTAGATGGAATATCCGGCTCGAAGGACCACACTTGGAAGTGCACTTACCTTGAACTCTTGTTGGTAGGTAGGCGCTGCTCCCAGCTTTGCGTTCGGGGTCTTGATTCACGACCGCGAAATATGCACACAGGAGTTATAACCGTAACTCTCGAGACTGTGGCTGATGATAAGCGATATAGCGCGATATGATGGGTAATCACAGCGGCCGATAGCGGAGCGGAGCGTTAAGAGACGGGTGCGTGCGTATCTTCCAATAGCTATGGCGGAATGTGAATGTAGGAAGCGGGCGGGATAGTGTTGCCATAGACAATACATAAAAGTAAGCTGCGTTTAGTGCGTGAGTGTTGACATATAATAATTATAATAAATACCATTAAATACATAAACTAAAAAATATGTATGCGTCGGTACTGGCGCATCCAATTAGACGAAGTAAATTGACAGCAACTAATGTCACTTCTTCATACAATGCTGCTTATTTTCTATGACGAAGTGACATTAGGTACTGTCAATTTAGTTAGTCTAATTAAAAATTCGGGTATACGCCTCTACGCCAGCGGCAAACTTAGAGCGAACGGGTAGTATGTACTTTTTTTTCACACCTATCCTCTGCTACACACACTCGCGCACAAATCAGTATCAAAAAATTCGGTTGAGACCGCCTGACCTCGTGTCTGTGAATGTTGTCTATATGTGCGTAGCCTCAGCGAATTTAGTATGTAGGTTACCATAATAATGTACTATCTATCTCTAATTTGTGCTCTGAGGCTGACTGTACCGAACTAGGTACCTACAGAGGTACTTGCAAAATGTTTTGAAGTGAAAGCTTCATATGGCGTTTTAGACATTTTGTCCTAAAAACCTACTATGCACGAGATACAAAGGAGATCTCTGATAAATCTAGGAGCTAGTTCCTACGTGAACCAGTTTAAAGTGAAAGCAATTTAAGGAAATACAGAGCTAGGAAAAACTGACCAGGCAAACGTTTAATTATGTGGGTAAGTAGAAATTGGTCGATAATCGTACCTAATTTCAGGCGCAACTGTAAGTAAAATTTTCTGGCATAATGTGCTAGTAATAATGTAATGCCTTTTTTCGAGTCATATTTTATGTGCTGAAATACGAGTATCGAGTTTTAACATATTTGTCTTTTAAAATTATGTCAAATTGCTTTTGAATAATTTTCTGGAGCTACAAACTTGACATTTTTGGAGGGCCTATGCTAGCTAAAGGATTTGCCACCCGCTAAGACAATATTTTTCGATGTTCCTCTCCTAAAGGTACATAAATTGATATGTTATATAAAATGGGGGTCCATTAGACAATTTAAATATCGATATCGATAGAAAGCACATTCCCATCCCTCTCCACAAACGTATTATTAATTTTTATAATAAATTCACCAAGTAGCCAGTGCTCGTCTGCTGATACAGAGATAACACGTTAATTATCTCATTCATTGTTCTTTGATGATGAATCATTGCTGGAAAGATTTGACTGATTATCACTATCAACACTTGCGGACCTCACGCGGTTTCACTCGCATAGTTCCCGTTCCCGTGGGTATACCTACGGGAATAAAATATTGCCTATGTTTACCATGGGATAGATATTTTTCAAATCGGATCAGTAATTTCAGAGCCTATTCAATGCAAACAAACAATCAAATCTTTCCTCTTTATATTAGGTAGTAGTTATAGTAGATGAAAATAAAAATAAAATAAATATTCACGGACATTTCACACAACGCTATCTGATCCCACAGTAAGCTAGGAATAACCTGCTTGTGTTATGGGTATCAGACCACGGATATTAATACTTATATACTTTTTAAATACATACATATTATACATAGAAACACCCAGACTCTTAAGACAAACATTTATGGGTCACACAAATATTTGTCTCCGGTGGGAATCGAACCCACGACCTCTCCAGCGCCACAGGCGGCGGTATCACTACCGACTGCGCCACAGAGGCATTCGAAACTATTTTGATCAGCAGCAATCTTTAAGCTCTTTTATGATTAAGCGGACAGGGCAGTTTCACACGCTGCTTGATGAGTCTGACGAAGAGATACCTCTCCTTTCATACATCTAATGTGACGTAAACGAAGTTGCGGGCTCAGCTGTAATAAAAGCGTCGCGACGCCTTTATTACAGCGTCAGACGTCTATTTTATAAGCAAAATTAAGCTATTCATTACAAAAGGGGGGATTCGCCACAATCGCGGCCGTCAGACCGGTCATGGACGAGTGGCTGGAGAGAAGACACGGTGCTCTCTCCTACCGGTTGACACAGATGCTTGCCGGGCACGGTAGCTTCGGTAGGTATCTGTGGCGAAAACACCGGGAAACCACGGCCGAGTGTCAGCACTGCGAGGACCGCAGCGATGACACGGCGCTCCACACGCTGGTGGAGTGCACGGCGTGGGCACAACAGCGACAGGTCCTCGTAGTGGGTCTGGGCGTGGACACTCTCTCGCTTGAGGCCATGGTGCGAGCCATGCTCTCCAGCGGGAGTAAGTGGGACTGCGCCGCCTCTTTCTGCGAGCAGGTCTTGCTCGCGAAGGAGGCGGCGGGCCGGGTGCGGGAGAGAACTCTCCCATCCGAGTTCAGCAGTCGGCGCCCTGGGCGCCGCCGACGTATCTTCGCCGAGGACTATCGGCCTTCATGACCGGGGGTCTGAGGACGATGAGAGGGGCGCTCACCGTCCTTACAGAAGCAGACCCATGACGGCAGCGTGACGTGAGCAACTCACGCACGCCCCCCCTTAGAAGCGGGATCACACCCGAAACCCCCCAAAGACGCAGAATAGCACCCGAACCACCCCCTGGGCGAGGCCACATTGGCGGCCGTAGGTCTGTTGGGAGTCACGGGACATCCTTCCTGAGGGCTTACCCGGGGCTCTCAACCATAGGCTGTTGGGCGTTACGTGAGGTTTTTTAGTCGGTAAGAGTCCGGCATAGCATCCTACGAGGATTTTCCCTCACGTTAAAAAAAAAAAAGCTATTCATTACAGCGTTAGAAGCCTTTTTAACCCCCGACGGAAACCCGGACGGGTGTGTGTGTGTGTGTGTGTGTGTGTGTGTGTGTGTGTGTAAGTCTGTCTGTGGCATCGTAGCTCCCAAACGGATGAACCAATTTTGATTCTGTTTCTTTTGTTTGAAAGATGGGTTAGGGGAGAGTGTTCTTAGCTATGATTTATAAAAATCGGTTAAGCCATTTCAAAGATGTGAGGGGTGAAAGTGGTGATGAAAAATTGAATGTGTTTAAATATACCCGTGTTGGGTATCAAATGAAAGGGCATAACTTATACATTACGATACCGCAAATTTTATGAAAATCGGTTTAGCTATTCGAATGATATGAGGAGTGGAATGTATTTCTAATTCTGTAACCACACTCCGCGCAATTCGCATTAGCTCTGAATAATTGTTGATAGACTATACGTATATTGTTATTAAAAAACCCCTATAAAATCCCTATAAAAAGCATGAAATAAAAAATTAAATTAAAAATTTAAAAACCCCCGACTCTCAAAAAAAGAACAATAAAAATACCTGTAAAAAGTAGAGACCAACTGTTAGTTAAAAATATGAATATGTAAATAATATAGCTACCTATAATAATAATAAAGGTTTAATACATAGGGTAGATAGGTCATAATATAATAGTTATTTTTTACTTTTTACAGGTATTTTTAGGGTTTCGTAGCCAAATGGCAAAAACGGAACCCTTATAGATTCGTCATGTCTGTCTGTCTGTCTGTCTGTCCGTCTGTCTGTCCGTCCGTGTGTCACAACCACTTTTCTCCGAAACTACTCGAACTCGAACTTACTCCTATGCTATTGAAACTTGGTAACTAGATGTATTCTGTGAACCGCATTAAGATTCTTATATAAAACTAGAAAAAAAGCAGTAAATTTTGGGGGTCCCCATACTCAGAACTGAAACTCAAAAAATTTTTTTTCTTCAAACCCATACGTGTGGCGTATCTATAGATAGGTCTTCAAAAATGCTATTGAGGTTCCTAGAATCATTTTTTCTTTAAGTGAATAGTTTGCGCAAGAGACACTTCCAATGTGGAAAAATGTGTGTCCCCCCCCCTCTAACTTCTAAACCAAGAGAATGATAAATCTAAAAAAAATATATGATGTACATTGCCATAAAAACTACCAACGAAAATTGGTTTGAACGAGATAGAGCTGGTAGTTTTTTTTAATACGTCATAAACCGCAATTTTCGGTTAGAAAAATCACTACCACTGCGAACGTGTTAAAACATCAATCAAAGTTACAACGAACTATAAGAACTTTTATATTATGTTACTTGCTGCTACGAAACCCTTCATGGGCGAGTCCAACTCGCACTTGGCCGGTTTTTATTGTTCTTTTTTTGTGAGTCGGGTGTTTTTTAAATTTTTTATTTAATTTTTTATATAACAGCGTCATGTCGCTATTTCTTGCAGCGTCGGACGCCTTTTATACTATTTTAGTACCGAACCCGCTTTGCGCAAAAGCAACTCGTACTTTACCGGTTTTTTTTCTTTCTGAAGCTAAGTAATTCCTAGCATAATCTTAATCTTAAATTTATAAGTGCCTGTATATTTTCGAATTAATGTGGTCATGGTGAGCGAGACTTCATTTACAGTTCACTTTTACGAGTGCATTTTTTATAGTGAGAAGCTCTCGTGGCTCCGCGTACTCAGTGTTCTTTAAACGATCACTGTAGTAAGCAACTTCACTGTGGCCGGTCCTTGGATGGGTAACTATTACTATATTCAAGCATTTCCGTGCTTTGTAAGGTACGTTATAGACTTGGTCTCGGTTGCCAGTAAAATGGCAGTCGTTAAGCCAAGTTGAAGCTTGCTAAGTTGCGGCTTGATAATTTACAACAGCGGGCAGTTAGGGACTTGGGTATGGCAGGAAACGCATGAAAGTAGAATAATAATATAATAATATAATAATTTATTGTCATATAAAAGTTACATCTTTCCTTAACTAGTGAATGGAACCTCCTTTTAAGCAAATATATGCCTGTATCAGGAGACTCCGCTCCTCCACATCATAATTAATGACTTATTACTATCTTTAACAAAGAAATAGACTGTGTTTATGAAACAGATATCTTGCATAAATTTTACATATATTTTGCACCTTTATTTGAATAGTAATAGTAAAAAAAATCTGGTTTACCTATACTAGTATATTAAAGATTAAGTTATGAAAAAGTGTGTATGAGTGATTGTGTGTGGTGTGTGTGTGTATGTGGGTGTGTGTGTGTGTGTTTAAATGGGTGTGTGTGTGTAGTAATAGAATTTATACATGTTTTACAAACGCTTCGGTTTCCTCATATGAAAAGCTTTTTATCCATTCAATCAGTTTTGACGTAACTTCAAAATATGTATTACAATAAATGGATACTTTTTTATTTATTTGGTTATATAAACGTATTGCACTTCTCTCGTATTGCATGCGAGCAAATTTGCTTCTAGTCACAAGTGCCTTTGCCACTACGTATTTTCTTCTTTTTTGTTCAATTTCTGGATTATATGGCAAAGATTTATGTTTTTTAAGTACAGTTCGGATAATATATAATTTTCTGACTGTGAGCAGGTTACTAATCTCATAAAGAGTTCATGTAGAAAATCTTTTTTTCTTAAAATACATAATTTTTATCAGCGATCGTTGCGCTCTCTCTACTTCAATGAATTTTGTCTTCCCCGCACCTCCCCAGATAGGAATGCAATATATTAAGACAGATTGAACGAGTGCTATATATATTTCATTGAGAAGACTTTTAGCAGAACCATGATTCGTACTGACGTTTTTTGGGACTACGTATCTTAATGTTCTAAAGACCCAGCTTAGCTTTCTAATCCTGTTCGAGACCTGTTCGAGCTGAGGATACCAGGTTAGTCTCTGGTCTATCACTATGCCTAAGTACTTGGTTTTCGAGACTTTACCGATGATAGGGCAGTTACAATTTGCGTTTAATGCATTACCACAACAGTGTATTCTAATTACGAAAGTGTCATTAGGTGGGGTACGATTTCGGATGCTGAAGCATATGTAGTTAGTTTTAAGTGTATTAAGCGTAAGCAGATTATAGGTAAGCCACTGTGTTATTTTTGTCATGCCCTCCTCGGCACTGCGTCTAACATCCTCCCAAGTACTTCCATGACAAATCAAAGACGTATCATCAGCATCAGATATAATATCAGTACTAGGGATTTTCAGGCCACGGAGGTCGTTAATGTAGATCAGAAATAGCGTGGGTCCCAGCACGCTACCCTGGGGAACACCGTATGTTATGTCCGCCTCGTTACTTATGTATTTACCGATTTTTACCCTTTGTTTTCGTGATGACAGATAGTCTTTGAAAAGATTGAGCTCCACATCTCTAACTCCAACCTTTTCCAGTTTTCTGAGCAGGATTGGAACAGAGATGGTATCAAAAGCTTTTTTTAAGTCAATAAATACAGCTAAACACTTGTTGCCTTTGTCCAGATTTTCAGTCACCATCGAGCTAAGTGCAGCAACTGCATCTTCGGTAGATTTGCCCTGACGAAAGCCAAATTGGGAGGGGGACAATATACTAAACTCATTTAAATAATTAATTAGCCTAATATTTATTAATTTTTCGAGTATTTTCGCCAGGGCGGGCAAAACAGATATAGGCCTATAATTATTGATATCGTCTCTGTTCCCAGCCTTATATACCGGAGTGATGACGGATTGTTTTAAAGGAGAAGGGAATACACCGTTTCTGAAGCACAAGTTTACAAGGTGAACTATGATTGGTACGGTTTCTCTTCATGCATATTTCAGATACTCAGCTGAAACATTATCCCACCCAGGAGCGCCACCGGATTTCAATCCCATCAATACTCTGAGAACTTCGTCGGGGTCAGTATCAAGCATACCCAATGAATTTACCTGAGTGGGTAGAATACGCATATAATTCGGATCGTTAGTTCCACTACCCTGGACCTGCTGAGCCAGGTGCATACCGATATTTACAAAGAAATCATTAATATAATTAACTGAGTCAATGGGTGAAGTTTTAACATTTAGTAATTCTGTGTTTTGATCTTTGATATTGTTTGTGTATGTTATTGATTTTACGTTTTTCCAGAGTAATTTATTATTATTCATTGATTTAGTTAAAAGTTCAGTTTGATATTTTCTTTTTAATTTTTTAATGAGGTTATTACAGTAATTTCTATAGCGCGTGTATGTTATCTTCAAAATTTCGTTGTATGGGTTGCGACCTAAGTCTTTTTGTAGTTTATTACGATTTTTAATACATCGTAGAATCCCGGAATAAACGCGGTCGAGATGCGCGCGCTACGCAAAATAATTTTAATAAATAAGAAAGAGAGTTGGTCTGGAAGAAAGTGTCGGCGTTAAAGTAAGGAAGGGCATGCTACGATGGTTCGGGCATGTGGAGCGAATGGGTGATGAAAGAATGACAAAACAGATATACAACGCGAAAGTGGATGGACGTAGGAGTCGGGGAAGGCCACGACACACCTACCACGACCAAATTAATCGTGTGTTAGTTAAAGGTGGTGTCAAGAGCCGAAGGAACCGACGTGCATGCATGAAAAGAAAAATGAAAGTTAAAGAAGCAAGTGAGGTGTGTATGGACCGTGCCGTGTGGCGCTCGGTTCTTTCTGCCTACCCCGCAAGGGATTTGGCGTGAAGGTTGATAGACTAGTAGATAGATAGGCAGTTAGGTACAACCTGTGCCTGTCCATATCAACAGGCAATACGGCTCACAACCTACTACGTGCATTGAGTTATTATTACTACATAATATCTACGTAATACAGCACGTGGGAAGTACGTAGTACATTACGAGTATAACTCAATGCCTACGTGCGACAAATTCTGAAAAGGTGAAATGTGCGCACATAATATGCCTCTCCCTACCCCTTTGGGAATAAATGACCATTATGTATATTTGTATAAGTTTATTCATTCATAAACATTAATAATAAAATCAATTAAAACTAATATCATCACACTATTAAGGTGGGAACAAATTATCGGACGCGTCCGTAAGCCGCGGCTGATACAAACAAGCCTGCTAGTATCTGAATAGTACAAATAAACGAAACTGTGCAAACTATCGGTCATAAGTAGCGGACGTGACCTTGTAGTGTCCTCGAGCGCACGGACGTCCGAATAGAATCTGGCCGGCTGGATATTTTTGCTGCCGCGGACGCCTTACGAACAATCGTACACATTATTAAGCCGCGTCCGTCAGCCGCGGCTTACGGACGCGTCCGATAATTTGTTCCCACCTAGGGTTAAACAAGAAACATAAAATTATACCTACTTAAAATAAAAACGAACTAACTACCTATCAATATACAAATTATGTCCCTTCGGTAAGGTACCTATGACGCAGGGAGCATTCGCACGCTGAATAGCTATGGAAAGCCTTTGCGCGAAATAGCTACCTGCGCGGGTATCACTCTTTTCTTCCCTATATATTATTTTATTATTATTTCAAGAGATGATAAAGATTATTTAAAGACGACCTCAGACGATAACAAATATACAAATATTTGTTATCGTCTGAGGTCGTCTTTTATTAAGTGCAACGCAGACTACAGACTTTCCGTGACGCTCACAAAACTATGCGACATTTTTTTTTAAGCTCACAAAAGTTATTTCTCCGCACTGCACCTAAATCGATTTTCCCGAAAACCAGATGTTAGTTCGATAGATTTTTCGTTACCTAGTGATTTTTTATGTGGTGAAATGTGAAGTGAAGCGCTACAACAATAAATTGGAAATAGTATTCTGGCAATCGATTGGACTAATTCGACGGAAGATTTTACAAATTGTTTATTTTCAAAACGGGGTTGTGTGTCAATGTTCATAAGCTTTGTAGGGTTCCGTATGTATTATGTATATAATTCTTGTTTGTTTGTTTAAAAGGCTTTTAAAGTGGTCACGATCCGGGCCTTCAACAACGATGGAGGACGCTGCTGCACCACCGAAGCAGTAAATTTTTATCTACATTAAATCCTGACGTACATTACAGTTAAGTGAATAAACAGTTTCTCGCAAAACAAAGATGGGTAATTAGGCAGATTCTCACCAATTCGCGAAATAGCGTTCGTTAAACTATTATACTGTAGAACACCTTGTAATTATCTGATAAGGATCTGAGATGACCTGTGAACTAGCTATTGAATTGTTTTAAAAAATCCTGTCCTGTTCTTTATTATTTAATTTATTTGTTTGCCATAACGTGTTACTGGTTCAATTTCGGAAGAATACACTATCGACCTATAGTCTTATGTCTCGAATAGTCTCGATGTCACTGAGCGAGTTTACAAGTTGCTAGTTGACGAGTTTAAAAGTTAGCGAGTGATTTACCGTGGGGTAGGTATTTAAAAGCATCGTTTCTCTGTCGAACAATAAAAACCTGGGACGACCTGCCAGCCAGCGCACGTGTTTCCCTCCTCTTACAATCCTGGGTTCTTCAAGCGGAGCGTGAAGAGGCACATCATAGGGCCGCCAACTTGAAGGCCGCTTTATAGTCTTACAGACTGGCACGGTGGCCCCCAATCGCCAGATGTTGCTGTGACTTTCCATCGAACGGTGGCATCATTTTGGCGAGCCAAATATAAAAAAAAAGCTAATTGTAATAAAGCCTCGAAGACACAGAGCGAGTTTACAAGTTGCTCGAAAACTCGCGCGTCACTTGAGCATTTTTTAAAAAGCGAATTGTAAGAAACCCTCGATGACATGGAGCAAGTTTACAAGTTGCTCACAAACCCCCGCGTCACTTGAGCCTTTCTTAAAAAGAAATTGTAAGAAAGCCTCGATGACACGGAGCGAGTTTACAAGTTGCTCGCAAACTCGCGCGTCACTTGAGCCTTTCTTAAAAGCAAATTGTAAGAAAGCCTCGTTGACACGGAGCGAGTTTAAAAGTTGCTCACAATCTCGCGCGTCACTTGAGCCTTTCTTAAAAAATGTCTCAGGGTTGCCACTAATATTACAATTAAAATAACGCCGCGAGGTCAACATTCTTAGTCTACAACCATAATTAGATTCCAACTAACTTGTGTAAATTAGAAGATTAGTAGTTTTTTTCTTATGTAAGTAAGTGTATCTGATTCTGTGGTGACGGCAGCCGACCGTGAACTCCATCGTGCAGTGTGAAAGAAGAAAAAACCGGCCAAGTGCGAGTTGGACTCGCCCATGAAGGGTTTCGTAGCAGCAAGTAACATAATATAAAAGTTCTTATAGTTCGTTGTAACTTTGATTGATGTTTTAACACGTTCGCAGTGGTAGTGATTTTCCTAACCGAAAATTACGGTTTATGACGTATTAAAAAAAAACTACCAGCTCTATCTCGTTCAAACCAATTTTCGTTGGTAGTTTTTATGGCAATGTACATCATATCTTCTTTTTAGATTTATCATTCTCTTAGTGTAGAAGTTAGAGGGGGGGGGGACACACATTTTTCCACTTTGGAAGTGTCTCTTGCGCAAACTATTCAGTTTAGAAAAATATGATGTTAGATACCTCAATAGCATTTTTGAAGACCTACCTATCACCGATTTGTATGGAAAAGACCTATCTATAGATACCCTACACGTATGGTTTTAATGAAAAATAAAAATTTGAGTTTCAGTTCTGAGTATGGGGACCCCCAAAATTTACTGCTTTTTTTCTAGTTTTACGTAAGAATCTTAATGCGGTTAACAGAATACATCTAGTTACCAAGTTTCAATATCATAGGCTTTATAGTTCCCGAGAAAAGTGGCTGTGACACACGGACGGACAGACAGACGGACAGACAGACAGACATGACGAATCTATAAGGGTTCCGTTTTTGCCATTTGGCTACGAAACCCTAAAAAGGTTTTTTCTAATCAATAATCTTACTTACTACCCGTTCGCTCTAACTTTGCCGCTGGCGTAGAGGCACTAGAGGAACAACATATATTTATACTGTGGTAGAGGCGTATACCCGAATTGTTAATTATACGAAGTAAATTGACAGTAGCTAATGTCACTTCGTCATAGAAAAAGAGCAACATTGTATGAAGAAGTGACATTAGTTGCTGTCAATTTACTTCGTCGAATTAAAAATTCGACTTTAGTATGGAGCCGAGCTGCAAAGTTAGAGCGAACGAGCAGTATATCCCTACTTCCCTACTAATATTATAAATGCGAAGGTAACTCTGTCTGTCTGTCTGTCTGTTACGCTTTCACGCCTAAGCGGTTGGAGCGATTGAGATTAATTGGTAGGTATAGGTATAGTTCGAGACCCTGGGAAGAAGATATTAGGCTACTTTTCAACCGACTGTGCAAAAGGAGGGTTATGATTTTACGTTAACGGCTTTTATGCGCTCGAAGCCGCGGGGAACAGCTAATTATAAATATACCTATAGATGCGAAAGTATGTGTATTGTGTAGATGTGTGGATGTTTGTAACTCTTTCACGCTCGAACGGCTGAAAGGATCTGGCTGAAATTTGGCACAGGGAGACATTATAGGTATATAGGATAATCTGGAATTACACATAGGCTTTTTAAACCGGGAATAAGTTCCTACGAGAAGCGGGAACAAATTTTAGGCGAACGAAGCTGCGAGCATATGCTTTATTTATATCTTTAATAATCTTAATACGAATATAAATGCGAAAGTTTGTGAGTGTGGATGTTTGTAACTCTTTCACGCTCGAACGGCTGAACGGATCTGGCTGAAATTTGGTACCTACAGGGGTAGGTTGTAGTCTGGAATAACACATAGGCTTTTTATACCGGGAATAAGTTCCTAAGGAAAGCAGGAACGGGAACAAATTATACGCGGGCGAAGCTGCGGGCATCAGCTAGTGATCAATAAGGAAGTAATGTTGACCAAAGTTTGACTATCTTATTGTTTAACTAGCATAGCTCGCGATTACGCCCGCTTGATAAAGTCATCTCGTATAGTTTCCCTAAGCCTACATACAGGAATCACTAGCCCCTGATGCTGTCGGGGTGATCCCCTTGATAGTCTATACCACGCTTTGCACCGGGTGCTCACTCGGTGAATCCATGGTGATTTTTAATTCTCTGTTACTGTTTTGCGAAGTATAGTTGGAGTGACATTGAGGGATAAAGTAAAGAATAGTGTGTTATGGTAACATTGCGGTATGACAGAAGATGTAGTGACTAAGATAGAGAAAGGGATGCTCAGATGGTTTGGACATGTGGAGAGAATGGATGGAAATAGGCTGACGAAACAGATTTATGAAGCGAGAGTGAATGAGCAAACTGGTGGGGGTCGACCTCGGCATACTCATGTCGATCAAATCGATAATCTTCTGAGAAAAGGCCAGGTCAAGAGTACCCTTAACCGAAGAGCATGTATGAAGACACTTATGAAAGTTGAAGAAGCTAAAGTTGTTTGCCAGAATCGTAGCAAGTGGAAAGTCATAGTCTCTGCCTACCCCGCTGGGAGACAGGCGTGATGTTATGTATGGATGTATGTATGTTACTGTTTTGGTTGCTGTTTTTGCTATTTTTTTTAGTGTGCCTACTTATGTGATGACTAGAGATAGAGACCGATTGGCATCCGTGGCTCGTTAGGGGTCTGGTCCGGTAGGATGCTAGGCACCAGTCTAGCACACGCTGAACCAGGCCCCATTCAGCACGCTTTAGGAATAGCATATTACGATAATGTTATTTTAACCGAACAATTCTCTCTCTTAAGTTAAATGTATCTCGAAAGGGAATACTGCATAAAAAAAATCTTTCTTTGTTTCTTTCTTTCCATGGAATGCGAAAAATAACTCTATAAAGCATATTTTACAATACTTAATGCAGACGGTTCATTACCGTTAATTTATGCTTGGCGTGGATTGTCTGCTGTGGTATACCCATACAGAATAATATTATAGTAGGTATTCACAAAGTTTAGACACCTCTGAACGCTAAAACCGGCTTAAATGATAATTTAGTACAATAATAATATCATAATACAGTTACATAGATAAATGGCTCTGTAAGAATAAATATTAATGTTTCACTCAGAGATATGTTAAGTAGGATATGTAGGTAGGTACTCATATGTAGGTACTCAGAGATATGTTAGGTTAGTACGTATTCTTAGGTTTCACTATTGTTTTTTAGGGATCCGTATCCAAAGGTTGAAAAGCGGGATAGTATTCATGAGACTTCGCTGTCCGTCTGTCTGACTGTCTATCTGTCCTAAAGGTTTTTCACACGGGGCTGTATCTCATGAACAGTGATAGGTAGAGAGCTGAAATTTTCACAAATTATGTGTTTCTGTTGCCGCTATAACAACAAATTAGAAAATTAATAATAATTAGGGAACTTCCATACAACACATGTGATATTTTTGCTACGGAACCCTCCGTGCTCGCACTGGGCCCGCTCTTTTTTAAACCTACCTTAACTAGCATAGGCAACTGTGACTCAGTGCTCGGTAGAAAGATCACAGCTTTAAGTACCTACGTATCCTATGATAGAGTAAGTTCTGTGATGGATGACCACTTCACTTGACACTTCCAATAAATAGCGTTTCCGTGCTTCGGAAGGCACGTTAATCCCTGGGTGTCGGCTGCCAGTAACATTATCTTACTGGCAGGCGACATGTTGACTTAAGCTTAGTTGAGGACCTTATGAACGACTTGAACTTTTTTCGACCAAGTGGGTCTAATGCTTGTCTGCCACCTTAGTAATCTTAAAAAATATTGTATTTTATGCATCTTAGTATTAAAATGCAATGTTTATAATGCTAAGCTAAGACTGAGCCACGGTACTTGCACCGTATTCTCGTATCCGCCGTTCAGCTTGCCCGATTAACAAACTTAAAGGTTCACATGAGACGCTAAGGAAGTGTTGCCTGGGCATCGAACCATGACACTAAGGCACACCCAGCAATTTTACGCCACAATATTTGCAAATCCAAAACCGCGTAGACGTGTGCCTTTTGCCAAACATTCATGAAAAAAAAAGAAGTAAAAAAAAATTCGCGCTGTCTGGTCCGCGTGGGAAATCGGCGGGAGAATTTCGAATTTTGAATTTCGTTCGCAGTGTAACTAAGTTTTTTATCTCTATTGCTCTTATAAAACTCGAATACAGTGAAAAGAGATAGCTATAGTTTTCTTAATGCATCCGTGAGAATCTATTGAGTATCATTGTATTCATAGTAATGTGATTTAAAAAGTTTTGTGTATTTCGTTGAAGCTTTTGTTTATACATTCAAAACTAAGCAATATAGATAAACTGCAATGGGTTATAATATGTATTACGATTTCATTTCTTATTTTGTTTTTTAGCACCAAGTTCATTTCATCGCATCTAAAACAGTTATTTTTTAAATTTTAATCAAAAAGTGCAAATATTTAATTAAGTTTTATAATTTATAATGGAAGTTTGACTTAAAAGTGAGCATGTCAGTTTATTTATCAGTTAAAATGTTATACATACTAGTTATATGCCCGGTTGTGCTTGCGGCGGGTGTTCAAACATTGACTATTGATTCGCAACTTGGAACTTCTATTGAAGGTGAGTGTCTCCTACACACATATAAATAAAATTGAAGTGTCTGTTTCTAATTTTGACAGCTTTTCACAAAATACACAAAAAAAGAACGGTAGGTAGGTACCTATATAGGTTTTGTCTGTCTGTCTGTTCCGGCAAGTCTGCAACGGCTAGACCAATTTTAGGAACTTTTATATCAGATAGTTGATGTTATAAGGCGTAACGTAGGCAAAGGCAAAGACGTATCATATATTAGACACGATATACACGAACATTGCGGCTTTCAAAAACAGCTAAACTTTTATAAATTTTAAAAAAGAATTCTATGAATTATCTGTGGTAGCATGCATGAAGTCAATATCAGAGGAATGTGGGGAAAAAGGGAAACTTGAATTTCACTTACTTAGACATAATAATATGATTAATGTATTTACGGGTAAAGTACGTAATATTTAAATTTATAAAATGTTAATGTAGTTTATCGGATTAGTAATTATTAACGTAATTTAAGTCCTAAAATAAAAATATAACAATATCATACAGAAACATTTATTTAATAAGTAATAATTTAGTAGGTACCTAGTAAGTAATCCAAATATTTGCAATTTAAAGCATTTTAATAATCTTAATTTATTATTACTATGTTTAATTATTTTTTTAAAGAAATATAATTATCTAAATAATAAAAATATTCAAATAGCAAAATAAAACATTACATACTACAAAATCTCCCCGACATCCCCTTACGGGTCGCGGGCGCCAAAGCACAGACTATAGAGTACATTTTGCTTGTGCATTAATTAAGCTTGCCGCCATTTTATCGATCCGAGAAAATAAAATAATATTATTATTTCTATTGTACTTACGCATGAAATGACACGTTTTTATATTGAACAGTTGCTGTGTAGCTTGTGTATCATCTGAAGATAAATGAAGGCATATTTTTTTGGAGTTTTCTTTACTAACAGAATTTAAAACAGTGCTAATAGAACTTTCGCTAACCCTACAGCCGCGTCACAGATTTTCAGGTAATTACCTACTTTACGTGTTGCCATTTTCAAGTGTCTATAACGTATCTATAGTTTTTATATCATTGGGCAAAGGAGTAAGTTTTTATCTCATCTCATAAACATAAGGGTAGGCAGAGGCATATTAGGGATACGTCCACAATTCCACATAATGGCTGGTGATTCTATTGCCGTGTTAAAATAAACAGGCGCAGGTTGGGACTGCCGGCTGATCAAATTTTCCCAAAAGCCTTCAACTTGGCTTAACAACTACTGGGTATATTACTGGCACCCGGGACCAACGGCTTAATGTGCTGAATCAATAACAAAATAACTATATACTTATTTTTAGGGTGTGTTATGTTTGGTATAATAAAAAATGCTCTAACTTCACTTGAAATAACGTTCGTATGATATACTAGCTGTTGCCAGCGACTTCGTACGCTGCAGTTTGTATGTGATTCTTTAGATAGATATAACCTTTTTATTTATTAACCGATTGACATGAAACAAACACTTAATGTTAAGTGGAGTAAACCGCAACGCAATAAAGAAACCCGCATTGCAATCGGTTGAGCGGTTGCTGAGATTAACGTGCACAAACGTACAGACAAACAGACCGTTATGATTTTTTTATATGTACATATTGATGATTGATGATATTGATATTGATGTTTTATATGTTATCAAGTAACCTAAATTCATATGACCTAATGTTTATATCATATAATATTTCTATAATATAAAAACATTTAGTAGGTAGGTATATCGTTCATTTTATATAATTTTCCTTTAATAATGTAACCTAATGTTCTTTCGACCTTATAGCTCGACGGAGCCCCGCTTCGCGATTTCTTACTTCTGGGTGGTTTATAAAATAAAACCAAAAACACTAAAGTCTTCTAATCTAATCCATCCAAGTCGAATTGCTCTAAGTCGAGATATTAACCATAATTGATTTGGACCTTACAATATTATGTATTAATATTATGTCAAATGTGCATTAAAGTAAAATGTTCATTATATCATAAGAAATTAGATAAAATGAAATTATATAAACAATTCATTATCTAAATTGATTGCAGACAAGAGTAGGTTATTATCTGAAATAAGCTCAAGTACTGCCCGTTCGCTCTAACTTTGCCGCTCGGCTCCATACTAAAGTCGAATTTTTAATAAGACGAAGTAAATTGACAGTAACTAATGTCACTTCTTCACACAATGTTGCTTATTTTCTATGACGAAGTGACATTAGCTACTGTCAATTTACTTCGTCTAATTAACAATTCGGGTATACGCCTCTACGCCAGCGGCAAAGTTAGAGCGAACGGGTAGTAAACCTTAGATTTTTGTTATTATATCAACCGTTACACACCCTTATATTTACCTGTCTCTTGTGGCTGGTGCCCTGACTACGAAACCGGAGTCCGGTCCTGGTTTCAATTCCCATTGGGTCCCATATCCCTTTGAGTGACGAGCACGTTTGATTTTATCTTTTTCTTATATTTAACTAATATTAATGATTTCTGAGTTTTATTTATCTACAATTGTATTTTTGACTAGCGGACGTCACGCGGTTTTACCCGCGTAGTTCCCGCTACCGTGGAAATACGGGAATAAAATATAGCCTATGTTCAACGCAAAGAGTGTGCTTCAAACACGTTTCCGCTATTCAAAGAAGAAATCAAAGAAGAACTACCTAGTCGCGCCTAAAGAAGTTTTACTTTAAAAAGACTTCCAAGTGCCATCAATCAACAGTATTAAGTTAACTACCTTTCAACACACAAACCACTCATTTCTGTTGCAACGGAACAACTATAAACGCATAACTATAATAGTTTTATGTCTAATTTAATATTAGTGTCCGACCGAAACTGGTTTTCCGGCCGAAACCGAAACCGAAACCGAACTTTCGGCCCCAGGGTCAGTTTCGGCCGAAACCGAAACCGAAACCGAAACTCACGTGTTCATATTGAAAAAAAAAAAAAAAAAAAAAGACGTGTGGCACTCGGGGACTGCCGCGGTAAAGCTATTACATAGCATTTTTTACCGACTATGCTAGTATAATTATTTCTATATAAGAATACTAGCTGATGCCCGCAGCTTCGCCCGCGTAAAATTTGTTACCGCGGGAAGTTATTCCCGGGATAAAAGGTAGCCTATGTGTTATTCCAGACTATAATGTATCTCTGTTACCAAATTTCAGCCCGATCCGTTCAGCGGTTTGAGCGTGAAAGAGTAACAAACATCCACACTCACAAACATTCGCATTTATAATATTAGTAAGATTTTAAGGCCTATGTTCAACAAAGTAAAGTACCAAGTACCTACTTGACTGTGGACATTTGGGCATTTGGACTTTTGGCCTATTGGCCTTTTGGACTTTTGGACTTTTGGACTTTTGGACTTTTGGCCTTTTGGACTTTTGTACTATTGGACTTTTGTACTATTGGACTTTTGGACTTTGGACTTTTGGACTTTTGGACTTTCGGACTTTTGGACTTTTGGACCTTTGGACTTTTGGACTTTTGGACTTTTGGACTTTTGGACTTTGGACTTTTGGACTTTTGGACTTTTGGACTTTTGGACTTTTGGACTTTTGGACTTTTGGACTTTTGGACTAAAGTCCAAAAGGCCAAAAGGCAGGAATCTTAGCATTATGTTATGTAGCCTATAGCCACTATCAATTAATGTACCTACTTACTATCGAACAGTTTTTGAAACCCTACCAGTAGTTTCAGTAAGACTTGCCTTGGTATGATGTGATCGTGGTCCCTTTGCAGCGTGTGTCCAATCTAGCGCAGCAGCTACACTTCCGACGTTTGATCTGTTGGTGGATAGGGGTCTCACTGCAGCGTTCCAATAGTCTTACGTTCGTGATGTTCTCGGGCCCGTATGTACCGAGGATCCATTGGAGGCAGCGTTTGACGAAGACTTATAGCTGGTAGCTGGTGCGAAATGTCTTTAGTGACCTTCCATGTCTCGCATCCGTATAGCAGTTAGCAGTACAGTTTTAACGTTTACTTTGTTTTGAGTTTCACTCTTCGTGTCTTTTGGACTTTTGGACTTTTGGACTAAAGTCCAAAAGGCCAAAAGGCAGGAATCTTAGCATTATGTTATGTAGCCTATAGCCACTATCAATTAATGTACCTACTTACTATCGAACAGTTTTTGAAACCCTACCAGTAGTTTCAGTAAGACTTGCCTTGGTATGATGTGATCGTGGTCCCTTTGCAGCGTGTGTCCAATCTAGCGCAGCAGCTACACTTCCGACGTTTGATCTGTTGGTCTCACTGCAGCGTTCCAATAGTCTTACGTTCGTGATGTTCTCGGGCCCGTATGTACCGAGGATTCATTGGAGGCAGCGTTTGACGAAGACTTATAGCTGGTAGCTGGTGCGAAATGTCTTTAGTGACCTTCCATGTCTCGCATCCGTATAGCAGTTAGCAGTACAGTTTTAACGTTTACTTTGTTTTGAGTTTCACTCTTCGTGTCCATTTTCGCAACTGCCCACGGGGCGCGGCTGTGTAAAGGTTGTTCTGGCCTTGGCGAGACTCGAAATGATGTAAGGTACTCTTCTATCCCATCAGTTTCTGACACGACACTCCCGAGGTACGTGAATTAGTGCCTCCACCACATCTCTTGCGTCTGTCGATTTTAATTTCAGTCCAGCCATTCGCTGCCTCATCCTGCTCGTTGTCCTGCACGTTGTCCTGCAGACATGCATGACGGCGTGTGTGTGCCTCAGCAGGCACAGGACATCGGCATCATTTAAATCCTCCAGGATATCAGTATAGGCCCCATTCTATGCCGCGCCGATTGTTCTTTGCGGTATTCAGCATTATACCATCTATTTTCTATGGATGGTTGTTAACTATCCTGTTATCTTCCTATCGATCCTCTAAGGTAGGTACAGTACGTATTTTCAAAAGAGTTTGTGAACTCTATTTTTAATTTCTTTTTCAGAATATTGATGACATTTGATTGATGTCATTTTATACACGTTACGTCTACTACATTGATACATGTAATAAAATTCTAACACGCCGGTGTTTGTATGTAAATTGTTTATACTGAGGAAAATTCTATACTGAGGAATAGCTTTAACCATTAAGCTCTATTTTGATTAAGAAAACAGGGCAGATTCACACGCTACTTGATGAGTATGATTAATAAATACCTCTAATTTCATAGACCTTGTGTGACGTAAACAAAGTTGCGAGGGTCAGCTAGTTAAAAGATAAAACAATAGGTTTCTTCTTAAAAACTATTTTTACAAATTTTATGGTAATAATAGACATTCTTTGAAATATGCATGTATGGTATTGTTGTGACTTTTATGACACGTTTAAAGTACATAGGTATGAGATAGATGGCGCTCGCGGCTACGTCAGCGTGAAATTTTCTTCCCGCTTCCCATGGGAACGTACTCCCGGGTTTGGTTATCTTTATAGCAGTATCATATATAAATTAACAAAACAAAAAATAATACTGCATTGGTGATAATAATAATAAAATGTATGTATATAGAGTACTCACCTCTTATATTTGCTCCATGGTACTCACTCATTTTCTTTCACTATTTTTCGTGACTTTCTTCATTAATAACTGCACTTTGTTTATTCATATTTAAAACACTTTTTACACAAATTATACGAGTACAGTTCACTGTTGTACATAGATGATGAATACCTATACACCTATAGTCGAATTTTTATTTAGACGAAGTAAATTGACAGCAACTAATGTAATTGACAGCATCGAAATTGTCATTTCACATTATGAACTCTAAATTCGACCAGCACTCTTAATTCAACTTTGGTCGAGTGGTTAAGACGCGGATCGGTACGCAGAAGGCGCAAGATCGATTCTGGGTACAAGCATCAATTTTTGGATTATTTGACACAATATAATAATATATAACGACTGCAGAGTTCATAATTGACGTAAACAAAAAAATTATGAAGTGCGAGACGAGATACACGAACGTGGCCGAAGGTAGCCGAGAGTGTGACTCGTTTTCGTGACACAATTTCTGGATTCGGTCTCCACGCAAGGCCCGCGATAGAAGCTATGCAATAGCTTAAAAAAAAAACCAGCCAAGTGCGAGTCGGATTCCGCACCCTTACAAAAATTACGATTCTTGTGTGATTTTTTCTGATTTAAGTAGGTATTTTTTATTATCGGCATCAGAACAGGGTGAGGTGGTGGTGGCAGTGTCTCTTGACATCGCCAACGCCTTCAGCACCTTGCCCTGGAACTGCGTTTGGGAGGCGCTTATTTACCATGAAATGCCTCCATACCTCCGTCGAATTGTCGGGGCCTTTCTTTCCGAAAGGGCCATAACTTACCCGAGCTGGCTAGGACTGGGTCCGCGAGATGTGTCGTTCGGTGTTCCATAGTGATCGGTCTTAGGACCGCTTCTGTGGAACATCGGTCACGATTGGGTGCTGCGTGGTCCGTTGCTCAGAGGTGTCGGTGTAACGTGTTACAACGAAACCCTCATTACAGCGCGCGGAGCAACGCACCGAGACGCAGCCCTGAGGCCACCTGCGGGATCCAGCTTACATATAGGGGGCGTCAGCATCGGCATCGAGCTCTCAAAGTCTCAATGACGTATCTGGAGCTCGTACTCGATAGCCGGTGGAACTTCGGATACCACTTCCGAAGTTTAGTCCCATAGCTGAGGGAGGGGGTATCAGCCGCAATCTCGCGGTTGTTGCCTAATATCAGGAGACCCAACGTTCCCTTCAGGAGACTGTATCTTGGCATCGTGCGGAGCCTGTCCCTATACGGGGCCCCCGTATGGGCGGAGATCCTGATGGCCAACAATGCGGCTAGATTGCTTAGCCCGCAGAAGGCGACGGCTGTCAGGGTGATCTCAGTTGAGGCGGCATGTCTTCTAGCCGGGACCCTATATGGGACCTGGAAGCAAAGGCCCTTGCATCATTGTTTAAAATGGCGCAAAGAGGTGCTGGAGCGGGGCCATAGGCCTCTTCCTATGAGCAGGTCATGCTCGTAAAAGAGACTGCGGGGAGGAAGCGGGAGAGAACTCTGCCACCCGAGTTCCACAGTCTGCGGTGGCGCCCCATACTATCAGCCTCCATGAACGGAGGCCTGAGGACGGTGACATGGCTGCTTACCGTCTTTACAGAAGCAGGCCTTAGACGATAGCATGACGTGAGAGATTTATCCACGCCCCGCTCAAGAAACGGGATAACAACTGAACAACCCCCCAAAGACGTGACCGCAGTATGCATCATTCCGAGGGCATACTCGGGGTCCCAACCGTAGGCTGTTAGGTAGGATACGCGTGGTTTTTAGTCGGTAGGACTACTGTACAGTGAAAATTTTAGCGATACAACCTCGTGACTAATAGACAGACGGACGGCTAGGCCTCATGTCTCGTTAATAGGGTCCCGCAGCCGCTTTGAGCCCTCCGTGCGAGAGTTCCAAATACTTGACCGGTTATTTTTTCAATAGGTGCAACAAGTTCCACCAAGTGCCATCAATCAACGGTATAAATCTTCTCAAGTTGTTCATTTGACTGGTTATTTTTTCAATAGGTGCAACAAGTTCCACCAAGTGCCATCAATCAACGGTATAAATCTTCTCAAGTGTTCATTTCAAAAATATCTCCACCTATAGATGACTTTCTTTTACGTGTGGAATTACTCATAGATGCTATTGCGAACTTCTACCGACTAAAACCACACGGTGCCCTGCTACTAGCTCTTGGCTGGTTATGGTTACATTCTAGAAGTGTATAACTAAAACTGGACAACAGTGAGCCGGACTAGCGCACGAAGGGTTCCGTTCAAGAAAAGCGGCTAAAAATCACGTTTGTTGTATGGGAGGCCCCCTTTATATTATTTATAAAGTTATTTATTATTAATTTGTCTATTTCTATTGTTTGTTGCTATAGCGGCAACAGAAATACATCATCTGTAAAAAAACAGTCTAACTATCACGGTGAATGAGTTACAGCCTGCTGACAGACAGACAGACGACCAACGAAGTTAACGGAACCGACAACAAAGGGGTAGGGTTATCTAATGTTCTTAGATCACCTTTTTAGGATTCCGTAATAATTGTATTATTATAACTATTGATTGGAAGTCCTTTGTAAATCTGTAAATCTTCGGTTAGTAGGTAACATATTAACTGGTAGGGCTGACCCCAACCACGTCACAAGCAGTGTCAGGCACTCAAAATTCATGAACACGTGAGTTTCGGCCCGGCCGAAAGTTTCGGCCCATTTTGGCCGAAACCGAAACTGCGGCCGAAACTCGATTTTTTGGCGGAAACTGGCCGAAACCGAAACCGAAACCGAAACTTCGGTCGGTCACTATTTAATATACAAACGAGAATAATTGTCATTTTTATGTAAATAATATTGCATTGTGTTGTAAACTCAAAATTGTTTGATTCGACGTTATTATTGTCTGTCGACATTTTGTAATGCTATCTTGCAATGTTAGGCTTCCTGTATTGAATGTCAAGCTGTTTGAAGACAAGTTTTATGCCCGCCTTCCACTGCGAGCGAGTCGGACCCATTACGGACTCCGCTATACTCGTAACGACGATTTTCATACATGTCCTTCCACCAAAGCGGACATGACATGTATCGAAAATCATCGTTACGAGTATAGCGGAGTCCGTAATGGGTCCGACTCGCTCGCAGTGAAGGCGGGCATTAGGGTTCCTTCTTACGCAAAGGGTAAAATCGGGAGCCTATTCATAAGAATTTGCCGTCCGGCTGTCTAATAAAGTGATAGCTAGAGAGCTGAATTTATCACAGACGATATATTTCTGTTACCGCTATGACAACAAATACTAAAATAAGAAGAATAATTATAATGAAGGGGGGCGCTATGCTACAGACGCGATATTCTTCCGTTTTTTGGTACGGTAAAAAGATCCTACTTTTGAAGTATCTCTATCTATCGGCCTCGACCGAGGGCCTGAGGACGGTGAGATGGCTGCTTTCCGTCCTTACAGAAGCAGGTCCATGACGGCAGCGTGTCGTGAGAGATTCACGCACGATTTAGAAACGGGATCACACCCGAAACCCCCCAAAGACGCGGGATAGCACCCGAACCACTCCCAAGGCGAGGCCGCAGTGGTAGCCGTGGAGCCGTAGGTCTGTTGGGAGTCCTGGGACATCCTTCTGAGGGCTTACCCGGTGCTCCCAACCATAGGCTGTTGGGCATTAGGTATTTTAGTCGGTAGTAGTCCGACATAGCATCCATGATAGATTTTCCTTACGTCAAAAAAAAATAGGTCAGACAGTGATAAAAATGTCGATTTTTTTAACCTTAACATCTAAATAACCGTTTTAGATGTGTTTATGAAATTTGAAGCATATAATGTAATTCGCAAATCTCATTATCAGAGACAAATTTAACACGTCTATGTGAAATAGTTTTTGAATCATAAGGGATTCAAAAGTGGCACCAAATGGTTAATGTACCTAATGTTACCAGGGTAACATTAGGTTTCAATTTCAGTTAAAAACGACCATACTGGGCACCGATTCTCGCTTCACACGACATGAATGCGTGGACGGAAATCGGCGGGTGACGCGTCGCCTGTCTCATATTTAGGAACGGCGAAACATGAGACGGACGACGTTTCACCCGTAAATTAGCGTCCACGCATTCACGTCGTGTGGTCGAGAATCTGCGCCCTGGTGTGTCAAAAGGGATTTCGCCAACTTAAAATGAGGTTGCCATTTTGGGAAACTATCTAAAACAATTCTGAATTGTACTTTTTCGCAACGTGTTGCCCGAGTAAACATTAATCTCCATTTTTTTTTAGTTCAGAACTCAGGAATAAATCCATTGATATACAGGGTGTCCCAAAAGGTTACGTAGCTAGGAAGCGGGGTGATAGGGGTGGTCACAAGGGTCACCAAAAATAAAAAAAAAATGCCCTCTGGGAATTAAAAGAATAAAAGGCATTTTTTTAAAAACTAAAAATTTTACACCTTTTGGGGCGACTTTGCTCCCGATGATCTACAAATATTGGTATAATTAAAAAAAATGCTGTTATGTTATCAATAACCCTTTTTCAAATTGAAACAAAAAAAACAATACATATCTAAGCAATATTTTAAAGAAAATTAAGTTCTTGTCCAGTCAAGGACTTAGTAATTACGATTTCACTCAACTTCCTCCAAGTGTACTGAAAAAAAAAAGTAGTATGCAACTCCGGCGAGTAACTTAAAAAGATAGGTAATTTTATTACAATTCCCAAAATAGTATAACTTACTTGAACACTTACTTGAAAAATTCTTACTAGGATATGTAAAAATAATTTTTGGAAACAATACCCCTGCAGAACAAAACATACCAATAAAACTATAGTCTCCAATTCGTACGCAAATACATTTTTAAATGTTTATTCTGTTTCTTAAAACTTAAAAAGATAGGTAATTTTATTGCAATGGTTTTAAATGAAACTCAAAAAAAAAAAAATGTAATTATTTATTTAAATAAAATGCTCGAAATGTCTACCACCAACATAAATACACGCCCTACGGTGTTTTAAAAATGAGCGGGAGATATGGCGAGCAAATCTTCTATTGTTGATTGATTCCGCGGCCTCTGTGATCCTCACCCTCAAGTCAGCCAAGTCCGTGATGGGTTTTCCAAATACTTATTCTTTTATAGCACCCCAGTAAAAGAAGTCTAACGGGTTTAAATCCGGTGAACGAGCTGGCCACGCTATAGCACCGGCCCTTCCCATCCACTTACCAGGGTATTCTTCGTCTAGGAAATCCCTTACAGGACGTGCATAATGTGCTGGGGCACCCATCATGCTGGAACCACATATTCCTCATTGTTTCTAGCGGCACATCTTCCAATAGATTTGGTAATTCGTTTTGTAAGAAGTTTAAGTACGCCGCGCCAGTCAGTGCCTCAGGTAGCTCAAAGGGTCCTATTACTTTACCATTTAGTATTCCGGTCCACATGTTCACTTTAAAACGATATTGGAACCGATCTTCTCTAAGTAGGTGGGGATTTTCTACGTGCCACTCGTGTAAATTGTGTAGATTCATGTATCCGTCCTTTTTAAAAGTAGACTCGTCGGACCACAATATTTTATTAAAAAATTGAGGGTCCTCCCTATGCATGCGCAACATCCTACGACAAAATGCCAGTCTCGCAGGATAATCGCGTGGTAACAGACCCTGTACGCGTTGCACGTGGTACGGGTGAAACTTCTCAGCTTTCAATATGCGATGAGCAGTACTTTTTGGTATACCTGTACTTGCTTCAATTGCCCGAACTGAAGTACTCGGATCGGAGTTAGTCTTTGGACTTCGGAGGAGAAATCACGTTACGAGTTGTCTAATCTATAATTCTTTTAAAAAAAAATACATTATTGGTTATACTTCCATGTTTGGCTTTACCACAGTCAAATATTAGTTCGGAGTGAAGTGATCTGCAGATAATCAACAAAAGAACCTAGTTAAATTGCTTTAAATAAACATTTTGTGATAGAAACAGTGGAACATTATAATCTCAATACAAAATAAAACCTGAATAAGTGGGTGTATGACAATTCTTTTTATTTTACATAGTGCACGCAACTCGCACGGTTACGCGGAACTCATAAGTGTGATTACGGCACGCGCTTGCTGGCAGGGACGCCTGACGCCCATACTGGCTCGCGGCCAAAGAGTAAATAACGCGGACAGCGCATTGTATTGTGCCTAATTTAAATCTCCTCTTAGAGGACGAACTTTACATGGTAAATATAACAACATTTTCACAATGCTTTGTCATGGATGTCAATCTGAGCTAAGAGATAATAGTTTTTTGAAGTGCAATGGTTGCAAATCCTTTTATTGCTTCGAATGTCTCAACCTAACAAGTGACACTAGCCAATTACCTACCTCGGAACAGATAAAGTCTTTGACTTGCCCCTGCTGTCGGAATGTGACGCGACGAACGAACAATGATGATACGCCCTGCCGCCAGAGAAGTCAAATGAGTCAGATGGTATCTTATGCCGAAGTTAATCGTAACATGAGTACTGGGACAAGTGTTGGTACCTCTGTAGGTAATAATCTGTCAGGGGAACCGGTTACGATGGAGAGTATCAGTCAACTTTTCGACTCTAAGCTGGCACCTGACGGCATATTTATGAAAAACCTGAGATCAGCTCTTAATAAAGACATCGAAAAAATGGTAGTCGTACACGTGAAGCGAGCAATCGAGGACTTGAAGACTGACTTTTCTGTCACTACTGATTACCTGGCTGCTGAACAGGCGGATTTGAAAGCGCAGATCGAAGTAAGGGACAACTTAGTTCGACAATTGGAATCGCAACTCACAAAGTGTCAAGGTTCTCTCACTAAACTTCAGTCACGAGTGCAGAGTGTGGAAAAGATCTCACGCGACATGAACCTTGAAATACACGAAGTGCCAGAGAACAGTAGCGAGAACTTGTCTGGCATATTCAGGAAACTGTGCGAGTGTTTACAGGTCGATATACCACCGAGTGATGTGAGAGCCTGTCGTAGGATCTCGAAAATGAATCCTTCATCTGGGCGGCCTCGCAATATACTTGTCACTCTTTCATCGCAGTTGCTACGTGATTTGTTCCTATCATCGGTAACCCGTTTTAATAAGGCGCATCCGAGAGATAAACTCGCCTCTACGCATATTGGTTTTCCGGGAGAGACACGCAGGATTTACGTGGCAGAACATCTTTCTCCAGAGACCAAGGAAGTACACAGTGCGGCGCGTAAATTTTGTAGAGACAATAATTTCAGGTTTGTGTGGGTTCGTTTCGGCCGCGTATACATTCGTAAAGACGAACAGAGTCCTGCTCAGCATATTAAGACCATTGATTGTCTTGATCGTCTGTTGTGAGATTGTGGTTTGTCTATCTAACTATTATATTTTTTACTTTTTTCTATTTTTGTGAACTGCTTAAAACTACATTAACATTATGATAAGTATGTATTATCAGAATATTAACAGAATGCGCAGTAAATTACCGCAATTTTATCAAAATGTATTAAACAGTAACTATGATGTTATATGTCTAGCGGAAACTAATTTAAATGATGGCGTTTTTGATGGAGAAGTTGTTGACTCGCGTTATAGCATTTTTAGAAGAGATCGAGATTGTTTTAATTCTTCAAAGACCGAGGGCGGAGGGGTGCTCGTGGCTGTGCAGAAGTCTTTCAGAGTTCTTCGACAGTCATGTTGGGAAAGTAGTTTGGAGGATATCTGGATAAGTATTATACCGGAGATTTGCAACGCTCCTAAAATCAACATCTGCGTATGCTATCTACCTCCTGAATTAAATTATTCAAAGAGGGATGAGATCTACTCCAATATTCAGAGAGTTTTGTTAAATCACTGTCACGACGATAAAAACATAATCGTGGGAGACTTCAACACGCCCGAGTATTCTCTTCTGTCTCTTGACCCTGACGAGCCATCACGTCCCTCTGAGAGTAAGAGGCTTCTCCTACTACTTGAACTTTTTTCACTCTGTAATTTGAAACAAAGTAATTGCATTCCCAATGATAAAGGCCGTTACCTTGATTTAGTGCTCTCGTCTGATGAGCCTTTGCAGGTTTCCGAGGCCCATGTTCTTAGCTTAAAGGATAAACATCACCCTGCTTTAGAATTTGAGATTCCCTCGACATGCAAAAGGTCACTAAATTTAAAACGTAATAATGACAAACGATTGAACTTTGCTAGGTGTAATTATGAGAGCATACAATATGACTTAGATTCGACAGATTGGCACGAGCTTCTATCAAGCCCCGACATAAATGTATGTGTTGACCTTTTTTACCGGAAGATTTTTGAAATCATCAATAAATATACCCCTTATACAACTATAAGGTCTAACAGGTACCCCATATGGTACAGTAAACCTCTGATAAAGTGTATTGAGGAGAAGAACAAGTACCATAAACTATTTAAGAAATTCAATAACCCGCGTGATTACGATGTCTTCTCCTTATTACGTTCTAGAGCCAAGAAAATGATTGGTCGGTGTTATGAGAGTTACGTCGCGTCAATCGAGGGGTCTTTAACAGATAATATAAAGGGTTTTTGGAAGTTTGTTAATAACAGGAAGGGACGTGTCTCAATTCCAAATGTAATGCATTTTGAAAGTGGTTCCTCTTCGACTGGATCAGGTGTTTGTGAGCTTTTTTCGCAATGTTTTGCCTCAGTGTTTGACTCCAATCAAACATCCTCTGCCATGTTTAGTGACAACCTTAAGTCGGTTGAGAACGATAATCTGGACCCTATTTTTTATATCAATATAACCGACAGCGACATTCTAGCAAAGATCAAACAGCTTGATGCCGGTAAAGGGGCAGGTCCTGACCAAATACCCCCTTCTTTTGTCAAGCAATGCGGCCGAGAGCTGTGCATGCCTTTGAAAATTTTATTTAATAAATCCCTTATGGATGGAGCCTTTCCCTCTCGATGGAAGATAGCTCACATTGTTCCCATTTTTAAAAGCGGCGATAAGTCTCGGTGTGAAAATTATAGACCCATAAGTATCTTGTCCTGTTTTGCAAAGATCTTCGAATCTCTGGTACATGCACAGCTGTACAACCATTTTAGGCCCATAATATCTGAAAATCAACACGGTTTCGTGAAGGGAAGGTCAACAATAACTAACCTTTTAGTTTACAAAAACTACTTGTGTAAAAGCTTTGCTGTGCGGGGGCAGGTTGACTCAGTCTATACAGATTTCTCCAAAGCCTTCGACAAGGTTAATCATAGATTACTTTGCAGTAAACTCGCTGCGTATGGTGTGCACGGTAGTCTTTTTCGTTGGTTGTCCTCTTATTTGATTAACAGAAGTCAGTTGGTGGCCTTGAGAGGATATATTTCTTCTCCTGTTGGTGTGCCATCTGGGGTACCTCAGGGGTCGCATTTGGGGCCGTTGTTGTTTGTAGTGTTTATTAACGATCTCGTAAAGAATATATCTTGTGAACATCTTTTATACGCTGACGACTTAAAGATCTATAGAGCGATAGCCTCTCCTGATGACTGCAATCTCTTGCAGAGTGATCTCGTAGCTGTCTCTCATTGGTGTAAAAGTAATTTGATGTCCCTTAATATTGCCAAATGCTCCGTCGTTACTTTTACTAATAAGCGTCATAGGATCGTTGTCGATTACGCAATTGATGGACAGGTCCTGAGGAGATCCAATGTCATTAAAGATCTTGGGATTATTTTCGACGATAAACTTAGCTTTCGAGACCATTACCATCACGTAGTGATGAGATCTAATCAACTTGTTGGGTTTATTGCGAGGACTGCTAGGGATTTTAAGGGTGCTTGTTCTTTTCTCTACCTATACTACACACTCGTGAGAAGCATATTGGAATACGGCTGCCCAATATGGTCTCCACATTACAATGTTCACATTGAAAATATAGAAAGGGTGCAGAGAAGGTGTCTGCGGATATTATGTTACCGTCAGCACTTGGGGCGCAACATTATCGATTACGATGCGCGTCTGATTAGATTTAACGTGCAAAGGTTGGAAGTACGCAGGCGGTACTTTGATTTTATTTGCCTCTATAAAATAATTCACTCAATTCTTGATGTACCTAATTTGCTTGCTCAATTGACCTTTAATATCAGATACAGCGCTCGTAGATCCAACCAAACGGGACTTTTTGCCTTACAAGTCTATAAAAATAATACTTCTTTTTACAACCCTATAGTTCGTATGGCGCGTCAGTGTAACGAAATCGCCAGGGATAATCCAGCCTTCGATATCTTTGTACCTAAATTGAATTTGTTTGTTAGAGCGGTAAAGCAACTTCTAAATCAACTGTAGTTTTGAAGTCCATCCTGTCTAATGTGTCAAAATTATAAACTATTTTTATATGTGTTATTGTGAGTAACTCCTTCATTTTTAATTCATTTGTACACGCGTTCTTGTGGAATGCAACCTAGGCTCTAATCCTACTGCTTTGTATTATTATATTTTTTATTGGTTGTAATCTGTTACGTGTGATAAATAAATAAAATAAAAATAAATAAATAAAGATCGTCTGCGACGGCTTGAAGCACTTCATCTTCGACATCGAACCGGGGTCTGCCTTCATTAACCGCTTTATGTGGAAATCGACCCTCAGACAATAGTCGGTGGATATTGACGAAAACACGGCTATCCGGGTGACGTGCGGCGTTCGGATATCTTTCTCGGTAGAGTCTTGCTGCAGCACCGGCATTACATCTACATTCGCCGTAAATGAGATGCATGTTCGCATATTCTTGCGCAGTGTAGGTGGGTGGCATGGTGGTACAGTATCGTACACTTTAGTCCTTGAGAAAGCCGGGTCGTTGGAAGAAATCACAAACAATGTCCAAATCACAAAGAAATAATCAAGTCCAGAAAGCGAAGCAAAGTTGTTAGTACAAAATGAACACAAACGAATACAAAGGATGCGCAGTAAACGAGAGATCGTAATGTACTGACCGACTACATATTTGACTAACCAGAGATGGCCTACCTACTTTTTCTCTTTCTTAATGTATCTCCTGTCTCTCTCACTCACCAAACTTGTTTAAACTTGTTTTGTTTGGTTTCATTGTTATTGGTATGTTTTGTTCTGCAGGGGTATTGTTCCCGAAAATTATTTTTACATATCCTAGTAAGAATTTTTCAAGTAAGTGTTATACCATTTTGGAATTGTAATAAAATTACCTATCTTTTTAAGTTACTCGCCGGAGTTGCATAGTACTTTTTTTTCAGTACACTTGGAGGAAGTTGAGTGAAATCGTAATTACTAAGTCCTTGACTGGACAAGAACTTAATTTTCTTTAAAATATTGCTTAGATATGTATTGTTTTTTTTGTTTCAATTTGAAAAAGGGTTATTGACGATAACATAACAGCATTTTTTTTAAATTATACCAATATTTGTAGATCATCGGGAGCAAAGTCGCCTCAAAAGGTGTAAAATTTTTAGTTTTTTAAAAAATGCCTTTTATTCTTTTTATTCCCAGAGGGGATTTTTTTTTTATTTTTCTGGTGACCCTTGTGACCACCCCTATCACCCCTCTTCCTAGCTACGTAACCTTTTGGGACATCCTGTATATCAAGATAAAAATTAATTGATATAATCGTGATATATATCATGATATATATCCGCTGATATTTATATCGGCGAACCCTGAATGTTACACACCACGGTGCGGCTCGCCACTCTCGCCAGCTCTGTTACTTGAATTTGGCTTGACCCGCTACCGCCACCGCGTATTTAGATTTAAGGGGACAAACATACTTTGTTGTCGTTTTCGGTAAGTAAGCCTCTAAGTGCAATCCTGGGACATCTTTCCGAAGGCTTACTCGGGGCTCCCAACTATAGGCTGTTGGTGTTTCGTGAGGTTTTTTAGTCGGTAGGAGTCCGGCACAGCATATGAAGGATTTTCCCGCACTTTAAAAATAATACCCTCTGTGTACGACTCCGACTCGCTCTTGTTCCATTTTTAACCGACTTCAAAAAAAGGAGGAGGTTCTCAATTCGTCTGTACCTATGTATTTTTTTTATGTATGTCAAGCGATATTGCCGTCAATTATAGACGGATTTCAAAATTATTTTTTTGTTGAGTAGGGTTTACTTCTGAGGTGGTCCCATTTTCACCAGGTCAGGATCTGATGAAGGGATCCAGGAGAAAACGAGGGCAACCACCGAAAATTGTAGGGACAACTAGTGCACTTGTTAACTTTTTAATTCAGTGCTTTAATGTTCTACACTTTAATGAAGGTCTGGAGTCGACCTGATGATAGAGTCGAAAGACAGTCGAGGGCATTCCTTAATAATTTACAGCAGCTACCTTGTGTTTGGGCTTGATTGATTTGTATTGATGAAAACCTTTACCTAGATAGATATATTTTTCGGTTCACCCGTCACTTAAAATAATGAAAAAAAAATTTTAAATAAATATAAAACCGACTTCCAACAAATCCTGAAAAATAAAATTTACTTAGCACAAAGTAAAATGTACTTTGATTTATCAGATTTTATTCAAAATAGTATTGAAGTTGGTGCCATGAATAATACCTACAGAAACCTATGGGTTTACTTGGCGCCGACTTCAATATGATATTGAATAAAATCAGATAAATCAAAATACATTTTACTTTGTGCTAAGTAAATTTTATTTTTCAGGATTTGTTGGAAGTCGGTTTTATTTTTTATTGAAAATTTTTTTTTTATTGATCGATATGTATCTTTCTATTTCAGATTGTTTCGAAAGAATATCCATCGGTGAGCAACTCCCGCCTGACGCCATCTACCGCAACGTAACGGAACTAACGACGCGTGAATGCGAACAGATCTGCAAACAAGACAAACAGTGTCAGAGCTACGATTACGGGTAAGTAAATACAGATGGCGCTTTTATTCACTTTTGCATAAATTTACATTCATGGAATTAAAAGTATTCGCTACTTTGAGTACATTCTAATAATCTATGTTTATATCGTTAGTATTTTCTAGGTTCTTGCAACTATAGCTAGATCACATAACTCCGTCCTCACCCAAAGCAATGAATACAGACGTTTAAAAGAAGAACAGTTCCTAAGGATTTTTTATGCCAATTTTGTTGGGGGCATGCCCCCAGCTCATGTAGTTCCCATTTGGTGGCGCTGTCGTCGCATTTCACTGTCGCGTTTTATGGTAAGACCGCACTGGGCGGAACTGCACTTCAGCGGAACTGCGCGACACGACGCGACAAAATATTCTTTATATGAAATTATATGAGGCAACACGCACTAAGCGGCAAATGAACTACACTTCAGCCGACTGCAGCGGAACTGCGCGACAAAGTTGATCAACTCACCAAAAGTGTCGCGCCGTGTAGTTGCAGTGCAGTTCAGTTGCCGCTCAGTGCGGTTGAGGCCAACTTCATTTTCATAGTCAGTAGGGATGCAATATCGTTTATTAAAAATATCGATATTGGAATATCGATATTTTTCAAAATAAAATATCAATATTGAAAACATTGATGTTTATAAACGATATAATATATCGATAATCACGGACGATGTTTACTTATGCGTTTTTTTTATTAGAGAGATCTTGTTAAGCTTAAATCTGAGCTTTGTTTCAAGGCAATCGGTTGAAAAAAGCGAAGTTATGAACAAAAGTAAATAATGAAGGTCGTGTTTCCGTGTGATCATTATTCTTTAAAAAAACAACAAGAGCGGCAAACAAATTGATATATCAATATATCCATATATCGTATATAAACATCGATGTTTTCAATATCGATATTTTTTATAAACGATGTTGCATCCCTATTCATAGCTTCATAGCGTCCGTCATCCATTTCGACGTCCATCTTGCTCAGAGGTTGCCTACCTACTGAATATTTTTTTGTAGTTCCGCTGCAGTTGAAGTGCGGTATACCAAAAAATGACGCGACGTGTCGCGCAGTTGCGCTGAAGTGCAGTTCCGCCCAGTGCGGTCTTACCTATAGTCAAAAACTAGTAGGCACGTTTTTACGTTTTTAATCGACTAAATTCAGGGATTATTTTTTAAAAAATATTTCACGTTTTTTAAATCAAAACATATTAAATTTATAGATATTTACAATGATTAATTTTATTCTTTTGCTTCGAACGTTTGCACGTTTTTTTCACTTAAAACACATACGGAATATGGCAAAATCGTTACTAAGCTGAATATTACACAACGGATTTTACTACCATAAGTAAATTGATTATAATTATGCAAAAATTGAAAAATCAAAAAATGCACATAATGGAACTTTTCAGGCGCAACGACGATATTCAGCGTTCAATTTGTGAGAATAACCCTTAATTATTAGCGCCTGCACGATTAGAACATGACGCTGCAGTAACACAAATTGTTGCTATTCCAATATATCAGGCACTTCTTCAGTCATAGCTGTATCTTCTTACCTGATGTACGTATGAAGCTCAAACTTGAAATTCGTGAATGAAGCAATTATTAAGCAATTATTCATGCAATAAAAGTTTTGGAATTCTGCGTCCTTCATGCTGAACGCGTAGGCAACCAGCCATCCAAACGTCAGGACCGCTGGTCAAAAAAATATTCTTGTTTCTCAAAATGTATTATATGTAGCAATTCTTGGATACGTGTAGCAAATATAAGCAATCATGTAGCAATTTTTGAGTATACTTTGAGACTCGTTTGTCACAGGCAACCATTCTGACGGTGACCATTTATTAACTACTGGCTGATGCCCGCAGCTTCGCCTGCGCGAAATTTTGTTCCTAGACTATAACATAATATCTCTGTAGGCACCAAATTTCAGCCAGATCCGTTCAGCCGTTACAGGCCAGCGTAAAAGAGTAACAAACATCCACACTTACACACATTTGCATTTATGATAATACCTAGTTAGATAGATTTCTGATTAACAAATTCACAATGAATAATATATGAGCCAAGTAAATTTATTTATTAAATACATTTCTTAATTCAATGGCTGAACTACTACTTGACACAACTTCTCTTCTAAGCAATTGACATCGTAACTTAGTTCCTTCTTCAGGTAGTCCCAGCCCAGGCTTTGTCCTCCTAATACAGATGGTAACGTAATAACAATGTAAATTTCATTGGCTGAGCGTTCATGCTCACTGTACTGGCTCTTTTCAGTCCTGTCAAATGTAGTCTTCGTAGAGGCCATTCCCGTATTTTACAAAAAACTTAGTGAGTCTGTTTCCTGACAGAATGAAGTCAGCACTATAATGTAGAATAAAGTTCATGCCTTCCATGATCGGTCTGCTGAAAATCTTTGTCGTAAGGATTGAGCGTAGATAGTAACTTGCGGTGTTGTACTATACTGCTCGTTCGCTCTAACTTTGCCGCTCGGCTCCATACTAAAGACGAATTTTTAATTAGACGAAGTAAATTGACAGCAACTAATGTCACTTCTTCATACGATGTTGTGTATTTTCTATGACGAAGTGACATTAGCTACTGTCAATTTACTTCGTCTAATTAACAATTCGGGTATACGCCTCTACGCCAGCGGCAAAGTTAGAGCGAACGGGTAGTACATACCACCTGAAGCGTGGTCTTTCATTTTTTCTGGCTAGCCATCTTAGAATTTTCTTCTTCTTTTCGCAAATGTATTTTTGTCACACTAAATTTGAATAAATTAGCAATAACACTTCCGCATAGCATATTTGGTTAATATTATACCAAAATAGCGCTTTTTATTTAACTATAAGGCTTTGTAGTAAAATTATATCTTTGAAATCTGAAGTAAAACCATTTATTATAAATGACAACGCTTTCACAAATTATGTGTCAAAATAAAAAGTAATTTAAGTATAAAATAAGAGTATTTAAGGAGTATTGATATCAACTCCGGAGAAAATCAGCCCTAAAATAATTTACATTCCCTTTTTAGCTCGTTATAGTATAAATTTCAATAAAATACGAAACACGTCTTCCATCGATTATGTTAATAATGCTATATGCCAAATTTTAAGTAGATCGGACCAAGGAATCACGCTATCCCATACAAACTTTACCCTCTATTTTTATACCTTTGGAGGTGGAATTTGCAAAAATGATAACATTACTTTTTTCAGATTGTAACAAACAACGCTCATGCTTAGTTTCATCATCGTACATTAACCGTTTAAGCAATAATTGATAATAACTTTGGGTCTAGGGATCGAAACGCAAAATTAAGTTTGCTTTGAATTCTATATACTTTTCCTGGATGAAAAGTACCCAGTGTGGTGCCCAGGCTATTAAAGAATAATTATACTAAGTTTCATCGTAATCAAACCGGTAGTTGCGTGATGCCTGAACAAACAGACAGACAGACAGACAAAAAAATTTTTAATCACATTTTTGGGTTCGGCGTCGGTCTAGTAACATACTTACATACATACATACATATGGTCACGCCTTTATCCCCGAAGGGGTAGGCAGAGGCATATTATATGCCCACATTTCACCTTTTGTATAATTTGTCCCACGTAATAGGTGGTGAGCCGTATTGCCGTGTTTAACTGGACAGGCGCAGGTTGTGACTGCCTGCTGTTGAAATAAAGCCTTCAACTTAGCTTAACGGCAACTTTTACTGGCAACCGGGACCAACGGCTTATCGTGCCTTCCGAAGCACGGAAACGCTCAAATAAATGTCACAAAGTGATCACATGGATGGTCACCCATCCATGGACCGGCCATAGTGAAAGTTGCTTACTGCAGTGATCGTTTACAGAACACTGAGTCCGCGGGGCCACGAGCGCTTCAAGTAACACCCCCTGCTATTTATTTTTTTGATATTTTGAATGTACAGAATTTTCACTTCTACTGGTTTATATAAGTATAGATAGATGTACCTATTTAATTAAGTGTGTTGAAGAACTAAAATTTCCTGGAGTCGATCTGACCGATGGACCCGGTTGACAGCTGACGGAATTACTTAACTTTGTAAAATTTAGAACATCCCGGGAGAAATCGTCGCATCTCGGGAGGTCGGAAGGGTAAACATTATTACCGGAGTCTCCTGGGCAATACGGGAGGGTTCGCAACCCTAGCAGCGCTGCAACTGCAACGCCGCCAAGCGGCAGTTAGTGTCCACAGAAAGTTTGTCTTCAGAGCAGCGTAAGAATACTATTCTTCTATATACGTCTGTATTAATTGCCCAAAGACATTAAAATAATCACTACGTGTAGGTACGTCTCAAACAACATAATGATTGTATGATGCGTTTACAGCTAAGAAGTCCCCCATACCCTCTCATTCAGAGCATTCACAAAAACCGGCCAAGTGCGAGTCGAACTCGCCCATGAAGGGTCTCATAGCAGCAAGTAACATAATATAAAAGTTCTTGTAGTTCGCTGTGGTAGTGATTTTTCTAGGCGAAAATTGTGGTTCATGACGTATTAAAAAAAACTACCAAAACCAATTTTCGTTGGAAGTTTTTATGGCAATGTACATCATATTTTTTTTTAGATTTCATTCTTTTAGTTTAAAAGTTAGATGAGGGGGGGGGGGGGGACACATTTTTCCACTTTGGAAGTGTCTCTTGCGCAAACTGTTCACTTTAGAAAAAACTGATGTTAGAAACCTCAATAGCATTTTTGAAGACCTATCTATAAATACCCCTCACGTAAGGGTTTGATGAAAAAAACATTTTTGAGATTTAATTCTGAGTATGGGGAGGGACCCCCCCAAAATATACTGCTTTTTTTCTAGTTTCATGTAAAAATCTTAATGCGGTTCAAAGAATACATCTACTTCCCAAGTTTCAACAGCGTAGGCCTTATAGTTTCAGAGAAAAGTGGCTGTGACATACGGACGGACAGACAGACATGACGAATCTATAAGGGTTCCGTTTTTTGTCATTTCGCTACGGAACCCTAAAAACTACATAGAGAGTTGTATTGGGCTGTTCCCGCGAAAACTAGGAGAGAATGAGAACTTGCATTCGTCCGTTCCAGGTTTGGGTATTAGAGTGATGGTTTTAGGGTTTCATACAAAAACTGGATCCTATAACTGAGACTACACTAACCTAAAGGCTCTATGTCAAGAACTCTGATAGGTAGGTAATTAGAGGGGCCAACATTTTCATACTTAGATGATGAAGGTATTTCTGATGCCCCTTTAATAGCAAATATTATGGAAGGCTCCCATACAAGAAGCGTGATTTTTATGCCGTTTTTTGGAACGGAGTCCTCATGTTACGGTAGATCAATGGCAACGATGACACAGCGCTCCACACGCTGGTGGAGTGCACGGCGTGGTCAGGTCCTCGTAGTGGGTCTGGACGTGGACACTCTCTCGCTTGAGGCCATGGTGCGAGCCATGATCTCCAGCGGGAGTAAGTGGGACTGTGCCGCTTCTTTCTGCGAGCAGGTCATGCTCGTGACAGAGGCGGGGCGGGAAAAGGTTGTTGGGCGTTACGACAGGTTTTTTAGTCGGTAGGAGTCCGGTATAGCATCCACGAGGATTTACCCTCACGTTTAAAAAATAAAGCGTAATGTAATCTTTTCATTCTGCTGCAACTCTAGAGTTGGGAGCCAATCGTAGTTTTCGATACAAGTGTGGGATTTCTGTTATTACAACGAGTTGCGACAGGTGTTGACCCGAGCCGAAGGCGAGGGTAGACAGTCGGAACGAGTTTAAATAACAGTCCCACACGTTGTATTGAACAACTATTTTTGATACAGTTGCGAAAAAATTAAGCAATTCAATAAAATAATAAAAACACAATAAACCTGAATATCCAAAATGGCGCCAACCGTAAAAAAAATTATACCTACCTAAGCAGAGACTATGGCAGTGCACTTCATACAGCCAACTTTTTTTTATTTATAAATTTGATTTGGCCGATACTTATATTAATTTATGTTTAAATTTTAATCAAAATTACTTTTAATCTGATATTGAAACAAGTTATTATCTTTTTTTGAAATATTTGCATGAATCACAGACATTATTTTGACAGTTGGGAAAGAAAACGCACAAGTGCGGGAAAGGTAAAGAAAAAGCACGAGTGTGTAATAGCCCACATCCCGAACGCTAAACGTCCCTGTAATACGCCACTTTTTGAGCAACTGTATTAAAAAGTAATAAAAGAACTAAAAGCATAGGTATAAAGGAAACAGGTGCATGTCACATCGAATTTAGTAACTATGTCACCCTTAGAGTGAACATTAGCTATGTCACTAGTGAAACCGTGGGGCACAATAATTTGTACATATTACAGTCAAGCATTTATTCCCAAAGGGGTAGGCAGATATATGCGCCCACATGTCACCATTTATACAGTTTGTAGGTTACATATAAATATTATTAAAAACTAGAGGACGTCAGGCGGTTTCACCGGCGTAGCTCCTATTCCCGTGGGAATACGGGAATAAAAAATAGCTTATGGAAGTACAGTGAAAGAATTTTTCAAATCGGTTCAGTAGTTTCGGAGCCTATTTTTCGATGCAAACAAACAAACAATCAAATCATTCCTCTTTATAATTTTAGTAAGCATAGACAATACACGGACTGGTTAAAAATAAACCATTCTGGGTGTTGATCTTTCAAAAAAAAATGATCAGCCTAAGATTTAGAGCCTTCATAAACCAGGTTTTCTGAATACTGAATGTGGTTTTGCTCGGCATTCTTATTATTGATCTAAGCCATTAAGTTCTATTTTCTTCTTTTTCAGTGTTGGAGCTAAAGGCAACGCCACTTGTAACCTCAGCAAGTTGAGCTTGAAAGAAATAAGAGAGAAGAATATACTCATTCGTCATCCAGATTACGATCTATACGTCCGTCGCTTTCATTGTGAACAGTCACCACCTTCACCAATTCAACCACAACTTGATGAAATAGAAAACCCTTCTGAAAAACCATTACATCGTCCAGTTTACCGACCCGCAGAAGAAAAACTACCAATAAACGATGAAGATTTTGGATATGGTGCTCAAAGACCTGAACAAGATGAAAGACCTGATGATTATTCTAATTCCAAACCTGACAATGACTCAGGACCAAGTTACGGAGCGCATAAACCTCAAGATGTTCCATTTACGAGCAAACCACAAAAACCAATTAAAAAACCATCCAGCATAAGACCAGATCCTTATGATGTTCTTCAGCTTCAAGATTCTATATATCCTGGAAATGGTAATAATAGACCACAGAAAATACCGTATATACCAGAGAAACCTCAATATATATACATCACTAGACCAAGACCAATATTTCAACAAGATATAGGCGTTGGAAATAATCCTGGATATACTAAACCAAGTTACGATGATCCTGGTTACACAAACCCTTCAAGACCTTACGATCGTCCAAGGCCAGTAACTTCGAACCAGTATGCCAATGGTTATGGTCCTAATATTCCTTACGATGATAACTACATTCAAGTGGAAATCAGAGATCCCCCTAGACCTTTTGATCGTCCAAGGCCATTTTATCAAGGTATTTATGGCTATGGAACTTACTCAAGTCAGAATTCTTATTCCCAAGATCAAAGTAGCCTTTCCCAGAACTATGACAGTTCAGGACATTGGTTACGCCCTTCAAAACCCACTCGTCCAGTTTACGCTGATACACCATATCCCAATAATATAAACCAAAAACCTACAAATGGAGCACATGGAAACAAAAAGCCAACATATTCAGATCAAGCATCTTATGACAGCTACCAAGATTCATACCAAAGCAACTATAACAGCCAAGCAAGTTATGGAGGCAGTGGATCTTATGGAACCAGTATAAAAAGACCATCTAGACCAAATCTATATGATGACTATAATAGACCTGGCCAGACTGGTTATGGTGGATCGTCTGGTGACCGTTATGGAAATAATCAAAACTCTTATGGTAGTAGCCATAGTAGTAACAAACCGTTAAATGACAAGCCATCACAAGGTTCTTATGGAGGTAGCAGACCTACATATGGATATGATGATGATCCAGTAAGTAATAATAAACCATCTTATGGCAATGATGAATCGTCCCATGGGAGTAACCAGCCTTTGTCTGATACTAATCGTCCTTCATATGGTGAAGACGAACCGTCGTATGGCAATAATAAGCCTACACAGCTCAACGACAAACCGACAAACACAAAACCTTCAAAACCATCTCATAACAGTGATAAACCGTCTTACGGAAATCCTGTATCAAGTTATGAAAACGAAAGACCTTCATATGGAAATGATGATTCTTCTTACGGAGGTAACAAACCAAGTTATGAAAGTGATCAACCATCTTATGGAGGTAACAAACCAGGTTATGCAGACGATCAACCATCTTATGGAGGCAGTAAACCAGGTTATGAAGATGATCAACCATCTTACGGTAGTAATAAACCAAGTCACACAAACGATCAACCAGCTTACGGAAGTAATAAACCTAGTCTTACAAACGATCAACCATCGTATGGAGGTAGCAAACCAGGTTACGAAGACGATCAACCATCTTATGGAGGCAGCAAACCAGGTTACCAAGACGATCAACCGTCTTACGGAAGTAAACCAAGTTATCAAAATGACAGACCGTCATATGGAAACGATGAACCTTCCTATGGAAGCAATAAACCGAGCTATGATGATGACAGACCTTCTTATGGAAGTAACCGACCATCTTACGGAAGTAATAAACCAAGTTATGCAAATGACCAGCCCTCTTACGGAGGAAACAAACCAAATTACGATGATGATCGACCGTCTTATGGAAGTAATAAGCCGTCATTTGATGATGACCGACCGTCATATGGAAGTAATAAGCCATCATATCCTGATGACGAACCGTCTTATGGAGGTAATAAGCCTTCATACAGTAATGATCGCCCGTCATATGGTAATCTTGAATCGTCATATGGAAATAATAAACCATCCCAAAGTAATAAAAGACCGTTACCTAGTAATGATCAGCCATCATACGGTAACAGACCGATATATAGCACTAGTAAACCTTTGTATATTTATGACTATCCTGTTTACGGTTCTGGGACATACGGTGGTCAATATTACCTGATCAGTCACACATCTCATGGTAGTTATAACTCTCAAAGTAGTAGTCAGTACCAAGATTCCTACGGTTCAAGCAGTCATGGCGGATCATACGGTGGAAGTCAAGGGTCTTACGAAAACAACCAAAGTGGTTATGGAGGTCAAAATGATTATAATAGACCATCTGGTAGTAATCGACCATCCTCAGGATATATTGACAACGATCCTGTAGAAGGTATATCACCGTCATACGGTAGCAACCGTCCATTAAATGATAGACCAGCGAAACCGCAAAAACCAAAACCAGGTTATACTGAAAATGATGATTCGAATCAAGGATACGGTGGTGCTTCTCAAAAACCAGGTTATGATGATAACCGACCAGATTATAACAACCCAAATGATATGGGTTTAGATGACGAAGCCGGTTATAATATTAAAACCCCGAATAAAACTTCTATCAGACCAGTTTATGAGAATGAAAAGGATAAACCATTGAATGCTCCTAGCTATATTGCGAGGCCTGGTGGAGAGGTGGTGACTTCAAAACCTATGGTGATTGGGCAGTTCCATCATCCAGACTACTTTAGGATCAGAGGAAAGCCTGCTTCGTATGAGGGTGAGTGATATTTTGATTATTATAATTTATAGCTACCTAGGTATTCAGTCAAAGATAATTCAGTGCTATATTTTCCTGGATCAAGCCAGTATTATTATGGGCAGGTGCACCATGATAATACTGGCTTGATCCACGAAAATATAGCTGCTCTACCTAACTAACGGCGAGGTCATGGCGATGAGAAGGAAAACTCGAAACAACACCCAGTAGCACATACAGTTAGTCGAATCACCCTACAAAATTATATGTCCTGCAGTGAACTGCTATAGATTGCTTTGATAAAATGGTAGAAAATTTTTGTACAGCGGCGGTATCGAGAACGTATATAACCATAACACTACTTCTTTAATACATATTTTATTTTTGAAACTTAGAATAGTGCATGAGGAGAGCGCCCCTGGTGCGTAATAGTGGAGGTCGCCCGCTCTCTGAGAACATCGATCGCTGGAGAAGGTCGTCTCGCGACGATTTCTTTCGGGAGTGGGCAATTAGGTTGGAGGATCCTTCCTCAAGCGTGCGGCTCGTGGGGGCGATCCGGCCCATCCTTTCAGACTTGGGTGGAGGGGACACACGGTGCGCCGGCGTACCACCTCATACAGCTTCTCACAGGACATGGCTGATTTGCCAAGTACTTGTGGGAGGTGGTAGACGTGGAGTCCGTGTGTGCCTTCACTGCCCAAGTGGCGTTACAGACGCGGCGGAACACACTCCTGCCGAGTGTGTGGCGTGGAACGGGCCGCCAATCGCCCTCACGGGCAGTATCGGTAGGTACCTACCGCTGCCGGCCGTGGAGCGAGCTATGGTTGGCAGCCAATCGGGTGGGCTGCCGTCGCCTCGTTTGCTGGCGAGGTGATGGCGGCCAAACGGGAGGAGTTGCGGTCGCCGAAGCTGGTCAAACGCTCCCATCCCGTGCGGGGGCGCCGCATGGCGGCTTGGATGCGCGCCCCTGACTTGTATTTACATCGTGGGTGGAGGTCGGAGGACCCCGATCACCGATGTCCGCAAGTCGGCAGGCATCTCCCCGTGTTCAGGGGTGCCCCTCGTTATGAGGGTGCAGCAATTCTCTACCTCCTCTGCTTACAGAGAGACAATCGAGAGTTGTACGATGTGGGCTGTTTTTCAGCTCCTTAGGGAGCTCTGGGGGCCGCCCATCAAGCCCCCCCGTGGAAAGTCCTGAAAGAACGGGGTGACCCTTTGCCGGGTCGCAGTGATTCATCCACCGGCCTATCTTGCGACCCGGTTAAGTGAGGCGGAACACCGCGGGGTTTAGTGGGAGTCACGCGAAGTCGCCCCACTCCCCCGAAGTGGGCAGCGAAGTGCCTAACCTGCAGTACCCGCTCCAAAAAAAAAACTAGGAATTGTGCTAGCGGATGTAATTGCTCAGCGATAAAGTCCCTTTAACTAAAACATTTTAAAAAATCTGGACAAGTGCGAGTCGAAATCGTCCACTGAGGCTTCTGTATATTCAGTTGCCAAATTTCGAAGTTCTATTGTCAACAGGAAGTACGTTATTCCTTGAAAGTGTCGGAATATACGGTTTTGCGACAAAATTAGTTGAATTTTTTTCTGCGTTTTCAGAAAGTTGATTTTTTCAGTTTCAAGGGACTATAGACCTTTATTAATTACAACTCGATACCTTCACGCGTTTACGAGATAAAGGGTCTAGAAAGACAGTTGTATGTAGGTACGTAGGTACTTTAAACACCATTTTTAGGGTTTCGTAGCCAAATGGCAAAAACGGAACCCTTATAGATTCGTCATGTCTGTCTGTCTGTCTGTCCGTCCGTGTGTCACAGCCATTTTTCTCCGAAACTATAAGGCCTATGCTACTGAAACTTGGTAACAAGATGTATTCTGTGAACCGCATTAAGAATCTTATATAAAACTAGAAAAAAAGCAGTAAATTTTGGGGGCCCCCATACTCAGAACTGAAACTCAAATTTTTTTTTTTATCAAACCCATACGTGTGGGATATCTATAGAAAGGTCTTCAAAAATGCTTTTGAGGTTCCTAAAATCATTATTTCCTTTAGTGAATAGTTTGCGCGTTTTGCCCCCCCCCCCCCCCCCCCCTCTAACTTCTAAACTAAGAGACTGATAAATCTAAAAAAAAATATGATGTACATTGCTATAAAAATTAAATAAAAAATTTAAAAAACCCCCGACTCACAAAAAAAGAACAATAAAAAATCAATTGGTTAGACTGGTAAGAGCATTTTTTTTTTTGTTTAACGTGAGGGAAAATCCTCATAGGATGTTATGCCGGACTCTTACCAACTAAAAAACCTCACGCCACGCCTAACAGCCTATGGTTGAGAGCCCCGGGTAAGCCCTCAGGAAGGATGTCCCGTGACTCCCAACAGACCTACGGCCGCCGCTGCGGCCTCGCCCAGGGGGTGGTTCGGGTGCAATCCCGCGTCCATGGGGGGTTTCGGGTGTGACCCCGCTTCTAAGGGGGGGCGTGCGTGAGTTGCTCACGTCACGCTGCCGTCATTGGCCTGCTTCTGTAAGGACGGTGAGCGGCCTTCTCACCGTCCTCAGACCCCCGGTCATGGAGGCCGATAGTCCTCGGCGAAGACACGTCGTCGGCGCCCAGGGGCCGACTGCGGAACTCGGGTGGGAGAGTTCTCTCCCGTACCCGGCCCGCCGCCTCCTTCGCGAGCATGACCTGCTCGCAGAAAGAGGCGGCGCAGTCCCACTTACTCCCGCTGGAGAGCATGGCTCAGACTGGTAAGAGCATTGCCCTGGATTAGGCAAAGGTTGCGGGTTCAAGTCCCGTCTGGGCCAAGTTGTCTTTTTTCACTTTATAATAAAATATTATGATAAAGTTAGCATACTAATTGCTTTAAATATTAAAATCAATAAAAAAACCTGTAAAAAGTAAAAAAATAACTATTATATTATGACCTATCTACCCTAAGTATTGAACCTGTATTATTATTATAGGTAGCTATATTATTTACCTATTCATATTTTTAACTAACAGTTTGTCTCGTCGGGGAGACCGCTCTATACCTAAATAGAGACAGACGTACGGTTAGGTTATGATTAGGTGAGCGGTCCCCGACGAGACAAACTGTTAGTTAAAAATATGAATAGGTAAATAATATAGCTACCTATAATAATAATACAGGTTCAATACTTAGGGTAGATAGGTCATAATATAATATATAGTTATTTTTTTACTTTTTACAGGTTTATTTATTGTTCTTTTTTTGTGTATCGGGGGCTTTTTAAATTTTTTATTTAATTTTTTGCTTTTTATAGGGGTTTTTAATGTCAACAATGACGAATAGTCTATCAACAATTATTCAGAGCTAATGCGAATTGCGCGGATTGTGGTTACTGAATTAGCAATACATTCCACTCCTCATATCTTTCGAATGGCTTAACCGATTTTCATAAAACTTGCGGTATCGTGATTATCATAATGACCTTTCATTTGATACCCAACACGGGTATATTTGAAGACATTAAATTTTTCATCACCACTTTCACCCCTCATAGCTTTGAAATGGCTTAACCGATTTTTATAAAACATAGCTAAGAACACTCTCCCCTAACCCATCTTTCAAACAAAAGAAACAAAATCAAAATCGGTTCATCCGTTTGGGAGCTACGATGCCACAGACAGACTTACACACACACACACACACACACACACACACACACACACACACACACACACACACACACACATACACACACACACACACACACACACACACACACACACACACACACACACACACCCACACACCCACACACACGTCAAACTTATAACACCCCTTTCGGGTTTCCGTCGGGGGTTAAAAACTACCAACGAAAATTAGTTTGAACGAGATAGAGCCAAAGACTTCTATATAAACTGAGGTAGACATGCCCTACGCACCGATTTTTGACACCTATAAACTGAGCTAATTAGCAGCGTTGCTCGCACTGTTGTGAGTCAAAACTTCGAAAGTAGGTACTCGACTTGCAATCGGAGTCCATACGCCTTCTCTTTTACTCTTTTTCTATTCGTATATTGCTATTGTGCGTGGTGACAATTACGTAAAAAATATTTATAAGTGAGTGTAGTCTTATTAATGTGTATATTTGAGGATTGCTTTTGAAATCGCGTTTGTTAGAGTACGGCGCGTCTACCTCAGTTTATATAGAAGTCTTTGGATAGAGCTTGTAGTTTTTTTTAATACGTCATAAACCGCAATTTTCGGTTAGAAAATCACTATCACTGCGTGTAAGTTACAACGAACTACAAGAACTTTTACATTATGTTACTTGCTGCTACGAAACCCTTCATGGGCGAGTCCAACTCGCACTTGGCCGGCTTTATTTATGATTTGGGCACAAGCGTATGTACCGTTTTTAGATTTTTCCTTATATTTGTGGTATAAGAGAATACTACTTGCCAAATTTTATACATATAATGCGGTTATCCTGGTTATTTCACAATTCCTGAAACTTCAATTACCCTTCCGCCGTTTCTAAGATGACTTTGACAACTATTTTTAACCGACTTCAAAAAAGGAGGAGGTTACTCAATTCGACCGTATACATATATATATTTTTTATGTTTGTTCGCGCAGAACTCCATCGTTTATGGACCGATTTGAATTTTTTTTTCTTTCGAAAATAGATACTCCCAAGGTGGTCCCATTTTAAGGAAGTCAGGATCTGATGATGGCATCCTGCAGAAATCGAAGGGAACCTTTAAAACTTGTAGGGGCATCTAGGGCATTTGTATTTTTTTTGTTAAGGGCGTTAAAGTAGTACAACTTAATGAAGGTCTGGAGTCGATCTGATGATGGAGACGAAAGACAGTAGAGAGAATTCCCTAACGATATACAGCAGTTACCTTGTGTTTGGGCTTGATTAATTTGTACTGTCGAGAACTCTACACCTATGTAGATAGATAGATTTTCAGTCTACACGTCACTAAAAAAGATGAAAAAAAAATTTTAACAAAAAAGCAACCGACTTCAAACAAAACTAAAAACTGAAAAATAAAATTTACTTAACACAAAGTTAGTATATTCTGATTTATCAGATATCATTAAATATAATACTGAAGTCGGTGCCAACATGACTATGAGAGAGAATAATAATGCCTCTTTAGGCCTACATAGTTTTAATGGGCACCGATTTCTGTATTATATTTAATGATATCTGATAAATCAGAATATACTAACTTTGTGTTAAGTAAATTTTATTTTTCAGTTTTTAGTTTTGTTTGAAGTCAGTTTCTTTTTGTTAATTTTTTTTAAAAATAATAGTCTAATTATTTAGCTCGAAGGATTACTAACCAGGCTATGAAATACAAAATAAAATCTAGAATCTTGGAACAACCTGCCCTCACACGTGTTTCCCTCATTTTACAATCCCGGGTTCTTCAAGCGGAGCGAAAAGCGACACATAACAGGGCCGCCAACTTGAGGACCACTGTCAGAAGTCTTACGTACTGTGAGAGTGGCCCCCAATCGCTAGATGCGCCATTGCCTTCCATCAGGCTGGCGAAGTCTATTTGGCGAGCTTAATATAAAAAAAAGATATTGTTGTTAAGACTTAGGTACAGTAGATATGTATTAATGCTGGAAACTGGTTGGCTTTTCATAAAAAATCCGTGTAATTTCCAGCGAAAGATTTTATAAAGTCATCGTTTGTTTATGTGTTCGGCGCCGTCCATTGCCTAATGTATACTGTAAGCTTTTTAGGGTTCCTTAGTAAACATAATTTAAACTCTCGGCTGGTGATCCACACAACTGATGCTACTGAAGTTTCGTATTCAAATTCCGGTTTGGAACGAATAAGTAGGTATTTGTGTGATCCTCAAAAGTTGGTTTCAGAGTTTGAACATTTTCTGAAAATATCGGTTGTCAAGATCAAATAGCACAAGCTATTATTGACATAATTTGAGCTAGATGGCGGTGTATAACAAGATGTCCTACTACCAGCTAAATTAGTTTAAAGGTATATGAAAAAGTCACTGTAGTAGGACAATTAAAATCCTGAAATTAAAATGCTATCTATACTAAAATAAAAAAATAAAAGTCTAATCTACTGGACCGATTCTTTGTTTGCTTTTTGGATTCTTTGCGGTGAACATAAGCTATATTTTATTCCCGTATTCCCACGGGAACGGGAACTACGCGGGTGAAACTGCGTGACGTTCGCTAGTCACTTAGGTATAAGCTCTATCGATCTACTTTTAAAATTATAAAGTTAATTAACCCTTTAAAAGCTAAACGTTAATTCCAAAAATCTGCAAAATGTCAGGATATTATATCAGATAATTTTTCTCTTTTCCTAAATTTCATTACCTGGTACCTACATGGTAATGCAATTTAGGAAAAGAGAAAAACTATAACGTTAGGTTTTGTTAGCTCAGGAGATATAGCGGCCTAACTTGTAAAATGTGCATACTTGGAAAAATTCGTACAAAACATTCATGGACATTTAATTCAATTCACACGAGGAGTGACTAGACTACGTAACCCTACTCTATTCGCATCGCCCTATGTCGGTTTTATTTTATATTACTAAGGTGGCAGATAATCGTATGTAAGTTATTTTTAAACTATATAGTTATTTTAGTAGATGTATTTCGCGTGAAGTCCCGAGTTCTATAAGTATGAGCGTATGTAAGTTTACAACACCGGAGAAATTTCATTTCCCTTTCGGACTGTTATCGAACGGCCGACTCGTATTAAAATCGACAGGTTATAATACCTACTTGCTGTTGAAATTTACATATATATGGTCACGCCTTTTATCCCCGAAGGGGTAGGCAGAGGCATATTATATGCCCACATTTCACCTTTGTATAATTTGTCCCACGTAATAGGTGGTGAGCCGTATTGCCGTGTTTAAATGGACAGGCGCAGGTTGTGACTGCCTGCTGTTGAAATAAAGCCTCCAACTTAGCTTAACGACTGCCATTTTACTGGCAACCGGGACCAACGGCTTAACGTGCCTTCCGAAGCACGGAAACGCTCAAATAAATGTCACAAAGTGATCACATGGATGGTCACCCATCCATGGACCGGCCATAGTGAAAGTTGCTTACTGCAGTGATCGTTTACAGAACACTGAGACCGCGGGGCCACGAGCGCGTTGAAATTTAATGATGAGAATAAATCTAAGTCTGTCTGCTACCATTATAATGACCTTTTCAACAAGCCGTCAACGTTATTGTCTCGTGTACTGCCCAAACATTTTAATTATTTACATCATAATAGAAGGTATGGTTTGACCTTCCGCTCTCATGGTCGGCGCTGATTTGGGCACTGATATCGTTTTAATTTGGACAGATTAGCGCGATTTAGCGTTTTATATAATTTGTAATGTCATGTGGTTGGAGTCCTGCGGAGATCTTCAGGGTCCAAGCCTGCTTCATATGTTTAAAATGTACCGCCTGACTAACATTAGATGCAACAATAATACAATAATTATAAAATTTATTGCAGACCATTGATACTATAGGTACTTAGTGTGTTAGTATTATCTTAACCTATATTAGCAAATCAATCAAATATTTTATTTAATACAATTATCAATTATTAAATTATATTTTTAAACAAAAATGTCAATCAAATAAAATAAGTTAAAAAAGGATCTGAACCTCACAGTTTCAAAGTTAAATAAGTTAAAGTTACTATACACTAATATACATACAATTTATAACATATTTACAAGGGGAACATCGATAAAAAAAAAGGGCAATAGGAAATAAAATTATGCATCAAAAAACTCTTCCACATCGCTGTCAACAACAACCGTGCCCAAAATGCTGGCGGCGTTGCCACGTTGTATGGCAATAGAGAGCCTCTGGCCCAAGTAAACACCAGCATTTTGGTCACGAGAACCGTCGACCAAAAGTTTACATATAGCTCTATAAACGAGCTTTGCACTAGGACCCCACGGTCCAAGAGTCTCGACCCCAAACGGCTCAAATAAATACGATCCAACAAGATTTGTGTATTTTCGCCGTTTGAGGGCCTCCGCAGACGCGGCAGCAGCTCCCGCGCAGCTAGCAGTGCCTGGAACATGGGAAGGCGCAAGGGTATCCACACATGTGGCATCCCACACAAGCGGTTTTCCCATTTTCCAAGGCACCAATGACATCCCGTCGGGCCTCTTCCCATCGTCTCGAGCCAAGCCCTTGGGTTCAAGAATTGCTGGCACGCCGGCGGCGGAAAGGGCTCGACGGATGATGTCATTTATGCTAGCATGTCGCGGAAACCGACCTGCACTTTTGTAGCACGATAAACCGTGGTGACCTAGGCGGTCGACAGTTTCACCGCAGTGACAACGATGTGGAGCGATGCAGGAAGTACCGAGGCGTAAACAAGCAGCAATGCGAAAAGTGCTGTTATCTAAAAGTGTGCCAATATGGCCTGAAGGTAAAGCATGAAGCCATAGACCCGACTCCCACTCCCCCACAGCCAGTAGGCGCGCTCGCTCTGCTGCACTGGATGATGTCTCAATAAGTTCTTTTTGAACTAACTTGCTTAGCGGCACATCCCACTGTCTCTGGGAAGAGTAGATGACGGGTAGCTCTGCGCTTGGGCTAGCCATTTTCCAGGCATTCAGGGCATCAGATAAATACGGCACTTCGAAGCTAACCAGTGACGAAGATAAAATTTTCCTGGTTAGCTTATCTGTACCGTACACCGATGACAAGAATGCCGGTAAACTAATACTGGTAATTTTGCGGACACCGAGACCACCTAGCCGAATAGGTAAGGACGCTTGTGTCCAAGCTCTGTCATCCAAGTTAATATTTAAAATATCTACTAGTGTTTCTCGGATAATTTGATCTATGTTTTCCAAAAGATTTTGGTGTTTCCAAAACGGACAAGATCTAAGATAATATGTTAATTTTGGTGCAAAAGAACAATAACGAATTATAGTATAAGCGGAATGTAAATTAATTTGTAAAAGCCGCTGTTTAGTATCCCGAAAATTTTGAATTTTTTCGTCTAAAAATGACGGAAATGAATCCTCAAATATTGGTGACCCTAAGAGTTGAAAAGTACATTTATTTATAATTTTGATTTCAGGAAACAAATCGTTTATTTTTTGTAATACACTCAGTCGGTCTGCATTGTCCGTTATAAATAATTCACATTTCGAGAAATTAAATCTAAGCCAATTTTGGAAAACTCTTCAATCAAAAATTGTAAATCTTGTAAAACTGTATCAATGTCACCACCAAGAGTACCATCGTCGAGATACCAAACATTAAATTTTGAATTTAGACGCCTAATGATTGGATTTATGGCTAAACTAAAAATAACCGGCCCAAGCGGGTCACCCTGCTGGCAGCCAACAGCAGATTCCAGAAGTGTGTCTTGATATAATAATTTAGAAGGATTTCTATAGCATTGCCAAAGAAAATTGAAAATTTGGGGTATTTCTTTTTTAACTTCTGCCAGAAGGGTGTCCCTGTTAACAGAGTTAAACGCGTTTTTTATGTCAACCTTAAGGACAACCTCTCCATTCCCATAATTTAGAAAAGAACGGAGGGCATGTATGGCGGCTTCACAGCCCCCTCTTGAACCGAAACCCAATTGAAGGGGCTGGAACTTCTGACTAGAATCATCGCTAATGTGCCTGCAACAGATTTTAGCCACCATACGCCTATATGTGCAACCTACAGCGATGGGACGAATGCCGCCATCCTTCTTACGCAGGGCACACAAATTAGCCCCATATAAGACATCGATGACGGCTTCGTTCACATCACCGGAGAGCATTCTGTTGGCCAAATTTGATAATTCACGCAGCAGTGACTCACCCGCTTCGCCGGCGGTAGCACCTGTAAGGTCTTTAAGGTGCTGCGGAGTTAAGCTATCAAGACCACCGGCAGAACCACAGCGGAAGGAGTTCACTGCTGCGGACACCTGCTGAACTGTAACTGAAAGATTTTCTAATGAATCGGGATGGTCGGGAAAGGAGAGGTTATCAGCAGCGGCGGGGTGCTTATTCTGTAAAGCTGTTAAAGTCTCCTCACAGAAAGGTGCCACCACGTCGCTGCTAAATAGTAGCCTAGCTGCCCCTCGAATATCTCCATCACTTAACTTGGATTCTACACGTTGGTGAAGTTCTATTTTGTGATGTCGTTTTAATGATTCAAATTCAGGATATGTAACCGGGCTATTGCAATTTTCTTTTATTTGTTTCGTCAAGGATTGTTTTGTACTGATATTTCTATTGACGTGTAGAATTCGGTATGGAAACGTTAACAAATGCTCCCAGGCGGTGATCGAATTTTCACGGGAGGCGAGGCGCATACAATTGGCTAAACTGAGAGCCACTGATGGCCTCGCACTCCTGGGTATTCGCTTCAAAACGGGCACTGTTTTCTTAAATTTGGAAAGTATTTGCCAAAGGGGATCCACTGAAGTGGAGTTGTGATTGCCAAAAGAGGTGTTGGGGTTTGAAGGCACATTTTGGTGCTTATGAACCTTCCCAAAATGTACTTTCAAACCCCGTACACCTTTAAAAACACGCGCCTGGGGACATAGGGGACATCTCACTAGGCTATCCTCAGGTTGACCAGCGCTCCTATCGCCATTGCTGCTGTTTCGCTGACTGGTCATAAACTTAAAAAATACTCACAATTAAATTTTATATACACACACAGAAATATATAGCTAACAAAATAAAATAAACTGAAACACGAAATTTAAAAATATGTACAAACACAACACACAGAAAGGTAAATTTTATAATGTCAAAAGCTTCGTTCCAGGTCTTGTTGAGAAATTGTGATCAATAATATATGGTAAACTTGAGAAGATAGATAAAGAAGAAAAAGGATGAAAAATGATATTAAGATAAATTTAACACTTTTTCCGATGTGGAACGCACAAATCAGCTGTCTTCGGACCGTTTCCATAGCAACATATTTATAGCTTCCGACACTGTCAAATATGGTTATTGTTGATGTTTCACAACCAATTTTATTATGTGAATTGACGACTAGGCGGGCGACTAAATAGTTGCCTACACTTGGTGAACTTGCGACTGCAACAACGCTTTGATAGCAAGCCGGAAAAACCACAAAACGTTGCTAAATAATTTAATATTTTAAGTTTTAGCAGAGCCGGTATACACGTCGTGACGCCCTTTTTTTACACTTTTTTTACAACCAATAAAAAAAACCTTTAAACCTTTTTTTACAAAAAGGATCTTATTTATCACATACTTAAATTATAATAATCATAGCAAATTCATCTGTACAGCAATAAATACATAAAATAATTTGATTAATTTCATAAAAAATCATACATTAAAATAAAAAAGAGGACAACAAGAAACATTCTTATTGTATAGTGGGGGAAGCAATCCTGTGTGGTACCTACCTGGTGGGATTCTCTACATTAAGTACGTATGCTTGTTTGCCACCTTATTATAAGGATTTTTGCTGACTTCACGATATACCGCTAAAATGACAATGGAAATGAATGCAATCGGTCGATTTCCAACATGCACTAAACACAGAGTAACTATTTGTATCGGTCAACAATTTCGTAATCGATTGCATTATGGAATATTGCATTTTCGTATGTTTTTATATCACGGTTGCGGAACTCCAAGACCTGGAGAGGCTCCAGACTACCCACAAAGATGGTTTGCATCTCCGTTACCGGAACGAGAAATAGGTACCCCGAAGTGAAGCTCTCTTCGTCTTCTTCTCTTTTGTTCTTCAAAGCCAAATGGGATGACCCCCTTTACTAGCTAGCTCCTTAACGACCAAATCTCGCACTCAAAGGACCCTCTGAAAGCAGAGAATATGCCATATTAGCTTAATTTGGGCTAGATGATGTTGTGTGAGAATGTCCGCAAATATTTATTTAAAAAAAAAAGGCTTACGTGCGCTTGGAGGCATCCCCAATTCCCCACAAGACAGGAGCATTTACCATCAATGTGCGGAGTCCCCCTACCTTCCGCCCAAGGCCAACCTGTTTGAGGCTGTACATGAAAGCCGCAAGGTCTCTAAAGCCAAAGAGTTTGGGGAAGCACCGTCAAACAAATTGACCATCGGTATACGGAGGTCCGCTTTCCTTACGGCCAATACAACCCTATTCGGGAGCGCACATGACAGCTCCAAGCTCCAAAAGCGAAAAAGTGATAGTGCTTACTCGTACTGTACTCGTAGAAATGCTATTTCGCAGCACGGGCGCAATTTTTGACTTTTTATTTTGCGTGAGGGAACTCCTACCGACTAAAAAACCTCAAGTGTCATGTTAAAAGTCTACGGTTGGGAGCCCCGGGTAAGGCCTCTGAAGGATACCCCAGGACTTCCAACAGACCTACGACTACCACTGCGATCTCACCTATGGGAGGTTTGGGTGCTATCCCGCGTCTTTGGGGGGTTTTCGGGTGTTCTTCCGCTTCTTAGGGGGGGCGTGCGTGAATCCGTCTGTCGTCTAGGGCCTGCTTATTTAAGGACGGTGAGCAGTCCTCTCACCGTCCTCAGGCCCCCGGTAGGCCTTATATTAACCTCAGCTTCAAACGTAATGATACTTAAGCCATTACCATAACAATCAGCCTCAGTGTGACCATCACGGCATATAAACACCCATGAATACATGACATAGTTTTTGTAACACGTTATATAAGTGGCTTATAGGAATTCGCTAAATTATGCCCTTTTTATGACGATATTGTTTTGGTATTTCAGGGTTATTGAAAATTGTGTTTTTGTTTGTAATGAGATACAGAATATTCATGATTTATGCATACGAGCATACCCGCGCAACTTCGTTTACGTTAGAGCTCAGATTTTCTGAATGCATTATACATTATACATAGGTATAATGTATAATGCATTCTGTCTGTTCTGTCGGCGAAACGTTCGTAGTTGAAAGGTTCTGTCGGTGAACAACTCATAATCGAAACGTTCTGTCGGCGGCTCATCCTGCAGAGAAACGTCTGTCGGAGGTATGTTTCAGAGCAGGCAGATTCCGTAGGTAGGACACTGTATGGTTTCTACCAGTAGAATTCAAGATGCCCCCTATTTTAGGATAGGTACATGAAACTATAGAATAGTGGTCCTTATAGCAATACCAATCAGTACCTACTCCAAAAGATTCGAAGGTCATCCCAGCAATAAGTTCTACATCAGCTACCTGTCCGCCCCATGCGTTGAATTCTTACCCAGTAATGACCGCATAATAGAAGGTCTAAACAATTTGCCCAAGTCAACCGTTTGCAATTTACTTGTAGTCTGTGGTACAAGTTATAGGAGGAAGATATAATGAGAAAGTTTTATTTTCTTACGCAGAACTGTTTTATGTCCCTAATTAATAAAGTAAAGGCCCTATCCTCAAGGTTATGGATTGGGTGTCACCGGTATCGACAGTCAAATAAATGAATAAAAGTCAACGATATTGGTCCAATGCCATCTTTCATTCATTTCATCATTTTGACTGCCTCTGTGGCGTAGTCGGTAGTGTAACCTCCTGCGACGCTGGAGGTTCTGGGTTTGATTCCTGGGTCGGTCCAAATATTTGTGTGATCCACAAAATGTTTGTTTCGGAGTTTGGGTGTTTTCTATGTATAATATGTATGTATTTAGAAATAATATATTTACGTATGTACCTATATCAGTCGTCTAGATCCCATAACACAAGCTTATATTAGCTTAATTTGGGCTAGATGATGTTGTGTGTGAATGTTCACAAAGGTTATTATCTCTACTATTAAAAAATTGAAAAAATAGCTGTGACGGTACATTGAAGAAAAATATAAAAAATACTGTAATATTATATATTATTATTAGTCTCGTATTTCTGCAGGGCCGAGAACGTTAACCTTTATTTTTTTAAAACCACCTTACATCAGGACAGCGAAGCGACTTATAGCATTCCTCCATTCATTTTCTATCGAATGATCTATAGATTTTAGTGGGATCTCTTCATTATCTAGCAAATTAGCTGATAATCTTCAAAATGTAGGTAAGATTAAGAACCATCTGGATGAAATTTCCTTTTGAACAAAAATTACATTATACAATTGTTCGTTCCTTTCCGGTGCTATGATAATACAGACGGAAATACATTTTAAACTTTTAACTCCTCTAATTTTTGCCTTTGGGGGTTTTAAGTGGCACGTTGGATTGACGAAGTTCTGAATCTACATACATACATATGGTCACGCCTTTATCCCCGAAGGGGTAGGCAGAGGCATATTAATAATATATGCCCACATTTCACCTTTATGTATAATTTGTCCCACGTAATAGGTGGTGAGCCGTATTGCCGTGTTTAAATGGACAGGCGCAGGTTGTGACTTCCTGCTGTTGAAATAAAGCCTTCAACTTAGCTTAACGACTGCCATTTTACTGGCAACCGGGACCAACGGCTTAACGTGCCTTCCGAAGCACGGAAACGCTCAAATAAATGTCACAAAGTGATCACATGGATGGTCACCCATCCATTGACCGGCCATAGTGAAAGTTGCTTACTGCAGTGATCGTTTACAGAACACTGAGTCCGCGGGGCCACGAGCGATACATTCTGAATCTAAGGATCCATTTATACTAGCGCAGAGTCGAAGCGCAGCGAAGCGTCTATCCAAAACTGAACATAACAAATTCAACCGTAACTCCACAGCATAACGCACTCATTACTTTTCTTCGGAATTCGCGCGTCTGTGCGTGACTAACACTAATTAGTGCGTGCGGACACATTCTGGCGCATTCATGCGTCCACCAGCGAATCTACGCGTCATCAGTCGGAAATTGGCCTGAAAAGTAGTAAATTCACTACAAATACGTTTTCTTCACCACAAGTTGTGAACACTTTAATTCGGCTTTTTTTCTTCTTTCTGCGTTTTCTTTTTCTTCAACTTCCGATATAAGTAATGTCAACAAGATCAATGTCAACCAATTTACACACGTTTCAACGACGAGAGTCAACTGGCAAATGAATCATATTCTGGCGAATACGGACGCATTCGTGCGGCTTCGCTTTAGTAGTAAAGAATTTGACGCTTCGATGCGCTTCGACTCTGCGCTAGTATAAATTGAGCCTAATCCAGCTTTTGCTATCCAATTACATTGTTGATACCTACTCGACTTTACAATACAAATCGCTCTTTCCTATAACTTAAGACAACATCTCGAGATAGTGATCTAATATCAAGATTCTTTGAATCATTGTGTACAAAACTTATTGTTAGGGTTATATCATACAGCTATTGGATGTGGCCTTCGCCATTGTCTTTTGTTTTAAGAAAAAAAACTTAAAAAAAATACAAATTATGAACTCTTGGCAAAGGTGATTAGGTTAAAGGTAAACCTTCTATGAGTAGAAATAAAATTGCTCATTATAATAATTGACTTATTCATTTAAGATAAGAGGGTATTTTATTCAAAAACTTTTATGTTTCTGCTGTGACAAAATTTCCACTTTTATGGTAACCAATCAAAGTATTTCCCTCATCACATGTACGCACACGTGTTTCCCTCATTTTACAATCCCAGGGTTTTCAAGAGGAGCGTGAAGAGGCACATCACAGGGCCGCCAACTTGAGGACCACTGTCGAAAGTTTTACGGACTGTGAGACCGGTCCCCAATCGCTAGATGCGCCACGGCTTACCATCAGGCTGGTGGCGACGTCAATTTGGCGAATCTATACTTCTATACTAATATTATAAAGAAGAAAGATATGTTTTTTTCTTTGTTTGTTTATAACGAATAGGCTCCGGAACTACTAGACCGATTTGAAAAATTATTTCACTGTTGGGTAGCTACACTCTTTGCGGTGAACATAGGCTATATTTTATTCCCGTACTCCCACGGGAACGGGAACTACGCGGGTGAAACCACGTGACGTCCGTAGTTAAATAGAAAAAAAAATAAGTATTATAATCAGACCAGTCGCTTTCTGCTAGATTGGTATTCATTTAGCATGCCTCTGAATGACAGGGGTAAGGGTTCACCGTCCGTCTGTCTGTCAAGATCTACTGTCGCCTACACACGAGGTATCTTCACAATGCCATGCAGTCCTGAAAATGCCTCGTGTGTAGGCGAAACACGTGTCGACTTATTAGTCACGTTGATAATCGGAATAGTGCTCATTATTAACAATCTGGAGGGTACAGGTAATTTTCTTATTCAACATCCAAAATTCCTTTCCTGAGGAGTTCGGTTCGTCATTCCTCCCTCACAATTAGTTGTGGTTGTCCTTGACTGTTGTACGTCAGGATTGACGAAAAATGGATGTGGAGTGGGTTCCTCTCCCTCCTCTCCTTTATTATCGGTATAGGATAGATTTCCGCCATGGAACAACTCTAAAATCAGACATAAAATTTCAGGCTGCCACACAACAAGCGTTACTTCTTTATTTCTTAACTTCCGTGCGATAGTTGCCGCACTTGGCCGGTTTTTAGGGTTTCGTAGCCAAATGGCAAAAACGGAACCCTTATAGATTCGTCATGTCTGTGTGTCTGTCTGTCTGTCTGTCTGTCTGTCCGTCCGTGTGTCACAGCCACTTTTCTCCGAAACTATAAGGCCTATGCTATTGAAACTTGGTAACTAGATGTATTCTGTGAACCGCATTAAGATTCTTATATAACACTAGAAAAAAAGCAGTAAATTTTGGGGGTCCCCATACTCAGAACTGAGACTCAAAATTTTTATTTTCATCAAACCCATACGTGTAGGGTATCTATAGATAGGTCTTCCAAAATGCTGTTGAGGTTTTTAACATAACTTTTTTCTAAAGTGAATAGTTTGCGCAAGAGGGACTTCCAAAGTCGAAAAATGAGTGTCCCCCCCCCTCTAACTTCTAAACTAAGAAAGTGATAAATCTAAAAAAAAAATATGATGTACATTGCCATAAAAACTACCAACGAAAATTATTTTGAACGAGATAGAGCTGGTAGTTTTTTTTTAATACGTCATAAACCGCAATTTTCGGTTAGAAAAATCACTACCACTGCGAACATGTTAAAACATCAATCAAAGTTACAACGAACTGTAAGAACTTTTATATTATGTTACTTGCTGCTACGAAACCCTTCATGGGCGAGTCCAACTCGCACTTGGCCGGTTTTATTGTTAAATTGTATTATTTTTTTATTCAAAATTCCAGTGTCTGAGTTCATCTTTGACTCATACAATTAATTTATCCTTTATCTATTCAAGTTCTTAGAATTAATAGAGGTACAGATTTTTTCTTATTTAACTGTGTTCTAATTAGTGCATGATTCATTAATGAAATAATACAACTATACAACAAAGTGGGATCTCTCACAACACGGTGTCTTTCCACCAGAAGTGCTGTGAGTGCGTTTGGTATCCATAAATCGTATTCATTAATCCACATAGCGTAGCGCTGGTAGAAATGGATTAAACTAAGCATTTTTTTTTTGTAAAGTAGAATGTATGGATATATCCATACTAACATTACCTATAAAGCTGTCGGTAGTGTCTTAGATGCGTGCTATGGATATAATAATACGCTATGAAATTTCGTGAGTGTTGCAGTTTGTGAAGAGCAGAGTAGGCACCTACAGCAGGTGGTGCATGTTCACAGCACGTCTTATTCACATAATTTCTATTTCGGTTACATAATTTAAATAGTAGCTTCTATACACTTGCAGCACAGCAGCTGCATACCACATCGTAACTATAATTAAATAACATAATTATAAATTTTGAAATACATCAGCAAGCAATAGAAAACTACAGCTAAGTAGTCACAGATTTTATGTCCGTTTCAACACGGCAGTGGGGTCAGCAGCGTGGTTATAACACCTTTGGGGTTGCAAACGTCCTTATTCTACGGTGACCACGGTTACGTGGGCCGTACAGCTCCCGCCACGGATCTTTGCGTCAATGAAGTTGGTTCGTTCGCGCCTCAATTATGCACTATTAGGTATAAACTACTGCGCAGATGACACGGGAAGGGCGGCCCTCCCGCCTCAGCAGTAGTTTATTGCATAATACCTAATAATGAATAATTGCGACGCAACGAACGAACTTCATAGACGCAAATATCTGTGGCGCGAGCTGTACCTATGCCAGTATGCCATTATAAAAAAAATTGCCATTCACAAAAACGAGACGATTACTTATACGATTCTCTCAACATAACACGATCAATCTTGTCCATTGTTTCAAAAACCTTGTCTTCTAACAATACAATCAAATAGGAAGAAGGGAATAATATAGACGTTGAGTTTTATCACTAGTTTTTTAATTATACACTGCTGAATTTGACCGTGAACCATCCTGAAAACTCTCAAGGTTAAGTTCAAAAGGCAGCTGAAATAATTGATAAACTTGAACTAATTAGGTATATCGAAGCAATGGTTTGTATAGTCCAATCCTACCCGATCTGGCAATAATGTAAACATGTCATGTTTTGACAATCGTTGTCTAAGACGAGATGAGTAGAAAAATATAGTATGACAAATCATTGAATTTTTTACTATCCTGAGTAGGTATTTTAAATAAAAATAAACTATCGTAAAGAAGTTATTTGCGGTCGAAATGATTGTAAGAACACTATATGACTCCTGGTTACTGGAATATAATCAGGGTGAATACTCAATTGCAAGTCACTATGAATATATAGGATCAAATGTGTTTGTTTACATTTTTGCGCAAAGCTATTGAAATACAGTATAAACTAATTCACAGCCCATTTTTTTCCTGTGGAAGTCATCATGAATTCATGCCGGACTTCTACCGACTAAAACCACACGATGCACTGCCATCTACCTATGGCCGGGAGTTCCGGGGATGCCCTCGGAAGGATAATTAAAGGGCTCCCGACAGGCTAGTCTACTATCGCAGACTTTCCTCTAGGGTTTGAGTTTTATCCCACTTCATTTGAGAGATGCGACACCGCCTTGGTCTTCACAGCCCATTACCCTACGAATAATGTATTCTATAGAAATGTAACACCTATAAAGTTACCGCTTAAATCTTGGAGTAACTTACGCATACTAAAAATCAGCAATAAAACATAACACTCACACATCCATCGTTGAATACTTGCATGCGATTGGTCGCGCCAAGGTCATACCGGCTCGACGCCCCACCCGAAGCGGCGAACGTGATAAGCGTGGATGGTTTTATGCATTAATAGGTTCAATCAAAGTTTAATCAACAGAAAAATAATAACTGGATTGTTATTATTTTTCTATTGATTGAACTACTTTGTATGCGTATATACAAATTAAAATACGTTGTTTTTTTTTTTCACAATTATGAACCTCTAAAAATAATTAGTTTATTTAATTTATGGCGGTTGGAATTTAATAAGGACTCGTTTTTAGCAATATAATGCAAACGAATTATTAGAAATTGTTCGATTATAGCCTTCAACAACATAACATCGTGATTGCTTTCTATAGGATGACTGTCTTTCAGGGGTTTCGTGACGTCATTTCTTTCTATTATTTTGGCAAAACACTTATTTACCATTATTTTCAAATTGTGTTCCCTAGACAACCCTTTTCCTTTTATGTTGACAAGCTGTCTGAGTAATGTTTCAGACCAAAGTCATATTTTGAAAACAATGAATGAGGGATAAACTAATCCTCCAAAATCTTTCAAACAAATTAGTTTGTGAAAATAAAGTTTTTCCGTTGCCAGTAATAAATTGATGCAGGACAAACATTCTATTTTGGTTTGCAAATTTTTTGCTACGAACCCTGCAATATAGCCCACAATTTGCTCAACTGGAAGTTGACGTTCCACATACAGCATATTTGACAACGCCATGCAAACTCCGAAACAAACAAAAATTATAATTAAATTTCTATGCATAATATCATCCTACTAATATAATATCTTACTAACAATATTACCTCAGCGCTTAACATACTATGAACAGTGCATAAAAATAATTTAATTTTGGAATTGCGTTCATGTTGCATAACACATTTCAACTTCCCCAAGTACGTGTTTTTAAAATGAATATTTACTAACTTATGGAAGGTGATTCCAGAGTTTTTCATATCCGTATGGCTTCTGCACCACTTCACAACACACGAAGGCATTTTTGGGATATATTTAACGCAAAAACACAATTAATAACACTGACTGATTGGTTCCAGCGACACAACCGTACGTTACGCGTGACAGCGCGGACTAACTGTGTCGCGCGGTCCCCTTTTTAAACCCCACCTTCCGCGGTCCCCATTTGGTGGAGCCATTTTTTGAGCCGAATTACACTTCTATAGAATACATTATTCGTAGCCATTACCAGATTACTGCAATTATACCAACAGGCCCCAAGTTGGCATTCCAAGGATGGGCGTCTTCACACTCCCATTGAAGAACAGTGGTTATATGAGGACGTGCGCTGATACGCGTTTCAAGTTTATATGGTTCCACACGGAAAGAAAGATCTTTTAAAGTCGAATTTTTAATTAGACGAAGTCAGGTGACAGCAGCTTATGTCACTTCTCAATACAATGTTTCCTAATTTGTATGACGAAGTGACATTAGCTGCTGTCACCTGACATCGTCAAATTAAAAATTCGACTTTAAATCCTTCGTTTCTGGATGATTTTCTCTAGTCTGTGAGAGATATCTGCCCGACACGCGTAAAAAAAAGAGGTTTGTTAGTTGAAGAGCTTTTCTGAACATATTTGCGCTTGCAAGACTTTTGGGGCATAATTCTGCTATTTCAATATTTTGAGAACAGTGAAAGAAGAAATGAAAGAAAAAAAAAACAGTATCGTAATTGTAGCTCGTTATAAAGCCGAACTCATCGACTTATTTAAAATTGGACAGACTTCGTAGCTGTAGAGCTACGATATCGGTTTTGTTCAGAAAAAAATCACATTACACACCTGGGGCACTTTAATTTTGAAACCAAGACGTATTTCGAGAAGAGTAAGGTTGGGAAGTTCCACGTAAGTAGTGTACCGTAGGAACAAAAACAACCATGTCTCTATTTACAGCCTACTGACACTCCAACTCGCCAATAAAAAGACATTTAAGCAAAATAATCTGAGCAAAGCTTGGTCACCAAGCTAGTAAACAAATTTATTCGTGTATCTCCAAGCACTTTAGTAATTTGCTTAAACAATAGTCTGAGTAAATAATACTAATTGCTAATTTTATACGCTAACCCATCTACAACGTTTGCATCAAGGACAATAATGTTTTAAGACGTCCACCTGTACGTTGAGCTTTGTGCGTTTCTCTAAAAATCGTCTGGGTTCCGTAGGTTTTTAATTTAAAAACAGCGTTGTCTTTAACAAAACATACTTCTTTGACCGCTTGCAGAAATACAAACCTTGAAAAAACAAAACATTCTTTCCAATTATTATATACTAGCGTGTTATATAGTGGCGCAAACGAAGTTGTGCGGGTCACCGCACAACTTCGTTTGCGCCACATAAGAGAGAGTATTGCCTGTTTCCGTCGCCTTTACTCCCGTCGCGTTGCGTTTACTCCCGTAGCGTCTCGGCGTTAATATTCAATACTACGTGTGAGAGAGAGAGAGAGAGAGAGAGAGAGAGAGAGAGAGAGAGAGAGAGAGAGAGAGAGAGAGTGAGAGATAGAGAGAGAGAGAGAGAGAGAGAGAGAGAGAGAGAAAGGTTTCTCATCGCATTATTTTTAAGAACAATTTCGTTTATGCAAGAGGTATCCCGTGGCATTATTGTAGAAAAAAAAATTATTGCTATTAAAATGGTTATTGTGCACCAACCCAAAGATAGGCACATGCTATCGCGCAATATTTTTAGAACTTTTTTAAGAGAAACAATTTTGTAGTACATTTTTTTTACATAACTATAAATATTTACGCAGCACACGCAACGAAGCTCTCAAAAAGAATATCTTTTCCCCCGTTTTTGAAACATTTTTTGCTCCTATTCGTTGTAGCGTGATGCTATATAGCCTATGACACTCCACAGTAACGTAGCTTTCTATTGGTGAAAGAATTTTTAAAATCGGTTCAGTAGATCCCGAGATTACCCCTTACATTTTAACAAATATACAAACACACAAACTTAACTTCTCTATAATATTAGTATAGACTAGTATAGAAGTATAGATTACGATTTTTTGACTCTTATTACCTACTGTAGACGGGGTCGCCTGGGGTCATCCTTCCGATGACTTACCTGGGGCTCCCAACCATAAGCATTTAGGTAGAAAACATGAGGTTTTTAGTCGGTAGGAGTCTGGCATAGCATCCATGTAGCATTTTCCACACGTTTAAAAAAATAGATCTTAATCTAAACTCTTTTTAAAAGTTACTAGTTGACCAGCGCGACTACAGTCAAGAACAGAGTTATTGATCCTGTAGAAAACGACGCGGCTCCAACTGTCTATACTAATATTATAAAGAGGAAAGATTTCTTTTTTGTTATTTTGTTTGTTTGTTTGTAACGAATAGGCTCCGGAACTACTGGACCGATTTGAAAAATTCTTTCACAGTTGGAAAGCTACACTCTTTGCGGTGAACATAGGTTATATTTTATTCCCGTATTCCCACGGGAACGGGAACTACGCGGGTGAAACCGCGTGACATCCGCTAGTAATTAATACTTAGACCTACTTGGACATGTACACAATATTTCGCTAAAATATGACATTCTTTTCTCGAGTTATGATGTCTGAGCTTAGCAACACATAAACGATTAATTTTGCTAAATAAATTATTAGCAATATTTTAGTGCAACGAAAAAAAAACAATCAAATAAGCCTATGTCAGTTCACTCCTGGACATAGGCCTCTCCCAATTTACGCCACAACATACGGTCCTGTGCCTTTCAGCATGAACGGAGAATAAATAATAATGTTAAAATTAAACATTTATACATATAAGTAGGTATTTTAATACGATTATTTTTTTGTATTTCTTATATTATACATATAAATTATATTTAAGTACAAGTAACAATAAAAATACATTAAACAATTAAATTAAAAATATTTACAGAAAAAGGGGAGGGGGGAGGCGAAGTAAAAACATTATGCAAGACTGTCGTAACCCTCGTCTAGGTGTCAAAGAATTCCCCTCTCATGGCAACCGACTGGTAAGGTTCCCATAAGGCTGGCCGCATTGCCACGTCGGATGGCAATGCTTATTTTAATTTTCTTTACTCGCACAAGTCTTATTTCTTATTCAATTTCCAATATTCAATAACATATCTACAACTTATATTTACTATACACTTTTTACACAAGAATATGAACTAAAAATAACTAGATACGTAAATTTCAAACAAAAGAAGAAAAAAAGATATACCCGATTTAGGCATCGAACAATTCTTCCACATCGCTGTCGGACACAATTAATTAATTAATTTTAATTAATTTCAAATATACTATACGGAAACAATAATCTGGATTGAAAAAAGTTGAATTGAATAAATGTTCAAAGTAGAATTGAATAAACATCCAATCGATTTACTTCTTCATCAAGGAACCCTAAAAAACAAATTACCTTTAAAACGCGCTGTGAGGCTGAGCAGAGGGCGGATGACCACAATTTGTTAAATTACACGGAAGCCTTCTTAGTTTTAGTCCCTGTTTTTGTCTATTTATTGTGTGTTTTTTACGAAACTGGTATGACATGACTGTCTAAGGCTTTGCTCCAATGGACAGTAAATAAAAAAAAAAAAATGTCATGTCAAATTTATTATATTTTTACTAAGGGTGCGATGGGGTCCTCCCAACATCCTTGGGGTCCAAGCCAGCCTCGCCTGCCAGTGGTGTACCTGCCTATTAATGCACTAGGACTTGGCATAAAGAAGGGAAACTCAAAAAGAAACCCTGTATCAACCAACGACGTATTACAATTAGACACGTCATGCACGAACATCACGGCTTTTAAAAACAGCAGATCTTTAATACATAAAAAAAAGAATTTCTATGAAATTATCTATGGTAGCATGTATGAAAAGTAAGGCAATTGCCTGACTTTTTTGTTGCCATTTTTCAGTGTCGGTAACGTATCTATAGTTTTTATATCATTGGTACCAACCCCTTGGGCCAGCTTGGTACATAAAGCCAACAGCCCTCCCAATAAATTTGAAAGAGGCCTACGTCAGTAGACTGCCATAGGCTAATTTAAGTTCATGTTTTGTATTTAACGTATGAAAATGACGTCATCCGTCTGATGGATGGATCAGGGCTACCCCCTTGCGACTTCTAGAGAATTGGGGGTTACTCTCATAATCCACAATATTATTATACTATTGACAGACAATGGCTCTCAAAAATGTGCCTCTTCACGCTCCGCTTGAAGAACCCGGAGTTGTATTTGGAGAAAAACACGTGTCCTGCCAAACTCAAATGTATTTGCAAATCAATTTGGCATGAAACATCGTAATTAAATTCAAAAAATTGTTAAAATAACGTTACACATTATTTGAAATTTATTAACTTTATGAAACCATGATATTATTTTAGCATTCTCATGGGAGGCACAATGGTCGGATGTATTAGGCTTTTTGCCTTAAATAAATCCGTTTTGTATAGAGACAATAGCCTGACTACCGAACTTATCAGATGTAATGAACACCGCACTCGATTTGTGTGGATATTCCATTTGTTTTTCATTGTTGTTCATAGAGCAGTTTTAAAATTTAAAGGAAAATATATGATTAATCTATATTCTTTGTAGAATTAATTACCATCTTCATAATGTATTGTCAGTATATTTATAATCAATCAATCAATTCAGCCTATAGCAGTCCACTGCTGAACATAGGCCTCTCCCAAATTTCGTTATAATCGTTATAATTTGATCCGTTTGACATTTTCAAGGACTCGACTTAGATTATTGTTTGACTATGAATTATATGTATTTTTACGTAAACTTAACACTTAATAGTACAACAGATTTGATTTTAGCTTACACGCTCAAGATGATAAAATGACGTAAAATATCCCTTTAATTTAAAAAAATAAATCTTTACACAAATACCTTAATCACTTTCATAGCCAATTCTAAAATACATTTCTATTGCTAGTAAAGTAATAATATTGTATGTTTTATGAAATTGAATTAGCAGTGCAAATATATTTTGATTAACATCTGCCATTTATACATTATCTTAACAAGTTAAGAACTGTATAATCAAAATACGTGTCCATACTATTCTTTTGGTAATTTACCATTCACATATAAGCTTATTGCGGACAATGTTACTGTTCAGTTGCACTATGTTACGCGCCGTGACCTCATTGACCCACAATATAATATACAACATGAATATAATTATATTTTCTGAATAAAAATCAAAAATTTCATTAAACAAAAAAAAATGAACAACAAAACCGATAAACTATGACATCAATATATTAATGAAATCAATAATAATGATATTAAATGAAAATCAAGAAGTATAAATTTGAAATCATTAATTTAATTTCAAATGTCAGGAATAATGATTGTGTGTGAAAGTGTTTTTAATGGATTTTGTGCATTATGTAAATGAAGTGCATTGAAAATGAAATTGTGGACTATAATAACTTTAGCGATTTGTCAGTTCGTGTGTTCTGTACTTGGATCCAGAGTTATACTAGTGGAAAATGCACCCAGTATGTATAAAATATTTTTTTATTTGTCATTACATACATACATATGGTCACGCCTTTATCCCCGAAGGGGTAGGCAGAGGCATATTTTACGCCCACATTTCACCTTTGTATAATTTGTCCCACGTAATAGGTGGTGAGCCGTATTGCCGTGTTTAAATGGACAGGCGCAGGTTGTGACTGCCTGCTGTTGAAATAAAGCCTTCAACTTAGGATAACGACTGCCATTTTACTGGCAACCGGGACCAACGGCTTATTTTTCATTATATAGATTATTTGTCATTATACATATAGATTTAAACCCAGGCAACTCTTTGACACTATCGACAATTAGTCTGTTATTCTGTGATATCGAGTTATAAATTATAGATTAAATTTATCGTTAATAATATAAAAATAGTTTTTATAGTATAAACCAGGGGTTCCCAACCTGTGCGCCGCGGCGCTCCACGCGGCGCCCCTCTGTTCGTAAACATGCAATTAATCAATCAATCAAATCGGCCTATGACAGTTCACTGCTGGACGCAGGCCTCTCCCAGCTAACGCCACACGATCGCCAAGAGAGAGGAGTGCCAAGAGTCCAAGAGACATATCCTACCGTCTGGTTCGGGGGCGCCGCAAGGCAGCCATCGTGCGCGCCCCCGACTAGCGTTGTACGGGTGGGCGGAGGTCAGAGGACCCCGTACACAGATGATCATTTGGCGGAAGACACCTCTCCGTGTTCCGGCGGTGCCTTCAGTGCCCGCTCACTCTACCGCTCTCTACCGTCTCTGCTTCCAGAAAAGCGCTCAAGAGCGGTGCGATGCGGACTTGGGTTTTTGTCAGCTCATTAGGGAGCTCAGGGGGAGCCGCCCATCCTGCTCCCCCGAGGATAGCCCCGGACGTGCGGGGCGCCCCCGCCGGGCTAACCTGAACAATCTTTGGATATCCATCGGCCCGGCTATAGGGTGAGAAGAAACACCGCGGGGTTTAGTGGGTAGTACGGTCGCTTTCCGGGATCGGGAGCCCCCACACACCGTCCCAGCTGTCCCCGCGGCTGGGATGACGGTGCCCAACAGCATTCCCCGCGTCACCAAAAAAAAAAAACGCTACATGGTCCAGGTCGTCGGTCTACCTGGCGGGTGGACGTCCTACTCGTCGTTTGCCAAGTTTCGCGGTCTCCACTCTAAAACTCGTTCGTAAAAACGGGTCTTTCTGTCAAGTTCCCTATTTTTTTTTAAACTGGTCTACTTTGTGTCTGAGTCCTCACCGCGTTGACCTCCTTAAAGTGGCTTCGTTGAGAGAGGGGTTAGTATAGGCGGCGACATGGTCACAGACAGCTTCCCTGGCTCAGTGGTCCGAGTTGCTCAACGGTCCTAGCTCCATCAGGAAATCATAGAGACTTGAAAAGTTCGACTTGAGCAACCAAGGTGGACTAACGCCACAATCGGGGCGATCAGACCGATCATAAACGAGTGGCTGTGGAGGAACCATCTCTTTTATTGGTTGATACAGATAACTACCGGGCATCGGTAAGTATCTGTGGTGAATGCACCGGGAGAACACGGCCGAGTGCCATCACTGCAAGGAACGTAGCGAAGACACTGCGCTCCATACATTAGTGGAGTGCGCAGCATGGGCGCAACAGCGCTAGGTCCTAGTAGCAGGTCTAGGTGTGGCCAAAATCTCGCTGGTGACCACGGTGCGAGGTCTCATGTTCGTGATAGAGACGGCGGGCAGGGAGCGGGAGATTACTCTCCAACCCGAGTTTCGCAGTCTTCGCCCAAGATTATCGGCTTCCATGCCGCAGGCCTAAGGACGGGACGGGGACTGCTCATCGTTCTTAGAGAAGCAGGCCGAAGACGACAGCTTGACGTAAAAGTTTCTCTCACGCTACAAGTAGTGGAGTAACACCCGAACAACCTCAAAGACGTCGTAAGTACACTCCGCCACTTTGGGGGTCCGGGTACCCCCAAAGTGGCGGAGTGTACCATTGAATAGCTGCGTTTACCAGCGGAAGAACGACGGCGGGGGTGGGGGGGGGGTATTTTACGTGGCATGTAAGGGCGCCGCGAAAATTTTTAAACCTTATAGGGGCGCCGTGGCCCGAAAAAGGTTGGGAAGACCTGGTATAAACGATAAATTTGTTCCATTATTTATCGTTTATATTATAAAACTATTTTTTTATTTGTATGAAAATTATATCATCAGCATGATTATATTTTTGAATCGCATAACCTATATGCACTCAATTATTCACTTATGTATAATTAAGGAGAGCTATTGAAAGAGAAATACCGTTGAAAAAGAAACATATTATCGTCGTATTTAAAAAAGAAAATCTTATTGACCGTAATTTTAATATTGGTAAACAATTCGATGCTATTTTCGGAAATAGCTTTATAAACTAGTACTATCAGATATTTCTTTTAGCTTGGCTGACCCTATAAATATACATATTAGATTTCGATTAGAGGGCAGCCGCGGTTTTGCCAGCATGGAATTATGTTACCGTTCCCGCATAAAATGAGAATCTTATTCCGGGACTAAAAAGTAGTAATCTATCTCTGTACCAAATTTCAGCCAAATCAGTTTAGCGATAAGAGCGCGATAGAGTAACAAACATAACCACATTCATACAACACATATCTACAATCATAAGGTTTTCAATCTATACTAAAATCGGATAGCTGAAGAGTTTGTTTGTTTAATTAAAAGCATTATCTCAAGAATTTCTAGCGGATGTTGATACCCATGATAGCTTAGTTATTGAGGAAAGATTTATAGGATAAAATAATATTGTACTCGTAGCACTGGGCGTAAACGATTAGACGCAGCGGTGAAAAGCATGACTTACCTGTGATTTCAAATTATTACCAACTTTGGTTGAACTTTTATGAGTGTTTTCATTAATTTCGCAGTGTTAAATAAGCTACAACTCAATTGAATATTGAAAAGCTGTTAACCTAGCCATGACAAAAGTATTCCATTCGTAAAAGCGCTAATCAGTGCTAGTCTATGTAAATATTGACGTTGTTTAGTGCAATTTAAATAATCAATTAAATCAGCCTATAACAGTTCACTTCTGATGGACGCAGGCCTCTCCCAATTTCATTTTGGGAGAATGATCGGAGTATAAGTACCAAGCTGGCTAGACCACCGTATCCCAGTGGGCAAATTGCGTAGTTCCATGATACGCTAAGTCAGCATGAACTCGTCCGTTAGTACCTACACCACTTGCCGATAGGGCTGGCTTAAAGGTGTCGTTCTCAGATTTCCATTGAAGTTAAAGAGGCGGTGGTATTGGACAGGAAAAATTCTTTTCTGTGTACCAAGAGACGCCATGGGCCCAGGAGATCTTGAAAACGATATTTATATGAGCGTGAACCTTATCGCGATGACCCGGGCTAGTGGTAACCCTAGAAGAGTCACACCCAGGGTAGCGGAGTGCCCCTTTTTCACCGTATTCCGCTCTATGAGATCTTCTTATTTAATGGGCAGCAGTTGTCAGGGAATGGTCATGGCTGGGTGGGGTAGTAGAGACTGCCACACAAGAGTTTATCAGTTCTTTGACGTGAAGAAATTACGGCGTATAAATTGGTTAAAGATCAATATATGCATCTCATTAGTTCTGGAGGGTTTTTCGGTCTTCTGCTCATCGTCCTTACAGAACTAGGCTAAAGTAGGCATCATGACTTGAAAGTTTCACGCACGCCTCACCCCCTCAAGAAGCGGGATAGCACCTGAATCAACCCCAAAGAGGTGTGATAGTAACTGGCTCCTAGGAGAGGCCCCGGTGGTAACTAGGGATTGTCGGGAATCCTGGAACATCTGTCCGAGGGCTTACCCAGGACTCCTGGCCGCAGGCAGTGGTAGGGACCGATGTGGTTTTAGTCGGCAAGAGTCTGGCATAGCATCCAGGAAGGATTTCCACACGCCAAATAAAGAACTCTGGAGGGTTAAAGAGTAAACAATAGACAGTCACGGCGACTACGCACAGGCCAGCATGTCAGAGATAGTCCAACAGGGTGACGTGATAGTTTTACGCACGCCACAATCCCCAAGGAGTGGAGATAACACCCGAACAGCTCCCCAAATACGCGGGACAGCACTCGAACCCCCTAGGAGAGGCAGCAGCGATAGTGATGGTTTGTTGTGAATACTGGGGATATCCTTCCGAGGGTTCATCCGAGGCTCCCAACCGTAGGCAGTAGGTAGCTGTGAGCAAACCTCATTAGCATTCTCATAACGCAAACCCATAAGATTCTTCCCTACAAAAAAAAACTTGCGTGCTCAAAGACGATTTTAAAAATATTACCTTTACACACACGAATTTTAACGCTATTCGTAAATTCAGTAATTACATCAAGTGTCCTCTGAATAGGTCATTTTTATTTTAATCTCAGTTAACTCGTCTTAGTCAAGGTTGCATTTTTATCTGTGTGTGCTTTTTGTAACGGTTATATGATATCATTCTGTTGTTTAACTCTCAAGGTTTGTATAACGCTAATGGGACTGTTCCCGTGCCAAACGATAAGTTTTAAATTATATTCACGGCTTTGTAGATAATTTATGCAGGTAATTTAATGATCAGCTCATTACACGTTTACAACTCGAGTACAAAAATATTATAGTTATTTTATTGTGGATATGCCTGTCAGAATTTATACATACATACAAATAAAGTTACGCTTTTATCTCCGTAAGGGGTAAGCTGAGCCTGTTGTGAGTCCCGGGACTCTACGGGCTGCTAGGCGTTACGTGAGGTTTTTTAGTCGGTAAGAGTCCGGCATAACATACTCTGAGGATTTTCCCTCACGTTAAAAAAAAAAGGAGTAAGTTGAGGTATAGTATACACCCACATTTCACTTTTTTATTTCACGTCCCACGTAATAGGTGGAGAGCCTACTGCCGTGTTGAAATGGATAGGCGCGGGTCGGTACGACCCGCAGTTAAAATTTTTCATGCCGCCCAAAAGGCCTTTAACTTGGCTTAACGATTGTCATTTTACTGACAATCGGGTTTCATTTTGAGTTTTTCTTCTCTACGCAATAGATTGTTTTCCGACAGCACCTCTTACGATAGCTTCGGAATAATCTAAGGTGGCGAAATTTTGCCTTTTGCCCCGTTGCAACACGGGGCCAGAATTTATGTGAAAAATAATTACGGCACAAAAAGCTATGCGGAACGGCACAAAAGGCATGACAATATGTATATATTGTCATGCCTTTATCCCCGAACGGATAGACCATATTTCTTCATCAGGCTCATAGGAGCGTGTGAAACTGCCCTGATTGTTTTATTCAGTCCCGAATTATTTTACAATAGCCTTATTCATTATGCTCTTTTATGATTAAGCAATCATGCCAGTAAAGAATGACCCTTTTGAAAGGAACCCTTGAATTCTGGGTTTAGCGAAGGTTGTCTCTAATTTCTGAACTACAAAGTTCATCATCACCACTCCTAACGTCAAAAATAATTGAAATCGAACCACGCGTTGAGAAATTAAACCTGGAACCATTATTTTGAATTTCATTCGCTCTCCCAAAGAAACTGCGCCTAATAAACCAAATTATCGAGATCTCCCCATATGCCTTTCTCGGATCATAAGCGCAGATGTGCCAAGTATCATGCAAATTGATTACGTAGTTTTGGCGTGAAACTTATTCGGGTACAGACTGACAGACAGAGAGATCGATAAACAAACATTTTTAAATTCCATAGCATGCAGGATTTTTCTCATGTTAAGAAGAAAAAACTAACGAATCTTTTTTTTAAAATAATACTTAGTAACAATGATTAAAAATAACAATGTAGCTACTTTAAATAATGAGATCCTGTTAGACAGATTACCAGGACTCTCACACACATATACACTTATGAATACAGATAATTTTGAACAAAGAGTTTATGATAATGAATAAGTTTAAGTTATTAGTTATTTATTTTTATGCTGTTGGGTTTTTATTTGTATAATCTAGTTCTTTTTTCACACTTTTGAGTTACCATTGGAGATATTGCATTTTTATAACGGTTATTACAAATTCTTTAAAAGCATTTTTTTGAAATAATTAAAGTTTGATCTTAATTAGGTATACAATTTAAACGGGTAAGTAAGAGATGATATAACAATAAAATCTCTAATACTTACAACATATGACGAAGGAAACTATAATTTTATTTAGTACTAGCTGACCCGCGCAACTTCGTTTGCGCCACATAAGAGAGAGTATTACCTGTTCCCGTCGCATTTACTCCCGTCGCGTTGCGTTTACTCCCGTAGCGTCTCGTCGTTAATATTCAATACTACGTGAGAGAGAGAGAAAGAGAGAGAGAGAGAAAGGTTTCTCGTCGCGTGTATTCCCGTTGCATTATTTTTAAGAACAATTTCGTTTATGAAAGAGGTCTCCCGTGGCATTATTGTAGAAAATAATTGATTGCCATTAAAATGGTTATTGTGCACCAACCTAAAGATAGACACATGCTATCGCGCAATTTTTTTAGAACTTTTTTAAGAGAAACAATTTTGTAGTACATATTTTTTACATAACTATAAATATTTACGCAGCGAAGCTCTCAAAAGGAATAACTTTTCCCCAGTTTTTGAAACATTTACTATTACTGCTCCGCTCGTATTCGTTGTAGCGTGATGCTATATAGCCTATGACACTCCACAATAACGTGGCTTTCTATTGGTGAAAGAATTTATAAAATCGGTTCAGTAGATCCTGAGATTACCCCTTACAATTTAACAAGCACACAAACTTTACTTCTTTATAATATTAGTATAAATGCGATTATTTAAATAATAAACGATTGATATAATTTTAAAGTAACTAAGTTTTATAAGCATAACAAACATTAAATATCACATCGTTAGACATAAAATACATTAAGTATAAAATCGTTTCACATACTTACTATGATGGCGTTTTTAGGGTTTCGTAGCCAAGTGGCAAAAACGGAATCCAGATTCGTCATGTCTGCCTGTCTGTTTGTCTGTCTGTCCGTCTGTCTGTCTGTCCGTGTGTCACAGCCAGTTTTCTCCGAAACTATAAGGCTCATGCTATTGATACTCGGTATTTAGATGTATTCTGTGAACCGCATTAAGATTTTTATATAAAACTAGAAAAAAATGCAGTAAATTTTGGGGGTCCCCATACTCAGAACTGAAAATCAAAATTTTTTTTCATCAAACCTATACGTGTGGGATATTTGTAGATAGGTCTTCTTTCTAACATCATTTTTTTTCTAAATGAAGATCGGCCATGACCGTGAATATTTTATTATAATTTATTATAACGGTAAGTAATAAATCTCCCTCACCGGGAGCATTCGCGCGTAATGTAACGTTACGGGTCGAGAATTACAGCAGTGAGGGAGGTGAACCGAGCATTGCAATGCGCACCTTGTAACGATACAATACGAGGTTACATCAGTGAGAGAGGAGAACCGAGCATTACAATACGCGCCTTGTAATGATACAATGTGTAACGTTTTGATACAACTTGTAACATAAATGCGCTTTTTTGTTGCGGCTGGCCGGCCGCACACTGGTCCGGATTTTAAAATAGGTGGACATACGATCTAAGATGTCAAATGCTTTTGGAGAAAAAAATAGTAGTACGAGTATGTACGAATTTCAGGTTAATATTGCAATCCAATATGGCCGCCGCGCCACCGTTGTAAAATTTCATTTTGGATATCGTTTATGGGGTTTTCGGTATGCTGAGTACGAATCACATGATAATTTTGCAATCCAATATGGCCGCCGCGCCGAAATCACAAAATTTCATGATGGGTATCGTCACTGTATACTGTAGTTTGACTCGGCCGGATTTAAGGAATAAATGCCTACAGCCGCGAGGTACGTAAGCATGCGATAGGGCTGCCCACCTACAGCATCTTAATAATTTGTGCCTACTTTGACTTTCTATTTAGTATGGCGATTGTAAATATGTACATACATACATTCATATAGTCACGCCTTTATCCCTGAAGGTGTAGGCAGAGGCATAGTATACGCCCACATTTCACCTTATAGTTTTACGTACGCGTAATAGATAGTGAACCTAATGCAGTTGATTTTTTTCAATCCGCCCACAAGGCCTTCAATTTGTATTGAGGATTGTCGTTTTACTGACAACCGGCTTTCATTTCGAGTAAATATGTACCTTTTTTATTTAAACAAAAAAATACTTTGTGAGTAATAATATAATATCTCCGCAACGGATGGCGGCGCGGGGCGGCGGCGTGGCGTTAGCCCGTTATCTACTAACGATTGAGTGAGACGGGTATAGAAATTTGGAAACGAGTAAGCGGCGTAGACAATAATAATCGGCTCATCACATGTTTCGTCAGTGATAGAATCACGGAATTCTATTTTTTATAATCATTGCGTTAAATTTTTGATTTACAAAATTAAAACTATTTTTCGATTTGAAAGTACTAGTCAGTCTCTAGTACACTAGTACTTTTCGTACATTGTCAAGTTGTGTTAGATTTTGGAAGTTCATATTTGTCTCTAGGCGTGTAATAAAAATCAAAGATAACAAAAATGCTGTCAATCAAAGTCATACGGTGCTAAGTGTACTGTAACATCGGTCATCCACAAAGAAATGAATACTCTTGAAACATACCTAAATCATTGCTCTCAATTAAATAACTACGAACTGACAACGGAACTAAATGTACTATCTATACGTACTAGAGTTCTGAACTAGTTTTTTTATTTTGGATATTGTACTATATTGGATTGCACCGTTCACTGACTGAGCAAGCACAAGTCTAGTTTTAAACACAAACATACCTACTTTATGTAACTACCTAGTTCACTCGTGTCAATTACTTTGTTTAACTTTAGTCAACTAATAGTATAGTACCAATTAGTACTTAAGTAAAATCAATTTATAGTCTTACCTTTCGGAGTTTCCAGGTAATCTAAAAAACGTTATCTCTGGGTGCGTTATTGACGAATTCATGCAACCAAAACAAGCACAATAGACTCTAGTTGTCATATTAAATATTTTTAGTAAAAAAACACGCCCGGTTACTATCTAAAAAACGACACACCGTCCATTCGTCTACTCGGCACAATCGCGACTGCGGACGCTGCTTGCGGGCTGAAAAGCCTGCCGAAAACGAGAATCGTAGGTATAGCTTGCGCTTCGACCGTTTGTAGGGAGCTACAATACTGGTTAGTACTCTTTATACTGTGGTATCGTTTAAGGGGGTTTTTGGTATGCTGAGTAAGAATCACATGATAATTTTGCAATCCAATATGGCCGCCGCGCCTAAATCACAAAATTTCATGATCGGTATCGTTTTAGGGGGTTTTCGGTATGTTGAGTACGAATCACATGATAATTTTGCTTTGTTTGACCTTCATTTGTTTTTACGATGTTCATTTGTTTTAGCGACCTTCATTTGTTTTAACCGATATTCATTTGTTTTACCGATGTTCATTTATTTTTACGATGTTTATTTGTTTAAGCGATCTTCATTTGTCTTGGCGATCCTCATTTGTTTTGGCGATCTTCATTTGTTTTAGTAATCCATTTGCTAGTAGTGCCACGGGAAATATTATTTCCCGTGGCACTACTGGCAAATGGTAGTGTCAACGTAAATGTACAATTACCCGTAGCACTACCAGTAGTGCCACGGGAAAGTAAAATTTCCCGTGACACTACTGGTAGTGCCAAGCGGTAGTGCCACGGGCAACAAAGGTGTGTAGGATGATTAATTAAGTACTCCACTCCTAACGTCAAAAATAATTGAAATCGAACCACGCGTTGAGAAATTAAACCTGGAACCATTATTTTGAATTTCATTCGCTCTCCCAAAGAAACTGCGCCTAATAAACCAAATTATCGAGATATCCCCATATGCCTTTCTCGGATCATAAGCGCAGATGTGCCAAGTATCATGCAAATTGATTACGTAGTTTTGGCGTGAAACTTATTCGGGTACAGACTGACAGACAGAGAGATCGATAAACAAACATTTTTAAATTCCATAGCATGCAGGATTTTTCTCATGTTAAGAAGAAAAAACTAACGAATCTTTTTTTTTAAATAATACTTAGTAACAATGATTAAAAATAACAATGTAGCTACTTTAAATAATGAGATCCTGTTAGACAGATTACCAGGACTCTCACACACATATACACTTATGAATACAGATAATTTTGAACAAAGAGTTTATGATAATGAATAAGTTTAAGTTATTAGTTATTTATTTTTATGCTGTTGGGTTTTTATTTGTATAATCTAGTTCTTTCTTCACACTTTTGAGTTACCATTGGAGATATTGCATTTTTATAACGGTTATTACAAATTCTTTAAAAGCATTTTTTTGAAATAATTAAAGTTTGATCTTAATTAGGTATACAATTTAAACGGGTAAGTAAGAGATGATATAACAATAAAATCTCTAATACTTACAACATATGACGAAGGAAACTATAATTTTATTTAGTACTAGCTGACCCGCGCAACTTCGTTTGCGCCACATAAGAGAGAGTATTACCTGTTCCCGTCGCATTTACTCCCGTCGCGTTGCGTTTACTCCCGTAGCGTCTCGTCGTTAATATTCAATACTACGTGAGAGAGAGAGAAAGAGAGAGAGAGAGAGAAAGGTTTCTCGTCGCGTGTATTCCCGTTGCATTATTTTTAAGAACAATTTCGTTTATGAAAGAGGTCTCCCGTGGCATTATTGTAGAAAATAATTGATTGCCATTAAAATGGTTATTGTGCACCAACCTAAAGATAGACACATGCTATCGCGCAATTTTTTTAGAACTTTTTTAAGAGAAACAATTTTGTAGTACATATTTTTTACATAACTATAAATATTTACGCAGCGAAGCTCTCAAAAGGAATAACTTTTCCCCAGTTTTTGAAACATTTACTATTACTGCTCCGCTCGTATTCGTTGTAGCGTGATGCTATATAGCCTATGACACTCCACAATAACGTGGCTTTCTATTGGTGAAAGAATTTATAAAATCGGTTCAGTAGATCCTGAGATTACCCCTTACAATTTAACAAGCACACAAACTTTACTTCTTTATAATATTAGTATAAATGCGATTATTTAAATAATAAACGATTGATATAATTTTAAAGTAACTAAGTTTTATAAGCATAACAAACATTAAATATCACATCGTTAGACATAAAATACATTAAGTATAAAATCGTTTCACATACTTACTATGATGGCGTTTTTAGGGTTTCGTAGCCAAGTGGCAAAAACGGAATCCAGATTCGTCATGTCTGCCTGTCTGTTTGTCTGTCTGTCCGTCTGTCTGTCTGTCCGTGTGTCACAGCCAGTTTTCTCCGAAACTATAAGGCTCATGCTATTGATACTCGGTATTTAGATGTATTCTGTGAACCGCATTAAGATTTTTATATAAAACTAGAAAAAATGCAGTAAATTTTGGGGGTCCCCATACTCAGAACTGAAACTCAAAATTTTTTTTTCATCAAACCTATACGTGTGGGATATTTGTAGATAGGTCTTCTTTATAACATCATTTTTTTTCTAAATAGAATAGTTTGCGCAAGAGACTCTTCCAAAGTGGAAAAATGTGTGTCCCCCCCCTCTAACTTCTAAACTAAGAGAATGACAAATCTAAAAAGGATATTATGATGTACATTGCCATAAAAACTACCAACAAAATTGGTTTGAACGAGATGGCGCTAGTAGTTTTTTTTAATATGTCATGAACCGCAATTTTCGGTTAGAAAAATCACTACCACTGCTATCGTGTTTAACATCAATCAAAGTTACAACGAACTGTAAGAACTTTTACATTATGTAACTTGCTGCTACGAAACACTTCATGGGCGAGTCCAACTCGCACTTGGCCGATTTTTTTATATTATATTAAACGTTAAAGGTTTTATCCATATTAATCGTTAGACCAAATGATTTTCGATTACATAAACGTTATATCAAACAACGTTATACTATTTAAGTTTTAGAATAAATAAATGTTTGGTATGTAACGAAATTATATCTACAGTTGGTATATCTCACGTTGATTATATCTTATGAACGAAAATAAAATGAAAATAGACCAAATGAGTTTATACGTTACTAGCTGACCCGCGCAACTTCGTTTGCGCCACATAAGAGAGAGTACTACCTGTTCCCGTCGTATTTACTCCCGTCGCGTTGTGTTTACTCCCGTAGCGTCTCGTCGTTAATATTCAATACTACGTGAGAGAGAGAGAGAGAAAGGTTTCTCGTCGCGTGTATTCCCGTCACATTATTTTTAAGAACAATTTCGTTTATGAAAGGGGTATCCCGTGGCATTATTGTAGAAAAAAAAATGATTGCCATTAAAATGGTTATTGTGCACCAACCCAAAGATAGACACAGGCTGTCGCGCAATTTTTTTAGAACTTTTTTAAGAGAAACAATGTTGTAGTACATATTTTTTACATAACTATAAATATTTACGCAGCACACGCAACGAAGCTCTCAAAAGGAATAACTTTTCCCCCATTTTTGAAACATTTCCTATTACTGCTCCGCTTCTATTCGTTGTAGCGTGATGCTATATAGCCTATGACACTCCACAACAACGGAGCTTTCTATTGGTGAAAGAATTTTTAAAATCGGTTCAGTAGATTCCGAGATTACCCATTAAACAAACACACAAACTTTACCTCTTTATAATATTAGTATAGATGAGGCGCACCCAATTTAAAATCACGATATGCGATATCGTTAATTTGTCCTTTTTTTTAACGTGAGGGAAAATCCACCATGGATGCTATGCCGGACTCCTACCGACTAAAAAACCTCACGTAACGCCTAACAGCCTATGGTTAGAAGCCCCGGGTAAGCCCTCGGAAGGATGTCCTAGGACTCCTAACAGACCTACGGCCACCACTGCGGCCTCCGCCTCGCCCGCGTCTTTGGGGGGTTTCGGGTGTGATCCCGCTTCTAAGGGGGGGCGTGCGTGAACTCCTCCAAAATTTCAAACATTATGAAATACCAGGTGATGCCTGCAGCTTCGCCCGCGTAATAGTTTGTTCCCGTTCCCGCTTCCCATAGGAACTTTTTCCCGGGAAAAAAAGTAGCCTATGTGTTATTCCAGACTACAATCTATCCTTGTACCAAATATCAGCCAGATCCGTTACGCCGTTAGAGCGAGAAAGAGTAACAAACATCCAAACATCTTCACAAACTTTCACATTTATAATATTAGTAGGAAGTAGGATTAGTAGGAAGTAGGATTTTCATTTAAAACTGTGACCAATGATCGCAATCATGATCCCCTAAACATTTGACTATCAAACTGTAAAATATTTGTCAGAGCGAGAAAGAGTAACAAACATCCAAACATCTTCACAAACTTTCACATTTATAATATTAGTAGGAAGTAGGATTAGTAGGAAGTAGGATTTTCATTTAAAACTGTGACCAATGATCGCAATCATGATCCCCTAAACATTTGACTATCAAACTGTAAAATATTTGTCACACAACATCATTAAGCCCAAATTAATCTGATATGAGCTTGTGTTATAGGATCTAGACGACTGATCAATATAATATATTGATCAGTTGTTAGGATACATAGGTACATATTATGTACCTATGTATCCTAACTGAATTGCAAAATTTCTTCTTCGCAGCCTGCTTCCGTCGCGTGCTCGCAGGAAAACGCACACTTCGGAGTCATGTCCGAAAGGTGGTGGACTGCGAGAGACTGGAGGACTGCCGACGGGAATGTGCCATGGAAAGGGCCTTCCCATGTGAGAGCTTCAATTATAGGTAAGGTATTTTTTGTCTTTAATCTGGTATAGGTATAGGTCCGTAAGCGAAGCTCTTCTTGTAAAAAAAAAAAAAAAAAAAGGGTAGCTTTAACTACGTATTATATTGTGTGGTGACTCGTAGCGATATCTTTTTTTAATACGCTTCTATTAGCTTCACTTGTAACTACACTCGAGAGCAATGAATCCGGGTCACTTAAAGAATGTTAAAAATCTCGGAAACTAAAAATGATAGGTTAATGCAATAAATTGTATTTAATAGACAATGTAATACTCCTTAAATGAAAGTAAAAAAAATATGAGTCACCATACATTTTATTAACACAAAATTACATAAAGAAAAAACTGCTGATCTCTCCTTAAAACAAAAATAGGAAACATGAAATTTTTGAACTTTATTACGATTTTCTTGAATTTTAATACTTCGTATTGCCTCCTCGTGCTTCCATTACTGCGTTTACGCGGTTTGGCATGCTGTACACCAAGTTCCTTATACGATTTTGGGGAATATTCTCCCATTCCTCTGTGAGAGCAATTTTGAGCTCACGAAGCGTGATTGGGGGAGGGTTTCGTTGTTTTACGCATCTGCCTAGCTCGTCCCAAGCATGCTCGATCGGGTTGATATCCGGGCTGCGCGCTGGCCACTCCATACGAGTAATGTTCATCTCTTGAAGGTAGTCATTCACAATCCTACCTGTATGAGGTCGGGCATTGTCATGCATAAATATAGCATCCTCACCTAAATTGACCATAAATGGACCAACGTGATCATTGAGGATTTCTTCCACATATCTTACGCTAGTTAAAGAGCCGTTTTCTATGATCACCAGCTCTGTGCGACTTTCAGAAGAAATTCCGGCCCACACAAGTACAGACCCACCACCGTAGGCTACTTTTTCTTCGATGCATGCTTGCTTGAATCTTTCCCCTGGTCTTCGATACACTCTGTGTCTTCCATCGTGCTTGTAGAGCATAAATTTTGATTCGTCGGAGAACATAACTTTTGACCAATCTTCAATACTCCAATTTACGTGGCTCTGGGCATACCTTAGTCTCGAAATACGATGCCCACGCTCCAGTTTAGGGCCGTTTGCAGGTCTAAGGGGTTTTAAGTTAGATTCAGCAAGCCGACGTCTTACTGTCCATGCACTTGGGTTACTTCCTCCGAGGCGTCGAAACTGATTGGTGAGTTCAGTTCCTGTGAGAAAGCGATTTCGAAGCATGGTGTTCACCAAGTATCGGTCTTCTCGTGCTGTGGTACACCTGGTTCTGCCCGTTCCTGGTCTGCGTAGGTTAGAACCAGTTTCTTCGTAACGTCGGAGAACTCTTTGTACTGTTGACAGCGACACACCGACAGTCCTGGCTGTATCGCGCTGACTCCGGCCGGTTTCCAGCATTGTAAGTATTCTGGTGCATTCTTCAGGCGTAAGCGACATAATTTCAGCTTGATTAATGAATATAGAGCACTATCAACATGGTTTATGTACCCACATAAATGACAGATTACAAACAAAAGCAACACCAAATGCTGTAATTTCGTAGTTCCATCTTCGAAAGTGGCCCTTTTTCAAATTTGATTTTTTTATGATATAACTTTACAATAACTAAGAAGTTTTAATACCTTCATTTAAGGAGTATTACATTGTCTATTAAATACAATTTATTGCATTAACCTAGCATTTTTAGTTTCCGAGATTTTTAGGATTCTTTAAGTGACCCGGATTCATTGCTCTCGAGTGTATGTATGTAAGAAAATCTTGGAATGTTAATTTGACCCACTTCCCGTCCTTCAATCAGTGTGAAATTTTGTACACGCTCTGAGTTTTGATGACAATACATGACTAGCTAAAAAACGTCATAACAAATCCAGTATGGCGGCCTCCCCAAAATGGCGGACTGGCTGTTTGAAATCCACCCCCATGATATGGGTATCGAATGAAAGGGTTTGGGATCAGGAATACGAAAAAAACAGTCACGTGACTTAAATCCAATATGGCGGACGTCCAAGATGGCGGACAGGCTATTGAAATGCACCTCCATGTTATGGGTATCAAATAAAAGGGTTTGCTGAATGAGATACGAAAAATGTATAAAATAAAAAAAGTTTTTAGTGCGTGCTAAAAGAGTGTTTTTTAGTTTTTTAAACTATTAATTATTTACGTGATATCCTCATGGATAACATGCTGAATTTCTACCGGCAAAAGCTATACTTTGCCCTCTCATCTGCCGACAACCCGGTCGAATGCCGAAATCTCGAGTGCATTCTCGGAAGGGCTCCCGACATAAAATCGTGGCTACACCTACAGTCACCACGCTTTATGATAGTGTGTAACATTTAAACCATAGTAGAAATATATTTTAAACGGACGAGTAACTGCATCTCTATCCTCCGTAGTGGTCTGGTGAGCTTTACACTACCTTAGAACCTGTATGAAAAAGGGCTGCAGACTACATAATAATATCCATAAATCTTTCTTTTCAATAAATGGGAATTGCAAGAGGGATGCAAGAGGATGCCCCAAAGCAGAGATAAAAATATAACTTTTTAATCCACCCAATATTCACTTAACGCTATTGAGTTGCAAAAGACATCATTAATATCAAATTAGCCTATGGCAGTTCACTGCTAAACGTAGGCCTCTCCAAAATGACACCACAATAACCCTATCCTGCACCTTCCAACACCACCTTCCTGCACCAAAGACATGATGGAATTACATAGATTAACTTTGCAAGCCACTCGCAGCGATCAAAGAGTAGGGAATTCATTTACTCTAGTATAAAAAAGAATCGATTTCGAGCAGAATTCGAACCTGCGTCTTCTTGCATACCGTGCGACGCCTCAAGCAACGCGGCCACCGAAACCTACTCGAAAACGGCCAATTTTTCCACCTTATTTACGTTTTAGATGATGTAATTGGCCGGTTCCGAGTAGGTTTCGGTGGCCGAGTTGGTTAAGGCGTCGCGTCGCACGGTATGCGAGAAGACGCAATTTCGAATCCTGCTCGAAACCGATTCTTTTTTCCATATTCAAAATTTATAACAGACATACTAATTGCTTTTCACAAAATATTTATCTTTAGGTATGTTTCATCAGAAATTCTAATCGACTTTTTCAGAGAAATGGTCTGCATAACAAATTCCTCTGAAAAAGTCTACTACGAACTAGTAATACCTTGTTGCATAGGCTATTACAAAACACGAGCACCTTCCGCTGTCAGTCATATTCACACCTCTTTATTGCTACCATTTGAAGCATTCGACTCACGCGCTTAGATCAGCGATATTAACAGTAGCATGAACATAAACGTCTATCAAATTCCCACGAAGTGTTCGCACAATTGTACTACTGTTTCCTGCCTGTATGGTGTCCTTATTTTTTACTCGTTTCAACATTTTTGGTACTGACTGTATTTATGACCTCAATCAGTATGATAAATAAATTTATTGTGGGAATTAATTATTGGGGAATACACACACATCAGCGCTACACACATACATGTGTAATACAATGTGCGAAAATTGTCAAAATGATATATTAAAGACACTTGACTCTAGTACAGAAGTTGGTCAAATAAGTAAACTTGTCAATTGTGACTTCAATTTAAACCAAATAGGGGATGTTTATGCTGCTTTTATGGACGTTTTCGATGTTGACTCGTCGATGATATCCATGTCAAGGAACGGCTGGAACCCTTCCTTGTTAATAACAAAAAAAAACCGACTTCAAACAAAAACTAAAAATTGAAAAATAAAATTAACTTAGCACAAAGTAATAGGTAGTAAATTTAGATTTATCAGATATTATTGAATGTAATACTGAAATCGGCGCCAAGTAAAACTATAGGTTTAGGTAGGTATTATTAATCTCTCATAGAAAAATATTGGCACCGACTTCAGTATTACAATCAATATTATCTGATAAATCTAAATTTACTACCTACCTATTACTTTGTGCTAAGTTAATTTTATTTTTCAATTTTTAGTTTTTGTTTGAAATCGGTTTTTTTTGTTAAAAATTTTTTTTTCATTATTTTTAGTGACAGGTAGACTGAAATATATCAGTCTAGGGGTAAAGTCCTCCCCAATACAAATTAATCAAGCACAAACACAAGCTAACTGCTGTAAATCGTTAAGGAATTCCCTCGATTCCAGGGATTTCTTCGATTTCTCCAGGATCCCAGCATCAGATTCTGACTTCCTGTATATGGGACCACATGGGAAGCACCAGCTTTCAAATAAAAAAAGAATTTTCAAAATCGGTTAACTTTTTCAAGCGATTTGCCGGTAACAAACATAAAAAAAAAAAACATACAGACGAATTGAGAACCTCCTCCTTTTTTGGAAGTCGGTTAAGAAGAGGAACTTCTAGTGTTCACACGATCAATCTTCACTTTGTCTCGACTACCAGATGATAATTAGCTAGGGGGGCCCTGTTTCACCAGACAAGAAGAGTACATTTCGAGGCGTCACTTTTCCGAGTCGCAGCCTATACATCATACAAAGAATGAGTGTGAATGCAAATGAAAGTAAATTGCAAAGCAAAATTACTTCAAAATTGCGACTCTTTCCTCTCCGTCCCTTGCTTTTTGTCGCAGTTTTTACGTAGCGTAATGCATTCTTTGATTCATTGATGTATTAATGAATTTTGGCTGGGGATAATAGATGCAGCAACAAACAATTTTGTAGATGCATTCACGTCATAGAGTATGGTGAAATGGGACACTGTCACGTCTTTACATATATTATATGCTTGGTAAAAAAGTGTGATTGTATACGCAAGTATGAACCCTGACCTGCCAGAATATGAACCGCTCAATGATGCTATCTTGAAAGGTATCATGTCCTCTAGCATTGTTAGGTGCTGTATCTATGAGGCCCTTCTCTATACGCTCCGTGAGCAACTAGGTTTTTGTAGGGCTGTCTCTAAAGATAGCCTTCAAATAGACATAGGTATAAGTCCAATCCTGTCCGATCTGGCAATAATGTAAACATGTCATGTTTTGACAATTATTGTTGTCTAAGACAGATGAGTAGAAAAATATAGTTTGACAAATCATTGAATTTTTTACTATCCTGAGTAGGCATTTTAAATGAAAATAAACTATCATAAAGAAGTTATTTGGTGTCGAAATCATTGTAAGTAAACATGTAGGTAACATGACTCCTGGATACTGGAATATAATCAGGGTGAATACTCGATTGCAAGTGACTATGGATATATAGGATCACATGTGTTGGTTAACATTTTTGCGCAAAGCTATTGAAATCCAGTATACCTACCTAATAAATTGTTTATCAAGGATACGAGAGAATAACTTTGAGGAGGTTCCGTCCTTCAAAGTTTAATGGCATCGACTACAAACTCTTATTTATACTTTCTGTACTAATGGCAAAGAGAAAAATTCTACGAGAACACGGCCAATTATTTTGCAAACTGATAGAATCTTCTGGCTAACGAATATTCAATCAGGCGCATTTATAAAATACTAGCTGTTTCCCGCGGCTTCGTCCTCGTGGAAGTCGTTATCGTGTAAAATCATTATCCTCATTTTGCACAGTCGGTTCAAAAGTAACCTATGTCCTTCCCAGGGCTTCAAACTATGTCTATTCCAAATTTCATCTCAATCTCTTCAGCAGTAAAGGCGTGAAAGCGTAAGAGACAGACATACAGACAGGTAGACGGACAGACAGAGTTACTGTCGCATTTATAATATTAGCAAAAGGTCAAGTAAATTGTGACCCTGCGGCCCTGCAAAGCTATCATAATAGATTCCGAACTCCAAAAAGAAAAAATGGGTACAATGCGAAGATGAGATCAGATGATAAATCAATGGAAGCTACTCCTGCGAATGCGCACGTGATTCCGTCCTCGTACATCCCCGGGTTCTTCAAGCGGAGCGTGAACACAAAATAATAAGGTGCAGAACGCAATCGTGGTATCTATTTATTAATCTGACGCAATCTCATGTATGTGAAAAAAATTAAAAATTAAAAATCTTTTAAACTTATATTAAAAAGAGAAAAAAATTGATTGTTTTTTTTGCATCGAATACCTAGGCTCCGAAACTACTAAACCGATTTGAAAAATTTTTTTACTGTTGGGAAGCTACATTATCCTCGGTGAACATAGGCTATATTTTATTCCCGTATTCCCACGGGAACGGGAACTACGCGGGTGAAACCGCGTGACGTCCGCTAGTTCATAATGATTATTTTGTGCCGTGAAGAGCCACAAAACATCCTGGACTGTGAGAGTCTTGTGGGCTGTGAGAGCGGCCGTGAACCCGAAAGATGACGTCGCGACTTTCTCCAGGTTGTGCCAATAAAATACAACAGCTTGTTTTTTAACGCGGGGGAAAATCCTTAATGGATGCTTTGCCGGACTCTCTACCGATCAAAAAACCTCACGTAACGCCCAGCCTACGGTTAGGAGCCACGGGTAGGCTCGTAAGGATGTCCCAGGACATATAAACAGCAGCTTAGCTCTGATATTAAGAGATTACAATATAGTGTTTGGTCAGAGCGATGCCCTAATAACTTTTTTATTTATGAACCGATTGACATGAAATAAACACTAAAATGTTAAGTGAAGCAAACCGCAACGCAATAAAGAAAACCGCATTGCATACAGTTTGAGCGATTGCTGAGATTAGCGTGCACAAACGTACAAACAGACAAAAATTCTAAAAACCATTGTTTTGGGTTCTATTGCGTCCAAAAAGCCCCCTTTAAACTTTTTTCTTATATATCTTCAATGTACAGACAGCGACCTGTTACGATTTTATTATATGTATTGATTGATTGATGATATAGGTGCAATTCTATACATTCGTGCCGTGTAACTTTCTAAAAAGTGCCGGTAGATGGTGCCTACGTCGCCGCAAGACGTAGGTATATAAGGTGGAAAATTTGGTTGGTTCCGAGTAGGTTTCAGTGGCCGGAGGTTAAGGCGTCTGCACGGTTTGCAAGAAGTTGCAGGTTCGAATTCTGCTCGAAACCAATTCTGTTTCCATATTTAAAATTTATGATCAGTTAGCATACTAATTGCTTTTAAAAAATAATCTTAATAGTAAGTACTATGTATATTACTGTACTATTGCTATTACTTGGTCGAAGGTTTTAGTCGGTGGAGTCGGGCATGCCAACAATGAGGATTCCCAAACATGATAAGAGAGGGATCATATTTTGCAAGAGGCGGTGGGGCAGGAACGGGAGAGAACTCTCCCACCCGAGTTCCGTAGTCGGCGGTTTAGGCACCGCCGACGTGTCTTCGCCGAAGACTATCGGCTTCCATAACCGGGGGCCTGAGGACGGTGAGAGGGTCGCTCACCGTCCTTACAGAAGCAGGTCCATGACGGCAGCGTGACGTGAGGAACTCACGCACGCCCCGCCTTAGTAGCGGGATCAAACCCGGAACTCCCCAAAGACGCGGGATAGCACTCAAACCACCCCCTAGGCGGGGCCGCAGTGGCGGCCGTGGGGCTGTTGGGAGTCCGAGGGCTTACCTGGGGTTCCCAACCATAGGCTGTTGGGCGTTACGTGAGGTTTTTTAGTCGGTGGGAGTCCGGCATAGCATCCATGAGGATTTTCCCTCACGTTAAAAAAAGGGTTCAAGTTTATAGTGCTCGGAATGCAAACATGTCTATCATGCGACCATTTCGGCAAATTTACGCAAATATTTGACAAAAATTCATGTATATAGGTACAACGTAACCATTTACAATAAACTATTCGTAGCCCATGACGCTTAACCTCGACGTTATCTCTTTAGTATTGTGTTGAGATCACCTTCTGTATCTGACATCTATTTTATACGAACCACGCTTATTAACATTGTATGGGTGATAATATTATAATACGTAGTAAAGGTGTGTATGTATGTATGAAGGGAGGTGGTTTCGTCATTGATGTAAAGACTGAGTCTTGATTGATGAGTGCAGGATTCCAGTCTATAAAATATTATCCTAGGATCCCTTTAAGAACGACCTTCACCGAGTTGGTTATTGAATGGAAAGTGTTTTATATTAAACTAAATATGTCACTAATTAATTTGCAATAGGGTTGCCTAAAAATTTTCAGTCCAGAATATGATAAATTTAGAATTAAAAAAAAAATTACTAATTGCTGGTTTGCTTAATAGATACATTCCATACCAATTGAAAGTATAACGCCCATAGAATATGCAAATGTTAGGTTGTCGATCTTTTTCTCGTCACGACTTTTGTTACGCAGGTACAAGCAAGATCTTAGACCATAACTGCTCTTACTAATTTATACTATTGATTGATGGTACGTGGTGGAACTCGCTGCACATTACACAATATTTATCATTATAAACCTGACCTGCTTGTGCTTTGGAAGGCACGTTAAGCTGTTGGTCCTGGTTGCCAGTAAAATGACAGTCGTTAAGCCGAAGTTGAAGGCCTTTATGGGCGGCTTGAAAAATTTCAACGGCGGCAGGCAGTCACAACCTGCGCCTGTCCATATCCACACGGCAATACGGTTCACCACCTATTACGTGGGACAAAAATGTAAACTGTGAAATGTGGGCGTATAAAATGCCTCTGCCTACCCCTTCGGGGATAATAGGCGTGATCATTATGTATGTATAAACCTGTGCGGTTTCGGCTCACGGTATTTGCAAAGGTCTAGATAAAAGCCAAAGTGGTACTCCTTTCATCTAGCTAGACTTTTGAAAATTGAAGACTGAACCAGCTGATTACGTAGGCTGATTACCTACTACAAATAGTTATACAAATATAACTACAAGTACTACTCTACTATGCCTATATAAGACGGACGGATACAACAGGTAGTGCGTATTTGACACAACTGGGACGTTCACAAGGTTACTAGCGTCAGCGATATTGTTGGGAAAACGTTGAATGAAGATGTGTGGAATATTATTATTATTTTGTGTAAATCTCGTATTAAGCAGGACGATTTTCGTACAAAATGAAAATGCGAGAGCTTATACCTATGTATGGGATGTATGGATGTTTGTTGACCTTGCTAAAGGCTGAATGGATGTAACTGAAATTAGTATAGAGGCAGGCAGCATCGTTCCACTAAAGGACAACCTGGAGATCCTCGGTATAGACGTCCGGCGTGAGCTCAACCACAAAAACTACATAGAGAGTTGTATTGGGCTGGCCTCGCGGAAACTTGGAGTCCTAAATAAGGTGAGACGGTACTTTACGCCACATCAGAGATGTTAACTGTACAAGACGCAGATTAGTCCCTGCGTCGAGTTCTGTTCTCACCTTTGGGATGACTCCGCGAGGTACTTACTAGACGCCCTTGACGCTATGCAGAGACGTGCTATCCGAATAATTGGTTGTCCTGAGGTGACAGGAGGCCTCGAACCGTTGGCGCAGCGAAGAACCATCGCGTCCTTTGCTGCATACTACCGAATGTATCACGGCGAATGTTCTGAAGAGCCCTTCATCCTGATCCCACCATCTCCTTTCCGATCCCGCACATCGCGTGCTGGGCAGAGATGCCACTCATACACAGTGGAGAGACTCTTCGTCAGAACCGAGCGTTTCAAAAGATCGTTTCTCTGTCGAACTATAAAAACTTGGAACGACCTGCCCTCACACGTATTTCCATCATCTTACAATCCTGGGTTCTTTAAGAGGAGCGTGAAGAGGCACATCACAGGGCCGCTAACTTGAGGACCACTGTCAGAAGTGGCCCACAATCGCTAGATGCACCACGGCTTTCCATCAGGCTGGTGGCGACGTCAATTTGGCGAGCTGAATATAAAATAAAAAAAAGCATTTTGTGGGTACTTAAAATTGATCGATGCTACTAAGATATGAATACGATTTAATCACTCCTGTTTGATAGTATTTTATTTATTTTACTAGTTCTTCATATAAACATTGTGCTTTTGCACACCTTTAATTAGGTTAATTTAGAAAATTAAGTATGTAGTTTTTCTATATTTACGCTACAACTATCAATATACCAAAATTGAGCAAAATCCGTTTAGTGGTTAATCCTCTACAATTTCTAATTTACCAAAGATAGATTTCTCTTTAAAATTTCCAACACTATAACGAACATTAGTGAAGCAACAAGTAAACTAAAATTTTGTTTCAGATTGGACCGCACCTTCCGCGGAAAAGGTCTTTGCGAGCTGATGACAAAACCTATAGAAGCTTTTGATCTTGTTCGTGATTTCGTTGAAGATAAGGACTTCGACTTTTTCGAACTTGACCGAAACAGCCTGGAACCTAACTGCCCAGATACATTAAGAGGACCGGGGTACTTACATTCTGGTTATCTGTCTAATAAGGACAATGGAGTATCAGAATGGACGGAAAGGGACGATTGGAGAAACAGGGATAGAAACTACAGTGATAGAAGAAGCAGTAATAGAAAAAGATATCAAGACCGATTATATATTCCCTATCAGATTAATCAAGGTGAGTAGTGATTATACATACATATGATCATCCTTTTTTGTACCCAAAGGGTTAGGCAGCATTTTCACCGTTAAGGTTTTGTCCCACGTAATTGCTGGTGAACATTATTGCCGTGTTGATATGGACAGGCGCAGGTTGTGACTACCCGCTGTTAAATTTTTCAAGATGCCCTTATGGCCTTCAACTTGACTTAACGACTGTCATTTTACTGACAACCGGGACCAACTGCTCAACGTGCCTTCAGAAGCACGGAAACGCTTGTAAATAAACGTCACAAAGTGGTCATGTAATGGTCACGTATCCATTACCGGCCATAGTAAATGTTGCTTACTACAGTGATCGTTTACAGAACACTGAGTCCACTGAGGGTCATGAGCGCTTCGAATCACTGCGGCAAGTAGATTTCACCCAATTAGCCTATTTATCAAAACACCACCTCCACGATATCGTGACGATATCGCGCCGATATTGTTATCGTGTAGTGTGCAAGCGCCCAATTTTGGTCATATTCGTAACACCCAAATTGTGTGTTGTCATATTGGTAGGGCTAAATTGGCCTTCTGTACATTGCTGGCCAGGGTTATTACAGGGTTTTCTTTCAAGTTTTTCTTCTTTTCGCTCGTCCATAAGTAACGCTGTCCTTGGACCTGGAAAATATCGATAGAGTCTCATCACACGTTCGGTTCAGCAAAATTTCATACATAATTGCCTACTATAGTAAAATTTGTGGGTCGATTATAGATGATGTATATGAGTTAATTCAATATTTTACATTTTCATCAGGCATAGCCAGAAGCGACGACGAAGACTCTTGGGGCCAATATGGCGGCGCTTATGGAGGCACCAACCGTTACTATAAAGACAAAAACGACTATCAAAAATCCGTCCATCACTGGAGACTAGCCAACGACATTGAACTACCATACAACGGAGTAAAACCTCACTCCAATACAAAATTCGATTATAATTCTCTTGGAAAACATAGCACTGGGTCTTGGAAATATGGTGATGGTACTTGGAAAAGAGGAAGGTGGAATAACGTGGAAAATACCAATGGGCTGGATATTGAAGAGTCAAATTTTTACAAACCGAAGCCCCATTTTCACGGGGTTAACGAACGAGGGCATGAGCCTATAGCGAGGAGTGATAATGAGCCAGCAGCTAAAGGTAGGTAGAAGTTCTCTCTATATGATACTTAAGTATAGTTATGCATTATTCATCAAAAAGTTAATGCAAATATTTAACCAGTTTTTTGTGACGCGGGGAACGCATTTTAAGGCCGTCATTCCAGCCGCGTGAGCTGGGACGGTGTATGGGTATGGATAGGGACCGTCCTACCCACTGAGCCCCGCGGTGTTTCTTTTCACCCTATAGCCGGGCCGAGGCGCCCCCGAACGGCACGGCGGAACGGGAGCACTGCACCGCGCAGGGTGCCTCCCGCTTTGCCGCCATCGACTCATCAACTGACGAGGTGACAGTGGCCTAGCACTGCTGCTGCCGACCGTGTCGCTACTCACGGTCAGCAGTAGCATACACCACCGAGCAACCAATAAGTGGACCGCCTTGGCCGGAATTAGCCCACTCCCCCACAGAGGAAAGGGAGTAGTTACTACTCCGTTGCCCAGGATACAACACGAGGAGGATTCGAACCACGATCGCATCTCAATATTAGATCACTAGTATTTTTGTCTCTGAGACTGTTGCCATGTTGAAATGAACAAGGGCAGGGCAACTTATAGGTTCCTGCTGATGATATTTTCAAACCACCCATAAAACCTTCAACTTCTGACTATGTGCTGTTAATTTTTTTCTGATCCTATATAATAGGAGGGAGCTCAACATCGTCACAGGGCACTGGAGAAAAAATGTCTAATCATTTTGTAATACGAACCAAAATTGCAACAACCAGGACAGGCAGACATCCACAAACACAATTTCTGCAATACGTCTCAGTGTTCTGCAAACGAAGCATCTTCATTCATTCATTATGTTTAACTTCCGAATGGGTGACCACTACGTGAGTTTTCCGTTTGCCAGCATTTCGTTCATCGTAACATGGCAGTGGTCAAGTCAAGTAAGCGTTAAGCAAGGTGGCCTTGAAAAATTTAAATATCATCACGCCGACGTGTCTTCGCCCAAGACTATCGACCTCCGTGACCGGGGGCCTGAGGACGGTAAGAGGCCAGCTCACCGTCCTTACAGAAGCAGGCCCTAGACGAGAGCGTGTCGAGAGGGATTCACGCACGCCCCCCCCTAAGAAGCAACTCCCCAAACACGCGGAATAGCACCTGAACCCCCCCTAGGCGAGGCCGCAGTGGTAGCCGTAGGTCTATTGCGAGCCCTGGGACATCTTTCCGAGGGTTTACCCGCGGATCCCAACCGTAGGCTGTTGGGCGTTACGTGAGGTTTTTTAGTCGGTAGGAGTCCGGCATAACTTCCATCCAGGATTTTCCCTCACATAAAAAAAACCGTGTAGTCACAATGTACGCTTATCCATTTTAACCCGGCTATGGGCTACATAAGACTAAAATTAATGATGAAATGTAGACGTAAAGTATGCCTCTGCCTACCCTTTCCATATTGTATGATGTGTATGTTCCAGATTGCTCCTCTCGTCGGCGACCGGGAATGTCCTTAGGAACAGGCGCCATTCGTCGAGCACTCATAGCACATAACGTTGTGGAGTGTGAATCCGCTTGTTTCAGTGAGAGGGAGTTCAAATGTGTGTCGTATAGCTATCGGTCAGTGTTTGTTTGTTTGTGTATTCTTTAGGGGTTTCTACTTTCTTCTTTTTCCTTTTTTTGCAATTAAATAATTCAGTTTGGTGTTTAGGTGTAAGTAAATATTCACTGTTCAGAGCAGTGTAACAGTGTGCGCCTACTGTAATGGTGCTGATAGGCGAGGGTATTCAATTGTAAGAGAACATCGAGCATTGGCCAATTTTAAATTTCAACAACAAACTGAGCCAAACATCGCTACAAACATATTCACTATCGTTGTCGCGAACGCTCTAGCCGACGCTCATCACAAAAATATTCTTCTCGATGTATGGCTTTATACTGTTGACATAAGCTCAGTTTATAAAAGAAAATTTGCTAGACCGCTCGCCAGAACGCTCGACAGAATAATGCTAGTTAAAACGCTCAACAGCTTAAATTACGCTAAAAAATACTTGCAACGACCTGCCCGCGCACGTGTTTACCTCCTCTTAAAATTCGGGGTTCTTAAGAGGCACATCACAGGGCCGCCAACTTGTGGACCACTGTCAGAAGTGTTACGGACTTTGACAGTGGCCCCCAATCGCTAGATGCGCCATAACTTTCTATCAGGCTGGCGATGTCAATTTATCAAGCTAAAAAAGATAACGCTCTTATGTAAATTATTCCTTAATATTTCTTTCCATTTCCGTGCTTCGGAATGCACATTAAGCCATTCGTCTCGGTTGCCAGTAAAATGGCAGTCGTTAAGCCAAGTTGAAGGCTATTTAGGCAGCTTGAAAAATTTCAACAGCAGGCAGTCACGGATTATTCCACTTTGTTCACCTAGGTGATATCACCTAGGTGAACAAAGAGGAATTGATTAGTCTTCTTTGATCACCTCGGAAATAAATCACCTGGGTGATATCACCTAGGTGAACAAAGTGGAATTGATTAGACTACTTTGATCACCTCGGAAATAAATCATTTCAAATTCATTGTTTTAACCATATAACGACGGACAGGTTGTAACTTCTGGGTATCGACTCGGGTGCAAAGACGCATTAAAACATCAGTTTTATTCATTTCTTTTCTGTTTAAAAAAAACCACGAAGGCTAAGGCGGGAGCGAAGTGGAGCCGAGCGCCCGCCTTAGCCTTCTAACTTAACCTATCCGAGTCGGATTCGAATCAATTCCACTTTGTTCACCTAGGTGATATCACCCTGGTGATTTATTTCCGAGGTGATCAAAGTAGACTAATCAATTCCACTTTATCACCCAGGTGAACAAAGTGGCGCTTGTCCATGTCAACACGGCAATACAGCTCACCACCTATTACGTGGGACAAATTCTAAAAAGGTGAAATGTGGGCATATCATATGCCTCTGCCTACCCCTTCGGGGATAAAGGCGTGACCATTATGTATGTATGTATGTATTCTTTCCACAGATATTCAAGTGCCCACGGCACAGATAATTGCTTCTTATCCGAACGTCCATACCGAGGGTTGGAAATGTCTGCAGATAGCAGTTCTGATGTTTATGCTATGCCACCAGACCAGGGCTGCGTCACAATCAATTCTAAACCTTGGGTTGAGACTGGTAAGGCTTTTATTATAGATACTTGATGATATTCACGGTTTCGCCAGAGTGTAAATTTATTTGCCAATCCCGATTTCTATAGGAACATTATTATTCTAGAGATACAAAGTGTGTTATTCCAGATTATAACCTGTGCCTCTAATAAATTTAAGCCAGATTAGTTCAGCCGTTAGAGCGTGATTGAGTAACAAACATCTTATCATCTTCACAAACTTTCACATTTATAATATTAGTAGGATTTAGGCTGTCTTTCTTCTACCTAATCATTAATGTTTTTGTTGTTGATCGAAGATGATAAAGGGCCTTTTTCACATAATTCGGTACTTATTAAATTGTTTTAACTTCGCTCACCTTTTGACGTTTCGGCAATACGGCAATTTGAGAGAAAGAAAGATAGCGTTCGTGAGCAGGAGCTCTATTGCATATCATACTTAACAAAAGCTGTTATAATATACATTGCAATGGTCGTGGTCACGAATTGAATCAACAAAATATCTAAAATACGCGTAAAAGTCTATTAAACCGTGTAAGGAAGTACTGACTGTATCCTTCGAGTTTAAAAGTTTTAAACGCCTTTTATTTAAAGGTCTTAAACGCCTTTTATTTTAGGCCTAGCAATGTAAAAAGCCTCATAATGCTTTGAAAGTATTAGGTACAGTTGACACAAGGAATAGAGTTTACTACTGGTGACCGAAATTCATTATTTTGATCATTTGACGTGTGACCGAAAAAACATTAGGCCATTCTACTACTGATCGAATGAACAATTGACCAAATGGTCCAAGATCCCAGAGCCCCCAGACGTCACTCATTTTCGGATGGACAAAATATGTACGAGTCATTAGTGGTGGGGTGTACTATGATCATATGACTAGTTGCTACCTTGGCCAGACGGCCAATTTTCTGGTAGCAATTAATCAAGGTACATAAAAACACTGCTCATGTCACTTAAATTCTGATAGCTGATTTTAACATATATTTTACACAATATCGTTAAAAATCAATATTCATTACTCCCAGACATATGCGGTCGGCGGTTTCACCTTACAGACGCTTTAAAGCTCTGAAAAAAAATTATTAACGTCACTTATTTTCTGATGCTTGATTTTTATATAATATGTTATTCAGACAACTGTTTTAAAACGTTTTGCAAACGGACAGACCGATCCAAGGGGCCAAACATTCCCCAGACCCAATTTTAATGTCGCTGAGAGTATGGGCGCGGGCATTATCCGTGCGTATTATGCGTATATGTAGCATGTCTAATCGAAGTCGGAATTAATATTTAAATGTAAATAAAAATGCATAAGTACCTATTAGTAATTAACGCCTGTCATTTTAAAATTTACTTTTTCATATTTGTTTTATTTAATAGAGAATTAAGTTTTAAAGGTAATAATTTGAAAATCACGTAAATAATCAAAGATTAACTTTGAGAAAAGTGCTCGTCTGACCGCAATAAATATAGAATTGTGCCTTACAAACTGTTTCATGATTTTTTTTAAATCGAATTTATTTTAATTTTTTAAAGTAAATATCAAGAGGTTCACAAAGTATTAATAATTTAATTAAATAACAGCAACCTTTTCAAATAATTATTTATTGGTAACAAACCTTAAAAAACTACAAAAAATAGGACAAATATTTTGTTTCATTGTCATCGTCGTTGAAGTCAGGTAATTCATCATCGAGTCAATCTTGATATCGAATATCTAAATCGTCATCTTGTACATCAGTGTTTTCCTCGGGCTAAGGTTCGTTACCAATAAATAATTATTTGAAAAGGTTGCTGTTATTTAATTAAATTATTAATACTTTGTAAACCTCTTGATATTTACTTTAAAAAATTCAAATTAATTCGATTAAAAAAAAAAGTCATAAAACAGTTTGTAAGGCACAATTCTATAAATTACTAGCTGACCCGCGCAACTTCGTTTGCGTCAAATGAGAGTGACAAAGAGAGTGGTATAGTATTAATATTTTAAGTAGGTAATATAATCCCGTCGCTTTTACACTCGTCGCGTGTCTTAGGTATATTTAATAGAGGGTTGTAGGTTTTAATAATGTGTGTAAAAAGTGATATAATTTTCCCGTCGCGTCGCTTATATTCATTTAGAGTTGACCCGCAAAACTTTGTTGAAGTGATATAATGTTTTCCGTCACATTTATTTTTGTCCGTTTTTTGGTACGGAACTCATCGTGTGCGAGTCCGACTCGCACTTGGCCGGTATTATCTTTCAGTTGATTGGCTACTGCTGCAGAAAACGTTTACTTCCGACGCGTAGTCGAGTTGCGTCGCTCATATTTTAAAAATTATTGTGAAGGTTATTGTAAGTGAACCTTAAAAGATGGGCATTTGCTGTTCAGGACTTTTTTTTGTAAATTTTTAAGAGGAAACATTTTGTAGTACACAATTTTTACGTAACTTTAACCATTTACGCAACGTACGCAATGAAACCTCAGAAAAGAAATACATTTTTCCCGTTCTTAAAACATTATTCATGGCTGCTCCGCTCCTATTTGTCTAAGCGTGATGTTATATAGCCATTAGCCAGCCTCAATAAATGGACTAAAAAACTGTGAAATTATTTTTGTAATGCAACCAGTAGTTTCTGAGAACCTAGCACAAACAAACTCTTCAGTTTGATAATATTGTGAGCTCACCTTAAAAGAAAGACAAATAATTTTATTGTGAGCAAACCTTAAAAGATAGACATATGCTGTCGCGGACTTTTTTATAGAACTTTTTAAGAGAAACAATTTTGTAATAAACAATTTTTACGTAACTTAAACCATTTAGGCAGCGTACGCCTCGGAAGCTCTCAGACGGTAAAAATATTCCCCGTTTTCTAAACATTCTTGATTGCTGCTCCGCTCCTATTCGTCTTAACGTGATGTTATATAGCCTATAGCCATCCTCGATAAATGAACTATCAAACTGTAAAAGAATTTTTGAAATCCCACCAGTAGTTTCTGAGATTCTAGCGTTCAAACAAACAAACTCTTCAGCTTTATAATATTAGTATGGATATAGTATATATAGTATATATTGTATATAGTATAATATATAGTATATAGTATGGATTGCGGTCAGACGAGCACTTTTCTCAAAGTAAGTCTTTGATTATTTACGTTATTTTCAAATTATAACCTTTAAAACTTAAGTCTTTATTAAATAAAACAAATACGAAAATGTAAATTTTAAAATGACAGGCGTTAATTACTAATAGGTACTTATGCATTTTTATTTACATTTAAATATTAATTCCGACTTCGATTAGACATGCTAAATATACGCATAATACGCACGGATAATGCCCGCGCCCATACTCTCAGCGACATTAAAATTGGGTCTGGGGAATGTTTGGCCCCTTGGATCGGTCTGTCCGTTTGCAAAACGTTTTAAAACCGTTGTCTGAATAACATATATAAAAATCAAGCATCAGAAAATAAGTGACCTTGATAAATTTTTTTCAGAGCTTTGAAGCGTCTGTAAGGTGAAACCGCTGACCGCATATGTCTGGGGGCTCTGGGATCTTCCTCTAGTCCAAGATCCCAGAGCCCCCAGACGTCACTCATTTTCTGATGGACAAAATATGTACGAGTGATTAGTGGTGGGGTGTACTATGATCATATGACTAGTTGCTACCTTGGCCAGACGGCCAATTTTCTGGTAGCAATTAATCAAGGTACATAAAAACACTGCTCATGTCACTTAAATTCTGATAGCTGATTTTAACATATATTTTACACAATATCGTTAAAAATCAATATTCATTACTCCCAGACATATGCGGTCGGCGGTTTCACCTTACAGACGCTTTAAAGCTCTGAAAAAAAATTATTAACGTCACTTATTTTCTGATGCTTGATTTTTATATAATATGTTATTCAGACAACTGTTTTAAAACGTTTTGCAAACGGACAGACCGATCCAAGGGGCCAAACATTCCCCAGACCCAATTTTAATGTCGCTGAGAGTATGGGCGCGGGCATTATCCGTGCGTATTATGCGTATATGTAGCATGTCTAATCGAAGTCGGAATTAATATTTAAATGTAAATAAAAATGCATAAGTACCTATTAGTAATTAACGCCTGTCATTTTAAAATTTACTTTTTCATATTTGTTTTATTTAATAGAGAATTAAGTTTTAAAGGTAATAATTTGAAAATCACGTAAATAATCAAAGATTAACTTTGAGAAAAGTGCTCGTCTGACCGCAATAAATATAGAATTGTGCCTTACAAACTGTTTCATGATTTTTTTTAAATCGAATTTATTTTAATTTTTTAAAGTAAATATCAAGAGGTTCACAAAGTATTAATAATTTAATTAAATAACAGCAACCTTTTCAAATAATTATTTGTTGGTAACAAACCTTAAAAAACTACAAAAAATAGGACAAATATTTTGTTTCATTGTCATCGTCGTTGAAGTCAGGTAATTCATCATCGAGTCAATCTTGATATCGAATATCTAAATCGTCATCTTGTACATCAGTGTTTTCCTCGGGCTAAGGTTCGTTACCAATAAATAATTATTTGAAAAGGTTGCTGTTATTTAATTAAATTATTAATACTTTGTAAACCTCTTGATATTTACTTTAAAAAATTCAAATTAATTCGATTAAAAAAAAAAGTCATAAAACAGTTTGTAAGGCACAATTCTATAAATTACTAGCTGACCCGCGCAACTTCGTTTGCGTCAAATGAGAGTGACAAAGAGAGTGGTATAGTATTAATATTTTAAGTAGGTAATATAATCCCGTCGCTTTTACACTCGTCGCGTGTCTTAGGTATATTTAATAGAGGGTTGTAGGTTTTAATAATGTGTGTAAAAAGTGATATAATTTTCCCGTCGCGTCGCTTATATTCATTTAGAGTTGACCCGCAAAACTTTGTTGAAGTGATATAATGTTTTCCGTCACATTTATTTTTGTCCGTTTTTTGGTACGGAACTCATCGTGTGCGAGTCCGACTCGCACTTGGCCGGTATTATCTTTCAGTTGATTGGCTACTGCTGCAGAAAACGTTTACTTCCGACGCGTAGTCGAGTTGCGTCGCTCATATTTTAAAAATTATTGTGAAGGTTATTGTAAGTGAACCTTAAAAGATGGGCATTTGCTGTTCAGGACTTTTTTTTGTAAATTTTTAAGAGGAAACATTTTGTAGTACACAATTTTTACGTAACTTTAACCATTTACGCAACGTACGCAATGAAACCTCAGAAAAGAAATACATTTTTCCCGTTCTTAAAACATTATTCATGGCTGCTCCGCTCCTATTTGTCTAAGCGTGATGTTATATAGCCATTAGCCAGCCTCAATAAATGGACTAAAAAACTGTGAAATTATTTTTGTAATGCAACCAGTAGTTTCTGAGAACCTAGCACAAACAAACTCTTCAGTTTGATAATATTGTGAGCTCACCTTAAAAGAAAGACAAATAATTTTATTGTGAGCAAACCTTAAAAGATAGACATATGCTGTCGCGGACTTTTTTATAGAACTTTTTAAGAGAAACAATTTTGTAATAAACAATTTTTACGTAACTTAAACCATTTAGGCAGCGTACGCCTCGGAAGCTCTCAGACGGTAAAAATATTCCCCGTTTTCTAAACATTCTTGATTGCTGCTCCGCTCCTATTCGTCTTAACGTGATGTTATATAGCCTATAGCCATCCTCGATAAATGAACTATCAAACTGTAAAAGAATTTTTGAAATCCCACCAGTAGTTTCTGAGATTCTAGCGTTCAAACAAACAAACTCTTCAGCTTTATAATATTAGTATGGATATAGTATATATAGTATATATTGTATATAGTATAATATATAGTATATAGTATGGATTGCGGTCAGACGAGCACTTTTCTCAAAGTAAGTCTTTGATTATTTACGTTATTTTCAAATTATAACCTTTAAAACTTAAGTCTTTATTAAATAAAACAAATACGAAAATGTAAATTTTAAAATGACAGGCGTTAATTACTAATAGGTACTTATGCATTTTTATTTACATTTAAATATTAATTCCGACTTCGATTAGACATGCTAAATATACGCATAATACGCACGGATAATGCCCGCGCCCATACTCTCAGCGACATTAAAATTGGGTCTGGGGAATGTTTGGCCCCTTGGATCGGTCTGTCCGTTTGCAAAACGTTTTAAAACCGTTGTCTGAATAACATATATAAAAATCAAGCATCAGAAAATAAGTGACCTTGATAAATTTTTTTCAGAGCTTTGAAGCGTCTGTAAGGTGAAACCGCTGACCGCATATGTCTGGGGGCTCTGGGATCTTCCTCTAGTCCAAGATCCCAGAGCCCCCAGACGTCACTCATTTTCTGATGGACAAAATATGTACGAGTGATTAGTGGTGGGGTGTACTATGATCATATGACTAGTTGCTACCTTGGCCAGACGGCCAATTTTCTGGTAGCAATTAATCAAGGTACATAAAAACACTGCTCATGTCACTTAAATTCTGATAGCTGATTTTAACATATATTTTACACAATATCGTTAAAAATCAATATTCATTACTCCCAGACATATGCGGTCGGCGGTTTCACCTTACAGACGCTTTAAAGCTCTGAAAAAAAATTATTAACGTCACTTATTTTCTGATGCTTGATTTTTATATAATATGTTATTCAGACAACTGTTTTAAAACGTTTTGCAAACGGACAGACCGATCCAAGGGGCCAAACATTCCCCAGACCCAATTTTAATGTCGCTGAGAGTATGGGCGCGGGCATTATCCGTGCGTATTATGCGTATATGTAGCATGTCTAATCGAAGTCGGAATTAATATTTAAATGTAAATAAAAATGCATAAGTACCTATTAGTAATTAACGCCTGTCATTTTAAAATTTACTTTTTCATATTTGTTTTATTTAATAGAGAATTAAGTTTTAAAGGTAATAATTTGAAAATCACGTAAATAATCAAAGATTAACTTTGAGAAAAGTGCTCGTCTGACCGCAATAAATATAGAATTGTGCCTTACAAACTGTTTCATGATTTTTTTTAAATCGAATTTATTTTAATTTTTTAAAGTAAATATCAAGAGGTTCACAAAGTATTAATAATTTAATTAAATAACAGCAACCTTTTCAAATAATTATTTGTTGGTAACAAACCTTAAAAAACTACAAAAAATAGGACAAATATTTTGTTTCATTGTCATCGTCGTTGAAGTCAGGTAATTCATCATCGAGTCAATCTTGATATCGAATATCTAAATCGTCATCTTGTACATCAGTGTTTTCCTCGGGCTAAGGTTCGTTACCAATAAATAATTATTTGAAAAGGTTGCTGTTATTTAATTAAATTATTAATACTTTGTAAACCTCTTGATATTTACTTTAAAAAATTCAAATTAATTCGATTAAAAAAAAAAGTCATAAAACAGTTTGTAAGGCACAATTCTATAAATTACTAGCTGACCCGCGCAACTTCGTTTGCGTCAAATGAGAGTGACAAAGAGAGTGGTATAGTATTAATATTTTAAGTAGGTAATATAATCCCGTCGCTTTTACACTCGTCGCGTGTCTTAGGTATATTTAATAGAGGGTTGTAGGTTTTAATAATGTGTGTAAAAAGTGATATAATTTTCCCGTCGCGTCGCTTATATTCATTTAGAGTTGACCCGCAAAACTTTGTTGAAGTGATATAATGTTTTCCGTCACATTTATTTTTGTCCGTTTTTTGGTACGGAACTCATCGTGTGCGAGTCCGACTCGCACTTGGCCGGTATTATCTTTCAGTTGATTGGCTACTGCTGCAGAAAACGTTTACTTCCGACGCGTAGTCGAGTTGCGTCGCTCATATTTTAAAAATTATTGTGAAGGTTATTGTAAGTGAACCTTAAAAGATGGGCATTTGCTGTTCAGGACTTTTTTTTGTAAATTTTTAAGAGGAAACATTTTGTAGTACACAATTTTTACGTAACTTTAACCATTTACGCAACGTACGCAATGAAACCTCAGAAAAGAAATACATTTTTCCCGTTCTTAAAACATTATTCATGGCTGCTCCGCTCCTATTTGTCTAAGCGTGATGTTATATAGCCATTAGCCAGCCTCAATAAATGGACTAAAAAACTGTGAAATTATTTTTGTAATGCAACCAGTAGTTTCTGAGAACCTAGCACAAACAAACTCTTCAGTTTGATAATATTGTGAGCTCACCTTAAAAGAAAGACAAATAATTTTATTGTGAGCAAACCTTAAAAGATAGACATATGCTGTCGCGGACTTTTTTATAGAACTTTTTAAGAGAAACAATTTTGTAATAAACAATTTTTACGTAACTTAAACCATTTAGGCAGCGTACGCCTCGGAAGCTCTCAGACGGTAAAAATATTCCCCGTTTTCTAAACATTCTTGATTGCTGCTCCGCTCCTATTCGTCTTAACGTGATGTTATATAGCCTATAGCCATCCTCGATAAATGAACTATCAAACTGTAAAAGAATTTTTGAAATCCCACCAGTAGTTTCTGAGATTCTAGCGTTCAAACAAACAAACTCTTCAGCTTTATAATATTAGTATGGATATAGTATATATAGTATATATTGTATATAGTATAATATATAGTATATAGTATGGATTGCGGTCAGACGAGCACTTTTCTCAAAGTAAGTCTTTGATTATTTACGTTATTTTCAAATTATAACCTTTAAAACTTAAGTCTTTATTAAATAAAACAAATACGAAAATGTAAATTTTAAAATGACAGGCGTTAATTACTAATAGGTACTTATGCATTTTTATTTACATTTAAATATTAATTCCGACTTCGATTAGACATGCTAAATATACGCATAATACGCACGGATAATGCCCGCGCCCATACTCTCAGCGACATTAAAATTGGGTCTGGGGAATGTTTGGCCCCTTGGATCGGTCTGTCCGTTTGCAAAACGTTTTAAAACCGTTGTCTGAATAACATATATAAAAATCAAGCATCAGAAAATAAGTGACCTTAATAAATTTTTTTCAGAGCTTTGAAGCGTCTGTAAGGTGAAACCGCTGACCGCATATATGTCTGGGAGTAACGAATACTGATTTTTAACGATATTGTGTAAAATATATGTTAAAATCAGCTATCAGAATTTAAGTGACATGAGCAGTGTTTTTATGTACCTTGATTAATTGCTACCAGAAAATTGGCCGTCTGGCCAAGGTAGCAACTAGTCATATGATCATAGTACACCCCACCACTAATCACTCGTACATATTTTGTCCATCAGAAAATGAGTGACGTCTGGGGGCTCTGGGATCTTCCTCTAAAAAGAGTTTTTATCGAACAAACATTTGGTATTTTTACTACTGACCGAATTAACGTTTGGTCGAAAAACACTCAAGAATATTTTAACAAACAAAAGCGAAAAAAGTTGATTTCGGTTCTGGCACTCGCCGGCCGCTGCAGCAGCACGCTCGGCTCGTGCGTTGTGGTTGCAGTTCTAACCTAACCTAACCTAGCCATTTTGATTCAGCCCTGTTAAAATATTCTTGAGTGTTTTTCGACCAAACTTTCATTCGATCAGTAGTAAAAATACCAAATGTTTGTTCGATTAAAACTCTTTTGGTCAATTGTTCATTCGATCTACTGATCGAATGAACAATTGACCTGTGAATGCCCTAATGTGTTTTTCGGTCACACGTCAAATGATCAAAATAATGAATTTCGGTCACCAGTGGTAAACCGAAAGGAATAGGTATTATAAAGGTACAATGAGATAATAAATGAGTGTAATTAAGTGACTGTCCATACAAACCCTCATAATAAAAGAACTGCATTCTGCACTGCCAAAGGTCATAGCGAGTGATTGGATGCGGAAAGCACAGGGCCTTGTATTGTGGCAAAATTTCGTCCAGCGGACTGACATTGGCTGATTTGATTGATTGATAAATAAATAAATATTCACGGACATTTCACACAACGCTATCTGATCCCAAAGTAAGCTAGGAATAACCTGCTTGTGTTATGTGTATCAGACCAAAGATATTAATACTTATATACTTTTAAATACATACATATTATACATAGAAAGACCCAGACTCTTGAGACAAACATTTATGGGTCACACAAATATTTGTCTCCGGTGGGAATCGAACCCACGACGACCTCCAGCGCCGCAGGCGGTATCACTACCGACGCCGACGGCGCCACAGAGGCAGTCAAAGATTGATAGAAATACTTCTCTTGTAACCCTTAGAATGCTTCTGGCACGTGAGATCCGGCGCAGCTGTGACCGATTCTGCCGTCAGAGCAGCGTTGACCGTTGGAGGGTTGGGAGCTTGTGAGGCAGAATGTATTAGAGCACACGCTTTCTTCTGTAGAGGGTTTAGTTTCAGGTGAGATTTATACCTACTACCCGTTCGCTCTAACTTTGCCGCTGGCGTAGAGACGTATACCCGAATTGTTAATTAGACGAAGTAAATTAACAGTAGCTAATGTCACTTCGTCATAGAAAATACGCAACATTGTATGAAGACTAATTAACTTAAATAAAACAAAGATTATGCATTTTCACCAAAAATGTGAAATACCTAATGTCAAGGCTATTTACGATGGCTGTGAGGTGGGTGAGGTAGATAATATTAAGTTTCTAGGCATTACAATAGACAGTAAACTCACGTGGAAACCCCATATAGAGGATCTGTGTGTGCGTTTAAATAAATCAGCTTATGCATTAAGACAACTTTCGAAAAAAGTAAACGGAGAGGCACTAGTGACAGCATATCATGGACTGGTAGCTTCAATACTGAGATATGGCATTATTTTTTGGGGAAACTCAACAGAGCGCGAAACGATTTTCAAAATGTAAAAAAGATGCATTAGATCTATGTGTGCTTTAAGAGTTACTGACAGCTGTGATCCACATTTTAAAAACCTTAAAATACTCACTTTACCTTCTCTGTATATCTTAGAAACAGCATTGTTTGTACGTAGGAACATAAATTTGTTTGTTAAGGTATCTTCTGTGCGTCGAGGTCCAATACGAGCACAATACAAAAACATGTTATGTAAGACTAAGTGCAAGACGGCGTTATTTAAGAAAAGTTTTTTCGGTATGGCAACAACGATATATAATAAAATGCCGGACACAGTTAAGGACCAAACGCTCAACAAATTCAAAAGTGCACTTTTAAAAATTTAAATGCTAAATGTTACTATTCAATAGAAGATTTTATTAATGATAATGAAATAATGTAATTAAGATGCAGTCTGCTGTAAATAGTGGTGTGTCAATTTATTGAATGTAGTTTCGAATTTAAATTGATTGAACTGTTTTTTTTCTTAATTTTGATTTGTTGACATTGTAATTGATTGACTAAATTGTATTTTTTTTTTGACATTGTAATTTATTTCATTTTACATTTGTTGTTTATATTTAATTTATTATACCTGCTTGTTTTGATTTGGACAATAACTAATTAATTTTATAGATTTCTTTTTTAATTATTTAATATCTTACTTGAGTTTTTATGTTACCAACTATTTATATTTGTACGTCCTTGGGACAAAACATAGCGGACTTATTTGTTATTTAAGATCTATTTATTAATGTATCACCTATGTTTCACAAATAAAGTTTCTGATTGCTGATCTGATTCTGATGAAGAAGTGACATTAGTTGCTGTCAATTTACTTCGTCTAATTAAAAATTCAACTTTAGTATGGAGCCGAGTGGCAAAGTTAGAGCGAACGGACAGTACATACAAATTCATAGCTACAATTATATTCGATAACTTATCTTATTTTTGTGTCTAAGTCTAAGAATGTTTTTGTCCTATTTGGAACTGAAATTTAATTTTCATGTTATTAATTTGATAATTATATTCAGTTTTCTAGCTACAGCATCGTGTAGGTTATCACATTTTTTTGCACTACTACTTGTACCTAACAGACCTAACATTGAAAGTAACAGACTGATATATTTTTATTATACTTATCCCTAGCGATTTTGATCGGAACCGACATAACGTTGAATTTTGGGACAAGTTTTTTAATTGTCTAGATCAGTGGCGGGCAAACTTTCTTAACGTGGGGCCAGAAAAATTCAAAAATTTCAGCAGCGGGCCAAATTTGATACAAATTTTCCGTAATTTCATGGCCGAAAAAGTCTGTACGCACACATGTCATACGAGGACGTAAACATCGCCATAATTTTCTGTTAGTTGGCTTCTTCACCTATGCATCTATTAAGTAAAATCTACATAATACTTCTGAACAGTCAAATTATGACTACCTGGAGCCATATACTCATGTGGAAGGGCCATCGTCGGGCCGGATTAATAGCTTTTGCAGGCCGGAGTTGGCCCGCGGGCCGTACTTTGCCCATCACTGGTCTAGATCCTATACCACAAACTTAGTTCGAGCTAGATGGCGCTATGTAAAAAAATATTTCCACCACAATTTAATAACGCCAAAGCACTAAAACGAGATATAATTTAAAAACAAATCTATCCCTCCTTTTTTCTCCAGATACGATTCTCCAACAATAGGTGATGATCTAGAAAACTGCATTCTAACATCATCTCCTCCTACATCTTTGGATTCCGGACGTGGTCTACGTCCCAACAGTGGGCACGAGCTTTATTCCCGCGGGAATTACGGCCGGGGATGCGAACCTGCTCTCTACGATGATACTCAACATAGGGATGAAGGTATGTATTTGTAAAATGGGCTGATAGTCTAATATTTGATATGTCTGAGTATGAAACTGGAGGTTTGGGATTTTAAATCACTGTAGATTGATTTTTACCTAAATGTGTCTGTGTGCAATAAAAAGAGTTACTCGAGTCGCTTCTTAATATTTTGTACTGGCTTAAAGTAAGGCGTAAAAATTGCAAAATCTCGGAATCCAGGACCTCTCAATAAATCTTTATAAACCGTTGACTGCGTTGTAAAAGTACAAATAAAGTAAAAATAGCACTTTCTGCGTTTTTTTTTTTTTTTAAATTGAGGTTTCGACAATGCAGTTCAACAATTGTTAAGAAGAGATAATTTTGAAAAGCAATTAGTATGCTGACTCAATCACAAATTTAATGTGAAAAAGTTTTTTGAAAGAAAGAAAAAATGTGAAAAAACGAATGATTATATAGGGTTTGCCACCCAATCGTTGGCACTCCTCCAATTATTGGCACTTTAGGTAATTTTGCCCATTTCTAACAGAAAAAGAATGCTATTTTACTATTTAATGCATACCTACAACTACATAATGGGCAACACCGAACTGAAATAAACTAGGTTTCCCTTATTTTTCGAAATATACTCTTAACTAAAGTGCCAATAATTCATTCTAAAAGTACCAATAATTGGGTGGTTTACCCTAGGTGCAATTCTATACATTCGAGCCGTGCAACTTAACTAAGTTACCGGTAGATGGTGCCTACGTCGCCCCAAGACGTAATAAGGTGTAAGAATTGACAATCGAGAGCAGTGTCTCGGTGGTCCAGTTGGTTAAGGCGTCTGGTCCGGCAAACCAGAAGACGCGGGTTCAAATCCTGCTCGAGACCAAAAATTTTTTCACATTAAATTTGTAATTGTTAAGAAGATTTATTGACAGACCCTGGATTTTAATGTAGCTTTCGGCACTACGTAATGTGTTCAGCAGACGGTATCATCAGTCTTGCATCACGCTCTGTGAATCATTTCTCTTGGAACTATGAGTTTCTGCTATGCAGCTAGCTATACCTAGCCTATTTGAAGAATCGTCTACAATACATTTCACCTACCTTTATTACAGAATGCTATCTCCAATACGACAAAGCAGCTAAGCTAACGGGGTCAGCCATCCGAGGTCAAGCGCGGGTCAAAGACGAACAATCCTGTGGGCACGCGTGTAATGAAGCGCCTTTTACTTGCTTAAGTTTCTCTTTCACGTAAGTATTATCTATAATAATAGAATTATTTGTTTGTTTGTACATAGGAACTTTATTTGCTTAAAAATTATCGTTTTTACAGGGATATATCAATGTGAAAATCTTCTAGTGTTACTTTTTCGATTGGGTGTAACAAAATTGACTCTCCAAATTTCGTCACGTGACGTGGCATCAGTCAAGAAACATTACAAAAATGAAGAAAAAAAAATCACATGAATACTTCAACCGTAAATTCGTTTTAAAGGTCCGATTAATGTTCATTATCACCCTTTCTATCGCTACTGAGCGGCAGTAGAAAGCGACAACGACAGCCAGACGGGCGCTTCGTGTTTGTTTTGCTACGGCGACCATGTTACCTTGAATTACCGCGGTAAAAAACGAATTCTTAATGTGCGACAAAAAAATTTAAAAATAAATAAAAAAATGAACCCCCCCTTTTTAATAAATATTTGTATTTGATTTCCGATGCCAAGTCATCTCATGAAATTTGGAGAAATAATTTTGTTACACCCAGTATATTATAGGTACGCTTACATATATAGATAGTCTACGGTCTATTTGTAAAGTTATCTGTAGACATTTTTTTCTCAACATACCCACATTTTGGTGACACATTGGCAAGTTTACCTATGCGATTGCAGTTCATAAGTTCCAAGTTAGAATGCCAGGTCGCAAGTTTTGCTGTTTTTATGTCTATTTCATTTATGTATGTACTAGCTGACCCGCTTAACTTCGTTTGCGTCACATAAGAGAGAGTAAATCACCTGTTCCCGTCGCATTTACTCCCGTCAGTATAATATTGCTAGCGAGAGATGTTTCCCGTCGCATTATTGTAGAAATTGCGCGTATTCATGCATATGACGTGGTCTACCGGTGTACGTCGCCGGCAGAATAGTTAATCAACCAAAAAAAAGCGAAAAATAAAGCGAATTTAAACGGGATAAAAAGTATCCTATGTCCGTCTCCTCGTTCTAAGCTACCTGCCCACCAATTTTCCCAGCCAAATCGGTATGGCCGTTCTTGAGTTATAGTGTAACTAACACGACTTTCTTTAATATACAGGGTGTCCCAGAAGTCGACGTCAAGCCGGAATCGGACAACAGGCTAGGTCATAATAGTGGTCAGAAATTATTTTTTCATTTCTGTTGCTACAGATATGTACTTTTTTGTTTTGTTTTTTCTCTAATGTAACCCTGAATACTTTTTCTTTAAAGTTTAAACTGAAATTTAAAGCCAATTTCTCTAGCTCGGAAGTAAAATGTCACCATTTGCCCAACCAAAAATTCTAAATATTTTTTTTGAACATCCATAGTTTTTAAAATACAAGGCCTAGATTCTTTTTATATTTTTCTGACAACTATTATGACCTAGCCCAGTGATGGGCAAAGTACGGCCCGCGGGCCAGCTCCGGCCCGCCGACGGTCCTTCGACACCTGGTTATATGGCCCGCGATAATTATATTTTGACGGTCCAGAAGTATTATGTGGATTCTACTTTGTAGAGCAATTAAAACATAGGTGAAGACGGTGAAGTTAACAGACTTTTTCGACTATTAAATTGCTGCACAACTCAATCGCAAACCGACTTACTGTTGAATACCTTTTAGTGCTGCTAAATTTACTTCGTCAGAACACGAATTTGCATTTGAAATATGGCACATAAGAAGCAATTTCCTACGTCCTACACGCCCACCATCGCATGCAGGGCCTTACGAGTAGGCACCAGTTAAATTCTAATTTTTAACGTTTGTGCAAGTGTGTAAGTTTACCTACTGTATTTTTTGAGAGAGCTGAAATTTTCACTGTCCGGAATTCTCTGAGAAAGAGTCCGACTCGCACTTGACCGGTTTTCTATAATTCTGGCCCTCATCTGATATTTCTTAATTTTTCTGGCCCCCCGTTACAAAAGTTTGCCCATCACTGACTAGCCTGTTACCCGATTCCGGCTTGACGTCGACTTCTGGGACACCCTGTATATAGATTTAATAAAATCGATTTATAATTTTGTTTATTAGTTCTCTAAATGACATAGTGTGATTATAATATAAGACACAGTCTTAATCTTTTTCATGTCATATTTTATATTTCTTGATATACCCACATTTTTTCCAGTAACAACGCTCCGCGAAACAAAGACAACTGCCTCCTATCCGAGATCCGTCTGTTCGATCTCCAACGAGGGGTGGACTATGTTCACTCGACTGACGACTGGTTGTTTGCCTTTGATCTATTCAACGGACAATGCTGGAGGAAGGTGCATTCGCAGCATTTTGAGTAAGTTTTTACTGTGTTCAAGAGCCCGTATGACTTCGGTGACTCAGTGTTCTGTAAACGATCACTGTGTTAAACATCTGTTAAGGTTGTGTCCCCACTCTCAAGGTGGTATCTAACCTGACTAATGTTCGTATGCGTAGGTCTTACAGGGGTGCATTGGCGGATATTAAATAAAACAAGTATTACACAACTGGTATTTACTTCCAGCGTGCACTTGCGAACCGCGCGTTACGATGACTGATGACTGGCCGCACTAACTGCAGTTTTGTGCATTCAGCATACGTGCTTAATGTGTCCCTACAGTACTCCCTTGCCAAAAAAAATATTTAAACAATATTAAAAAGTTATAACCTTGAAGTACTTTATAATAAGTTTAAAATGAGCACTGTCACAAGTTACTAAGTATAAACAATTCGCCAGTCAGCAGTCCGCTGGATGCAAGTGTCACGACATACACAACTATCATATTTCAGTACTTGATAATGATACGATGCATGTTATTTTATATAAACATATGAGAATATTATTCGATACACACAATATTACATCACAATACACGAAATTATTCGCAATTATTAAAACAACACAGTTTAAAATCAAAGTAAACCCTAAAAAAATATACATATAACTAAAGTTACCCATGTTATACATTTTTCGGCACCATTATTTATATACTCAGTTGGTCCCATCTTCAGGCGTAACCAACAGTAGTTTGTGCCTGCTGCTGTGGCAAAGTATGCACCTTGATGGTAGGCACTGCGTCGTTTGCCGATACGATCTCCTTCCTGATCCACTTTTTTTGCACCTTTTGCACACCGTTTCCACACCATACATGTGACAACTAATAAGGCTAAAGCTACGGTGGCAAATAATATCCAGGTTACCGTATTAATTTTGTCATGTAACCCATTGTTTATAACTGTCTCATTTACAATATTCTGAGATTGTTTCTCCTTGCTTTGATTAAAACCCATTTTCAAACAAATATTTTAAGAAAATATTCAAAATAAGTATAGTGTGTATACTTGGATGTTAGTTGTCGATATGAACGAAATTTGTGTCCAAATTGTGAAAGTAATCTATTCATATGCATATTTATGAAATGATGACAATTCAAAAAGTTTTTACATAAAATTTTAAAGTAATGATTTAGTATTATATCTATGCTAGTTAATATGGCAGCTGATAACGCAATTTTTCAATACTAGTGATGCCTCCAAGATGTTATTCTTTTATTCTGTTTCCAATATATGAATACAATTATTTAAATAAATCTCAAAGGTTTTTTTATAATTCTGCCGCTCGTAGTACGTTTGACGATTGCGTCATCATCTGCGTCGGGCTCTTCGTATATCATGTATGCCGGCTTTAACCTATTTATTGAAATCGAGCTATGCCTATTACCTATTTTAATTATATAAACTTTATCGCGACGCTTAATTATGGGGTAGGGACCTTCGTAAGGTGGTTGCAGCGAACGACGCACCATGTCGTTTCGCACAAACACACTCGTACATTTGTCTAAATCGGGGTGTACAAACAAGGTTTTCGACGTACGGTGAGATGAAGGTTTAGGGCGCATATTACTAATGGCGTTTCTCAACCTGTCTACGTATTCTGCATCGGCGGTGTGAGTACTTACCTCCTCATAAAACTCGCCCGGCAAACGTAGTGTCGTTCCGTATGTCAACTCTGCTGCGCTAACACCCGTGTCGCTCCGCGGCGCCGCTCGCAAGCCTAATAAAGCCGCAGGCAACTCCTGTACCCAGGAAGTGTCGCATTTAAAACGTGCCATAAGTGCTACTTTTAGAGCTCTATGCCAACGTTCTATTATGCCATTGCTCTCAGGATGATAAGGAGTTGTACGTAATTTTTCAATACATAAGTATTTCATAAGTTGGCTGAAAATTTGGCTCTCGAACTGTCTGCCCTGGTCGCTTGTTAGCTTAGCAGGACAACCATAACGAGCTATCCACCCTGAAAAAACTATTTCGGCTACCGTTTCAGCTGTGATATCACGAACTGGAAACGCTTCTGGCCAACCGGTGTACCTGTCGATCATTGTTATGCAATACCTAAATCCATCAGACGTGATAGGTAGCGGGCCCACAATATCTATATGTACATGAGAAAATCTCTCCGCACTAGAAAAAGTACCTAATGGGGATTGCGTATGACGATGTACTTTGGTTTTCTGACACCGTAAACATGTCTTCGCCCACACAACAATATCTTTATTCATAGATGGCCAAAAATATCTATCCGTTATCAACTTCTTACTGGCACGAATTCCTGGATGACTTAAGTTATGAATAGATTCAAAAACGGTACGTCGAAATTTCTCAGGTAGGTACGGTCTCATTTTATTAGTAGATATTTCGCATAATATTGCTTGCTCACAAAAAGGTAAGTGGACTAACTTAAGTTGCAATTTGTTATTACTTGCTAAACTTTCTATGACGGACTTGTCACGTTGTTGATGCAATGCGAGTTCTGAGAAGTCAATAGCCGTGGGACACGATATTGTCTCTATGCGCGATAATGCATCGGCAACTACGTTGTCGTCACCGCTAACGTGTTGAATTTCCGTTGTAAACTCGCTGATGTAAGCTAGCTGCCTTATACGTCTTGGGCTGTCCACATTACTGTTACTTTTGGTAAAAGCATACATAAGAGGTTTATGATCCGAAAAAATTGTCAGAGGTCGACCTTCATACATATTCCGAGAGTGTCGCATAGCTAAAAATATCGCCAGTAACTCTCTATCATAAGTACTGTACTTCTGCTGAGCCTCTGTCAATTTTTTTGAAAAATATCCTAAAGGTTGCCAAATATTACTTACCTTCTGTTGTAGCACTGCACCCACGCAGGTATTAGACGCGTCGGTCATGAGAGATAAGGGCGCATCGTGTATCGGGTGAAACAATGTAACGGCCTCCTGCAGACTTTGTTTACATTGCTCGAACGCTATATTCGCCTCCTCTGTCCATGCGACTTTGGTCTTGTCCCTTTTCTTTGCGTTGTGCAGATAGCTATTTAAAACAGATTGACACCTTACGGCTTTAGGTATATGCGATCTATAGAAGTTTAACATACCTAAAAACCGTCTAAGTTGTTCCACAGTCTCTGGCTTGGGGAACATTTGAATTGTTTTAATTTTTTCCTCTAGGGGTCGAATACCTTGTGAGCACACCTCATAACCTAAAAATTCTAGTTTTTCTACACCGAACTTACATTTACTTAAATTAATAGTTATGCCATACTCTTGAAACCTAGAGAAAACTGTTTTCAGATGTTTCTTATGTTCTTCTTCCCCATTTGACGCTATGATGACGTCGTCTATGAAGTTATATAAAAAATCTAAGCCTTTTAAGACCGCCGTATCCATAAATCTTTGAAACGATTGGCTCGAATTCCGTAATCCGAATATCATCCGATTAAACGAAAATAAACCGAATGGGGTTATGATAGCAGTTTTCTCTATGTCTTCGGGGGCCACTGGTATAAAATGGTACGCTCTATTTAACCCTTTACGGCGCAAGAAGATTTTTTAATATTATTTTACTGGAAATAGATTGAGACTAAGCATATAATAATGGAAAAAATAATAAAAAAAATCAAAATGTGAGAAAAGGTATTTATTTTTGAAAAAAATATCGTGATGCAGAAGTGCATCACGGTGTGAAATGTTATAAAAAATTAGGAAGTATGGAAAGACTGAAAACAGTTATTATTCTTGTTGAAACATAAGGCCACTCCACGCTTTTCGCATCCTGATTGGGCTGTTCCAGTACACCCTGGTAATTTGCACCTCAGCCTTTTTTCAGACCATACAGGCCAGTGCCCTAACTGATCCAATCTAACGTCTTTTGGTGGAATATACTGACATGGACCTTTCTTCTTTTTGTCCTGGATAAGTGCTTCGACGTCGGAAGTGCGCTTCAGCCGGTTTGCTGTTTTATATTTCACTAGGGTCTCTGCAATATCTAATCGGAAGTCAGCAGAATTTAAGACCTTGTCAGTTTTTTTTGTTTCAACGTGAATTCTTTTATATAACAGCCAAGCATAGTTACGGTTCAGTTTCTCGATCATCGGCCTGATTTTATATAATCGATCAGAATTTGGCTGGCCATATGGTGTCATTTTAGAGTTATCGTTGAAATGTAGTAATTGTCTTAGAAGCTCGAAACGTTTTGGCGGCATGGTCTCACGTATGAGGGGATAGCCATATTTTTATGAACAGTACATGCGAATATTAGGCATATGGATTATGGACATGAAGTAAACCATGCCAATGAATTGTCTTATTTCCTGGCTTGTAACATTTGCAGGTTTACTGGCATTTTTTTGGACGCTGTACAGATTTGTTTCGTCATGAGATTGATAATGTCGTCAGTGAACAAATAAGAAAATACCTGATAAGGCGTCTGCAATCCAAGTATATCAGTAAGTAAGTTGGAAGATCCCCGAAACCTCGTCTGGTCTTCGTTCAGCTCAAAGTTTTTAGTTTTCCAAATTATATTTGTCTTTGGAACACGTGTCTTACTTGATGTGGTTATGGAGCTGGTACTGGGTACTGGAATAGCCGACGGTGTTTCACATGGTTGAACGATAGCGTTGGTACTGTGTACTGGAATAGCTGACGGCATCTCACATGTATGAACAATAGTGATGGTTCTGGTCACAGCATCAGGTGGCAAAGTGTCATTGACCTGATCTTCTGGTTCTGTTACTTCTGGCTCCTCATCAGAGGCTTGAAGTAAATCCTGATCATTCTGTTCCAATATGTATGTGGGATCAGCTACATCATCGTCGTCTGAGTAGTCCAAGCCATCCTCACTCTCTTCCCATAGCTCCAGAATATTTTCCAACTCATGAATTTCTAAACGCCTGGTACTCATATTGAACCTACAAAAGAAGATAAAATTGTTAGGAGAATAAAAATAAATTATAAAAGATTAGCGCAATGACGCATTTCTGCAACAAAACAAAAGCGCTACCCATTTCTGTAAATATGGTATAAAACATATAAATTTTATTAAATTAGTCAAAATCAATATCTTACCTCCACTTCACAGCAATTGCGGATAGATATTTGGGGTATTTCTAATAAAAAAACACAAATGAAATCTCGCGCGAACAAAGCAAATCGATGTTGACAGGTTTCTCACCTCAACTGGTCGAAAAATGAAAACGACGATATCTTGCAAAAATGTGGGTATCTAGTTCGATAAAATGCTTTGACGTTATTATGCATCGCAAAGTAAAAGGGTATTTATTTGTTTGCTTTAACGGCTGTGTTTGGTCAAATGGTATGACGCAGAACTGCAACTGAGCGCCGTAAAGGGTTAAGTCAAGCCTCGTAAATATCTTTTTTCCCGCCAACATATACGTGAAATCTTTTAACGGTGGTATAGGGTAACGATCGGGCTTGGTAATCGCGTTAAGTCGCCTGTAATCGCCACAGGGTCTTAACTCACCATTCTTCTTGGGTACCACATGCAAGGGACTAGCCCACGCGCTATTAGAAGGTGTGCAGATACCTAGCACGGTCATTAACCTAAACTCCTCCTTTACCCGGGCGTATCTATCAGGTGGTAATGGCCTCGCTTTTGCATACACAGGGGCTCCTGAAGTTTCAATATGATGTAGTACATTATGCTTAGGTGGTTCTTTATAGCATACCGGTTTAGTTATTTCAGAGTATTCTGTTAATAAACTATGCCAAGGGTTATTCTCATCGATAGTTTTAATAGTTGCTATACAATCGCTTCTTATCACCGATGCAATAACATTGAGATTAGTTACTTGGTCTATTAACCTATGTTTTTTTAAATCTACTAACAAATTATGGTGTTTCAAAAAATCTGCACCTAAAATTGGTTGCTTTACGTCAGTAATGATAAAGGTCCAACGATACGGGCGTCTTAGCTTAATGTTCAAAGTTAACGTACACGTACCGTATGTATTAATAATTGTCCCATTTGCCGCGTAAAGTTTGTAATTATTGTTTATTGAATTACACTTACCACGTTTAACTAAGTTTTTTGGTAATATTGACACATTCGCGCCCGTATCCACCAAGAAATTGTAACCACATTTTACGTCGGTTACACAAAGGCGGTGATTGGCAAAATTGATGCAGTCTTCCGCCCCAGCCTGCACCCAGTTTAGTTTTCCGCTGCTTTTTTCTTTTCCCAGTTGCATGGCTGTACACACCTGCTAGCCTTGTCACCATACCGGTAATGGTAAAAACACAACCAGGCTTGATTTTTGCGACTACTACTTTCTCCAGACTTGTCTCTGCCTCGTGACCTTGAAGATCCACCGAATTTCTTGCGATTATACCGCTGTTGTGGTCTGCTCTGTCTGCCAATTTTTTTGACCTCCAAACTCAATTTAGCTATCTGAGCCGCTAAATCACTTGTTGATGTTGACGTAGATGGCTGAGACACTTCAGCTATCTCAATAGGCCTAGTGGTCTCCATTATTTTGTCGGCTACTATGGCCAGATTCTCAAGTTCCTTCACCTCCGTCACGGCTAAAACAGCTCTCACCGACGATGGTAGATGTCCAGTCCACATGATCTTCAATGTGTCGTCCGGTATTTTGTTGCGAGCCAAATCCCTCATCCGTCGTAACAACTGCGAAGGTTTCTGAGAACCCAACTCCATTTCTCCCAACAACTTTTGAAATTGACGAGTTTCACTTTCCTCAAATACTTGCAGCAGCCGTTCTTTAAGAGCTCCATACCGATTATCATTGGGTGGGTTAAGCAGTAAGTCACTTACTTGCTCTATAGCAGCCTTGCTGAGTTTCGTCACCACGAGATTCTGTTTTGCAGCGTCACTAAGTTTCTGCGAATATACAGTGGCCTCGAATTGCACGAACCACAACCTCGGCTTGTCCGTCCAAAATTCTGGTATCCGTGTGGACACTGTCACTGATGCCAGCGTGGATTCGACCTTGTCCTCCGCTTTTACCGGTAGCGGTTGCTGAACGGAAGGCACTCCCGGATTTTGAGATATCATTTTAAAAATTAATTTGAGTCACCGTAAATTACACTCGCACTGTAACTGAACGCGGGGTCACCAATGTTAAGGTTGTGTCCCCACTCTCAAGGTGGTATCTAACCTGACTAATGTTCGTATGCGTAGGTCTTACAGGGGTGCATTGGCGGATATTAAATAAAACAAGTATTACACAACTGGTATTTACTTCCAGCGTGCACTTGCGAACCGCGCGTTACGATGACTGATGACTGGCCGCACTAACTGCAGTTTTGTGCATTCAGCATACGTGCTTAATGTGTCCCTACACATCTTTCGATATGACTGGTCCTAAGATAGGTTACCGTTTTATGACATTTCCTTTTTTGAACGTAGGCTCTAAGAAGCAATCGTTTTATGGGGTCTGTCAGTAACAATCTTACGTTTTAAAATTTTCAACAGCGGACAGTTACAATTTCCGCATGTCGATTTGGAAACAGCAATGCGTTCACCACTTTCCAGTAATAGTGCTCATTCAAACAAAGGCAATTGTCTCTTAACTCAGATCCATCTGTTCAATGGACTATGTTCATTGGGACAATGTTGGAGAAAGATACGCTGCCTTATCGGTAAATGTTTAAAGTGAACGTGGGTAATAAACCCCAATCTCTGAACAGATTTCTGGAATCTTTAATCTATGCCATATGGAAATCGAAAAATAAAACTGTTTAATTGACATGAAAGCATGTTAATATCACCGCAACATGTTCAAAAGCTCCATACGTGCGTTATGTGTTGTTAATTTTGTTCAAATCATCATGCTGTGCTGCTGCTATTACCTACTATTTAAGGTCACCGCTACCTTCTACGAGGCAATGTATAGATTGCGAGAGTGAATTTTATTTCACTCGACTGTCTAGTACAACCGCTGCAGGATATGAAGCGCACGTGGCCCCGCGGACTCAGTGTTCTGTAAAGGATCACTGCAGTAAGCAACATTTACTATGGCCGGATATGGATGGGTGACCACCACGTGGACCACTTTGTGACATTTATTTACGAGCGTTTCCGTGCTTCGGAAGGCACGATAAGCCGTTGGTCCCGGTTGTCAGTAAAATGACAGTCGTTAAGCCAAGTTGAAGGTCTTACGGGCGGCTTGAAAAATTTCAACTGTGGGTCGTCACAACCTGCGCACGGGTCGGGAGCGCGTGTGTAGCGCCTCTGGTGTTGCAAACGTCTATAGGCTACGGTTGCCACCTAAGTTGTATAAAAAAAAAAACAATTCTATGCCGTAATTGGCCTTTGCCTCGGCAGCAAGCTATGATTTAGCCGTTAGATATAGCTGGTGGATTTGGATCTTACTTGATAAACGAACAGGTGAGAATAAAAAGCTGGACGTAGGCCTCTCCCAATTTTCACCACAATACACGGCAGGACCACCTTGCCTTCCGCATCCAGTCCCAGCCTGCGACCTTTACCAGGTCGTCGGTCCATCTAGCGGGTGGACGTCCTATTTGGGTATCCAGCTCTTCTCGGGAAGTTACTTTGATAAAAAGTAACTTGTCTAGCAATCTGACTAACAATAAGACCCAAAATTTACGGAGTATTACCGTTCGTCCCCTCGACTTCGTCCCCCCGAGGGGGACGAATGGGAATTCACAAAAATAATATTTAATCAGTTCCCGATCGTCCCCCTGCTAACTCAAGAGGGGACGAATGGGAATATGTTCTTCGATTAAGTGCCATTCGTCCCCCGTTCGTCCCCCTCGATCCAAAACAAATGAAAAATAAAACAAATGATGATAAACAAATGAAAAAAAAGCAAATGAAGATCGACAAAACAAATGACTGTCGGATAAATAAACGACGATCGAAAACAAATGAAGATCGATAGAAACAAAACCTTCCGGTTCGTATAGACTAAATCCCATTACTTCATTTTCCTACATATGTCTGAATCTCAGTTTGACTTAGTCCCAAAATGCCTGAATGTGATGTGATGTGACAAATTTTCTTAATGCCGGAATTATAAAATGACTAAGAATTGAGGTACAGTCGAATAGACATTTGTAAAAATATATACATAAATCCCCTTCAGAGCAGACTCAAAATGAGGACCACACGCAAAATGTACAAAACGAAAAATGTACACAACTCGCAAAATGTACACAACGCAGAATGTGCACGTTAGAGCTTGTCTGTATTATAATAGTCTAGATCGGCAAAACAAATGAAGATCGTCAAAACATATGAAGATCGACAAAACAAATGACGATTGGCATAACAAATGACGGTTGGATAAACAAATGACGATCGAAAAATCATGCAGATCAGTAAAACAAAAGACTATAAGCAAGTTGATAAGGTCAAAAATTACTTGCAGTCATATTTTGTAATCTAGATGCGATTGCCATTCATAAAGATAGGTGCAAGCAAATCTCGACCTTAATCACACTTCTCCAAAAATATGCTTTTTGGCGTATATAGACATCACTGATCATGTATATGTAAAAAATAAATAAATATTATGCATGTTCATAAGGTAAAGAATTGCTTGGACCTATTGTTTGAATGTTTATCGCATCTAGAATACAAACAAGGGTCCAAGCAAATTTCGATCTTATGAGCATGCATAATATCTATTTATTTTTCAATAATCGTGATCCGTGATGTCTATAAACGTCTAAAAGCACATTTTTAGATAAGTGTCATTAAGGTCGAGAATTGCTTGCACCTATTTTTTTGAATGGCTTTCGCATCTAGATTACAAAATATGGCTGCAAGTAGTTTTTGACCTTATAAACTTGCTTATAGTCTGTTGTTTTATTGATCTGCATATGTTTTTTCGATCGTCATTTGTTTATCTGACCGTCATTTGTTTTGTCGATCTTCATTTGTTTTGTCGATCTTCATTTGTTTCGAAGATCTTCATTTGTAAATAAAAATGAAATTTCAAATTTGTTTTTTTACCTGTCTTACATTATTTGTTGGGAGCAATAGAACTAAATAAAGAATGAAAAAATTATTCCCGTTCGTCCCCCCAAAAAATTTAAGGGGACCATCGGGAAAATAAAATAACGAATTCCCGTTCGTCCCCTTAGGGGGACGAAGTCAAGAGGACGAACGGGAATACTTTCTAGTAGACGACAACTTGTAACTAACCTAACCTACCCCACGTACAAAATCTATTACTGTACAACATTTCAACCAGATCCTTTCAGCCTTTAGAGCGTGAAAGAGTAAAATGCATCCATACATCCAGACATCCACAATCACAAACTTTTGCAATTGTAATATTGGTTACATTTATGAATTTAATTTCAGCTACTCATCAGAAATACCTCGGCCCATATCAGCGCCTCCAGTTGAAGATCCTTATTCACTAACAGTGCCTTCTGGCCATCCTGGAGTATCTGGCCCTTCAGGACCTCCTGGAATTACTGGCCCTTCTGGCCCGACTGGAACTGGATTTACATCAACTCACCATGGTAAGTATTATAAAGATTCATTGGATTCCTCTTATTGTTTCACCAGCAGAAGGCAAGCAGCCTACTAATGCGTAATCTGGTTTGCGTTCATTCCTTCATATTAAAAAAAACAAGGTTAACCTATTCAAAAATAGGACGCAATATTTATTTAATCAGAAACGTGTGTTCATTAGCACTGAACACATGAACTTCATTACCGGTCGTATGTTTTTTATGAGACATATTTTGATAGATAGATTTAGGTATATCGTTTAATATTCAGTTTTGAAATTATGTATGAATTAATGACGCTTCCGCTTAGCATTTTGAAATCAGAAATTGATTTTATCATCACAATTATACTAGTAATGTGAACCGCAGTTCTCATCTGATCTCGTTGTTAGAATTGTGGTTTGAATTACAGAATTAGATTTTTTTTTCTTTTGTAAGTGGCTAGTGACGTCAATACTTGTACCCTCTATTAAATGGGATCAACACAAGTACTGGGAAAACCTGGTCTGTAATTTACCTACTTATCCCTCGGGAATAAGAGTAATTGTACGTTTTACTATAAAAAACTAAAAGCTAAAGTGACTAGGGCTGTGTCAGTGGCATTCTTAAGACTTATTTTAATTAAAATTTATTTTTTACTAATTTTGGATACATAATATTGGTGTAGTAGGGCATTTTAATAAAAGGTCAATGGTAATTTAATATTTAATTTATTTCAGACCAACCTTACATTCCATCAGGCCCACCAAGTGGTCCCAATTATAAACCCAATCCACATAGGCACCCAACTCATCCTTACCATGATTATTCTGAACCTTCTGTACCAGGACATAAACCTCATTATCCACCTGGATCTAATCATAAACCAGGCTATTTAGACCCGTCAGGCCCACCTTTCAAGCCTGGATATTCTGATCTCCCTGGTCCTATTTATAAGCCTGAATATCCAGAAACTAATTTTAAACCTGGATATGCAGTTCCATCAGGTCCTGATTTTATCCCAGCACGACCCGAAACAAGCTTTAGACCTGGCCACACTGCTCCATCGGGGCCAGATTACATTCCAGAATATACAGGTCCAGAATCTAATTTAAAACCAAGCTATTACGACTCTGGTAGACCCAGTTATAAACCAGTTTATACTGGTCCCGTTGTACCAAATGTAAGGCCTGGATATCCTTTAGATGATGGATTAAATTTAAGACCTGGTTATCCAGGCCTTAACAATTTTAAACCTGGATATCCACCTCCTGTGAAACCAGATTACCCTACAGGGCCTCCTAGTCCAAGCTACAGACCAGGATATGAACCACGACCGGATAGTAGACCTGTTTACCGGCCACCTGAAAAACCAGCATACAGACCTATTGAGCATGATTTTATACCAGGAAAACCAAACTATTTACCTGACCGTCGACCTGGATATCCAGGACCCAATAGGCCTTTGTTGGATGAATTGAAACCTGGTAGACCTGTTGGAAGACCTGGTGATCCAGATAGAGATATAATTGAGCCAAGTAAGTTTAAAAGTATATTTGTACAATAAGCATAATGTGTCTGTGAATGTGCGACGTGCGTAGTTATGTGTAAAAAAAGGAAGAGGAACAATATTTGATTTTACTACTATTTCCTAACTAAAGTTACTCCTTAAATTTATCTGTAGTGTTTTATTTTATTGCAGTTTATTTTTCAGGAATATATCCAGTATCAAATTAGATTACATTATGTAGTTAGAAAGTATAATAGTCACACACACTCAATTCACAACGAACACAAAAATACCTATGTGCACTAATTCATACATTGAGACTCACGCTAAATATTTCATTGACTAACGGCACCAAATTAAATGTTGATATAAGTCATCATCATATTAAAACATTATGTAGATAGAAGAAGTATTCAAGTATGTAGATCTAAGTAACAGTATTGATTATAGCAATAAATTAAATTGTGCTCAATGATCATTCAAATCTTTTAACTTAATATTAGAAAAGTCATAACCTTCAAACCTTCAAACATTTGAGAGACATCAAATGTTTAAAGATGAATAATTACGATAATTATTTTTGAGAGTTTAATTTCCGATCACACCTACATGTCAAATTTAAACATCGAAGTATTAAATATTCCCTTAATATGGATCAATTTCAAGTCCATTATAATTCTTCTTGTCATTCAAATACTGTACAGGCTTAAACCACAAATTAAAGATAAGTAGTACAGATGGAAAACTCATGTATGTACTTTTTTTCACAGAAAGAAAGAAAGAAAAATAAATTTATTTTACATAGGCATATACAGATGCTCTTGTAAAACGTCCAGAATATAAATCAAAATCTACCACCAGTTCACAACGCGACCCACCTGAGAAGAACTGGCAAGAAACTCAGCGGGTTATTCTTTTTAGAGCTCTATTTACAAAATGAATCTAAAAACTATGCATTTTTACAATTTTTTTGAGAATCCAGTAGAGCAGGTCATTTCCAGGCTTCTCCATCCAACAAATAATCACCAATTGTATAGTAGCCCCTGCAGTACAATTTACTTTTTACAACCTTTTTAAATTTATTAAGGGACATACTTATAATTTCGTCTGGTAGCCTGTTGTAAAAGCGTATACAGTTACCCATGAAAGAATTGCTGATTTTGTGCAATCTGCTATGATAAACAGCAAGGTTACTTTTATTTCTAGTGTTGACATTGTGTCTATCACTTAACTTAGCGAAACTATGTAAATTTCTTTGTACGTACATCAGATTCTCAAAAATATATTGTGATGCTACTGTAAGAATTTTAACCTCTTTGAATTTTTCGCGCAGAGAGACCCTTGGACCTAATCTATATATAGCTCTTATGGCCCGCTTTTGTAAAATAAAAATTTTATCTATATCTGCAGCATTGCCCCACAGTAGAATACCGTAAGACATTATGCTATGAAAGTAACTGAAATAGACTATTCTAGCCGTATCTACATCCGTCAAGTGCCTTATCTTTTGTACAGCAAATGCTGCTGAACTTAATCTATTTGCTAGTTTGACAATATGTGGACCCCATTGTAAACCAGCATCGACCGTTAACCCTAGGAACGTCGTTGATTCCACAAGTTCCAACACCCGACCATTAAGTTGAACATTGGTTTCTGACTGTGTTTCATTAGGCAAGGTAAATTTTATGCATTTAGTTTTATTATCATTCAGTCTAAGATTGTTAGTGTTAAACCAATGAACCACTTTCAAGATTGCGTTGTTGACATCGTCATAGTTATCTATTTGTCTTTTAACTTTGAAAATCAAAGAAGTATCATCTGCAAACAAAACAATCCTGTTGTTGTCCCCCACGTAAAAGGGTAGGTCATTAAAATATATATAAGGAATAAAAATGGTCCGAGTATTGAACCCTGTGGGACGCCCATAGTAACTACAGAGCCCTCTGAGCGTGTACCATTAACATCAACCCTCTGAATTCTATTGTTCAAATATGAAGTCAGAAGATCGAGAGCCTTGTTTCTTATGCCATAATGGTGTAATTTCCTGATTAATGTTTCATGTTGGACGCAATCAAATGCCTTAGACAAATCGCAAAACACACCAATTGCATCTTGTTTATTCTCCCAGGCCTCGTAAATACAATTCAATAACTCTACACCAGCATCGGTAGTCGAGCGTCCTTTAGTGAAGCCAAATTGTTTCTCATGAAACAATTTGTGACTATTAAAATAGATCAGCATCTGCTCTAGTATTAGTTTTTCAAATATCTTGCTCAAGGTCGGCAACACCGAGATAGGTCTGAAATTACCCGGATCTGAAGCACTGCCAGCCTTGAACAGTGGTATAACTTTACTGTGTTTCATCAAATCAGGAAATACACCACTTGAGACGCAATCGTTAAACACAGTTGCCAAGTGGGGTGCAATGACATCTATAATACTTGATACGGATTTTACTGATAGCCCATTAAGGTCAGCGGTTTTTTTAACATTAATAGATCTAAATGCTTTTAAGATGTCGTTGCATTTGACAACTGTAAATTCGAACGCGCCCTCACAGGCAGCTACAGATTCTGCTAATAAAAGCTCGGCGGAGGTGGCAGACGACCGGAGAGTGTTAGTAATCTCTATAGGTACATTACTGAAAAATTTTTCGAACTCGGTCGCCACATCCATATCCCCCGAAACGTGGCGATTGTCTATCTTTAAATGAAACTTTCTTTCATTCGCTGTACACCTACCACATTCCGCATTTATAATGTTCCAAGTAGTTTTAATGACATTCGCAGAATCTAAAATTTTATTTCTAATGAAATTAGACTTGGCTAAGGTACAGGCTTGCTTAAATATCTTTGAATATTTTTTAACATATTCCTGTAACTCTGGGTTGAAATTTTGCGATTTTTCAGAATACAGTTCATATAGTTTATGGCGACTTTTATAAATTCCGGGTGTTGCCCAGTCACTGAAAGCAGAGCTACCTCCGATTGATAAAGTCTTAGGGGTAAAGATTTTCCCAAACACAGCATGTATCAAATTAAATAAATCAGAGTAGGATTCTTCTACACTAGTGTAATTGGGCAATTCTGTTATTTTCTTGACTAAGTTTCTTCTGAATGTTTCCAAGCGAAGTGTGTTAACTGGGACAAAACGAATTATTTTCTTATTTTCCCTACTATTTCTCAGATAAGAAACAAACTGACCGCGATGATCTGATTTTACAGGGTCCACTATACATTTTTTAATGGGATTTATATTAGTATAAATATTATCAATACAAGTAGCACTAGTGGCAGTTATACGAGTAGGTTCCAAAAATATATTTAATCCAACGACTACCTTCACTGTTATCTTTTTTAAAACCTTGATTGATTTGTTTTGGTGTGTTATGCATCTGGTCACCAGATAGGGCAAGTGTACTCCCTGGCTCAGGTTGACTGCAGTCACATTGTGTTTTATCTGCTAAGGAGTTAAAACGGTCAGCATAATTAGATGTTGAATTTAAGAGTTTATCCATGGCCAAAGAATATTCTTTTATAATCAGCTGCGATTTATCACACATTGTCTTAACAGACTCCAGGGAATCTTGAAGCTGTTGTAATTTATAACTGAATTCCTGTGTATCTGCAGCATGCTGTTTTTGACTACTTTCTAACTTTTCAGTGCATAAATTTAGTTCATGTAATATATCCAATCTATTTCGGCAATTCTTAATATTTTTGGTGAAGTTTTTATTATTATTAAGCAAATTTTGATTTTTTCTTATCAACTTATTTATTTTTATATAATGTTTTAACTTTTTGTTGCTACAATGACCTAAACCTACTTTGGCCGATACTGCAGGGTGTTTAGGAGTATCATTTGTAAGGTCTATAATGTCAGTCTGTTTATGTTTTGCAGCTGTAACTAACCTTGGGGACCTATCCATGAGTTCATCGAACAATGTTTGGTTTTGTTGAGAACTAACTTGCAGAGACGCTTCTTCTAGCTGAGTTATTTGTTGGTGGGAGTCCCTAAGCTCATGTTCTAGATCAGCTATCCGTTTTAAAGCGCGTTCATACTCTGCACTGCACTTATCAAAATTATTTATTATTTTTAAGAGTTCATCCCGTTCCCCAGTCACTTCATCTAACCGCACGCTTAGCAAGGACAACTGTTGTTTTAATTTGCCGTTGTGTTCTACAACAGAGACAAGCTCTGTCTCATTGTCCTCACGTTCATTACTGAGCTGGACAACCTGCTCCTTGGCCGATTTCAGTTCTTCTAAGACCAGTTGAAGTTTTGACTGTTCCTGACGGGCCAGACCTCTTCGAGTCATCATTTTGTAGTATTAGACAAGAATAGCTACTTTATATTAAAAACAAGGAGCAGCCTCTAAAGCTATAGATATATTTATTGCAAAAAAGTACCTACCTATTCGTATGAGTGTGATACCTGTGAGTTTTCAACATAGAATATACTATTAGATATATTACTAGTGAACAACAGGTGGACACACTTACTGTAGGTACCTACCTATTAATTTTAAAGCGAGAGGTGGGATTCGATTGAATTACCTATCAGATTTCAGCATTGAATATATTATGACATATATACAAGTGAACAACAGGTAAACAAACTCACCGGCACACCTATCCACTGTGTAACTTGTAAAACTTTTAACACTCCTTTTGCGAATTTATGTGTTATTCATTAAATTATTTGAAGTGAAATGGTCTGTTACTAGCTACACTAAATACATAGGTACTTACTAGTTTTATAACTTCCAATACCTATGTGATACACGTCGATATTTGCAGTTTTAAGTAGACTATAGGTTATGTTACCGGCAATTTAACAGCTGATCGTTGTTATTAAAGTAATAACGCAAGTATATTATCGGTATACAAAGTCGATTTAACACTTTGACTATTAAAATAATGCAGCACCGAGGAAACAGTCAATAAAATTCTGAAAATTTACGTCAATATCACTTTCTTTTAACGGTTAAGATGACTCATTCATTACTCATTTCATAAAATTACGAACAGAACTTTGGAATTACGTATTTTAACACTTTGAACACTAATTATGCACTAGTATATTTATTTTAATGAATTTAACTAATTTTAATTAGAGTATTTACATTAATTATGATTAATTTAAAATAAAATTTCACGGAGCTTACAAAATTTTGACAGTTCGCTAATGTTGCCAGTTGTGGAATCCCCTCTGCTACACACACTCGCGCACAAATCGCCTCAACCTCGCCTGACCTCACTGAGCTGACTCAGTGAGCGGTGTCTATGTGTGCGTAGCCTCAGCAAATTTAGTACTGCTCGTTCGCTCTAACTTTGCCGCTCGGCTCCATACTAAAGTCGAATTTTTAATTAGACGAAGTAAATTGACAGCAACTAATGTTACTTCTTCATACAATGTTGCGTATTTTCTATGACGAAGTGACATTAGCTACTATCAATTTACTTCGTCTAATTAACAATTCGTATGCCTCTACGCCAGTGGCAAAGTTAGAGCGAACGGGTAGTATGAAGGTTTCCATCTATACTATCACTAATTTGTGCTTAAACTGTGATTCGAAATTAATAAATTTTGCACTTTCCGAAAATAGATTTCACATAATCATTCGACAATGTAGTTAAGACCAAAGAGCAAAACTAATCTGAATCAATGTATGATCTAGTAACAGCATCGTGGCGTCATTACACCGTATCGGGATTCCCCTGCCGCTCTGGAACTACATGTGCCCAGAACCAGGTCGCTGGACATTGGGCTTGTGAGCCTGAAGGGGGAGAGATTGGTAAGTGTTATAAATCACATTCTACTTCTTTTATAATCTTATATATAATAAACCGGCCAAGTGCGAGTTGGACTCGCCCATGAAGGGTTTCGTAACAGCAAGTAACATAATATAAAAATTCTTATAGTTCGTTGTAACTTTGACTGATGTTTTAACACGTTCGCAGTGGTAGTGATTTCACTAACCGAAAATTGCGGTTTATGACCTATTAAAAAAAAACTACCAGCTCTATCTCGTTCAAACTAATCTTCGTTGGTAGTTTTTATGGCATTGTACATCATATATTTTTTTTAGATTTATCATTCTCTTAGTTCAGAAGTTAGAGGGGGGGGGACACACATTTTTCCACTTTGGAAGTGTCTCTTGCGCAAACTATTCATTTTAGAAAAAAATGATGTTAGAAACCTCAATAGCATTTTTGAAGACCTATCTATAGATACCCCACACGTATGGGTTTTATGAAAAAAAAAATTTAGAGTTTCAGTTCTGAGTATGGGGACCCCCAAAATTTACTGCTTTTTTTCTAGTTTTATATAAGAATCTTAATGCGGTTTACAGAATACATCTAGCTACCAAGTTTCAATAGCATAGACCTTATAGTTTCAGAGAAAAGTGGCTGTGACACACGGACGGACAGACAGACAGACAGACAGACATGACGAATCTATAAGGGTTCCGTTTTTGCCATTTGGCTACGAAACCCTAAAAATGAATCGTAAAATGTGTTGGTAAGCGCATAACTTCAGAACGGGTGGACCGATTTCACTAATTCTTTTTTTGTTGTGTAAGGTATTGGTCAGGGGAAGGTTTTTATGGAAGAAAAAATATTGTATTCTCACGGGAACGGGAACTACGCGGGTGAAACCGCGTGACGTCCTCTAGTTTTCAATAAAAATTGACAAAATGTTAACGAATTTGCCTCAAATATGCTGTTGTTCTTGTGGAGTGGAGTTTTTAAGGATTCTAATACTTCTGGACATCATAAAAACTTTATTAAATAACAGGTTCGTGGGACTACTGCTGTGCTCCAACTCATAGATGTGGTTACAGCGAGGGATTCAACAAGCCTTGGTAAGTGACAACACAACAACGTCATTTGCGTGAAATATTTATTACTGATACACCTTTTTGGGTTAAGAATACATATTTGTGGTGTACAACGTGACCTTCAGGGCTTAAGTTAACCTAACTTACAACTTGTTCACCAATTTAGACTCAATTCGACCTGGGAAACGAAGTCAACACAGCAATACAGTTCCCATTGCGCCACTGAGGCAATGGATATTATATTCAGAATCTTATTAATACTGTCGCATATTTTTAATCCCTGACGTAAAACGAGGGGATTAATAAATTTAAAACTGTGTGTCTGTGTTTAAGTGTATAAGTAAAATTTAATTACATTTATTTTTTTACTGTGGCATCTTAGAGGCCCTAACGTATAGACCAATTTTAATGCAATTTTTTGTTCGAATGTGGTATACTGTTACTTCAATGCTATGTCCACAACATGGTATCCTGGAACTGGCTTAGTCATCAAGTAGTCTGCGAGATACCCTCTCTCAGATATGTTTGGACTTAATATTTCAACATCGCCTTTTTTTATTTTCCAAATTGACACTTGTACATTTATTTCACTTTCTGGGACACTCAGTGTAAGACTTTGTTTTTAACTGTGTATAGATTGAAAACAATGTTTAGGCTAATAAGACGATAATATGTCATGAGGTATAATAAAATATCATACTTTATTACCAACTCTCTCAAATTTAATTTACGACCATTTGAACTTTAAGCAGTTTAGCAACTTTACCGTGAAAGTTGTAAAACGCATTTCGAAGAAAATTGTTTGTTAAGATTTTTGTAGGCACCATATAATTATACTCAAGTAACATTGTATTATTTAGATTTATCGTATTATTATGTTCGACATAATTTATTAGCTAAATTTGTGTGAAATAATTACAATTAAAATTCAATTCAAACAGGGATATTTGAACAAAATTGCTCAAAAGTAGTCGAATGAAGGGAATCTGGGGGCGTGTTCAAACTTGAGTAACGTGTGAAATTAGTTAGTAATTAATTGCCTACGAACGCAATAATGGAACCGCAAACGAAAGGAACAATATTGGTTTATGGGTGTCCTTCAGACGTCTCAATCAATCAAGTCAGCCTTTAGTGCACTGCTGGACGTAGACCTCTCCCAATCTACACCACAATACACGGTTTGTGCCTTCCGCATCCAGTCCCAGCCTGCGAACTTTTCCAGGTCGTCGGTCCATCTAGCGGGTGGGCGTCCTTCCCACGTTTGCCGAATCGCGGTCTCCACTCTAGAACCCGTTTGGTACACCGGCCGTGTGCTTAAATAAAATGCTTTTATAAAAGAGAGGCCTTTCTCAGAGAGAACTTTGAACTGAAGAGTTCTTACACGCAACACCATTAACCGCATAAGGAAGCATTTCTATATTCGTCCCCGTTTCCATTGCAGGTGTTTCGTAGGACCTTCTGAGGACCAATGGCGACCATGCAGCGAGAAATACTACCCTTACCATCAGCATAATGTTCCTCATCCTTCCCAAGGGAATCAGCAGCCACCAGGACAGAGAGGTAAGTATTGACTGTATTGATGAGTAGCGGCAGGTAAAACTTTTTAATATCCTGGTGATATTCCAAAGTTATACATACAACTACTTGCCCCTAGCCACGTGTGGCGATAGGAAAGTGCCCAAAATGTCGTCACCCCGTATTAATCACGAGAGTGTCGTAAGAGGCGACTAAGGGAACACTTTCGCAAAACGATCCTTTGCGTAGGGAAGGAAAACTCGAAATGAAACCCGGTTGTCAGTAAAATGACAATCGTTAATCTAAGTTAAGATCTTTTATGATGGGTGACTTGAAAAACTTCAACTGCGGATTATGACGATCTGCGTTTGTCCATTTCAACACGGCAATAGGCTCAACACCTACAACAACATTGGACATAAAAACTATAACATGATGTCTCTTTTTTTGTTTTTTTTTATCTTTATTCATTTAGGTTACAAAGTACTTATGAACGTCAACATTTTTGCTTCTACATTTACATTCACTGCCAGATTCGCAATGCAATAGGTAGAGCCTGTGAGGAAGACTTTGCCTACCCCTTCGGGGATAAAGGCGTGATTAAGTATGTAGTGATGTATGTATCCCTGTGATGGATGAAGCACTCGTGGCTCCGCGGCCTCAGTGTTCAGTGTAAACGATCACTGCAGTAATCAAAATTACAGTGAAACATAGCTATTAGCTACTAGATGATGCCCGCGGCTTCCCCGCGTGGAATTCGGTACCCGTTCCCGCTTCCCGTGGGAACATTTTACCGGAATAAAAAGCCTATGTGTTATTCCATACTATAAGCTATCTCTGAATCAAATTTCTGCCGAATCCGTTAAGCCGTTAGAGCGTGATTGAGTAACAAACATCCAAACATCTTTACAAACTTTAACATTTATAATATTAGTATGATATTTGAAGCGCTCGTGGCCCCGCGGACTCAGTGTTCTGTAAACGATCACTGCAGTAAGCAACATTTACTATGGCCGGATATGGATGGGTGACCACCACGTGGACCACTTTGTGACATTTATTTACGAGCGTTTCCGTGCTTCGGAAGGCACGATAAGCCGTTGGTCCCGGTTGTCAGTAAAATGACAGTCGTTAAGCCAAGTTGAAGGCCTTACGGGCGGCTTGAAAAATTTCAACTGTGGGTCGTCACAATCACAACCTGCGTCCGGGTCGGCAGCGCGTGTGTAGCGCCTCTGGTGTTGCATTGCGTCCGGGTCGGCAGCGCGTGTGTAGCGCCTCTGGTGTTGCAAACGTCTATAGGCTACGGTTACCCACCTTCCGGTGGGCCGTAAGCTTGTCTGCCACCTAAGTAGTTTAAAAAAAAAAAAAGATATATACCTATTTAGGTTATTACTATCTAAACTAAACCTAAATAAGGCCCCCTTTGAATCGCTGAGCGAGATAATTGTAAGTCCTTGGGATACCAGTCACCAGGCGCATTTTCAAATTCTTAAAAAATAGATATATATTATTATGCTATTTAAACGAACCTGATACATCTTTCTTTCTCAAGGTCCTTGGAACAGACCTTCACAACCAGAAGTTCTACCACTCTTCAAAGACAAACTTCAAGGGCCGCAAAGACTGCCCTTCGAAAGACCTCAAGGACCATACCTATCGGAAGAGGATAGGAAATACTGGGATGAATTGTATGCTAATGGACCTAAGGCTTATTATGATAAACATGGGAATCCTTTGCCAGGTTAGTTCTAATCAATCAATCAATACATATAATAAAATCGTAACAGGTCGCTGTCTGTACATGGAAGATAAATAAGAAAAAATATTATAGGGGGGCTTTATGAACGCAATAGAACCCAAAACAATGATTTTTAGAATTTTTGTCTGTTTGTCTGTTTGTCTGTTTGTCTGTTTGTCTGTATGTCTGTATGTCTGTATGTCTGTATATCTGTTTGTCTGTACGGTTGTGCACGCTAATCTCAGTAACCGCTCAACCGATTGCAATGCGGTTTTTTTTATTGTGTTGAGGTTTGCTCCAGTTAACATTTAGCGTTTGTTTTATGTAAATCGGTTTAGAAATAAAAGAGTTATAACACTTTTAAGAATCAGATATTTTGAAAATTTTAATTGTAGGGGTTTCTTTGAATGTGAGTGAACCTAAACTGGCGTGTTGGCTTAATCATAAAAGAGCTTAATGATTAAGACTATTTTTAAACAATTCAGTCCGCGCCGAAGGTACATAGAGGAGTGCTTGTCCCTACACTTATGCATGGTAGTGAAAGTTGGGTGTGGCAGGAGAAGCATGAAAGTAAAATTAATGCAGTGGAAATGAGAAGTTTGCGAAGTATAGCTGGAGTGACATTGATGGATAAAGTAAATAATAGTGTGATAAGGGAACATTGCGGCATGACAGAAGATGTAGTGACTAAGATAGAGAAAGGGATGCTCAGATGGTTTGGACATGTGGAGAGAATGGATGGAAATAGGCTGATGAAACAGATTTATGAGGCGAGAGTGAATGGGCAAACTGGTAGGGGTTGACCTCGGCATACTCAAGTCGATAAAATCGATAATCTTCTAAGAAAAGGCCAGGTCAAGAGTACCCTTAACCGAAGAGCATGTATGAAGACACTTATGAAAGTTGAAGAAGCGAAAGTTGTTTGCCAGGATCGTAGCAAGTGGAAAGCCATAGTCTCTGCCTACCCCGTTGGGAGACAGGCGTGATGTTATGTATGTATGTATGTATTAAGCTCTTTTATGATTAAGCAAACAGGGCAGTTTCAGACGCTGCTTGATGACTCTGATGAAGAAATACCTTTCCTTTCATACACCTTATGTGACGTAAACGAAGTTGCGGGCTCAGCTAGTCTATATAATATAATAATGTTGTGTGCGTATATGTAAGCTTTTACCACTCAAAATGTACTGAATCGATTGAGCTCAAAATTGGACCCGATATGCAAAGGATTCAGAGATGGTTTTAGGCTACTTCATACACTTTTATCATCCCAGCAATAAGAATAAAACAGCTTTAAAAAGTGATTTTACCAAAAGATGGCGCTGGTCGTTGTTTTTAAAAAATTATGAACTGCCAGCTTCAGAACAAAATATTATTAACAACCTACTTAGTAGGTGCCTCCCAGACTTCTGTTTTTTTAAGAGAAGCTTGATTGCGTTGCTTGCATTGCTTTGGTTTGTTACTCATTTCTAAGAGGTACATGAAACCACTATAAAAAAGTCACAGCGAAGCGTGGCAGGGAAGCGCATAATATATTTTTCATTCCTTCTATTCGAAAAGAATCACTTTGCACCACGATAACGGGGCGCAAAATAGCTCTTTTCTGTTAAGAGCTTTTTAGCGGGCGGCAAAGGATTTGAATTTGGAACTTGAAAATTTCATAGAAATCGACCGCAAATTGTACAAATTACTGGCTGGTAGGTAAGTGTTGGCTGCACAGCGCGGTGTCCTGAGCTAACTAAAAAAAAAATCTAAAGAGCGCCATTTATCTGTTCGTGTTCGTCATTATTAATGTTCTTGTAATCAGTAAACAGACTTTATTGTATTCTGCAAATATAATAAGTTCTACGTCAAGTTATGAAAGTGACAATCCATGAACTCCTGGAACAATAACTATAGAAGGTAACTACGTCGCACAAAACTTATTTTTTCTCATAGAAAGGGAATGAAAAGTAGAGTATATTACTCGAGGGCAAATTATTTTTCACTCGGGCGGTGTACTTTGAATCCCTCACTGCTCTCAGGATTCTACGTTAGAATCCCTCGCTATGCTCGGGATTCTATTCTAGAATCCTTCGCTTCGCTCGTGATTCAAAGTAGCGCCCTCGCCGTAAAAATACTATTTTGCCCCCTTGTTATACAATCTACTATTTGTTTATTACTAATCCATCTATTATTTTTCAATTGACGATTGTCATCACTCTTCTTATAAAAGGTTGAGGTCGTACCTAGTAAATGTAAAAACATACTTTATATGTTTTTATTAGTGTCCGACCGAAACTGGTTTTCCAGCCGAAACCGAAACCGAAACCGAACTTTCGGCCCCAGGGTCAGTTTCGGCCGAAACCGAAACCGAAACCGAAACTCACGTGTTCATATTGAAAAAAAAAAAAACAGGCAAGTGCGATTCGGATTCCCGCACAGAAGGTGCGGTTACAAAAATTGGGCATAAAAATTACGTTTGTAGTGTGTGGATGTTTTTTTCTGGTTTTAGTAGGTATTTTATTTATAGCGGCAACAGAACAGGGTTAGGTGGTGGTGACAGTGTCTCTTAACATTGCCAACGCCTTCAACACCTTGCCCTGGAGCTGCGTTTTGGGAGGCGCTTATTCGCCATGGAATGCCTTCCTACCATCATCGAATTGTTTGGGACTATCTTTCTGAGAGGGCCAAAACTTAGCCGAGCTGGCTAGGGCCGGGACGGCGAGCTGGATTCTGTAACATACCTTCGACAGACGTTTCTCTGCCGGATGAGCCGCCGACAGAACGTTTTGATAATGAGTTTTTCACCGACAGAACCTCTCAACTACGAACGTTTCGCCGACAGAATGATTAATTCGACGACATAATCGTTCACCAAATAAGAACTCGTCGACAAAATAAAAAAAAACCACGAAGGCTAAGGCGGGAGCTCCGCTCCACTTAGCTCCTTAGCCTTCTAACCTAACCTATCCGAGTCGGGGTGTTAACCATTCACTAATTATGGTTGAATTAATCGTTCTGTCGGCGAAACGTTCGTAGTTGAAAGGTTCTGTTGGTAAACAACTCATAATCGAAACGTTCTGTCGGCGGCTCATCCGGCAGGGAAACGTCTATCGGAGGTATGTTTCAGAGCCGGTGATAGTTTGGTGTTCCACAGGGATCGGTCTTAGGACTGCTTCTGTGGAACATAGGCTATGATTGGGCGCGATGCAGCCCTTAAAGGCCACGGCAGGGGTTGCTCAAGTGGTGGGTCGAATACGGTGCCTGGGTCTTGAGGTCGCCCTTCACAAATCAGAGGCTCTGTGCTTTCATGGACCTTGGATGGGGCCAGCTGTGGGATCTAGCTTACACGTAGGCAGCGGCAGCATCGGCATCTAGCCCTCGATGACGTATCTGGGGCTCGTACTCGATAGCTGGTGGAACTTTGGATACAACTTCCGAAGTTTGGTCCCAAAACTGAGGGGGGTATCAGCCGCACTCTCGCCGTTGTTGCCCAACATCAGGGGACCCAACGCTCCCTGCAGGAGACTCCTGCAGGAAGCGTTTGGTTTGTGCGTCTGACGTCTGAGCGGAGACTGTAGCTTGGGATTGTGCGGAGCATGGCCCTATACGGGCCCCGTATGGGCGAAGAACTTGACGGCCAGCAATGCGTCTAGATTGCTTAGCCCGCAGAAGGTAATGGGCGTCAAGGTGATAAGGGGATACCGCACGATCTCAGTTAAGGCGGCATGTATCCAACCCGTGACCCCTCTGGAACGGAACTGGAAGCGAGGGCCCTTGCGTCATTGTTTAAATGGAGCAAGGAGGCGCTGGAGCGGGGCCATAGGCTTGCATCTTGAGAAATCGAGGCTCGGCGGTCCGAGCTACAAGCAACCCCCCAAAGACGCGGGATACCACCCGAACCCCGCCTCCTCCCAGGAGAGGCTGCAGTGGTAGCCGTAGGTCTGATGGGAATCCTCTGGACATCCTTGCGAGGGCATTTCCGGGGCTCCCAACCTTAGGCTGTTAGTTAGGAATAGGATACGTGTGGTTTTTACTTGGTAGGAGTCCGACTAAGCATCCCTGTACGATTTTCCTCACGTGAAAAAAAAAGCGGCAACCGAAATACATAGATGATGTCTTTCGGTTGCCGCTTTTTTTTTCACGTGAAAATTTTAGGTCTATCTGTAACGGTTCTAGCGATAAAACCTCGTGACTAATAGACAGACGGACGGCTAAGTCTCATGTCTCGTTCATAGGGTCCCGCTTTTATCCCTCCGTGCGTGAGTCCAGCTCGCTCTTGTCCAGTTTAAGTTAAAAACCGGCCAAGAGCTAGTAACAGTGGTAGGGCACGGTGTGGTTTTAGTCGGTAGGAGTTCGCAATAGTATCTATAAGTAATTCCACACGTAAAAGAAGTAGGGTTCCATACAAGGAATGTGGCAAGAAATCCCGTTTATTGTATGGGAGGCCTCCTTTAATATTATTATTTTGTCTGTTTTTATTCTTTGTTGCTATAGCGGCAACAGAAATACATCATCTGTGAAAATTTTGACTGTCTTACGATCAAGGTGCATTAGTTACAGCCTGCTGACAGACAGACAGACGACAAACGAGGTCTTAAGAATGGGGCCCTGTTTTTACCCTTTTTGTATGGAACCGACTTTTAATGGCTTGTGGTTTGAATAAAATTGTATTATTGTAACTATTGATTGAAAGTCGTTTGTAAATTTCTATAATCAATCATTAATATCTTAGGCTAGTAACATATTAACTGGTTTAGCTGACCCAAACCACGTCACTAGCAGAGCCAGGCACTCAAAATACACGAACACGTGAGTTTCGGCCCATTTTGGCCGAAACCGAAACTGCGGCCGAAACCCGATTTTTTGGCCGAAACTGGCCGAAACCGAAACCGAAACCGAAACTTCGGTCGGTCACTAGTTTTTATTTTACAATCTATGTACCTTTTTTTATTTGTATTATCTATTATTTAGTTTAGTTAAAAGCCTGAGATCAGGGCCGTAAAACATTTGAAAAATGATTTGAAATTGTTGAAGTGAAAGGCCGTTAAACATTTGGCTGGTGGTGTCATTTTGGCTTTTTTTTTTGTTTAACGTGAGGGAAAATCCTCATAGGATGTTATGCCGGACTCTTACCGACTAAAAAACCTCACGCCACGCCTAACAGCCTATGGTTGAGAGCCCCGGGTAAGCCCTCAGGAAGGATGTCCCGTGACTCCCAACAGACCTACGGCCGCCAATGCGGCCTCGCCCAGGGGGTGGTTCGGGTGCAATCCCGCGTCTATGGGGGGTTTCGGGTGTGACCCCGCTTCTAAGGGGGGGCGTGCGTGAGTGCTCACGTCACGCTGCCGTCATGGGCCTGCTTCTGTAAGGACGGTGAGCGGCCCTCCCACCGTCCTCAGACCCCCGGTCATGGAGGCCGATAGTCCTCGGCGAAGACACGTCGGCGGCGCCCAGGGCGCCGACTGCGGAACTCGGGTGGGAGAGTTCTCTCCCGCACCCGGCCCGCCGCCTCCTTCGCGAGCATGACCTGCTCGCAGAAAGAAGCGGCGCAGTCCCGCTTACTCCCGCTGGAGGTGTCATTTTGGCTAACTAAACATAAATTCTAATCAATTTCAGGCTACTCCCGTATACCGACTGAAGAACGACCTCATATAAAAGTCAGTCAAAATAACCCACGGCCTGGTACTGGAGAATATCACAATATCCCTCAATACCCGGAGGATAGCCCACCTCCTGCTTTAGGAGCACCTAGGTAAGTCAAATTTGTAGATTTTGAATACCTAAAATACAATTTGCTTATAGAATTTGTAGGAACACTGCTGACGCATTAGTTTTATATACTATCTAAGTACACAAATGCATAATGCACGGCGTGTATTCCAGGAAAGACATACATAATATCATGTGTCCATTTAAAATTTTTGTAAATAATAGAAAATCTAGCCACATTTAGTAGGTTGGTTCAAAATTTCTATAACTTTTATTTTTAACTTTCAACCTAGCCGGTTTCGCCTTACCGCATTTTCAAAAGAAATCACAGTTGCAATAAAATATGTAGCAAGTTCAGTAAGTGCCATTATTAAACTGTCTATCTAGAGAAATGACATAGAATCCAAAGTTTAATACTTTTCCATTTGTTTTCCACTAAGCAGAATATAATAATGTGTCAAAGACAGCTCAGTAGACTCAAAATATTATTTCTCAAAATACTCTTCATTCAAACCACAAAAAAATGTACGCAAATATTGACCTTTCAGATATTGGCCAGTAGCTTATCTCCACAAAGGGCCACCACCTAACACAACCTACTTCCGTTACAACGAAACGGAACCGGAACCGGAACCAATTCCAACAACAACGGAAACAAACAAATACACAACTACTCAAAGAGAACAAATATATGTAACTACCCCACAACCGAATAACGTAGAAAAGCATAGAGATGAAAAACAGAGAAATATGAGTGTTTTTGAAGAGGTTATACCAGAAGTGACAACAATAAAAGTTCTACCTACTACAACAGAACTACCAGATATTAAAGTAGTCAAAGAAAATAAAACAGAAGTAGAAATGATCAAACCAGTAAATGTACAAATTAAAGATTTACCTAAAGGTATAGATGATAAAATAGATGATTTCGCAGAATCGATAGAAGTTTTAGATTTAGATGATGTTAAAGGTGATAAAATATCCGATGTGAAAACTTTAGAAGCTGAAGAAAGACAGATTGAGGAAATTGGACGCATATTAGCTTCAAGAAGAGGTGGAAAATTCGTTCTAGATAAAAGATCTCAACAAGATCTAGAATCTAAAAGTATAGCCGTTGATAAAGAATTAATGGATTTAAACTTCGGTAATAAATTCAGTTCTGAAAGGAGAGGTATTATTCAAAGAGTGACTAAAGAAGAAATAGAAAGAGAAAGGAATGCTGATAAAAGTTTAGAAGTTAGTGAAACAACATATGTCAGACCTCCAAGAATATTACCTACTACAGATAATATAAGAAAAACAATAGTCAATGGTAAAATCTTCTATGACGCTACAATAAGAGAACAAAGAGAAGCTCTTATGAATACCACACGAAGAAGTAAAAATTTACGAAACGCTGACGAATCGAGAATACCAAATTTGACATCTTCTGCTAATTTTGGAAAAAAAACTGTGCTAACAAGAAATGTAAATCCTGTAAGGAGAGTAAGAAGAGTTTTTAGAAAAAGATATAACCCTGATGAAGTGAGAAGGAGATTGTTGGAAAGAGAAAAAAGTAAATCAGATACAAGAAGTGATATATTAAGAAAAAGTAATTAGTTTAGAATTATAAAGAGATTATACTCAATAATAAATTCTTTTAAACTTTAGACAACAGAAATAGGAATATTATAGTTATTTTATAAGATTAAATGATTGGTGCTTTAAATCAATTGTCAGTTTAACTTAAAGTTGAATTTTAAGTTGAATTGACGATGCATGAATAAAATTTTTGATTTAAATTAGAATTGAAATAAGTGTAATATTTTATACTCTTTCCACAAATATGATACTTGATCATTCTACTTATGTGTACTTATTGAATTCAATAAAAAAAAATAAACTGACAACATAGTTTATGACTGTAATTTAAGTAAAACAGAATTTGTCCGCAGAATAGTAAATCTGTCAGCTAAATATTATCGTCATATTTATTTAATAGGTAATCATGTACTTATTGTAATAAGTTTGCCCTGAAAACTATATCATATATTTTGAAAATATTGATGTCTTTTCAAAAAATCTTTGGAGAAATTCTTCATCACTTATAAAAAAAAAAATTCACGGACATTTCACACAACGCTATCTGATCCCAAAGTGAGCTAGGAATAACCTGCTTGTGTTATGGGTATCAGACCACGGATATTAATACTTATACTTTTTAAATACATACATATTATACATAGAAACACCCACACTCTTAAGACAAACATTTATGGGTCACACAAATATTTGTCTCCGGTGGGAATCGAACCCACGACCTCCAGCGCCGCAGGCGGTATCACTACCGACTGCGCCAAGGAACAAGTCAATCGTATAAGCCTACAAGTGCTACAACTTTCAACTGTGTGAGATTGTCCACAAAACTGGCTAATGTACAGTCACCTCCAATATTGCATGGACCCCTTAAGATCTATAATCCCATGCACATTTGAGTCCAAATTCACAAAAACTCCACTAGATGGCGCAACTTTACTCGAATATAATATTGCATAGGCACCTTAGAATCACAAAAAATGTACTAGATGGCATATTTACATTACTCAAAAGATTAATGAGTTGCTATTTTGACAATAATCGCGTTCCTGTGTGAGGTATTATAAAAATCGGCAACGCTAGATACTTAACTTCCAATGTTATCCGAGAGATGGCGTCAATTCTCAGTGCAAAGCAATTTCGTTTCGGATTGACCATGCATTCTCAAATTCGTCTGTACATGCATAGAACTCAATTTTTAGAGTAGTTTAATATGAAAAAGAAAATTTTATTGACAGAAATTTGTGATAATTTTATAAGTTACCATTATATTTGTAAGTAACGATAAAGTATTTGTACTCATTTAAAATAGTTTATAATTATAATTTATTTGTAATAATTACAATAAAAGCAATTCTTTGAACATGTTGAGATTCTTTGAACTTTTTTCTGAATACCAACCGAGGCGTTCTTAGCCCCGGTGACTCGGTGTTCTGTAAGCGATTACAGCGTTAAGCATCTTACGCTACTGTCAGTTCTGAGACGGGTGACCGTATTTTTATTCTGTTCCTGCTGCGGAAGCCTCTTCTTGCTTTGGAAGGTATTTGGTCTCGGTAGGCAGTAATATGGCAATCGTAAAGCCAAGTTAAAAGTCGTATAATATTTCAACTTGTCAGCCCCTGTTCATTTTAATATTGCAATACGATCATCGCGTGATTGTTACATTTTTGGTTTGCAGGCGTAGGTTTATGAAATGATACAATCACATCAGGCACATTAAGCCGTTGGTCCCGGTTGCCAGTAAAATGGCAGTCGTTAAGCTAAGTTGAAGGACTTATTTCAACAGCAGGCAGTCACAACCTGCGCCTGTCCATTTAAACACGGCAATACGGCTCACCACCTATTGCGTGGGACAAATTATATAAAGGTGAAATGTGGGCATATAATATGCCTCTGCCTACCCCTTCGGGGATAAAGGCGTGACCATATGTATGTATGTACAATCACTCAAATCAGCCAGTCCACTGTTGGACGTAGGCCTCTACCAATTTCGTTTTGGGGGGGTCTTACAGTACCAACCTGACCGGCTTGGTATAGGGGTTTTGTTTCCAGTTCTCGTCGCCATGAAGGACAGGCCGTTAGCCTGTAAGTGCACCACTTACAGGTCTGTAAGCTGGCTTTTACCTTAAAACAGTAGGAACCTATTTTGAAGTTATAAAGTCATTTAAAGCGATGAACGACAACGGATTTTACAAGCTATTCCCTTTTTTACTTTAGTTTGTGCTATGAGACTTGGACTACTAATAAAAATACTTATATATTTCCAAATACATACTTAAGAAATTTCCAAACTAAAGACATGAACACGGCATTTATCAAAACTAAAACTCGCCGCAAAATGTCAGTAAAAAGCTTCTGCCCTATCTCTCCAGACTATTTCTGTAGTTCCAACGCGTAACCTAACCAAGCCCTAGAGAGCACTCAGGCCTCAACATGGATGACAGCGGCTAGCGGGCGGATGACAGCGGCTACCGGGCGACGGAAGAGCGTGACATCAGAGTACAAGAGAGTAGGCAACTTCGAATAAACAATAAGAAACGAACCGAGCGCGATGAAAATTAAAATCTATACTAGGAAATATTTGATTGTTTGTTTTTGCATCGAATAGGCTCCGAAACTACGGAACCGATTTGAAAATTCTTTTACTGTTGGGAAGCTTAACTATCTCCGGTCAACATAGGCTATATTTTATTTCCGTATTCCCACGGGAACGGGAGCTACGCGGGTGAAACCGCGTGACGTCCTCTAGTATCTTATAATCATAAAATAACACTTATTAACGTTAAAATGTCTGATTCTACGTTTTTTTTACTGCCAGATTCGCGAGAAAATAGGTTGAGCCTGGGAAAAGAACCTGGCAAGAAAACTCACGGCCACTCTTTTCAAATAATCTGCTATTACACATGAATATAAGGTACAGCAGTTTAGTAATACAATAAAACGGGTTCCGTACCAAAAAACGGCAAAAAATAACGATTTTTGTATGGGAGCCCCCCTTAATTACCCCTTTTTTCCGATTTAAGTATTTGTTGTTATAGCGGCAACAGAAATACATCATCTGTAAAAAAACAACTTTCTAGCTATCACGGTTCTTGAGATACAGCCTCATGACGGACAGACGGAGAGACAGGCAGACAGTCAGACAGACAGACGGACAGCAAAGCCTCGTGCATAGAGTTTTTACCCTTTAGGTACGTAAGCCTTTATATAAATGTATGGTAAGCTTGTGCGAGCGCAGTGTCGCCTAGGGTCAATTTACACCGCCGCGGAATGGAATAGAAGCGACTTTTTGCAACGAAACTGCAGATAGCATAATGAATTTTATATCAACTGCATAACGCGCAAAATAAATACCTTCAAGCCTAAAAATTGGACGCGCGTATTTCGCGGAATCCTCGGGCATTCTTGAGAATTCTTCGGTGCCGTCTGTGGGTCTGTAGAATCCGTGGGAAGTGGCGCGAAAGGAGGACGTCGTTCATTTTATAATAATAATAATAATAATAATAATAATAATAAACACACACACACACACAATGTTGGTCACACTGAGGGTGATTGGATGCGAGATGTTGAACGTTTATGTGAGCCAATTAAGACCATGGAGCCAATTAATGTATCACCAAATGATGTCGCCAGTGCAGTCCGCCCGCTGCCGAATTGGAAGTCGGCGGGGCCAGACGGATTGCACAACTTTTGGCTCAAATGGTTTAAGAGCTCACATGAACGTTTGGCATCTCAATTCGAATCATGCCTGGAGTCGGGGTCATTGCCTAATTTCGTCACTACTGGTGTGACCCATCTTTTGTATAAGTCTGGTAGTGCCACAGACCCTAAGAATTATAGACCAATTACATGTCTTCCTACCATCTACAAACTTCTAACATCTATTCTGAGAGAGAAAATATCGTCGCATTTGATTGACAATTCTATCCTGTCCACCTCTCAGAATGGATGCAGAAGTGGGTCACGTGGCACTAAAGAGCTCCTAATAATTGATATGGCCATTAGCCAACAGACACGCCGTAACCGCAAGAATCTGGCGACATGCTGGATAGACTACAAGAAAGCTTTTGACTCCGTGCCGCATACATGGCTTTTGAGGGTACTGGAGTTGTATAAAATTGATGCAACTCTATGTGCCTTCATTAAGGCATGTATGGGGCAATGGAAGACAGTCTTGTGCTATCCAGGATGTCGACAGATTTGTGGGAATAGCGTGCCTATAAGGATTGAGCGGGGTATATTCCAGGGTGACAGTCTCAGTCCATTATGGTTTTGCCTAGCATTGAATCCTTTAAGTACTATCTTGGAGAATTCAGGGCTAGGCTATCGGTTGCGAAGGGATGGCCAAGTTATATCCCACCTCCTTTACATGGATGACTTGAAGCTATTTGCATCCAACAAACTGCAACTGACGGAATTACTAAAGATAACAGAAGTTTTTAGTAATTCTATCAGGATGGAGTTTGGTGTTGACAAATGTGCGGTCATGCATGTAAACAGAGGCGAGATAATAGAATCTGAAGGAATAGAACTTTCAGATTCTACAAGACTTGGATGTCTTTCCGCAACCGAATCATATAAATACCTGGGTATGTCGCAGGCGTTAGGCATCTGTGAAGTTGGCATGAAACAATCGTTAAAGGAGCGCTTCTTTGGCCGCTTGAAAAAAGTACTAAAAAGTCTTTTATCAGGTGGTAACAAGGTGCGCGCCTATAACGATTGGGTCATGCCAGTTTTGATGTACTCCTTTGGCATACTCAGGTGGACTCAGACAGAACTTGAAGCCCTGGATAGGAAAGTCCGTACGTTACTCACCACATACCGCATGCATCATCCGCGTTCATCAGTGATGAGGTTGTACATACCGCGGAAGTGTGGGGGTCGTGGTTTACTTAATGCCAAGACCCTCCATAACCGTGAGGTGTGCAACCTCAGGGAATATTTCCTTAACGCTGACGCGGATGTGCATCGTGATGTGGTTATGGTTGACAACGGACTTACCCCGCTTGCTCTGGCTAAAGAGAATTGGCATAAACCTGTGATACAGAGTCTCAATGATCGTAAGGATATATGGATGAGTAAAGAGTTGCATGGTCGTTTTTATCGGGCCCTGCATGGGCCAGATATAGATTTAACATCTTCTGTATCCTGGCTACGATTCGGTGACCTCTTTGGAGAAACTGAAGGTTTTGTTTTTGCAATTACTGATGAAGTGGTGATGACTAATAATTACCGAAAGTATATCCTAAAGGATGGTACGGTTGACATATGTCGGGCGTGTCGCCGTCCCGGAGAATCCCTTAGGCATATTATTTCAGGTTGTTCTAGTCTTGCCAATAGTGAGTATTTGCATAGACACAACCAAGTAGCTAGGATTATCCATCAACAACTTGCTTTAAAGTATAACCTTATTGAATCAGAGGTACCGTATTATAGATATGTGCCTGACCCAGTTCTCGAAAGTGACCATATCACGTTGTACTGGGACCGATCTATTATCACTGATAGGACTATTATTGCAAATAGACCTGACATAGTGATAATAGATCGGCTAGAACGCCTTGCAATAATAGTTGATATCACTGTTCCACATGACGACAATCTCGTGAAGGCTGAGATAGATAAACAAGCTAAGTATTTGGACTTAGCCCACGAGATGGTGGACATGTGGAGTATTGATTCAGCTATTATTGTACCGATAGTAATCTCTGTGCATGGACTAATAGCCAAAAGCCTCGACCAACACCTTAAGAGGCTTGCGGTGGGCAGTTGGGTCAAGGGCTTGATGCAAAAGGCAGTTCTTCTGAGCACGGCACGTATTGTGAGGAAGTTCCAGTCTCTGAAGTCCTGACCACCGGTAGCTTGGTCCCTGTACCCGATACCGGTGGGACACTATTTTTTATATTTTTAAATGTACCTCTTTTTATATGTATATTTAAAAATGTAATTTATAAGTTATGTATTTAAATAAAGAGAAATAATAATAATAAATATTCACGGACATCTCACACAACGCTATCTGATCCCAAAGTAAGCCAGGAATAACCTGCTTGTGTTATGGGTATCAGACCACGGATATTAATACTTATATACTTCTAAATACATACATATTATACATAGAAACACCCAGACTCTTGAGACAAACATTTATGGGTCACACAAATATTTGTCTCCGGTGGGAATCGAACCCACGACCTCCAGCGCCGCAGGCGGTATCTCTACCGACTGCGCCACAGAGGCAGTCGATAATAGTCAGTCCTTTTTCATATAGCTTTTCTTTTTTACAATATCTTCTTCCGACTAACAAATAAGCAATATAAAAATAAGATCCAAGTAAATCATTCTGTCAAGTTCAAAAGACAGACTAGACAACGGAACTTCCTTCATGCGTACTCGGGAATTCGCGGGAATGCTCGAGCATTCCAGCAAATTCCAGCGTATTCCCGCGTCATGAGGCGAAATTGACGCTTCTATTCCGTTCCATTCCGCCGCGCTGTAAATTGAGCCTTATACTCTCTTGTACTCTGGCGCCGCGCTCCCGCCGCAATCGCCCCCGCTAACGCTATCATCCAATTCGAGGCCTTAGCTAAGCCCTAGAGAGCACTCTTACTTGTTTTCTACTACGTGCACTTTCACAAAATGCACTAAAATTATATGCACACTGTGGTGTAATGGTTTCACTTTCTGTCAGTTTGTTTTATACACAGATATGTTAGTTTCGAGAGGTTATTATACGTGACCACGCTTGCGGTCAACCTCGATGTAATTATATTAATATTTAAGTTAATATTAGAGATCTGCGGTTTCCATTTTGAATTATATTCTTTGTAATCCAGTATCTATTCTACACTATTATAAAATTGTAAAGTGGTCGTGTCTGTACAATGGAGATAAAAAAATGCTTTACGTTATTTACGACACCAATACAAAAGAGGTTAAAATGGTGCAATCAGAAAAAAGAAGCATAAAATGTTCGATCCCACAGGGCAGTGTAGTTGTGTGCTATTTCTCTTATACATAAACGATTTGCCCAAGGTACTAAATAAGGAACAAACATTGCCGGTATTATTTGCTGACGATATTTCAATATTGATGACATGTGACAAAACCAATAACCTAACACCAATACTTCAGGAAACCCTTGACACTGTAAACAATTGGCTTAAGGACCATAACTTAGAAATTAACTACAGCAAAACTAAAACTATTCAATTTAGACCATATCAGAGCACCCCCATAAACGTAGACACAACATACAATAACATACAGCTAGAAACAGTAGATACATTCAAATTACTTGGTATAACTATAGACACACACGTAAACTGGAAGACACACATAGAACATATTCAAAATAAACTATCTAGATTCACATATGCTCTATTCCAATTAAAATGCAGCACAAACAAAGAAACCGCATTATCAGCATACTACGCATACGCATACTCCTGGCTTAGATACGGCATTATGTTATGGGGAAATAGTGTACACTCTCAGGACTTGTTTATAATGCAAAAAAAATGTATTAGAATTATCTTCCAGATTGAGAATCGTGACAGTTGTAGGCCCTACTTTATTAAATACGATATCCTCACACTACCATCACTATACATTTTCGACATTTGCATATTTGTACACAGTAACATAGACCACTTCACAAAAATAAAAGACACTCACACCTTAAATACACGCCACAGAGACAGACTATATCTACCACTATCAAGAATCAAAATGTTAAACGAGAGCCCCTACTACATGGCTGTAAGAATTTATAATCATTTACCTGTTCACATAAAAACAGAAACAAAAATCACACTATTTAATAAAAAAATTTTTCAATAAAAAATACAACCGACTTCAAAGAAATCCTGAAAAATAAAATTGACTTAGCACAAACAAAGTAATAGTATTTTGATTTATCAGATTTTATTCAATATCATATTGAAGTCGGCGCCAAGTAAATTCATAGGTTTAGGGAGGTATTATTCATTATTTTAAGTGACGTGTGAACCGAAATATATATCTATATAGGTGAAAGTTCTCATCAATACAAATTAATCAAGCCCCAATACAAGGTAGCTGCTATAAATCGTTAAGGAATTCCCTCGAATCTCTTTTGGTTCCATCATCAGATCGACTCCAGACCTTCATTAATGGTAGTACATTAAAGCACTGAATTAAAAAGTTAACAAACGCACTAGTTGTCCTTATAATTTTCGGTGGTTGCCCTCGATTTCTCCAGGATCCCATAATCAGATCCTAACCTGGTTAAAATGGGACCACCACAGAAGTAAACCCAATTCAACAAAAAAATTGAAATCCGTCCATAATTGACGGAAATATCGGTGAACATACATAAAACATTGAGACCTTTCTTTTTTTTTTTAAGTTGGATCTATCAATCTAGGTGTAAAGTTCTCATCAATACAAATCAATCAAGCCCAAACACAAGATAACTGCTGTAAATTGTTTAGGAAAGCCCTCGACTGACTTTCGACTCTATCATCAGATCGACGCCAGACCTTCATTAAAGTGTAGAACATTAAAGCACTTAATTAAAAAGTTAACAAGCTCACTAGTTGTCCCTACAATTTTCGGTGGTTGCCCTCGTTTTCTCCTGGATCCCTTCATCAGATCCTGACCTGGTGAAAATGGGACCACCTCAGAAGTAATCCCTATTCAACAAAAAAAAAATTTTTGAAATCCGTCTATAATTGACGGAATTATCGCTTGACATACATAAAAAAAAATACATACAGACGAATTGAGAACCTCCTCCTTTTTTTAAAGTCGGTTAAAAACTAAAAACTTTCTAAATAAAAAAATGTTTCTACTCATTAAAAGAGTACACGGAAACAAAGCACAAATAACCAATTTACATAATAAAATAATATTTTTTTGAAACAATTAAGCAGCCTAAACCTAAAACGCCTTATCTATCTTGGTGGTGCAGTGATGAGTTTACGAGATTGTCGTGTTGAGGCCCCGAGTTCGAATCTCGGGTTCAAAATTATAGTCATAGCTTTTCTTATTTCTTTTATACATTTCGATGTTTTTCTATGTAAAATATGTATTTACTAAGCATTATAATCTATGAAAGTGTGTTTAACAGCAGCACAAGATCAGGATGATATAAATTTTCTATATAAATATTGTAATAAAAATATGTCGGCCCGATATAATTATAGTTACCTACCTACATGTTAAATTATTAATGTAACATAATATTAAAAAAATGTTTGATTCTAAGTAAGTACCTTTCAAACAAACATATTTTATGTACTTACCATTTTGCAATGCCTGAAAAGGGCAACTAAGTTGTGTCAATTATATTATATTAAGACCTTTATATGTACACTTGGTTGGCAATAAAGATATGACTAGATATGACTATGACTACGATTTTGGATTCAATAATACTCGTATTGTTTTGATAAATTGATCAGTTCGTTCGTAATGGTCGCAGAAAAGACTATCGGCCAGCATGACCGGGGGCCCCAGGACGGTGAGAGTGCTGCTCACCGTCCTTACAAAAACCGTCCCATGATGGCAGCGTGACGTGAGAAGTCTACGTACGCCCCCCCTTAGAAGCGGGATCATACCCGAAACCCCCCAAAGGGATAGCACCCGAACCGCTCCCCTGGCCGAGGCCGCAGTGGCGGCCGTAAGTTTGTTGGTAGATCTGAGACATCCTTCCGAGGGTTTACCCTTGGCTCCCAACCTTAGGCTGTTGAGCGTTACGTAAGGTTTTTTAGTCGGTAGGAGCCCGGCATAGCATCCATGATGGACTTTCCCTCACGTTAAAAAAAAGGTCGCAGAAACTACTGAATCAGAAATACTGGATTTTGAAGCCGTTTTTTTTCTTAGAAATATCTTGGTCAGACTTAAAATCATACGTTTGTTTTATCCAATCGGTTAAGTAGAAGCGGAGTTATGAATAAAAATAGAAAATCAAGGTTGGATTTCTTTGCGATCATTATTCTTTTGCAACAACCGACTTCCACGCGTGCCGAGGCTCGGTCATTGGATATTCTAAATAAATATTTACTAAACATAAAATAACACTTAACATTAAGAAATCACTAGAAATTATGTCTATTTGTAACGCGTCATAAAGTTCTTTCTCCATAAACTTGGCCTCATAACCAAGTTAATTTCTTTGAACTAAAAAGAAGCCATGGGGACGGTGCGTAGCTCTCTCACCGTCCTCAGGCGACCGGTCATGGAGGCCGATAGTCTTTGGCGAAGACACGTCGGCGGCGCCCAAGCCGCCGACTGCGGAACTCGGATGGGAGTGTTCTCTCTTGTGAGTATGGATGTGTTATTAGATGTTTGGATGTTTGTTATTTTTTCACGCTCTAACGGCTGAACGAATATGGTTCAAATTTGGTACTGCGATAGAATACGAATAATAGCTAGAATAATACATCAACTACTTCTTATTCCGGAAATAAAATGAGATCCAGTGTGGCGATGGGTCCTCGTTTGCCGACGGGAAAGAGTACAAAATGTTGCCACCCCAATTCATCTGGTGTCGTCAGAGGCGACTAAGGGAACAAACTTTCGCAAAACGATCCATTGCGTAGAGAATGAAACCTCGAAATGAAACCAAAAGGGTTTCATTTCGAGGTTTCATTCCCAGTCAGTAAAATGACAATTGTTAAGCCAAGTTGAAGGCCTTATGGACGGCTTGAAAAATTTCAACTGCGGGTCGTCACGACCTGCGTTTGTCTATTTCAACACGGCAATAGGCTCACCACCTTTTACGTGGGACATAAAACTACACAGTGAAATTTTGGCACATGCATCTGCGTACCCTTTCAGAATTTCACGAGGTCTGAGCGCGAATAACTGCATGGCAAACTGCATCGGCATTTAGGTTTTGCGCGACTTCAAGAGAAAGCGAAGTTCACGGCGGTGTCAAGTTAGTCGTTTGTAAATCCTGTGAGTTTATAGCGAACTTTCAAGGTGAGTTCAGGTTTCACTTAAATTATTATAGCCATCATCTAACTATAGAATAGGTAAGTATACAAGACTACATGGCAAAAAAAAAGTCAGTAAGTTAGTGAAATACTGGGGAAATTGGACTAAACTTTCTTTATTTTATTTTTATTCATGTTTCATACATGAATTCAACAAATTATTTTAGTCGACAATAACTGATGTTTTTAGGGTTTCGTAGCCAAATGGCAAAAACGGAACCCTTATAGATTCGTCATGTCTGTCTGTCTGTCTGTCTGTCCGTCCGTGTGTCACAGCCACTTTTCTCCGAAACTATAAGGCCCATGCTATTGAAACTTGGTAACTAGATGTATTCTGTGAACCGCATTAAGATTCTTATATAAAACCATAAAAAAGTAGTAAATTTTGGGGGTCCCCGTACTCAGAACTGAAACTCAAATTTTTTTTTTCATCTAACTCATACGTGTGTTATTGAGGTTCCTAACATATTTTTTTCTAAAGTGAATAGTTTGCGCAAGAGACACTTCCAAAGTGGAAAAATGTTTTCCCCCCCCTCTAACTTCTAAACTAAGAGAATGATAAATCTAAAAAGAATATATGATGTACATTGCCATAAAATCTACCAACGAAAATTGGTTTGAACGAGATAGAGCTGGTAGTTTTTTTTTAATACGTCATAAACCGCAATTTTCGGTTAGAAAAATCACTACCACTGCGAACGTGTTAAAACATCATCAATCAAAGTTACAACGAACTATAAGAACTTTTATATTATGTTACTTGCTGCTCCGAAACCCTTCATGGGCGAGTCCAACTCGCACCTGGCCGGTTTTTATTATGGTTTCGTAGCCAAATGGCAAAAACGAAACCCTTATAGATTCGTCATGTTTGTCTGTCTGTCTGTCCGTCCGTGTGTCACTGCCATTTTTCTCCGAAACTATAAGGCCTATGCTATTGAAACTTGGTAACTAGATGTATTCTGTGAACCGCATTAAGATTCTTATATAAAACTAGAAAAAAAGTAGTAAATTTTGGGGGTCCCCATACTCAGAACTGAAACTCAAAATTTTTTTTCATCAGAACCATACGTGTGCAGTATCTATAGATAGGTCTTCAAAAATGCTATTGAGGTTTCTAACATCATTTTTTTCTAAAATGAATAGTTTGCGCAAGAGACACTTCCAAAGTGGAAAAATGTGTCCCCCCCCCCCCCTCTAACTTCTAAACTAAAGGAATGATAAATCTAAAAAAAACATATGATGTACATTGCCATAAAAACTACCAACGAAAATTGGTTTGAACAAGATAAAGCTGGTAGTTTTTTTTTAATACGTCATAAACCGCAATTTTCGGTTAGAAAAATCACTGCCACTGCGAACGTGTTAAAACTTCAATCAAAGTTACAACGAACTATTAGAACTTTTATATTATGTTACTTGCTGCTACGAAACCCTTTACGGGCGAGTCCAACTCGCACTGGGCCGGTTTTTTTCTGATATTTGTTGTAGCGGCAACAAAAATACATCATCTGTAAAACTTTCAGCTCTCTGGCTATCACGGTTCCTGAGATACAGCCTCGTGACGGACAAGCAGACGGACGGAGGGTGAAGTCTCATGAATAGAATCCCGTTTTTTACCCTTTGGGTTATAAACCCTTAAAATGAAAGTATAATGAAATACTGGGAAAATTATACTAAGCTTTCCGAATTTTATTTTTATTTATGTTTCATATCATGAATTCAACAAATTAGTTCAGTCCACAATGTTTTTTTAGTTTGGCTCGCCAAAATGATGCCGCCACCTGATTGAAAGCAACGACATCTAGCGATTGGAGGCCACTGTCACATTCTGTAAGACTGCAGACAGTGTAGTCCTCAAATTGGCGGCCCTTTTTTTTAACGTGAGGGAAAATCCATCATGGATGCTATGCCGGACTCCTACCGACTAAACAACCTCACGTAACGCCCAACAGCCTATGATTGGGAGCCCCGGGTAAGCCCTCGGAAGGATGTCCCAGGACTCACAACAGACCCACGACCGCCACTGCGGCCTCGCTTAGGGGGTGGTTCGGGTGCTATTCCGCGTCTTTGGGGGGTTTCAGGTCTGATCCCGTTTCTAAGCGCGGGCGTGCGTGATTCCTCACGTCGCGCTGCCATCATGGGCCTGCTTTTGTAAGGACGGTGAGCAGCCCTCTCACCGTCCTCAGGCCTCCGGTCATTGAGGCCGATAGTCTTCGGCAATTGGCGGCTCTATGATGTGCCACTTCACGCTCCGCTTGAAGAACCCGGGATTGTAAGATAAAGGAAACACGTGGCAGGTCGTTCTTGGTTTTTATGGTTCGACAGAAAAACGATCTTTTGAATCGTTCAGTTCTAGCGAAGATTCTCTCCACTGCGTGAGCGTGGCACCTCTGTCCAGCACGTGTTGTTCGGGATTGGAAATTAGAGGGCGGCATTAGGTTGAACAGACCAGATACCATATAATGTCACGCTACGACTAACAGGACTAGATCACTCAATCAAGGAAAAGAAACAGAATCAAAATCGGTTCATCCGTTTGGGGGCTACGATGCCACAGACAGACTTTCTAACACACACACATCTACACACACGTCAAACTTATAACACCCCGTTCGAGTTTCCGTCGGGGGTTAAAAATACAAAGTTCATTGACCCTTTCTCCTGGCTTTCCAGTAGTCGGAGTAAAATAGACAGCGTCACTCACAACCGCTTTATATTTATAACATTATTTTTGTGTTCGAATGACATGCAGTAATATTAAAATCACGACCAAACCGCACGATAAACACATTACCGAAAGTTACCGCGAAACGCCAATGATATAATCTGTAGTAAGATTTGACGGGCCATTTCATACGTAATTCTAAATCTAATCTACCGATAAATGGTTGGTAGTTTGTCGGTTTATTGTGTTTGCTTTCACTAAATAATTCTGATTCAGTAAAGTCTTTGTTCATTTAAAATCGATAAAATTTATACTACAAAAGCGCAATTAAAAAATAATGTTCGTACCGCTTGTTCTAAATATCATGATCTGAAGCTTCATGTCAGATGACACATGATCCAGAAAATAAAAAAAAACTGACCAAGTACGAGTTGGACTCACGCACAGCGGGTTCCGTACAAAGAAAACGGCAAATAATCAAGTTTTTTGTATGGGAGCCCCCCAAATTCCCCCTGCGGCAGCAGAAATACATCATCTGTGAAAATTTCAGCTCTATATAGATACATCCTCGTGACCGACAGACAGACAGTCAGACAGACAGATGGATGGTGGGGTCTCATAAATAGGGTCCCGCTTTTACGGAACCCTAAAAAGTTAAATAAATTAACATTCACCGTCATTTACACATAACGTCCGACGTCGTTCCTCTGTCGAACTATAAAAACATGGAACGACCTGCCCGCACACGTGTTTCCCTCATCTTACAATCCCGGGTTCTTCAAGAGGAGCGTGAAGAGGCACATCACAGGGCCGCCAACTTGAGTACCACTGTCAGAAATGGCTCCCAATCGCTAGATGCGCCACGACTTTCATAAGGCTGGTGGCGACGTCTGTTTGACGAGCTAAATATTTAAAAAAAAACCTTTAATATGTTCAAAAATAGAGAAGTGAATACTACTTTGTTATTACATACCCCTACATAATGGTTACGCCTTTATCCCCGAAAGGGTAGGCATATTATTTGCCCACATTTTACCTTTTTAGAATTTATCCCACGTAATAGGTGGTGAGCCGTATTGAGATGGACAGGCGCAGGTTGTGAGTGCCAGCTGTTGAAATTTTCAAGCCTTAAAAAAAGGCCTTCAACTACTTTTTTATTACATAACTACTTAATGTAGTCACGCCTTATTCTCCTAGAGGGTAGGCTGAGTACATACCGACTAATTCCCATACTCTACCAGTTATATATATTCCCGTTCCTGATCCCCATGGGAACTTATTGCCGGGATATAAAGTATTTATACCACATTAACAGTTGGTGACAAAGACAAAGGGAAATGTTGCTTCCTGGTGGTGAAGAATTTCATTTTTAATAATACAATAAAAAGTTACAGTGTAACAAAAAATAAAAATGTGAAATGTAATGTAATGAATGTGTAAAATGTGTATAAAATGTGTATAAAATTGTAATTGTAAATTGTTAAAAAGGTTGCCTGTAAGAGATTGCTTTTTAGCGATAAGGCCGCCCTCTGTACATTTATAAAAATTGTAATGTCTTTCTCTTCTGTATGTTGAAAACATCTGACGCCGTCGCCGCGTCGTCGTCTTAGAAAGAGTTGACTTCAGTCAATCTTTATGCTCCTGGCGAAATTGGTGTACAATAAAGTTTATTCTATTCTATTGTATTTGTGTAATTGTAAAAGTGTAATTATGTAATTTTTTTTTTTAAATTTTTTTTTAGAATTAGTATTTCACTTAGAAGACAATAAGGCCTTCAACTTGGCTTATCAACAACCCTGTCATTGGTAGGTTGGACTAACTCCACAAATGGTAACCCATCTCAGAAGTAAGACGTAAGATGCTTAACCCTGAGCAAGCGGGGCAACAAGTGCCTTTTAAATAAGTAGTTAAACACTCCCGAAAGTTATAATCTAAAAATAATAAAGGTTGATAAGGTCGCTGTTCAAGCCAACAATAGGCGAACGGGAGGGTCAAAACTTCACGGTGTACTAGGTAGATGAAATCTTCAAAGAAAAACAAACGTACTGTTCCACGGCGTATAATTCGACAACAAAAAAAACATATTTTCCCATATTTATGTACGTGCCCTTAACCAACCGAAATGAGATTCAGAATGGACGCACAGCGCCATCTATCGAGCTTTACCCTAAACTTATTATACTAATATTACCAGATGCAAGTTACGCTAATAGGATTCAGACAACACGCACAACGCCATCTATTGAGCTTTCTGTAAACATTTAGCAACATAACTTGCAAGTTATACAGTCGCCCATTATATAGCTATTTTGTATCAAATTTGTATTTTGTAATACTACCTTGGCTTACAATAAAGTATGAAATAAATAAATAACCTTAATCTAAATAAACCCGTGTGGCGACGGGGTCCTGTGTTGCGACGGTAGGAGTACAAAATGTCGCCACCCTGATACATCCCGAGTGTGTCGTAAGAGGCGACTAAGGGAACACTTTCGCAAAAAGATCTATTGCGTAGAGAAGTAAAACTCGAAATGAAACCCGGTTGTCAGTAAAATGACAATCGTTAAGCCAAGTTGAAGGCCTTATGGACGGCTTAAAAATTTCAACTGCGGGTCGCGGCGACCTGCGCCTGTCCATTTCAACATGGTAATAGGCTCACCATCTATTACGTGGGATATAAAACTATAAGGTGAAATGTGGGCGTATACTATGCCTCAGCCTACCCCTTCGGGGATAAAGGCGTGACTATATACATGTATAAATTATCTTAATCTCTATTTACAACAAAACCCGAGTGTCGCAGTTATAATTCGTTAAACTTTTCGAAAGTGGTAATAAATGTTAAAAATAAAAGCGTATCGGCCGATTACGACTGTACATAATCGAATCACCGCGCTACATGAAAATGGGTAATTTGACGATGCTGGCAACACTTTCCCTGTTTACTTATGACCATAGAGCAACATGATCAATGATTTTATATTTGACTGCCTCTGTGGCGCAGTCGGTAGAGATACCCCTTCGGCGCTGGAGGTCGTGGGTTCGATTCCCACCGGAGACCAATATTTGTGTGACCCATAAATGTTTGTCTCAAGAGTCTGGGTGTTTCTATTGTATAATATGTACGTATTTAAAAGTATATAAGTATTAATATCCGTGGTCTGATACCCATAACACAAGCAGGTTATTCCTAGCTTACTTTGGGATCAGATAGCGTTGTGTGAGATGTCCGTGAATTTTTATTTATTTATTTTATTTTTTTATCGGGAGGGAAGGCATCGTACTGAAACTTTCCCTTATATCCAAGCGTACTTTTTAAGGAATACGCTGATACACACACATTTATATGAAACTGGCTGTTCCTTGTGAGTTCATCCGCGTAGAAGTGTTATCGTGTAAAATCCATTACCCTCAGTTTGCGCAGTAAGTTAAAAAGTAGCTTAAATCCTTTCCTTGGACTTAATCTGTATACCAAATTTCAAAATCGGTTTAGCAGTTTAGGCGTGAAAACGTAACAGACAGACAGACGGACAGACAGAGTTACTTTTGCATTAATAATATTAGTAGGGATATATAATGTGTGTATTTGAAATTATGAGCGTATTGTTTTGTGTAAACTATGTGTGTATGTGTCTATAGTGACAGCCGATTTCTTTTGTTGTGGTGTGAATTAATACAATTTTGCCTGCAATATATCTCGATCTCGACGTTGCTCTATCTCTATTATGCATATCTGTGTGTCATAACACACAGATATGCATAATAGAGATAGAGCAACGTCTGTCTGCTCCCCTTGTACCTACTGGTCGCGTCGCAGTAAGTCTGAGTGGCAGATAGATAATTATGTATAGAGTAAATAATGCTACTATCCAAGCTATGTCAGCTCAATGTGACACAAAGATATGTATAGAGCAAACATGCTATGTCTACTCTTCGTATACTGGTCGCGTTGCTCTATGTGACACTCAGATATGTATAGAGCGAACATGCTATGTCTACTCCCCTTGTACTGGTCGCGTTGCTCTATGTGACACACAGGTATTTATAGAGCAAACATGCTATGTCTACCCACTTGTACTGGTCGCGTTGCTCTATGTGACACACAGGTATTTATAGAGCAAACATGCTATGTCTACCCACTTGTACTGGTCGCGTTGCTCTATGTGACACACAGATATATAGAGCAAACATGCTATGTCTACTCCCCTTGTACTGGTCGCGTTGCTCTATGTGACACACAGATATATAGAGCAAATATGCTATGTCTACTTCCCTTGTACTGGTCGCGTTGCTCTATGTGACACACAGATATGTATAAAGCAAACAAGCTATGTCTACTCCCCTTGTACTAGTTGTGTTGCTCTATGTGACACACATATATGTATAAAGCAAACATGCTATGTCTACCCCCTTGTACTGGTCGCATTGCTCTATGTGACACAGAGATATGTATAGAGCAAACATGCTATGTCTACTCCCCTTGTACTATTTGTGTTGCTCTATGTGATACACATAACATATGTATAGAGCAAACATGATATGTCTACTCCCCTTGTACAGGTCGCGTTGCTCTATGTGACACACAGATATATAGAGCAAACATGCTATGTCTACTCCCCTTGTACTGGTCGCGTTGCTCTATGTGACACACAGATATATAGAGCAAATATGCTATGTCTACTTCCCTTGTACTGGTCGCGTTGCTCTATGTGACACACAGATATGTATAAAGCAAACAAGCTATGTCTACTCCCCTTGTACTAGTTGTGTTGCTCTATGTGACACACATATATGTATAAAGCAAACATGCTATGTCTACTCCCCTTGTACTAGTTGTGTTGCTCTATGTGACACACATATATGTATAAAGCAAACATGCTATGTCTACCCCCTTGTACTGGTCGCATTGCTCTATGTGACACAGAGATATGTATAGAGCAAACATGCTATGTCTACTCCCCTTGTACTATTTGTGTTGCTCTGTGTGACACACATAATATATGTATAGAGCAAACATGCTATGTCTACCCCCTTGTACTGGTCGCGTTGCTGTATGTGACACACAGATATGTATAGATCAAACATGCTATGTCTACTCCCCTTGTACTGGTCGCGTTGCTCTATGTGACACACAGATATGTATAGAGCAAACATGCTATGTCTACTCCCCTTGTACTGGTCGCGTTGCTGTATGTGACACACAGATATGTATAGATCAAACATGCTATGTCTACTCCCCTTGTACTGGTCGCGTTGCTCTATGTGACACACAGATATGTATAGAGCAAACATGCTATGTCTACTCCCCTTGTACTGGTCGCGTTGCTGTATGTGACACACAGATATGTATAGATCAAACATGCTATGTCTACTCCCCTTGTACTGGTCGCGTTGCTCTATGTGACACACAGATATGTATAGAGCAAACATGCTATGTCTACTCCCCTTGTACTGGTCGCGTTGCTGTATGTGACACACAGATATGTATAGATCAAACATGCTATGTCTACTCCCCTTGTACTGGTCGCGTTGCTCTATGTGACACACAGATATGTATAGAGCAAACATTATGCCATGTCTACTCCCCTTGTACCGGTTGTGTTGCTCTATGCTTTTGACCGCAGAATGTGAAACGATCATAATCATTACATGAGTTATATTAAAGTGGTTTTGAATGAAATTATAATGAGTTTGAAATTGAAATACAGTTTTTTGCTTTTTACGGTTCCACACTCAGAGGGTAGATACGAAATCCAATATTTTTGTTGTTGCTATAATAACTAAAAACGAAAAAAATAGAATATAATAATTAAGGGGTGGTTTCATACAAAAAAAAAACAAAATTATTTTTTGATACGAATCCCTCCGTGTGCGATTTGAACTCAAGTTTGTCGGTATTTTATAAATCCACTGAGGTGACAGACAAGCTTAGGTATAGCTAACTAATGAAAAGTGACCATGGCATATGGACCTAGTATGGCAAACCAGAAGTGATGCCCTGGCGCTGGTACAAAGGTCCAAGTCAAGGTATAAATGCTGTGGAGAAACTCGTCGATGGAATTGAATTGAAGTCGAACCATAAAAACTTGGAGCGATTCACCAGCGCTCGTGTTTCCCTCGGGGTTTTCCAGAGGAGCGTGAAGAAGTACATAATAGAGCCGCCAACTAGAGGACCACTTCAATCATCTTAAAGACTGTAAGAGCCCCCAATCGCTAAATGTCGCCATAACTTTCCATCAGGCGTGCAGCATCATTTTGGCGAAAAAAATATTTTAAAAGAGCGGCCAAATGCCAGTGGGGCTCGCGCACTTAATTCCGTACCAAAAAATCACGTTTGTTGTACGGAACCCTCCCTTTTTTTACGTGTGGGAAAATCCTCTTTGATGTTATCCGGACTCCTACCGAAAAAACCTCACGTAACGCCCAACAGCCTATGGTTGGGAGCCCCGGGTAAGCCCTCGGAAGTATGTCCCAAGACTCCCAACAGACCCACGGCCGCCACTGCGGCCTCGCCCAGGGGGTGGTTCGAGTGCTATCCCGCGTCTTGGGGGGTTTCGGGAGTGATCCCGCTTCTAAGGGGGGGACGTGCGTGAGTTCCTCACGATAGATTATTGTCTAAAATAACACAAAGGCTATTGTCCCCGTAATATGACTAATTTCTATGACAGAATGTAATCGACATATTTATTTTAAATTTTGATTTGATAATATTATTAAATTTCGACTTTGTCTATCTATACTAATATTATAAAGAAGTAAAGTTTGCGTGTTTGTTAAATTGTAAGGGGTAATCTCGGGATCTTCTGAACTGATTTTAAAAATTCTTTCACCAATAGAAAGCTACGTTATTGTGGAGTGTCATAGGCTATATAGCATCACGCTACAACTAATAGGAGCGGAGCAGTAATAGTAAATGTTTCAAAAACGGGGGACGACGGAAACAGGTAATACTCTCTCTTATGTGGCGCAAACGAAGTTGCGCGGGTCAGCTAGTACTTAATATTATAAAGAAGTAAAGTTTGTGTGTTTGTTAAATTGTAAGGGGTAATCTCGGGATCTACTGAACCGATTTTAAAAATTCTTTCACCAATAGAAAGCTACGTTATTGTGGAGTGTCATAGGCTATATAGCATCACGCTACAACTAATAGGGGCGGAGCAGTAATAGTAAATGATTCAAAAACGGGGGACGACGGAAATAGGTAATACTCTCTCTTATGTGGCGCAAACGAAGTTGCGCGGGTCAGCTAGTATTGTAATAATTTCATTGTATTTCGTTCTTTTATAAATGTTGCATGCAGAAAATCTGTGGAACATGCTGAACATTCTGTACCTGATTCATCTATCATCTTTATGCCTAACCATGTTTCGTGCAATAAATGATTATTTATTTATTTATTTATGTTGCCCTATGATGGACAGGAGACAGGAATGAAGAAGTCTAGGCTTTCGGAACTGCGGGCACGACAGATATCTACGACCTCCATCTATTTAATTCATTAATAGCTGTTCCACGCGGCTACATCCGCCTAGAACTCGTCGTGTCTATGTCCTTCCCATGGCCTCGAACTATCTCTATACCAAATTTCATCTCAATCGTTTCAGCAGTTAAGGCGTGACAGCAGAACAGACAGAGTTACTTTCGGATTTATACTATTAGTAGGGATGTCAATGACTTCAGGTACATAATATAAAGTTACCCACAACTAGCTTATCAAATGTCTCCTTCGAGCACGGTTGTCTCAATATCAGACACCTTGATATCGAAGAGCGAAAGTGACTTTCACTCGCAGTAAAAGTGCTACGGTGTCAAATCGTGGCATTGAACTGGTGTGAGGCAGATTTCAGTTATGTAAAGTGTGCAAAGGGCATGGAATGACGGACACTTGACGCCCTGTGCGAATTTTTTTACGTTTATTACGTTAAATATTCAAATGTTTCGGCTTTTTAGGGTTCCGACCTAAAGGATAAAAACCAGCCAAGTGCAAGTTAGACTCGCCCATGAAGGGTTCCGTAGCAGCAAGTAACATAATATAAAAGTTCTTATAGTTCGTTGTAACTTTAATTAATGTTTTAACACGTCCGCAGTGGTAGTGATTTTTATAGGCGAAAATTGCGGTTTATGACGTATTAAAAAAAAACTACAAACTCGATCTCGTTCAAACTAATTCTCATTATTTATTAGTTTTTATGGCAATGTACTTCATATATTTTTTTTAGACTTATCATTCTCTTAGTTTAGAAGTTAGACTGCACACATTTTTCCACTTTGGAAGTGTCTCTTGCGCAAACTATTCACTTTAGAAAAAAATGAAGTGAAAACTTTAAAAATGCTATTGAAGTGAAAACTTCAATAGCATTATTAAAGACCTATCTATAGATACCCTACACGTGGAGGTTTGAAGAAAAAAATTTTTTTCAGTTTCAGTTCGGAGTATGGGGACCCCCAAAATTTACTGCTTTTTTCTAGTTTTATTTAAAAATCTTAATGCGGTTCACAGAATACATCAACTTACCAAGTTTCAATAGCATAGGCCTTATAGTTTCGAAGAAAAGTGCTGTGACATACGGACGGACAGGCAGACAGACATGACGAATCTATAAGGGTTCCGTTTTTGCCATTTGGCTACGGAATTAATTCCGTCCGTGTGTCACAGCCACTTTTCTCCGAAACTATAAGGCCTATGCTATTGAAACTTGGTAACTAGATGTATTTTGTGAACTGCATTAAGATTCTTATATAAAACTAGAAAAAAAGCAGTAAATTTTGGGGGTCTCCATACTCAGAACTGAAAATCATTTTTTTTTATCAAACCCATACGTGTGTTGTATCTATAGATAGGTCTTCAAAAATGCTATTGAGGTTCCTAACATATTTTTTTTCTAAAGTGAATAGTTTGCGCGAGAGACACTTCCAAAGTGGAAAAATGTCCCCCCCCCACCTCTAAATTCTAAACTAAGGGAATGATAAATCTAAAAAGAATATATTATGATGTTATAACACAAAGATGTTCAGTGTTACTCACCAACTAGCGCGAGGTAGCTATGCAGAGAACTCTTTCCCAGGGCGCCTTACTACAGAGATTCCAGTGTGCGTGCAAGGGTAGGCCAGGGCTCTGACGAAAACAGCCAGGTAGGGTGTACACACATATATTCATATAACACAGTACACTACAGAGACAATGAGATTACATAGATACAGAAAGCACAGACATACATAAGAAGAATTACGGGTTACGTACTAATTGTACAGCACTAAACTAGCGTGAGTGGTGACTTAGGCGGCTAGGCTACACGCATATAAGGGTGACGAGTACTGGCCTGCATTGTGAGCTGAGAGTTCAGGTGAAATTGGCAGGCTTCTCTCTTAATGACCTCGCTCGTGTGGTCCACGTGTTCTCGGGTGTGGCTCAGAACAGCGGCTGACCCACTTTTCCCCGTACTAAAAAACCCTGTCATGAAAGAAACGACAAATTAAGATACTGGCTGCGCGAAAGACGACAATCGACCCTCTTTGCAAATAGTTAATTGAAACTTACCAGAATCTGGGTATTGGTTGACACAGAGTCCAACTCCTTCCGAGGAGAATAAGTAAAACTCAGACTAATTCCTTAACATGTCCTCTGGTTGCAACTTACAACCTCCAAAGAAAAATTGAGGCGTGCTACTCAGAGTAATTTCAATTTCCCTCGTGCTTGGCCGATGGTAAAAAGAGACTTGGAACTTTGTATCAGGGCTTTATCCCCTCTCTAACGTGGAATCGTCTCGAATTTCATGCAAAACCTGCTTTCATTGAATGCAAAAACGATTCGTCACCGATCCTTATGACATCCTGTCATTCTGACAGCAGAAATGTCACCACTGACAACCGATTAAAAAAGATAGATCAATTAGGCTGCTTACACACGCTGAGTGCTGCATCTACAGAAAATAAATGCTACAATGTACATTGCCATAAAAACTACTAACGAAAATTAGTTTGAACGAGATAGAGCCGGTAGTTTTTTTTTAATGCATCTTAAACCGCAATATTCGTTAGAAAAATCACTACCACTACGAACGTGTTAAAACATCAATCAAACTTACAACGAACTATAAGAACTTTTATATTATGTTACTTGCTGCTACGAAACCTTTTTTTGTTTTTAATAATGGTGGAAATTTTCACTCAACATCTAGCCGAAATCAAGCGAATATAAGCTTGTGCTATGGGATCTAGACGACTGATAGACATACTTATATATACACCCAATCGTATAAACACCTAATCTCAGAAACAAACATTATTTTGTGGATCACACAAATATTTGGACCGACCTTGGAATCGAACCCAGGACCTCAGCACGGCAGGCGGTTACACTACCGAATGCACCACCGAGGCAGTCGTTTATTGTAAGGCGACCTACCAATAAAAATAAAAACAAAAAAAAACTTGACAGGTGTCAAGGGACACCCGGATGGAACGAAGTTCCTTTCGATTAAAGTGAAGGAATTGTAATAAAATTTTATTTTAATTTTAAAATTTTATTGTAAGCAAAAACAAAAACAGAAACAAAAACAAAAAGAAAACAAATATAAAAAAAAGTGACTGCGTGTAACCTTTACGCGCGACTGAAACTGAACAGAGCGAAACTCCTATTTGCTTTGGTGTTGCTCGTAGAGTTCATGTTCATCCCCTGGCTAGCACTAGCACTACCACTATCACTACCACTATCACTATCACTACCACTACCACTATCATTACCACTATCACTACCACTATCACTACCACTACCACTACCACTATCACTACCACTACCACTATCACTATCACTACCACTACCACTATCACTACCACTATCACTACCACTATCACTACCACTATCACTACCACTATCACTACCACTATCACTATCACTACCACTATCACTACCACTATCACTACCACTATCACTACCACTATCACTACCAAAAGTGTCGTTACAACTTTTCGTGAGAATTTTTTCCGTCTAGCCCCCTTTCACAACGCGCGATAAGGAACTTCGTTCCAATAAAAAGTGTCTATTTGACTCACTGCCTTAATGTAATATTAACTTAATTGTATGTAGGTTTAATTACATTATTTTTTAATGAATTGTTAAATGATTACTTAGATATACTTAGATATTAAACTTTATAAATAATAATATGTTTAGATATAGTTATTATCCTTTTTTTTCTTATTCCGTCTTGACTGTATGTTGCCCGGGTAGGTACCTAGTGCGCCCTCGAAAGGAAATCCCAGGGACCCTGACCAGCCCTGGTCGCCATTCTCCAGCGACCTCTCCTCGTAGAGAGAGACCACACATTGCCTCTTCTGTGTAAGTGAGATGCGTCCCAGAATACGTCACGCGTCACCACCCTGGGCCTGTCTCTGCTAGGGTGACAGCTAGCCTGAGTGTCGCCCCCAGACTCAAGCTCATGGGGGACGGAGATCGTTCTGAGATCACCGGTGCCCAGCGCGTCTTCTCCTGCGGCACGGAAGATTGCTGTTCCTCTCCCGTTCCTTCTCCGCCGCCCCTCTTGCAACCATCACCTCCTCAAAAAACAAGGCGGCGGAGTTCCACAAACTTTCGCTGCTGACCATAGCCTGAACCATGGCTTGAAGCGTGATATTTATCACTCCTAAATCCACTGAAAGGCCACATCGTTGATCCGTCCACTCTGGGCAATCTGCCAGAGTGTGGAGCACCGTATCCGGTAAGCAGCCAGAACAGTGGTTATACAGTGGATATAGTTATTATCCTTCCGATCCCACAGTCAAACTGTTCTGTACAGTTTTGTGGGACAATATTTATTTTATACGTTAGGTAATTGTTTATTTTATATATAAATAAATAAATTACGTCGCAAGTCCCAGACGCCACCGGGCGGCCACCGGGCATTTTTAAATAAAAAAATTCCGAAATATGTTTTTCCGAATTTCAATATTCGGATGTTCAAAATTCCGAATATTATAATTCCTAAGAAACAAAGCTCCGAATATTCAAAAGGACGATATTCATTTATCCGAAAGTCATAAGTACGAATTTTTATTTTTCCTAATTTCATTGGTACGAATAATCAAAAGACAGGACTGTTATTTTCCCGAAAAACATTATTCAGAATATCAAATATCCGAAAATTCACTGTTTAAGTTTTTTTTAATATAGTACGGTCAAGTCTAATTACCGAAGATATTATTTCCAAGTGAGTGGAAGGCAAACGACAAAACAAAAAAAAAAAACCAAATGGCTAAGGCCGGAGCTCCGCTCCGCTTCGCTTTCGCCTTAGCCTTTAAGTTAACCATAATAAGTGAATGGTTAACACCCCGACTCAGAGTATCGTATTAATGTAGTGTACCCACTGTCGCATACATTTACCACTGGCCATAGATGCTATCGTTAAGACAAATTAGCCTTTCGTTTTTGCTACAAAAGAATTGATTCTCCTTTGGTTAACTTTTTAATGAGGACCGTTATTTTACTCATGTATGGTTTCTTGTAATCAGATTTCTTATTCCCTACATATAAGGGACGAAGGACTTGTTTAAAACGACATGACACTCATTAGTGTACGGAACAAGCTTTGAGTGACATTAACTCATTATGGATTACATCACTCAATCAGACTCATTTTGAAATGCTTGCAAGAAAAGTTTGGTTATTATTTGGCGGACAAGCATAATCTGACTTACTTGATTGAAAGTATTTACAGTAGCCTAAATAGACGTCTGGACGTGGACACTCTCTCGCTCGAGACCATGGTATGAGCCATGATCTCCAGCAGGAGTAAGTAGGACTGCACCGCCTCTTTCTGCGAGCGGGGCGGAGATCGGGAGAGAACTCTACCACCCAAGTTCCGCAGTCCATGAGACGTGCTTTCGCCGAACACTATCGGCCTCCATGACCGGGGGCCTGAGGGCGGTGAGAGAGCTGCTCACTGTCCTTACAGAAGCAGGCTCATGACGGCAGCGTGACGTCAGGGATTCATGCACGCTCCCTCTTAGAAGCGGGATCACGCCCGAACCACTCCCTATACGAGGCCGCAGTGGTAGCCGTGGGTCTGTTGGGAGTACTAGGACATCCTTCCGAGGGCTTACCCGGGGCTACCAACCATACCAATGCTGTTGGGCGTACGTTGTTTTAGTCGGTAGGAGTCCAGCATAGCATCCATGATGGATTTTCCCTCACGTTAAAAAAAAAGCCTAAATGGACGCTATTACTAAGGTCAAAAATCCTTTCAAGTGAGAGTTGGATCGCGCATGAAGGGTTTCGTACCAAAAAATGGTATGTCATGTTTATTTTATGGTAACTCCCTAGTATATTTTTCTGTTTTGTATTTGTTGTTATTGCAAGAATAGAAATACATCACCTCTGAAAGTTTCTACTGTTTAGCTGCCATGGTTCATGAGACACAGCCTGGTGAAGTGGTGACACAATTAGGTGAGTCCGCTGTGGGTATCCTGGTAAATCCTTCCAAGGGAGACCCCCTTAATCATCCCTGTTTCTGATTTTAATTCCCTTTTTTTTTATTTTAGTATTTGTTGTTATAGCGTCGACAGAAATACATATACATTATGTGAAAAGGTTTTCTTTTTTAACGTGAGGGAAAATTCATCATCCACCAACTCCTACCGACTAAAAAAACCTCACGTAACGCCTACCAGCCTATGGTTGGGAGCCCCGGGTAAGCCTCCAGAAGGATCTTCCAGGACTCTCAACCCTTATTTAGGGTTCCTGAGATGCAGTCTGTTACACACAGATGGGCAGCGAAGTCTCCATTTCCTTAACCGCAGGAAATTCAATGACCAGCGAATCATAACCATTTAAGTATAATACTACGCCCTGTAGACTGGTTACCCATCCAGAACGCAGACCACAACATTATGGGCTCCCGGCATGATCAAGCCTTGCAATTGTCAATCACGTTAAATATGAATGGAAGTTGCTTCAGTGTAAGTGATTTCTTTGCATGTGTGTGTGCATCGACGTGTATGTACACATGATATTTAACGTGCTTGACAATTGCTAATTGATCGTGTCGGGACCCCTTTATCACTTTACCATCAATCGTTACGCTACCGCTAATTCATAGAGTCTGCATAAAAAAAATTACAAATTATACTAAGTTTTTAAAAATTCATTCGTTCAAAAAATATGTTCAAGATTCGGAGTTTTGAATGACTAATAAAGGTTATTGAACTATTGACCGACTGTGCATAATGAGGGTGTTATTTAGTTGTCACAGTGAAAAGGAGAGTTAGTGTATGGTGACCTGAAATATTTCCATACTAGCGATCGATCGCGGCTGCACCTGAGCATATTTGAGATTTCTAAATGTAGTGAAAAACTCCATGTTCTACAATATTTCATATTCTACAATGTTCTACAATATTTAGTACTAGCTACTATCATGTTCTACAATGTTCTACAATATTTAGTACTAGCTGTTCCCCGCGGCTTCGACCGCGTAGAAGTCGTTATTGCGTAAAAGTCGTTTTATCGTAAAATCATGACCCTCCTCTTGCGAAGTCGGTTAAAAAGTAGCCTATGTCCTTCCCAGGGTCTCGAACTATCCCTATACCAAATTTCATCTCAATCGCTCCAGCCGTTTAGGCGTGAAAGCGTAACTGACAGACAGATAGACAGACTTACGTTCGCATTTATAATATTAGTAGGGACTAAATAATACGAGACCGGTTTCATCTCACGGCATTTTCAAAGGCTACCTAGCTAGATGAATATTCTTAATATTTTAGATGAAATTTCAACACCTATATGTGCAGCAAGTTCCATCAAGTGCTATCAATCAAGAGTATTAATAATCTGATTTCTAAATGATTTACGACAAAACTAACCTCATTAAATACCGACCAAGTGCGATTCGGGCTCACGCACCGAGGGTTCCGTACTAAAAACTGCAAAAAAGCACGTTTGTTGTATAGGAGCCCCCTTATATTAATATTGTTTGTTATAGCGGCAACAGAAATACATCATCTGTGAAAATTTCAGCTCTCTAGTTATCACGGTTCTTGAGATACAGCCTCGTGATGGACTGACAGACAGACAGACGACGAAGTCTCATGAATAGGATCCCGTTTGTAGACTTTGGGTACGAAAGCCTAAAAAAGACGCCGATCGTCTGCTTACTGGTAAAACATAATAAATGCATTTTTTATCTAAAATGACTAATGTATGCATATACATGTAATTTTCGATGCTCTATCTACTGGCAAAACAAAATAACTGCTAGGACCGTTTAATACAAAGATACCTTAGTTAACAATATGATAAACAACAATTAAATAGTAATAATCATTCAGATAAACAGAGGTAAATCACCTTAACATCGAATTAAAACGAAACAGCACAAGTAAATGACAATATATCACTTTATAATTTTTTCTATATAGAAAGATGTGGTATTTACGTTCCCATGAACTTTAAGCTAAAATAAGTTAAATTCATTTATTTACGATCATATTTACATAATGTATTTAAATTCCTACAAGTAAAATGAGTTAAATGCAGACTTTTACCCAATAAATCCATGGATCTATTCTACACGCACATTTTTTTTTTCAATTACAGGTAAAACCAGTTAAGTGCATGACCTAGGACAATAATAACTGATTTATTGCCTGATTTTCTGAAGAATGTGTTGCTTTAAATTAAATGAGATACAGTTGAATATTTTATTTATTATTTGGCATTAAAGTATTTTGTAAAAAAAATATTTTATTGATAGTTTTAAATCGATGAAACTTTCAAAGCTTATAATCTCAGTTCAAGGAAATGTGCAGTTAACATATTTTACCAGTAAGCAGACGCGATATAGTTATAATGTCTTCGAGATCAAACCAAACCTCACCTTCAACTTAGTGCAGCGTATTACATAGTACAATATACATGCATATGGTCACGCCTTTATCTCGAAGGAGCAGGCAGAGGTATATTATTATAAACCCGCATTTTATCTTTTTAGAATTTGACCCACGTAATAGGTGGAGAGCCGTATTGCCGTGTTGAGATGGACAGGTGGATGGCGCAGGTTGTGATTGCCTGCTGTTGAAAATTTTCAAGGTTTTTATAAGGCCTTCATCTTGGCTTACCGACTGCCATTTTACTGGCAACCGGGACCAGCAGCTTAACGTGCCTTCCGAAGCACAGAAACGCTCAAATAAATGTCACAAAGTGGTCACATGGATGGTCACATAAGTACTGGCCATTGTGAAAATTGCTTACTGCAGTGATCGTTTACAGAACGCTAAGTCTGCGGGTCCACGAGCGCTTGATTTCTTTTTAACGTGAAGAAAATCCTACATGGATGCTATGCCGGACTCCTACCGACTTAAAACCACACGTATCCTACCTATTGCCTACGGTTGGGAGCCCCGGGAAGCCCTCGGAAGGATACCCCAGGACAACGTTCTTATAGCTAAAGGTACGATAGCCTTCACTACCAAGTTACTAAATCAGCCTATTGCAGTCCACTGCTGGACGTAGGCGTCTTCCAAGACCGGGGGCCTGAGGACGGTGAGAGAGCTGCTCTCCGTTCTTACAGAAGCAGACCCTAGAGTCTAGGACACTGTCGTCTAGACCCTAGACGACAGTGTACGGATTTACGCACGCTCTCCCTAAGAAACGGGATTAGTCGGTAGGAGTCAGCATCCATAGCATCCATGCAGAATTTTCCCTCACGTAAAAAAAAAACAAGGCGTCTCCCAATTTACGTCACAGCACACGGTCCTGCGCCTTCCGCATCCAGTCCCTGCCTGCAACCTTTTCTAGGTTGTTAGTCCATCTGGCGGAGGTCATGCTACTCCACGTGTACCAAGTCGCGGTATTCACTCCAGAACTCGTTTGCTCTATCAGCCGTCGGCTCTTCTACATATGTGACCAGCCCACTGACACATTGACCAGTACCAAGATAGCCAAAAAAAATATGTTTTTTTATACCATTAAGGTGGCAGACAAGCATACGGCCCACCAGATGTACCGGCGGTCACCGCTGCCTATGGACGTTTGCAACACCAGAGGCGACACCCTCGCGCTGCCGACCCTGTAAAAACCTTCTAAGACCTTGAAAAAACCCATACTGTAGGCGTTTGGGAAAACTGAGGCAGGGAGATCATTCCACAACCTAAGCGTACGCGGTAGACTGCTCACAGAATGAAAATGTTTGATTGCAACCAGGACTTAAACGAAATCGTATAATATGAGACACTGCAATACAATCTTTTAACAATGCTACAAGAATGAAAACGAATTTAATTATTGTATGAAAGTGTTGTTTGTTTAGAAAATAATTATCATTTACAATTAACTAGCAGCTGTCTACTTTCTATTTCTATTTATAGAAGTGTGAACTCTGCCAAGTTACTAGCAGGTTTCAGGTTCTATCACAAGAAGCGCTCGTGGCCCCGCGGACTCAGTGTTCTGTAAACGATCACAGCAGTAAGCAACATTTACTATGGCCGGATATGGATGGGTGACCACCACGTGGACCACTTTGTGACATTTATTTACGAGCGTTTCCGTGCTTCTTAAGGCACGTTAAGCCGTTGGTCCCGGTTGTCAGTAAAATGACAGTCGTTAAGCCAAGTTGAAGGCCTTACGGGCGGCTTGAAATATTTCAGCTGTGGGTCGTCACAACCTGCACCCGGGTCGGCAGCGCGTGTGTAACGCCTTCGGTGTTGCAAACGTCTATAGGCTACGGTTACCAACCTTCCGGTGGGCCGTAAGCTTGTCTGCCACCTAAGTAGTATAAAAAAAAAAGAATTCTTAATTTACTGGTGCCCGTGCTCTACCTGTTCCCGTATCCCAAGGGAACTTATACCGGGGATTAAATTTACCCTATTGTTAGTCCAGACTATAATGTATCCCTGTACTAAAATTTCAGCTAGATTCGTAATTTTTTTTTATTTAACAGTTTATGTACACACATCAAAATATATAAAGAGATATAGTTAGGAGAAAAAGAGTACAATGGCGCTGCTTATTTCTATTAGAAATCTCTTCCAGCAGGCCGGCGAGAGGAGAATGACAAGGCAATGAAATGAAACAATAGAGAAAGGCAGAAGTGTGAGATAGAACAGGACAGAAAATGTTTACACATACTTTCATAAAAATACCAACATATTTACAAACACATATATACAAAAACAAATATGTACATATAATATATTACATAGATACCGAAATACTTGTAAGTGTTGGTGTAGATCAGTGTTGAGCAAAGTACGGCTCGCGGGCCAACTCCGGCCCGCCGGCGGTCCTTCTACATGAATAGTATCTATCCCAATAATTATATTTGACGGTTCAGAAGTATTATGCACGTAGATTCTACTTAGTAGAACAACAATAGATGCTAGGTGAAGGAGCCAGCTAGAGCGTGAAACACATCAACATTAGACAGAAGTAAGATAAAAAGTTTTAGCACAAAATGCATTTGTTCCATCATTCTGGCCCTCCTCTGAAAATTCTTAATTTTGTTGGCCCGCCATTTGCCCGCCACTGGTGTAGATAATATAAATACAACCATTCAAATGACAATAGTTATAATGGAGAATAGATGACCTCAGAAGTTAATTGATGGAGAGATAGTATTCGCGGATTCTGTTTTTAAACATCGCAACCGTTTTAATATTTCTGATGTTTGGTGGCAGAGAGTTCCACAGCCTAACCGCATGAACTGTGAAGGAATAGGAATAGAAGTCAGATTTGTGGGGGGGGGGGGGGGGGATGCGTGATTGAGTAGCAGAGAGGCTATGCTCAGTGGTGCTACAATAGCATACTGGTAAAATGAAAACGTATTAGGTCTCTCAATCATACTTTTAAACAATTGTGAGAAAAACAACGATATTGACTGTAACTTTGAAACCATTCAATTGTTACCCAAAATTATAGTGAAGCTGATAACGTGATTATGAGAATTCTTTGTAAGAAGTGCGAACTCGTAAAAAGCGAAATTTTTTAACGATCTTAGGTTGTTTAAGTAGAAATGTTTTGTACGAAATTTGTAGAGAGAGAAACGTTACGAAACTTACATGGTTGTAAAACTTACATTTATTGCTTTTTTTAGGGTTCTTTACGTACGTAAAGGAAACGAAATTATTCTATCATGACTTTGTGTTAGGTACGTCTGTTTTTCAACCCCTCAATCTCGCGAGTCAGAGAATTACGGACTAGATTCCATAGCATATGCTTGTATTTATTAAATTTGAACTAAGTAGATGACGTATTGTGGCAATGTTTTAAAAATATTACGGTAAATATCCTCGATTTTGCCTAAACTTAGTCTAAAGGATATTCTTCCGAGGGCTTACCCGGGGCTCCCTGCAGTAGGCAGTGGTAGGGAAACTTTAGGGTCACATAAAACTTGACAAACATATTTTTTTTAAAATTTCAAAGGGAATAAATTTAATTTAATTTATTTTATTTTATTCATTTTTTTTATTTATTTTATATATTTTAATATATTTATTTATTTTATTAATTTTATTTATTTTATAATTTTTCTTATTTTATTTTATTTATTTAAACGGGAAACGTGTGTTTTAAGTTAGTAAGAGATCGGTATAGCATCTATGAGGGATTAAACAAGACAGATAGGTCAAGTCAAATCGGTAGTTTGTACAAAAATTCGCAATTCCATGAGAATCAAGTGCCCTAAAGACCTAATTACCCCATTTTGTCCATAATCGTAACTTCTGAAGACAGTGTAACCTTTGCCTACTTAAAATCTAGCATCCGTTAACTAGTTGCGGGTAGCGTTGTCGGGCGTCCGGATAAAGCCGGACATTTTCACGGATGGAGCTAGGCTTTTTGTTTGCGTGTCCGGCCAAATTAAACGGTTTTTGGCCTAAGGGTAGCGCATCCAGCGGTTATAAATGGGTCCCCGTTATTAAAACTTCACTGTCCATCTGTTTGTGTGTCACCAGGCTCTTGAACCGTGATAGCTAGAGACCTAAAATTTTTACAAATTATGTATTTCTGTTGCCGATTTAACAACAAGATTAAAATCTGAAAATAAATTTAATGGCTCGCGCACGAATGGGTTGTCACTTTGAGCGCGACCTATACGTGCCCGATTTTTTTTTAATTCTTAATAAAAAAAAGCCTGATTTTACATACTATTTTTTGTAGTAACTATCCGTTTAATACTGAGTAGGTATCAATGCTAATCTTCTATATTGTACTGTATCCGGTCTTTTAAACTAAATGTCCGACCAAAAACCGTATAGTTTGTTCAGCTATTAAGTTTGGCAAACTGACAACCCTAGTCTTCGACGCGAGTTGAATGCGTGAATCCCGCGGTTTTCACTTAAACAATAGTTGATTAAAAGTCACTAGGCATCTACGGTGTGGACAGATGAAAGTTTTAATGCAAGCTTTTGAAGAACAGGTGTGACCCGCGGTCACTTTGAGCACTTTGTTTGTTTATGGTGAATGTTTCTGTGAACAACTTCAAATTAGCACATCCCTACTAATATAGAAGCGCCCGTGGCCCCGCGGACTCAGTGTTCTGTAAACGATCACAGCAGTAAGCAACTTTCACTATGGCCGGTCCTTGGATGGGTGACCATCCATGTGATCACTTTGTGACATTTATTTGAGCGTTTCCGTGCTTCGGAAGGCACGTTAAGCCGTTGGCCCCGGTTGCCAGTAAAATGGCAGTCGTTAAGCTAAGTTGAAGGCTTTATTTCAACAGCAGGCAGTCACAACCTGCGCCTGTCCATTTAAACACGGCAATATGGCTCACCACCTATTACGTGGGACAAATTATACAAAGGTGAAATGTGGGCATATAATATGCCTCTGCCTACTCCTTCGGGGATAAAGGCGTGATCATATGTATGTATGTACTAATATTATAAATGCGAAAGTAACTCTGTCTGTCTGTCTGTCTATCTGTCTGTCTGTCTGTCTGTCTGTCTGTCTGTTTCGCTTTCACGCCTAAACGGCTGGAGGGATTGAGATGAAATTTGGTATAGGGATAGTTCGAAGCCCTGGAAAGGACATAGGCTACTTTTTAACCGACTGTGCTAAAGGAGGGTTATGATTTTACGATATAACAACTTCTACGCGGTCGAAGCCGTAGTAGAAGCCGCTAGTACTTTATATACAGTCACGCCTTTAATGTCCAAAGGTATACAAATACGTTCCCGTTTCATTATTGCTATTGGTCCTACGTGGTGAGCCTATTCCCGTGTTGAAATAGACAGGAGCAGGTTGTGACTAAACTATTAAAATTTGTCAAGCCGCCCATATGGCCTTCAAGTTGGCTTAACGACTGTCGTGTCGCTGGCCACCGGGACGAGTTAAACTAATATGACAAAGTGGTCACACTTTTGAAAATTTGCCGTAGCGAAATTTGCTGAAAGCAGTAATCATTTACAGAACAGTGAGTCACCTGAGACAAGAGCTTCATTATCTATGCTCTTTTCTAAAATTATGAAGGGGAAAAATTTGATTGTTTGTTTGCATCGAATATGCTACGATATTACTGAACCGATTTTAAAAATTCTTTTACGGTTAGGAAGCTACACTATCCCCGGTGAAGAAAGGCTATATTTTATTCCCGTATTCCCACGGGAACGGGAGTAGCGCGGGTGAAACCGCGTGATGCCTGCTAGTATTCGATAAATAACTTAAAATAAACACTGAATATAATAAAGCTCAATCGATCTACCTATCTGCTTTCCTAATTTCTAAGTACTTTCCCTGTCACATAGATACTCGTAATATCTAAATTCAAATTAATGTAATCGTATCAACACCTTATAAATATTGTCATAAGGTATTGTACTTACATTATAAAGGTACTCTCTGACTAAGGCGTAATCCTACCTATAAACGTGAAAGTTTGTGAAGATGTCTGTTACTCAATCACGCACTAACGGCTGAATGAATCTGACTGGAATTTGGTGCAGAGATAGATTACGTAAACTTGTTCCGCGATGAAATTAACATGGGCAGAATGAGTCCACCAGCTGTTCAAAAAAAACGAGATCAACTTGGCTAAGTCATTACTGAACTGACAGCAAAGACCAACGGCATATCATGTCTTTCAAAGCATAGAGAACCACGGTAATCCTAAAAACCATCACCCATCTCAGAATCGGTGAGATGAAATAGTACTTGCCGTGATTAAAATAGTACTTGACTGTAGCGCCTCTGGCTCTGGTGTTGCAAGCGTCTATGGCTGCAGTAACCGCCAGTACATCTGGCGGGCCGCATGCTTGTCTGAGCTAGCAAGTGCTGTGAGTTTTAAATAATGTATAAATAAAACTGAAAATGCATTAGTTGGACTGTGTTTGCAAATTCTATCACCAATGATCTAATTTTGTAGATTAGATAATGCTTAGCCCGCACGCACGATCTCCGGTGAGCCGCACGATCTCCGGTGAGGCGGCATGTCTCCTAGCCAGGACCCCTCCATGGGACCTGGAAGCGAGAGCCCTTGCGTCACTTTCAGATGGCGCAAGGAGGCGCTGGAGTGGGGCCAAAGGCCTGCGTCTCGCGAAATCGAGGCCCAGCGATCCCTGCTCCACCAGGAAACCGTGGAGACATGGAAGGTGCGACTTGAGCAACCAAATGGGGGATTCGCCACAATCGTGGCCGTCAGACCGGTCATGGACGAGTGGCTGGAGAGGACACACGGTGCTCTCTCCTACCGGTTGACACAGATGCTTGCCACGGTAGCTTCGGTAGGTATCTGTGCCGAAAACACCGGGAAACCACGGCCGAGTACCAGCACTGCGAGGACCGCAGCGATGACACGGTGCTTCACACGCTGGTGGAGAACACGGCGTGGGCGCAGCAGCGCCAGGTCCTCCGGTAGTGGGTCTGGACGTGGACACTCTCTCGCTCGAGACCATGGTGTGAGCCATGCTCTCCGGCGGGAGTAAGTGGGACTGAGCCGCCTCTTTCTGCGAGCAGGTCATGCTCGTGAAGGAGGCGGCGGGGTGGGTGCGGGAGAGAGCTCTCCCACCCGAGTTCCGTAGTCGGCAGCCTGGGCGCCGCCGACGGGTCTTTGCCGAGGACTATCCCTTCATGACCGGGGGTCTGAGGACAGTGAGAGAGTCGCTCACCGTCCTTACAGAAGCAGGCTCATGACGGCAGCGTGACGTGAGCAACTCCCCCCCCCCCTTATAGGCGGGATCACACCCGATCCACCCTCTTAGGCGGCCATAGGTCTGTTGGGAGTCCTGGGACATCCTTCCGAGGGCTTCCCCGGGGCTCCCGACCATAGACTGTTGGGCCTTACGTGAGGTTTTTTAGTTGGTAAGAGTCCGGCATAACTTCCATGAGGATTTTCCCTCACGTTAAACAAAAAAAAGGCTTAGCCTGCACTCCATAGAAACTTACTTTGTGGATAAAAAGTAGCCTATGTGTTATTCAAGATCAGGTACTGTCAACAGTGAATTCTACGACATTACACTGAAGTGTATCTTAACCTTAACGATGCACACAAACTAAGATACCTGTCTGTCAGCTATTGTGGCTATTGTAATATTACTATGACGTACCGTCTACAAAAAATGTTTGTTACTTAAATGTTGAATATTTTTATTACTTATTTCATGGAAAAGTTTCAAAGTTTGCCTTTTTACTCTGACATTACATTATAATGAAATATTTTTTGATTGTTGACATAAATATAAATTATTGAGTTAGTAGTAATCTTATTACAAACTTGTTGAAATATTATACTTCAAACACAATGGTAAGATTGTTTAATAAATAAATAAATAAAAAATCTTGATTTTTTAACGTACTTCCAGAAACAGCACAAACAAAACTTTTAGAAACAAATGCAGAGAAAAATCGATTTGTAAAAAAGAAACAGAATTGGAATTTAATCTATAAATATTTGTGAATAATTGCCAAAACATTTTTATCTCTTAGTTCCAGAAAGTCGTACTTAATCTTTTTCTTTTCTTTTCAAAACAACAATCTTAACGTAGATACGATATTTTAGGTACCTATATATTTGTACCAAATAGTTTATTTTAGTTGTTCGTGGAATTAAATGATTTGAGTAATGATTATAAATGAGAAAGTATGTAAGTATGGATCGATGTTTGTTACTCTTTCACCATGTAACGGCTAAACTGAGCTAGCTGAAATTAGGTTTAAGGATAGATTAGAGTCTGGAATAATACATATTGTACTTTTTCCGCTTTAATACTTTATGTATGCGGTAACAGGTTCTACGCGAATGAAGCCGCAGGATTGAGTACTAAAATAATTAATAATTTACAAGCAGACATGTAGAATCACTTTCGTTATTTGGATATCATTATAGATAAAAATGTATGTTAATACTAATTTAAACAAATTTGAGAAAGTTAATTTTAATAATCCAATAAATAAATAAAGTAGCAAAGAGCCATTAATACTGTACAGCATTTACTAGACGACTTCTATATAGAAATAAATTAGATAAATGGTTATTGAACACGTCTCTTACATTTACATTAATTAAAATTATATTGTAATAAGCAAATAAAAATAAGTGGCGTCATTTGTGAGAGGTCTACGCCCACCAGTGGACTTCCATAGGCAGATTAGATTAATATTTTTGAATCGCACGTGGTCCCACGTACTTCTTGTTCTGTAAACGATCACTGCAGTACTGCTCGTTCGCTCTAACTTTGCCGCTCGGCTCCATACTAAAGTCGAATTTTTAATTAGATGAAGTAAATTGACAGCAACTAATGTCACTTCTTCATACAATGTTGCGTATTTTCTATGACGAAGTGACATTAGCTACTGTCAATTTACTTCGTCTAATTAACAATTTGGGTATACGCCTCTACGCCAGCGGCAAAGTTAGAGCGAACGGGTAGTAAGCAACATTTGCCATGACCGATCCTTGGATGGGTGACCACCATATTACCATTTTGTGACAATTATTTGCAAGCATTTCCGTGCTTCGCAAGGCAAGTTAAGGTCCCAGTTGCCAGTAAAATGGCAGTCGTTAAGTCAAGTTGAAGGCCAAATGGGCGACTTAAAATAATAAAATCACAGGTATTCACAACCTGCGCCTGTATTATTTTCAACACGGCAATACGGCTCACCGCCTACTACTTGGAACAAATTCTAAAACACGTGACATGTGGGCATTTAATATGCCTCTGCCTATCCCTTCAGAGATAAATGCATGACTATAGGTTTATGCCCGTATAGCTTAATTTGGGCTAGATTCACATGCGTCACGTCTGTCTTTCAACGGGCCTTATAAATCTTGCCAATACAATCATATTTCTTTCTTTCTTAATTTTTTTTTTATTTCGCATAATCCTAATACATAGGCACTTGCGACACGTCAATGAATATAAAACAAATTCACTACCACCAGTTCGTAACGCGGCCCGCTTGAAAGGAACTGGCAAGAAACTCGACGGGCTTTTCTTTTTGTGCTCTATTTACAAAAATTTAAACTAAAAATCACAAACTGTTGCTTGAGAATGCAGTAGAGCAAGCAGAACATTTCCAGGCTTCCTTGTCAAGCAAATAATCGTCAATTGTATAGTAGCCCTTGCAGTACAATTTACTTTTTATACACTTTTTAAACTTTTATAAGGGCATACTTTTTATTTTATTTGGAAGCCTGTTGTAAAAACGTATACAGTGACCCAGGAAGGAATTACTGACTTTTTTCAGTTTACACTGGTGAACATATATTATTTAGACTGCTTCAGTAGCGCAGTCGTTAGTGTAACCACCTGCTGCGTTTGAAGTCCTGGGTTCGAATCCCGGGTCGGTGTAAGTATCCACAAATGTTTCTTTCGGAGTTTGGGTGTTTCTATGTATAATATATTGTATGTATTTAGAAATATATAAGTACGTCTATCAGTCGTCTAGATCCCATACTACAGGCTACTAGATGATGTTGTGTGAGAATGTCCATATATAATGCAAATGTCGGAAAACAGTATTTATTATTTTATTTTACTGGCTAGCGTGTTTATTGACCACGTAAAATATTTCTACGACAAATACCACAGTGCCTCTAGTGATCACGAAAGGATCAATCCAATACCATGAGATGTCAACATTTTGTTGTGAGTAATACGATAGCAATGTAGGTTAAATTGAACTTGCAAAGTAGTTTTAACATTGATATAATACTAGCTCAACTCTCCAGCTTTGCTCGCGCTAATAATATACTATCCGTTCATATTCATTATCGGCACTTGTGCTGTTCCACAACATTTATTTATTTTACACCTGACCGGTTTCGCCTTTCGGCATTTTTAACGGCAAATCAACATTATATAATGACCACTACATCACTTAATTACTCAAAAACAATAAATTAATAACATATAAATTAACACTACACCATTCTACCAACGTTAACTATAAAATTTCAATAAAAAAAACTATCCGTTTACGCTAAATTTGCCAGTCGCCTCTTCTACTACTGCTCGTTCGCTCTAACTTTGCCGCTCGGCTCCATACTAAAGTCGAATTTTTAATTAGACGAAGTAAATTGACAGCAACCAATGTTACTTCTTCATACAATGTTGCGTATTTTCTATGACGAAGTGACATTAGCTACTGTCAATTTACTTTGTCTAATTAACAATTCGGGTATACGCCTCTACGCCAGCGGCAAAGTTAGAGCGATCGGGTAGTACGTCTGTACACTATCTTTCACGTTAAAATATTACCTGCAGATCATAAGAATGTATTACAATTATTTATCCCTATCACTTATTTGGAATTCGTAGATAACCAAACATACCTTCAAGTTTAAACAAAATACTAAAAAGATAAACCTCCGAAAGCAAACAAAACAAAAACAAATATTTATACTTTTTTTCTGCTGACGCTCCAGCTATAGACAAATAAACTTTCTATTGTGCGGGACGTATCGAATTATTTATCGATAATAACTAGTGGTGTGTGACGGGCGTTTCATCGTTAGAAAGACTTATAAATTACTGAATCGTGCCCAAGGCTTAGGCCACGTGGAATAAGGCTCCCTTTGGCTATCAAGGTTTATTTCAACATTGTTGATTTTTTATCACTTCGGTACATTTTATATTGGGATATTTTTAAATGCACATCTGTTTAATTTTTTGCACACTAGGTAACTCCACTAATTTACTGACTGCAAACCAGAAAATTAGATTTGTGCATAAAAACCAATTCATTAACTAAACAAAAAAACTAAATAGGACATATTTAAAAAACTTATATGTTACTCAGAACGAGATGACCTTTTTAATCGATTTCACACCAAAAATGTTGTTCGTACATCGAATATATGATTTTTGTAAAACGGAAATACGAATTGTTTATCAAAAATAGGTACTAACTTGCACTCTGATTTATACAATCTTATAACGGAATAGGTAAGGTTAGGTTAGACTCTTATTTTTTTGATCAATCAAATTTAATTTTGTAGAGGTGACTGATTAAATTGGGGTTTTACTTAGAACAAACGATGTTCCTAAAAGTAAATTAGGCGATGGTTTTCCTTAAAAAAGTTTAAATATTTTTGTTGAACTAAGGAATTATTAGATATACAATTTTGATAATAGTTCTTCGCTCAGTAAAACAGTTCTGCAAATACCATTAAACAGTATAATGAATTTGATTTATTTAGTGTGCATAGTTAGTGTGCAAGTCAGTATTTTTGATTTAACTTTGAAATATTTGGTTCAGGAAAAGAGAATAAACAGATATCGATTTAAATACATGCCTTTTATATTTATTAACAGAGCAAGTGACGCTTCACTTGCGTCCGATTCGACAGTATGGACTTTGCTATTGTTCGCATGTATTCAACCGATTTTCATCAAACTTGGCACACGTGTTCTTTGATTTGAAATACAATTTTGTCAAGTTTTTTTTTGAAAGGGTGGAAAATTGGTGAAGATTGTTGCCGCGTGAAGAACGCGGCAACGAAGGGATCTTAATGAGTTTTAGCTGAAACCATGGCTTGATGAGTTGGTGATGATTGGCTTGATGATTTGGCTTGATGAGTTTTGGATATGATTACAAACAGGTTGTTATTTTCCTGTGTGTTCGCGAGCTCTAACTCTTCGCAGAAGTACCTACCTACTAGTTTATTTACAATATTTATTTTATGACATATAGCGGACGTCACGCGGTTTCACCCGCGTAGTTTCCGTTCCCGTGGGAATAAAGGAATAAAATATAGCCTATGTTTACCGCAAAGAGTGTAGCTTTCCAACAGTGAAAGAATTTTTCAAATCGGTCCAGTAGTTCCGGAGCCTATTCGTTACAAACAACAAACAAACAAAAAAACCAACAACTTTTCGTGAGAATTTTTTCCGTCTAGCCCCCTTTCACAACGCGCGATAAGGAACTTCGTTCCAAAAACAAATCTTTCCTCTTTATAATATTAGTATCTGTAGACAAATTATTTCGAAATTAAATTTTAAAAAATACCTGCTATAAATGCGAAAGTTGGTGGGTATGAATGTGTGGATGACTTTTTTACTTTTACGCTCTATACGAGTCTGGCTGAAATTTGGTCCTAGGATAGATTTTACTGACTATCTTGCTTAATTCACCGCTGACTGTCAGCTTCTTCGCGTTAATACCGGTGTTTATAAGAATAGTCTTTAATCTATATATATAAAAATCAATGCCACTTTTCGTTGTAATTTTATAACTCAAGAAAGGGCTCACCTATTCAAACGAAATGTTTAGGCTTTGCTTGGACTATTTAGTAGATGGTTTATGTGAAGTTTGCACAAAATCGGTCGAGCGGTTCTTCATTTATTACGCAAACGAAGTTGCGCGGGTCAGCTAGTAAGTTATAAGGCGGAGATGCCATCTAGTGTGAAATATATTGAATGACAGCTCGAATATCGTAGTTTAATCCCCTCTCTAGAGCACTTACTTGACAGTGACCTTAGCGAAAGTCTCAAGGGACTTTTGAGATGCGCTTTATAATTGAAGTCAACACACGAATTCAACCGTTGTTGAACTTTATGCATTTACTTATGAAAATGAAAGTTCCATTGGCCCATTGACAATTTGACGAAATCAAATCAAACGATTTGTTGACTAGTGTTAAGTTCATGTGTTTTTTTTAATAATTTCATTTTTATTTCTTGTCAAAATAAAGCTAAAAATAATACAGATTTATCCAACGAATTGATGCTTGTGATGGTAGTGGGAGTCAGCAAAAAAAAAATACTCTACCCTCTGAACTAGGCGAAGGCCTTCTTTTTCTTTTTTTTTACGTGAGGGAAAATCCTCATGGATGTTATGCCGGACTTCTACCGACTAAAAAAACCTCACGTAACGCCCAACAGCCTATGGTTGTGAGCCCCGGGTAAGCCCTCGGAAGGATGTCCCAGGACTAGGCGAAGGCCTGTATCTCAAATAGCATGGTTCAGCCGAAATCCTATAAAGTATAGTTCAAAAAGTTATGGACTAATCTTTCTTCTTGATACAAGGATACTTAACTTTTGAACTATCTTAATGAGTTTATGTGTGTGTGTATTTTGACAGATTATTCTCGAGGGTAGTAAATGTATGTCAAATATTCTGATGGACTCTCATTTTAATTTAACGCGTGAAAAGCTTTACGAATGCTTTGCCGGACTACTATTTGCTAAAACATCACGGTGTCCTATAACCGCCTACGGCTGGGATGACCCTGGTAATTCCTCGAAAGGATGTCCCAAGGAAATGGCCTACGATTGGTAGTCTCTGGTAAGCCCCTGGAGGGTTGTCCCAGGATATATATACGTCTGCCTTATTAGAGGTGAAGGTGCATACAGAAGTACGAAGTATGTTATGGATGGGCCCGTCGGGTGCCGCTATCTATATCTATACTTGTAATATACAGAAGAAAGATTTGAATGTTAGCATTGAAAAAACTCCGGAACTACTAAGCCGATTTAAAAACTCTTTCACTGTTGGGAAGCTACACTATCCCCGGGTAACATTGGCTATATTATATTCCCGTACTTCCACGGGAACGGGAATTACGCGGGTAAAACCGCGTTACGTACGCTAATATTAAATACTAGCGGACGTCACGCGGTTTCACCCGCGTAGCTCTTGTTCCCGTGGGAATATGGAATAAAATTAGCCTATGTTCACCGCAAAGAGTGTAGCTTTCCAACAGTGAAAGAATTTTTCAAATCGGTCCAGTAGTTCCGGAGCCTATTCGTTACAAACAAACAAACAAACAAACAAACGAACAAACAAACAAGCAAACAAACAAACAAAAAAACAAATCTTTCCTCTTTATAATATTAGTATAGATAGCTGATATATCTATGTCACCTAAACGACTTCCCTATTTTAAAGTAAAATTAATCAATAAAAATTCATCAATCCACACTGAACTGTGGAAAAGAGACACATTATATTAATTAATCATACGTTTAACAGAGATAGTTATACTCCAATAGTTGCGTTTTACAACGCCATGGTAGATTAAGGGTGCCTTTCCACCAGAGATATGCTTTGCTACGGATGCTTTTGAAATCCATCAATAATTTTGTTGGTCTATTTATCTAGCACTGGTGGAAACTGATTCAATTAAGCTATATTTAATATTTATTTGTGGAACTGGACATTCACACACAACGTCATCTAGCCCAAATTCAGCTAATATAAGCTTGTGCTATGGGATCTAGACGACTGATATACATACTTATATAGGCTATGTTTTTTATATGGAAGGATGTGTGTTGTTATGGATGCATGGTATGGATGCATTCTATGAATGTTTGATATGGATGTTCGCCAGTATGTGAAGAGCAGAGTACCTACAGTAAACGTTTTTTTTCAGTTAAAGTTATGTATTACTAGCAAACGTCGCGCGGTTTCGCCTATGTAATTGTCGACGCGATATTCCCTTGAGAATATAGGAATAAAATTAAGCCTATGTAACCTATCTGACTGCCTCTGTGGCGCAGTCGGTAGTGATACCGCTTGTGGCGCTGGAGGTTCGATTCCCACCGAAGACAAATATTTGTGTGACCCATAAATGTTTGTCTCAAGAGTCTGGGTGTTTCTATGTATAATATGTATGTATTTAAAAAGTATATAAGTATTAATATCCGTGGTCTGATACCCATAACACAAGCAGGTTATTCCTACCTTACTTTGGGATCAGCTAGCGTTGTGTGAGATGTCCGTCAATATTTATTCCTACGGGAAGCGGGAACGGGAGCAAAATTTACGCGGGCGAAGCTGCGGGCATCAGCTAGTGTATAATAGACCGCTACATAGCACAGTATCAGTGTAAAACAGTCACATGTTTCATAGTTAAGCTATTACATAATTACAGCATATCATCGCATAGTATATCCCTGGTGGAAAACCACCTTTAATCACGAACACTAGATGATTGCTAAGCTAATTATATGCAAACGGTAAAATGATTGTGTTCTTAATGATTAAGTTTGCTTTTTCTTGTAATTGAATTCAGAAATAGAGTTTATATAACGGCTGTTGGCGTAGTGTTAAGACCTACCTCAACGCTGGACGCCGATCGCGAGGTTGTGGGTTCGATTCCCACGAAGAGACAAGATTTGTGTAATTCATAAATATTTGTGGTTTCTTGTTTTATTAACAGACTTCCAAAAAAGGAGGTCTCAATTCGTCTGTATTTTTTTTTATGTTTGTTACCGGCAAATCGCTTGAACGAGTTAACCGATTTTGATGATTCTTTTTTTATTTGAAATCTGGTGCTTCCCGTGTGGCCCCATTTACAGGAAGTCAGAATCGGATGCTGGGATCCTGGAGAAATCGAAGAAATCCCTCGAATCGAGGGATCGGATTTGGGATCAGATGTCACTGTGTAATAACCTAGCTACCACCCCGGTATCATCTAGTTCTAGAGTTATCGAAGTTTCTCCCGCGTACCTATTTAAGGGGTTGTTCGAATCGTTATCCCGGTTCAAGGGTGTGAGGTGTGAGTGAAACTCCCATATCGCGCTGCCGTCTTGGCCCTGCTAATGTGTGGAGGCCGAACACCCTGAAATTACCATAAAATACTCAAAAATTTGCCTCAAAGATATAACTTTCAACTCATACCAAAATCGCACAATATGCGTAATCAAGAAATGAGGCAATACGTTCAAAAATTCTCATGTCATCGTAAATTAAAATAAAAACAGCCAAGTGCGAGTTGGACTAGCACACGGAGAGTTCCGTACCAAGAATCAACAATAATTGAGGTTTATTATTATGATTTTTTCTAGAGTTTAGTATTTGTTGTTATAGCTGCACCAGAAATACCTCATTTGCGAAAATTTCAGCCCTCAAGCTAATACGGTTCCTGAGATACAGCCTCGTGATGAACAGTCAGACAGACTGGCGACGGTCCCGTTTTTACCCTACAGGTACCGTACCCTAAAAATTGTTTCGAGTTTTTTCGCTTGTGTGCGATATCCGGGACGAAAAACTTTCTTTTTATCATGACTAAATATGACTCAACTCAAACGGCCGGTGACTCAGCTCACTAGCAAGAAATCAAAATATTTCGTTTGCTCACCTGTTGTTAAGCAGTTTTGGGTATACCTTTTGTGAAGACACAACATGTCTGTTTTTTTACGTGTGGAACTCCTCATGGATGCTATGCCGAATCTCGAAGGATGTAATCCGAGCTCATATAGGTATACGTTTTCGTAAATTAAGTTCAGGTCAAAAAAACCGATCAATTAAAGAGATTTTTCGTCACATTTGATTCGTCAACTTCGCTTGGTAGAGTAGTACCTAAACATCAGGGGACCCAAGGCTCCCTACAGGAGACTGTACCTGGGGATAGTGCGAAGTGCTGGGGACCCTGATGGCCACCAAACAGATTGCTGAGTCCACAGAGGACGATGGCCGTAGACGCCGGGAAACCACTGCTGAGTGTCAGCACTGCGAGGACCGCAGCGATGGCACAGCGCTCTACACGCTGGTGGAGTGCAGGGCGTGGGCGCAACAGCACCAGGTCCTCGTGGTGGGTCTGGACATGGACACTCTCTCGCTCGAGACCATGGTGCGAGCCATGATCTCCAGCGGGAGTAAGTGGGATTACGCCGCCTCTTTCTGCGAGCAGTTCATGCTCGTGAAAGAGACGGCTGGGCGGGAACGGGAGAGAACTCTCCCCCCCGAGTTCCGCAGCCGCTGAGGCTTGCTCGCCGCCGACGTGTCTTCACCGAATCCTATCGGCCTCCATGATCGGGGGCCTGAGGACGGTGAAAGGGTCGCTCACCGTCCTAGGGTCGCTCACTGTCCTTACAGAAGCAGACCCATGACGACAGCGTGACGCGAGGGATGCACGCACGCCCCCCCCCCCCTCCCCTTAGACGCGGGATCACACCCGAAGCCCCCCAAAGACGCGGGATCGCACCCGAACCACCCCCTGGGCGAGGCTGCGGTGGCGGTCGTGGGTCTGTTGGGAGTCCCGGGACATCCTTCTGAGGGCTTACCCGGGGCACCCAACCATAGGCTGTTGGGCGTTACGTGAAAGAAAGAAAGAAGAAAGAAAGAAAGAAGAAAGAAAGAAAAGTATTTTTATTTTACTGCAACAACAGCACATATTTCATAATGTTACAAAATTATGAATGGTAAAAATAAAAAAAATTAAAAATTACAAAAAAAAGAACCTGTCGTTGCACCAAAATAGGAGCCGGTTCAGCACAATGCCGGGCACAAGTACACGGCGCTGGTTTTCAACCGGTCCCAAAGGACAACACGTTTAAAATTCGTGATCTTAATATTATTATAGGTAACTAAAAAATACAACAAACAAAAACACAAAATAAAAGCTCAAAGATAACAGAAAAAAAAACAACCTTTGATGAGGAGCTTCACTTAGAGGAGGTTTTTTAGTCGGTAGGAGGCCGGCATAGCATCCATGAGGATTTTCCCTCACGTTAAAAAAAAAGAGAGTAGTACCTAACTAGAACAATTCATCTGAACACAGACTTTAGTTACTGTTTGGTTTTCTGTCTTTTGAGTTTGAGTTTTGAGTTTGAGTTTGTTGTAGTAAAAATTGTGGATTCGGATGTTATCCAGCTTCTATGTGTCAAAAGTGAGTGCTATTTTGAGGAGTGGAGATACGCGCCACCGTCTTGGTTAACCCGCGGTTCTCAATAATTCCTTTGTGATATAGGCCAGTAATCTTGGACGAATAGTCCCCGTTCCTCCCCTTTGCCTCTGTTTCACGTTTGTTGTACCTTTGAATACCTTATACATATTCTTCTGATGTTAGTGTATGCTGTTATAGTGGCAACAGAAATGTAGGTTTCTTTGATCATTTTCTTTTGATGGAGACCATGACCCTCACATTGGTCTCCAGCGGAAGAAAGTGTACATATAATGGCTCGTTGTGAATGGAATTATTGTACATCTATATAGAGAGGGAAGAGGATATTGAGGAAAGAGGAAAGATTTGCTTTTTTGTTTTTTTGTTTGTTTGTTTGTAACGAATAGGCTCCGGAACTACTGGACCGGTTTGAAAAATTCTTTTACTGTTGGGAAGCTACACTCTTTGCGGTGAACATAGGCTATATTTTATTCCCGTATTCCCACGGGAACGATAGCTACGCGGGTGACACCGCGTGACGTCAGCTAGTCACTAATAACTTGGAGGTATACTTCTTTTCTTGAGGAGTATGATTCTTTGTTTTTTATTCTCCGTTACATCTAGAATAGAATTTTAAACAAGACGCAGATTCGTCCCTGCGTCGAATACTGTTCTCACCTTTGAAGTTGACGCCGCGAGGTACTTACTACTACATTCCTAACCGCTGGATCCCTGTAGGAGCAAAAAAGCGACCGTGGTTCAATCGGCTCTGCAGAGAAGCTTTGATGCTGAAAGAATCTGCCTACAGAGCCTGGACCACGGCTCGTGCAAATTCAGATCCAAACATCTCTGAGGTGAAACGCAAATTAAATGCCGCCTCGAGGGCTAGCAAGAGAGCAATTGTCAGGGCTAAATTCGATTTCGTCGGCAGAATTGGTGAGCGGCTAGCAGGGTACACTTCAGGGAGTCGTGAATTCTGGTCGCTTGCCAAAGCTGCCGAGGGAAACTTCTGTCAGTCAGGTTTACCACCTTTGCTTAAACCCGACGGTAGTCTGGCCCAGAGTGCCGGGGAGAAGGCCGACCTTTTGGGTTTTCTCTTTGCCGCTAACTCGACCATGAGCGACGGGGGTGCTGTACCGCCGGACGTTCCGTGGTGTGGAACTTCCATGCCGGAAGTTAAATTCACGCAGCGGGACGTCCGACGGGAGCTTCGTTCTCTGGACGTTCATAAGTCGAGTGGGCCGGACGGTATACCCGCGGTGGTACTTAAGCAGTGTGGTCCAGAGTTGTGTCCGGTACTTACACGTCTTTTCACGCTTTCATATTCTATGCGACAAGTCCCGGCGTCGTGGAAGATCGCGTATGTGCATCCTGTGCCCAAGAAGGGTGATAGGACCGACCCGGCCAATTACAGGCCTATAGCCGTCACCTCACTATTGTCTAAGGTGATGGAGCGTGTAATTAATACACAGCTCCTGAGGTACCTTGAGGAAAACGACCTGCTCAGTGACCGGCAGTACGGTTTCCGTCACGGTCGCTCGACGGGCGATCTTCTCGTGTGCCTCACACACCGATGGGCGACGGCTATCGAGAGTAAGGGCGAGGCTCTAGCAGTGAGCCTCGACATTTCTAAAGCCTTTGACCGGGTCTGGCACCGTGGTCTTCTTAATAAATTGCCCTCCTACGGACTGACCGAAAGATTATGCGGATGGGTGTCCAGCTTTTTGGCCGGTAGAAGCATCAGGGCTGTTGTCGACGGCAGCTGTTCTGACTGCATGGCCATTAACGCTGGAGTACCGCAAGGCTCAGTGTTGTCCCCTACTCTGTTTCTGCTGCATATCAATGACATGTTGTCTATTGACGGCATTCATTGTTATGCAGACGACAGTACGGGGGACACTTGTTACACAGGCCGCCCCGGTATCTCTCGGGACGCAGTGGAAGAAAGTCGTGAACAGCTTGTGTCTGAAATCGAGGCTACTCTTACTAGAGTGTCCGATTGGGGTAGACAAAATCTTGTTCAGTTCAACCCCTCCAAGACACAGGCGTGTTTCTTCACCGCTAAGAAAGCCCCAATTACTGTAGCGCCACAATTCCAGGGCACATCTCTTTCCATCTCTAAAAGTATAGGGATCCTTGGTGTTGACATCTCCAGTGACGTTCAGTTCCGCAGTCATTTGGAGGACAAGGCCAAGCTAGCGTCCAAGAAGCTCGGTGTGCTCAACAGGGCGCGGCGGTACTTTACTGCGGCGCAAACACTGCTTCTCTATAAGTCGCAAGTGCGGCCACACATGGAGTACTGCTCTCACCTCTGGGCGGGGGCACCTGAATATCAGCTTCGTCCATTTGACTCGGTGCAGAGGCGAGCTGTGAGAGTTGTCAACGATCCTTTACTGACAGGTGGTGTTGAACCTCTTTGCGACAGGAGAGACTTTGCCTCCTTATGCGTGTTCTACCGCCTGTACAATGGTATCTGCTCTGAGGAATTGTTTGACATGATGCCCACGGCTACGTTCTATCATCGCACCGCTCGCCATAGACTGGGATTTCATCCTCACACCCTACGTCCGGAGCGTTCGAGCACGGTTAGATCCGATAGGGGATTTCTTCCGCGCACGCTTAGGTTGTGGAGTGATCTTCCTGCCTCGGTTTTCCCAAACGCCTACAGTATGGGGTTCTTCAAAAGGGGTCTAAGAAGGTTTTTACAGGGTCGGCAGCGCGAGTGTGGCGCCTCTGGTGTTGCAAACGTTCATAGGCTGCGGTGACCACCAGTCCTCCTGGTGGGCCGTATGCTTGTCTGCCACCTTAGTGGTATAAAAAAAAAAAAAAAAAAAAACTTACTATCTTGACTACCTTATACTTGACGCTATGCAGAGGCATGCTGTCCGTATTATTGGTGTCCTGAGGTGACGGGAGGCCTTGACCTGTTGGCGCACCATAGCGAAACCATAGCTATTTGACTGCCTCTGTGGCGCGGCCGGTAGTGATACCGCCTGCGGCGCTGGAGGTCGTGGGTTCGATTCCCACCGGAGACAAATATTTTTGTGACCCATAAATGTCTGTCTTAAGAGTCTGGGTGTTTCTATCTATAATATGCATGTATTTAAAAAGTATATCAGTATTAATATCCGTGGTCTGATACCCATAACACAAGCAGGTTATTCCTAGCTTAATTTGGGATCAGATAACGTTATGTGAAATGTCCGTGAATATTTATTTATTTTATTATTTATAGCGTCCTTTGCTGCTTTCTACCGAATGTATCACGGCGAGTGTTCTGAAGAGCTCTTCAACCTGATCCCACACTCTCCTTTCCGATCCCGAACAACGCGTACCGGGCAGAGATGCCACTCATACACAGTGGAGAGAATCTTCGCCAGAACCGAGCATTCCAAAATATCGTTCTTCTGTCGAACTATAAAAACATGGAACGACCTCACCGCACACTTGTTTCCCTTATGTTACAATCCCGGGTTCTTAGAGGAGCTTGAAGAGGCACATCACAGGGCCACCAACTTGAGGACCACTGTCAGAATTCTTCAATCAGGTTGCCGTGTCAATGTGGCAAGCTTAATATAAAAAAAAGAATACATATTTTTGGATAGTAATATTAATAGCAGGTACTATAACAGTAAGTTCATTTTCTTTTTGCGGTTGGTTGATAAGGTCTCTATTAATATTTACCTAGCTTTTCGAATTCGCTCATCAAAATTGACGCTGCTCATAGCTTGCCATCAAGTGGGTGGCATAATTTTGGCGAAATTAAGATTTCAAAATATTTAAACGATATTTTTTATGGAACAGATCTGTTCTGGCGAAGATTTTCTCCTCTGTAAATAATTGGTACGCTCTTCCCGTACACTGTAGGTATTTATATAATATATTTCAGGATATTTATTCCAAAATCCAACAAAATAGTTATATTTCGTACAAGTTTAGTTTTAAAAACTGTTATACACTTACATCCTGCATACACCGAACGCGTTGAAATCGTTTCCACCGAGATCTATGTCGGACGGCAACGTGGTATCTTTTTTTACTTTAATCACAATAATTTCGAACGAGTTCTGGTAAAATGATATACTTATGGTTTAAAAAGACTACTTAAGCTATGGACTTCGTAAAATTTGTACAGTAAAAGTAGTGTGGTTACTCAACTCCCTCAGTAAAAGCAAGCAGCTTACCCGATGTTTTTACAATTTTTAAAAGTATACTTTAAAACAGAGAAGTCTTTAAATAAGTTAACCTATTTCAGAATTACGTAACATTTTACATAATAGTAATTTCGGGAAAATAGGGAAAATTGTTCATGTATGCTATGCCGGACTCTTACCGACTAAAAACCCTCACGTAACGCCCAACAGCCTACGGTTGGAAGCCCAGGGTAAGCCCTCGGAAGAATGTCCTAGGACTCCCAACAGACCTACGGCTACCACTGCGGCCTCGCCTAGGGGGTGGTTCGGTTGCTATCCCGCGTCTTTGGAGTGTATTCGGATGTTATCCCGCTTCTAAGGGCCCCCCCTCCCTTAGAAGCGGCATGCGTGAGTTGCTCTTGATATACATACTTATATATTTCTAAAAATAATCGTATAGATTTATTTGCATACATATTCCTAATAAATATTATATACAACTTATATTTACTATACACTTTTTACATAAGAAAAGAAAACTATGAATACGTAAAAGGCGATTGCCCATCTTTCAATAGACCGCCGTTTCATAACAAATAATTTAGTATGACAGCGAAAATCGGAGATTGAATTAGATGGATATCGTACTTTCATAGGAAATAAAAAATATTCTATTATTTTGTAGGGTTTTCTATCATTCTTCGTTTTGCTGTTCAAATTAGAGGTTAGTTTTGAAGCAAATGTCCATCAATCCGTCAAATCAATTTGTACAAAAAGTGTAATCGTTACATTGATGAACATGGATTTAATTCAAAAAAGATAAAAGTAATAGTTCCATCACACTTATAAAAAACCCTGAAAATGTATTTACTTACCACATATCAACTTATTGAGATAATGTATCTAGTAAATAAACAAATTGGATCTCGATTGTTCCTTAATTATACCATTTAAATATCAATCCTGATCATAATCACTTTGTATGAAACCATACATTGTTTTATAGGTATATTATAAACATTTCACACCGATTTATATAAAATAATTTCATGAAAAATCCTTCGGTGATAAACATTTTAAACTGTCATTTTTCCTTGTTGTTGTTGTTGTTGCTTTATTCGTCCAAAGGACAGGCAAAGGTATTTAAAACCATACTGCCAATTCTTGTATTATTTAATATTCAGCTGTTTATGTCATTTTTCTCGGTCCTCGTCCTCTTAGGACACTGAAAGTCAAGTACGGTCCTAAGTCAAGCTTTACTAGAGAAGACTGACGGTCTTCTCTAGTAAAGCGGTGGGACTTTACTAGAAGTGTCTCTGGAGTTTGTCGCAAATTAAAGAGGATGAGTGGCATTTTTATCAGATCTACTGCAAAACCGCACATTCGTTACCGAAAAGACGTTTTGTTAAAAACTTTTCAATTTTTGACAGTTCGTATTTCGTTCAAATGTCTAATATGCTCGCAACACGGTGAATAATATATCACCAGCCTAGATTTTTACAATAGTTAGAATGCAATTTTTATATAAAAAAATACAATAATCTGCTATTAATAGAACCTACTTCCAACTCAACCATAGGTTTAGAATTTATCGATACTAAATCTATGATCTCAACGACATTGTTGCATGAACCCCGGAAATGTAGGCCCCACACATTGATATTTGCGATTGGCGGCCATCTTCGTCACGTCAGTACTATTCATTAGTGTTGCAACAGAACTCTGCTTCCGCTTCCGCAACTGCAGAAGTTCCGCATGTTTTTTCACTTCCGTTTCTGCTTCTGGTTCCGCAAACTTTATAACAGAACTCTGAACGGAAGCGGGGAGAAAGCGATGAGGAGCGGTGCAGCAGAGTCTGTCGTTTTCAAAACTCAAAGATTCGCTTGTCTTGTACCTAAGCGCAAATCCAATCGCGATGATATCCCCCGAAGACTGGATGAATATTCAAAAATTTGTGCAATTAATGCAGCCATTTGAAGAAATAACAAGAAATCTAAGTAGTTCTCAAATCAGTATTTCATCAGTCATACCATTAATTCAAGTTCTTGAGACCACATTACAACAAGAAGAGACGAAACCTAATACTTTAGAACAATTCATAAATTTTATAACAAAATTACGCGATGAATCGAATTCAACTGTAAGATTTGGAAACCTGGTCGAAGACGACAAAAACCTACACTATTGCGACGTATTTGGATCCGCGATACAAATCCCATTTTTTCACCAGCGTCATTGCAGAGCAGGTTGAATCTAAATTAATTAATATGACGATTAACACTATTAGAACCAGACAATCCAATTCCATCCAAGATGATGACTGCGAACCTTCCCCCAAAAGAAGCCGAACTCAAATTGCAATTGAAGACATTGAAGTGCAGCCTTCTACTTCCAATCCAAATCATCAGCATCATTACAAATATTAGAATCGATGTTAAGTGTAAATGAAGACCAGGAGGAGGACTCTTCTACAGCTGACGATGGTGACAATACTGACAATTTACTTTTAAAGATACAGTCACACCTTCGGGAGTACAAGAAAGAAAAAAGACTACCTCTTCATGAGGATCCCCTTATGTGGTGGAATGGAAATGCGCACAAATACCCCCATATTTTGCCAATAGTTCGCCAATACTTATCAGCTCCCCCCAGCAGTGTAGCCAGAGAGCAATTATTTAGCGGAGCTGGTTTAATATTATAATAATAAATGAAGAACATCGAAATAGGCTGAAAGGTGAAAAAGCGGCCAAGTTACTCTTTATTAAATATAACTTGCCGCTGTTTAATTTTGACTACTAAAATACAAATTTAATAAAAAAAGTTTTAAATGTACAATTGTGCTTTTTTTACATAGTGTTAACGCTTCCGTTTCCGCTTCCGTTTCCGTTTCCGCTTCCGTTAAAATTTACTTTTGACATCTGTTTCCGTTTCTGCTTCCGTTATGCCAGTTCCGTTGCATCACTGCTATTCATTTGGTCAGTCCGCGGCGCGTACAAACGATACAACCGCAAATTATTATCAAAGTTAAAACGCCACAAAAGATTTTGATCGATTGAATTAAAAGATTGTTAAAAAAATATTACATGATTTACCAATTTACTTAGATGGCCGTACACTTTTTACTAAGGTTTTTCAAAAAGAAACGATCTCTGGGCGTTCTCCTTTCAAACAAAAAAAAAATGAAAAGAAGAAACCGATCTGTCATGGGACTTCACGCGGAATACTATTACTTACATTCACCGATTTTTCGAGCACGTTGCAGCGCCCGTGGTCGCGGTTGGACTGAGGCGAGGATCGACCAAAACCAGTCGCCGGCCTTACTTTCCGTTGTAATAACCACGGAGGGTAGTTCGACAAGAAATAACTTCGTGGTTTTTGTCGATCCTCGCCTCAGACCAACCGCGACCACGGGCGCTGCTACGTGCTCGAAACGTCGGTGAATGTAAGTAAATAGTATTTCGCGTGAAGTCCCGAATTCTATAAGTATGAGTGTTAAAAACCGCGATAGTTTAAAAATTCTATTTCTACTTCTACTAATCCTACTTCCTACTAATATTATAAATGTGAAAGTTTGTGAAGATGTTTGGATGTTTGGATGTTTGTTACTCAATCACACTCTAACGGCTGAATGGATCTGGCTGAAATGTGGTACAGGGATAGAGTATAGTCTGGAATTACACATAGGCTACTTTTTATCCCGGGAAAATGTTCCCACGGGAAGCGGCAACGGGGACCAAATTTCACGCGGGCGAAGCCGCGCGCGTCAGCTAGTATATTATAAATAAGCTCACTACCTTAAATACCTATAATTAAGTATGCTAATATACCTAAAGAAATATACAAAGGTGAAATGTGGGCATATATGCCTCTGCCTACCCCTTCGGGGATAAAGTCGTGACCTTATGTATGTATGTAATATACCTCTGTCTACTCTTTTGAGCAATAGGCTTGAACATAATTATGTATGTGTGTCTGTGATACACAACCTACTAAACCGCTATAATCAGTGAACATTGAAATAACCTGTCACTTTCGATCGCGCTCCGTTATACGACAATTCAATATAAAAGTGTTTTAATATAGGTATGCTTACTGTTGCTAACCTTTCGAGTTCGAATCCCGGGATAGGTAAAAATATTTTAGTGTTACGGAAATGTTTGTTCCAGAATTTGGTTATTATTATTTCTGTTAAAGATAATAAACCTAAAAAAAATCGGTTGTCTGTAAAGTCGGTATACTGACGATGGTTGAACGTTACAACGCCATAAGAAAATAAAAATATAAATAAAAATAAAAATAACATTACAAAACAAAAATAAAAATAACATTACAAAACAAAAAGAAATATAAAAACACATCAATTGAATAGAGTGCCATCTGTTGAACATTACTAAAATAAATGGAACGCCTCAGAGCGAGGTAACGCCGTATTGCGTCATATTTTTTCGTTCGTGCAGCCGGCTCCATCGAATTATAAGACGTTGTCACGTCAAAAAAAAAAAACTTATACACGTAAACACACATATAACTCGAACTTATAACAATTAAACCAAAAAATTACAAGACCTTGTATTCCTTAACTATGTAAATATTTTCTTTTTAGTGTACAATAAAGAATATTTCTATTCTATTCTATTCTATTAAAATTAAAGAAAAATCTCATAAATAATGCATATAATTTGAGGCCGCAGAGGTAGCCAAGGTCTGTTGGGAGTCCTGGGGTATCCTTCCGAGGGCTTACCCGGGGCTCACAACCGTTGGTTGTGAACGTGTGGTTTTTAGTCGGCAGAAGTTAGGCATACCTACTACCCGTTCGCTCTAACTTTGCCGCTGGCGTAGAGGCGTATACCCGAATTGTTAATTATACGAAGTAAATTGACAGTAGCTAATGTCACTTCGTCATAGAAAATAAGCAACATTGTATGAAGAAGTGACATTAGTTGCTGTCAATTTACTTCGTCTAATAAAAAAATCGTCTTTAGTATGGAGCCGAGCGGCAAAGTTAGAGCGAACGAGCAGTAAATAGATTTTCCTCACTTTAAAAAAGCTTTTACTTAAAATATTCATTCACTATTTTCGAAAGCTATTACCATTAACAACATCCTCCATCTATACTAATATTATAAAGAGGAATGATTTGTTTTTTTGTTTGTTTGTTTGTAACGAATAGGCTCCGGAACCACTGGACCGATTTGAAAATTTCTTTCACTGTTGGAAAGCTACACTCTTTGCGGTAAACATAGACTATATTTTATTTCCGTATTCCCACGGGAACGGGAACTACGCGGGGGAAAGCGCGTGACGTCCGCTAGTAAACTATAAACAAAATAATCTTTCCTCTTTAAATTATAAGTAAACTAGCGGACGTCACGCGACTTCACCCGCGTAGTTCCCGTTCCCGTGGGAATACGGGAATAAAATATAGCCTATGGTCAGTGCAAAGAGTGTAGCTTCCCATCAGCGAAAGAATTTTTCAAATCGGTCTAGTAGTTTCTGAGTTTATTTGTTACATACAAAAATACAAATCTTTGCTCTTTATAATATTATTAGAGAGCCAGGCCACGCGTTGCTGTGGCTAAGATTTTTGTTACCCGCTACTTCCGGTCGTAGATTAGGCTTTCCAAAAAAAAACTGTCCTGTCTTAAGTTGAATCAAACTGCACACGGTGTGCAAATTTCATCAAAATCGGTTCAATAGTTTAGGAGTCCATCGCGGGCAAACATCGTAACAGGGGATTTATATATATTAAGATTAGTAATTAGTATTAGTATAGAAGTATAGATATAGACTAGTCATATCTATACGAATATTATAAATAGAAAAGATCGATTGTTTGTTTGCATCGAATAGGCTCCGAAACTACTGAACCGATTTGAAGGATTCTTTCACTGTTGGGAAGCTACATACACGACATAGGCTATATTTTATTTCTGTATTCCCATGGGAATGGGAAATACGCGGGTGAAAACGCGTGACGTCTGCTAGTACTCTTCATAAGGAAGTGTCCACGGCTCCGTTCACGTGGAACTTTGTGCCCTTTCTCGCATTTGTTGAAACTTATTGGGGTGATAAAAAGTAGCCTATGTCTAAATCCAGTCTAAAATCTATTTTTTTATCAAATTTTATCCAAATTGTTTCACGTTATATAGGTAATGATAGACTAACAAACACCCATACATCCATACACACAAACTTTTGCGTTAAAATGTTAGTAAGATTTACAATAGTCTGTCCTGTCCAGTAGATTATAAAACTTGATAACAAATACCACGGATGATTTCTAATGTTCTCAGTTTCACCGGTTGTCTTATAAAAAGAAATGTCTACCTCTCTCCCTCACACAATATACCTGTCTCGAACAATTTCACCGTTCACCCGTTTAGCAAGTCGGCAGTAAGTGTGACCGAGTTGCTTTAAACATTTCATACAAACGAATTTAGACCTTATTGCTGTACGATAAAAATGAGAATTTAGTCGGAGAAAGTGATGGATTTAAGACTCTCTTGTAATAATTTAGTGATGGGAATATGTATGTTTCTTATTTTTACAGTGTAAAGTTGGTCACTTGGCTAGTAGGTTCTATGCCGTGACAACGTGCAGTCGCCTTATACCCATTAAAAAAAATATATCGAAAGAAATGACGACTAAGCTTCGTAATAGTAATTAAAAAAAAATTAAGAAATAAAAGACAATGTGATGGTGTTGTTCTAAATTCGAATGGTTTATTATTTTTCACGCGCGCATTTTAAAACGTCAGGATGACAGTTCTAAAGTGGTTCAAATTTGGAAAATCCTTGCGTAGTGATGTGAAAATGTTGTTTTTAATTATAGTGTCTTTAGCCGTTTTGGACAATTTGCCCTTGATTTGTAAGGGCGAAGATTATGGTAGAGGTATGTATTCCTAAATATATTTTTTAATATACATTACGTATTTTAAATTTCTTTATATCAGAGATTATAGAGCTTAAGATGACGCTTACTGAACAAGAAAGTAAGGCTAAGAAAGCAAATACTAAATCCAAAAGTGAGTACTATAACGAGGATAAACACTGCTCACACGTAACGAGAGATTTCCCATTTAGCGTGAAAAATGCCGTCATATCATGATGGCATTATTCACTATTAATAGAGAGTTTACGCAAGGATTCACTTTTTTGCCTTTTTGTTCTCTATAAGATAGAGTATTTCAAAGTGTCAAGTTCGTATGTGCAGGCTTTAAAACCTCAAAAATTTCAGTACCTATTAATTTGAGTTTAATTTTTCCGCCACATACTGCTAATTTGACTGCCTCTGTGGCGCAGTCGGTTTTGATACCGCCTGCGGCGCTGGAGGTCGTGGGTTCGATTCCCACCGGAGACAAATATTTGTGTGACCCATAAATGTTTGTCTCAAGAGTCTGGGTGTTTCTATGTATTATGTATTTAAAAAGTATATGTATAAGTATTAATATCCGTGGTCTGATACCCATAACACAAGCAGGTTATTCCTAGCTTACTTTGGGATCAGATAGCGTTGTGTAAAATGTCCATGAATATTTTAAAAAAAAAATTCAGATATGGTTTTAAGCTACATTTTATTCCCATGTTCCCACGGTAACTACAACTACTATTACTATAACTTTATTAAAAGCAAAACCTTATGTACCGTAACCGTAAGTAAAAATATATGGCATTAAGGCTGTATGGTTTTTCAAGGGCTCCTGTGCCTCCTGTGGCCTCCTGTGGTGTTACTTGGTAAGAGTCCGGCATAGCATCCATGAAGGATTTCCTCTCGTCTATACAAATAAATAAAATATGAGTGTCTGTTTGTAATATTAAAATAACTGCTTTCTACTACATGCATATGAATCTTTATATTGTATATACTGGTACACATACCAAAAAATATATTTTTTAAATTTTTGTCTGTCTGTCTGTCTGTTTGTTCCGGCTAATCTTTGGAACGGCTGGACCGATTTGGACAGGACTTTCACTGGCAGATAACTTATGTAATAAGGAGTAACTTAGGCTACTTTTATCCCGGGAATAAGTTCCCACGGGAAGCGGGAACGGGCTCAAATTTTACGCGGGTGAAGCTGCGGGCATCAGCTAGTAAAAAATATAAATAAAACAAAAGGCTGTTTGGTTTTGCAAATGCTAGACCTTACCTTACCTTTTAAAATGATACTGGGTAAAACATAGTTTACCACAGAGTTTTAATTATCTGTGCTTATCTGTGGTTTAACGTCAAAGTTCTATTCCTGATAGCACATGTTTAAACTCGGAATTCCGTTATAAGTAAGTAAGTAAAATTTATCGTAGGTACCTACATAGTAATCTCCTTTCCGATCCCGAACAACGCGTGCTGGGCAGAGATGCCACTTATACACAGTGGAGAGAATCTTCGCCAGAACCGAGCGTTTCAAAAGATCGTTCCTCTATCGAACTATAAAGACTTGGAACGACCTGCCCGCACACGTGTTTCCCTCATCTTAAAATCCCGGGTTCTTTAAGAGGAGCGTGAAGAGGCACATCACAGGGCCGCCAACTTGAGGACCACTGTCAGAAGTGGCCCACAATCGCTAGATGCGCCACGGCCTTAGATCATCTAACCACAGGATGCGCCTTACTTAAGCATTGTTTTCTGCCAAGCCACAAGACCATTTGGTCTTTTGGCTTTATAAAAAGCACTGTACATCAGTACATCATTTTATATGATTAAACTAGTACATTTCATTGTAGTTGACTCTACAATAAAAATTAACACACAACAGCCATTACGCGTTTGTCGATTATTACATTTTTAAATATAATGAAATTTTATATGTCTTTGTGTTTCCCCCTTCACCCACTATGAAAACTAGCAGAATATTTTTGTATGCGGTGGTTCGCAAAGGCTAGTCCCGTGATATATGGTCTAAAGCCACGGCTTTCCATCAGGCTGGTGGCGACGTCAATTTGGCGAGCTGAACATAAAAAAAAGAAATAACCAGTTTACAAAAGAAGAAGAAGGAGTTATAACCACCAATGAGTTTTCAAACATGTTGTAGACTACTTATTCCGCTTATAATACGTCCTTATCTCTGAAAGTGTAGGCAGAGATAGTCTATACTGCTCGTTCGCTCTAACTTTGCCGCTCGGCTCCATACTAAAGTCGAACTTTTAATTAGACGAAGTAAATTGACAGCAACTAATGTCACTTCTTCATACAATGTTGTGTATTTTCTATGACGAAGTGACATTAGCAACTGTCAATTTACTTCGTCTAATTAACAATTAGGGTAAACGCCTCTACGCCAGTGGCAAAGTTAGAGCGAACGGGTAGTACGTCCACATTTCAACATTGAATACCACACCAACGAAATAATTAAAACTCCGAAACAAAAATATGCGTGTCACACAAAAATATTTGGATCCACTTGTGGTTCGAACTTATTAACAATTACGTACGAATTAACAATTAGAGTAAACGCCTCTACGCCAGTGGCAAAGTTAGAGCGAACGGGTAGTACGTCCACATTTCACCATTGAATACCACACCAACGAAATATTAAAACTCCCAAACAAAATTAAGCGTGTCACAGAAATATTTGGATCGACTTGTGGTTCGAACTCGAAAACTTCGCACAGCAGTCAGTTTACTTTGAAAAATACTGAGAAATATAAAAAGAAATGAAAACGGCAAAAAAAATGACATTTGATTTGAGAATTCATTTTATAAAATCACAAAATACCTAATTACCATTTTTACAGTGAGAGTGGCGCGCGCTTACATAAAACACAGAATTGAGGCTTTGAGAATGTTGGATTCGATTCCAATCCAGGACAAATATTTGAATAATTATTACGCCAATAAAACTATCTTTCAACAGATAACGATTGCAAAGTTATGAGAAATGATAACCACAAATAGCTATTGGTTTCGTGTTTAGGTATAATTTATCTACTTTTTAGGGTACCGTTCGCGCCCGAAGCGCTCGTGGCCACGCGGACTCAGTGTTCTGTAAACGATCACTGCAGTAAGCAACTTTCACTATGGCGGGTCCATGGATGGGTGACCATTGTACACTTTGTGACATTTATTTGAGCGTTTTCGTGCTTCAGAAGGCACGTTAAGCCGTTTGTTCCGGTTGCCAGTAAAATGGCAGTCGTTAAGTCAAGTTGAAGACTTTATTTCAACAGCAGGCAGTTACAACCTGCGCCTGTCTATTTAAGCACGGTAATACGGCTCACCACCTATTACGTGGGACAAATTATAAAAAAGGTGAAATGTGGGCATATAATATGCCTCTGCCTACCCCTTCGGGGATAAAGGCGTGACCATATGTATGTATGTTAGGGTTCCGTATCCAAAGGCTAAAAAGGGACCCTATTTATGAGACTACACTGTAAGTCTGTCTGTCTAACAGTCTATCTGTCCATTACGAGACTGTATCTCGGAAACAGTGATAGCTAGAGAGCTGAAATTTTGACAGATGATGTATTGTTGCCGCTGTAGCAGCAAGTACTAAAATCAGAAAAAAAAGAAGGGATTAAGGGGATCTCCCATAGAAAATTTTTCTCTCGTACTCGTTACCTTCAATCAACTTTCTCCATCCAAAGGTTGCCTGGTAGAAATTGCTTTTTAGCGATAAGGCCGCCCATTGTACATCTTCTTGCAGTGTATTTGTGTACCTTAATTATATTTACTTGGCGTACAATAAAGTGTAAAATAAATAAATTATTTTTAGCCGTTTTTTGGTACGGAACACTTCGTGCGCGACCTCGACTCGCAATTTGCCGGTTTTATACTATTATTATTAATGCGAAAGTTTGTCTGAACGTTTCTTACTTTTATATGTTCTAACTACTAAAATTGGTACAATGCAGATTATCATTAAAACTTTCATCTCCTGATTTGCACCCTTTAGTGCGTGAAAAATATTTTTTTAATTCCATACTTAATTTGCCACCAACGCAACGGTTTAACCCCTTAGGGGATGGTTATGGTTACATTCTAAATTACTTATTATAAATAAATAAATAAATATAAATATTCACTGACATCTCACACAACGCTATCTGATCCCAAAGTAAGCTAGGAATAACCTGCTTGTGTTATGGGTATCAGACCACGGATATTAATACTTATATACTTTTAAATACATACATATTATACATAGAAACACCCAGACTCTTGAGACAAACATTTATGGGTCACACAAAATAAATATTTGTCTCCGGTGGGAAACGAACCCACGACCTCCAGCGCCGCAGTCGGTATGACTACCGACTGCGCCACAGAGGCAGTCAAATATTAAGAATACTGTCCAATGTTTAGTGATTTGGGCTGTGCGTTACTCATTAAATTAGCACGATCCCTACTAATATTACCATGACGGCAGTGTGACGTAACAGATTTACGCACGCCCCCCCCCCCCCCTTAGAAGCACCCCCAATCCACCCCCTAGGCGAGGCCGCAGTGGCGGCCGTGGGTCTGTTGGGAGTCCTGGGACATCCTTCCGAGGGTTAACCCGGGGCTCCCAATAGTAGGCTGTTGAGCGTAACGTGAGGTTTTTTGAAGTGAAGCTTCTTTATCGGCGTTGGAAAAAAATTTGCGTCACGTCACGTCACGATTTTTGGTTACGCGCCATCTTTGTTCTCTTCCCCACCGCGGTGGATTCGAATTAAGAGTAGGTACTTTATCCAGGAATAGCATGTCATTTAAGGATTTTTGGACTAAGGGAGTTAGGGACTTAGGGACTTTTGGACTTGTGGACTTTGGTACTTTGGGACTTTGGGACTTTGGGACTTTGGGACCTTGGGACCTTGGGACTTTGGGACTTTGAGACTTTGAGACTTTGGGACTTTGACTTTGGAACTTTGACTATGGAACTTTTGTTCTTTTGGACTTTTGTACTTTTGGACTTTGGGACGTTGGGACTTTGTTTGGGACTTTTGGACTTTGGGACTTTTGGACTTTGGGACTTTTGGACTTTTGGACTTTGGGACTTTGGGACTTTGGGACTTTTGGACTTTGGGACTTTGGGACTTTTGGACTTTTGGAATTTTGGACTTTTGGACTTTTGGACTTTTGGACTTTTGGACTTTTGGACTTTTGGACTTTTGGACTTTTGGACTTTTGGACTTTTGGACTTTTGGACTTTTGGACTTTTGGACTTTTGGACTTTTGGACTTTTGGACTTTTGGACTTTGGGACATTTGGACTTTTGGAATTTTTGGACTTATGGACTTTGGGACTTTGGGACTTTTGGACTTTGGGACTTTGGGACTTTGGGACTTTGGGACTTTGGGACTTTGGGACTTTGGGACTTTTGGACTTTTGGACTTTTGGACTTTGGGACTTTGGGACTTTATTTAAAGTGAGGTGAAAATTAAGTTTATGAAGAAGTTTCACTTCTTACGTGTGTACACTAGTACACGCAATTTTTTTAGTCGGTAGGACTCCGTCATAGCATCCATGATGGATTTTCCCTCATTTTCAAAAAAACTCCCTACTAATATTATAAATGCGAAAGTAACTGGAGGTCGTGGGTTCGATTCCCACCGAAGATAAATATTTGTGTGACCTATAAATGTTTGTCTCAAGAGTCTGGGTGTTTCTATGTATAATATGTATGTATTTAAAAGTATATAAGTATTAATATCCGCGGTCTGATACCCATAGGTAACACAAGCAGGTTATTCCTACTTTGGGATCAGATAGCGTTGTGTGAAATATCCGTGAATATTTATTTATTATTATTTATTTATTTAACTCTGTCTGTTACGTTTTCAATTCTAAACCGCTGAACCGGTTTTCAGAGTCCAAAGAAAGGACAGAGACTACTTTTTAATTGACTGCGCGAAAGAAAGGTAATGATTTTACGAGATAATGACTTCTATGTGGACGAATCCGGGGAACGACTATTTTATTTATAATAATAAGTAATTATTAGATGCCACCCATGGCTTCACTAGCGTGTAATTCTTTCGTTACCGCATACCGTATAAAAGTACCAATCTATACATATAATAAAATGATAGAAAAGTCAAAACTGTACATTGGAAATATAAAAAAAAATACTCGCTGGGTGTTCAACATAAGATACCGAAGCCGAAAATATAGTTAGAAAAATTTTTGTCTGTTTGTCGGTTTGTCTGTTTGTCTGTTTGCTTTGCTTTGTCCGGAAGGATCTCGAAAAGTACTCAATAGATTTGATTCAAATTTTGCACAAATATTAACTAGGGGTAGGGTTTTGAAATAGGCTATATATAATCACGCTACATATCCTAGGGGCTAAGCAGACAGCGATCAAATTGGCATTATAACATAATTTTTACGCGTACGAAGTCGCGGGCAACAGCTAGTACTAAATAAAAAGTGATATTTCTGACAATTTTTTTTTTGTTTAACGTGAGGGAAAATCCTCATGATTGTTATGCCGGACTCTTACCGACTAAAAAAACAAAAACAAACAACAGCCTATGGTTGTAAGCCCCGGGTAAGCCCTCGGAAGGATGTCCCAGGACGCATCCAAACACCCTAACAAATGTTCACATTTATACTAACAAGATTATTATAAAGTAATCAAGGTTTTAAACCGAATAATTTGTTTAAGATGTAAAACAAACGATTTCATTTTTGCGGTGCATTCGGAGAAATGCTCGTAATCTCGCTGACTCAGTGGTCGGTAAACGATCACTGCAATAAGCAACTTTCGCTATGACCGTCCTTGCATGGTGACCACTTTGTGACATTGCGATTGCGAGCGTTTTCGTGCTCCGGAAGGCACGTTAAGTCAGTAGAGTTGTCAGTAACTTGAAAATCTTTAAGCCAAGTTGAAGGTCTTATGGGCGGCTTGAAATCTGCGCCAGTTAATTTTCACCACGGCAATAGACTCACCACCTATTAATACAAAAAGTATAAGGTGAAATGTGGGCGTACAATATGCGTATGCTACCCCTTCAGAGATAAAAGCGTGATTATATGTATGTATACTGATGAAAACAAGTCAAGAATGGCAGCATTTCAGAGCAAACACCATTGTTTCTAGTGCAATCGAGGTGTGAAACATAGTACAGATGAAGTCGCGGCTTACTACTAGTTTTGAGGGTTCCGTACCCGAAGGTTAAAAACGGGACCTTATTCATGAATTATGGTGATTTAGCTGTCCATCTGTCTGTACGTCACGAGGCTGTATCTCAGAAACCGTGACAGCTAGAAGACTGAAATTCTCACAGATGAAGTATTTAGTAACATTAAATCTATTAGGTTGTCTGGAAGAGATCGCTGTAAGCGATAAGACCGCCGATTGTACCTACAGTTAATTTTTGGTATAAGTTCTTGTAATCATTGATATGGAGTACAATAAAGTGTATTCTATTCTATTCTATTTCTATTGCCGCTATAACTATAAATACTAAAATCAGAAAAGAAGTGAGGGATTAAGGGGAGCTCATTTTCAACAAACGTGATTTTTCGCCGTTTTATTGGTACGGAATCCTCCGTGAGCAAGTCCGACTCGCACTTGGCCGGTTTTAAGCACAAAATTAGATACAAAATATAGAGTAGAGCACACACGTATTCAATGATTGGCACCTCGCAATACTCGCATCTAAATATCGGTATATAAGAAAAAATTACCGTTACCTTGGCATACTTAGTTCACACTTATAACTCTACAGTAGCTTTTACACGCGATTTTGTTTACTTGATTCCTCTGTTTATCGTCTCTGGATGTATTCTATCGAATCTATAACGGCGAAGAGCTCTTCATCCACGGAGTGGGCGCAACAGCGCAAGGACCTCGGGGTGGGTCTGGACGTGGACACTCTCTCGCTCGAGACCATGGTGCGAGCCATGATCTCCAGCGGGAGTAAGTGGGACTGCGCCGCCTCTTTCTGCGAGCAGGTCATGTGAGTGAAAGAGACGGCGGGGCAGGAACGGGTGAGAACTCTCCCACCCGAGTTCCGCAGTCGGCGGCTAAAGCGCCGCCGACGTGTCTTCGCAGAGGGCTATCGGCCTCCATGACCGGGGGCCTGAGAGGACGGTGACAGGGTCGCTCACCGTCCTTACAGAAGCAGGCCCATGACGGCAGCGTGACGTGAGAAACTCACGCACGCCCCCCCTTAGAAGCGGGATCACACCCGAAACCCCCCTAAAACGCGGGATAGCACCCGAACCACCCCCTAGGCGAGGCCGCAGTGGGTATGTTGGGAGTGCTCGGACATCCTTCCGAGGGCTTACCCGGGGCTCTCAAGCATAGGGTGTTGGGCGTTACGTGAGGTTTTTTAGTCGGTAGGAGTCCGGCATAACATCCTTTAGGATTTTCCCTCCCGTTAAAAAAAAAAAAAAATGCGATTTTGTTTACTTGATTCCTCTGTTTATCGTCTCTGGATGCATTCTATCGAATCTATAACGGCGAATACAGTGAAGAGCATTCCTCATTTCAATCCTACCCTCTCTTTTTTGAATCCGAAATACGCGTTTTGTGTAGAGGCAGGTACCGTCCGGCATTGCATCAATGAAGGATTTCCCTAACGTAAAAAAAAGTGTGTGCGTATAACCTTTACGCGCGATTGAACTAAAACTTCTTAGCCATTGACGGCATCAAATGTTATATTAATATCATTCATTCGAATTTTGAATAGCGGAAACTAGGTTTCTGCTATTCAAAATTCAAATAGTAAGCGTCAGTTCCGTCAGAGAAAAAATCTGAGTTGCCTCCTAGTCGCGCCTAAAGAAGTTTTACTTCAAAAAAGAGGGAGGTACCGTTCCTATACAGTGAAGAGAGTCTTCACCAGAACTGAGAAATTCAAATAATAATTTCTCAGACAAACCATACAAACTGGGAACTTTTTGCCAGTGCACATTTTTTTCTCCTCTTACAACTCCGAGTTCTTCAAGCGGAACGTGATAAAGGCACATCAGAGGGCTTTTAACTTGATAGTCACTGTCAAAAGTCCTGATGACTATGAGAAGTCCAGCCAGGATTCCCGTATTACCGTAATTTTAAACAATAAGTCTAAGCATTTCGACTCTAGAATCTTAATGAGGTCGTCACACTTGATTTTAGTCCATCTCTATAAAATAGAGTGCAGAGGGGCTTATGTCGAGACCTGACTCTGTCGTTTTAAACTACGTCACTAGATCACGTGGAGCATCTGTTCAAAGTTAGAAATAAAACAAAAATGACAACGTCAATCGGATTGAACTTTCACAATAAACGTGTTAGAGAGGGGCAGTCTGGTGAGAACGATCTCACGGCTTTCTTGTTAAAAATTTGTAATATTCAGAGAGGTTTGTTCGAATTCTGGATCATACGATTTGTAAAATATATCTCTTTTTTATTATGGGACGATTCCCACCCACGTTCCGATCACTGTGACTCCTAAACCAGGATCCTCTGCAATGACCAGAGAAGTTATACCGAACTCGAACTTGATAAAGTTTTAGTCTAAGTGTGAAAGATACATTTATCTATCAAGTTCTTAGCTTTCTTTTTTCAAATTATTAGGCGTATATAGGAGCGTAAAATAGTCGAATAATTTTAATTTTTTACTACGTCAGGCGGTTTCATCCGCATGACTCCCGTTCCCGTCGGCAAACGGGAAGTAAATATAGACTATGTTCACCGGGAATAGTGTCCCTTTCCAACAGTGAAAGAATATTTCAAATCGGTCCAGTAGTTCCGGAGCCTATTCGTTACAAACAGATAAACAAAAAAACAAATCTTTCCTCTTTATAATATTAGTATAGACTACTAAATGTAGCGCCTCTGGTCTTGCAAAAATTCCCATGCTACGGTACGGTTCTTTCTAACAGGTAGGCCGTATGATTGTCTACAACTTTAGTGTTAACAAAAACACACAATCCCTCTCAAAATGACACATTTCTGAGACATTAACTATCTAAATGTGGTCAAAGAGTTACCTTATCAACTTGAACGGTTAATGACCTGGAAACGTGTCAGTATCGAGGGTCAGTGTCAATGTGTCTTCCTTTTGTATTGATGTCAGAATTCGATTGACACGAATTTCGTGACTGATATGACAACTAGGCTACGACAGGTATGCTTTGCTGCAACAAGAATATTTTGATCCCTTTGAAATAAAAGCAAACGAAACTTTTCTTGCAAAAAAAATCCTGTAGAGAAAATAGCACAAAAAAATATTACAGCTACTTTTCCCGTGTTGAAACGGCCTGAAATGTACTGTGACTATCTGCAGTTGAACATTTTTAAGTATTCTACAAGGCCTATCAAAAACATTATATATTACTAGCTGTTCCCCGCGATTTCATTCGCTTAGAATTCATTATCGCGTAAAATCATTACCCACCTTTTGAGCGGTCAGTTAAAAAGCCTATAGCCTACGTAACGAGAGCGTAACAGACAAACAGACAGATTACTTTCGCATTCACAATATGAGTAAGGATTATCTATCTACTCGTATCTATCTATTCATATAATAAAATGATAGAAAAGTCATAACTGTACATCCTACTTCCTACTATCCTACTATCCTACTAATATTATAAATGTGAAAGTTTGTGAAGATGTTTGGATGTTTGGATGTTTGGATGTTTGTTACTCAATCACGCTCTAACGGCTGAACGGATCAGGCTGAAATTTGGCACAGGGCTGGAGTATAGTCTGGAATAACACATAGGCTACTTTTTATCCCAGTAAAATGTTCCCACGGGAAGCGGGAACGGGAACCAAATATCACGCGGGCGAAGCCGCGCGCATCAGCTAGTTGGAAATATTTACAAAAAATACTGAATATAAGATACCGAAACCGAAAATATAGATAGAATTTTTTGTCTGTTTGTCTGTTTGCGTTTTGCTTTGTCCGGAAAGATCTCGAAAAGTACTCAATACATTTGATTCAAATTTAGCACAAATATTAACTAGGGGTAGGGTCTTCAAATAGGCTAGATATTATCATGCTACATATCCTAGGGGCTAAGCAGAGGGCAATCGAATTGGCATTATAACATAATTCATGCATACGAAGTTGCGGGCAACAGTTAGTTATTAATAAAGTGCATCTTCTTTAAATACTAAACAACAACAAATAATTTAACAATCTAAAAATAGCACCTTCACTAGCCATTCAATGATTCTAACATTCTGACCTACAAATTATAAGCTAGCATTTATTTGTGACCCCACTCCTATTCATAAATAGACGTCTATTTTCTTCTATCAAGCGACTTGCCTCAAATTTCTAAAACATGTTTATTAATTTGATGTAACATTAGATTTTTTTATTTCTAGATTATCATGTTCATTATCATTTTTATCTAAAACTAGCTGACTCTTGCAATTTCGTTTACGCTACATGAGGTGCATGAAAGAACAGGTATTTTTTTCCATCAGAGTCATCAAGCAGCGTGTGAAACTGTTCTGTTTGCTTAATCATAAAAGAGCTTAAAGATTAAGTCTATTCTCAAACAATTCAGTCCACGCCATCGGCGCGCACTGAATTATTTTAAAATAGCCTAAATCATTAAGCTCTTTTATGATTACGCCAACACGCCAGTTTAGATTTACCCATTTTTAGATTCAAATGTCTATGTATAATTCTTTAAAGTCTGTATGTCTCTATATCTGTTTGTCTGTACGTTAGTGCTCGCTAATCCCAGTAACCGCTTAACCGATTGCAATGCGGTTTTCTTTATTGTGTTGAAGTTTGCTTCACTTAGCATTTAGTGTTTATATGTCAATCAGTTTTTAAATAAAAAAGTTATATCACTTTAAATAATGATTCGTAGACATTATGAATCTAAAAATGGGTTCGGCGCAGACTAAATTATTTTAAAATAGCCTTAAGCATTAATCTCTTTTATAGTTAAGTCAACAGGGCGGTTTCACACGCTGCTTGATGAGTCTGATGAAGAAATACCTCTCCTTTCATACACCCTATCTGACGTAAACGAAGTTGCGGGTTCAGCTAGTGTATAAATAACAACAAATCTATTATAATTATTTGCCATAAATAGTAGATATTGCGGTTCGAACATTGAAACCGCAACTAAACCTGATTATTACATGTTTGAAAATTATTAACATGATTTTACAAGTTGAAAACAATATCACTTCTTATTTTCGCTTGCAAAAAAATAACGAAAATTTTTTACGCAACATCTGTTCCCAAATTAAAACCAAAATTAAATAAAAAACCAATAAAATATAAGCATAAACCTGTTTGTGTTATTTGTACCAAAAATTGGATATTAATACTATAACAATTTTTGTAAAAACTTACGTAAACTGACCCAGAATGTCGAGAAAAAAATTAAATTCTAGCGGACGTCACTCGGTTTTACTCACGTAGCTCCCGTTCCCGTGGGAATACGGGAATAAAATATAGCCTATGTTTATCGTGGATAGTTTAGCTTTCCAACAGTGATAGAATTTTTCAAATCAGCGCTGTGGTTTCGGAGCCAATTTGATACAAAAAAACAAACTAACAAACAAACAATCAAATCTTTCCTCTTTATAATAAACTAGCGGACGTCACGCGGTTTCACCCGCGTAGTTCCCGTTCCCGTGGGTATACGGGAATAAAATATAGCCTATGTTCACCGCAAAGAGTGTAGCTTTCCAACAGTGAAAAAATTTTTCAAATTGGTTCAGTAGTTCCGGAGCCTATTCGTTACAAACAAGCAAACAAACAAAAAAACAAGAAACAAATCTTGCCTCTTTATAATATTAGTATAGACTAGCGACCCGCCCCGGCTTCGCACGGGTGCAATGCTGATACTAAATACATATAAACCTTCCTCTTCAATCACTCTATCTATTAAAAATAAACCTCATCAAAATCCGTTGCGTAGTTTTAAAGATTTAAGCATACATAGGGATAAAGGGAGAGAGAAAGTGACTTTTTTTATGTTATGTAGTGAAGTATAGATGAAAAAAATGTTTGTCCTCGTGTGGAAATTGAACTCATGACCTGATCAGCCTTTGCACTATATGACCTCTAGGCCAACAAGGGAGTCAAAAAAACAAATTTAGCGATAGCACTGTTTTGAAGTACCGAATAGTCACATCATTATTCCGGCCGCAAACCAAAATCTGGGTCACTGTGAATACCAAAACTGGTATCTTTCGGAGACCGGTTGGCACCGCATTAATGGGAAGTTCTTTTTTTATGTGCGCTCCCAAAAACAGTTTAATTAATATAGGGGTCTTAGTACGGTAGTATGGCTGTTTGATTCTTCCTGTGTTCGAGTTTTTACTGTAGTTCTTGTGAGCAGGATATTTTTATTAAGAGCCTACCAGACGCCAAATTGTTGAAAGAAGATAGAAGATATACATTTTAGCGTGCAAGACAGAGAGAGATGCGATCGGTTTTTGTGCGTTTTTAACGAAATAAATTAATTATAAAAAAACTATAACCAATATTAAAAAAGTGGTCTAGTGCAAATGAAGATTTTACTATTGTCTTTCTTATAAAGGGCTAGGCTAGGAGATGACTTATGTTTGGTTGGTGAAAAATATTTTATTTTATATTATAAAAACAACTTAAAGCTTATGAGATCTAGGTTAAAATTTCAAGAAATCTAGGTATTTTCAACACAAAAATCTATCGAGGATTTTATCAGCAATCGTATTTTTAGCCTAGTGCGTTTTTAGTTTATGAACTGAAGTTATCTGTGTTAAAATTTTAATTCATTAGACCTCACGAGTCCTGAGATCTAGATCAAGGTAATAGTCTATTTGGCGTCATACAGACTCTTAAGTGCTTTCTTCTTCGCTGTCAGTCTTTCAGTCTGTCAGTCTGTCCGTCTTTCACGAGCTGTATCTCATGAACTGTAATAGATAGAGAGCTGAAATTTTGACAGATATTGTGTTTCCGCTGCCGCTATAACAACAAATACTAACACATGGTCACGTCTCTATCCCCGAAGGGGTAGGCAGAGGCATATTATATGCCCACATTTCACCTTTGTATAATTTGTCCCACGTAATAGGTGGTGAGCCGTATTGCCGTGTTTAAATGGACAGGCGCAGGTTGTGACTGCCTGCTGTTGAAATAAAGCCTTCAACTTAGCTTAACCCAAGACCTCTATATAAACTGAGGTAGACATGCCCTAAGCACCGATTTTTGAAACCTATAAACTGAGCTAATTAGCAGCGTTGCTCGCACTGTTTTGACTCAAAACTTCGAAAGTAGGTGCTCGACTTGCAATCGGAGTCCATACGCCTTCTCTTTTACTCTTTTTCTATTCCTATATTGCTATTGTGTGTGGTGACAATTACGTAAAAAATATTTATAAGCTAATGTAGTCTTATTAATACGTGTATTTGAGGATTGCTTTTGAAATCTCGTTTGTTAGAATACGGCGCGTCTACCTCAGTTTATATAGAAGTCTTTGAGCTTAACGACTGCCATTTTACTGACAACCGGGACCAACGGCTTAACGTGCCTTCCGAAGCACGGAAACGCTCAAATAAATGTCACAAATTGATCTCATGGATGGTCACCCATCCATGGACCGGCCATAGTGAAAGTTGCTTACTGCAGTGATCGTTTACAGAATACTAAGTCCGCGGGGCCACGAGCGCTTGAACAAATACTGAAAACAGAAAAAAATAAGGGAAGCAGCTCCCAACAAACTTGATGCTTTTGCGGTTTTTTTGGTAGGGAGTCTTACGTGCACAAGCCCGATTCGCACTTGGCTGGTTTTTTTCTATAATATTACTGAAGAGTTGTGAGTTCTGAAATATGTTGGTATGTTCAAGTCTAGATCCCATAGCACAAGATTAGCCTTTTACAAGTTGGAGCTGTTTAAATTGTAAATTGTATTATCACGCCACATCAGAGATGTTTACTGTACAAGACGCAAATTCGTCCCTGCGTCGAATACTGTTCTCACCTTTGGGATGACTCCGCAAGGTATTTACTAGCATAGCGTCACTATCCGAATAATTGGTTGTCCTGAGGTGACGGGAGGCCTCGAATCGTTGGCGCAGCGAAGAACCATAGCGTCCTTGGCAGCCTTCTATCGAACGTATCACGGCGAATGTTCTGAAGAGCTCTTCAACCTGATCCCACCCTCTCCTTTCCGATCCCGAACAACACGTGCCGGGCAAAGATGCCACTCATACACAGTGGAGAGAATCTTCGTCAGAACTGAGCGTTTTAAAAGATCGTTCCTCTGACGAACTATAAAAACATAGAACGAACTGCCCGCACACGTGTTTCCCTCATCTTACAATCCCGGGTTCTTCAGGAGGCGCGTGAAGAGGCACATCACAGGGCCGCCAACTTGAGGACCACTGTCAGAAGTGGCCCCAATCGCTAGATGCGCCACGGCTTTCCATCAGGCTGGTGGCGACGTCCATTTGGCGAGCTAAATATAAAAAATAAAATAAAAAAATTATTTGTTTAGTCCCTTCGCCAAAAGTATTTTATATTATGTAATTTAATCCAATGTTAAGTTTCATATTCTCTTGTCTCATGTACTTAGGTCCTTTATAACCCAATCGGGTTTGTATGTAACCCTATACTTAACAGACGGGCAGCATGGTCTCAGAAATGGGATCCCGTTTTTAAACGACTTCAAAAAAGGAGGAGGATATAAAAAAAAATAAAAAAATATTCACGGACATCTCACACAACGCTATCTGATCCCAAAATAAGCTAGGAATAACCTGCTTGTGTTATGGGTATCAGACCACGAATATTAATACTTATATACTTTTAAATACATACATATGATACATAGAAACACCCAGACTCTTGAGACAAACTTTTATGGGTCACACAAATATTTGTCTCCGGTGGGAATCGAACCCACGACCTCCAGCGCCACAGGCGGTGTCACTACCGACTGCGCCACAGAGGCAGTCAAACTCAATTCGACCGTATATATATATATATATATTTTTATTTTTTTTTTACCATTTGGGTTTGCAATTCTTATAATAATTTCCAAACTGTAGGTACTGAGATTTCAAAATGAAGTGAGTTTTAGTTTGATAAAGGAAATAATTGATCAATAGAAGATACGTACATTTATTTCATTACCAAAGGTTTTATGGAAGATCTTTAGTTGAATACACTTCTCATTAATGATCAGTAAATGAAGAGTAATAAGGAACCAGTACTAAGAACTAATGATTTCCTAGTGTCTATCTGCAAAGGATATTATGGTCATCATCTTAGCGTTAGGCCCGGTATAATAAAAAATTGCTGTTTCTTAGTAACCGACTGAGTTAGAATCTTGTGGCGGACATACAGACAGACGGACGGCGAAGTCTTATTAATAGGGTTCCACTCTTACCCTTAGGGTACGGAAAAATAAATATGACCTGTTTACCAGCTTCGTTATGTATAAAACAAGAAGCCGTGAGACGGTCTCACCCGACTAACCTTCTCTACAACGTTTATAGTGAAAGTGAAAGTTCAATACGATTGACGTGGTCATTTTTGTTTTATTTCAAACTTTGAACAGATGATCCACTTGACCTAGTGACGTAGTTGAAGGCAACAGAGTCACAAACTACAGGCACAAGTTGCGCCATAAGCCCCTCTGCAATCTTTTTAGGGTTCCCTAGCCGAATGGCAAAAAACGGAACCCTTTTAGATTCGTCATGTCTGTCTGTCTGTCTGTCTGTCCGTCCGTGTGTCACAGCCATTTTTCTCCGAAACTATAAGATCTATGCCATTGAAACTTAGTAAGTAGATGTATTCTGTGAACTGCATTAAGATTTTTATATAAAACTAGAAAAAAAGCAGTAAATTTTGGGGGTCCCCATACTCAGAAGTGAAACTGAAATTTTTTTTTTCATCAAACCCATACGTGTGGTATATCTATAGATAGGTCTTCAAAAATGAGGTTTCTAACATCATTTTTTCTAAACTGAATAGTTTGCGCAAGAGACATTTCCAAAGTGGAAAAATGTGGGCCCCCCCCCCCCCTCTACCTTCTAAACTAAGAGAATGATAAACCTAAAAAAAAATATATAATGTACATTGCCATAAAAACTACCAACGAAAATTAGTTTGAACGAGATCGAGTTGGTATTTTTTTGTAAATACGTCATAAACAGCAATTTTCGCCTGTAAAAGTCACTACCACTGCGAACGTGTTAAAACATCAATCAAAGTTACAACGAACTACAAATACTTTTATATTATGTTACTTGCTGCCAAGGAACCCTTCATGGGCGAGTCCAGCTCGCACTTGGCCGGTTTTTTATAGAGTGGGGCTAAAACATATAAGTACAAAAGGTTTTCATGAAACTAATTAATATTTTCCTCTCACGGAATGTACAGTTCGTTGTGTACAAGAATTTTCGTTCCTGTCCGAATGAACACGCGGAATGCATCTGTCTATAAATTATCACGCAACTGTTACTTTGCAATCTACTTTCTGTTTAATATTTACTGCAGTCTGTCAAAAAAACTTGCCTTTTAAAGAAAAGAAGAACATTTTCACCGTTTCAAACATTGCATCGGTCTCGATGGCTTAGTTGGCAAAGCATCTGCCTCGGTATGCTAGACCGCATGTTTGTATCTTTCTCGATACTGATGGTCTAAGATCCGTTATAGAACGATCTTCACCGAGCTGGTTAATGGATAAAAATGATTTTATATTCAATGAAACATGTCACTAAATAAATTGCAGATGGATTGTCTAAAAAAATTCAGCCCAGAATATGATTATCCAAGAATTTAAAATAAAAATTAACATTTCACTGGTGATCAATGAAATAATCAATTGTGGATTCATGAAATTAATCTTTATATTTTAATTAACTTTAGGTCATTAACCAGACCACTGTAAGTTACTAGTATCGATTTACTTGTTTATAATTATCTGCGTACCCAAGAGTTGTGACGGGAAAAAAATCGACAACCTAACATTTGTATTATTAGTTTTTATTCACGTAATAGGTAGTGACCCTATTTTAGGGTATAAATGGACAGGTGCAGGTTGTGACTACACATTTTTAGGGTTCCGCACCTAAAAGGAAACAACGGAACCCTTATTGCATCACTTTGTTGTCCGTCCGTCCTTCCGTCCGTCTGTCTATCAAGACCACTTATCTCGTGAACGTGTTAATGTATGAAGTTGAAATTAAACCATATAACAAGGTCTATGGTCCCTTGATGCTGTATAACAATCAAACTTCTAAGTTACGGCTACTAATATCGTCGAAAACGAGTATTTCGACACTTCAAGGGCATCAAAATGAATAGGGTACTTCTCGTAACCTAGAACTTTGAAATTTGGCGAATAACATCCTCATAAACCACAAATATAGGAAGTGCACGTAAACGCTCGTAAATGAACATGTCACACAGGAAACATCCATTAGAGAACCAACCATAGTAACAGAGAGTATTTACCGTAGGCGCACACTGGACGACATGCGACATGTTGTTTTCGTACGACATGATGACAGACTATCGGCCTCCATGACCGGGGGCCTGAGGACGGTGAGAGGGCTGCCCACCGTCCTTACAGAAGCAGGCTCCAGGCGACAGCATGACGTAAGGGATTCTTCACCCCCCCCCCCCCCCCAAGAAGTGGTATAACACCCGAACAACCCCCTAAAGAGGCGGGATGGTACCCGTACCACCCCTAAGTGAGAATGTAGTGGTAGCCGTAGGTCTGTTGGGAGTCCTGGGGACATCCTGCCGAGGGCTTACCCGGAGCTCCCAACCGCAGGCTTTTAGGTAGCATACCTGTGGTTTTTAGTCGGTAAGATTCCGGCATAGCATCCATGTAGGATTTTCTTCACGTTAAAAAAAGCTATGATATAAGCGCTTTTAGCCCCTCTCTATAAAACAGATTGCAGAGGTGCTTATGGCGAGACTTGTGTCTGTAGTCTGTGACTTTGTTGCATTAAATTACGTCACTAGGTCACGTGGATCAGATGATCCACGTGACCTAGTGACGTAATTATATGTTTGAAATAAAACAAAAATGACAACGTCAATCGGATTGAAGTTTAACTTTCACAATAAACTTTAGAGGGGCTGTCGGGTGAGACCGTCTCATGGTTTCTTGTTTAAATTAATAATTTATAATTGTTTTTTTTAATTAATGCCAACCGTGACCGTGAGCCTTCAAACACGCGTCCTCATCACAAAGATCACAGCTCATTGCTTATCATTTCTTCAAAACCATAAATCTTCCGTGACTCATTTACCAAATACGGGCTTAAGATAACGAAGGCATTTCGAGTGTGTACTGTTATGCCCTCGAAACGACTGTTGTGCACTTTTATTTAGTTAACTTTTTAATTTTTAGTTTCGTTGACTGCGTTAGAAAGTGGTTTGGTTGTACGTTTTTGACCGTGATATGTTGCGTTTTCGTTTGTTAAGAGTAGTTGACTCATATTATCGACTAGCTGAACCCGCAACTTCGTTTACGTCACATAAGATGTATGAAAGGAGAAGGATTTCTTCGGCAGACTCATCAACCATTGTTTGAAACTGCCCTGTTTGCTTAATCATAAAAGAGCTTAAAGATTAAGTCTATTCTAAAACAGACTGAATTGTTTTAAAATAGACTTAATTTATTAATCACTTTTATGATTAAGTCAACACACCAGTTTAATTTACCCACTTTTAGATTCATATTTATGTCTATGTACGATTCTTTAAAGTAATATTACTTTTTTTATTTTTAAACTGATTGAAATGAAATAAACACTATATGTTAAAAAAGTGGAGCAAACTTCAACACAATAAAGAAAACCGCATTGCAATCGGTTAAGCGGTTACTGAGATTAGCGTGCACAAACGTACAGACAAACAGATATACAGATATACAAACATACAGACAAACAGACAAAAAATCTTGTTACGATTTTATTATATGTATTGATAGGTCTTGGTAGCATCCAATGTCTGGAGACTAGGACAGGCTTTTATTTTTTTCGACTTATAAGAAAAAGAACAATGTTCCTATCTGTTTGATTTATTGAATTTTCTATTTAAACATGCTTGCTTGCCGGCTAAGTAGATTTGATGCTCGAATTATTAAAATCGTTTTTACTACTAAGTTATGCAGTTTATATTTGTTTACCCCCAGTTGTGTTACAATTGTCGTTTTGTAGCCAAAACTAACTGAGCCCCTCGGGCTCTCCCGGGATATACTTCGATAAAATAATATGTCCTATTTATTCCATTAGGGCTGGAATATCGAATATAGAATTAGATTGATATGACTCAATCATCAATCAATATAGATTGCAGTGCAGATATACTTAGATGTACATATTATTTTTTGAAAATAATGGCTTCAAATTGTTAAAAATTCTAAGTTAAAAGTCAAGTCGAAATCACATAGGAAAAATTTATCTTTATTCTCTTTTAGAACTTATCAGAAATAAGTAAATTCCTGGATGATTTCATCAGAATATCATCAGATAAGCCAAAAATGCCTCAGTGAAAGTCCCATTAAAACTCAGACAGCCGCTCGTTAACAAGCATTCATACAGATGCACTGATAAACGGACAAACAGATAAGAAAATGTCCAAATGTCTACGTTATAGAATTTAAGTAGAACGATAATAAAGGGAAAATAACATTTATTGTTAAAAATTACAGTAAAACATGATTAAATGTTCCTATCTCAGACGATCAGACGATACCTGGCTCGACTTAATTCTTACTTCTTCTCCTTCTCTAGTACATTCACACGGTCAGCTTTTGGCACCGGCTTTCTCACATCATGATTTAATTTATCTATCCTATATTCTTAAACCTCCTAAACTTAAACCTAAAGTGCTGCATAGGCGTTGTTTTGGACGCATGGACGTCAATAAATTGTGTGCGGATGCCGCGGAAATAAACTGGGCGCCTTTGGAAGAGGCTGCCACAGTTGATGACAAAGTTTTGCTCTTCAATGAAACTTTAAATAGCCTCTACGACACTCATGCTCCTGTTAGGAGGGTAAAGATAAAGCATCCCCCGGCGCCGTGGCTAACAAATGAAGTCCGAATTGCAATGAAACGGAGAGATCGGGCTTTTCATAAATATAAAAAACATCGCACAGACATGCTTTGGAGCTCTTACAAAACTGCCAGGAATCGGTGCAATCAGGTGATACGGAACGCTAAACGCCGACACATCTTCGATAATATAACTTACACATCACCTGCGCAAGTATGGAAGTTCCTAGGGACACTGGGAATAGGTAAACCAAGGCAGATGGAGCTACCTAAGACGATTGAGTTAGATGCTATTAATCAGTATTTCTCCACCTCTCTCGCAATTGATGGCCTAACCAAGCGTCAAACGGTTGACTTCGTAGCCGGATTAACCATTCCTAGTTATTCACCCTTTCAGTTTTCTCCAGTCACGCCAGTTGAGATCAAAAGGACTATTTTGGCTATCACATCAAAAGCAGTGGGGTGCGACAACATTAGCCGTCGTATGATCATGTTTATCCTTGATCTACTTCTTCCTGCTATCTCGCACATTATTAACTTTTCCCTTACTTCTGGTCAATTCCCAATCTTGTGGCGTAAAGCCTACGTTCGTCCCCTTCCCAAAATTTCTAATCCCTCTCTTCCAAAACACTTTCGGCCAATTTCAATCCTCCCTTTTTTATCGAAAGTGCTAGAGGCGTGCGTGCATAGACAGCTGTCCAACTTTATTCATGAAAATTCCATACTTAGTCCCTTACAATCAGGATTCAGACCAGGACATAGCACGACGACCGCACTCCTAAAAGTAACGGGTGACATTGGGGATGGGATGGAAAAAGGTAAAGCTACGGTGATGGTCTTAGTTGATTTCTCGAATGCGTTTAATTGTATTGACCACGACATACTTTTGTCCATCCTTGCCCACATTAAGATCTCTTCTGACGAGCTGGATTGGTTTTCCTCATATCTTCAGGGTCGTCAGCAGTCAGTTTGTGTCGACGAGATGTCATCGAGTTGGTGCAATCTTGGCTCTGGGGTCCCTCAAGGCGGTATATTATCTCCTCTTCTTTTTTCGATATTTATCAACATCTTAACCTCCGAACTTCAGTGTGCGTATCACCTGTATGCTGATGACCTGCAATTATATAGTCAAGCCTCTGTTGATAATATTGCAGAGGCGATAAATTGTGTAAATGCGGATTTGGACCTGATAGGTAGATGGTGTGGTAGGTTTGGGCTGGCTGTTAACCCTGACAAATGCCAGAGTATTATAATTGGCACTAATCACATGATCAATAAGTTTAAAGATGTGACTCTGGCACCGATAACTTTTAACACAAAGATTATTCCTGTAACTGTCAGTGTTAAGAATCTGGGCTTACACATTGATGAAACCTTGAGTTGGCGGGTTCAGGTCACTAACGTTAGCCAAAGGGTGACTGGCACACTGCGGGCTCTTTATCGACTCAAAAATTTTCTACCAGTCAAAACCAAGACAATGCTTATGCAGACTTTAATTTTTCCCATTTTCGACTATGGTGATGTGTGCTATCTCGACCTGAATGCAGATCTGCTCAATAAACTCGACCGACTTCTCAATAATTGCATTCGATTCGTCTACAATCTTAGGAAGTATGACCACGTTTCGGCTTTTCGTGATGAGTTGGGTTGGTTACCTATTAGACGGCGGCGCAGTCTTCGAGCTGTCTGTTTACTTTTTTCACTCTTCAAATCTCCCAATGCCCCTACTTATTTAAAATCTCATCTTCATCTACTTGGCTATAATCATGATAAATATTTACGCTCCTCTAATAATCTTCTACTGCACTGTCCAACTCACTCCTCAAATCTTGTCCATTCCTCTTTTCTAGTGCGATCCATTCTTCTCTGGAACGCCCTTCCTCTCGAAGTCAGGAAATTGACGAACCGTCTCACGTTCAAAAACAGGGTACGTCAACTTTATAAGGTCCCTTAAGCAGAACATTATTTTATTGGTAAGGATTTTCACATTTGTATTTATTTATACATATTATGTGTTATATTCTATAAATAGTATTATATTACATATAAATATCTATCAATATTTATTTTATTTAAGTATCTACATTATATAATTTTCGTAGTATGTTATATTTATGTATGTAAGTAGTAACTAAGTTCTTATTTTTTTTTTCCCTTGTATAAATTTGTAGTTTGTACCAATTTATACAAACTTTTCGTCATTGTACTTTTAGCACCTGCTCTATCTTATCTCTGCATCACCCAAAGGTTGACTGGTAGAGAATGCCGTTGGCATTAAGTCCGCCTTTGTACATGTATTTGTGCAGAAAGTAGAAATAAATAAAAAAAAAAAAAAAAAGATTATTAGGTACATTATGTTTACATTATTACTATCTAAACTAAACCTAAATAAAGCCCCCGTGGCATTGTGCCCAAAATACTAGCAACATCCCCCTTTGAATAGCAATAGGTACCTATTCGCTGAGAGAGAAAACAGCCAGCCCTTGGGTCACCAGTTGAATCTACTAGGTGCTTTTTAAAATCTTATAAAATCTATGCGCTTTGGGACCCCATGGACCTAGGATCTCGACACCGACTGGAACAAACCGATGAGTGGAGACCCTTAAACTTATTAATTTCAATATTCTCTACCGCTTACGCTGCAGCTGCGCTGGCTTTTACTTTTTTTTTAGGAAGATGGGACGGGGCCGGAATGTCAAACAAGTTAAATAATTGATGGGGGGGTATTACCGCCATCTTAGGTACTCATATAAGCATCTCACTAATGTTATAAATCCGATAGTTTAGAGTGTTCGTGCGGAACCTCCAGGGGAATGATCCAGCCTGTTCTGCTGCACATTTCCTACAAAACTGCTATTGTTAGCAGGGGGTTCATATTAAAAGTGGAACAACAACAACCGGGATCGACGACATTTTTGTTTTTAGGGTTCTCTATACCTATCCAAGAAGTGAAAACGGGACCTATTCATGAGACTTCGCTGTCTGTCTGTGTGTTTGTCCGTCACGAGGCTGTATCTCAGAAACCGTGATAGCTAGAGAGCTGAAATATTCACAGATTTTGTTGCCGTTATAACAACAAAATGTTAAAAACAGAAAAAAAGCATTGCTTAAGGGGGGCTCCCATACAGAAAACGTCCCGTTTTTTGGTACGGAACCCTCCGACCGACTCGCACTCCGTTTTTTAAAAGCGGAAGCTTTTTTAAGCCAGCTAGTAGATCGTTTACTGAAAAGGTCCGTGTACACATACCGGATCGGAGAGGACTACTTATTTGTTGTAACATTTAAAACGGAGCTTTGAATCATTGCATCAAGTTTAGTGGCAAAACCGATTCTACGGATGTCCCTGGCCAGCAGCTCGACCCCCGTCAGCCGCACTAGAAACCACTTAGGGCCTACTCGTCCACTTTGCTACATCACACATCGCCCCGGGCCCGGCTGAGCAACTGCTGAACGCCGAATGTAACCCGACCGGGGCTGGATTGCATTTGGCGAGATCTTCCACTGTCGTACAGCTACATGGCTCTGGATTCGAGTGCGTGCTATTTCACACTTTAACAGATACTGCAGGTATAATTGTAAAGTACTCGCCCGCTCCGAGCGTATCCGTTACACCAATGCTCTTCCAGCAGAGATTGTACTCGTATGTGAAACTATTGTCAGCTTCTAACATAATAGTCTGTGTGTTATCAAGAGCGCCGGCCGATGTTCTCCGAGCCGGTCTGTGTGAATGTACCCTATTATGAGACGTACCATTTAAATAGTCGGCAGCCGCTTTTATATAGTAGGACAATTTCGATTTCATTTGAAACAAATACGTTTACTTTCTATCAGTCTAAGGAGGAATGATAGAAAGTAATTCTATCAGTATCAGGTATGTAGTGATGTAGAGCGATTTCAAGATTATGTAGAAAGATTTCATTAAACGATTGTTTTCAATGAAAGATTGATATTTAGATAGCACTATTATGGTTAGGATGGTAATACTTTCATTAATGTATTTTTCTGGTCAAGTGCGAGTTGGACTCTTGGACACAGAGTTCCATACCATAATCTATACAATGCTGTTTATACATTTAATTTTGACTGCCTTGGTGGCGCAGCAGTCAGTAGTGTAACCGCCTGCCGCGCTTGAGGTCCTGGGTTCGATTCCCGGGTCGGTCCAAATATTTATATGATCCACAAATGTTTGTTTCGGAGTTTGGGTGTTTTCTATGTTTAATACGTATGTATTTAGAAATATATAAGTATGTCATCAGTCATCTAGATCCCATAGCACAAGCTTATGGGCTGGATGATGTTGTGTGAGAATGTAAACTTATATAATTATGTTCACAAATATTTGTTTATTTAAAATATTTAATGCTAGACATAACGACACAGAAAGCATTTTGTTGTATGGGAGCCCTTCATCAATCTATATTAATATTCTATGTCTTAGTATTTGTTGTTTTAGCGACTACAGAAATAGTTGAAAATTTTACCTTTTTTTTTATACCACTAGAGTGGTAGACAAGCATACGGCCCCCCCAGATGTACCGATGTTCACCGCAGCCTATGGACGTTCGCAACACCAGAGGCGCCACAATCGCATTGTCGACTTTTTAAAAACCTTCTAAGTCCACTTTTGAAGAACCCCATACTGTAGGCGTCTGGGAAAACCGAATAAGGGAGATCATTCCACAACCTAAGCGTACGCGGCCTACCTTCCTGCTGCTACGGTTTATGAGATACAGCTAGGTGACAGACAAAAAATAAAGTCTTATTAAACGGGTCACGATTTTATTCTTTGGGTACGGAACCCTGAAAAGTAAAAGAGCTATGTATTTAATTGTCTTTCACTTTTAATGTTAATAATGAGGCCTAGAAATGTAACACATTGAAGAGAAATTAAAATAATTGTTTTGTGTTGAGTAGGAAGAAAGTCTGTACAAACATACATATAGTCACGCCTTTATCCTCGAAGGGGTAGGCAGAGGCATAGTATATGCCCACATTTCATCCTGCGTGGCTACGGGATACGTGTGACAACGGGAATAGTACAAAATATCGTCACCCCATTCTTCCCGATGGTGTCATAAGAGGCGACTAAGGGAGTACTAAGCAAAACAAACCATTGCGTAGAAAAGGAAAACTTGAAATGAAACCCGGTTGTCAGTAAAATGACAATCGTTCGTCGAAGCCAAGTTGAAGGCCTCATGGGCGGCTAGAAAAATTTCTACTGTGGGTTGTTACAACCTACACCTGTCCATTTCAACACGTCGAAATAGGCTCACCCACCACCTATTAAGGGGGACATAAAAGTTTAAGAGGAAACCGTTTTTACTCTCGATCTGTAAATCCTAGCGCACAACAATCCATTCGTAACGAATCGAACTCCTGAAAAAAGGAATACAGGACAGGCTGTAGGTATAGGCAGGAGGCAGCCTCATTAGCTGATTGGCACCAAAAAAATGTTTACTAGTAATCCATAATCTAAATATTTATAACTCAAAGGTGACTGACTGACTGACATAGTGATCTATCAACGCACAGCCCAAACCACTGGACAGATAGGGCTGAAATTTGGCATGCAGGTAGATGTTATGACGTAGGCATCCGCGAGAAAAGATTTTGATAAATTCTACCCCCAAGGGGATAAAATACGGGAAGCGGGAACGGGAACAAATTTTACGCGGGCGAAGCTGCGGGCATCAGCTAGTAATATTATAAAGAGGAAAGATTTGATTGTTTGTTTGCATCGAATAGGCTCCGAAACTACTGGACCGATTTAAAAAATTCTTTCACTGTTGGGAAGCTACACTCTTCGCGGTGAACATAGATTATATTTTATTCCCGTATTTCCACGGGAACGGGAAACACGTGAAAACCGCGTGACGACCTTTGGTCTATTATATTTTTACGATACATCTGACCAAATGCTTGGTAACACTTTCGTAAGGCCATTGCTCATTTCATTATTAAAAGTAAAAGCATTCTAAACTTACACTCGTACTATGTCTTTTACGTATTGAATGAACCGTTCACGAACAACTCATTCATTTCATTCACTCATTGTAATTAAAAACACTTTTGTTTTTTTTCTTTAGTTATTTTTGTACGAAGGTGTTATGAATAACGGTTTATTTAAAACGTAATGTGTTTGATGCTAATATTTTAATTACTTTAATGCTAGCTAGCCTCACTTGTAAGAGGAGTATCTACTTACTATCAGATTAAGTAATGGCTTGCTTAAGCTGTCACACGAAATTTTCATATTTTGTAACTAGATGGCGTTAGTAGATTTCTAAATCGCGCTAACGTTAGTGTTAGTAATTTTATATAGGCTTTACATGTTTTTGGTATATTATACAATCCTACTACCGTACTATTGTCGTTTCATTATTGAGCCAAGAGTACGTAGTTATTTTGGGACAATTGCACATGTTCCTTTGAGCCGGACCCTTATTTTATTACTTTCAAATTAATACGCCATTGGCATGATATGGAGAGGCCTAATTCCAAGAATGGCCTGCAATATATAATTTTATTGGATTATAATTATACATTCAATTCTTAAGTAATGTCTCTTTGGGGCAAGCCTATTGGTTTGCGGGGTCATTGCAGACTCATATACGCCCGGGAGTACCCATCTCCATAACTGAGGGGATGAGAACGGTGGGTTGGCTGGTCACCGTCTTTTTTGTTTTTGTTTAACGTGAGGGAAAATCCTCATGGATGTTATGCCGGACTCCTACCGACTAAAAAACCTCACGTCACGCCCAACAGCCTGTGGTTGGGAGCCCCGGGGAAGCCCTCGGAAGGATGTCCCAGAACTCCCATGGCTGGTCACCGTCTTATACTGGATCACAGTGTCGTTGCTCTCCACCCTTTACAGTGGGCGCACTCTGGGCGACAGTCGCAGAGACAGGCTGTGTGCGCCAAATAGCATTCATTGTGTTCTAAGCTCAGCGACATGTCACTGCAACTCAGCGACAAGCAAGCGGCGACACGTCGACAGTCGCTGAGCGACAACTTTTTGTACCTCGTCATCGTGGTATCTCCAGTAGGTTTGGGCGTTACCCCGTTTCTTGGAGGGTTTGGGCGTTACCCTGCTTCTAAATAGTAGGCACACGACAGTCTCGGCGATATGTCGCGGTGACTTGTCGCCCAGTATGCGCCTGCATTGGGCAACATGTCGTCGCCGGCGCCAGTGACAGTCAGAACAGACATTGAAGAACAAAGTTTTTGTCGGGAGCCCTAGGTTATCCTTCTGAGGGAGCACCCTGATCGCCTGGTCGCAAGCAAAGCTACACGGTGCTGTGTGACAACGGCCACATAGCGAAGACGAAAATCTTGAAACAATAGTAAAGTTGTATTGTGTCAATATGCTAAAGGTTAAGAAAAGCGTTCAACATTACCCAAGTTTCTCTTTAAACCTTATAAAAGGGTGCAGATATGGCAAATTACGTACAACCTTGTAATGTATTCTGAGCATTGCAGTACTTTAATTCAATTTTCTCTCAACTTTCGCTATTATGCGTCTGGCCTACTCTCGCTTGACTTGTTATGCATGTCAATGCGTTTATGAGGTGCGTTTACGAAGTGCGTGTCTGTTTATGTATTTGAATGGACTTCAAATAGAATTGTCTCTGGCATTTAGGTAACTCCATACTTTAGCCAAATCTAATCTATTAACGTAAGGTATATATTTAATACCAAGATAACAGAATATATTCTATTATAGAAAAGTCGTAGGAAAAGGTTCCTAAAATAAGACAGAATCAATCAAAAGATCAAAGATTTTTTTTAACGTGAGGGAAAATCCTTCATGGATGCTATGCCGGACTCCTACCGACTAAGAAACCCTCACGTAACGCCCAACAGCCTATGGTTGGGAGTCCCGGGTAAGCCCTCGGAGGGATGTCCCAGAACTAAGATAATTATAATAGTATTACATAATAATATATCATTCACCCGAATGTAATCTAATCTATCAAGTCAAAGATACTACTATATTTATATTAGTTCAATGGTTTCTTTTTCTTTTCCTTTTGCGGAGAATTAACTAAAAACCATTTGCGGACATGATCCCAACCATATTAGACTTATCTTTATCTCGATCCTGCAAGCCGTTAGAGTGTAAAAGTGGCGTGAGCAAATAGTGCGGACGCACGTACGCACCACACAAATTTATAGCATGCAAAAATGTTTCAGAAATGCAAAAACTGCCTAAATGCAAGTGAAATGACGCACACAGGGTTCCGTACCAGAAAACGGCAAAATATTACTTTTCTTGAATGAAGCCTTCATTTAAAAGTACTTATTTTCATTCATATTTGCACTAAAACCATTAAACACGTATGTAACTATAATGTATTAAACTTTACTAACGCAACACTGACTCACAACTATATTATTCTTTGATACTAATCTGACAGCTTAGATCGTGTCACTGACTTCAAACAATAGCTTTCAATGTCAACGCGGTTACGTCATCACTTTCGATCTGTCAAGATGACACCTGTCACGCTAGTGCCGGAATAAAAAAGTAGAAAGTGGTTTTGGGTTATAAATTGATGAGCAATTGTTTGATTCTATTTTCAAAGGCGGGCGTTATCTAATTTCGTTCTGTTTTTATTATATTTATTTGCTATTTTAGATCAATTTGAATATTTATTTTTTGGTTGGATAATTATTTGCTCGATAGAATAATCTGATGTTACGAATCGCGTGGGCCGATAAGCACGGTTGATAAAGGATAGGGATATGCCGAATTGCATAGAGATGACTGACGTCAACGCATTGTAAAGATAAGATCTGTCAGTCCAAAGTCAGAACTTCAATATCGTCAAATGTATTTCCAAAAATCTTCTTCACCTACCATTTTGAAAATAAAACTGACTCATAATTCTATAAGCGTGATACTGAGCTTTTAGTTCTTAAACTCCATACTTAACCCAAATCTAATCTATAACCTGTAGTAAATACCAAGATAACAGAATATATTGTAGTATCGAAATGTCGTAGGAAAAGGTTCCTAAATTAAAACAGAATCAATTTCAAAGATTTTTTTTTAACGTGAGGGAAAATCCTTCCTTCCATCATTCATACCGACTAAAAAACCTTCACGTAACGCCCTACAGCCTACGGTTGGGAGCCCCGGGTAAGCCCTCGGAAGGATGTCCCAGAACTAAGACAATATAATAATATTACATAATAATATATCATTCACCCGAATCTAATTTATTAAGTCAAATATACTACTAAGTATACAACACACGATAATAATACAATTATCGAACTCTCGTGGGAGTAAGTAATTGGTATGCGTTTCTTTCCCGCTCTGGTAAGCAAGTAGTGCTTCCGTCTCGGCATAATCAGGTGGATGTACTACTTGTCATCTTATACCTAGACTGAGATATAGATAGTATTGACGCAACGGTATTATATATGAACGACATTGACAAGGTCATTTTTGACGTCTGTCACAGTCAGAATATAAATTTGAAGTTATAAAATGCATCTTAGAACAATAATTTAGACGAAAGAAATAGGAAAATCCCACCACGATTCATCAGTTTTCCCATAAATTCTGACAACCCGCCTGGTCAGCATCGTACTGTAAAGACCATTACTGCAAAAAAACAATATAAACGTAATGATGTAGAACGTACGATAATGACTGGGTAACTTTTTAAATGGTCCAAATTCTTTACCTTGACTTAGTCCTTGACAAACATTAGAAATTCAGAGTAATTATTCACTTCAACTAGTTATAGTTTTTATGTTTCTATTTAAGCCTGAGCTAATTTAACTTTCTGTATGCAATTCAATTCAATAATTTACCTATTGAGCATATCTTAACCGAGTGTAGAGTGTCAATGATATAATTATCATGTTATCAAAATATCAAAAGTCACCTATCTACAAATAAAAATGAAATGAGAGCCCTGCCAAGTACCTAGTTAAATCAAAATCGGAGTCCTTTGAAGCGCTCATAGCCTCTTTTGATTTATGTTCCGTGAGTATTTATTCAACAATCACTATAACAATAATTCTTACATGGTAGACCGTTTAGCTACAAACTAACTCCGTTATCAATTTAGCCTATAGCAGTCCACTGCTGGACATAGGCCTCTCCCAAATTTCGCCACTGCGCTTTGAGCATTCAGTCAATCCCTGCAACCTGCTTTAGGTCGTCGCTCCATCTGGCAGGGAGTCGTCCTACCCCACGTTTACCGAGACGCGGTCTCCACTCCATAACTCGCTTGCTCCGTCGGCCATCAGTTCCTCTACAAATGTGGCCAGCCCACTGCCACTTCAAAACGCATACTCTGCGAGCTATGTTGACCACTCTTGTTCTCTGGCGGATAATAGCGTTTCGGATCCTATCCCTCAGAGATACCCCAAGCATTGCTCGTTTCATCGCTCGTTGCGCAACCCCAAGGGCACGGACCAACCCCACCGTGAGTGTCCACGTCTCGGCACCGTAGGTCATAACGGGTAGAACGCACTAGTTGAAGACTTTCGTCTGGAGGCATTGCGGTATCGGCGAGTAGAAAACCCGATGTAGTTTGCTGAACGCTGCCCAGCCCAAGCGAATCCTTCTGGCTATTTCCTTTTCCAGGTTATTTGTTTCCAATGTGATAACCTTACCAAGGTAGGTGTACTCATGGACAACCTCAAGCCTCGATCCTTCAACGTATATTGGTCCCGGCACGACATACTCATAACATGACCTTGGTTTTATCCAAACCGAGCCCAACACGTCAAGACTCTTCACTTAGATTATGCAGCATCTTGCTCAACTGTTCCGGCATTTCTGCTACTGAAACGATGTCGTCGGCAAACTGAAGGTGTGAGATACATTCACCGTTTATATTTACGCCCCGTTTACATTTACCCATCCCAGTCCAACGAAATGAAGACGTCTTCAAGCGCATTAGTGAAGAGCTCAGGTGATATAACATCTCGATGTCTCACACCTCTGCACAGCGCTATGGGATTGGTCCGGTTATCGTCCAATCGGATGGTAATGGTAGCGGTATCATACAAACACCTCAACACCTCAATATATCGCGAGTCAATACGACACCGCTGCAGAGCTTCTAGGACTGTCCAGTTTCGATAGAGTCGAAGGCTTTCTCGTAGTCCACGAAAGCGATACACTCCGTTAGTTAATCTATAAGTCCATAACTCCGTTAGTTTCGACGCTAATAGCAATAACCAGCCAACTATAGCACTCGAACAAAATACTTCTCAATTTTATATCCCTAAATTCATCAAAAGGAGCGTGAAGAAGTACCTCATAGAGCTATCAACTTGAGGATGACTTCCAGAAGTCTTGTCGACTGTAAGAGAAATCCTAATCGCTGGATGTCACCATAGTTTTTAACATGCAGGTGGCTTTAATTTGGAGAACCTAATATGATAAAAATTAATGCAATTGATAACAAGAAGCCATGAGACGGTCTTACCCAACTGCCCCTCTGTGAAAGTGAAAGTTCACTCGGATTGACGTTGTCATTTTTGTTTTATTTCAAACTTTGAACAGATGATCCACGTGACCCCGTCACATAATATAATGCAACAGAGTCACAGACTACAGACAAATTCTCGCCATAAGCCCCTCTGCAATCTTTTTTATAGAGAGGGGCTAAAAGTGTACTTAAATTAAATAATTATGACCCTTGTACTCTAATAATCGTATGTGAGAGAAAATACCAAACACAATAATAATTATAACAATACTCATAACTTTCCAAAAAAAGACAATACAAGGTGTATTTATATTGCTACTACCCAAATCACTTGATAAGTGTAAGGTGTGTGACCAAACACTGTGGCACCTGCGCCGGCGCAGTGTGTAGTGCCATCGAGGTCGAACACTTTCGTTGACCCCGATACAGAAAGTGTGATATGGTGTGGTTTGATCAGAGAGAAATGTGTGTGTTTCGTATGGAAGATAATGGGTAAAATAAAATAACGTAAATATATTATTTTACTAGCTGAGCCCGCAACTTCGTTTACGTCACATAAGGTCTATGAAAGGATGGGTATTTCTTCATCAGACGCCTAGGAGCGTGTGAAACTACCCTGTTTGCTTAATCATAAAAGAGCTTAGTGATTAAGTCTATTCTAAACGGGATTTCGCGTGGCACAATTTATTATTAATTAAAGGTTTCGGTACCTTCACTTTCCTCGACGTTTCGACATTCATCCACAATTATAAGTCTATTCTATAACAATTCAGTCCATGCCTTCGGCGCGGACTGAATTGTTATTCAACTTGCGGAGCTAACCTTAACACAATAAACCGCATTGCAATCGGTTTATCAGTTGCTGAGATTAGCGTGCACAAACGTACAGACAAACAGACCAAAATTCTAAAAACCATTGTTTTGGGTTCTATTGCGTTCACAAAGCCCCCCTATAATATTTTTCTCATTTATCTTTCATGTACAGACAGCGACCTGTTACGATTTTATTATATGTATTGATATTGATTGATGATATTGATATTGATGATAAATGACTAGCTAGATCCATTTTTTTTAACTTGAGGGAAAATTCTTTGTGGATGCTATGCCGGACTCCTTGCGACTAAAAAACCTCACGTAAGGCCCAACAGCCTACGGTTGGGAGCCCCATGTAAGCCCTCGAAAGGATGTCCTAGGACTTCCATTGGCTTTGTTTGCGGTTTACTACGGACTTTAGCTGACATTTAACCTTCATTCATACTATAATAACTGTGTTTCAAAATTTCCTTACTCTTCTAACTTATTTGATAACTGCTCAGTTCTTATTGCTGCTAAGGTGTTTGTATATAGCCAACCAGCTGATGCCCGCAGCTTCGCCTGTGTAAAATTTGTTCCCGCGGGAACTTATTCCCGGCATAAAAAGTAGCCTATGTGTTATTACAGACTATATGTATCTCTGTACCAAATTTCAGCCCGATCCGTTCTGCGATTTGAGCGTGAAAGAGTAACAAATATCCACACACTTTCACCTTTATAATATTAGTAAGATTATGTATGCGATGGTTAGCGAATAACATAATTGTTATACGGTATACGCTAATAATGTAGGTTCAGTCAGTAGATTCGTGGCAAAAATAAAGTTTCTTCTATCTATGAGTATAATTTGACCTTCTGACATTGGCATACCAATTTTCTTTAAAGATACAAAACCACATTTGACCTTTCTTTACAGTACACGGGGAGCCAAGTCACATAGCAAAGAGCAATCGACCTACCTATATCAATATTAAGAATCCTGCATCGCGATATGAATGTTTACACTATCAATAAGTAACGAAATTTTTACGAAATCGATTATACATACAGCATATTCCGAGGAGCTATCAAACTTAATCACCTCGATTAGTCGGAGTATTCTCAACAACATTATTATTTACCTTATTCGATACTACTGTATAAACGGTACAGTCCGTTCACAGTTAATTTACCTCTGACAGATCGTTTTCTGTGAGTTGGTATTGCAGTAAAGTCCCCCTATGAGTGCCAGTCCCTTCAACACACTAAAAAAATATATCGAAAATCGGGAATCACGTGGACCTAGCTCCACCACCCTAAAAATGAAAAAAGATTTCCCATTTCCCAAAAAAAATTTTTATCTCACTTACCAGACCAAATTTTTCAATTCTGCAAACAGCAACCGGATTATTGATAAATTGTTTATTTTACTGTGTATAATAATAAACAATAATGAAAACACATTATTTATAATAAAAAAACAAAACACACACGCACACTTGCACTTGGTACACACGCACTCAACAAAAAAAACATTGATTACTCTACCACCACACCATATTTTACGATCCTGTAAACACCAACCGGATTATTGATATATTGTTTATTTTACTGTGTATAATAATAAATAATAATGCAAACACATTATTTATAATAAAAACACGAAACACACACGTACTACACAAACGCACGCCATCCATGCGCAATCCACTCTCAACTTCAACTGTTCGATTTTTGTAAATAATTCTGGCCCATTGACGTCATTTCATAAGATTCCAAAAACAAGAAAATGTTATAAACTACACATGCAATAAACCTGTTCATTGAAAAGTAGGACGTAAGCAGGCTAAATTTAAGTTTAAAGTCGTCTGGGTAGGTGCGGCGACCGGTCGCCGCGCGGGGCTTTACGGAAAAACTTGATTATTATGCGCGGCGACGGGTCGCCGCGAGGAGCTCTAAGGGTTAAGACATTTTGACGCATATTATAGGAGATTATAAGATGTAATTGTTAGCACTAAGAGTTATTGTTTCTATGTAAATATTCATTAGTCAATACACTTAACTTTTCTACACACGTGGTGTTGGGTCTAGTTCATAATGTCGACAGTCACTACATCGATGGTCGCTGTATCGAAAACGTGGGTCACTATTCGATTGTAATTAAGTTTTATTTCTATATAAATGGATATTCAAAGAAGACTCTTTACGATCACCAAGGAGGGTGAAGTTGCAGCTTCTACATCTCAAATAATTTCCACACTCAAAAAACGACAGCAAAAGAAGAAAATAAGTTTAGACTTACGGTTGGAGTACATGGGAGAAACACAACCATATTATGGTAACACGAAAATCAATGAAGCCAACCTCACGGCTAGAGGTAAATTAACTATGAACGGACTATACAGAGGAAAGATTGGTTTTGCTTGTAATTGATAAACTATGGAGATTTTTTTACCTACAAGTGAAAATCCCTCATGGATGTTATGACAGTCTCTTACCCACTAAAACCACATGGTGACCTTTGCTGCCTATGGCCGAGAACCCCAGATAAGCCCTCGGAAGGAGGGCCCAGAATAAACTATAAAGTTTTCCAAAGATTTATGCAATTCTATATGCCGTAAACTACAATATTGTGAAGTAAAATAAATCTACTTATATAATTATAATAGAACGATTTCAAGAATTATTTGACCATTTGTAAGTAATATTTTGTGAAGCACTAATTAATCTATTATCCTCTCAATATGCTACGGATTATCATGACGAACTCTTACCGATTCAAACCACACGGTCTAACTATCCATCTAGCACTACGTTGGACGTAAGTGGTCATTATTACTTTGAGATTCAGTCAAGCACACCTAACTTAGCATACATTATAGTATACAAAATATTATAAAAGAATTATGTAAATTTTGCCAAGTCTTTGGTAACAACTTATTAGTCACAAAAAGAAACGGGTCACAAAACAACGGAATTGTGACAAATTACATAAACGATTTTGGTCATCCGTGACTCATTCGGATGAGTGAAATGAAAAGTCACTTTCTCTATGACATCAGATTGCTTTTTGTTATCTAGACGTTTATGTCACGGACACGTTGCGGAAATAAACGGAATAGAACGATTAAGATTTAGATAATAGCAATTCTTCTTATAATTTATATCATACATTTTTTTACGTTGAATCATAGAAACTTGGAAACGCTCCACGCACGTGTTTCAACCTTTTTTTTTCCGATTCGGGGTTTCCATTCAAAACTTCAGTTAAACTAAATTAGGAGATACGAGTAGGTTAGGTAACTATTTTAATTTTTCATTTTAATGATGAACATTTAATTTTAATGATAATAAGGTATGCCGACAAATAAAAACAATCCTAGAAGTCAAGCAAAACAAACAATCTTCATCTTATACCTACATATAAAATTGCTGACGCATAACCTTTTTATGCAGCAATGGTTTGTTGTAAAAGTTGTAATCGTCATAATGTGCACACGCTTACCTGCCACCTATGAGGTAGTGTACTTAGCAACTTTTTAAATATTATATATTTATTTAAGAAGAAGATTAAAGTATTAAATCTCTCTCTCTCTCTCTCACCACGCAAAATAGGCGCATTAAATGACGTCGAGTTGCGGAAACCAGCCCGTGTAAACCTAAACCTAGAAGTATTAAATCTAAATAATCTAGGTAAATAAAATTGACTAAAATAATGAAATTATACTAACACTATTATTAAAATTAAAACGAAAACTACTAAACTAAAATGCATCAGAAAATTTTTCCGCATCGCAGTCCTCTTGTGGTAGCGTTCCCAGAAGACTGGCAGCATTGCCACGTTGAATGGCAATGCTTAATCTCTGCCCTAAATAAAAGCCAGCCTTCTGGTCACGAGTAGTGTCGAACAAACGCTTTCCCAACTCTCTAAAGAACATTTTTGCGCTTGGACCCTATGGCCCTAAGGTTTCGACCCCAAACGGCTCAAACACCTAATCTCCTTAACTTTTTAAATTGATATTATCTCAAAAAGGTGGCTCGTAGGAAAAAAGTATTGATACATTTTGGAAAATTTTATGAACTACAATTTTCGTCTGAAGTATATTTATGATATAACTTAACGATAAGGTGAAAATCGCGAAAATCTCATTTTATTTACCTTGACCTTCAATATTTTTTTTCCATAATGGGGAAAGATGGGAAACCTTAAAATGTATTTTTTTAATCATATATTTCAAACAATCTTACTGATTTTAGCCCCTCTCTATAAAATGGATTGCAGAGGGGCTTGTGTCTGTAGTCTGTGACTCTGTTGCTTTAAATTACGTCACTAGGTTAGGAAATAAAACTAAAATGACAACGTCAATCTGATTGAACCTCACTTTCACATTAGACGTTAGAGGTGCAGTCGGGTGAAACCGTTTTACGGCTTCTTGTTCAGCTTGGTGGGAATTTATGTAGCTCTATCTACTCTAATTTTTTGGTCTAATTTGACCGGACTAAATACTGACTGTTGGTTGATACTACATACTACTCGATGAAGCGAAGTGGACGACTGTGAAATGTAACGAAAAATCACTATGATGGGGTTGTTTTTGTTATATTATTATTCGAGTTGTTAGAGGTGAGATCGAAGTACGTCACGGGCACAACCCTGAGTACAGCTAGTTTTGATTTTTATTGTAAACTCTTACCGTCTTAAGATTATTTTTGAAAAGCAATTAGTATGCTAACTGATCAGAGCCATGCTCTCCAGTGAGCCATGCTCTCCAGCGGGAGTAAGTGGGACTGCGCCGCCTCTTTCTGCGAGCAGGTCATGCTCGCGAAGGAGGCGGCGGGCCGGGTGCGGGAGAGAACTCTCCCACCCGAGTTCCGCAGTCGGCGCCCTGGGCGCCGCCGACGTGTCTTCGCCGAGGAGTATCGGCCTCCATGACCGGGGGTCTGAGGACGGTGAGAGGGCCGCTCACCGTCCTTACAGAAGCAGGCCCATGACGGCAGCGTGACGTGAGCAACTCACGCACGCCCCCCCTTAGAAGCGGGGTCACACCCGAAACCTCCCATAGACGCGGGATTGCACCCGAACGACACCCTGGGCGAGGCCGCAGCCAGCGGCCGTAGGTCTGTTGGGAGTCACGGGACATCCTTCCTGAGGGCTTACCCGGGGCTCTCAACCATAGGCTGTTGGGCGTTACGTGAGGTTTTTTAGTCGGTAAGAGTCCGGCACAGCATCCTACGAGGATTTTCCCTCACGTTAAAAAAAAAAAATGCTCCGTCTTGAAATGTTGAAATTGTAAATCTAAGTGGTTCTGCTTCACGATATTCTGAGAGGATAATTAGAGGATTCCTTCTTGTTACCGTAGTAGACAGCTGTGTGCAGGGTACTTATTGCTCAGTATTGACCATATTTTGATCGGTAAAGGTATTTATCTACTCTGATACAATAATACAAAGATTATAAACGGGCGTATGATACTATAATACAAAGATTATAAAATTGAAATCAATGCTCTTATGACAAACATTACGCACAGCCCAAAAAAAAAGTTTTATTACGATACAGGTCTTGTATGGACACCTATAACATAATAATATAGGTAACTCTTTAATCATTACGATACACCTATACAACTTCCAGCTGAAAAAAGAAGTTTGAACTTCTACTTTAAAAAAAAGTTGTGCCTCCGCAGCCTGAAAAAAAAAGAAACACGCAAGCGCAATCGATGTTTGCGTTGCGCCTTGGCGCCAACATGTTAAACAAAGTTTGGTTTTGTTTGTAAAATAAATTCGTTTTTGCATAAAAACATGTCTGAAAGCGAGGACAGTGGTAATCGTACACCACCAGACATTCTGGAAGCTGCGTCGAACATGACCATGGACCTGTTACCGGCGAAATCTAGGAGCAACTATATATCAGAAAATGAAATCAGGTATTATAGTATGAGAATAGATAAAGTAGTGTATGACATTGTACATAACTTGGTCTTATAACACTCGTGTGATACTATAAAAAAACGAGCCGTAGCGTAGGCGAGTTTCGATAAGAACCTTTATTATGCAACAGTGTCATAAACTACTATTTTTTCCTATCTTATATACCAACTAGCTGACCCGCGCAACTTCGCTTGCGTGATAAATGAAGAACCGCTGGACCGATTTTGGTCAAACTTCACATAAACCATCTACTAAATAGTCCGAATAAAACCTTAAAATTTGGTTTGGATAGGTGAGCCCGTTCTTGTGTTATAAAATTACAACGAAAAGTGGCATTGATTTTTATATACACTCGAGAGCAATGAATCCGGGTCACTTAAAGAATGTTAAAAATCTCGGAAACTAAAAATGATAGGTTAATGCAATAAATTGTATTTAATAGACAATGTAATACTCCTTAAATGAAAGTAAAAAAAATATGAGTCACCATACATTTTATTAACACAAAATTACATAAAGAAAAAACTGCCGATCTCTCCTTAAAACAAAAATAGGAAACATGAAATTTTTGAACTTTATTACGATTTTCTTGAATTTTAATACTTCGTATTGCCTCCTCGTGCTTCCATTACTGCCTTTACGCGGTTTGGCATGCTGTACACCAAGTTCCTTATACGATTTTGGGGAATATTCTCCCATTCCTCTGTGAGAGCAATTTTGAGCTCACGAAGCGTGATTGGGGGAGGGTTTCGTTGTTTTACGCATCTGCCTAGCTCGTCCCAAGCATGCTCGATCGGGTTGATATCCGGGCTGCGCGCTGGCCACTCCATACGAGTAATGTTCATCTCTTGAAGGTAGTCATTCACAATCCTACCTGTATGAGGTCGGGCATTGTCATGCATAAATATAGCATCCTCACCTAAATTGACCATAAAAGGACCAACGTGATCATTGAGGATTTCTTCCACATATCTTACGCTAGTTAAAGAGCCGTTTTCTATGATCACCAGCTCTGTGCGACTTTCAGAAGAAATTCCGGCCCACACAAGTACAGACCCACCACCGTAGGCTACTTTTTCTTCGATGCATGCTTGCTTGAATCTTTCCCCTGGTCTTCGATACACTCTGTGTCTTCCATCGTGCTTGTAGAGCATAAATTTTGATTCGTCGGAGAACATAACTTTTGACCAATCTTCAATACTCCAATTTACGTGGCTCTGGGCATACCTTAGTCTCGAAATACGATGCCCACGCTCCAGTTTAGGGCCGTTTGCAGGTCTAAGGGGTTTTAAGTTAGATTCAGCAAGCCGACGTCTTACTGTCCATGCACTTGGGTTACTTCCTCCGAGGCGTCGAAACTGATTGGTGAGTTCAGTTCCTGTGAGAAAGCGATTTCGAAGCATGGTGTTCACCAAGTATCGGTCTTCTCGTGCTGTGGTACACCTGGTTCTGCCCGTTCCTGGTCTGCGTAGTTTAGAACCAGTTTCTTCGTAACGTCGGAGAACTCTTTGTACTGTTGACAGCGACACACCGACAGTCCTGGCTGTATCGCGCTGACTCCGGCCGGTTTCCAGCATTGTAAGTATTCTGGTGCATTCTTCAGGCGTAAGCGACATAATTTCAGCTTGATTAATGAATATAGAGCACTATCAACATGGTTTATGTACCCACATAAATGACAGATTACAAACAAAAGCAACACCAAATGCTGTAATTTCGTAGATCCATCTTCGAAAGTGGCCCTTTTTCAAATTTGATTTTTTTATGATATAACTTTACAATAACTAAGAAGTTTTAATACCTTCATTTAAGGAGTATTACATTGTCTATTAAATACAATTTATTGCATTAACCTAGCATTTTTAGTTTCCGAGATTTTTAGGATTCTTTAAGTGACCCGGATTCATTGCTCTCGAGTGTATATAGATTTCCATATCAGAGGATTCGACTCGTTATTCCTCCCTCGCAATTAGTTGTGGTTATCCTAAATCGTTGAAGGTAAGGATTAATCAACCGGGGGTGTGGGTTTCTCTCTATTATCTTCTTTATTGTCGACTAGCTGATGCCCGCAGCTTCACCCGCGTGAAATATGTTCCCGTTCCCGCTTCCCGTGGGAACTTATTCCCGGGATAAAAGTGGCCTAAGTTACTCCTTATTACATAAACTATCTGCCAGTGAAAGTCCCGTCTAAATCGGTCCAGCCACTTTTAGAGATTAGCCGGAACAGACAGACAAAAATTTTAAAAATATGTATTTTGGTATGTGTACCGTACCTATATACATTCATATGTATGTAGTAAAAAGCGGTTATTTTGATATTACAAACAGACACTCCAATTATATTTATTTGTATACATGTACATGCATTCGAGTCCTGCTGCAGGGATCAGCAAGGTACTTTGTATGGGACTCCTGGCCCTGGGAGAGGTCCCAATAGGATCTCAGGGTTGATCGGGGTAAAATTCACACCAGCCTGTTTAGGGAAAGACCAAAGAATAGGGATCTCTTGGGAAGACCGAATAGGTTACACCTTGACTCAAAACGACGTCACCGTCACAATGGCTGGTTGCCTGGCTGATAAACGATAGTCCCAAAGTATACTCAAAAATTGGTACATGATTGCTTATATTTGCTACATGTCTCCAAGTATTGCTACATATAATACATTTTGAGAAATAAGAATATTTTTTTGACCAGCGATCCTGACGTTTGGATGTACAACTGGTGCTAAAGACAAAATGTTTTCTTTTAATTATTGCTAAAATACGTAACAGATATTATTAGATTATACCTATTGTGATTTTCACTTTCATTCAAACCGTTTTATTGATATAACACATGCATTCGTGCGCGGTACAAAAGATCTGATAGTCGCTAAAGTCTCGCAAACAGAAATATGTGTCTGACCTCAGAAATAAGCCTCTGAGATCTTTTAAACATATTCATATACTAGCTGTTGCCCGCGACTTCGTACGCGTGAAAATTATGTTAATATACCAATTTGTTTGCTCTCTGCTTAGCCCCTAGTAGAGTGATTATATATAGCATATTTGAAGACCCTACCCCTAGTTAATTTTTGTGCAAAATTTGAATCAAATGTATTGAGTACTTTTCGAGATCCTTTCGGACAAAACAAAGCAAACAGACAAACCGACAAACAGGCAAATATTTTTTAACTATATTTTCAGCTTCGGTATCTTATGTTGACAATTGTAATGCAGTTTTTGAGCAAACTGTCGATTCTCAAATATGTATCTTAGGTGATTTTAATTTAAGAGATATTGATTGGCAATCATTGGGGATCATAGCTGGTAGCCGCGGCCCCTTCTGCAATATTGAAGCTTTGTTAGACTTTACTTGTGTCAACAAAATGCGTCAGTTTAACTTGGTATATAACTCGGATGGTCGCTTATTGGATCTTGTTCTATCAACTGTCACTATGTGTAATGTAAATGAGTGTATAAATGGTCCTTTAAGCAACGTTGTGCCCCGCCACCCACCCTTAGAGGTTAGTATAATATTAGACAGGGAAATAATGCTACCCTACAACGATAATTCAAGGCCTAATTTCTATAAGGGTGACTACAACTCTATTAATGCTTTTTTAAAAAAAATAGATTGGGAAACATTATTTATGGGACAGAGTGGTGTGAATGGAATGGTAGGAATATTTTATGAAACACTTAACAAGCTCATACAACAATTTATACCCATTCGTGTAGCAAAAACTGGTAAGTATCCCCCGTGGTTTAATCGTAACTTGATCAAGATGTTAAACAAAAAGAATAAGCTCAGAAACCGATTCAAGAAATATAAAAACCCTTTAGATGCAATAGAGCTAGAGGAAATCAGCAAGTATTGCCATAGACTTGCCAAGCAGTGTTATAAGAGTTACAATAATTTTATAGAAGACGAAATTGGCAAAAATCCTAAATTACTTTGGACTTATGTGAAGGCAAAGCGAGGAGGAACTGGTATGTACCCTTTAACTATGACTAGTGAAACAAAAGCATCGTCTAATGGCACTGAGATTTGCAACATGTTTGCTGATTACTTTTGCTCTGTGTATAATACAGAACAATATAGCAATAACAATTTTAGTTCAGAATACCTTCAATCTTTAGAGCACTATAGCTTATCTCTTAACAGCCCTCTAGTTGATCACTCAGATGTACTTAAAAAACTGAAAACTATTGACAAAAGAAAAGGTTCCGGCCCGGACGGAATACCACCATTCTTTATTGCTGCTTGTGCTTCTGAGTTGGCGCTTCCACTTAAACTAATTTTTAATAAATCACTTTTAACGGGCACATTTCCCTCTGAATGGAAAAAAGCAAAGGTTGTACCGATTCATAAATCAGATGACATAGAAAAAATATCAAACTATAGGCCCATCTCAATCTTATCTTCCTTTGCAAAAATCTTTGAGTCCATAGTCTGTCCATATATTCAAAATCACTTAAAACTTTACCTAAGCGTTCATCAAAATGGATTTGTCGCACGTCGCTCCACAAACACCAACTTGGTCACGTTTACGGAGTTGTTGGCTAGTGACATAGACTCGGGTCATCAAGCTGATGTAATTTACACGGATTTCAGTAAGGCCTTTGACAAAGTCCCCCATAAAATTTTAATTGACAAATTGAGTGCCTATGGAATCACCGGTTCCTTGCTTCAGTGGTTGACTTCATATTTGCGAGATAGATTATTTTTTGTGGTAATTAATGGTTATGATTCAAACTTACAGAGTATTTCTTCTGGCGTTCCACAGGGGTCGCACTTAGGACCAATTTTGTTTAACTATTTCATTAACGACATCGGGGACTGCTTCCAATTCTCTAATATTTTTATGTATGCCGATGATTTGAAATTTTTTAGAACTATCAATTCTAATATGGATGCTAATTACCTACAGAGTGACATAAGCAGACTAATAGAATGGTGTAAAGAAAATAAAATGGCCTTAAACTATAACAAGTGTTACCACATAAAGTTTACACGTAAAGTAAATGTCATCAAAAGTAGTTATTTCATTGATCATAATAGGGTTAGTGAACTGGATACTATCAGGGATCTTGGAGTGTTTTTCGATAATAAACTGACTTTTACCCCACATATAGACAACATAACAAAGAAAGCTTCGAAAATGCTCGGATTTGTCCTAAGAAACTGTAAAACATTTCGAAATAATAAGACTAAAATATTAGTTTACAACAGTTTGGTGCGTAGTGTCTTAGAATATTGTAGTGTGGTATGGCGTCCACATTATGCTACCCACTCATTACGTCTAGAGCGGGTGCAAAAACGGTTCCTGTGGCATCTCGCGTTCACCAATGGAATCGCAAAAAAAATACGCTCGTATAAATGCAGATTAAGGCACTTCAACATGAAGTCCTTAGCCGTCCGTAGAAGCTTTCTAGACGTAATATTTGCATGTAAGATACTACAACATAAAATTGATAGTCCGCCGTTACTCTCGCTTTTTAAATTACGTGTTCCCTCCAGAGTTCCACGTCACCCAGTCACACCACTGTGTCCACCCCTAAGAAGGACTGTCCTCGGAGCTAACTCTCCTTACCCAAGATTATGTAAGTCGGTGAATGGTTGCAGCGACCTGATAGATTGTCATTTGGATTCTGTACCTAAGGTGAAAGCCGCACTGAACTCCATATCGGATACTGAACATCACTTTTTACATATTGTTTAATTACATATTTCTTTTCTGTCAATTGTAATTATGTTCCTACTTATTCTGCTTCATTAACATTGATGTTGCTAACTAAACGACACTGATGTGATGATATCATACTAAGTAAAAATAAAACTCTGATAATATCATCTTATTATTAGCTGTGGTTGGTTTTGTTAAACATAGAACAAGCGGTGTGTTGAGTCTCGTAGTCGTAGAAGGAGAGAAGTGAAAGATGGTGTATGAAGCTAGATTATATTTGAACCAAAACTAATGCGACCTGCTCGCAGTCCGACAATCCCGAGACTGGCGAGTCGTAGTTAATATGTGCAATACACAATTATTATAAGGCTATGTTCACACTTAAAGTATAAAGCTGTGTCCCCACAGTATTCCCCCCTTTAATAAAATCATACATTATTTTATTAACAAACAAAACAATGCAATTAAAAAATCATGGTCACCCTATTGTTCTTATATAATGTTAAAACATTGTCCTAAAGATAATATGGTCACCCTATCATTACTTACTTATTATTACACAAGGTATCGTCTGCTGCTCGTTACTAGATACATGCAGTAGGAATGTGCTGATGCTAAAATATTTGATAAGTAGAGAACACAGTTCGTACATTGTTATTGTTACTTGCTGCTTGAGTTATAATTATTACATTCAATTTCACTGGTACATATACAAACACACTCTTTCACTGGTACAAAACTTGTACGCGTGGATTCCATGACCTTATCCGCCATCGTGGCGAGTTTTCCTAAGTCTGTTATTTCGCTAGCGGTCAAAACGGCGCGTGTTGCTGCTGGCAGATGTCCAACCCACAGCATACGAAGGGTTTCTTCCTGGAACTTATTCCTGGCTAGTTCACTCATCTTCCTAAGAAGCTGGGAAGGCTTTTGATCACCTAATTCCTGCTCCTTTAGTAGTTTCTGCACCTGGCGCATCTCGGATTCCTCATATACGACTAGTAGACGCTCCTTAATCGTATTGTACTTATGCGTGGCAGGTGGGTTAAGTACAATGTCGCTCACCTGCTCGATGTTTTCTTTGCTCAGCTTGGCTACAGTCAGGTTGTACTTCGATTCATCCGATAATTTCTGACGTGCTGTCACCGCCTCGTACTGGGCGAACCATAGACGTGGTGCGTCTCTCCAGAATTCGGGGATCTTCGATGAGACAGTTATCTGCGCTAGGGCGGAACCGCTTTCCGACTCTGCTTTCACGTTCGATACAGGAGGAGTCGCCATTGCTTCTTCACTATACACTTTACTTGTTACACAGAGTTACTAACTAATGTCCGAATATTTTACTGTTCGAATTTTGGTTCGGTATCGGTTCGGTATCGGGGTCACCACTGTTGAGTCTCGTAGTCGTAGAAGGAGAGAAGTGAAAGATGGTGTATGAAGCTAGATTATATTTGAACCAAAACTAATGCGACCTGCTCGCAGTCCGACAATCCCGAGACTGGCGAGTCGTAGTTAATATGTGCAATACACAATTATTATAAGGCTATGTTCACACTTAAAGTATAAAGCTGTGTCCCCACAGGTGTTTACTTTTAAGTAATTGTTACATTACTCTGTGCTGGCTACTAAGTTAATGTATTTAATTAAATAGGACATAAGTATAAATGTAAACAGTTGTAAGTAAACCTTATTAAATAAATAAAAATAAAAAAAAAAACACCCAGCGAGTTCTTTTTTTTATATTTCCAATGTACAGTTTTGACTTTTCTATCAGTTTATGATATGTATAGATACCATCACCAATATCTGAGTTTGGATTGCGCCCTAAGGAATTGTTAAATATGATGCCCACGGCTACGTTCTATCATCGCACCGCTCGCCACAGACAGGGTGTTCATTCTATTATCTAATTTTGAAGTCACCCACTAGGCCTTGGTTTGATGATTGTGATTTTTTTTAACTTCTCGACGCTATGGATCGTTTTGCTAAAGTGTTCCCTTAGTCACCTCTTACGGTATTGGTTCTTCAAACAGGGTCTTAAATGGTTTTCCCAGGATCGACATGACGAGTTTAGTACCTTCGGTGTTGCAAACGTCTGTATAGGCTGCAGTGACTACTTTAGATTTGGTGGGCGCAATGTATATATACCACCTTATTGGTATAGAAAAGTTTTTTTTAATTAAATAACAAATGCAAAACAATACTTGATTAATAATTTTTTTTAAAGATATTAACTGAAATAATTTGAACATTCTCACACAATATCATCTACTTGTCCAAATTAAGCTAAGTAACTTACCTTAGATAACCTTGTGCTATGGGTTCTAGATAACTGATATACATACTTATATACATTCAGCGATGTCTGCATGTATCACATGCGGACAGCATTACGCTGAGAGGCGGCCGTTTATTCCACAATGTATGCGATATATTTAAAAAAAAATGTAAATGTATTTATTTTTAAACATTTTTTTTTCTTAGGTTAGTGGTGGCTATAAATGTGGAATAAAAAATAATTTTCTTTCTATCTTTCTATAATATTTATTTTAAATGCAGGATCGCAAAAATATATGTACTGACTCTGAAATCAAACACAGGAATTCAGCGCGACTGTCGGTTTCTCTACCGAATGCACCACTGAGGCAGTCAATTGACCAATTTGCAGAAATACGTCCGCGAAATGTCCAAGATCACGTGAAAGTGACCTTATTCCATCAGAATGTCAAATTACAATGACATTCAGATTCGATCCTCGTACGACACACTTAGTTCTGATAGATGTTAACTATGCTTCCGGCTACACTACGTGATACAATTTGTTCGGTTACAAGTCACGATACGGGGACGTCACGATTTGAGTCAGAATTTTGCTCTCTTTTAGGAGTTTTATACAACCGTATATACCAATCGTATCTTTTATACTATACTATACTATCTTCACGCCAAATCCCTTGCGGGTTAGGCAGAAAGAACCGAGCGCCACACGGCACGGTCCATACACACCTCACTTGCTTCTTCAACTTTCATTTTTATTTTTATGCATGCACGTCGATTCCGTCGGCTCTTGACACCGCCATCTGCTAACACACGATTAATTTGGTCATGGTAGGTGTATCGTGGCCTTCCCTGACTCCTACATCCATCCAGTTCCGCGTTGCATATCTGTTTTGCCATTGGATCCACATGCCCAAACCATCGTAGCATGCCCTTGTATCTCTTATATACTTATTATTATTACCTACACATGACTACCTTAAATTTGTGACATAGTAAATTAATGTAAATTAAAGGCAACTTCAGAGATTGGTGTACACAATGTTGTAGGAATTCCACAACTAATATTGTGTCTTTATATAGCAAGTATTTTAATAGTGTTTCAATAGAAATAATTATTAAATATTTGTTAAATATACAGAGATTACTGTCCCACAGTGGTTCTGAGTTCAGTCATCGGAGTGGAAGTGGAATTTACTACAAAATTGAGATTAATATTTTATTAATTTCAGATGTCAATAAATTATTAAAACCCCCACAAACACACCCACGAGGAATTGATTTTTTATTAAGAATTTAATATTTCTTCCCAATCATGCCAAAAAATGCTGGCAACCCCAGTAACGTAAACATCTCAACTAAAGTGCTACACAGTTTTATTTGCAAAAAGAAGTAATAAATGTGAAATCTTAGTAAATAACCGGTGGGAGTGAGAGACATAACCTCGACAATTCGAATCAATGTAACATCAGCAAGATATACGAACCAAGTGAGTTAAAATCCTGTTGTAAACATCTCAGAAACTCGTTGTTACATTTTGAAATGCACTCACACATACATAAACAGCTGATAACCAGCTGAATTTTAATATTATAAGCATTGTAACCACCACGCACACGCACTAAAAACTTGATTTGACAATTTGTGTCAGACAAGAAAACAACAAATAATGACGGTGGCACATGACGTCTGCGTTTAGTTAGTGCACAAGTTGTCAAAAACACATTCATGCAAACTCAATAAAATTATATGGCAATGACAACTGCGTTGAGTAAGTACACTGGTTGTTATGGATGCATTCAGAAATTTTATCCAGTGAGGGATTTATGATTGATGAGGACAGAAATTTCTAGCGTCGTGAGTCGTCAATTTTCACGAATTTGAAACGGAACTTCGGCACCTAGGGTCCTAGTGGCATCTGCAAGCGTGCAGCTGAGGTTCGTAAAGTGGGCCCATTTTTCTCGCCGCAAAAACAGTGACATCTATTAAAGACTAACTGAACTTTTTATAAAATGATGAAACCTAAAAGAACCAGGTAACACCACTCGGAAGTACTAGCAAAGGTCGAAAACCGAAAGCCCAAGAGCAAACTTCTGTTACCGAGCAGTCATTTATCACGGTAAGGAAAAAACAGACCTCACGGAATTCAAAGGAAAATTCCCCTCGGCCACTGGACGACTCGCATTGTGGCGTCGCCACAAGCAGTCCTACTAAGGCTGCAAACAACTCGCCGGTAAGCGGCCACGCTAATGATGATACAACTGTTGCAGCAGCTCTCAGTGAATCCTTTATTACGACAGATCTGCCACATTCGAGAAGCATGGATTTCACTGCAACCGGCCTAATGTCAATTCAGGAAATGCAAGAGTCCATAGAAAAATTGCAACAAGAACTTGGCAGTACACAAAATGAACTAGAAACAGTAATACTAGAAAACAATGACTTGCGTGAACAAATCTACAAATTAACTAAAGACAATAGTACACTTAAAAAATTGCTTACTAGCTCAGCCAGTAAGAGCACTGAGAGAAAAAGTAGGTATTCCTTGCAGCAGTCTGATTTGATGTACACTCCACCTAGAGGCTGTTCCTCGCACCTGGACGGGACAGGCACCAGTGACCGAGAAGTATTGCTGCAGAAAAATCTGAAGGACTTAGAGCAACAACTAACCCAAGCCAGAACTGAGATAGATAACCTCCACGTGCAAATCTGTGCTCTGCAGGAGGCGCTGCAAAAAAACAACAGTACCACCTTGTTACATGACAGCATATTTCAAGAAAAATCCATAGCATACCATCCAAATGACGTAGTAAAAAATAAGTTATGTATCTTGACTAATATTAGTAATTATAACTCACAAAAAATAATTGACAATACTTTTAGCGATAATTTTGACTACTGTCGTTACATTCTTACAAATTGTACCGTTGAACGGCTTCTTTGTAATATTGATAAAAAGTTGAAACAATTCAGCTTAAACGACTACTGTATTATTATGCTGGGAGGTCATGAAATTAAATCCGGTGACTGTAAGGAGTTAGTGAGGTCAGTGAGGGAATCTTTAAAGCATATTGATTACACAAATGTCGTAATATGCACCCCGACCTATATTTGTGGAGCTCCCCTGCATAATTATAAAATTGAATTATTTAACAACTTATTGCGTGAGGAGCTATCGACCTCTACTTATGCATATTACTTTGATACCAACAACTATCTCACGTTCGACATGTTTTCATATAATACTGGTGTTATAAATAGACTAGGGATAGAAACAATTTATAGGAAAATTATTGAAAACATTAACATAGATCTGAATATGTATTCCTCTTCACAGGCAACATCTGGTATAAACAACTGTTTACGGCTTTTTCGTGGGTAACGATATCAGTAGGCCGAAAAACGTAAAAAACCCATCTAGAACCAGTAGCGCAAAACCTAAAGCACAAAAACGAGTAAAGTGTAAAACACATTTAAATAAAAATAAATAAATATTCAAGGACATTTCACACAACGCTATCTGATCCCAAAGTAAGCTAGGAATAACCTGCTTGTGTTATGGGTATCAGACCACGGATATTAATACTTATATACTTTTAAATACATACATATTATACATAGAAACACCCAGACTCTTGAGACAAACATTTATGGGTCACACAAATATTTGTCTCCGGTGGGAATCGAACCCACGACCTCCAGCGCCGCAGGCGGTATCACTACCGACTGCGCCACAGAGGCAGTCAAAGGCCTCTAATATATTATCAAAATGTTAGAGGCCTACGTTCCAAGACAACTGTCTTTTATAGTAACATACTGAGCAGTTCCTATGACATTATTACACTGACGGAGACGTTTTTGAATAGTTCTGTATACGATGCTGAACTGTTTCCGTCAAACTATATAGCACTGCGGAAAGATAGAGTGGATGACGCCGGCTACGGTGGAATATTGTTAGCAGTCAAAAACAGTTACTCGGTAAAAAGAATAATTGATATTGATGGAATTACTCAGGACAAAGAACTGTTATTTGCTGTTATATCAAAGAAAAATGTCAAGCTCTTTATATGTATTGTATATTTACCACCCAGCTATAATGAGATTAAATATACAGATGTTTTGACTTGTATTGAGAACGCAACAAGTGCTTATCCTGATTATAAGTTTGTAGTTATAGGAGACTTTAATTTGAATTCGTGTAATCGCGCTACTATTACACAATTTGACATGTTTTTAGATTTTTGTAAGTTACGTCCATGCAACAATATTTATGACAATGCCATGAATAGGTACAACTTAGATTTAGTTTTGACCACAGACGACCCAAAATATATCAGTATAACATGTGATACTAAACCACTTGTGCCATTGGACACTACAGCTAACCACCCCGCTCTAGATATAAGTTACGCTATGTCTGGATCATCTAGCTGTATTGACCACCCATCGACCTCCGTACGAGGCGGTGAGTTTGACTATTATTCTGATAATGAGTTAAACCCGGAGTGGAATTTTCGGAAGGCCGACTTTCATGGCCTTTACTCACAAATTGCATGTATAGACTGGAAAGGCCTACTACTACAGAGAGACGTTGATGTAGCTGTAAATATTTTTTACGAAGAATTAAACAGAGCCATCAGTGCCCACGTTCCTTTGAAAAGTAGGCCACGCAGCCAGAGGTACGTATATCCAACATGGTACACCGGAGAAATAATACACTACATAAAATTGAAATATCACAATCTTAAAATATTTAAAATAAAAGGATGCGAAGTTAATAAGGAGCTTTTTAGATACTATCGAACTAAAGTAAAGGAACTCATAACCCATGCCTACCAAAATTATATAAAAACACTAGGAAATAAGATTGCTTCTGACCCCTCAACGTTTTGGAAGTATGTAAGGGATAAGAAAATGACAAGACAACAGAACAAAGAATACACATACGGAAATAGAGCTGTGACTGGCCAGGAGGCGGCCAACTCCTTCGCACAGTACTTTGCTAGTGTCTTCCATGATAACATCCCAAAATTGGACCCTCAAGAGGCAGAGTCAGCCGCGGTTGATCAGGGATACCTGATCAGTATTCCACATGTAAGCAGGGCAGAACTTAAAAACGCAGTGCGACGTCTTAAAGCAGCGTCTGCATTTGGGCCGGACAACATACCGGCTTTCTTGGTGAAGGACTGTGTATCTGTTCTCGAAGACCCCCTTAGATACGTATACAATCTTTCGTTGCAGAGATGCTCCTATCCAAGTAAGTGGAAAGTTTCACGAGTTACGCCGGTGCCCAAAAGTGGCTCAGACACGGACATAGTCAACCACAGGCCTATTGCAGTGCTATCGGTATTTGGCAAACTGTTTGAATCAATATTAAATAAACAAATCTCATATCAGGTCAGTGGTTTGTTGAGCGACGTCCAGCATGGATTCCGCCCATCGCGCTCAACGTTAACCAATCACATTGGGTTTGTAGATTATGTAAAGAGAAATATGATGGCAGGATGTCAGATTGATGCGGCATATTTCGATTTTGCCAAAGCGTTCGATCGCGTAGATAATGACGTGCTCCTAATCAAACTTTCCTCCTTAGGCTTCGACCGGCAGCTATTAAACCTAATGGCAGATTATCTTAGGGACCGAAAACAGCATGTTAAGATAGGAAACTACAAATCCCATGATTATTTTACCCGATCTGGGGTAAGTCAGGGTAGTAGTTTGGGACCGACTTTGTTCCTCATCATGGTTAACGACCTAGCTACAGTTGTTGAGAAATCACATTGCCTTATGTTTGCCGACGATCTCAAATTGTTCGCATCCGTCAGAGAAGCTTGTGACTGCGATGCATTGCAGCGGGATATTGATGCTGTCAATGAATGGAGCACGGCTAATAAACTGACTCTAAATGTTTCAAAATGTAAGTGTATAACTTTCACACGATCGCGTACTCCTATACAGATGCCATATATGTTGGCTGGTGAGCGCCTTGAGCGAGTCGCCACAATACGGGATCTAGGAGTGACATTTGACTCAGGTTTAAATTTTCACGATCATATAAAAAACACCTGTAAGGCTGCTAATAAATCGTTGGGATTTATTATCCGAACATCTTTTCGGATTGATAATATTCTGGCCACAAAGCTACTGTACAATGCATATGTCCGTAGTAAAATTGAATACAATGCTACTGTTTGGAACCCACATGAAAAATTATACATTTTGATGACTGAGAGAATACAGCGCAAGTTCAATAGATATTTATATAAGCGCACATACGGCTACTATCCCTTTCTGTATCCCTCTCTGTTCGTTTCTGGAATGGTTGGTTTGGATACCCTGGAATTAAGGCGTAACTTTACCCACATTATGCACTACTATCTGTTAATGACCAATAAGATAGATAACCCGTCTGTAAACGAGTGCATATATTTCTTTGTACCAGACAACTATATGCGTGGCTCAGGACGCCGACAACATCGGCTACTGGTAACGCCACCATCTTGGCGCTTGCCACAGGCCGCTACTAGTCCCACTGCAAGAGCTATAGAGTTGATTAATGGCCTGTTACGTACAAATTCAGATGTAGATTTCTTCGTTGATAGGGTAAATGAAATGGCGATTAATGTTATTAAATATTTAAATGAATTAATGAAATGATTTGGAATTTAATTTTAATAGGATTTTCCATAATATAATTGTGTGCTGACTTTGTACTAATGAATATTAATTGCACTGACATAAAAAAATTAAAAGTTAAATAAGGATTGACATTCTAATGACATATTCAATTGTACTATACTGACATTATACAATGTAACATTAATTAAATAACTAATTAAATTAATTTAAATTAAATTGACATTATAATTCCTGACATTCTATTACCTATTTATTATTCGTGAAATTGACATTATATCTAATATTATTATTATAATGAAAACATGTAGTGTAATTGAATTGTAATTGAATTGAATGAATTGATATTGGGAATGATAACTGTATTTTAGCAAATTACATGTATTTTGAGTCAATATTGAGCTTATAAAAAGTAAAGGCTGTTTTGGCTGGGTAGTTCATGGACATAAAAAATGCTAAGGGTGACAGTATGCGACTGAACTGAATCCAATCAAATTAAGATTGTATAAATTGATTAAGTACCTAATTACTGATAAATTTGTGTAATGTAGCATAACATGTAAGCGTTTTGGTTCCTACTGTAAGCTTATCTTGTTCTTTATATGTAAATAAATAAATAATAAATAAATAAATAAATAAATAAATAAAATAAATCATGAAACTTCTGTCTTTAGGCAGTTGATCGGTTAGGACCGCACTATCTACTCACATTTCTTTATCGTGTCTTCATCGTCTCGTGTAGTTTTAGAGTGCAGTATCTGAGCAATGGCGGCCGTGGGTCTGTTGGGAGTCCTGGGACATCCTTCCGAGGGCTTACCCGGGACTTCCAACCATAGGCTGTTGGACGTAATGTGAGGTTTTTTAGTCGGTAGGAGTCCATTTTCCCTCACTTTTAAATAAAAGAGAGCGCAGTATCTGTTATCATTAGATTTGGAACAAACATTTTTAAAGATAAATTTTAATAGTATTTTTGAAAACGGCTTGACTCTATTATTTCAACGAAATAGGTGAGATTATTTTGTATCTATTATAAAATTGTATAGGCACATAAATCAACCGGTACAGTGTACAAGAGAGTAGTAGTTTTATGCAAGTCACTGAAGATATCTATTTAGTACAAGCACGAACTGAGAGAAACTCTACAAAGTGTCACAAATGTGTTAGGGAGAGCGCAATTTGTGTGATGACTGGAAATTTGCACCGATAGTTAGCTTCTAAAGGGGGTGATCTATTGCTTTTAAACATAACTAGCTTGTTTTCTGTGGTAAAATAATAATTATACACAAATAATATGTCATTTCTTTAAAGCAGCCGTAGGTTCGTTTAGCTCAGTGGTACGTAGATATACGTACAAGGCGTGAAGCATTTAAAGATTAAGGCACAGTCGCTTTTAAGATGGTGACCGTTTGTAGCATTTACATTTAGACGTTTTCTTGCTGGTGAAGGTTTTATGAGCAGATTAAAAAGTTTGAACAACCGGTAGCCACATTAGGAATCATGAGGATTTCCTCATGTAAAAAAAAGCTGGAAGATATAGTAATCTTTTGACCACCACGCAAAAATTATTTTCTGTCCATACATTTTTACAAAAGATTTTATGTGAAATAGGCAAATAGCATAAGTGTTTACAGTCATATATCAAAACTATGTCTACTATTATACACGTCATAAGAGAATATCAAATTAACTTCCATTTTTCTATCTTTCCAGAATCCAGAAAACTCTTCGGAGGATACCGGATAACACCAGCATATTGCAAGGCATCAAGAGCAGCCAAATACAACAGAGGGAACACAATATGTATGTTTAACCACGAATGTACCAGAAGAGGGGGAGAAGTAGTGGGAGCCTGCATGGATGGCTTCCTTTTTGGAGCATGTTGTCAACTTAAATCTGATAGCCAGTCTCATATACCTAAAGGTCCTGGCGTCGTCATGACTAGCTACCTAGACTATCCAGATGCAACAGACTCAGCAGAATATGATGTAGAAGAACTTAGTGCTTGGCATAACAGCTACAAACCTGTTGTTACTCCAGGATATAAACCTGGTGACAAAACTCATGTTTCGACATTAAAACCAGAAGACACTTTAAGTTCTGATGAACAACAAGGTGAAATTCTTTCAGATGGACTATCACAAATCACGAACACTCTGTTAAGTACACCTCCTAAAGAAAGTGATATAGTTTATTTGAAACCAAAACCAGATTATTATACTCACAGCAGCATAGACCATGGAGGACCAGACACTATCTTAGTCCACGCAAATGGTACTATAGATAATACAGTTGTAAGGCCGTCAGATTTTAATATACAACTTTCTTCGATGCAAACTAAACCTACAAGAGCACCCCCCACGACTGTTTCTGCCCCACCAAAAACTGTTTCAACTCATCGCCCAATAAAACCTGTATTTAGACCCAAACCGACCTTATCGACTGAAAATTATATTTCAGTCTCTACTGTTACTAAAAATACACAAAAAGTTCCAGAATTGTCTTCAATAAACTCGATCATTCAAATGCTAAACGATAGTACTCCAAGCATGAAAGAAGATGTAACGCCTTCGATAGACACGGCAGAAACAAAATCTTCACCTGCGCCACCATATATTTATTCAACATTCCCATCGACAGGTCATTACGTTACTTTGAGACCATCATCTCTAACTACACGTGTAACGAAGAAACCGTCAACGTATTTGCCAAGCAAAAATCCATCTTACGATTATATACATACGACTCCAAATAGTTTACCACAGGATGACAAGCCTTTATCATACTACTCTTCACCAAGCCCTAGTCAATCTACTAGTCAAGCAGCCATAGATGCTTTTAATAGATATCCTACAGACCCTACAAACTTTGGGGATTTATCTACATTCAGTATTGTCAGTTCGTCGACAACGCCTAAACCAAGACCAAAGCCGACTCCCACAAGGAAACCACCGTCCACAAGTTATGTGACCGGACCACCTCCCGTCAGAATCCCACCGAATGTATATGAAAACATAGATTCCTTCTCTAGCGTTACTCCTACCATAATAGTTTTAAATGATATTCATACAACAACCCCTCCCCCAGCAAACGATGAACCTCAGTTTGTGGAGATCTCTCAAGAGCCTTTCAAGAAACCAGTCAGTCAAATTACCGTAAACAATCATGTTTTATCAACCAACAATATCTATGTTCAAAAACCTCCACAAAACAAACCTATGCCATCGTCTCCTACCGTAGTAATCACACCAAAACCTGGTGCAACAACACCATATCCATTAAAGGTATCATCAAAACCTGCAAAACCTGCACTGGTTTCGACGAGGCCTTTACCAGTTTCGGTCAGCACAACTTACGAAGTCCTTGAACAATATACTACGAGCAAGCCAGAAATGCAAACATCTCCGGACGATTCAATAAACTTCCCACCAGTAAGGAACCCGATGCTCAATGCTACTGGGTCTAACATTGCAATGTTCAATACAAGTATATCTTTATCCGACAATGAATTGGATGAACTTCCAGATTTAGGAACACCAATATTTGAATCTGATGACAAACTAAAAAATAAAATGAATGTCTTCGTCAGCAAAATCGTAGGAAATCTTCAAGGTACTTTCCAAGAATTGCATGATATAGTAATTTTAGGCACGAAACCAAATAGGACACTTTTGTCAACCACCACGCAAAAACCGAGGAAAACACAACCACCCCCCACTAAAAGGCCGTTTTTAACTACAACTAAAAAGCCGGCTAGAATAACGACGACGACTCGTAAGCCTACAGTTAAGACGACCAAGAAGCCTACAAGATTGACTACTCAAGCCAGACGAACGACCACGACCCCTGAGCCTACTACAACCACTACAAAAAAGCCGGTAAGACAAATTTGTTTATTCTATTGCCTGTAGCACCTTAAAGACATAAGATGGCGCTCGTGGCTCCACCCGCTCATCCCAAAGATCGTAGTCTATGTGTATTATTACAGTCTGCACTTTACCGAATGTCAGCCAGATCAATATTAGCTGTTAAAGCGTGAAAGAGTAACACATACCTACTCCTTTTCTAACGTGTGGAAATTCTCATGTAAGCTATGCCAATCTCCTATCAGCTAATATCACACAGTGCCCCACAACTGCCTAAGGCAAGGAGTCCCTAGCGGGTCCCCGGAAGGATGTTTTAGAATTCCCTATAGACTTTGGCTACCACCTCAGCCTCGCATAGAGGTTCGAGTGTTATCCCACTTTTTGGTGCGTGAAATGTGAATGCATCTCTCACCGCCGCATTTTCGGGTCTTGCTCCCCCGCTCCACTATCCTCAGGCACCTAGAGATGTGGGGTGATCGTCTTGGGTGAAGACAAGCCTACGTCCATTCATCCATGATACTTACAAACTTTTTTATGAATAATTTGGTAATTACATTTATTCTAAAATATGAGATTCTTCCTCTCAGACACATACGCCGTCTTTAATTCCTTTGATTTCAGGTGACTTCAACAAAGAAACCACCTCCTACGAAGAAGGTGACCACGACCACTCAAGCGGCGACCACTACTACAGAACTGAATGACGAAGAGACCACGGAAAATTATATCGACCAGCCCATTGATTATAATGATAAAAATTGTGAGTATTGTATGGCAAACTGACATGCTCGTTTTCCCGCTAAATTCAAGTGAATATCTTGGGGCATCCTTCTGAGAATTTTCTCGGGGCATCCGTCGGTAGACGGATGTGAAGGGACGGGGATAGATTTTAGTCGATTCGAGACCCGGCTTAAAAATTGTGACACACAATAAAACATCTTACATTACCACTAATCTTGAGATGAGTGAGGTTTCCGTGCTTCAGAAGTCACGATAGGCCTTTGATCCCATGGTAGTCAAGAAACCATGGGGACAACTTGAAAATGTTCCATAGCAGGAAGCAACAACCCTTGCTGATTTCAACATAGCGACTGGCTCACCACCTATTACGTGGGACTACAATAGGAGTATCGTTAAGCTCTGCTTAAATTACGCGTGACTATAAAGTATAATGTGGTTAAATTTTTAGTCGTAGAAGTAGAAGCAAAGGGAATTCCAGCTAAATCCCTGTATAATTTATATAAGAAGACCTTGAATTGCCAAGAGCTTCAGTAAGCTTTTTACTAAATCATAATCCAAAGCGGCATACGGCATAGATACACAATCTTTATCTGGCTGGGCAGGGGAGGGAACATTGTTGACGGTGGCAGATGAGCGTTTATGCGCATTGTTAGGTGGCCACCCTAAACCTTCTAATTGGGTCGCATGTCCCAGACGCGTCGTCTGGGTGTCTCCCCTTGTGCCACGCTATCGACCCGGCGCCCGCACGGTGAATCCATGGAATGCTAAGAATAAGGTCCCTCTCTGTTGTTTAATAGTATAAATTGACTATTCAATAATCGAGAGCGGTATTGAACCTCATAGCCTTAGGTCAAATTTCACCTCCTTTTACGATGTGCCGCTTGCATAATGATATGTGCCTAAAGCTATGTACTTTCTATCATCGTATCGTTCACCATCACTTGCCATCGGTAACCTGAGGTCAAACTTACGTATTAAAATGAAAATCATTATCAGTTATACTTTCAAAGAAAGTTCATTTTCAACAGTATGGCTGATACTAACTTTTAAAAAGAAGAAACTTTTTTTAAAAGAACACTGGTAGGTATTAACGCGATCATGCATATTTGTTGTGCCTTACTTGACGTTTCGGCTGGGTTGCACCAGCCGTGGTTCACAGCTCTACTGTTGAAAATGAACTTTCTTTTGCATAAAATATTAAATAAGAGATTTATGGTACCAATTGTCTATGGTGCACAAAGAGATAAAGCAGATAGCAATTGTGTGAAGGTGGGGAAACTCCCAAGACCTACCGTCTTGGAAGTTTCCCCATCTTTTGCAGTTACATGAGGGTTTCACGTAGGCCTCACATCCTGGAAGCGGGATAGCGTCCGAAAACCCTGCAAAGATGCGGGATAACACCCGAACCCCTATGGATCCGTGTTAGTCTTCCCGTTCCAGGTCCCGTCCTAGAAGATCCTTCCGAGGGCTTGCTTGAGTCTCCTAGCCGTGAGCAGGGGTAATGCACCGTGTGGTTTTAGTCTGTATGAGTTTGACAAAGTATCTTTCGACTGGCCTTGTAGTCCAGTAGTTAGTGTGCCTGACTAAGGATTTGGAAGGTCGTGGGTTCGATTCCCACACAGGACAAATCTCTTTGTATGATGAGCAAATTGATTTGTCCTGTGTCTGGATGTAATTTATCCATAACTAGCTGACCCGCGCAACTTCGTTTGCGTCACATAAGAGAGAGTAAATCACCCGTTCCCGTCGCATTTACTCCCGTCAGAATAATTTCGTTAGCGCTCTCGCGTGTTGTTGTGTTGTTATATGTTTCCCGTCGCATTATTGTAGAATTGCGCATATTCATGCATATGACGTGGACTACCGGTGTATGTCGCCGGCAGATTAGTAAATCGACCAAAAAAAGCGAAAAAATAAGCGAGGTAGAACGGGTTAAAAAGTATCCTATGTCCGTCTCCTGGTTCTAAGCTACCTCTCCACCAATTTTCAGCCAAATCGGTACGGCCGTTCTTGAGTTATAAATGTTGTAACAAACCCGTCTTTGTTTTATATATTAAGATATTTGTTTTTAGAAATATATAGTATGTTTATCGGTCGTCTAGACCGCACAAGTTTATATTTGCTTAAACTGGGCTAGATGACGTTGTGTGAGAATGTTTACAAATATTCATATATTTCTTTCACAATTTATTATACTTAAAAAAATTGGCCCAAAACTTCTTTCTTTTCCCTCAATAACTTTCAATTTAAATCATTTCAGTATGTGGCGTCCGTCCTCTTTCGAAGACAGGACGCATTGTTGGCGGCAAGAATGCCAAGTTTGGCTCTTGGCCTTGGCAAGTGTTGGTCAGAGAGTCTACTTGGCTTGGCCTGTTCACGAAGAACAAGTGTGGTGGCGTGCTCATCACTAGCCGATATGTGACCACGGCTGCTCATTGTCAACCTGGGTAAGTATATGTAATCTGTACTAATGTTAACTTGATTTTAGCCCCATTAAAATAGATTGCAGAGGGGCTTATGGCGAGACTTGTGTCAGTAGTTTTTTTTTGTTTAACGTAAGAGAAAATCCTCATGACTAAAAAACCTAACGTAACGTCCAACAGCCTAAGGTTGGGAGCCCCGGGTAAGCCCTCGGAAGAATGTCCCAGAACTCCCAACAGCTTGTGCTGTAGTCTGTGACTCTGTCGCATTAAACTACGTCACTAGGTCACGTGGATCATCTGTTCAAAGTTTGAAATAAAACAAAAATGACAACGTCAATTGGATTGAACTTTCACTTTCACAATAAACGTTTTATAGAGGGGCAGTTGGGTGAGACCGTCTCACGGCATCTTGTTTAAACTACTTACTTTGGTTCCCGTTTTCCTTAAAAACAGTAGCCTATAATCTCTTATTCTAGATAATCTATCACTGTAGGTAACTTTCAGTCAGATCCGTTCATCCGTTAGAGCGTAATTGATAACAAAATCTTGAAATGAATAAGGATGGACTTGTTTACCTGCTAATAAAATTTGTCTCGGTATCTTAGTTGGTTTAGCAGCCTGCTCCACTAGGTAAAATAAAAGTCACCAATTAGTCTTTTTTTTTAACGTGAGGGAAAATCCTTCATGGATACTATGCCCGACTCCTACCGACTAAAAAACCTCACGTAACGCCCAACAGCGTACGGTTGGGAGCCCCGGGTAAGCTCGCGAAAGGATGTCCCAGGACTTACACCAATTCGAGTCTTACTCGAGGTTAAAAAAACATTAGAATTTTTTATTATGGCTAGGTTTCATACAAAGTGCTTTTAAGTACCCATTCTATTGTTACTCGATTTCAGATTCCTTGCATCACTAGTAGCAGTCTTTGGAGAAAACGACATATCAGGAGACAGCGAACCCAAGAAACCAGTCTCTAGAAATGTACGCAAAGTGATCGTCCACCGGCAGTACGATGCAGCGACCTTCGAAAATGATCTAGCATTGTTGGAGTTGGAATCTCCTATTAAATTTGATGCTCATATTGGTAAGTTGCGATAGATCTACGGGGACCTACGCATAGAGAGTCTCGATAACTTCATTCATCGGCCGTCTAAGCGCCAACTGTTCACCCGTACTAAGAGGTCCACATTCCACCATTTGCGGGAACTTGCACCTTACCATATGCGCGCATCGAACCGACCATTGCCACGGCACTTAATTCCCGCATTAGCTACATCAAACTGACTCCCTCACTGACATCCGCTGACGCGCACCTGACGAGAACTTTTCCAATAGGTTCGACCTCGCTGATAACAAGTGCTACCCTCTATGAAGTCGCCGCTGACTCGTAGATCGCTCATCGCCCTCCTTTCCATTCTTGCGGGGATACTCCCGGTGGGGGCAGGTCTCGTTGGCGGTGTTATGACCCTCCCGGACATTACACCACGGTGATCACGGGGCCACCCAACGTCTCACCTGTATTCTCAGGCGGCGGTAACCGCAGGGTAATAAGTGTTGCCTAGGGACAGAATCCCAGATTTTCCTAAAGTAATTGTGAAGACCAGATTGTGTGTACTTTACGGGTTTATTGTTATATACTAGCCGATGTCACACGATTTCGCCTAAGTTATTCATTTTCCAGTGGAAATACGGGAATACAATATAGCCTATGTCACCCGGTGATAGTATAGTTTCTCAACAGTAAAAGTATTTTTGAAATTAGTTCGACAGATTCGGAGTCGATTTAATGCTAACAAACAAAAAAACAACCAAATCTTTCCTCTTTACAGTATTAGAACACTTAACTCGCACCATGGTGCAACTTGTACGTCTTGTAAACAATTCTCATTCTTTACTGCTCCGATATATTATTATGTAGATACTATAAACATCATTCTAAGAAATAATTGCATATAATGTTTAACTTCCAGTGCCAATCTGCATGCCGCCGGACTCAGGCGAGTTCACAGGACGCGTCGCCACTGTTACAGGGTGGGGGCGCCTCAAGTACGGGGGCGGGGTGCCTGCCGTGCTGCAGGAAGTGCAGGTACAACTTTGCTTTTGGCTTTGCTTTTACATTAATATAGGTACCACTTAGGTGGCAGAAATGAATGAAATCAGTAAATCAAATGAAACGAATGGAACTAATGGAACGAGTGAAATATGTGAAATGTATGGAATGAATGAAATGAGTGAAATGAATGAAATGAAATGAAACTGAAATTATTGAAAAACACATTTACTTCACATACTTAATCCTTAGGCACTTACGAAATGCCAGGAATACAGCCCGCTTCAAAAGAACTGATAAGAAACTCGGTGGGCTATTCTTTTTAGTAAATATGAGCGATTTGCAGATAAGTATACCTATAGCCTACCAGATAATGTAGTGATGACCGCAGCCTATGAACGTTTGCAACACCAGAGGCGCTACACTCGCGCTGCCGACCCTGTAAAATACTTCTAAGACCCCATTCGAAGAACCCAATTCTGTAGGCGTTGCATGTAGACAAAGCCTTCATAAGAATAAGAATAAATATGCTTTATTGTACACCATGAAAAACATTGTTCTAAGAAGAAGATCTTAATGATTATATGTACAATGGGCGGCCTTATCGCTAAGAGCGATCTCTTCCAGGCAACCTTTGGATGGACAGAGAAAATGGAACTGAAAGAGGCAGTGTACAAGCTATTGTTACAAACATAAGTCAATGATAAAAATATACTTATAAACCTACATGTAATACACAATACGCATCAATATATACAATTTCGTAAGCACCAGTTTAAATATCCAACCATCATAACAGATACGTTATATCTACCCAATAGGTACATTAAATATAAATACACACTTACAAAAACACACGCAGTACTAATCTTAGATAGACAGAAAGTGATTCTTTAGCATCCTTTTAAATGATACTAATGTCTGTGCTCGTCTTATAGATACAGGCAAAGCATTCCACAGGCGAACCGCTTGTACAGTAAAGGATTTATTCATGAACGTTGTGGAGTGCCTTGGCATTTCGAGTCTCAAATTTTTCGATGACCTTAAAAACCTTGAATGTGTGTCATAAAGGAACGTGAACCGTTCTTTGAGATATTGGGGAGTAGAAGGATTGAACAGTATACTGTATAATAAAGTTAATATGTGAGTATTCCGTCAAAGGCGAATTGGGAGCCACTCGAGCTTTTTTCTGAATTCAGATACGTGATCATATTTGCGTAGCCCAAATATAAATCTAATACAAACATTTTGAAGACGCTCAAGCCTGTCAAATTGCTCCTGTGTGAGATCAAGATAATTGAAATCTGCATAATCAAGGATTGGAAGCAAAAGAGATTGTGCAATCGCAATTTTAGTGGCTGTGGGGAGAAAACTACGCAACCTGCGCAGCGATCCTGCAGATGCAAACACCTTGCGCCCGACCTCCTGCAATTGACGATCCCAGGACAAAGTGTTATCGATGTGTATTCCCAAGTTTTTTACTGTGTCACATATATCAATAGGAGTACCATTGAAAATTACTTGGGGTAACTGAGTGTAGTCAATATACGATGTCATCCAAGAGCTCCCTACGATAATAACCTGGGTCTTTGACGGGTTTACTTGAAGTCCATAATTAAGACTCCATTCACATACACACTCTAAATCTTTATTCATTGTGGCGATTGCTTCCGGTAATTGAGTTAATGGTGCTTGTGTGTAAATTTGCAAGTCATCTGCGTATAGGTGGTAGGAGGAAACTAATTTTTGGGAGATTGAATTTATAAATATAGCAAAGAGTAAAGGAGATAGAACGCCACCCTGCGGAACACCAGCCGTAATATTACACCAAGAAGAAAGGGAGTCTTCTACGCGTATACGCTGCTGGCGGCCAAACAGGTAACTTCGAAACCAGTCAATTACTGTAGGAGATATATTAGTGGAGCAAAGTAGAATAGAATAGAATAGAATAAACTTTATTGCACACCAAAACAAACACATACAGAAGAGGGAGACATTACAATTTTATAAATGTACAGAGGGCGGCCTTATCGCTAAAAAGCAATCTCTTACATGCAACCTTTAAAGTATGCCTATTAGGATGTCAAAATCAACAGTGTTGAACGCATTACTAAAATCAAGCAGGGACAACACCGTGAGTCTGCCGTTCTCCATTCCTGTTCTGATGTCGTCCGTAACATTGAGTAGGGCTGTCACAGTACTATGTCCAGGACGGAAACCAGACTGAAAAGGATTTAGCAAGGAATTTGAACAGAGGAAGGTATTAAGTTGGTTATAAACAAGACGCTCTAGAACTTTAGAGAGGAAAGGTAGTATTGATATAGGGCGATAGTGGGAAAAGGATGAAGGGTTACCTTTTTTTGGCAATGGAATAATTTGAGTATCTTTCCAAGCAGTTGGGAAAAGACTCCTTGTAATAGAGGAATTTAAAATATGTGTCATGATAGGAAGGATCTGATCAATAATAGGAACGATCATGTTGCGGCTTATACAGTCATTTCCAACCACGTTTGAAGTAATAGACATTATGCTCTTCTTAACATCACTATCAGTAAATGATTCAAAGAAAAAACGCGGATAGTTAGGAGTTGGAAGCGATGAAAGATACTGCAGTGTATTTGTCTTAATGGTCCTTCCAAAGTTGGACGAAGATGAAAAATGCACATTAAGTGCTTCGAGGTCAATAGTCTTTGGAACGATATTTTCTTTGGGCCTTCCAACTCCTATGTTTCTTAGAAATTTCCATAGTTTAGATGGATCACCGTTATCGATTGATGCATGAATATAATGGCGCTGTGCATTTCTACACACCTTATTGCAGTGATTACGTAAAGCGACATATCTTTCTAAATTGCTTGCACTACGACACTTGTATTTGCATTTGGCCGCAGCCTTTTTTGACATTATATCCTTAATGGCATCAGTGAGCCAAGGAGCAGGCTGATGTTTTATTTTAACTGCTCGAATTGGAGCATGGGTATCAAAAAGTTGTACTATATTGGTATTAAATATGTTAATTTTGTCATCAACAGACTCGGATGTCAGTAAATAATTCCAATCAATTTTAGCAGCATTTTCACGAAGATAATCAAGGTTCATACCACTAAAATTGCGCTGCCAGAGGATTTTACATCTCGCCTTAGGAGGACGGAGTTTATAGGATAGGAAAAGTAGGTCATGGTAAGAAAAAGCGTCAGCATTACATTGACCATGTCTAATGACATGCTGCTGAGATGACACTAGGATAAGGTCTATAAGGGATGGTTTGCAGTCAGGAAAGTGATGGGTAGTATTTAGGGGAAGAATGGAAAGATTGCAAGATTGAATTAAACGCCGCAAAGAAGAAGCGCGAGCTAGAGAGCGAAGATCGTTTTTTACAAGGCAGGTATTGAAATCTCCCAGTATGATTGTGTGACTGTAAGAGGGGATTAAATTTTCTAAAAGACCTTCAAAAGAGGAGAAATAGTTAATGCTCATTGATGAGCTGTAATACACACCTAGTAACACTTTGGTATGGTTGAGTTCCAATTCAACAAAGAGATGCTCGCCGGCATTCGAAGGTGGTGGTTGTGCTGATACATCAATGATGCGGAAAGGAATTTGCGAACGGACATAGATTGCAACACCGCCACCGACCTCCTCAGTCCCACGGTCATTTCCTATCAATTGGAAACCAGGAAGTGAGTAAGAGAGAGAAGAATGGAATGCCCTAAACCAGGTTTCAGAAACAAGAATCGCATGAATATTCTTACAGTCAAAAGAAGCCAGCATCTCAGGATAATGGGCGTGAATACTCTGGGCATTGAAATGGACTACATTAAAATTTTCAGGTACATCAGAAAAACTATACTTCAGCGTATCAGCGAGTGATTGTACTCTGTTTACGCTCTGGTTTAAATCAATATCGAGACTAGATGCCGTGTGAAAGCTGTCATCATCACTATCATCATAATCTGTCATAGATCACTTGTGAACTATTTAAATAAAAAATTTAATAGAATAAAAGAAAAAAAACAAAACAAAATAACTGTATCTACTAAAACAGTTAAATTTCAACAATATCAAGCTATATGTCCATCCACCTGCCAGTCGAGTGTCCGAGTTATAAAAAAGAAAAAGATGGTACCACATTGTATCAAACAAGAAAAAGGAACTACTTTGTGTAAACGATTGGAAGTAATACGGAAAATGGAACGTATTGAGTGACCTATCAATAATAAATCAGTGACACAATCTGACTTTGACAATTCGTTGAAGTTTGCTGTCAGTTGTCATAGTTTCTAATAAAATTTATAATGTTTACAACAACGAACGTCCATAGTCCGCCCACAGCCAATTCACCCCTAGCGCCGATGTTGGCTTGCGTGATTCATGAATGCCATGCTGGATTTCTACTGATTAAAACCTAAAGATGCCATACAACTTACAACTTCTCTGGAGGACTCTTCTGGAGCATGAGGCCTGTGTGAACCTCTCATATCATTCCATCATCTTAAGCCGGCTTGTGTAATGTCAGCGAGCAACCCTGCGCCATCCTCAGGCCCCCTGTCACGGAGACCGGTAGTCTTTTGAGCGGCAACCAGTCTACGGCGCCCGACGTAGTCACCGCAGACTGCGGTACCCGGATAAATGAGTTTTCTCCTACTCCCTTTCTTACAAGCGTGACCTGCTCACAGAAAGACGCGCCGGCAAAATAAAAAAAAGTGTGTGCGTGTAACGTTTACGCGCGATTGAACTTAAACTTCCTTGCCATTGACGGCAGATATCACTGAAATGATTTATATTAATATCATTCATCATTCGAATTTTGAATAGCGGAAACGCGTTTCCGCTTTTCAAAATTCGAATAGTAGGTACGCGTTACTTCCGTCCGAAAAAAAATCTCAGTTACACCCTAGTCGCGCCTAAAGAAGTTTTACTTCAATTTTAATTTTCTTATTTTTCAGGTGCCAGTGATAGAGAATAGTGCTTGCCAGGACATGTTCCAGACGGCTGGCCACTCTAAGAAGATACTTAGCTCCTTCATCTGTGCTGGGTATGCGAATGGACAGAAGGATTCTTGTGAGGTATGGTTCAAGCCTTTTTGGTCTCTCCATAGAAACTGAAAGACTCTGCCAAGGCCGTATTTCCCTCATCTTACGATCCCGGGTTCTTCAAGCGGAGTATAAAGAGACCTATCACAGGGCCGTCAAATTGAGGGCCACTGTCTTGAATCTTTTGGGCTGCGAGAGTAGCCCACATCTTTTGTTAGATATCAGCATGACTTTTCATCAGGGTGCGGTGTCATTTTAGCAAGCAGATTATAAAAAAAGAATAATGACTATTTGATGAGTTAGTCCCACGTTGGGCGCCAACATTCAAATACACCAAAATATATGTGAAAGTTGGCGCCCAAAGTGGGACTTAAATGTGTGTGTGTGTGTGTGTGTGTGTAGACACGTTCATAGAAAACGTACTAGTATAATGTGGTTGTGTGTAAATATGTACCACGATAATAATATCGCCCCGACGAGTTCTCGCTCGTGTATACGGACCCTTACTATTTTTTTTATAATCACGGCCATTTTACACAACTTCACCTGATCCCAAAGTAAGCTAACATTATTATAATACATAGAAACACCCAGACTTTCGAAACAAATACTTAGTGATCACACATTTTTTAGTCCCGTTGGGAATCAAACTAACGACGGCGTGAGACCATCGAGGCAGTTGATAATTACTATAGACTATAATCCATATTATATTGTTAATACTTTTGTCTAATTACTAGCCAGTTTATTAAAAAAGTGTGCGTGTAACCTTTACGCGCGATTGAAGTAAAACTTCTTTGCCATTGACGGCATGAAATTCAATCATTCAATCGAATTTTGAATATTCAAATATTAACTATTCAAAATTCAAATAGTAAGCGTTACTTCCGTCAGAAAAAAAAATCTGAGTTACTCCCTAGTCGCGCCTAAAGAAGTTTTACTTCAAAAACCATTTTTATTTTCCTTTCAGGGTGACAGCGGCGGACCATTAGTATTACAACGAGATGACGGTAGGTGGCAACTAGTAGGTACAGTCTCCCATGGGATTAAATGTGCTGCACCCTTCTTACCGGGAGTATACATGAGGACTACCTTCTACAAACCGTGGCTAAGGAGTATCACTGGTGTTCATTGAAAGAAAAATTCGAAAAAAAAATGATTAAATTGAAAAAAGGCTTTAATACATATTGTGAGCAAAATTGAGAGTAACTTCCGTCACATAAAATCTAAAATATTGTAAAATGTAATAATTTTGTCTCAAATTCTGTCTATGTGGAATTATTGTAAACTTTCGTCAATCGGAATCTATTTTTTTTTGTTAAATTTCGTTTTAGAATAATTTAAAATCCAGGTAACGAATTTCCTTTCAAATTCTGACAGTTTGGATTTATTATTTTGTGGTTCTACTAAAATTCAGATAACGGAATAACATTCATTAGTAATTTTAACGATATCCCACCTTAATTGTTCAATAAAAATAGACAAAGAGGAAAATTTAAAGCAATTTTGTTTATTTTCCTCTATATTAAAAGAAATTAATTTCTAAATTAGTGCTCTCTATTATCAGAAAAATATATTAGCAATGATATTTAAAAAAAATATAAATTATTCAAATTTGAAAGTACCAATTCGAATTTGGAACGAATCCGTTTTGTAAATTGTAATTTACCATGTAGGTTACCAAGTTATTATCATGCATTTAATATTTAATTAAGGAATTTAATTTGTTAAATCTTGTTAAATTTATTTAAAAATTTAATAGGTAATTTTAACTTATGGCATTATTCATTTTTAAGTGAAAATTGTAAAATACTTATCATCTTATTATGAAATTGTAAATTATTAAATATGCATTTATTTATTGTTACTTGTAGATATAAATTTAGTGTTTAAGACTGAATTGTAGAAAGAGTTAATTATTTTATGTTGAATAATTTCATTATATAAAATTATATAATACATATTTAAAAAGGTCTTCTTTGAACGAATAGAAAATCTTACTTCTTCATAAAATTGTTTGTTATGAAATCATTTTCATGTTTTCAAAAATGAGTAAAGTGAAGGTCCATACATACATATTTTGTTATTTTGCCTGGTTACTATTTAAAATGTTGAAGTATGTTTTCAAAAGTGATTTTGAAAGATTGCAAATATAATGTAGCTCAAAGATGAGTTAGTGCATTCTTAACGTAAGCATGCAATAGACATAAATCGTCAAAATTTATCAAACAATGTGCTTAAAACTTCCACATTTTACAAAATGCCATTTTAAAACAAGTCTTAATTATTATATTGCTTTTCTGCATTTCATTCTATACAAAAGTCTATGCTAATAATTTATTTTGGTATGTATGGAATGTAGTAAAAAATAAATTAATAAAAGAAAACGCTCAAATAAAATAGTGGAATGTTAATATTAACAGTTATGCATTTATTAAACAAGTTAAGTATTACACTTGAGTTTTATTGAGTAAAATAATTATTAGTTCACATTTGCCCTTTATATAATAGGAGCTAGTAAAGCTAGTAGTTTTGTTTGTTTTTAAATCCTCATGGCTTATATGCCGAACTCCTACCACATGGTGCCCTTTAACTATTACGTGGGTCATAAAATTATAAAGTGACATTTGGGTGTATACTATGCCTCTGCCTACCCCTTCGGTGATAAAGGCGTGACTATGTGTATGTATGTGAGGTGCCCATTCAACTGCCTACGGCTAAGCACGCCTTTAGAAGTATAATCCTAGGCCTTCCAACAGACTTTGTCCATCATCGCAGACTAACCTGTGGGTTTGGTTCTATGCAACTTCTTAAAAGGGTTCAGGTCCTATTCCGCTTTTTTTGGGGGGTGCTAGCCCCACTTCTTTGTGGAGTAAAAGTGACGTCACTGTCTTGACCTACTTCCACGTGCCGATAACTCCACTACAATTAGGAATTACTATCGCAAAAAAAGAAGCTTTCAATAGAAACGTCTTTTTATTTTAATACCTATTTTATTCGGGTACACTACATTAATACGAAAAACTTAATTCCGAAAGTCACAATCACGAATTTCATAATTCCGAATTTCATAAGTCCGAATGATTCGAAATCCCGAAAGTCAAAAATCCGATGTTTCAAAAATCCTTTTTATTAAAAGTCATAATTTTAAAATTCCGAATGTTTACAATTCCGACTGTCAGAATGCCGAATTTCAAGAAACCGAACCGTTGAATTCCGAATCATTAAAAATCCGCCATATTATAAATACGAACTCCGATTATCAAAAATCCGAAATATCATAAATACGAAGGGTGAATGTCGTTTCCACCCGTTCCTGTTTTAACCCGAAAACTTATCATTAAAGACGATAATTATGTTCCCGATTCCACCCGTTTTTTAAATTAAGTATAGTCAAGTCTAACTACCGAAAATATTATTTCCAAGTGAGTGGAAGGCAAACCGCTTCGCTCCCGCCTTAGCCTTCTAACCTAACCTAACCGAGTCGGGGAACTCTGAGTTGGGGTGTTAACCATTCACTTATTATGGTTAACACCTCGACTCGGATAGGTTTAGGCTAAGGCGAAAGCGAAGTGAAGCGGAGCTCCGGTCTTAGCCATCGTGGTTATTTTTTTTGTTTTGTCGTTTGCCTTCCACTCACTTGGAAATAATATCTTCGGTAGTTAGACTTGACCGTACTTTATTAAATAAACAGTGAATTTTCGGATATTTGAAATTCTGAATAATGTTTTTCGGGAAAATAACAGTCCGGTCTTTTGATTATTCGTACTAATGAAATTAGGAAAAATAAAAATTCGTACTTATGACTTTCGGATAAATGAATATCGTCCTTTTGAATATTCGGAGCTTTGTTTCTTAGGAATTATAATCTTCGGAATTTTGAACATCGGAATATTGAAATTCGGAAAAACATATTTCGGAATTTTTGGGTGTTCCCATTTTATTCGCATGGATATATTTACGAATAATAATATATTAATATTTGTAATATAATATTTGTGGACATTCACACACAACGTCATCTAGTCCAAATCAAGCTAATTTAAGCTTGTGCTATGGGATCTAGATGGCTGATTTACATACTTATGTATTTTTAAATACATATCATTCATAGAAAACACCCAAACTACGAAACAAACGGTTCTGGATCACACAAATATTTGGACCGACCCAGGAATTAAACCCAGGACCTCCAGCGCCGCAGGCGGTATCACTACCGACTACGCCACAGAGACACTTCTCCGTCTATAGCACAGGGTGGAAACTCCATACAAAAATGTTCGTTTTCACCCACACTAATATAGACGTAATCTGAATGCTTAAATCAAGCTTCAATGTGTGTGTGAGTATTCTAGAGTCACTAGCTATGGAAACAAAATAATAAGGAACAGAACGCAATCTCATGTACGTAGGTACTTTTTTAACCGACTTCAAAAAAAGGAGGAGGTTCTCAATTCGTCTGTATGTATTTTTTTTTATGTATGTCAAGCGATATTTCCGTCAATTACAGACGGATTTCAAAATTTCTTTTGTTGTTGAATAGGGTTTACTTCTGAGGTGGTCCCATTTTCACCAAGTCAGGATGTGATGATGGGATCCAGGAGAAAACGAGGGCAACCACCGAAAATTGTAGGGACAACTAGTGCTCTTGTTAACTTTTTAATTAAGTGCTTTATTGTTCTACATTTTAATAAAGGTCTGGAGTCGATCTGATGATAGAGTCGAAAGACAGTCGAGGGCATTCCTTAACAATTTACAGCAGTTACCTTGTGTTTGGGCTTTATTGATTTGTATTGATGAGAACTTTACACTTAGATTGATAGATCCGACTTAAAAAAAAGGAAGTTTTCAATGTTTTATGTATGTTCACCGATATTTCGTCAATTATAGACGAATTTCAAATCTGCTTTTTCTTGGACAGAGTTCACTGCTGAGGTGGTCCCAATTTCACCAGGTTAGAATCTGATGACGGGATTCAGGAGAAATCGAGGGCAACCCCCGAAAATTGTAGGGACAACTAGTGCGTTTGTTAACTTTTTAATTCAGTGCTTAAAGGTACTACAATTTAATGAATGTCTGGAATCGATCTGATGATGGAACCGAAAGACAGTCGAGGGAATTCCTTAACGATTTACAGCAGCTACCTTGTGTTTGGGCTTGATTGATTTGTATCGATGAGAACTTTCACCTAGATAGATATATTTTTCGATTCACCCGTCACTTAAAATGATGAAAAAAAATTTTTCAATAAAAAATAAAACCGACTTCAAGCAAATCCTGAAAAATAAAATTTACTTAGCACAAAGTAATATGTATTTTGATTTATCATATTTAATTCAATACAATATTGAAGTTGGTGCCATCAATATAATATCTACCTACATAAAACTATGGGTTTACTTGGCGCCGACTTCAATATGATATTGAATAAAATCTGATAAATCAAAATACATATTACTTTGTGCTAAGTAAATTTTATTTTTCAGGATTTGCTTGAAGTCGGTTTTATTTTTTATTGAAAAATTTTTTTTCAAACCTACGTTCGGCTACGCACAAATTAAACCAAAGGTAGTAATACGTAATGCAACGCAGTGACACTCTCTCAAGTACTGACACGGGAATAGACACATTAATTTTGGTGGGGGGATGGGGAAGCTTACTCAGGTGGGAGGCAGGGAGTTGCCGATCTGTATGTAATACTATTATATTATCTTTGGTCTATAGGCTAAGATCACCACTAAGATTTTTTATTCTCTGAATCTTACCAGCATGACCCATGTGGTAACTAGCTAACTGACTGGCGAGGTTATGGTATTGGCCCCTGGGTTGGAGTTGAATGCTAAATCACACTGCTCCTAGTAGCCAATAAAGTGTCGATATACGCTCTGATGAAGAATACTAGATCATTACCTATAATGTCTTTGTACTAAGTTACAAGTAGAGGACTTCATATTTATATACTTAGGTAGTATATTTAGGCTAAGAATAATGTAGAGTACTGTAATGTAAGAGATTTTTTTTTCAATTTCTCTTAACCTTTATGTTGCCTTTAATGATTTTTCTTCTTTAACCCTAGAAAGATAATCTACGTCAAAATGACTCCGTGTGTTTCGAAATATTGCTGTCTCACTGTAATTCGCGAATCCGGCACAGTGCTTTACAGACAATTCAGTCGCCGGGCGGTGATCTCGAATATCGAGTGACGGTCGCAACACCGAAGTAAGTATTCCCATTTTCGGTACAACAGGTGTTGGAGTCAAATGACATAATTATGATTATCTTTTACTTTTTTGTCGTAAACATAACATTGGCCATATGCCAATGTTATGTTTACGACAAAAAACTGAGCCTGAGCTGCATCTAATCGATCTCCGTAGATTTCAGTGTTTAAAATCTATAGAGTCTATTGTTTCAAACTAACAGTATTACTGGAAATGACTGATTAGTCTAAATAATGTGATTTCATAATTTTGTTACTTTAAAATGATAGCCATTATGTTTCGTTAGTTTTTTGAATAATTAATAATCAGTTAATTAATAATTAATTAATAATTAATTATAAAAAGGTGAAATGTGGGTACATAATATGCCTCTGCCTACCCCTTCGGGGATAAAGGCGTGATGATGAACCTGAACCCTAATAATCAGTACTTTAATATTATTATGTTGTATTTTTATATAAACTGATATGGGAAATACATACACACCATAGTTCATGAAATCAAGTAAATAATCTTTGAAATAATAGCCATTTAAAACTAAAAAGAAATTTGACGTATGATTATCTTTTCCGTACCGTTCCGTTCCGTACGTAGAAAGATAGTTTTATTCAGATAATATTATTATCTTTCTAGGGTTAAAGAAAAAAGATTGGAGGAGAAATGACAAACCAACACATCAATGCTTCACAACATATATATTGCACATAAACTTTTAAATCTAAACATACATCGTTTTAACTACTTCTCTAACATTAAAGATTTTTTTACCTTGACAACAATTGAACAACAATACACCCACTACAAGTAATTTTAATAGAACAAATTAATAATGGCTAAATTAGTAAATTAAATTCGATAAGTAACAAATATATATTTAACTATGTACACACACATATAATATAGTATTATATATATTATGGTATATTTTATATATCTATACTCGTTATACAGTAATTTTAGGGATTGGTATATTAACTATGTCTCTGTCTTCTCCAAGGTATATTTTCTTTTTTTTATGTTTTCTTTGAATCGCAATATTATTTAAATAAATAAATTAATATAGCTAAGATGAAAGTAAACAACTGACAATAAATACAGATTACGTATTTACATCAATGCCAATACATTTTTTTATATAACAGGATAAATAGCCCAAAACCCTTAGCTACGTGATATACATATAATTATATTTGGCTAATAAATAATTATAGTAGTACACTGAAATTTCTAAATATATTTACTATAATATTATATTAAAGCGAATATCTTCATAGTTATTGAAAACGCACAGCAGTACTTTTATAAGTATAATGAATATATAAATATTTTGTCTGTTAATATAATTTTTCTGATGTCTACTGTAATACTTTTCTTCTGTTTTTTAGTTTAATATATAACACTCTACTCTAAATCACAATAAGCAACATGTTTTCATTATTACAATAATATATTCAGATTATATTATTATTTTAATATACATTGCATATTTTATAATCTAATTTGTAACCTAATAACACTACATAGCTATAAAACGTAACAATACTACTAAAACATTCTTATCTTATGCCCCGAAATATTTTTAAAATAACCAACAACACGAATTTATAAAACAATATTAGTAACTAAAACATTGTGCATCAACATAAAACTAATAATAACTAATGCGTCACTAACATGAAGGTGACGTGAAATCATAAGACTTCTATCAAAAATCGCCAAAGCGCAAAAAAAATTTGCACTTCATAACTATTCAGAGCAAATGTAATAACCCGAAATCAATCTTACATCAATTTTATGTTCTAATATTTAAAAAAATCTTTAAATATACACTCGAGAGCAATGAATCCGGGTCACTTAAAGAATCCTAAAAATCTCGGAAACTAAAAATGCTAGGTTAATGCAATAAATTGTATTTAATAGACAATGTAATACTCCTTAAATGAAGGTATTAAAACTTCTTAGTTATTGTAAAGTTATATCATAAAAAAATCAAATTTGAAAAAGGGCCACTTTCGAAGATGGAACTACGAAATTACAGCATTTGGTGTTGCTTTTGTTTGTAATCTGTCATTTATGTGGGTACATAAACCATGTTGATAGTGCTCTATATTCATTAATCAAGCTGAAATTATGTCGCTTACGCCTGAAGAATGCACCAGAATACTTACAATGCTGGAAACCGGCCGGAGTCAGCGCGATACAGCCAGGACTGTCGGTGTGTCGCTGTCAACAGTACAAAGAGTTCTCCGACGTTACGAAGAAACTGGTTCTAACCTACGCAGACCAGGAACGGGCAGAACCAGGTGTACCACAGCACGAGAAGACCGATACTTGGTGAACACCATGCTTCGAAATCGCTTTCTCACAGGAACTGAACTCACCAATCAGTTTCGACGCCTCGGAGGAAGTAACCCAAGTGCATGGACAGTAAGACGTCGGCTTGCTGAATCTAACTTAAAACCCCTTAGACCTGCAAACGGCCCTAAACTGGAGCGTGGGCATCGTATTTCGAGACTAAGGTATGCCCAGAGCCACGTAAATTGGAGTATTGAAGATTGGTCAAAAGTTATGTTCTCCGACGAATCAAAATTTATGCTCTACAAGCACGATGGAAGACACAGAGTGTATCGAAGACCAGGGGAAAGATTCAAGCAAGCATGCATCGAAGAAAAAGTAGCCTACGGTGGTGGGTCTGTACTTGTGTGGGCCGGAATTTCTTCTGAAAGTCGCACAGAGCTGGTGATCATAGAAAACGGCTCTTTAACTAGCGTAAGATATGTGGAAGAAATCCTCAATGATCACGTTGGTCCATTTATGGTCAATTTAGGTGAGGATGCTATATTTATGCATGACAATGCCCGACCTCATACAGGTAGGATTGTGAATGACTACCTTCAAGAGATGAACATTACTCGTATGGAGTGGCCAGCGCGCAGCCCGGATATCAACCCGATCGAGCATGCTTGGGACGAGCTAGGCAGATGCGTAAAACAACGAAACCCTCCCCCAATCACGCTTCGTGAGCTCAAAATTGCTCTCACAGAGGAATGGGAGAATATTCCCCAAAATCGTATAAGGAACTTGGTGTACAGCATGCCAAACCGCGTAAACGCAGTAATGGAAGCACGAGGAGGCAATACGAAGTATTAAAATTCAAGAAAATCGTAATAAAGTTCAAAAATTTCATGTTTCCTATTTTTGTTTTAAGGAGAGATCAGCAGTTTTTTCTTTATGTAATTTTGTGTTAATAAAATGTATGGTGACTCATATTTTTTTTACTTTCATTTAAGGAGTATTACATTGTCTATTAAATACAATTTATTGCATTAACCTATCATTTTTAGTTTCCGAGATTTTTAACATTCTTTAAGTGACCCGGATTCATTGCTCTCGAGTGTAGATACAAAATATCCAAATTTATTTCATTTCCCAAAAATAATTAAAATTAACTCAATGCACTGCCCGGTCAACCAGTTTGCATAACATTTTAACGGGAACTTACGGAATGATAACTTAAGAATTTAGCTATAGCAGATGTTTCTAAAAAGTAGCCTAGTAAAGCACCTAATATCAAACCCTGGGGAACACATTACAATAATATTTCACCAATCCGAAGTTTTATGTCCCTAAAAAACTACCTACACCGATATTAATAGTAATAAGCATTGGAAACTTAGATAGAATAGATTGAAAGTCTAATATGTACCTATCTACTAAGTAGTTACTCGATCTTTTTATTGCTGGTATATAATGCCAGTTTTTCTTTAAATGCCTTTTAAACTATTATTATATAGTTACTTAATTACGATTTTACGCTTGCATGGGTCATATATTTTGAAAATCATGGTTTCAATTCCTTTATTTTTACTCACCTCTTATTTCGATATTTTGCCCTTATAATGTAAGCACTTCTTGCAAATTGCATCAGCTTTATCTTTAATTGTTTGTGTAGATATAGCTCTATCACTCTCTGGTTTGGGGTCTTCTCCATCAAAAGGTCCTTCACTAAACTGCTGAATGAGCTTCTTGATATAACTCCCTGGACCTCTAATTGTGAGTTTAGTGTTGCAATCCTCGGCTTGTTCTTTATCTACATTATTTCTATACTCGCTCAACATATGTAAACCATCTTGAAAATTTTCAAACGCTTGACTTATTTTGTCTCCAATATTTAATTTGTCTTCAATCTCACTGTAACTTGATTTTGAGGCTGCCATTTCTTGGACAATATCCTTTGATTCAATTGGAGTGATGACGATTTCATTATTTTTGAGATCGATGGTAATTTTGGCATCATCTAGCGAAAGTCCAGAAAGCGAAACGTCGACTGATTTGGACCTATACTGCCTAGATGGCGCCAGTGGTACCTGAAGCTGATTTGTGTCGGAGATGGGATCTTGTTTGATTGTGGCGATAGATGTCTCTGGTGATAGTGTAAGCGATGATCTTTCCCCTGGACTGGACCCTGCAGTTTAATTAACTTATTACTTAAAAAAATATCTATGTAAAAATGACAATAGGACAGTAAGGCTTTTATTAAAGGGGGCTTAAACAGTGTCTCTATCAAAAGAATCTTCATGAATATACGAAGATTTCTATGAATTAACTTTAAGCTCTAATCTCTCTTGTCAGTTTCTTTTTACAGAAAAGTATAAAATTTTACAATTTAATCTCCTTAATTATCCTACATATATTTATACCATAAACTTTTTATTAGCCTGTCTATTTCATATCTTAGTTACAACAGCTGCAGTTACACCTACATTATTTGCCAAGTTTGTTAGTAATCTCTGCAATACACATAATAATAGTTAAAATTTTAATCCCACCACCAAGTAAGTAATTTTTATTTTTTCAAGTAAGATTTATTTTATTACCTCTTAGGACCTTGCTTGAATCAGTTCTGTTTCGGATCCTATAAAAATATTAACAAACATTGAATTGATTTCTCCATCATAAACACCACAGTAATATATGTGGAGACTGCGTTTGTGATTTATAGGAAAGAGACGAAGATATTTTGTTGAACTCTCAAAATGGTTGCTATCCCAGCCTCAAATCGATATAACCACACGGTCCTTACCTATAAATCTAGCGCCGAGTGTCCTGGCTAACCATAAAAACTTGGAATGACCTGCCAGCTCACGTGTTTCCCTCCTCTTACAACCCGGATTCTTCGAACGGAGCGTGAAGAGGCATATCACAAGGCCGTCAACTTGATCACAATAAAGTCAATAATCTTGAAGACGGTGAGAGTGGCTCCCAATCTCTAGATATTGCCAAGACTTTCCATCAGGTGGGCATCATTATTCTTCCTAGCTAAATGAAAAAAAAAACTCCTGGAAAGGATGTCCCAGTGTTCTTGGCAGACTTAATTGTAAGTTCAGAGAGCCCACCAACACCGCTCCCACCATACTCAGGTCAGGTTATATAGGCCGATAGTGCTGCTGTCTAAAATCGGTCAGTAGTTAACCTACCGTTAGACACATCCTCTCTTTCCTCTTCGAAGCACTGCGGCAACGATTGCTCCACCATCAACCCTTGCACCATGTCCATGCAGGAGTCCAGTGACAGCTTCTTTCCGCACATCTTGATGCCTCTTATGCGTCGTCTCATTTCTATTAGTGTATTAGTCATTTATGATGTTTTTGAAAATTAATATGGGGTTAAAATTACTATGACTGGTAAATGTCTCTAAATTTTCTTGGTTAACGTAGTACTACGAGTATTACATTATTTAAGGTTGCATTCAAAGATTGAGTGAGTATTCTTGTCTAAATTACGCTACTTATAAACTTATGCTATAGATTTTATTGAAGTTGCTTAAAAAAGCTATTATTTTTGGAAAAGGATAAAAAACGTACAACCTCCGGAACAAACATTTTGCGATTCAACCAAAAATTTCGACCGACATTTTAACCGAAGATTGCATTGCAGTTCAATCAAATTTTGGTTTACGTATGATACTCAAATAAGCCAGAGATAAGTAGTGAGAATACTCTTATGCAGCCAACAAAGCTATTGTTCGAAAATAAGATTCTAAGAGATCCATTAAGTATGGCAGACAATGCTCGGAGTAAAAACACTGTTAGAGTAAATAGAAGTAATAATTATGATGAATTTTACTGATATTCATGACAATAATTTTGATAGATTGTTCAAACTTACCAGGGCTGTCTTTTGGTTCCATTTTTAGTTGCACGAAAGTCTGCGCACACGAAGTCAAGACCTGTTCGTAGTCGCAAATCGCAGCGTGAGTACCATTGACGATTTTTGGACTCATTGGGCTATTGGCTAGAAGAAGACTCGTGCCAAAAGTAGCGTTGAGGGCACGTGTTTCTGTAAAATCATACTATTTCAATAAATCTTGAAAACTTTGGAGCTTCATTGTACCTATACTTCGTCACGTCACAAAAAAATGCAGCCGTTGAAGCAATGAAGAACAATTAGCTTTTTTGAATATAACGTATCGAGTTGAAAATTTCGAAGTTTTTCTAGATCCTGAAAACTGCGGGTCGGGTAAAGGTGCCATTCTCGTACAGTGGAGAGAATATATTAATATATTCATATCTAATGAGATGCATGTAACGTTTAGTGAAATTACATATTTTATTTATGACAATACATATATGTATGTAAAAACATTTAATATACTTAATAAGAATTCATGACATTACCTAGCCTTGACCTTTAATGAATTAATATTACACAAATTATAAATTCAATCAAAAGAATTAAAAGAAAGTATAATTTAAAGATAAAAACAATCCTCATTGGCATTTCGTGTAGGAATCGCCTTAGATGAATAAGAGAAAAGAATTCATGCAATACCTTTGCAAGTTAGAGTTTAAAAGAAAAACAAAGTGCACGTCCCTCTCTTTCATATTTATTTTGCTGTGCCCGACAGGGTCCACGATGATCTTATAATTTGTACCTACCACCTAAGTTATCAAAATTGTGGAACGCAATAAAGCATTGAGAGTTGAAAGTTGAGAATCTTCAGAACGATTGAAAACCGTAGAACCACTTCAACTTGCAATGATCTGCCAGTGCCAATCTGCCATTTCATTCTTACAACGCTGAATTCGTCAAGCCGAATTTTGTCAGTGGGCTGTCAACTTGAGGGTCACTTTATGTATTTTAATGCACTTTGAGAGTAGCCCTCAATTTGCTAGATGTAGCCATGGTATTCGATCAGACAGGTAACGTTGATGACCTAAGAAGACCTTAGATTGAAAATCATGTAGGTAGGTACCTAGGTGTTAGTTGCTGAAGCAATTCCACCTTATATACATACGTTTTAGAGACTATGTATAACTAGTCTTGGGCATATTTATGTTTTGATGACCTTACCCATTTTGTGATCAATCTATACCAATAGTCGCAGTAATTTGCAAAACTGTTGAGATGCTGCTAAAATATTTTCAAGTTGTATAAACAGGAATACAACAATATTTTTTGTAGGACGCTTTTCTCCAAGTACAGAAAGAGACTGACATCTGGCTGAGATTTAATTCTTAGCATTTCATGTTTCGCTTTGCTGATTCGGGTACATAGCGTGATACAGAAAGGAACAATGTATCCGTGACTACTAGGACTACCCAGATGTAGGTTTAAGGTGACCAACTGGCCAACTTTTGATACATGCTCGCCTGCGTCGCCAGGATGTTTTGTAGATGTCTGATGTTCCCCTCATTACTGCAGATCTAGTTCTAGTAAAAAGTTTACTCAAGCTCTTAGTAATTCAATATTTTTCAACAAGTTTTACAGTCTCTTTTTCACTTGCGCCCGATATTAATGCCATGAGCAGATGATGAGGAGCCGGGTGACGCTACCTTTTGTCTTAGTTTTTCTTTCCCCTGTCTTCTTATTTCATTGCGCAACGCTATTTAATTTCTAATACAGTATAATGTAGGCATGAACAATGACCTCGACCTAATTAATTCCTACAACCCATTAACAGGTGCACATCAGAGCTGATAAGGTACGCCAATTAGAGGCTAAAGGAATACAATGTACCGTTCAGTTTGCATTTCTAGGTTATTTGCGTACACTTTATAGGTATAATTTTCATCTAGTTCAAGAAAGTATTTTGTTACGTTTCTATCTGCTTGTCTTCTAATACTACCAAAACCTGCTCTGCCAGTTTTCACAGACACACAGAGTAGGATTAGGTCTTAAGTCAATTTATTAAAGGCTCTGTATAGTTTCGACGATTTGAGATAGTCCTAACGACGACTTCGTTTACATAATTTATATAGAATGCATATTTAAAAAATATATATTATGACTATTTAAGCCACCAGTTTCAGCCTGCTTCTGCTAATATTCTTGGCAATAACTAGGTTGTTCTGTTGTTCCAAGGATTGTGGAGTACGGTATCGAAGTGAGGTCCCCAGTGCTCATTCCGCTTGCTCTGGATAGCAGAGTGCAAGGCCTCTGTGGAGGGAGGTTGAAGAAAAGTAGAAAAGTGGCAGTATTTATAAATATAATATATTAATCTGTATGTCTCTCTGCATAATGAGAACCTTTTTATTTTTTCTGATGAAGAATAGAATAGAATAAAATGAAGATACCCGATCTTTTATTTGGCTTACATGGGGGACATGTTGGTCCAACACGCAAGGCCAGTTGAGAATTTTAATGTAATGATAAAAAGGACACCCACTGTAGACAATCCGCGCCCGTCTTTTATAGAAGAACGGTAATAGACCGCCTGTAATGGGAGTACGAAGTGAAATGGTTTATTAGAAGTTGAATATACTGGATGATTATAGCTATGGATAAAGTCAGCCATTAAAATTTTGTAAATATACACTTTTATGTCTTTTACACTTTTATGTTTATGTATTTTGTAAATATACACTTTTATGTCATGAATATGTTCCCATAGGATGCGGTAACGGTAACGAAAGTCCATATGGGTGAAACCACGGGCTTTATCTTTAAGAATACAATATTTACCTCTTAGAGAAATCCTTGGTTTCTTAGGAGCTACAATATTGCCATCTTCTGAGCCAAACACGTCTAGTAATATTTCTTTGGCAACTGTCTTTATTTCATTCCAGTCATCTGAAAAGAAAATAATAATCCCAGTAGTGATTAATTTCAAAATTTCGAAATCCTCGACTTTGTTTAAGGCACAAATTGTGACTACCTACCTGCTGTTTAAATTTTCAAGCCATCCATAGGCCCTGCCAAATGGCTTAACGACTGCCATGTTACTGACAACCGGGACCAGCGGCTTAACATGCCTTTCCGAGGTCTAAACTGCTCGCAAATAAATGTCACAAAGTGGTCACCCATTCAAGAACTAATTAAATAGCGAATATTGCTTACTCCAGTGATCGATCATAGAAAGAACACATAGTCAGTTAAGCCGACAATTTTATTTGTGAGACTTCTATCACAGCTTGCAATGTTTCTCTGATCGTCATATTTTGAACTCAATTCTAATACCAGTGGAAACGAAGACACAAGCTATAATTAGTTACTTACCTAAAATATCTTGATTAGTAGTCTTCTGTGAAGTTACAGTGAACCGAATCACATAGGTGCCTTTGAAGCATGCCGGTACAGCATGAATATAGCCACGAGCGTTTAAGCGCTTCAATAGTCGCTCGGTAAGCGCATTGTCTCCTTTCAGGCGGAAAGCAACCATTCCTGGAAATAAAATCAATTATGGCTAGGTACATGAGAACAATAGATTTTCATGTTTCTCCAGTTGTAATTTTGTCTCACGGAATAGGTGGTGGTATTACTGTGTTGACTTGAGCTTGCGATATTACAATCGTCGAATACAAAACGTGCTTTGTTTTCGTTCAGTAACATTTGAATCAGGATCAACATGGTACTACATCTGGTGAAATCTGGACGATTTTATAATACCTAAGTACTGTATGTACATAACTTATTTAGTTAGGTCAGGAGTTCGACTCTAATTTGAATCATAGTTATCATTCTCTTGCCGTTGTTTGCAGTTATTTGGGCTTGCCGCAATTTTATCATCATCTTCCATTCCTCCCTATTACTCTTCATCTTATCATTCACTCCTTTCACATTTATAGGTATTATAGTTTACACAGTTAAACCATCTTTGGTTAGGCCTTTCTAAAACTCTCCATCCCTCAACATGCAAATTAATTTCCCTTTTGGTAGCATGACTTTCACCCCTTTTAATCACATACCCATATCAAGACAGACGGTTTGCACTCATTTTAGTTACTCGCTCTGTTAAACTCATTATTTTACCATTGTGAGAGATTTCAAACTACATTAGTCATCATCATTATATAATGCGATTTAGCGCCTACTGTGGGCATAGGCATACCCAGGATCGCCACAATGTTAGGTCCTATGGCGCCCACATCCAGCAGATTTATTTGACTTTCGTGATCTGTCCACCTTGCGGGAGATTACATTATTAATAATGTATGATTTAGTACTGACCTAAATTCCTCGGCTGTGGTATTTCAAATCTTTGGTCAGCCAGCACTAGTGCTTCAAACTTTTGGGCTAAACGAACACCCTGGAATATAAATTAGAAACAGCATGAGCAGATACAATTTTCTTCTTGATCTTCATTATAAATTTTAACTCGCCCAAATTATATCGCCCTCCTATTGGCACAGTATGGTGACCTCTTGTGAATTGAGGGCCACTGTCACTCTCTCCATGGCAATGATCCTCATTTTGGCGGCTCCTTAGTGTGCCCTATTAAGCGGTTCCAAGATCACCACGACAGAAGCTTCGTAGTCACCGATCGTTTAGAGTATGATAGGAAGTATATGCTTAGAAAAAGATTTTATAAAATGGCGACGGTCTCGCAGTCTAATTTACTAATAAAATGGAACAAGAGATCACTGTTCCATTTATTAGTAAAGTACAGCTTAATATAAAAAAATAAGGAAATCGAATTCACCCACCTCACGAAGATGCTTCTGAATGCCAACCACACCATAATTTCTTAGAACAAACCATAACTTCAATGCCCTGAAACGACGGCTCAGTGGAATTTGCCAATGCTGTGAACAGAAAGTATTTGTTGATTTTGAATATTGTCAATAACACGAAAGGTTCAACGAATTTTGTACAAAATTTACATACGTCATAATATTGAAATTATATTATTTGAAGAGATTAGTATACTTACCGAAACTTTCTAATAAAATATATTTTAAAGGGAAATAGGTAAGTCTACTTGGTTCGAAGTGGGACATAACAGTTGCTAAGCAGCTCAATAAATGACTCTGATCTCACCCTAAAATCTAGGTGTGTGAAACATAGTAGGGAGATTTCTCAAAATCCCTTTACTATCCTGCTGCAGGAGCAGAAGGGTGGCTTTGAGTGAAATTCTACCCACTAAACAACCACGGTGTTCATCTCCCTACCGAGCCATAAGATGGCCTAGAGGCAGTTGAATGATATTCAAGCTTCTCGCGAAAACTATGCAACGCGTGTATAAGTAGCTCCAGCTAGACCAGTACGAGTAGTTTGTTCTCGCATTTAATAGATCTCGAGAGCCCAGACCCTGCCAATAACAAAGGGGCGAGCAAGTGAAAGTTACGACGCCCTTACAACACCACGGAGCTCTTGACTGGACGGCGGCGTGAAGAAAATGTGCGACTACGGTCCTGAAGCTACATAATTATATCGAAGCTGTATAGCTTGCCCTACAGGCGACAGAAACAAATCTTAACTTCAACCGAAAAAAGCCAGCCAATTCTAGTCTACTGACCGAGGCCGAGAACTTCCACATTAACGCGACCCGTCCTTCCACGTGGAATCTACACGTGAAATGGCGTCACATGCCGAAAATTGGCATGTCGAATAACAGTTACTGTGGCAAGAGGAAGCAGAACTTCCAAACTGGATGTTCCCTATGTCGAACCCCGAAGCGGCACGTCAGCAATGCTTATTAACGGGATGTCCTTAAGGCAACGTTCAAGGGGGTTAAAGTCCTCTCCGAACCAAGTCTTCCTTTTCCACTATAAATAAATTTTATTACTTTAATTAAAAAAACATTAAAGTTCATATTTGGAAAAATATTAAATCCATAGCAGTTGTGACGACCAGCGCTACATAACACTACCATTTTTACTGGCGCACTGTGATGATAGCAATTTGCTCAGGATTTGCTCCGTGAAGACTGGTTCCAATTACATCGGGGTCAGCACTTTGGTAGAAAGAATGAATATGTTCCAACTATACCAAAATAGAATGCTCCAAACATACACAGCGGTGATGTTTACTTCAGCGCCAGAACTCTTCTAGTGCGATACAGGTATTTTTTGCGCAGTATTATTCGTATCAATGAATTTCGACTTCATATCAATGATCTTTGCCATGTAGCACTGATTGCACACCTTCAAACCCCAAGAATACGGCGAAAAAGAAAGAAAGAAGGAGAAAAAGAGATGATAATAGAGAGATAAAATTATAAAAGCCAAATACATGTTAACTTTTTTAAAAGTTGTATTAGGTTTGTCAATATAATTATGCGACGCCCTTGAAAATTAGAAAGTAGTAATAAACCGAACCGAATTTTGAGTCATTAGATTAATTATATTAAATTAGTCGAGTTTTATTAAGATAGCTTAGATAGGACCAATACGTGGATTAAAATAGCTTTATAGTTACTTATTGTCGGCTATAAGTTTAAACATAAAGTTTTATTTTAATTATTTCTTCGCATAATACACCACTGTTAAAAATCCCAGTAATACCGCATGTAGCAAAAATCTTACAAGTAATTCTTTTTTGTGTGGATCCTCGAGCTGTATTTTTTTACCACATCCCGATGACATTTTAATATATCCATGAAGGTTCATTTCATCATCGTCCTTCAAATCATCATTACTGGTATCAATACCATTTGATTTAACGTGTCCATTTTCAACAAAATCAGTTTTATCATATCCATTTTTTATATCAACAACATTTATCATCTTGGTAATAACATCATGACCATTGGTCTTGACAGGTGAAGTATTTATCTTTCGTAATGGTGTTTTCTTTTCTTGATCTCCAACCTATTTAGTAAAATGATTATAATAGCTAATAGGACCACAGTTTTTGAGCTCTGAATTGACGTGTCTTGAATTTTACTAGCTAGTTTGATATATCTATAAGTAGATAAAGTTTTACTATCTACTTTAAAATAGTACCCCATTCATAAATTTCACAATCATTGTAATGCAACCTAGCTTCTAAAATAGTAACATCTGTTATGTCACCAGAAGAGCAACTTGCTTCTTTCTTTTCTGCAAAAGTGTAAAGTTTATTTTCTAGAAAAGTGTCCTATTACAGCAGTACATGAAGCCTCGATGGAGCAGTAAAATATTACTCCCGATGCTGAACATTCGGTTCAAACACGTTTTTGTTTCCCGTAGAAAAATTGTTTCGAAGTTTGAATGTTTTCAATATACATCAATTCGTATGTATTTAGAAACATAAATATTTTATTGCTTGCCTTTTAACACAAGTAAGTATATTATACCAAGCAAAAAGCCGTGAGATCGTTTTCACCCGACTGCCCCTCTGTAACACGTTTATTGTGAAAGTGAAAGTTCAATCCGATTGACGTTGTCATTTTTGTTTTATTTTAAACTTTGAACAGATGATCCACGTAACCTTGTGACGTAGCTTAATGCGACAGAGTCACAGACTACACACAAAATCTCGACATAAGCCCCTGTGTACTCTATTTTATAGAGAGGGGCTAAAAGTAAGAAACATGAAAAAGATAATAAAAATTAATGTACTGGGTATACAAAATGTATAAATGAAGTCGTAATGTTCAGACACATCTCAATTGGAAACGATACAATGGAAGGTTTGTTAGGTGCAATTTTTGATTCCAATTTTACTTATAAAAGGCTAAGTGAGACCACTAATTTAAAAGTTTGTAAAATGAAGTTGGCAAAAAAAGATTAAACTCTGATTCGTATGTAGAGATAAAATGGTAAAGGACATCACACAATTCTCTGGCTTAGCCTTTAAGGTGCACAAACACCCTTGGTGAGCACACCTTTAAAATGTTTTACGAGTAAATTTTGGGATCATCTCATCTAACTTTCGGTTACATCAGAAATCCATGATATACAGACATGTATGGTATAGTTTGTCTGTAGCAGTTTTGATGAAACTTCTACTGTCATTTGACGTTGCAGCACAACATCTTTTGCTCGGTCTACCAGTCAGCAGGCGCACCAATTTGCAGATGAAGCAAGCTTTTTATTTAAGAATCTTAATCAAGGTTCTTCATACGTCATCAATCACGAAACCTTTTTCGGACCCTGTTGGGGTTTGCTTTCCCGTCTAACTGCGATGCAAAACTTCAAGATGGGCAAAATTATAATCAAAATATCTTTAGCCATGTAGGTCACATAATATAACTTCTAAACCTCAATAACTTCTTCATACGTAAGGAGTTGTGTTGTGTATACTCCAGCTTTCTCCACATTGTGATCTACCTCATACTGTTTTGGACGTATTTTGATTGGATTTGGAATAGTGGTAAATATCAATAAAATCTTTATTTATTTTTTACTTACCATGTAATCGATCGCTTTGCCTGAAAACCGGAAAAAAATATTAGATAGAGGTAATTCGTTCAAATCATCTTATTGGGTGCTTTAGGGTTTTACTGACTTTGGAACCACAGTCAGCCCCAACTACACGTAATGGACAGAGGAGGTCATAGTAAAGAAAAAGAAAAAGAAACTTAAAACGAACCATATCCTAACCCACCGGACTCAAAGTTCCACACTAAGCTTTTGTTGAAATAAAAATGAACTACAAGCTACGAATAAAGTTACAGATCCGTTAGAAAACCAAAGTTGCTAACGTGTTTATCAAGGCATCTGTACTTATAAATATAAATAAATAAGAAGTGGAGACAGCAACATTTCAAGATGGACAATTTAAAGATAAAATACTTTTTACAATTAGTTCACAAAGTAACACTGACGCCATTATTACTGCTTTTACATTCACATTTATCGGCAGATTCACAAGGCAACAGGTAGATCTTATTAAAAATTGATTAAGCTAATGGTTCTACGTAGAACAGAGTGGCTGTGAACATATTCATGGCAACATGGCAAATTGTTTAAAAAGACGCTCAAGTGCGTATTTTGCTAAAGTAAGAAAATTCTAAATCCAGAAGTGGACAGCAATAAGATGATTTCGAGCATTAATTGGTCCCTAAATAATGGTGAAATAATAAATACTACTAATACTACTACTATCTTCCCTCCAAATCCCTTGTGGGGTAGGCAGAAAGAACCAAAATAAATAAGTAAATACTAACCTGAATTTTCATGCCTCAAGTAGATGGGATTCACGTTGAAGGTGCGGTGCAGCGCTGTACTATCCCTTACCCTAAAAGTAACAACAAATACGCATTTACTGATTTGTTTTAAAAGGTTGATAAAATATAGTTCTGGGGTCACTGAAAATTACGTTCAACGATTTCGTTATTATATGTACAGTCAGTTGCAGAGAAAAGTAAACAGATCCACCTTAGGTATCAGAATTTTTGTGTTTTTTCGAAAAATCTTAAACATATTTTTATGAGATTTTGTATTTTTTTTAGGGATATTTTTAAATGCACCTCTGTTTAATTTTTCTGCACACTAGGTAACTCCACTAATTTAATGAATGCAAACCAGAAAATAAAATGCTGTGCAGAATAACCAATTGATTAACTAAACATGTCCTACTTAAAAAACTTAAATATTACTCAGAATGAGTTGACCTTTTTAATCAGATTCACACCAAAAATGTGGTTCGTACATCGAATATATGATTTGTGAAACAGAAATACGAATTACATATCAAAAATACTAACTTGCACTCTAAATAGTAGGGGAAAGGTGTACAAGATGATCCCTCGAGGTAAGACGATCCTTTTCGATTGTGACGATACTGTGCATGCCATCTAGTTGTTTTTTCGAGAAAAGCGTAGGTTCCCGCCCCCACCGACTGCAGTCAAACCGCGATGGCTGCTTGAAGGACGATCACTGTGTTTTGTGATTTTTAAAAAATTGTACAGTGTTAATCTAAAGTAAGCCTGAATTTGAAACTCCTTTACTTTTCGTGTAACCGATTTTATGTAATGATTATTATATTAGTAGCTTCTAAATATGTTCATTTGTTATAAAAACGTATTGCGGTGACTGTAGGATACTTATAGGTTAGGTTAGAGAATTTCAAATAAAAAGTAAGCTCTGGGGCAAGATGATTCGTCTGCTTTTGTACAAGATGATCCGTGGATCATCTCACCCCAATGTCTTTTTGCCCGGCTGCGCCAGCGAGGGTAATAAATTCGCGCGTATGTATGTATGTACTCGTATGTATGTTATATGTATATATACTATATGTAACAAGATAATATAGCAATTCTACATTTTAAAATAAATTAAATGATTAAAAAAATAACAAACTCAAATGCTACTGAAAAGGTCGAAACAAGCTTGATAACCCATGATATTAGGCGGTACCCACACATTTTCTTTCGGTTTATGATTTTCAAATGTGTACCGCCTGATATCAAGCTTGTTTCGACCTTCTCAGTAGCATTCGAGTTTGTTATTTTTTTAATCATTTATGTTATTTTATTATGAATTTTTTTTAAAAGGAAATTGCCACGTGTCACGTATCGTGGAAGACCAGCCGTGGACAGTGGGATCTATGGATGATAAAGCACTAGGGGCTGTGGCAGTTGATTATGCCTAAGGGTTGATCTCATTGTTCAAAACACATATTTGATTAAAACATTTTAAAATAATTGAGTAAAGTCATTTCAACGATACCTTAAGTCGAATTTTTAATTAAACGGAGTAAAGTGACAGCAACTAATGTCACTTCTTCATACAATGCTGCATAATTTCTATGAAGAAGTGACATTAGTTGCTGTCACTTTACTCCGTTTAATAAAAAATTCGACTATAGAGATTGGGTTGGATCTGAACGGGGCAAGATGATCCTCTGGGATCATCTTATACACCTGTGTGGACAAGATGATCCTTTAGCAGACATTTAGTATAATTAATGAAACTCTTATCAATACTGAATTTTGAGAACATAAGGTATGACAATACCTAGATAGATAAACTGACTATTCAAAACATCTTTAATATTAACATTAGCTTGTACTTTCTCAGATTTACAGGCATTCTCCCTTAGAGGGATCATCTCATACCACCTTCCCCTACTATCTTATAACGGAATAGGTTTTTTTTTTTTTTTTTTGTTGACGCGGGGAATGCATTTAGGCACCGTCATTCCAGCTACGGGGGTAGCTGGGACGGTGTGTGGGACTCACCGGTCCCGGAAACAGGGACCATCCTACCCACTAAACCCCGCGGTGTTCCGACTCACCCTATAGCCGGGCCGAGGGATATGAAAATGTAGATTCAACGTCGACCCGGCTAGGGATGCCCCGTAAGGTTAGGGCTCTCCTCGGGGAGCCAGATGGTCTGCCCCCCGGAGCTCCCTAAGGAGCTGAAGAAAACAAGCCCGCATCGCACCACTCTCGAGCGCCCCTCTGAAAACAGAGGGGGTAGAGAGCGGCCGAGCGGGCGGGCACTAAGGCACCTCCGGAACACGGGGAGGTGCCTTCCGCCGAACGATCATCGGTGGGTGAGGTCCCCCGACCACCACCCACCGGAACAACACTAGTCGGAGGGCGCACGAAAGCTACCATGCGGCGCCCCCGAACCGGACGGCGAGGCGGGAGCGTTTGACCTGCACGCTCCCGCACCCGCAGCTCCTCTCTCTTGGCCGCCATCACCTCATTGACAAAAGAGGTGACGGCGGCCCAACACTCCTGGCTACCGACCATGGGTCGCACCACAGCCGGCAGCGACAGATCAAAACCAATTTGGCCCGTGAGGGCGACACGCGGCCCGTCCCACGCCGCGCACTCGGCGAGTGTGTGCTCTGCCGAGTCCACGGCGATAACGGAATAGGTTAAGTTAGGTTAGACTTTTATTTTTTTGATCAATAAAATTTAATTTTGTAGAGGTGACTGATTAAATTGAGGATTTATTTAGAATAGACGATGTTCCTAAAAGTAAATTAGGTGATAAATTTCTTTAAAAAAGTTTTAATATTTTTGTTGAACAATGGAATTTTTAGATATACTATTCTGATAATAGTTATTCGTTCATTAAAACAGTTCTGCAAATACCATTAAACAGTATAATGAATTTGGTTTATTTAGTCTGCATAATTAGTGTGCAAGTCAGTATTTTTGGTTTAACTTTGTAATATTTTGTTCGAAAAAAGGGAATAAACAGATATCGATTTAAATACATGCCTTTTTTTATACCTCCAAAGTGGCAGACAAGCAGACAAGCAGGCCAGGCCCACACTAATTACAATAAATTCGGTTTCCCGCTTCTCGTGGAAACATATTTCCGGGATTAGAAGTAGCCTATGTGTTATTCCAGGTTATTATCTACCCTTTCAGCTTAATCCATTCAGCCCTTATGGCCTGGCCACGGGACAGTCGCCAGAGCGAAAATTTGTGCGGCGCGAACGGACAAGCGTCTTGCGACTCAAACAAATGAATAGAAATGTACTGGGCAAGCCACGGGGCGCGGCGAACGGCGATGCGACCGGCGAAATGTACCGAGCGAACAGCACGGGTGACTGGCGGTGCGGCGTGCGAGTGGAACAAATACATGAATCAGCGGGCCTAAAAAGGCAACATAGCGCGTTTCATTCATTTGCAGAGTTGCACAAGAAATGCTATAAAGATAACATTAAAAAATGAATCTTTGCAATTCTCCCAACATATTTGAAATCGATGTTGCTGCTCTAAAAAAATACAGGGAACCGCCGAATTGTAAAAGTATTTTGCCAATAATACTACGTAAAACGATAGTTTTTATATATAGTTTAACTATATATCGTGATTTTCATCTATAGAATATAAAATAAGTAAAAATGAAGCATTAAATTACATAATTAATGCACTTTATTTTTTATTGTGGTCGCTCGTAATTTACGCTATAAATTGCATCTGTCATAGGTGTCATGTCATTGTCAATTTGATCATAATTGTAGCTAGAAAAAAAGAACATTCCTACTTTTTACATAAATTATGTATTTTTTCAAAGAGATATTATATTATTGTTGGTTTCTGTGACCTAGGCATCTGTTTCAAGCTTGAATTCAACACCAAAAAGAAAACAAGAAATTGTATCAAAGAATATAGTAAATCTACTTCAACGATAACGACGGCACCAATATATGAAAAAAGATGTCTTTCTCTTTCTGTGATTGAATTAAAATAATTGATTACTAACGTGCTATCCTACACTCTGAGGCAATCAAGATTTATAATCAAGGGACATTCGTCACATTCAAGTCCTTTGCAAGACCCAAAGCTCAACTTTATTACATGTACTTATTGTATCAAAATAAAAATCAATAAAAGGTAAACAAAATTATAATTCAATAATTAGTTACATATTTATTTCATAGTTCTTAATTACTAGATTGCAAATTATCTTATAATTAGGTCGTGCTTACCAAAGCTTTTGCTTGAGCATGTGATGTGTCCTTTATTCTGCAGTCAATCGGCTACTACCAGGGAATCAGGGCTGTGGTTAGTTTTTATTATCTGTTATACCTGCATACATGCTTTGGTATTTCCTATTGTTGAGAGAGCTCCATGACAGTAATCTAACACCATTGACAATGGCTTGGTATTACATAAGCATTTGTTATGCATCTTGCAACAAATTCCTAACTCCTAGTGCAAATTGCTAAGTTATCATTATCAATAAAGGATATTGGGTTAAGTTTTCAAAATAGCAATCATTAAACGGAAGGAGCCTGAATCACATAAAAACTTGATAAATAGTCTTCAAATAATACAAGAAGTTCTTTTATGCAACATAAATGCACATTTACCTAATTGAAAACTGTTTCATTTTCAGATGCAAGATAATTTTCCAAATAGTATTTATTGGATGAGCTCTCGAGGAGTCATGACTAGTTTCATCATGGCTTGCATTAACGTCAACAATGTGTTGCAGCAATTAATGAATGTGAATATACATGCACATTGTTAATTATGACCGGTTTGGAAGGACATATACAAAAGAAAAAGATTTAACCGACACCAATAGAATGTTGAAGATTTTGTGTATGCGAATTGTACAATTTTTTTACCATGGCTAGAGCACTGTTATAATGAATGAATAAATAAATTAAGCAATACTTAAGTGTACAAAGTTTCTATATCATTTTTAGATCTCTAATTTCACCTTTACCATCAATGTATCTAAAAAATCCTTTCGCATCGAAGCCTCAGGTCTACAGGAATGACAGCAGATTAGCAGATATACTAGTTGACAGGTGAGTTTGGCTTGGACAGGTTGGCTTGTGCTTTTAACACTGTTGGAAATGCATTCTGGACCCATAGGATACCCCGGGGGTGCCATGTTAACTTATGAGAAGGATTGTGCCACATCCAGGAATAATACATTCCGGACTCATGGTACCCTCCAAAAGATATCCCTGGGGGTGTCATATAATCTTTGGAGGAGGGTCCATGGTACCCCTAGGATTCCGAACCCATGCCACAACCCCATGAGGTACCATTGTGGGTGCCATGTAAATATTGGAGAAAGATTTGTGGCTCCCTTAGGATTGGTCAATCCGGAATAATGGCAAATAAGATATCTGTCTCGATATGTAGGTCTTCTTTGCTAGCCCAAAAGGGCTTGAGACAGTAATAAGCTGAGAGGGGGCCATGTTCTGCAAAGGTGGCGGGTTTTACAATAATTTATGTTGCGACCATTGCGTTATGTATCTAACTTGTCACTTTTTGTGGAATAAAACACATTTTTGTTTGTTGTTTTGGCTTATAAATCCAACAATTAATGCATTCCGGACCCATAGCACATCCCATAAGCTACCACTGCGGATGCCATGTGAACTTAGAAGGACCCGTGGCACTCCCCGAAACATTGTGACATGTAGGTAGCCCAAAAAGGTTATTTATACTGTTGATTGATAACACTTGGTGGAACCTGCTGCTCATATTGAATAACACCACTTATACTGTTCTACAACATTTATTTACTTTACCAACTGACTGGTTTCGCCTTTCGGCATTCTCAAAGGTAAGGTTGTTATAACTTGATGACCACTATATCATGTTAAAAGGCTAAGGTGACATTATAAGTATCTTAGAGTATTTATTAGGTTTAGGTATATAATTATATACCTAATGTCACCTTAGCCTTTTGATTTTAATCAGAGGCTAAGGTAACAACCAAACCAATAAACTCAGGGACAGACTTCTCAAAGTTCCTTAACTCTATGTTATGTCTTTTAGACATTTTCCAGGGTCGGCAGAGCGACTGTATCACTTGTGTTGAAAACGTTTTCAACTACCTGGGTTACCTACCTACGGTTACACTGGTATGAAAACTCACTCACTTGTACCTACTATTCCACAACTTTTATTATAATTTTTATAATACCTAACCGGTTTCGCTATTATAGCATTCTCAAAGGTCCTTTGAGACCTTTGAGAATGCTATAATATGCCATAATGTATAACAAGTTCCATCAAGTGCCAACAAACAAAAGTATAAAGGTTACACTGTTCATTAATGAAAATACTAGTTTATCTTGACGTGTACGCTTTAAAAAGTTTCTATAGAGTCCCAAGTCTGCAATTTTGTCCAAAAGAACTTAAAAACACACAAATGACAATAAAAATGCTAAATTTAAACGTGAAATCTTAGTCCCCCCCTTACCAATCTAATAATTCACCAATTTGAACATAGAATTTGCTTATTAATAAATAATTATTCATGGATGTGGCCATTTTACGAATTTCCATACAAAACTGTCAATTCTGATGATTTACAATGAGATTCTTCAAGACAATTTAGTGAATGACAATTTAGTGAAAAGAAACACTATAAGATCCATAAAAGAAACGTACAATGTGGCCTTTTTAGGCCCACAGTACCGTCAGGCCAGTGATAAAATTACTGGTCGCGGCGGCGAACGCGACTACCCCGTGGCCTGCAAACGATGCCGCGCGATTAGTCGCCAGGCCCCCCCGTGGCCAGGCCGTTAGAGCGTGATTGAGTAACAAACATTCAAACATCTTCACAAACTTTCACATTTATAATATTAGTAGGATTATAGTTATAGAACTACACAAATTTAATACCGACCAAAGCAAATTTCATTAAAACATTTGAAAAAGTTTTTGAAAAAAGTCAAATGTTACAGGGTGTCCCTGTATCCTTTTATATGCAGCTGACCATACTAAATATTCCACAAAAATATCTTACCACATTGCTGTACAATCAAAGTTGACCATCAGCCACTTGGATGGGTTGAAGGCAAAGGAATCAGCCATCTCCACACCATCGAGCCAGTGCCTGTAAATATTAGAATAATAGTTTTGTTAAATATATCCATAGAAATTGAAGAGCAGATTTTAAAGCTAGAAACTCTTGATATTCCACTATTTTTTAAACGTTGCAAGACATTATCTTGTATCATATATCATATACTCATACACTGCCAAGCGGGATAAAATAATATTGCTGAATTTAAAACATATTATTTCGCATCTTGTGGAGTCAACGCCGTTCGAAGGGGAAATGCTGCCAGGCCTTTGGGCACAATGCCACGGGGCATATACGGGGTATATAAAATATATATGAAACTAAACTAAATCTAAATATTTAGATTTAGTTTAGTTTCATATATATTTTAATGGATAATATGCTATAATGTAACATCTAATATTTTATTGAATAAATTCATGTTATTTCAAAAACATTACAGTATGTTCATTAGAGGTTTGTGCGATCAGATTTTCCACGAAATCACAGTTCATCAATGTAGTAAAATATCATGTCTGGCTTCCTACATTGTTCAGCCGGATAGTTGAAATTGCTCACCTATGTCGCTTAGCAATATAAATAAATAAATTTATTTATGAAGTGTAAAAATTTGCTAATAATGTCTTATCAATGTCTAATAATAGTGTCATGTTTAAAATAAGCTTATAAAGCGAAACTGGCTGAAATTAAGCGTTGAAGTGATGCCAAGTTGATCCTTCAAAATTACAACTGCGGCTAGTCACAACCTGCGCCCGGGTCGGTAGCGTGTGTGTAGCGCCTCTGGTGTTGCAAACGTCCATTCCATAGGCTGTGATTACCAACCTTCCGGTGGACCGGAAGCTTGTCTGCCACCTAGGTAGTATTTTTTTTTAAATCCTCCAAGGATAGATTATATTTTGCAATAACACAGGCTACTTTTCCTGTAGGAAACTAGAATAAGTAAACGTTTAGACTAGATTATAAAATGTACCTGAACTCCGGACAAATGAAGGCACTACCAGCATAGGCGGCATCCACATGAAGCCATGCTCCATACTTCTCGCATACCGTACCAATTTCCCGAAGGTTGTCGAACGCAACCGAACCTGTAGTACCCAGGGTTGCGCACACCTGGAAATAAATAAATAAATTAGTATAAATATTCGCGGACATTGTATACAACGTCATGTGATTTAAAGGAGGCTAGGATTAACCTCTTTGTGTTATGGGTATCAGACCACGAATATTAATACTTGTGTAAACACTTTTTTTTGTACCTAAATACATACTTATTGTTACAAAAAAATATAATTACATATATATTTACAAAAACAATTCGAGACAAATATTTTTGACCCGGTTAGGTATCAAACCTACGAGTTCAAAATGTTTTTTTTTTGTGTTTTGCATTAACTAGCAAGTTTAATACTTCTATCTAGCAAATTATACGTCGCCGCGTCGCCTCAAGATAATATTATGGTGAAAGAATTACTTAGACGGTTATGAGTAAAGCATCGTTGGTCGAGTAGATAGAGCGACTGCTCCAGATTGGCAGAAGACGCAATTTTGAGTTCTGCACAAGTTTCAATACTGAAGGTATTGTAGTTCAGAAATTAGAGACACTTTAATTCAAGGGTTCTTTAAGCTCTATTATGATAAAGCAAACAGGGCAGTGTAACTCGCTCCTATGAAACTGATGAACTATTACCTCTCCTTTCATATGTCATCTTTTATGACTTGAACGAAGTTGCGAGGGTCAGCTAGTGCGTTTATATGGGCAAACTCGTTGTTGATATTGACTGAGAAAATGTTATAAACAAATCACTAGTTAAAAAAGTTAGTTCTTTATTGTTATCTATAATAATATTATAAAGAAGTAAAGTTTGTGTGTTTGTTAAATTGTAAGGGGTAATCTCGGGATCTACAGAACCGATTTTAAAAATTCTTTCACCAATAGTAAGCTACGTTATTGTGGAGTGTCATAGGCTATATAGCATCACGCTACAACGAATAGGAGCGGAGGAGTAATAGTAAATGTTTCAAAAACGGGGGAAAAGTTATTCCTTTTGAGAGCTTCGTGGCGTGTGCAGCGTAAATATTTATAGTTATGAAAAAAATATGTACTACAAAATTGTTTCTTTTCAAAAGTTCTAAAAAAATTGCGCCATAGTATGTGTCTATCTTTGGGTTGGTGCACAATAACCGTTTTAATGGCAATCAATTTTTTTCTACAATAATGCCACGGGATACCTCTTTCATAAACGAAATTGTTCTTAAAAATAATGCGACGGGAATACACGCGACGAGAAACCTTTCTCTCTCTCTCTCTCTCTCTCTCTCACGTAGTATTGAATATTAATGACGAGACGCTACGGGAGTAAACGCAACGCGACGGAAGTAAATGCGGAGGGAACAGGTAATACTCTCTCTTATGTGGCGCAAACGAAGTTGCGCGGGTCAGCTAGTTTCTTTATACTTTGAAGGCAACATCCCTAATGAAGCAATCTTGCAAGCGTATGAAAATTGGATTGAAAACTATAATAGAGCATCTTCATAAATTATTCACAAAGATAAACTGAAACTAGATACGTCATTTCTCCGCTAAACTCTGGACGGAACTATTTGATCCCACTAATTAAAAGCTTAATAGAAAATTTTGTGTTGAAATCGTCTTTTTTTATAATTCTAGAAACGGTAAAATATAGTATTATTGACTACAAAATTTGAGACCAAAATTAACGATTAAACTCTCAAATATATAAAACTAAATTAAACATTTATTTGTAAATCAAAATAGTTCATTATTTGCGACACGAGAATTGGTTATTGTGTCTACAATAATTCATCAATCAACAGCCACAGTGAAAACACAAAATACGGTATGAGATGTGGTTGGAGACGACGTAATTATGAAAAATACAAGCTATTGACTTGAATATGTTTGTGTATCATCTGGAAATCACAACCACACGCTTCCACATATCCCTCAAGCACCGGGCGCTCCGGTTAACTCCTCGGAAGGATGCTTTCGAAACTTAATGTAACGTATCCAGTTTGTCTAAATCCATGTTAAAAACTTAGCGTATGCTTAACACGTCAATAACAAGGATCTTATGACGTAATTATCTGACGTTCTAAACTTTCACCTATGAAAAGAACTCTCTTTTTGTTAAGAAAAGTTAAATACCAGATTTCGTGTAGCCCAGTATAAGTGAAGCTATAAACCGGTCAAGAGTGAGTCGGACTTACGCACAAAGAGTTTCATAATAAAAAACCTGTAAAGATCTCGTTCATTGTGTAGAAGTAGGTCCTCTTATATTTTTTTCTCGTTTTATAGCGGCAACAGACAAAATATTTGATAAAATGAAAATTACAAGTCTACCTATCACGGCTCCAGAAATACAGCCTGGAGACCGACAGACGGACAGCGACGTCTTAGTAATAGTATTTTTCCCTAAAAGCATGTTAAAAATATATTCGCTAAGTCTTTTCTCCTCCCAGAAATGATCTACATTCAAAGATTAATCATGACAATATTAATAACAACCCGATGTTTAATTTACAGTATTGCAAGAGAATCCCATAGCAATATAATCTGAATGTCACTTGTTTGATTGTACAGACGTATGGCCCAAGTGAGCGGGCACAGCGATAAAGCACAAATTAGAGATAGTACAGATGGAAACCTACATAAATTAATACATAATAAATTCGTTGAGGCTACGCACACATAGATAACTCATTCACAGGTTTTCAATTATTATGTTCGCACATTAAGTAAGTCGAACTATAGAAGGATTATGATTCATAAGAGGTTTAAACAGAAATAAATGTTTTATGTTCACAGGCACGAGGTCCGGCGGTCTAAACCGAATTTTCGATACTGATTTGTGCGCGAGTGTGTGTAGCAGAGGGTAGGTGTGAAAAAAGTACAAACATGAGTTTCTCATCTGTACTATCTCTAATTTGTGGTTAAAGGTTACGATGACCACATTTAATTAATTAGGTCGTAAAGTAGCCTGCCACTTTAGTGACATAAAATACATAAAGTACTCAAAAATAATATATTATTAAAATCTGAAGGAGATTAACTGAGCTAAGTAGAGAGCTCCTTCAGAATATATGATTTTAAACTAACATGGTCATTACTATACACTATAGAACTGTTAACGGCCTATTTACCATGTACTGTTTCGTGTGAAATATCGGATACTCGATAAAACAGTACATGGTAAATATCCAGTTAACAGCTCCTTCAGATTTTAGAAAAAATAAGTAAGATTTAAATTTTAAATGATTATAAGTTGGTTTATTCTTTTGAACAGACAGGAAATAAAGTGACGGATCAATAAATTTGAATCATAAAATACTTATTATTCCAGTTTACTGATAATTGATATCCTATATTTTCGAGGGGCTAAACAGAATAACATACCCACATAGTAATACGTTTTTCTAAAACTACTCTAGATAGAATATGCGAACAATTTATCAATCTAATCTTAAATTTGTACTATAAAAGTATTTCTTTCCTCATATTGTTACTAAAAATTAATGTACAAACTTTGTATCCAAGATAATGTTTGAACAAAGTCGACAATTCAAACGGTATCTGTTATTACTTAGACCACAAACTTTAAAGTCCTAAGCTCCTTTGCTACAATCTGTTGTCAACACAAATTGGTCCCACAGCGGCTGCGGGTTCCGTAAAAAACGACAACCATCTAATCTTTAAATAACGAATGTATTAATTTAAAAGCATTTTGTAATATTTCTTCAAGATCCCTGGAGAACTCTACTGAACAAAATATGAAGGAAAGAATCTTACTAATTTTATAAATGCGAAAGTTTGTGAGTGTGCATGTTTGTTACTCTTTCACGTTCAAACCGCTAAACGGATCGGACTGAAATTTGGTACAGAGATATAGGTCTGGAATAACACATAGGCTACTTTTTATCCCGGGAATAAGTTGCCGTGTGAACAAATTTTACGTGGGCGAAGCTGCGGGCATCAGCTAGTGTTATAATAAATGTAAAAATGTAATTACTACATAATTAATGAGTTATAAAATAATCATATCAAAATAATGTATACTTAAATTGAAAATGTTTGTCATACATACGCCATTATTCTCGAAAGGGTTGGCAGAGACATTGTTTACGCCCAGATGCACCACACATTTTATAGTTTTTAAATAAAAATTACGTGGTGTTCGCCCATCCAAGGAGCAGCCATAGCAAAAGTTGCTTATTGCATTGATCGTTTACAGAATGCAGAGCTTTGCTAAGTTTCTCAAATAATTAATTTCAGTTTCAAGGTCAAGTACTCACTTAATTTAAAAGGTTAACAGGTACAACCTACACCTTTCTTTAAATGAATTGCCTAATTTTAGTACCTTTAAGGTACTTTTCTTTCCAGACTTCGATATGTACAGTTCATCAGTAAAATGTTTTACAATATGTTGATTATACATGTTCGGTTTTCATTATATTGGGTGTAGCAAAATTGACTCTCCAAATTTCGTCGCGTGACGTGGCATCAGTCAAGAAACATTACAAAAATAAAGAAGAAAAAATCACATGAATACTTTAAACGTAAATCCGTTTTATAGGTTCTATAAATTTTTATTATCACCCTTTCTATCGCTACTGAGCGGCAGTAGAAAGCGACAACGACAGCCAGACGGGTGCTCCGTGTTTGTTTTGCCACAGCGACCATGTTACCTCGAATTGCCGCGGTAAAAAACGAATTGTTAATGTGCGACAAAAAAGAATTTAAAAAAAAAAAAACAATTAACCCCCCTTTTTATTAAAGATTTTTATTTTATTTCCGATGACAAGTCATCTCATGAAATTTGGAGAGTCAATTTTGTTATACCCTGTATAACGTAATTTACAGAGCAACTTACACCAATCAGAATAATAATGTTTACTGTTTAAACATCTAAACCTACGTATAAAAATGAATTATCATTTTCTGGGCTACAAATTATGTTGTAAGTACGAGCTTAATTACGTCCAAGACATCCGGCGACATTTACTTGTTTTCTTGCCTTAAAGGCTAATATAATTAAATCGTAGTTGTAGTTATTTTCAATGTAACTCCTAGAGAACTGCAACGTGTATTTTTAGACCAAAAGGCATTTGTATAAATTCAAAAGACTCACCCAGAACGGAGCAAGTCCCATTGCTTTGTCCTTTAAGATAGCTTCTTCAAGCTTATCTCCTCGCATAGTCTGCAGTGAATCGGATTCGACGTATCTCATACGGACCAAACCTTAAAAAATATACAACTGAGTTAGTTTTACTGATTCTGTTTTAATATCTATCTAATACAAACACATGAAAGTGTTAAATCTATGAGTGATCTTGGTATCATTCATAGACAGTAAAATAATAACTTTTACTGACTTAAAGATACGTACTTAACGCTGAAATAAAATGTAATACTTAAATAAAATAATTTAATACAATTGTAATTATTGAATACTAGCTGACCCGCGCAACTTCGTTTGCGTGATAAATGAAGAACCGCTCGACCGATTTTGTGCAAACTTCACATAAACCATCTACTAAATAGTCCGAACAAAGCCTAAACATTTGGTTTGGATTGGTGAGCCCGTTCTTGAGTTATAAAATTACAACGAAAAGTGGCATTGATTTTTATATATATAGATAGATAGAATGAATATAAATAGGTATGAAATTATTATTTAACTGAAATTAGACATTTCGAAAGAAACAGTAAACAAAATATTTAAGAAGTATTTACATTTCAAAAGCAAATAGTAAATTTTCCGATAGATTGAACGATCTGATATTTAGATTCATTATTTAAAAGAAAACTATTATGTTTCTCTGTAATTGAAAGCCTAACTACAAAATCTTTCTATTTCATTTATTTCATTAGCCAGCTAGCCATTCATATCATTATTCTAAAAATTCTCGAAAAATTCCACTTACCAATGAGACCAGCTTTCTCCACTGAAGAATGCGCTTGGTCTGAACAATAGCATATCAAGTGTCCTAGTAACTCAGCTGTCTGCAGCTCAGGGTTCAGCTTAGATAACTCATTAAGTGCTCGGGTACGTGCTGCTAGCAGGCTCACAAGGGTTGCTTCACTTGCTGTTGTCTGCCGAAAAATGCTCAAAGTTACTAAACGCGGCCACTCGCCGGATCTCACAGGTACTTGGCAAAGAAACTTTATTATCAATGTTTATCTTGATGTATCAATAATATAATAGTCGTAAGATGACATGTTTGACATAAATGATGTCAGTTATATTTTTAATACAAATTGACATTGTTAAGAAAATGTAATGAAATGAAGCAACCGGGCCCTGTGAGATGCTAAATGAGATGGTACGTCGATGTTCCAATTGCCAGGCCAAACAGGACTTATGAGAGTAGTAGAAAATTTGATCTAGATTACTGTTACAATTATCATTGGAGCATGTTTCTTTCATGATACAATCTTACTAATATTTCATGTCTAAATGATATTAATGTTGGTCTTGATTTTAACTACGCCAAGGTGCCAGTCAATATACACATTTTATGAATACCAAATTATGGTAATTGGACAAATAACTAAAATATCAAAAATTAACATTGACGTTGATCGACAAAATCCAAACCATTTACAGGACTTACGCCAATTTGAATTCTGTCAACCGCAGTACCTGCAACTAAAAAAAGTATTTCCAAAGTAACAAAGTAGAAGCTTACCTGTATGACTCCGCCACCTGGACTATCATCCTTTTCATTGAGGAAACAGTCTGGTAGGCCCAAAAGCTTGCCAAGCCAGTTCATGGCAATCGTCTCCAATTCCGTTCCAGCTGGCGATGAGGCCTAAGGAGAAGACGTTATTGTTACTACTTCTAAATGGCATGTCATTCGTAACCACTAATATTCAGGTAGACGATAGTTTGCTGTTGATATGTCTTTTGTCTTATCTTTTAAAGTTTCTTAATCTTAGAAAAGTTACATTTTATCAGCAAAACCGTCGTCCCGCTTTGCGCAACTTATTCGTGATTTTGGACGATTTTCTTGTAGACAAAGAAAAACGTCTAAAATCACGAAAATTGAAGGCATGGCCAAGTGATGAAATTATATAACCATTCATTTCGTATGTATAAACTCTTAAATTGATATAAAATTAATTTTTAAAGTATGATTTCATATAACGTGCAATAACTACATCTTTCGTCTACGTAGATGGCAACGTACTACGGGTATTTTAAGACAGTAACTTACTGGAAAACCCTTCGTAACAGGGTTTCCTTGTAAGTATATTAATTCTTCCTTGTAAGTAGTAATAATCGTAATGACGTTCTCATACAAGAGGTCCAACGTAGTGGCAGTTTCATAAGAAAACTAACCAGGGAGATGAAAGATAGATAGTGGCTTTCCAAGGTGGAAGAGATGCAGTGGCTTGCAGACACGCACCAGCTAGGAGCGTTTTATGAAAAAATGCGTAAGCTAATTGGCGTTTCTGTTAGAAAAAGTGTACCACTGAAATCACTAGACTAGACTAGACTAGAATCCGGCAGCTACAGGAGAAAAGCCGAGAACAAAGCCAACCTTTGTATTTATATGTGCTTTGTGGATTTGGAAAAGGCATTTGACAGTGTGCCGCGGAAAGCCCTTTGGACCTTACTGACTAGATTGGGTTGTCCTGAGAAGTTTGTTAGAAGGATTCGCCTTCTTCACGACGGAATGACATGCTGTGTTACCTACAATGGAGATCAATCTGAATTCTTTTCTGTCAGTTGTGGCGTAAAACAGGGCTGTGTGCTTGCACCAACACTGTTTGCCCTTTATTTTTCTGTCGTTATCGGAAAGGCGCTCGTGCATGCTATTTGTGGTATCAAAATACGTTTTCGGAGTGATGCAGGACTCCTTAACTTGACCAGATTAAAGGCTTATATAAAGGTGTCACACGCACTAATAACGGAGATTATGTATGCGGATGACCTATGTTTTGTAGCAAACTCTCCACAAGAGCTACAAGAACTGATTACTAATCTTCAGGAAGTCTGTTGCCGTTATGGTCTCAAAATTAGTGTTAAGAAGACTGAGGTAATGGCAATGTACTCTCACAGAGCTGCGGAACCAATTAAAATGTACATCGGCGATAATGAGCTAAAGCAGGTCGACAAATTTAAATACCTCGGTAGCACAGTAACGTCTAAGTGTGATCTTGATACCGAAATAAATCATCGCATTAGCGCTGCATCTGCTGCTTTCGGGAAATTGCGATGACGAGTCCTGCAATCACATGATTTGAAGCTTTCGACCAAGGTTTCCATATATAGGGCCATAGTTCTCCCAAACCTTCTATATTCTTCGGAAACGTGGGTGCTCTATCGGAAACAAATACATGTTGACAGGTTTCACTTAAAATGCCTACGAGACATTCTGAAAATAAAATGGTCGGATCGGGTAAGAAATACCGATGTCCTTCGCCGCGCAAATGTCTACGGCATAGAAGCGTACCTGATGCGGCATCAGCTCCGATGGTGTGGATATGTCTCACGAATGAGTGATGAAAGGGTGGCAAAGCGCATATTCTTCTCTGAACTCCAAAACGGCAGCCGGAAACAAGGCGGCCAGTTCTTACGATTCAAGGATGTTCAGAAAAGACACATGAAGAGATGCAACATTGATCCCCCGAAATGGGAAGAAAGGGCTACTTGTCGTCATGAGTGGAGGCATTTGGTGAGGAGCAAAGTGGATAAATTTGAAGAGCAGAGAAAATCCGCACTTGATGCGAAACGAGATGCTCTTAAGGCTAGATCAGCAGCAGCCATCTCCTATAATTATGTGAATGCCCCCATTAATTCGTGATCGTGCTTGTGGATAGACGTGCTCATGTAGTAACGTAACCAGGTCAACATTTTTCTGACACTGCATATTTCTATCTGCTACACTGTGACTTAGTTAATTTTTAGTGCAAATTAAAGTGATTGACATTATGAAATGAACAAAAATAATTCCGTAATGGCGAGTCCATTCAACCGGAGTTCCCGGACCGCTCGCAGCCCTCCCCCGGGCCCCTCGCGCTTACAGGAAGACGTGCACTGCACGCAAACCTGAGGTGCAGCGGGGGCTGGAGCCCCGCTGCACCTCAGGTTTGCGTGGTTTCCACTCCTGAGATACAGAATTGGATGAGTCAGATCGATAACTATCTGAAGGAAATATGCTCTATCTCGACCGACGGAGGTAAGTTGAACAGCGACAGTAAACTGAGAATATCGAATATTTGTCGCAGTGTGATGCACGGAGTATCCCAGATGGCTGTTTACTACCAGTCAGTGAAGCAAAAACTCATATCAGCCCATGCCGAGATTGAGACCTTAGGAAAGGATTTCGACGTAAAAGTGCAACTGGAAGAGCTGAAAGAAGGTATTCGAAATGCGACCAAAATGACATCTCCCGCTCCCTGCAATACCTATGCCGATACCATAAGGAAAGGTAAGGATAATTTTGTTTGCCTTACTAAAACTGCTAGTCTAACAATATACCCAGCCGATAAAGAAAAATCCAGTGAGGAGACCAAAAAGATAGTACAGGATATCATTAAGCCCGACAAGTTAAAACTGCAGGTTCGAGGGCTCAGGAAAATAAGGAACGGCGGTGTAATTATAAGTACAGCAGGAAAAGATGACCTAGAAAAATTGAGAACATCACATCAGCTACAATCATCTGGCCTTAAAATTGAGGAGACTACAAAAAAGAGGCCAAGATTGATTTTCCTGGGTGTGCCCTCAGATATCTCAGAAAAACATTTATTTGACTGCATTTTCGAACAAAACCTTACTGATAAGCATCCAAGCCTTACACGTGAGAAATTCCAGAGCTCTATCAGATTAAGCCATAAATCTGGCAGAAAAGAGGCCCCGCACTGTAACTACATTGTAGAGGTAACAGCTGAGATTAGACAGATGATCATGACACAGGAGCGCATCTTTATAGACTGGACTTCATGCCCAGTCCGAGACTTCACACTTGTAACTAGGTGTTCCAAGTGTCAACAATATGGACACTCGGCCAAGTACTGCCGGGACACGGACCCAACATGTGGGCACTGTGGATGCGTTGGCCACACGCTCAAAGAGTGCTCTGCTCGCGAACAGCCGGCTAAGTGTGCATCCTGCATGCGCTTTAACAAGACCTACAATCACGCTACTGGTGACGCACAGGGCCCGGCTCGAAAAAGCGCTGAAGAAAGACTATTAAGATCAATAGACTATGACGGCGCGTAAGATTTTTCATATGAATATAAGTAGCATAAATCGTAGTTTTAGATGAGTTTATAACATAGCGTGAACTTTGAACGTCAAAATAAGATCTTAGTGCTGGTTTAGTAAAGTATCAGGCATTTCATATTCGGTATAATTCATAAACATAATTTTGTAACAACTGATCTAGGTAAACATTATGTAAAATGATATCAATACGCAATGTCGAACTAAATGTCTCAGTTTCAAAGAGCATTCTGGCTTGGTATGCAATTTAAAAGAAACTTATTATTTTAGCAAATTACTGTTCCGTCATCATTTCCCAGCACAGATGTTTATAAATAGTTTGTATTAGAGTATTATTTGTATGATCGTAGATTCATAAGAGGGTCACAATGATTGTGAATTTAGAATTATTTAATATCATACTATGTAAGTACCTATGTTAGAATTATATAATTTTCTTTCGTTTATTTAGATGTAGTATATACATACACAACCCACAACTATTTATACGAACATTAATTTGACCACGTAAGTTTACTTATTATTTTGTTTAAAAAAAAAATGTGTAAGTGTAATAATAATCAGGTCAGTTAACTTCATGAGTGTCAAGCGAAAGAGACTAGTCTTCACGACACAGGGTATCCTAGTGTGAAGATCAGTGTCATATTTGCTAAGAAACATTATTTGTTAAGTGTACCAATGTATATGGAATATCAATAAAGATTTATTATTTATTATTATTAATGGTGTCCTCACGTGCAGTCGTTGCTCACGCACATTTACAAACAGGATGGAATATTGTAGCCATCAACGAGCACATGAGAGAGCCAATAATCCTAATTAGTAGTGGTCACCATAGCCGAAATCGGCTGGGATAACACACACACGCATTAATTCTGTGAACTTACCCAAGTAAAACATAGTACGTTCATGGCGCTGGCTAGCATATCACCCATGATGGAGGGGTACGAAGTCAGTGCTGGGAAGTAGGCGTGCATATGCGGGCTTTGCCAGTGAACGATCTGGGAGCAAATATAATTATGTTAGTAATATTATAAAAGCGGTAGTTTGTAAGTATTGATGAATGTGGATGTTCGTTACTTTTTACGCTCTAACAGCTGAACTGATTGGACTGATATTCAGTACAGGTTGGATAAAGTCATAAATAGTCTAGGATCCCGGAAAATCTTTCCAAGGATTTACACGAAGCTCCCGACTGCAGGCAGTGGCAGGTCACGTGTGATTTAGTCAGTGAGAGTAGGCATAGCATCCCAGAGGGATTTTCACACGTAGATAATAAAATAAAATAGTCTGGAATGACACATAGGCTACTTTTTATTGCCAACTAAAGCGGCTACATCTTCCTGATCCATTCTGACCCAGATCCCTACCAATAGGTGCCGGGTATAGGTACTACGCTCATACAGTCGACAAAATCGTTGCCAGAGACGAGGGAATGAAAAGATCATTTTTCTGTACCATAGAAACTTGGAACGCTCCGCCAGTGCAGGTATTTTCTTCATTGTACAACCATGGATTCTCCAAGAGCAATGTGAAGAGGCACATCATTGGGTCGTCAGCTACAGGACCACTATCAATGTTCTTGAGTACTGTTGGAGTCACCATCAATTTTATATGATTTAGTCACCATGGTTTTTCATCAGTCTATCTGGGAATAATTAAATTCTGTTGGAAACTGGGGCTAAAATCTTAAAGAAAAAACATCAACCTTACCCCAGGCATAATATGCTTCTCCACATCCTGAATAATGTCGTCCCATTGTTCTGGAAACTGAGGAGCTTCCTTCGGCAATAGTTTGTGTAAGTATCCTGGCTGCACTCCGGGGTAGACGCGGCGTTCACGGATATTCTCAAGATAATCAGCTATGTAGTCCACCATCTCCTTGGCTAGAACAAGATTGGGTTTTCAGTATTTTGGAAATTAGTCTTTAGACGTTTGACCAGGGACCTAAGTTCGTTTTTTTAATTGCATCAAAACTACATCGTGCTCGTCAAGAAAGGTACAAAAACGGTCAAATTGTAAGTGCTAACTTTAATATAATTTCTGAGTATATTGAGCTACGATAACGATTCTGTTCTGATACGATTGAAATGGCAGGCTAGGGGCCTGCCTTGGCTCTGAGGTGTAACAGTCGCGGTGCTGTAGGCGAAAAATAAAATATTTCTGCCTGGTAGGTATATCGCTATTTATATTCTTTTACACATTGTCCCTGTAATTAATTGAAACTCTTCTAATATTGATCTTATTTTTTGCTATACAGTGCGGACAGTCAGATAAACTCGTTCGTGAGCAAGAGATCGTGCTCTTGATGAAACTTGCTGCACTACGAGTTCCATCAAGTGCGAAGTTGGCGAATTTTGATGCACAAATTGTAAAAGAATACAATGTTCGAAGTAATAGTGTATGAACAGTTGAACAGTCACCCTTGAATCCCTTGATAATGCTTTAAAGCGAAACAGGCCAGGTTGTGTTTAAAATAAAATAAAATTAAAAAATAAATTGTGAAATATTTTAATTACAAGTGTGTGTTTCCATTATGCAATGTGGACAGTCTTCTATCCGGCAAACCGACTGTGATACTAAAAAAAAATTTGATGCATAGGTACATTATTAGATTAGATGGTTTTTAAAAACATATCTTTCCGCTTTATGAAAACCTGCCTTGAATTTTATCACTCCAGTTGTTCTTAAGCTTTGATATACTCAAAGCTTGAGAACAACTGGACTTAGCTACTCATTCATAGGAGTCTAGACATTTGTAAGCTATAATATACTGTGGTTTAAAATACAATAAGTCGTCCGTAGTATCCTATCAACGAGCCACAAAGGTTCCTTTGATCGCAAGAAACTAGAAAATGTACTAACACTTGTGCTCGCCAGCACGCAAACAAATCTATTGTTAGATTCAGATAAGGATTGGAAACAAAATAAATATCTAGTTGCTTTCCTGGATAGTGTAAAGGGGATTTAAAAGGTTTTAGAGGGTCGGCGGCGCGAGTGTAACACCTTTGTTGATGCTAATACAAGAATCATAATCAATCAATCAATACATATAATAAAATCGTAACAGGTCGCTGTCTGTACATGGAAGACAAATAAGAAAAAATATCATAAGGGGGCTTATGAACGCAATAGAATCCAAAACAATGATTTTTAGAATTTTTGTCTGTTTGTCTGTATATCTGTATGTCTGTATATCTGTTTGTCTGTACGTTTCTGCACGCTAATCTCAGTAACCGCTTAACCGATTGCATTGCGGTTTTCTATATTGTGTTGAGGTTTGCTCCACTTATCATTTAGCATTTATTTCATGTCAATCGGTTTATAAATAAAAAAGTTATATCACTTTAAAGAATCTTACATAGACATATGAATCTAAAAATGGATAAATCTAAACTGGCGTGTTGACTATTTTAAAGCTAAGGCTATTTTAAAACTATATAAATATATTTAAGTCTATTTTTTAAACAATTCAGTTGTCAGACTGAATTGTTTTAGAATAGAGTTAACTAATCTTTAAGCTCTTTTATGATTAAGCAAACAGGGCAGTTTCACACGCTGCTTGATGAGTCTGATGAAAAAGTACCTCTCCTGAAATACACCTTATGTAACGTAAACGAAGTTGCGGGGTCAGCTAGTTAATATTATATCTGTAAATGCTTGATCACTTACCATCGTAAGGGCCTAAGGTTTGTCTACCAACTTAGTGGTATAAAAAAAGAAAAGTATTACGTTTTCATACTAAAGACAATATAATTTCTGTGCTATGGAAGCCCAATGGATTGTGAAGTGAGTTTTGGTCTAAAATGTTAGTTACCCCAGAAACATTGTGACCTTCTATATATGTAGGTATAATTACTAGATACGCAATTATGCTAGACAGAAGCTAGACATTTATAAAAGGAAAATGATAATTAATTACCAGGATGCTTTAGACATTGATTCAGCTACAAAAAAGCTTTTAAAAAGTCTCACAATCATACAATAACAATAACTAAACATCTATATTCTAAAACATCTTTACAAGGTTACGTTCAAACAGACAATCTAAACATTTATCTGCCAATATGTAAAACATAGTCAATAAAAGCTCTGAACACCCTGGTATAAAGCAATGCCATAAAAGAGCTTTACACTAACTGCAATGAACTAGCTTAAGCCTTAAAGATTGCGCCGATCCTGAACTGATATAAACGGATCGAATGTTTCAATAACAGGGTCTAACGACAGTGCTGGGGTCCTGTTTTATTGTTTCTGAATGATTGGAGACAAAGACAATGCAATATAAATTGCTAGGATTGAAAATATACTGTAAACGGAGGACCATTCATTAAGAGAAGAAGAAGAGAATATAGGTACTGTTACTAGGTTTGCTATTTTTATTTTTTACGTGAGGGAAAATCCTCAAAGGATGCTATGCCATACTCTTACCGACTAAAAATCCTCACGTAACGCCCACCAGCCCGTGGTTGGGAGCCCCGGGTAAGCCCTCGGAAGGATGTCCCGGGACTCCCAACAGACCTACGGCCGCTACTGCGGCCTCGCCCAGGGGGTGGTTCGGGTGCTATCCCGCGTCTTTGGGGGGTTTCGGGTGTGATCCCGCTTCTAAGGGAGGGGCGTGCGTGAGTTGCTCACGTCACGCTGCCGTCATGGGCCTGCTTCTGTAAGGACGGTGAGCGACCCTCTCACCGTCCTCAGGCCCCCGGTCACGGAGGCCGATAGTCCTCGCCGAAGACGCGTCGGCGGCGCCCAGGCCTACTCGGTTTACTAAGAAAATGAAATGATAGAAGCGAGACTTTAGCATGTTTACGATACTAGTCCAACTTAATATCGATCAATGAAAACAATCTTTAGCAGTCCTCTGCTGAAAGTAAGCCTCTTCAAGTTATGCCACAATACACGGTCCTGTGCCTTCCTTCCTTCCGCATCCTGTCACAATCTGCGACCACTTTCAGGTTGTTACCGTCCGTCTATCTGACGTCCAACAAAATATAGCATCTTAAACGAATTACTAGACGACCTCGTTGCTATGCAGGAGACGTGCAATTTGCATTACGAATTTTGGATGACTATCGTAGACCCTATTTTACCAATGGCTTTTTTCGTGTGTCGCCATCCCAATACACCCCGAGGGTGTTGTAAGAGGTGACTAAAGGAACACTTTCGTAAAAATATTCATTGCGTAGAGAAGGAAAACTCGAAATGACAATCGTTAAGCCACCTCGAAGGCCTAAGAGGCGGCTTGAGAAATTTTAACTGCGGGTCGCGGCGACCTGCGTCTCTACATTTCAACACGGCAATAGACTCACAACCTATTACATGGGCCATAAACTATAAGGTGAAATGTGGGCGTATACTGTGCCTCTGCCTACACCTTCGGGGATAAAGGCGTCATTATATGTAAGTACGGTTTTAGAAATTTTTACACCATTTGATCAGCACGGGGACTATGCTAGATGGTCAAAGTTTGTTTAAAAATGGATAATGCTGCTTCATAGTTATGTTATTACGTGCAGTCCAGCCTGTAGATTGTCCTGAGGTAAAGGGAAGCCTTGAGCAACAGTGGCGTCTTTAGTTAGTTACATTTTACCGAATCTACCACAGGGAACAACTCTTTAAGTTAACGAGTCCATATGACGCCGAATAGACTATTACTTTGATCTAGATCTCAGGACTCGTGAGGTCTGCTGAATTAAAATTTGAACACAGACAACTTCAGTTCATGAACTAAAAACGCTCTAGGCTCGAAACACGACTACTGATAAAATCCTCGATATATTTTTGTGTTGAAAATATCTCGATTTCGTGAAATTTTAAGCTAGATCTCGTATGTTATAAGTTGTTTTTATAATCTTACTAATATTATAAATGTGAATGTTTGTGAGTGTGGATGTTTGTTACTCTTTCACGCTCGAACGGCTGAACGGTTCTGACTGAAATTTGGTACAGGGATACATTATAGTCTGGAATAACACATAGGCTACTTTTTAAAGTTCCCATGGGAAGTGGGAAATAAAATTTTGACGCTGACGTAGCCGCGAGCGCCATCTCTGAACCATACCTATGTACTTAAAACATGTCATAAACGTCACAACAATACCATAAATGTACATTTCAGTATTGTCTATTATTACCATAAAAATTGTAAAAATAGTTTTTAAGTAGTTAAGAAAAAACCTAAGTACTCTTTTATCTTTTAACTAGCTGACCCTCGCATCTTCGTTTACGTCACATAAGGTCTATTAAAGTTGAGGTATTTCAACTAAAAATCATTTTGACTATCATCCCCTCTCCTAAAGGAACCGTACTAAATATCGGGATCAAAAGTATCCTAGAACCTTCCTCGGATCATTAGCTGAGATTGTACTAAGTTTCATTCAAATCAATTCAATCGGCGCGATACTGATTCGGGATGCAGACGGACAGACAGACTTGAAAAATTAAAATTACATTTTCGGCTTCAGTATCGATGAGAGAACACCCTACAATTAAAATTTTCAAAATATCTTAAAAGTACAGACTCATCCCTCAACAGTTTTATTGTATGTATAGTGTATAGATATTAATATAAATGTCAGTTTGGCACACAAAGCATCAGCATCGATCGGTACGTAAAGCATATACGTTCATGCTAAGAATTATGCCCCGAAATCGCAAGTCAAATCTTTCCCAAAGCTCAAATAAAGCTCGAACTATGAAGGTAGCCAGACTTATTGAGACGTTTCCACAAGCCGAATTGCGAAGGCTGCAACAGGCGGAGCGAGAAACAGCTCACAGAGCTGCTGATACACCAGAGCAGTCCCAAGCGCGGCGTCAACAGCATGCTGATTATCTATCATCTCAACGGGCTGCTGAAACAACTGAACAGTCCCAAGATCGCCGTCAACAGAATGCTGAAAATATGGCATCTCAACGAGCTAATGAGACACTAGAACAGACCCACGCTCGGCGTCTTCAACATGCAACTTTCATGGCATCTCAAAGAGCTACAGAAAACGTTGAGGAAGCTGAATCACGCCGACGCGCTGTTGCAGAAAGAGCACGACAGCGACGTAGAACGTTCACAAGAAATACGTGGAGTGTATTTGAGAAAGCTGCATTCGAATATGACGAGACTCTTGATTACAAAAGCCACAAGCTTATAATAATAGAAGCGATGAACAAAGAATGCAGATTTTGCGGTGCTCTTAAATGGAAAGAGGAAGCTGCAGGTATGTGTTGTTCGGGAGGGAAAGTAAGTCTTCCTGCAATAGACGAGCCAGTTGAACCCCTCAAAGAACTTTTTTCTTATGGAACAGATGAGTCACGCCGTTTCCTAAAAAACATACGAAAATACAATACATGCTTCCATATGACATCTTTTGGGGCAGATAACATTGTTTCGATGCCTGGATTCTGCCCGACTTTTACTATCCAAGGACAAATATACCATACAATTGGCTCTTTGATTCCTTCTACGAGTACACAACCAACATTTTTGCAAATTTATTTCATGGGTGACGAGGAAGCACAAGTTAATAGGCGTTCTGAGTACGTTCAAGGTGTGGAAAGAAACACAATTCAAAAAATACAACAAGTGCTACATGATCACAACATTTTAGTACATGAATTTAAAATGGCTAAAGACAGAGTGACTAGCGATAATTATAAGGTTGTGATACACCCAGATTGTGTACCACGTGGTGAACATGTAAGGCGATTCAATGTCCCAACAACAAATGAAATAGCTGCCGTAGTAGTTAGTAGTGAACAAACTGCGTCTCGAGACATCGTTATTCAGGCGCACGATGGCCGGATCACTAGAGTTCCGGACACTCACAGATATTATGACGCTCTTGAATACCCGATAATTTTTTGGAAAGGACAAGAGGGATATAGTTTTGACATTTCTCAGACAAACCCCGTTACGAAACAACCCATACCAAACAAAAAAGTGTCCTGCAAAGACTTTTATGCGTATCATATAATGGTACGTCGCAACAATTTTAATTTATTGCTTCGATGCAGACTTCTGCTTCATCAGTTTTTGGTGGACATGTACGTAAAAGTGGAGAGTGAGCGCTTAGGGTTTATTGCCTTGAACCAAACAAAACTGCGAGCCGAAAATTATATACACCTACAAGATGCGATAAGGAATGATGCGGATTTAGATCCCAATAACTTGGGTCAAATAGTAATTCTCCCTTCATCATTTGTAAATAGTCCGAGATATCTTCATGAATACACGCAAGATGCCTTCACATATGTGCGCAATTACGGAAGACCTGATCTGTTCATTACAATGACATGTAATCCCACCTGGCCAGAAATTACCACAGAGCTTATTCCAGGTCAAAATTCAACGGACCGACATGACTTAACAGCCAGAGTATTTAAAATAAAGGTTCAAAAATTTGTTGCTTTATTAACGAAAGGTAAAATATTCGGTGATATGAAGTGTTTCATGTACTCTATCGAATGGCAAAAAAGAGGTTTACCTCACGTGCACTTACTGCTGTGGTTGATGGAAAAATTACGCCCTAACAATATTGACGAAGTCATAAGTGCGGAGATACCAAATCCAGAAAATGATCGAATGCTCTATTATACTGTGACCAAAAATATGATTCACGGTCCCTGTGGTGCACTAAACCCTTCATCACCTTGCATGAAGGAAGGAAAATGTGTTAAAAAATATCCAAAGGTGCTTTTAAAGGAAACTCAAACTAATGACAAAGGATATCCTCTGTACAGGCGTAGAGCACCAGAAGATGGCGGACGTACTATAAATCAAAAAATTCGAGGTGGAATACAAGAAATATTGGTTAATAATAGTTGGATCGTGCCATATTCTCCTCTTCTCTCAAAAATTTTTAATTGCCATATAAATGTAGAGTTCTGCAATACGGTACAAGCGATAAAATATATTTGCAAATACATAAACAAAGGTAGCGATCAGGCTATTTTTAACATCCGACAACACGGGAATCTCAATATAGGCCAGAGAGATGAGGTAAAAACATTCCGAGCTGGTCGATATATTAGTAGTAACGAAGCAGCGTGGCGGATCTTAGGCCTGCCTCTGCATGAAAGATATCCAACAGTCATTCATCTTGCGGTACATTTGCCTAATGGTGAGCGGATATACTTTACTGAAAACAATTTTAGAGAGAGAATGGCCTCACCACCTAAGACAACACTAACTGCATTTTTCATGCTTTGCCAAAATGACGCATTTGCAAAAACATTACTTTATGTCGACGTACCTCGCTACTATACATGGAATGTGTCGTTAAAAGAATGGAAATGTCGGTTGCAAGGAACATCTGTTGATGGCTGGCCGGGTGTGAAGGCAGGAGATGCTCTTGGGCGTATTTACACAGTGCACGTTAGTAACTTCGAATGTTACTGTTTGCGAATGCTGCTGAATGTAATAAAGGGCCCCACGAACTTCTTGGATCTAAAAACAGTTGACGGCCAAGAACTTGAAACTTTTCAACAAACGTGTGAGAAGTTGGGTATGTTGGAAGATGACAACCACTGGGATGCCACAATGGAAGAGGCCGTGCTGTTTCGCTCTCCTTCGCAAATAAGAGAACTATTTGCAGTATTAATTTGCACTTGCGGTCTATCCAATCCTCTTCAACTGTGGGATAAGTATAGAACTGCATTATCAGAGGATATCTTGCACAGGTTTGAAAGTATGGATCAAGTTAACAACGACCTATGCTTTAATGAGGCACTGAAAGTTATAGAGGACAAAATAATAAACATTTCCGGAAAGAAATTGTCTGACTTTGGTATGCCCACACCACATCGTCGAGGAGACCTGTCGACCGATTTGATCAAAGAGTTAAGCTACGACACCGCTTTATTAGATGCTCAGGTCGCCGAATCTGAGCCACACCTGCTCCCAGAGCAAAAAGATATTTATACCAAAATATTGCAACGAGTTGACTTTTGTGAAGGCGGTCTCTTTTTTCTAGATGCCCCGGGCGGGACAGGCAAAACTTATTTGCTTAATTTGCTTTTAGCGAAAATTCGCAAGGAACGTAAAGTTGCATTAGCTGTGGCTTCCTCTGGAATCGCTGCTACATTACTGACCGGTGGACGAACGGCACACTCGGTTTTTAAATTACCTCTCAATCTGGCAACCGAAGAAACCCCAACCTGCAATATCAGTAAGAACAGTGCCCGTAGCGCCATGTTGCAACAGTGTAAGCTGATCGTGTGGGACGAATGCACTATGTCACACAAACGCGGCGTCGAAGCGCTTGATCGCTGCCTACAAGACATTCAAGGCAACCAGAAGTTGATGGGTGGTGTTGTGGTGTTATTAGCAGGGGATTTCAGACAAACCTTGCCTGTTATCGAGAGAGGCACTGCATCGGATGAAATAAACGCATGTCTGAAAGCATCATATCTGTGGACTAAAGTTGAAAAGCTTTATCTTACCACTAACATGAGAGTCCAACTATTTAGCGATGTTGAGTCAGGAGCATATGCTCAAAATCTCCTAGACATTGGTGAAGGCCGCTTAAAAACCGACCAAGAAGGTATGGTTCTCCTCACACACCAATTTTGTCATGTTGTTGATTCGGAGGACGAACTCATAGATCAAGTTTTTCCGAATCTGCAGCAATACATTCTGGACGAAAATTGGTTGTGTGAAAGAACCATACTGGCACCAAAAAACGAGACTGTTGCCAAAATAAATAAAAAAATCTTGGAAAAATTATCATGCGAAACATTCAAATATAACTCCATCGACGCTGTGATGTCATCTGATGATACGACAAGCTATCCCGTGGAGTTCTTAAATTCTTTGGAGTTGTCTGGGGTGCCATCTCACGAGTTGGAATTAAAAGTAGGCGTACCCGTATTGTTAATGCGTAACTTGGACGCACCAAGATTATGCAACGGTACTCGGTTGCGAGTCACTGAACTAGGAAGGCATATTGTGAAGGCTACAATCCTAACTGGAGAAGCCAAGGGAAGCGATGTGCTTATACCACGCATCCCAATCATACCAAATAATTTACCATTTCATTTTAAACGGCTGCAGTTCCCATTAAAGGTTGCATTTGCAATGACGATAAACAAATCACAAGGCCAAACCTTAAAAATAGCAGGCTTACATTTGGGCACTCCATGTTTTTCCCACGGTCAGCTCTACGTGGCCTGCTCACGCGTTTCACAATCGGAAAATCTGCATGTTTTTGCTGATGAAAACAAAACCTACAACGTAGTTTATAGAAGTATATTGCAGTAGCTTTGTAACCTTTTTCATTGCAATACCTCTTCATAATAATCAATCAATACATATAATAAAATCGTAACAGGTCGCTGTCTGTACATGGAAGATAAATAAGAAAAAATATTATAGGGGGGCTTTATGAACGCAATAGAACCCAAAACAACGATTTTTAGAATTTTTGTCTGTTTGTCTGTATGTCTGTATGTCTGTATATCTGTTTGTCTGTACGGTTGTGCACGCTAATCTCAGTAACCGCTCAACCGATTGCAATGCGGTTTTTTTTATTGTGTTGAGGTTTGCTCCAGTTAACATTTAGCGTTTGTTTTATGTAAATCGGTTTAGAAATAAAAGAGTTATAACTCTTTTAAGAATCAGATATTTTGAAAATTTTAATTGTAGGGGTTTCTTTGAATGTGGGTGAACCAAAACTGGCGTGTTGGCTTAATCATAAAAGAGCTTAATGATTAAGACTATTTTTAAACAATTCAGTCCGCGCCGAAGGCGTGGACTGAATTGTTTTAAAAAAGACTTAATCATTAAGCTCTTTTATGATTAAGCAAACAGGGCAGTTTCAGACGCTGCTTGATGACTCTGATGAAGAAATACCTCTCCTTTCATACACCTTATGTGACGTAAACGAAGTTGCGGGCTCAGCTAGTTTATAATATGTATACATCAATTCTCATAAACTAGAGCGTATAGGTATTAAATCTGTGTTAAAACAACCGAGTGTGATATTATTTTATTTCACCAAAAATATTGCGACGAGAAAACGAGTACCCACCACGTGAAACCTCTCTCCCTCTCTCTCTCTCTCTCTCTCTCTCTCCTTCTCTCTCTCTCTCTCTCTCTCTCTCTCTCTCTCTCTCACGCAAACGAAGTTGCGCGGGTCAGCTAGTATTACATATTTATAAGTAAGACCATAGTAAAATATTTATTTGCACTAGAGCATTTTTTTCATATTGGTTATTGTTTTTTTTATAATTAATTTATTTCATTAAAAGCGCACGAACATCGATCGCATCTCTCTCTTTCTTGCACGCTACAATGTATATCTTCTATCTTCTTTTAACAATTTGGTGTCTGGTAGGCTCTTAATCCCACCCTCTCATTCTCAATCCCAAACAACGCGTTCTGGGCTAGGTGCTACTTACTCAATGGAGAGAATCTTCGCCAGAACAGACTGAGCAATACAAAATATAGTTTTTCAGTCGAACCATAACACTTTGAAACGCTCTGCTAGTACACGTAGCTATTTCTGAATGAGACATAAAAGGTTTTCGTTCTTCCTTTTGAGGTAGGGAACCATAATAAAATGATTGAATGTCATAGTAATCCTAATCAGTATTCCACAAACGTACGAATCAATATTATTGAAGTATAATTAGATGCAGTTGTTATTGATTATTGTTGCGAATAATTATCAGCTAATTATATAGAATATGTTGCTGCGTGGTCTGTTTCCTAAAGTAGAGTTATTATCAAATGAAATAACGTATAATAATTATTATATTAATCTAGTAAAATAAAGAACACACCTTAAAAAATGAATGTAACATCGATTTTCAGGAAGCATAGGATCAGAAAACTGAAGGTAGCATTTTTTATTTTAATAAATAAATAAATATTCACGGACATTTCACACAACGCTATCTGATCCCAAAGTAAGCTATGAATAACCTGCTTGTGTTATGGGTATCAGACCACGGATATAATACTTGTATACTTTTAAATACATACATATTATACATAGAAACACCCAGACTCTTGAGACAAACATTTATGGGTCACACAAATATTTGTCATCGCTAGGAATCGAACCCACGACCTCCAGCGCCGCAGGCGGTATCACTACCGACTGCTCCACAGAGGCAGTCAATCAGGAAAGTCATTCAGGAAACTGCGTCGGTTTCTCAATTCTCCTATACCACAATGCCTGAAGACGAAAGTCTATAACCAGTGCGTTCTACCAGTTATGACTTACGGTGCCGAGACGTGGACACTTACGGTGGGGTCAGGTTAGAGGTCGATGCCCCCAAAGTTTTAGAGTGTTTTTGAGGGATAAACTCCGAAATAAGATTATTTGGCAGAGAACTAAAGTGGTCGACATAGCTCGCAGAATAAGCACATTATAGTAGCAGTGGGTTGGCCACATCAGCAGAATAACCGACTGCAGATGGAGCCAACGAGTTTTTGAGTGGACATCGCGACTCGGCAAACGTAAGGTAAAACGTCCACCCACCAGAGGGACTTACGACCTGGGAAAGGTTGCAGGCTGGGTCTGCAAGACCGTGTATTGTGGCGTGAACTGGGGGAGGCCTACGTCCAGCAGTGGACTGCTAGTGAGGGAACCAACAACTGTTTGGGAACCTTGGATTGTAATGTAATTTAATTTGTCAGTAATTTTTGTATCAAATAAACTATTTTATTTTATTTTTATTTTTTAGTTTATTTTATTTTATTTTATTTTATTTTAACTTAGAAAGGTCAGAGATAGGACTGGCTGGAATCCTTGCCAAGCTTAAATAGTAGTAGTATTGATATTCTAATTAAATAAGAGAAATGAGAGCCATATCTAGAAACAAACATTTGCCTATCAAACAAATATTTTTGACATGACAACGTCTTATAATATGCGGCATTACCTCGCTCTGAGGCGTTCCATTTAAGGCTGAGTTATCACGTTTAACTATCGTCAGTAAACCGACTTTACAGACAACCGATTTTTCCCGGGAGTCAAACCTGGGTGTACCCAGTGGTCGTGTATCCCTACTGCATGATATTTTAATAAATATGATCTTAAAATGAACAAAACTGATCTTACCCTTAACTCGAAACTCGGCGTGTTCCATTCCTATGGATACTTGTAGAGTGCCTGCAAAAAAAACAGTTTTCCTATTAATTAAGTTTTTATATTAATATGTACTATAAAGACGAAATTTTGTAAGTGTCGATCTGGCTGAAATTTGGAACTGTGATAGATTATATTCCGACTTTTAAAGTTGTAATAATGTCATATTGGCGGAGACATTGGAACAGTTGGGCGGAATGTTGAACAGCCTAAACGGTACGTCTCGACGTGTTGGTCTCGGCATGAACTTGGAGAAAACCAAGGTCATGATCAATGAGCACATCACCCTGGGACCAATCTACGTCGAAAGATCGAGGCTTGAGGTTGTCCAGGAGTATACATATCTTGAGCATGTTATCGCGTTAAACAAGGGCAGTCTGGACAAAGAAATCGCTAGAAGGATCCGTTTGGGCTGGGCAGCGTTCAGCAAGCTGCGTCGCAGTCCGCCTATTCCGCAGTGCCTGAAGACGAAAGTCTACAACCTGTGCGCCTACCAGTTATGACATACGGTGCCGAGACGTGGACACTTATGGTGGGGCTAGTTCATGCCCTCAAAGTTACACTGCAAACTATGGAACGAGCCATGCTTGGAGTATCTCTGAGGGATAAATTCCGAAATGAGGTTATTCGGCGGAGAAGAGTGGTCGATATAGCTTGCAGAATAAGCACATTAAAGTGGCAATGGGCTGGCCACATCTGTAGAAGAACCGACAGTCGATGGAGCAAACACGTTCTAGAATGGAGACCTCGACTCCGTAAACGTAGGGTAGGACGAGCTGGTAAAGGCCGCAGGCTGGGACTGGATGCGAAAGGCACAGGACCGTGTACTGTGGCGTGAACTGGGAGAAGCTTATGTCCAGCAGTGAACTATTAATAGGCTGAGTTGAACTTGTAATGTTACCAAGTTTGAGTAACCTCTTGCTACTCTATTTTTAAGCTGATATCGTCAACAGATTGAGCTGACATTTTGTGTACACGTTTACTTTGGATCAGAATGTATGGTTATCTGTGTGAACTCGTATTCATCTTAATTATCATAAATATGTATTTACAGTAATGGTATCAAACGAAAAGGCTTGCTGACAATAATTTTAAAAAAATAAGTGACTTCAATTTGATCTAAATCCAATATGGCGGACTAAGCATTTTGTGCCGTACCACATTATAAGTTGCAAATGAAACAACTTGCTGAAAATTTCAATTTTCGCAAATACTCTCATAATAGTTCTTATAATATTTGGAGTCATTTCAATAACTACCTACAAATTCTTTAGTTCTACAAAATAATCTCTAAAATCTACCTCTAGATTATAAAATGCAACGCAATACAACCTAAAACTATAAAACTAGGGCGATAAATTAACGAATTCGGTTTGTAACCGCATTGTAATAGACTTAATCCTGACTCGCAGACGCGTTAGAAGCCTTAGTAATACACGTCGATACCAGTGTACTAGCTCAATTCAGTTTAAATGTATATTGTATGGGGAAGTTAGTTCGATATCTGCTTTACATGAAGGCTAAACATACAAACATATAGTCACGCATTTATCCCCGAAGGGGTAGGCAGAGGCATAGTATACGCCTACATTTCACCTGAAAATTTTAAGTCCCACGTAATAGGTGGTGAGCCTATTGCCGTGTTGAAGTTGAAATGGATAGTCGCAGGTCGCCGCGACCCGCAGTTGAAAATTTTCAAGCCTCCCATAAGGCCTTCAACTTGGCTTAACGATTAACATTTTACTGACAACTGGGTTTCATTCAGATTTTTCCTTCTCTAAAGAATAGAATAGGTTTATTGCTTACAATATGTAGGTAATTTGATAATTGTTTTACTGGGATGATTCTTTTTATTCGAGAGAGGTAGCAGATAAGCACACAGCTCGCCTGATCATAAGTGGTTACCTGAGCCCATTGACGATTTCAACATTCACGCTGTTACAGGAGTAAGATGCTACCCCTTTTTTTAACGTGAGGGGAAATCCATCATGGATACCATGCCTGGCTCCTACCGACTAAAAAATTCCTCACGTATCCTGCCTAACAGCCTACGTTTGGGAGCCCCGGGTAAGCCCTCGGAAGGATACCCCAGGACTCCCAACAGACTTACGGCCATATAATAAGGTGAAGAATTTCAACTTGTATCAGTACGGCTCCCGTAGCTCAATTGGTTAGAGCATTGGTATTATCCTGGATTAGGCAAAGGTTGCGGGTTCAAGTCCCGTCTGGGCCAAGTTATCTTTTTCCCTTTATAATAAAATATTATATAAAAATGGTGTTAAAAACCTCAATAGCATTTTTGAAGACCTATCTATAGATAGGTTTGGTGAAAAAAAAAATTGAGTTTCATTTCTGGCTATGCGGACCATTAAAATTATATGCTTTTTTTCTAGTTTTATGTAAAAATCTTAATGAGGTTTACAGAATACATCTACTTCCCAAGTTTCGATAGCATAAGTCTTCTAGTTTCGGAGAAAGTGGCTGTGACATATGGACAGACAGACAGACAGGCATGACGAATCTAAAATGGTTCCGTTTTATGCCAGTTGGCTTCGGAACCCTACAAACCGCGTCACATCCGCTAAATATACTACAATTGAGAGATAAAGTTGCTTGTAAAATATAGTTACAAATAAATAAAGCTATAAGATACTAAAATAGAAATAAAAGAATAAATAAAACATCATCTTACGATTGATAAATTGAGACGCATGTGGCGATAAGTCAACAGTTAGAATCAACTTGTATTGCTCTACGAGATAAGTTTATTGGATATTGTAGAATAAAAATGTTAAATCAATCAATCAATCAATATCAATACATATAATAAAATCGTAACAGGTCGCTGTCTGTACATGGAAGATAAATAAGAAAAAATATTATAGGGGGCGTTATGAACGCAATAGAACCCAAAACAATGATTTTTTGAATTTTTGTCTGTTTGTCTGTATGTCTGTATATCTGTTTGTCTGTACGGTTGTGCACGCTAATCTTAGTAACCGCTCAACCGATTGCAATGCGGTTTTTTTATTGTGTTGAGGTTTGCTCCAGTTAACATTTAGCGTTTGTTTTATGTAAATCGGTTTAGAAATAAAAGAGTTATAACACTTTTAAGAATCAGTTATTTTGAATATTTTAATTGTAGGGGTTTCTTTGAATGTGAGTGAACCTAAACTGGCGTGTTGGCTTAATCATAAAAGAGCTTAATGATTAAGACTATTTCATAAATATATCATTAAGGTCTTTTATGATTAAGCAAACAGGGCAGTTTCAGACGCTGCTTGATGACTCTGATGAAGAAATACCTTTCCTTTCATACACCTTATGTGACGTAAACGAAGTTGCGGGCTCAGCTAGTGTATTATAAAAAGCTACTTTTTTTGTTTTTAACGTTTTTTTTTATATTTAGCTTGCCAAATTGACGTCGCCACTAGCCTGATGGAAAGCCGTGGCGCATCTAGCGATTGTGGGCCACTTCTGACAGTGGTCCTCAAGTTGGCGGCCTTGCGATGTGCCTCTTCACGCTCCTCTTGAAGAACCCGGTATTGTAAGATGAGGGAAACACGTGTGCGGGCAGGTCGTTCCAGGGTTTTTTAGTACGACAGAGGAATGATCTTTTGAAACGCTCTTTAAAGCTTTAACTTGAGGGTAAATCCATCATGGATGATATGCCGGACTCCTACCGACTAAAAACCTCAAGTTACGCCCAACAGCCTATGATTTGAAGCCCTGGGTAAGCCCTCGGAAGGACGTCCCAGGATCAAAGCTATATTAATATTTATGGATCACACAATTTTTTGTCTCCGGTGGGAATCGAACCTACAACCTAGTGATCCACAGTCACACATTTCAAACTTTTGACCAACGAGGCAGTTATAATGTACACCAAAGGGCTAATTAATAACACATAAAAACTTGCGTGAAAAGGATCGTCACCCTAGATACCGTTTGGTTTAAATTTTGGCGAGTCACCCTTCAAAGGTTCTTTTCATTATATTTAGCTCGTTTTGGAGCTATTAAGGCATCTTCATAGCGTATTATAGAACAAAGTCGCTGTCCTGTTTGTCCCTTTACAAACGGCTTTTAGCCCCTCTCTATAAAATAGATTGCAGAGGGGCTTATGGCGAGACTTTGTCTGTAGCTGTGACTCTATCGCATTAAACTACGTCACTAGATAACGTGGATTATTTGTTTAAAGTTTGAAATAAAACAAAAATGACAATATCAATCGGATTGAACTTTCACTTTCACAATAAATGTTTTAGAGAGGGGCAGTCTGGTGAGAACGATCTCACGGTTTTCTTGTTTGTTTTGTTTCAAACGCGTCATAGTCACAGACTACAGACAAAGTCTCGACATAAGCCCCTCTGCACTCAATTTTATAGAGGGGCTAAAACTACAAAGTCCGAAAATTTCCATTTTCGGACGAATTTTGGCCAACTAGTGTAGCCCGGCGGTTTCCACTCTTCCCAACCGGGTGGGAAGAGTGGAAAAAATATTCCACTTCCCCTCCCATGTGGGATAGGTGGAACAGCCGGTGTAACCCTTGTATTGGTTTTTTCCTCTACTCCCACCTGTTCTGTTGACTAGTTCTGTTGGCAGAACTACTGGTAATATTATTACCAGTAGTTCTGTTGGCAGAACTTCTGGTAATATTATTACCATTAGTTCTGTGAACTATAAGACAATGCTTTACACCTGACTTACGTAAACTATTCCGATCACGTTTTCGCCGAAGACTATCGGCCTTCATGACCGGGAGCCTGAGAACGGTGAGTGGGCTGCTCACCGTCCTCACAAAAGCAGGCCCATGACAGCAGCGTGACGTGAGGGATTCACGCACGTCCCCCCTTAGAAGCGGATCACACCCGAAACCCCCAAAAGACGCGGGATAGCACCCGAACCACCCCATAGGCGAGGCCGCAGTGGCGACCGTGGGTCTGTTGGGAGTCCTGGGACCATAGGCTGTTGGGCGTTACGTGAGGTTTTTTAGTCGGTAGGAGTTCGGCATAACATCCATGAAAATTTTCCCTCACGATAAAAAAAAAACATAGTGTAAGAAATTCTTACTGGCTAAATCAATCAATTCAGCCTATAGTAGTCCACTGCTGGACGTAGATCTCTCCCACTTTACGTCACAACACACGGTCCTGCGTCTTCCACATCCAGTCCCAGCCTGTGACCTTTTCTACGTCATCGGTCCACCATGGACATGGATGGATGGACGCTCTAGGTCGCAGAGTCGCGGTTTCCACTCTAGAACTCGTTTGCTTCATTGACTTGCGGCTCTTCTATAGAAGTGATCAAACCAACAGTGTTTTTTAGGATTCCGTAGCCAAATTGCAAAAACGAAACCCTTATAGATTCGTCATGTCTGTATGTCTGTCCGTCCGTATGTCACAGCCACTTTTTCCGAAACTATATAGTAGTTGTAGCTTATTATAATATAATTCTTGCTAAATTATTTAATCACTCCCAAGTTATTTTTTTGGAACCATGTAGTTAGTCGCCTAATAAGTTGTTAGTCGCCTCATTAATAATTTTCCAAAAAAATCTCGTTTTACATCCATCATAAAATAGATGCCACGGCCCATAATATATTAAAATTTACTCTTGCATACATAATGTGACAACGGTCGGTTAACATTATTGAAGAATCCTCTACGCTGGTTCCTTTTACCCATTTTTTGTTAATAGTGATAATCCTCATGAATGCTATCAGCTAAAATCACACTATGCCCACCCGGAGTCCCGTCCGAGTATGTCCTCGGAAGGATAGTCCTAGGAAGTCCTGGGGTATCCTACCGAGGGCTTACCTCCTCCCACACGTAGGCTGTTAGGTAGGATACGCATTTTTTTAATCGGTAGGAGGCCAGCATAGCATCCATGTAGGATTTTCCTCACGTTAAAAAAAGAAAGGAGGATAGCCATAGGACTCCCAACACAGATTTTGTTATCACTCGCGGTATATTCTATAGGTTTTAAACCACTTTTTGTTGGCATTTTACCCCGCTTTATCTAAAGTCTTCTTTACTATATTAAATCCAAAAACTTTTGAACGATGTAGTTTCGTAGTCAGGAAGGCAGTCGATCTTAAGATAATGACGAGCTAACTATATTGTAGATAGTTTCTTAAACTTAAGAAAAGCTTGACTATAGCGGTTTTTACCCTTTGCGTACGGAACCGTAAAACAGAAAGGAAAGGAAAGGGTTTGCTTTACAAAAAAAAAATATTTTTTGATTATCATTTTGTATTACGGCTCTTCACGACAATTTATTTAAAAAAAAAAAAACTAGGTAGCTGATGCGCGCCGCTTAAAATTTTATATCAGTTCCCGTTTCCCACGGGAACTATTCCCAGGATAAAAAGAAGTTATTCCAGACTATAATCTATAACTGTACGGATTTCAGCCAGATCAGTTCAGCCGTTAGAGCGTGAAAGAGTAAAAAACATTCGCATTTATAAAATCTGTAAAAAGCCACATTTTTAAAATTTTAAGAATCTGGCTCTTTTTTATTCTTATGCTTTTTCCTGATTAAATAAATAATAATAAATATTCAAGGACACTTCACACAACGCTATCTGATCCCAAAGTAAGCTAGGAATAACCTGCTTGTGTTATGGGTATCAGACCACAGATATTAATACTTATATACTTTTTAAATACATACATATTATACATAGAAACACCCAGACTCTTGAGACAAACGTTTATGGGTCACAGAAATATTTGTCTCCAGTGGGAATCGAACCCACGACCTCCAGCGCCGCAGGTGGTATCACTACCGACTGCGCCACAGAGGCAGTCAAATGTAGTTATATTATCGTCAAACTTGATGAATTAGGTATTTACCTAATAAGAATTTATCGATCTGTCAGTTTGAAAAAAATCGTCTATTCTACACTTCCATATAGGCGTCCGTTGTTTAGTAGATAATAAAACCACAGATGACAAACAGGTCGCTTAGGCAATTTTTGTAATTCCTTTACAGATGGTGGCAAATCCGTTTTATTTTCAATTCTTTTTGAATAGAATAAAATAGAAAAAAATATTTGTATACATCTATAACACAAGGTCTTAAAATGTACATGGGCGGCCTTATCGCTAAGTGCGATTTCTACTAGGCAACTTTTTTTGCTTGGGTAAGAAGCTATACAAGCTATATTTCAAAATATTTAAGAGTAAGTAATTAATAAATAAATGAAATAATAAATTAATACTATCGCACAGATGCGTACTATAATTTTCATTCATTTCATTATTCACATTTAATCATTTGCATTTTCCTCTAAAACTTCATAGTGTCTAATTCGTTATACATTACACTAATTTTATACAGAGAAAAAAAATGTGTTTGTTTTTAATTAATAAACTCAAAAACTACTGTGACGATTTCAAAAATTCTTTCAACTTTGGAAAGCTACATTCATCCTGAGCAACATAGGCTATAGTCTGTTGGGAGTCCTGGGACATCCTACCGAGGGGTTACCCGGGGCTCCCAACCATATGACTGTTGGGCGTTACCTGAGGCTTTTTAGTACATTTTCCCTTACGTTAAAAAAGAAAATTAAATACGCTATTTTTATTCCCATATTTCCACGGCATATATTATAACAATTGATTTGAGCTATGCATCGATAGACAGTTTCTGATAAGTAATAATTTTTTGTCACTTACAATAAATACTTTAGGCAATTTTGTAATCAAATGACAATTTAGTAATAACAAAATTGTAATTTAATTACAAAAGGTGACCTTTGGTGACCCAAAGGCTGGCAGTTTTCTCGCTCATCGAATAGGTATTGCTATTCAAAGGGGGAATGCTGCTAGTCTTTTGGGCACAATACCACGGGGGCCTTATTTTTTTCTTTTTTTTTTTTTGTTGACGCGGGGAACGCCTTTACGCGCCTTCATCCCAGCTGCGGGGGCAGCTGGGATGGTGTGTGGGAGTCCCGGTCCGGTCCGGAATGGACCGTCCTACTCACTAAACCCCGCGGTGTTCCTCCTCACCCTTTAGCCGGGCCGAAGGATATCAAAAGATTATTCACGCCGACCCGGCTAGGGGCGCCCCGTTTATTCGGGGCTCTCCTCGGGGGAGCCAGATGGGCGGCTCCCCAAAGCTCCTTAAGGAGCTGAACCACGCCTGCACCGCTCACGAGCGCCCTTCTTTAATAGAGGAGACAGAGAGCGGCTGGCGCAGGCGTGCGCTAATGGGCACCCCCGGAACACGGGAAAGGTGCCCACCGCTATGTGACCGTTGGTGGGCGGGGTCCCCCGACCTTACGCCCACGGTCAAGAAACAATCGGGGGCGCGCAGTGACTCCTCACCGCGGCGCCCCCGAACTGCACGTCAGAGCGGGAGCATTATTCGTTACTCCCGCTCCCCCGCACAGTGCACCTCCCGCTTTGCCGCCATCACCTCGTCAACTGGCGAGGTGACAGCGGCCCAGCACCAGCGTGCCGCCGGTCGCGCCGTTATTCACGGCCGGCAGCCCGAACTGCATGGCAGGGCGGGAGCATTTACCCAAACTCCCGCCCCCCACGCAGTGCCTCTCCCACTTTGCCGCCATCGTCTCGCCAGCAAGGTGGCGAAGCAACGGCGACCCAGCATTGCTGCTGCCGGCCGTGAATAACGGCACGGCCGGACGCAACACCCACCACCGTGCAACCCACAGGTGGGTTACTCCCGCCTCGGCCGGAATTAGCCAGAGTAGCACAACTCCCCCACAGAGGAAGGGGAGTGGTCGCTACTCCGTTGCCCAGGATGCACCACGAGGAGGATCCGACCCATTGGGGTCCTTAAGATGTTAGTAGGACCCCGCATCCCACGGGGGCCTTATTTAGGTTTAGTTTAGATAGTAATAATATAAATATATAGATATGTAATAATTATGTTTCTCTGTAATTTTTAACAATTTTTTTTTTTGTTTATTTACATTAATATTGTTACAAAAGTAATGATTTTATGAAATAATTGAGAATAATATTAGGGTTCTGTACCCAAATGTTACAAACGGAATCCTATTATCGAGACTCCGCTGTATGTCTGTCTGTCACTGAAATTTACGTAAATGATTCTTGCCTATTTCTATACTAATATTATAAAGAGGAAAGATTTGTTTTTTTGTTGGTAACGAATAGGCTCCGGAACTACTGGACCGATTTAAAAAAAAATCTTTCACTGTTGGTAAGCTACACTCTTTGCGGTGAACATAGGCTATATTTTATTCTCGTATTCCCACGGGAACGGGATCTATGCGGGTGAAACCGCGTGACGTCCGCTAGTGTCAAATAAATACTAAAAACGGTAAATAAATCTTAATGGGGTTCCCATAAAACCAACCAAAATTCTTTTACAACGTTTTTTTTTTTGAAAAGGTTTCCGTTCAACAATACTGTATTATGCTAATATTATTACAATTTTTAATTATAATAGGAATTTGTCTCTTTCTAAAAATATTGTTATTAAAAATTACGCCCATGACTAATTTCCGTCCGGTGTACCAAAACTTATCTGCCCCTACAATGTTATAAAAATTTTAAAAAAATCGTAGAGCTTCCTTTTTAATATTATTTTTATATAAAATAGTTTTATATTATTATTTTATTATTATTATATTATTTACTTACTTGCTGTTGTTATAAGTTTGACACAATTTATAAGTACAACGCGATACTCAGGGTGCGACAGTACTGCGCCGTTAACTCCTACTGTATCGTTTATATAGGGGTTGTGTAGCAGCAAGCCTTTTGAGGTGCGCACTTTGCTGCAAGCGGAGCGGGCAGCGATATTTTTATTGCATTGAATGTTTTGCAAAAAATTAACATAAATAATAAATAATTGTGGACATTCTCACACAACATCATCTAGCTCAAATTACGCTAATATAAGCTTGTGCTATGGGATCTACACGACTGATAAACATATTTATATAAATAAATACATACTTAACTACTTATTTCAAAATGAATCCTTATTAACTTTGGTCACGCCATCACGCGTGAACGGCTGGACTGATTTCGCTTATTCTTTTTTTTGTGTTAGGTATTGACAGGAAAGGTTCTAATGAAAGAAAACATTAAGAAATTTGCGTGGAAAATTAGAAAATTTGCAATAACTGTAACTGGCTCGAACTGTTCAAAGAAATGGTTTCTATAGCGATTATGGATCGGATCTTGGAACTCGTAGCACCCGCATCAAAATGGGAACCGGGAACAGTAAGACAGACTGGGAAATTAACACCAGGAACCAGAAACTCGGAACCCGAAACCGGGAAAACTGATCAGGAAACCAGGAACGGGAACATGGGACCAGAAACTCAGAACTCGGGATACCGATTTCCATATTCATAGTTATGGCAGGACAACGTCTGTCGGTTGTAAAAATTAATAATTGATAAATTACTCCCAGACACAGAACAAATCAATGTGCTCATCAAACAAAAAATATTTGTCCTGGGTGGGAATCGATCCCAAGTCCTTCAAATCTGTAGTCAGGCGCACTAACCACCGGACCGTGAGGCCAGTCTAGAATATCGTAGCTAACACCACAAATACATTGGTGTCACCCACAGGACTGCCTTCCTTAATGTGGGACCACTTTTAAGGTATTATTTTCATTGAATGAATGAATTAAAAATTCTTATTATTTTTCTTTCAAAGTAATAAAAGATAAATGGCAAAGAATAGTTATTTTTATACCATTAGAGTGGCAGACAAGCATATGGCCCCACTACATGTATCGGTGGTCACCGCAGCCTATGGACGTTTGCAACACCAGAGGCGCCACAATCGCGCTGCCGACGCTGAAAAAACCTTCTAAGTCCCCTCTTGAAGAACCCCATACTGTAGGCGTTTGGGAAAACCGAAGCAGGGAAGTGGATCATTCCACAACCTAAGCGTACGTGGAAGAAAGCCTCTATTAGATCTCACCGTGCTCGAGTAGATAGCTATCGTTCCATCGTTCGTATCGAGTAGATAGAGCTAGATAAATAGATGTAGGTACCAAAGCTTAGCATCTACAGTGTTGTAGTTAGGAAGATTGCATAAGCCAAAGCAAGAAGAATTGAAAACGAAGCAGGTAATTAAGCATCTATAAGGGGCCTGACCAAGATTCACCTGGACGATTGGCCAGTAGTTTGCACGACAACTTTTACATAAAAACTTTACTGTTGTCAGACAGCGTTAGGGACATAGAAGGATGAGGACAAGGACTCATACAAAATCTACAGACAGGATAAATTATTATAAAGACAGAAGCGCTTGCCATAGAATTGTGGCGGAATAGGGACACCATGTTTCTACTCTACTCTTTGTCAATGTGCAGCATAGAGCAATGTGATCAGGTAGACATAGCATTTTGCTCTATACATATCTGTCTGTCTAAAGCAATCGGCGGTCACTATAAAATTTACACAAAACGAGTAACTCCTCATTCAGTTATACAAATATATTATTTCTTCCTTGTGACGAGCGGTTTCACCCGTGTAGTTCTTGTTCCCTTGTGAATACGGGGATAAAATATAGCCTGTCAACCGGGGATAGTGCAGCCAATTAAAAACCAAACTTTTCCTACATAATGCCTACGGCTGGATGCCCAGGGTAAACCCTTGGAAGGATGACCCCAGGATTCCCAACAGACCTACCACAGCGGCCTCATCTAGGGGGTTCGGGTGCTATCCTGTGTCTTTGGGGTTGTGTGGATGTTATCCCGCTTCTTGGGGCGAGTGGGGTTCCTGAAACTATCACGTCACGCTGTCGTCTTGGGCCTGCTTCTGTACGGACGATAAGAAACCCCCGACCGTCCTCAGGCCCCCGGTCACAGAGGCCGATAGTGTTGGGCGAAGACAATCACAGCAGAAAAGTCACATGTTGTGTTTCTCTATGTTGTGCAGTAATTGATTAAATCGCTCCGCTTATCACTGAATACACTTTTTAAGGAGGATGTAAGAACCAGAATAAGTATCACTCGCAATACTTTTAATAGTTTTTCCGGTTAAAGTTGAGCATATTAAAATTATAAATATCAGAAATATGATTGATTTTAATGATTAATTATTAATTATAGTGGTACAACTGTATGTACAGTGTCAAGTTCGAGTCCCAGGCAAGGTTGTGAGCGTTGTTGGTATTTCTAAAACTTGTTCTGGAAAATAATTCATTTGACGCCGAGACAGCGATTTTTGATATTGTTAAATACGGTTTTCTCGTCTTTAGACCTCAGTGACTCAAAAACGGTCAACGGGGCTGTATTTACACAAATTACCCATGCCGAAAAGTAGTTAAACTGATCATTACAACTTTATGTATTTTAAATGCGAAAGTTTGTAAGTTTTTTTTTTAACGTGAGGGAATATCCTCTTGGATGCTATATATATGTGCCGGGCTCCTACCGACTAAAAAACCTCACGTAACGCCCAACAGCCTACGTTTGGGAGCCCCGGGTAAGCCCTCGGAAGGATGTCCTAGGACTCCCAACAGACCCACGGCCGCCACTGCGGCGTCGCCTAGGGGGTGGTTCTGTGGTAGGTGGGTGCTATCCCGCGTTTTTGGGGGTTTCGGGTGTGATTCCGCTTCTAATGGGGGGGCGTGCGTGAGTGAATCCCTCACGTCACACTGCCGTCATGGGCCTGCTTCTGTAAGGACGGTGAGCAACCCTCTCATCGTCCTAAGGCCCCCAATCATGAAGGCCGATAGTCCTCGGCGAAGACACTTCGGCGGCGCCCAAGCCGCACACAACGATGACCTGGCGCTATGTCATCGCTGCTTTCCTCGCAGTGCTGAAACTTAATTGGCCGTGGTTTCCCGGTGTCGTCGCCAGAGATACCTACTGAAGCTACCGTGCCCGGTAAGTATCTGCGACAACCGGTAGGAGAGAGCACTGTGTCTCCTCTCCAGCCACTCGGCCATGACCCGTCTGACGGCCGCGATTGTGGCGAATCCCCCCATTGGTTGCTCCAATCGCAACTTCCATGTCTCCACGGTTTCCTGGTGGAGCAGGGACCGCTTGGCCTCGATTTCCCGAGACGCAGGCCTTTGGCCCCGCTCCACCGCCTCCTTGCGCCATCTAAACAGTGACGCAATTGCTCTCGCTTCCAGGTCTCATGGAGCGGTCCCGGCTAGGAGACATGCCACCTTCCCTGAGATCGTGCGCTAACCCCTTATTACCCTTATGGCCATCGCCCTCTGTGGGCTCAGCAATCTAGCCACATTGATGGCAGCCAGGGTCACAGTCTCCAGTTGGGAAGTTTGTGAGTGTGAATGTGCGGATGTATGTTACTCTTTCACGCTTGAACGGCTGAACGGATCTGGCTGAAATTTAGTACAGGAATACATCATAGTCTGGAATAACACATAGGTTACTTTTTATTCCAGAAATAAGTTCCCAGGCGATGCGGGAACGGGAACTGGAATTTTACGCGGGTGAATACCGGGTTACAAGGACTTTTGCCTCGGCGCGGCGGTGCATTCTGTAGTGTAACGCGCTGAGGTCCTGGGTTTGATTCCGGGGTCGGTCCAAATATTTGTGACATCCACAAATATTTGTTTCGGAGTTTGGTTGCTTTCTATTAAAACAAATAAATATTTGTGGACATTCTCAAACAACATCATCTCGCCTAAATTAAGCGAATAACTTGTGCTATGGGATCTAGACGATTTTAATACGTATGTATAAAAAAATCTAAAAGTATTTCAATCAGTCGTCTAGACCCCATAGCACAAGCCTATATTAGGTTAACCCGCGTGATATTCGATATCCATTCCCGCTTCCCATGGGAACATGTTCCCGGGATAAAAAGTAGCCTATGTGTTATTCCAGATTATAATGTATCCCTGTGCCAAATTTCAGCCAGATCCGTTCAGCCGTTCAAGCGTGAAAGAATAACAAACATCCACGTCCACAAACTTTCGCATTTATAATATTAGTAACTAGCGGACGTCACGCGGTTTCACCCGCGTTGTTCCCGTTCCCGTGGGAATACGGGAATAAAATATAGCCTATATTCACTGCAAAGAGTGTAGCTTCCCAACAGTGAAAGAATTACTCGTTACGAGAACTATTCGTTACAAACAAATAAACAAAAAGACAAAAAAAAACAAATCTTTCCTCTTTATAATATTAGTATAGATGATATTGTGTAGGTACTGCGAGGACACAGCGCTCCACACATTGGTAGAGTGCTCAGCGTCGGCGCAACAGAGCCAGGTCCTCGTGACAGGTCTTAACGTGAACATTATTTCGCTGGTGACTGTGATCTCCAGCGGAAGTAAGTGGGACTCCGCTGCTCTTTCTGTGAGCAGGTCATGCTCTTGAAGGAGGTGGCAGGGAAGAAGCGGAAGAGAACTCTCTCACCCAAGTTACGTCAGTCCGTTTAGTCTGCGGGGGAGAGACTATAGAAGCAGGCCCTAGATGACTAATGACGAGGGATAGCACCCGAACCCCCTCCCACCTCAGGTGACGCCACATTGGTAGCCGTAGTTCTGTTGGGAGTCCTGGGGTCATCCTTCCGAGGGTTTACCCGGGGTCTCCCGGGTGTGGTTTTTAGTCGGTAGAAGTCCTGTAGGATTTTCCTCACGTTTAAAAAAAACTATGATGTTGTGTGACAGAAAGAGCGAAGGACTCGCGGACTCAGTGTTCTGTAAACGATCACTGCAGTAAGCAACTTTCACTATGGCCGGTCCATGGATGGGTGACCATCCATGTGATCACTTTGTGACTTTTATTTAAGCGTTTCCGTGCTTCGGAAGGCACGTTAAGCCGTTGGTCCCGGTTGCCAGTAAAATGGCAGTCGTTAAGCTAAGTTGAAGGCTTTATTTCAACAACAGGCAGTCACAACCTGCGCCTGTCCATTTAAACACGGCAATACGGCTCACCACCTATTACGTGGGACAAATTATACAAAAAAGGTGAAATGTGGGCATATAATATGCCTCTGCCTACCCCTTCAGGGATAAAGGCGTGACCAATTATGTATGTATGTTGTGTGAGAATATCCAATAATATTCATTTCCTAATTACTGTGTGAAGTTTCATAATGCAACTATTCGAGTTTTCTTTTCTCATCGTTATTAATCGACATCAAATTCCACAGAGTTGGGTGCCTGCCGCACTCAGCCTTTCGTCATGTGTTTGTGTACAGTGGTGTCAGCAAGGTTTTACAGTTCTGTGGTCAGTGTAATCTATACTAATATTATAAAGAGGAAAGATTTGTTATTTTGTTTTTTTGTTAGTTTGTTTGTAACGAATAGGCTCCGGAATTACTGGACCGATTTGAAAAATTCTTTCACTGTTGGGAAGCTGCGCTCTTTGCGGTGAACATAGGCTATATTTTATTTCCGTATTCCCACGGGAACGGGAACTACGCGGGTGAAACCGTGTGACGTCCGGTACCTTTTTTTTTTTTTTTTTTTTTAACGTGAGGGAAAATCCTCCTAGGATGCTATGCCGGACTCTTACCGACTAAAAAACCTCACGTAACGCCCAACAGCCTATGGTTGAGAGCCCCGGGTAAGCCCTCAGGAAGGATGTCCCGTGACTCCCAACAGACCTACGGCCGCCAATGCGGCCTCGCCCAGGGGGTGGTTCGGGTGCAATCCCGCGTCTATGGGGGGGTTTCGGGTGTGACCCCGCTTCTAAGGGGGGGGGCGTGCGTGAGTGCTCACGTCACGCTGCCGTCATGGGCCTGCTTCTGTAAGGACGGTGAGCGGCCCTCTCACCGTCCTCAGACCCCCGGTCATGGAGGCCGATAGTCCTCGGCGAAGACACGTCGGCGGCGCCCAGGGCGCCGACTGCGGAACTCGGGTGGGAGAGTTCTCTCCCGCACCCGGCCCGCCGCCTCCTTTGCGAGCATGACCTGCTCGCAGAAAGAGGCGGCGCAGTCCCACTTACTCCCGCTGGAGAGCATGGCTCGCACCATGGCCTCAAGCGAGAGAGTGTCCACGCCCAGACCCACTACGAGGACCTGTCGCTGTTGTGCCCACGCCGTGCACTCCACCAGCGTGTGGAGCGCCGTGTCATCGCTGCGGTCCTCGCAGTGCTGACACTCGGCCGTGGTTTCCCGGTGTTTTCGCCACTGACGTCCGGTACCTTAGTATAATTTGGTAAGTATAGGTATTTTATTAATCGACATCGAAAGAGGATTAGATAGTGCAGTAAATTCAAACTTAAAAAATGGAGAAAACCTGTAAATATTGGTATGTATATTGCAATTTGCTTTTATAATTCGTTGGGGGTGGGGGTCAACTGTAGGGCTAAATTTAGTTGTGCGGGAAATTCCTTTTTATGTTTTTTACGCGATTTCTTTCTGAATAATATGAATTGATTTCGCTAATGAAGAAATTGATTCAGCGCTTTTTGAAAAACCTAGCTGGTTTTTGCAATCCGGACTTGCGCACGGAGATACGGGGTCCTGTACCAAAAAAAAAAAAAAAAAAAAAAACGACAAAAGGTCACGTTTGCTGGATGGTAGCCCCCCATCTATCAAATGTCTATTTTGTTTTATTGTGTGAGTGATATTCAGTGAGTATTTCAAGTGTTAACTTGTTGCCCTTTTATAAATAAAATTAATGCATATCTAATTAATTTTTCTGCATGCTAGGTAACTCCACTAATTAACTGAATGCATACCAAAAATCCGAATGCTGTGCAAAATAACAAATTGATTATCTATACATGTACTTAAAAAACTAAAATTATACACAAAACGAGATGACCTTTTTTGTCGAATTAAGAGGGCGAACGTATTTGGCGCCACGTTTTGCTCAGAAACCATATTTTTCAATGCGTTTAAAGTCATTAAATATTCATCGTACAAACATGGTATCCACTAATAAACCTAGTATATTTAGCTCTCTAAACGATTCATATAACATATTTTACCTAACAACAGATTACATATGGCTAATATCAACAATAGTAAACAAGGTTTTTCAAATCATACGATTTGCATCGATTTCGATGCTTAAATAAATTTAATAAAAATAGGATACGAAACAATTGCATAGGGCCTTGGCTATCTGTTTTAAGAATAACCTTATATAGGGTGGATTACTTTTTTCATTTGGAATCGTCTACCAGGCGCCAAATTGTTAAAAGAAGATAGAAGATATACATTTTAGCGTGCAAGAAAGAGAGAGATGCGATTGGTTTTTGTGCGCTTTTAACGAAATAAATTAATAATAATAAAATCTATAACCAAGAAAAAAATGCTTTAGTGCAAATGAAGATTTTTCCATTGTCTTTCTTATAAATATTTTATATTATAAAAAAAACTTATAACATACGAGATCTAGCTTAAAATTTTATTTTCAACACAAAAATCTATCGAGGATTTTATCAGTAAACGTGTTTCGAGCCCAGAGCGTTTTTAGTTCATGAACTGAAGTGTCTGTGTTCAAATTTTAATTCATCAGACGTCACGAGTCCTGAGGTCTAGATCAAAGTAATAGTCTATTTGGCGTCATATGGACTCTTAAGTCTATCTCATATGCATAACATAGGTGGTAGCCTACATATCGAAAAATATCTATCGTAATATTTTAAAAAATAGGCCATTGAATAGTTATTTGTTTATTTATATCTACCGCATAGCCTATAAGCATTTGCAACACCAGAGACGATACAACTGATCCTGCAAAAGCCCTTTGAAGAACCCCATACTGTAGACGTTTGTAAAAACCGAGACAGGGAGATAGTTCCACAATCACAGTTTGCCCGAAAAAAAGCCCTTATCGGGTCTTACCCTGTTGCAAGGTGTGAGGATAAACATTTTTATAATATGTAGGATTGAGTGGTGTCAGGTGGCACGTTGCTACATTCCGATGTAACCATCACTTTGTAGGTAGTTCGGGTATAAAGAAATAATGCGTGGTTTAGTTAACACTCATTTAGTCAATCGTATAACTAACACTAAACACAAATAACCTCCTAGGACTAACTAAATCTACACTACATTCCACCAGAGCACGTGGGCGCGTGCGCACCGGTCGATCGTTGCACCAATAATGACCGAGACTCGACTGACGACGTCCTGATATGTCGTGCGTGGCCGCCCCTCCAGCGCTCGGTGTTATGTCACCTGTCAATGTCACTTGTCATTAGGATCACATTTGAAGTGTGCCGTCACGGCCAACCCTGACTATCGCACGTCCTCGGGCGAAACACCTGTAGAAATTTAAGAATGCGTTAATGATCGCTCGTCCATTCCTGACAGAAATTGTGAACTTAACTTCCTTTCCCAATAAGCCGGGCGTACTAAGCCCTTTAAACCAAATAGTACTTGAAACGGGTTGAGGCATCCGAGGCCTCTTAAACTAGCTAGTGCAACACACAGACATGGCTCAGGCATACGAGGCCTTCCCAACCAGTCCAACCTTCAACAAAGACGTGGCCCAGGCGTACGTACCTCTTTTAACCAGTCTAAGTAGACGTGGCCTGGGTATACGCAGCCTCTTCAACCAGCCCTACCAACATAGACGTGGCTCGGGCGCACGTACACATTTCAAGCGTACGCGGCCTCTTTAACCAGTCTGACCAACACAGACGTGGCCCGGGCGCACGTACACATTACAAGCGTACGCGGCCCCTTCAACCAGTCCGACCAACACAGACGTGGCCCGGGCGCACGTACACATTACAAGCGTACGCGGCCCCTTTAACCAGTCTATGTCACATTGGAATAATCAAACCATTCGAACTTGTATCACTCCTGGTCAACAAAACACTCATTGGGCAACCATTAAACCATCTTGTAGCCGGTACCGTCAGTTACAACTAAAATCACTGGTCAGATAATTACACTAAGAAATTACGATCAGATAACACAGGAGTCATAACTTGTAAGCGAATTTTATTCACAGCTTGTAATCTATCAAAAATTTAAACCTTACAATCTTACCTATTAAAAGTTCTAAGGGACTAGCCTGCGTGAGCTAATTCATGGTGCAATTAAGAGAGAGCTGTACGTTTGAACAGAGCATCCCGTCACGAGCGACTACTTAGTTCCATATATATGTTCATACATGGAGTTCATCTTCAGTATCTCGGATTCTCTCTTCCTGGTTGTAGGCTTTCGAATTACATGTTGCTATTAAATAAAGCTTGATAATAACGGACTCACAAAATTAAGATTATTTTTGAAAAGCAATTAGTATGCTAACTGATCCTGAGGTTCGAATCCTGCTCGAAACCAATTCTTTTTCCATATTTAAAAAAGGACTCACAAAATTCCTTGAAGTCTCTGCTGGCGGAGTACCGTCCTTGATCGCCAATCATGTAGATAAGTATGCCGAATAACGAACACTATAATTCAGTGTCTTATACTGCTGCTTATATCGATGCTAAGTGTAGGATGAAATGATGCGTACTTAGTACCTGGTATAATGACAGCCATTTCATCGACATCCGGGACCTTACCGCTAACCTCCGAAGCCCGAAAGTGCTTGTACATGAAAGAGTCACAAAGTGGTTACCCATCCAAGGACTGCCACAGTAAAAGCTGCTTACGACAAAATGAATTTACAGAACACCAAGACCGCAGGACTACAAGCGCTTCTATTGAACTGATAACTTCCTTTTGGTTGTTCATACACTAAGTTTTCTGGTCGCATCAATGTGTGTGGTGTGTCAGGGTAGTGCCACCCTGGTATTGGTGTTCGTTTTAACCTGTACTTTACCTGATAAATGATATCGCGCGGCTGTCTGTAAATTTATTTAAATTTTCTTATAACCCTCGGCATGTTCTTGAAGCAATAAAGTTCATAAGCGTGAACGCAGTAACCTCTCGTGGACATCGTTGATGACAGAACATCAGAACAATCTAAGGACCCTTTGCAAACAAAGAGTTTTACCAAATCGCTAGATTTCCGGTGTAGCACATCTGATCCTGGCCCCTTTGGGTCCTGAGTGATCCCCGAGGAAGCTTTCCATTATTCAGGTAGGATACGAGTTTTAAGAGCTCTCCATCCTTCTGCTGTTCCGCAATCAGCTATTGGTCAGCAAATTCCGCTGATTGATCAATACACTCTCTTTGCAGTACTGTGGGGATTATTTTCTGAAAAGAAGACGTGTGCATGTAATATTTCCTAGCCAATGCCTTCCTAACCAATTCGACATCACCATATGAAATTCAAATGAGACAAGCGGCACTATGTCCGCTTTCGCCCATGTGGACTGCATGAATGCAGTCTTTGACCACACCAAACTTGCTGTTATGCAAATGATGATAACATAATTTCCAACTGCATGAGTGAGAGCTTCGAACCTTTTCTGACGCTAAATCTAAGATTGTAGAGAGATCGACCTCCATGTAACCTTACTAGTTGTTCCGAGAAGCAACAAAAAAATATAACGGTTTAGGACTGTGTGTCCTCAATCGCAGTAGTCTACACACATCCTGTCCGTACAGTCTTGTTTCATTTTAAACTACAGAATGTAACTTGCAAATAATGATCAACTACAGCAAATTATATTGGCTCTTAAGTATGTACGAAAACCGACTGGTGTGCTCCTCCAGGGTCAAACTGCAAGGGTATCACCGATAATAAACGTGTGATTGAAGAATTCAAGTTTCTGATTTCCGTTTCCTTATAGGAGGGATGTTATTGTCTCACGTACTGGTCAATCTAATTTCTAGGGCGCCATGTGATACGGTTGGACGTAAAATTACGTCAAATCATGATCGTTTCTAGCCAGCCTAGTGGCCTAGTAAAACAAAAAAAAAGGGATTTCAAAAGTTACGCCATCAGTATCAGTGGTCAGAATTTCCACAGGCGATCTCACGAAAGTTAATCCAGTATCTGTTGCAGTCACACTATAACAAAGTCTTTAATTCTTAAATTTACAGAAGATAGATTCTTCCACTGCCGAATATTCGGTATCAGAATAGAAATAAACATGAAACTGCTCACCAAAGTAATCCTGAAGGTGCGTGCGTACTTTCTGTGACAGAAATTATCGCGTTACTGCTGCTTCAACAGAAAATGCCATATTTCCGTTTATGTATCGCCATAAAAATGCATACTCTATCGCCACGTGGGCGACTGAGTTTCATCCCACTTCTGATGTAGGATTGAGTGGTGTCAGGTGGCACGTTGCTACATTCCGATGTAACCATCACTTTGTAGGTAGTTCGGCGAGGAAACCAGTAATCGTGGTATAAAGAAATAATGCGTGGTTTAGTTAACACTCATTTAGTCAATCGTATAACTAACACTAAACACAAATAACCTCCTAGGACTAACTAAATCTACACTACATTCCACCAGAGCACGTGGGCGCGTGCGCACCGGTCGATCGTTGCACCAATAATGACCGAGACTCGACTGACGACGTCCTGATATGTCGTGCGTGGCCGCCCCTCCAGCGCTCGGTGTTATGTCACCTGTCAATGTCACTTGTCATTAGGATCACATTTGAAGTGTGCCGTCAAATATAATAAATAAATGGTTTAAAAAACCCTAGAAAAATACGCTTTTAGAATGCACGAAAAAACCAAAAATAAATTATGGATCGTTCAAGTTGCCTCTATTTCTGGGCTGAAGTGTAAACTATGTGCTTTTAGTTATAATATTTGATTGCAAAAGCGTGGGGCGCTGGAACAGGAAAGACTTTCCTGGCGGAAGCTGCATGAAGTCTTGTCAGATTAAGGATAAGGTCACATTTATAAAAGCGTGTTTTTAAATTATTAATTTACACTGTCACGCTTTTATATATCTATTGTGACTTTTACTATTATTAATATCATTTTTAATTTCAGAAATGTATTAACGATGATAGGCTTTAATTGAAATACATAACATAGTATATTTACTTGAAAGGTTACCTATCATAATAACTAAAGTTGTTTCAACTATTTTCAAAACAACTACGGTTGATTCACCTATGTTCATTACGCATATTGGTCGACTCGACTACTCGTTAATTCACATAATTTCGAATAAACTATAATTATTTGAACTAATGGACGATTAATATTATGTTCATTTAAGATATTGGACATGTTGACTACGTTTGAAATACCTAATGCTAAAGACGATTATTTATGTTCCCGATTCCACCCGTTTTTTTAATAAAGTATAGTCAAGTCTAACTACCTAAAATATTATTTCTAAGTGAGTGGAAGGCAAACTACAAAACAAAAAAAAAACCACGAAGACTAAGGCGGGAGCTCCGCTCCGCTTCGCTCCCGCCTTAGCCTTCTAACCTAACCTATCCGAGTCGAGGTACTCTGAGTCGGGGTGTTAACCATTCCCTTATAATGGTTAACACCTCGACTCGGATAGGTTAGGTTAGAAGGCTAAGGCGGAAGCAAAGCGGAGCGGAGCTCCCGCCTTAGCCTTCGTGGTTATTTTTTTTTGTTTTGTAGTTTGCCTTCCACTCACTTGGAAATAATATTTTCGGTAGTTAGACTTGACCGTACTTTTTTTTTCGGAATTTTGAACATCGGAATATTGAAATTCGGAAAAACATATTTCGGAACTTTTGGGTGTTCCCTTTTAAAATAATATAATAAAATGTAGCCTGATGATTATTTCTTCTGACTATTATACCTTTTGATTTTATATATATTGAACTTATACAATGTAAACTTATAGATTTTAAACTTATGCATTATGATACGTACCCCTGAGTACTGAGACTCGTAATCGTACAATAAACTCGTAGGCGAATTGATTATTATGTATTTCATACATAGTTAAATCAATCTTAGCACAGTTAATTGTAGTTGAATAAATCGTAGGTGAATCGTCCATTATTTGTTTCGACCAGTAGTTATAACAAAAATAGGTGAAACGATCTTTAGGTGTTTTCATCAGTAGTTATTTTGACCGCAGTTGTTTTGAAAATAGTTGAAACAACTTTAGTTATTATGATAAGTAACCACTTGAAAAGTAAAGTATTTAATCACGTCTACGCATTTTCAACATCCACTTTTGCCAGTTTTTCGTGACGCCCGCGTAATAGGAGCAAACCTATTACCGTTACGGATCTCTATTAGATAATTCATTGGTAGGTCCTTAAAGTTTCGGCATTCCGAGATATTTAGTACAATATGTAGTAATCACGTAATAGGAATACAAACGCATATATCCCCAAGCGGGTTTTTAACGGTAACCAAAGATATCTCGTTCTCGATCAAGAACTCTACATTTTGCCACTGTTAACGTATTCCCCTCATGTATCTACTTAATTGCCTGAAAGAAAAGGCGTTCCCTTTGGCAGCATAAACGTTATGCTCTTGTGCGACCTTATGCAGCTTTCGCCAGGATTTTGATTATATAAGGATTAGTATTAATAGGAATATGCTTACAAAAAACTCTTTCTTGTTCTAGCACCCCACGCTTTTATAATCAAATATTATAACTAAAAGCACATAGTTTACACTTCAGCCCGGAAATAGAGGCAACTTGAACGATCCATAGTTTATTTTTGGTTTTTTCGTGCATTATAAAAGCGTATTTTTCTAGGGTTTTTTAAACCATTTATTTATTTTATACTTTTTAGTCACAACATTTATACCTTAACTAACTGTTCCCCGCGACTTCATCCGCGTAGAAGTCGTTATCGCATAAAATCATTACCCTCCTTTCGCGCAGTCAGTTAAAAAGTAACCTATGTCCTTCTTTTAAACTCAAACTATCTTTATAACAAATTTCATCAAAATTGGTTTAGTGGTTTAGGCATGAAAACGTAATAGACAGACAGAGTTACTTTCGCATTTATAATATTAGTAGGGATTTCTGTATTACATGGTGTCTTGTATGATGTCGACTAATGTGAAAAATTCCATTTATTACTCTAATACATATACATTTTCTGCAGGTACCTATGTCAATATTTACACTCAATATTAACTTCATATAACAGGTTTGTTATAACCTTAAACCCTAATCGTGGTCTAAGCTCATTACACGACTTTTCTAACAAATCCAAACACAGCTATGATATACGATGTTCAATCATGAAGTTACAGTTCATATCTTACGACTCCATCATCAGATCAGTCTGACAGCATCATATTATTGTATTGTTATCAGAACTACAAACATCTGCCAATTTTCATGACGCTACGATCCTTGGAAGATGCTTAAATTAGTTACCTAAGATTCCATTGCATAGTTTTACAAGTCAATTAAAAAAAGGTTTGTTATAACCTTGAAACCTAAGCCTGGTCAAAGTTCATTACAAGACTTTTCTGACGAATCCAAAAACAGATATAATACGATATTCCATCATTAAGTTCCAGTGCATATCTTCCGGCTCCATCATCAGATCAGTTCGACAGTACCATATTATTGTATTGTCATCAGAACTACATACAGCTGCCAATTTTCATGACGCTACGATCCTTGGAAGCTTGTTAAATTAGCTACCTTATTATCATCAAAGTTTCAGTGCCAATCTTCCGGCTCCATCATCATATCAGTTTGACCGTACCATATTATTGTATTGTCATCAGAACTATATACAGCTGCCAATTTTCATGACCCTATGATCCTTGGAAGCTGGTTAAATTAGCTACCTTAGATTCCACTTGTTTTCTGTGCCTATCTTCCGGCTCCATCATCATATCAGTTTGACAGTACCATATTATTGTATTGTCATCAGAACTACATACAACTGCCAATTTTCATGACCCTACGATCCTTGGAAGCTGGTTAAATTAGCTACCTTAGATTACACTGGTTTTCTGTGCCTATCTTCCGGCTCCATCATCATATCAGTTTGACAGTACCATATTATTGTATTGTCATCAGAACTACATACATCTGCCAATTTTGCATGACGCTACGATCTTTGGAAGATGGTTAAATTAGTATCCTTAGATTCCATTACATTGTTAGTTACATACACGACGACCTAATAAAAGCTTATTAAAAATACGTTAGTTGGCGTTACATAATTTCTTTTTTCTTTACACCACGCATATTATAAAAAAAAATATTAGGAGATACAGCAAAATCAAAATAACGCGCAACAAAATTAATTTCGTGTCGTGTCGATTGGACGGTGTCACCTCTAATGTGGTTCAATGAAGGTAACCGTCCGAACTCGACTGCAAGTAGCAACTGCAGCCGCGGCTGCAAGGCAACAGTGCCGCGCAGTACTGAGTGCCGTCGCGACGCTGCTGCCGAATTCGGAATGTATTGTAATACAAGTCTATACAGAATGTATGGGGACCGGTGCGGTGGTGCTTCCGGTCAAGTTCGGACGGTTACCTTGAACCAAAGATAATATAATAGTATTACATACAGATCGGCAACTCCCTGCCTCCCACCTGAGTAAGCTTCCCCATCTCCCCACCAAAATTAATGTGTCGATTCCCGTGTCAGTGCTTGAGAGTGTCACTGCGTTGCATTACGTATTACTACCTACGTACTTTGTGCTATTGCTTTGGTTTAATTTGTGCTTAACCGAAGGTAGGTTTGAAAAAGAAGTACCTACATACATAAGATTGCGTTCTGTTCCTTTTTATTTTGATTCCATAGCTAGTGTCCCTAGAATACTCACACACACATTGAAGCTTGATTTAAGCATTCACATTACGTCTATATTAGTGTGGGTGAAAACGAACATTTTTGTATGGAGTTTCCACCCTGTGCTTGAACTTAGCTGAAATATGGTACTGGGATAGATCATAGTCTGAAATAACACATATTCTACTTTTTATCACTGGAGTATATACATATATATTTCAATGGGATGCGGCCCTGGATCAAAATTACACGCGAGCGACACCGCGGGAATCAGCTAGTATTATTAGATGGATTCTTCACTCTGTAAGCTTTAGTAAATTAAGTTAAATTTAAATTACTTATTATCCTCAACGCTAGTTTGTTATTGTTGTTGTTATGAGACACCTTTTAGTCACATCGTGATGAAAAGAAAAATGTTATGTAGATTTTTAAAAAAAAAATGTACCAGGAAAATTAAAAAATACAAAAATAAGAAAAACAAATCCTTAGCAACGTGAACATCGGCGTCGTTTAATAAAACTGCCAAATGCTTGTTAAGTCATGCATACAATGAGGTTCCGTAGTAGGTATATGGGTGACTACGGGAGTCTATTCGACCCATAGATTTAGAATTTTTCGCTACTCTCAATAGATACACATAGCGTGCGAGCGAGACCTCATTTACCAGTACACATAGCTCGAGAGGAAAAGAGATAGCAACTTGTGACTCTTAATTTATCACCCTAGCACCCGTGGTGATAATATGTCATTCATATTTTACAATATTCTGTAGTGATCTTACGAATAAAATGGAAAATTTAATATTTTCTACGATGGTGTCGAGTTCAGTGTGTTAATTTGATATTAAATAACATATATAGATATTCATATATTCATTTTCACACATAGATATTTCTTTTTTGGTTTCGTTTTCTATCTGACACTGTTTATCTTGTACATTCTAAATCTATGATTCGACCGGCTTGTTAGTCTAGAGGTCGTGGGTACTGTTCCCACCGGAGATAAAAATATTTGTGATCCATCATTATTTGTCTCGAGAGTATGGGTGTTTCTATGTATCATAAGTTTTATAACCTTAAGCTTTGCACGAAGTTTTCCAAGTAAGCACATTTTACAAGTTAGGTCTATATAACTCTTAAAGTCACAAAATTAATAAAACGAGTAAGCAATTTTTCAGACTTCTTGAGGCTTTAGTTTTCCTTCAAAATTCATAACATAAAGATATTTTTCAAATTTTTAAGCCAGCCGTTTTGCTTTTAGAGGGAGGGATCACAAAAAATGCGCTTTAAAATAGCACTCGAATAACGAAATCGAATATCGAATAGTGGGGAGACCTCGTATGTTTTTAAAAACGTAAACCTATGTAATGATACTCGATAGATGTGAGATGAAAACATCCCTACTCACTTTACGTGTAAGCCTGGGAGATCCTCCCGACGGCTTACCCGGGGCTCCCGACCTTAGGCAGTGATAGGGCACCGTGTGGTTTTAGTCGTTAAGAGTCCGGCATAGCATTCATATTGGATTTCGTCACGTAGAAAAAAAAGGTATGTACCCAAAAAAATATTTTTGTAAATGATGCATGTTTTTTTAAATATTATATTAAAAGCCCACGGGACCAAGCGAGAATGACCACAGAGCCCTATTAATGCGTCACTACACGGAGGATATATCAGACATCGACCAGGGCGAGGTCAGGGCGGCTCTCGAGCAAGTGAAACTTAACAAAGCCTCTTGAGAGGACGGAATTACGACGAGCTCCTGAAAGCAGTTCGTACTTCGATCTTTAGAGAGCTTACGAGCATATTTAATTCCATCCTCCAGAAGGGACAGACACCCAACGCTTGGAGCGGGAGTGCGGTGGCTCTGTTTTGGAAAAAGGGTGACAAGTCCTTATTGAAGAACTGCAGACCCATCTCACTCCTGAGTCATGTTTATCAGTTGTTTTCGAGAAAACCGCCTCGCCGGAAAACTCCACGAGTTTCAGCCAAAAGAGTAAGCCGGGTTTGGAAAAGTCTTTAGAACCGTAGATCACATTCATTCTGATCGGCAGAAAAGACAAACGAGTACAATCAGCCGCTGTGTTTGGCTTTTGTGGACTACGAGAAAATCTTAGATTCTATCGACACCTGGTCAGTACTGGAGGCTCTGCAGCAGTGTCGCGATATATCGAGGTTCTGGGCTGCTTGTACGAAACCGGTACCATGACCGTAAAGTTAGAGTATAAGAAGACCAATCCTATAGCTAGGAGCAGAGGTGTAAGAAAAGGACATATCCCCGAAACTTTTCACTAATGTGCTTGAGGACGTTTTTAAGTCTCTGAACTGGGATGGATGGGATGTGGATATAAACCGTGAACGCATCTCACACCTTCGGTTGGCCGACGACATCGTTATAGTTGCGGAAACGCGGGAGCAGTTGAGCTGGATAATGCACAGACTAAGGGGATAGTCTCGACGTGTTGGCCTCGGCATTAACTTGGATCAACCAAGGTCATGTTCAATGAACATGTCATGCCAGGACCAATCTACGTTGAAGGATCGAGGCTTGAGGTTGTCCAAGAATATACCCACCTTGGGCAAGAAATGACACTTTGAAATAACCTGGAAAAAAAATTAGCGAGAAGGATCCGCTTGGGCTGGGCAGCGTTCAGCAATCACCGTCGAGTTTTCTATTCATCTTTATGGCGTTATTTGGGAGAGGTCTACGTTCAGCAGTGGACTGCTATAGGCTGATCTGATTGTGTGACTATGTAAAATATATTAATATTTTATTTATTTACTTTCTCGACGTATCCATTTTTATTGGGATATAATAAACCGAGCCTCAAAAGTTTTCAGCCACTCGAAAATAAATTAGCCTCTAATATACTAATTCGTCCTCTTTACAACGTCACCTAAACATTCCGTTATAAGCCTCAAATAAAGATCATCAATTATTTTAACTTGTCCTGCGTATTTATATATTAACACCTAATTTACTAATTCAGCCACAGATTTTACATGTAATCACCATTTTATATTTCACAGCTTCAAATCGAGAGCCTCAAAAATTATAATTTAAGCCTCCACAGATAACATCAGTTTTTATAACTAAGCGTGTAAAACAAATAATTATATCACATTCTTTTTTCGTGAAAATAGCCACTGCAAGGCTTGACGCAAGTGCAAAGAACGACAGCGACCGGCCATTTGCATCAATTAGAGACCGCTATTTGACATCACTTTGTAACTTAAGACAGATTACGCTTACCGAACAAGAAAGTGAGGTCAAGAAAGCAAATACTAAACTCAAAAGTGTATCTGAATATGTGGATAATGTCGTCATAAATTTCACCAATAAGGATAAATTACTCGTGCACGGCGTAGGCGCAACAGCGCCAGGTCCTCGTAGTGGGTCTGGACGTGGACACCTCTCGCTCGAGACCATGGTGGGAGCCATGATCTCCAGCGGGAGTAAGTGGGACTGCGCCGCCTCTTTCTGCAAGCAGGTCATGTGAGTGATAGAGACGGCGGGGTGGGAACGGGAGAGAACTCTCCCACCCGAGTTCCACAGTCAGCGGCTTGGGCGCCGCCGACGTGTCTTCGAGTATGGAACGTTTGTTCGCTGTTGGCGAAGGTTAGGTTAGGTTGGAACAGTGACCACTAACGCGCGAAGGCGAGCGAGTGAAGCGAGCATGCAACGGTCGCCGAGCGCCAAATGTAATATGAATTTAATATTTTGCGTTATGTTACAATTTATAATTTCGCGATCATACGGTATTTACAATGGGTAATTTAATATTTTGCGTTATGTTACAATTTATAATTTCGCGATCATACGGTATTTACAATGGGTACACTACATTAATACGAAAAACTTAATTCCGAAAGTCACAATCACGAATTTCATAATTCCGAATTTCATAAGTCCGAATGATTCGAAATCCCGAAAGTCAAAAATCCGATGTTTCATAAATTCTTTTTATTAAAAGTCATAATTTTAAAATTCCAAATGTTTACAATTCCGACTGTCAGATTTCAAGCCGAATTTCAAGAAACCGAACCGTTTAATTCCGAATCATTAAAAATCCGCCATATTTTAAATACGAACTCCGATTATCAAAAATCCGAAATATCATAAATACGAAGGGTGAATGTCGTTTCCACCCGTTCCTGTTTTAACCCGAAAACTTATCATTAAAGACGATTATTTATGTTCCCGATTCCACCGGTTTTTTATTTTTTTTATTTTTTTTTATACTACTTAGGTGGCAGACAAGCTTACGGCCCACCGGAAGGTTAAATAAAGTATAGTCAAGTCTATCCGAGTCGGGGTACACGGAGTCGGGGTGTTAACCATTCACTTATTATGGTTAACACTTCGACTCGTATAGGTTAGGTTAGAAGGCGAAAGCGAAGCGGAGCGGAGCTCCGGCCTTAACAATCGTGGTTATTTTTTTTGTTTTGTAGTTTGCCTTCCACTCACTTGGAAATAATATCTTCGGTTGTTAGACTTGACCGTACTTTATTAAAAAAACTTAAATAGTGAATTTTCGGATATTTGAAATTCTTTTTTTTTTTTTTTTTTTTTTTTATGTGTTTTCATCTGCGATCACTCTCGTGACTATAAACTGATCTGTTAAGAGCTGATTGCTTCATACGGAGTGTATCTCCCAGTGGAGACAACTACTCATTTGGTTGTGCGGCTCAGTTAGATAAGACATGTAGATCAAATATGTCCTTTCGTTTCAGCCTTTTAGTATAGCTCTGACAAGTTAGCCCAGCAGCAAGCGCATTGGGGTGTTCTCTAGACGGTTCCGGTACTTTAGGGCAGTCATTTGAATTTCCTCCTTCACGCTGTTCACCTGGAGGTTGTTATGAATCTCGTTATTGGTGACAAGCAACGGGGCCTGTGATATTGTTCTCAGTATAATGTTTTGCATCCGTTACAGCACAGAGATATTTGAATTGCTGCAGCTACCCCACAGCTGTATCCCATACATCCAAACTGGCTTTAGTATGGTCTTGTATATTAGCAGTTTGTTGTCTGTGGACAATTTGCTGTTGCGTCCAACTAGCCAATGGAGGTCCATGTAGCGCAGTTTAAGTTCCTCTCTTTTTGCTTTTATGTGGTTTTTCCATGTTAATCGCCGATCGAGATGCAAGCCAAGATATCTGACGGTGTCCCTATGTGGTAATGTTGCATTCTCTAGGTTTACTGGTGGACAGTTCCCATTTCTCAGAGTGAATGTCACTTGGACTGATTTACTGCTACTTGCTTTAATTTTCCATTTATGCAGCCACTTGGTAACCAGATCTAGGCCTTTCTGTAACGTTGCGGTGGCTTTCAGCGGGTCTTGGTCACTAGCAAGAATGGCTGTATCATCCGCAAATGTAGCAGTTGTGACATTGTCGATTTGTGGAAGGTCTGCAGTGTAGAGAATGTATAGAACAGGTCCCAACACTGATCCCTGTGGGACTCCCGCTTTTATTTCATGAAGCGGTGATAATGCTCCCGCTTCTCTCACTTGGAACAATCTGTCCGTTATATAGGATTGCAGTATCAAGAAGTAGCAGTGGGGTAGGTTGTTTTTTATTTTGCAGAGCAGCAGTCCATTGTGCCATACCCTGTCGAACGCCTGTTGTATGTCAAGGAAAACAGATGAGCAGTATTCTTTGTTCTCTAGGGTGGTTCTTATCCTGTTGCACACACGGTGCACCTGTTCTACTGTTGAGTGTTGCTCGCGAAAACCAAATTGGTGGTCTGGTATAACACAGTGTTTTGATAAAAGTGGCGAGATCCTTCTCAACAGCACTTTTTCAAAGACCTTTGAGAGAATTGGCAGTAAGTATCATATAATACCACATATTTCCCGCGGTGTTGTTGGTTTTGGTGGTAGGGAGAGCTGGAGATCACTGTTTAAGATTGTATCAATTTCGTGTTCTGTTTCTCGGTCATCAAAATCGTGAGGGGTGAAAACTGTAGACAGATGGGTGGCAAAGGTTTCAGCTTTTTCTTTTGGTGATCTAGCCCAGGTGTTATTTGGATTTCGTATCGGTGGTTTTATTTCCTGAGGTCTGTTATACGACTTTGTGAATTTCCACAGTGTACTCCTAGTCGCCTCGGTTGCGGTAAGAGAAGCTAATTTTGATTCTAAGGCTGTATTGTGCCAGTCCTCTATGGTTTTCTTTAATTTGGATGCAGCTATATTAAAATGCCTCTTATCTTCCACCCGTCTGCTAAGGTGCCAAACTCGTCGTAATCTGCGTTTCTCCAGAATTTCCCTCCTGATTGTCAATGGAAAATTTTGTGTTGCTGGTTTGTACGGTACGTTTGGCGTACTCAACGAACAAGCTTGTTGGATGAGATTGGTAATATCCTCCGTTGCCTTTTCCAGATCTTCGGGAGTTTTTAATGCCACTTTTAATTCCACATTTCTCTCCAGGAATTCACGAAAATAGTGCCAGTCTGTATACTTATTGTACAATCTTTTGGGCCTTTCATACTCAATGGGGAGTGTACCAATTGTTAACAGTACTGGAGTGTGGTCTGAGCTACCGTCATAGCAAGGTGTGGCTTTGAAGTATTCTTTGGGCATTCCATTGATAATAAAGAAGTCCACCAGATCTGGGATTTTATCTTTGTCGGTAGGCCAATAGGTAGCTTCAGAAGTGGACACTGGAGTCAGACTGTCCTCGTCCAGGCTGATTTTTAGTTGTCTGCCTCTTGTGGTCGTCAACCTAGAGCCCCAATGTGTGTGCTTGGCATTCCAGTCACCACCCGCAACAAAACGATTTCCAAGTGTTCGAAAGTAGTGTGTGAACATGCTGTTGGAAATCTTGTGCTTAGGAGGGCAATAGATTGCAGAGGCGTTGAAATTGCCACATTTTGTTTCGACAGCTATTGTGGTTGCCTGTATGTATTCAGATTTGAAATTCTGAATAATGTTTTTCAGGAAAATAACAGTTTGATCTTTTGATTATTCGTACTAATGAAATTAGGAAAAATAAAAATTCGTACTTATGACTTTCGGATAAATGAATATCGTCCTTTTGAATATTCGGAGCTTTGTTTCTTAGGAATTTTGAACTCTTCGGATCTTCGGAAATCTTCGGAATTTCGAACTTTGGAATATTGAAATTCGGAAAAACATATTTCGGAATTTTTGGGTGTTCCCATTTACAATTTTATGGTGACCCAAGACCTATTTATTTTACACATTGCCAGTGACCAGCAGGTATTCTATGCAATCCTTAGACATTTTATACAATACATAAACAAAGTATGAACAATCATATACTTATTCAAAACATTTCATACATTGCTTGGAAGGGGCGTTCGGAGTCTGGGGCAGGTATTCCTTAGAATGCATAGGTATTGTATTAGAATATCTGAATTATAAAGACTGCAGGTAACACAATATAAATAAAAGCATTTATGCCCGAAGGTCTATCCCCCGCTCCCGTGTTGAAACGGACTCGTTTGTCCGTTTCCACCAATTATGACACCCCACACAGTCGGCTTAACGTGCCTTGCAAAGCAAGAAAACTCTCGCAAATCAAATGTTACAAAGTGGTCAACCCATCCGAGCACCAGCAATAGCGGTAGTTACTTACTGCAGTGATCGTTTACAAAAGACTGAGTCAGTGGCTACAAGTGGTTCTAGCCATTTAGGTAATATTAGTGGCCATAATTTGCTTTTTGATGGCAATTTTACTTAACTTTGATGATCCATTAATGTGGGACGAGTTACATTTTAAACATGCTGAATTAGGAAATTAGAAGCTACAATATTAATAAATAATGTATATTTTGATGCCATTTTTTAGTAATTTAGAAGTTTACTGTTTGAATGCATGTTACAAAATTAGATGCTAAAAAATAATCATGATGCTGAATTATATTAACAGTGGCTAATGAAGAAATTAAATGGTGGCTATAATCTATAAACTCTGACTCTCAATAATTGTGGCTGACTTATTAATATGGGTGGCAAAGTATTTTTTCGGAGGCCAATAATGCTATTAAAAAAATTTTTCAATAAAAAATACAACCGACTTCCAAGAAATCCTGAAAAATAAAATTTACTTAGCACAAAGTAATATGTATTTTGATTTATCAGATTTTTTATTCAATATCATATTGAAGTCGGCGCCAAGTAAATTCATAGGTTTAGGGAGGTATTATTCATGGCACCAACTTCAATATTATATTAAATAAAATCTGATAAATCAACTACATATTACTTTGTGTTAAGTAAATTTTATTTATCAGGATTTCTTGGAAGTCGGTTGTATTTTTTATTGAAAAATTTTTTTTTCATTATTTTAAGTGACGGGTGAACCGAAAAATATATCTATCTAGGTGAAAGTTCTCATCAATACAAATTATTCAAGCCCCAACACAAGGTAGCTGCTGTAAATCGTTAAGGAATTCCCTCGAATCTCTTTTTGTTCCATCATCAGATCGACTCAAGACCTTTATTAATGGTAGAACATTAAAGCACTAACAAATGCACTAGTTGTGCCTATAATTTTCGGTGGTTGCCCTCGATTTCTCCAGGATCCCATCATCAGATCCTAACCTGGTTATAATGGGACCACCTCAGAAGTAAAATCTATTCAACAAAAAAAATTTAAATCCGTCCATAATTGACGGTGAACATACATAAAACATTGAGACTTTTCTTTTTTTTTTTGAAGTTGAATCTATCAATCTAGGTGTAAAGTTCTCATCAATACAAATCAATCAAGCCCAAACACAAGATAACTGCTGTAAATTGTTTAGGAATGCCCTCGACTGTCGTCCGACTCTATCATCAGATCGACGCCATACCTTCATTAAAGTATAGAACATTAAAGCACTTAATTAAAAAGTTAGCAAGCACACTAGTTGTCCCTACAATTTTCGGTGGTTGCCCTCGTTTTCTCCTAGATCCCTTCATCAGATCCTGACGTGGTGAAAATGGGACCACCTCAGAAGTAACCCCTATTCAACAAAAAAAAAAAATTTGAAATCCGTCTATAATTGACGGAATTATCGCTTGACATACATAAAAAAAAATACATACAGACGAATTGAGAACCTCCTCCTTTTTTTGAAGTCGGTTAAAAAGAAGTTCGTTTAATTAGCACCCATTTTTATTTTTCTGACACATTGTTTAGATTAGACGGTGAGTCGAGAACGAACGGACTTGACAAAACTAAAAGGGTTCAGCTACACTATCTACGGAATCCTGAAAAATTTAATAAAATTAATTGAAAACTTAATATGATTATTATTACAAAATGAAAACAGACAACATGTTTCGGACGGGACGGTCCGTTTTTTCGGTTTTATTAGTATGCGAACTTAGCATACATTTATGCTAAGTTCGCATACTAATTAATTGCTTTAAATGATAATTCGTCAAATTTAATAGCTTAAATTCTTATCTTTTCTCACTAGAGTTCAAAGAGTAAAAATTAAGTAGGTACCTTAGTTTTCCTCATAACAGTTTAATGGTTATTCTATGAAAAGAAGAGTACTATTTAAACACTAACTGACCTGCGCAACTTTCCCAAAGAGATGATGTTTCCCGTCGTATTTACTCCTGCAGAGTTGTTAATACTCATTATTGTAGAACTAATTAAGAACTTTCTTAATTAGTTCTAAATAATTAACTAATTAAGAACCTTCTTAATTAGTTCTAAGATAATGAATATTAGCGATCGAACTTTTTTAGAACTTTTAAGAGAAACAATTTTGTAATATAAAAATTATTACGTAACCTTAACCATATACGAAGTGTACGCAACGTAAGCTCTCAAAAGGACTTATTTTTTCCCGTATTGGAAACATTTATCAATGCTGCTCCGCTACTTTTCATCTTAGCGTAATTTTGATATAGCCTATAGCCATCCTCAATGTCCTGGTAATATCCTTCCGAGGGCTTACCCGGGGCTCCCAACCATATGCAGTGTAGGGAACATGTTGGTTTTTAGTCGGTAAGAGTCCGGCATAGCATCCATGACGGATTTGGCACATGTAAAAAAAGTATGTGCGTGTAACCTTTACGCGCGATTGAAGTAAATCTTCTTTGCCATTGACGGCATAAATGTTATATTAATATCATTCATTCGAATTTTGAATAGCGTTTCCGCTATTCAAATAGAAAGCGTTGCTTCCGTCAAAAAAAAAATGAGTTAATACCTAGCCGCGCCTGAAGAAGTTTAACTTCAAAAAGCCATCCTCAATCTAGACTATGTACGTTTTTAATATGGGTGCTATGCCGGACTTCTACCGACTAGACTCAGAGGGTGTCCTCCCATTTGCCTGAAACCGGGAGTCCCGGGTATGCCCTAGAAACGATTACCCCATAAACATAACACTAAAGATACTACACAATCCCAAAGTCTATCGACCTCCATGACTGGGGATCTGAGAATGGCGGAGGGGCTGCTCACCGTCCTTATAGAAGCAGGCCCTGGGCCCCAGACGGCAGTGTGGTGGCGTGTGTGTGAAATTTTCACACACCCTAAGAAGCTGGTTAACACCCGAATAACCCCCACTGACGCGGAAAAGCACTCGAACCCAGTGTTAGCTAAAGTCTGTTCCGAATCCTGGGGACATTCTTCCGAGGGCTTACCCGGGGCTCCCAACCATAGGCAGTGTAGGAAACGTGTTGGTTTTAAGTCGGTAAGAGTCCGACAAAGCATCCTTGACGGATTTTCCTCACGTTGAAAAGAAGGAGCTTATTGGTAACTCTTATTTTTCATCCCGAGTGCGCTCTTTGATTATGAAGGGATTTTTAAAATCAATCGATATTTTTAACTAAAAAAATAAGGATGTTGTATGTGAACTCTGGTATATTTGTTGTCATAGGGGAAAAAAATAAATTATTTGTAAAATATTAACTTTTTAGCCTTTTTTTATACCACTAAGGTGGCAGACAAGCATACTGCCCACCAATATACCGGTGGTCACCGCAGCCTATGGACGCTTGCAACACCCAAGGCGCCACACTCGCGCTACTGACCCTGTAAAAATCTTCTAAGAACTCTTTTGAAGAACCCCATACTGTAGGCGTTTGGGAAAACCGAGGTACGGAGATCATTCCACCTATAGCGTGCGAGGTAGAAAGTTCCTATCGGATCTAACCGTGCTCGAGCGCTCCGGACGCAACGTATGAGGATGAACACCCTGTCTGTGGCGAGCGGTGCGATGATAGAATGTAGCCGTAGGCATCATATCAAACAATTCCTTAGAGCACTAGCCGTTGTACGCAGAGGCGGCGTAAGGCGTGGGCGACGTGGGCCACCGCCCACGGCCTCGCGGTACAAGGGGCCTCGCGCCTCAAAAATTTTTATGCATTGCTTCAAAGCGAGAATAAAATAAAAAAAGATATAAATTAATGTTGCTGTGAAAATTATGTATCGATTCATACAAATCGGCGGACAAAAATCTTGAAAAATTTTTTACTGATTTTACAAAAACTAATGATGCCAATGTGTTTATCTTAATAATTGTAGTCGAAAACATGGAGATACAGTTTTGATTGTACTTCAATTTTAAAAAATATTGAACAAAAACTGATTTCAATGTATGGAAAAGTACATTAAAAAAGGGTTAGCTTGCGATTTTCTCGTGTTTTCTTATTTGAACGCGTATAGTGGCTTTTAATGGGTTGTTAGCAAAATACCTGCCAAACATTTTAGGCACCGCTCTGAAAGCTATATGACAAAATATAATTTTTCTAATTTTCTTTAAGAAAATATGTCTAATTATATCTTTTACTTTGCATGTAATAATGTAATATGTCTAATTCTTTTTTTTACAGTTATACCTAATTGTTAATAAACTACATTTTAGCTTAGTACTGTCCTACCCACATCAAAAATAATATGACTAGCATACGGGATCGGGAGTTTTTGAGAGATACTTATAGATTAAGATTTGAATAAAATAATTTATTAATCAAATAAAACAACAACACTTTTTATAAAACATATATCATAGTTATAATAAATACAAAAACTAACTTATAAAAACAAAAGTGGTAAAATGTAGACAAAAAATAGAGATATGTAGACAAAAAATTTGCGTTCAAATAAGAAAACACAAGAAAATCGCAGGCTATCCCTTTTTTAATGTACTTTTCCATGCATTGAAATCAGTTTTTGTCAAATATTTTTTTTAAAAATTGAAGTCTAATCAAAATTGTGTCTCCGTGTTTTCGACTACAATTATTAAGATAAACACATTGGCAGCATTAGTTTTTGTAAAAACAGTAAAAAGTATTTCGAGATTCCTATGTCAGCCGATTTGTATGAATCGATCCACTGTACGCCGCCGACCAATGCAGGGAATCCCTTGTTTTATTCCTTCCGGAATGTTGGTTCCACTGCTAAGTTCCACTAAGGGGTCCAACAGGATTTACAAATACTCGTGGACCCATTTAGATAGTGGAAGAAACAATATATGTTTTATCCTGGATTTTTTGGGACGAGTGACCACACTCACCACATTTGACGTAAACCTGTGTGGTACCGTAACTTGGGCCTGCTCCTAGGGTGGTAACATTGCTCCGCTTATCGAAATAAGAGTGAACATAATGTCACATACTCTTACTTTGGTTTTTAGTCTATTTCAATATTTTTGTTTGGTAACATATTTAATCAGCTAGCAACATTGTAGTTGAGAGATGTCAAACTCGGCCATTTTGATTTACTGTGCGTCAAAGAGCTGCAGCACTGCGTAAAGACATAATTAAAAGGTGAGCAAAATCTACTTAAATCTTCTAAATTTATTAATAAAATTGTAACAATCGCTATTTAATATGTATTGTATATTATAATGTAACTGAATCGACTAATATTTACACAGTAATCTCAGTCATTGTATGTTTGTTTTTTTTTAGCATGTGGGTAAACTTTGCGCCAATTTTTGAGGATACATTGCTCCTTCTTTCCGATCGGAAATCTAGTGCAAGTGGGTACAAGGATACAATTCTGCCAAAAGCCAGTTTCCCACAAATGTTAAAACGTTTAATTGATACAATAACGCCAAATAGTGCAAATAATCTGAAAGCTGGATTTGTTAAATGCGGAATATACCCACTGGATATTACTCCTCTTCTAGAACGACTACCACATGCAGTTGCCACTGAAGCAATCAATGATTCTTTTACACAAAGTCTAGAAATAAAAAGAAACGCATGGACACAAAATATTGTTACCAACAGGGGAAGAAAAAAACTTGGACACAGAGAGTTTTATAGTGTACCTGAACTGGACCAAATATGGGGCAAATAAGATCTTTTTGATACCATCTTTCTGTTACCTACTTATTTTAATTTTGATTATCGTGTTGATTATTTGTAGACTTAGTACCTGTTCCTACTATGAAAGTTTTCGAAATGTTTTTACTGTAATATTATGATAATTAATAAAAAAATGTTTCTACCATAAAGCAAATTGTGATTTTTAGATGATAAAAATAGAAATAAAGTTGATTATGTAGCATCTTTTGTTTTCTGTCTACTGGAGCAATGTAATAAAGTACAATTAAAACATAGCTCCATTGAAAAATATTCGAGAAACGTATAACAAATAATAAGGAGCAAAGATACCACCAAGGAAAGAACTACTTTGCTCCAAAAAAAAAAAATAAAAAAAAATGTTGTTCAACAAATATAATATTTTTCTATACACCAGGTTAAATTTCAATAACATACTTATACATACAAAACATCATTGTCATAATTTAGATTACATTTTAATTTTAGTGAAGTAATTAAAGAAGCTGGAGCAAATTTTGGTGCAAAGTAGGACCAAATTACGGTACGTATTATGGACTATTATTATTGGCGTAGGGCCTCGCAAAATTTGTCTCGTCTAAAATCGCCTAAAATAAATAAAAATATAGCACAGAAACGATTCAATTAACATATATATGTACAGTACATCAAAATAATCAAACAAAATTTGAATTACATAAACTTAAAAAAATTGTAGCTTAAAATAAACAAAAATATATAACAAAGAAAATTAAATTAAAACTATGTACATTCAATAATCAAAGAAAATTAGAAATATAATATGTAGACAAAAATTTGCGTTAAAATAAGAAAACACGAGAAAATCGCAAGCTATCCCTTTTTAATGTACTTTTTAAAAAATATTCGACAAAGACTGATTTCAATGCATGGCATTGAAATCAGTCTTTGTCGAATATTTTTTAAAATTGAAGTCTAATCAAAATTGTGTCTAAATGTTTTCGACTACAAAATTATTAAGATAAACACATTGGCGTCATTAGTTATTGTAAAAAAAAATTAATAAAAAATAGAACCGACTTTATACAAATCCTTAAAAATAAAATTTACTTAGGACAAAGTAATATGTAAGTATTTTGATTTACTAGATTATATTCAATATCATATTGAAGTCTGCGCCAAGTAAACCTATAGGTTTAGGTAGATATTATTAATGGCACCAACTTCAATATTATATTGAATAAAATCGGATAAATCAAAACATATTACTTTGTGCTAAGTAAATTTTATTTTTAAGGATTTGTATGAAGTCGGTTCAATTTTTTGTTAATTTTTGTTTTATTGGTTAAGTGACGGGTAGACCGAAAAGTATATCTATCTATGTGTTAAGTTCTCATCAACACAAATCATTCAAGCCGAAACACAAGGTAACCGCTGTAATTCCCTCGACTGTCTTTCGGTTCCATCATCAGATCGACTCCAGACCTTCATTAAATTGTAGTACATTAAGGCACTAAATCAAAAAGTTAACAAACGCACTAGTTGTCCCTACAATTTTCGGTGGTTGCCCTCGATTTCTCCTGGATCCCAGCATCAGATCCTGATACCCTGGATATGGGCCCACCTCAGAAGTAGCCTCATTCAAACAAAAAAAAAATTCAAAATCCATCCATAATTGGTATCATTGGTATTTTATCGCGTAACATACAAACAAAAAAAATAGCGTAGGTACGAATTGAGAACCTCCTCCTTTTTTAAAGGCGGTTAAAAACAGTAAAAAGTATTCCTTCCGGACTGTTGGTTTGACTGCTAAGTTCCACTAAGGGGTCCAACAGGATTTACAAATACTCGTGGACCCATTTAGGTAGTGGAACCAACAATATATGTTTCATCCTGGATTTTTTGGGACGAGTGACTCCACTCACCACATATGACGTAAACCTCTGGGTTAATTTTTTTTCCTTATGGCGATACTATTATTATTGGCGCAGGGCCTCGCGAAATCTGTCTTGCCCACACCAAATTTAGGTCTTGCCCCGCCACTGGTTGTACGGCTATCACAGTACATGAGATACCGACTCGTGACAAACAGAGTTTCAGTGTACCTAACTTTATGTATGGCACGCTGAAAAGGTTTACCCTCTGTGGCCCTCGCTTGAGACTAAATGGACGAATAGTAGCTGATTCATTCCGTACCAGTAGGTGATATAACGGCCTTGAAATATCACGATGACCTGTAAAACTGTGTGTATGTACGTTTGGTAGTTCATTAACATACAACAAATCAAGATAAAAAAAATATATATAATGTTTCTTACTAAAGAGAAAATGTTTGTATATTGACCTGCCTATAACAAGAAAGCTGTGAGATCATTCTCACCAGACTGCCCCTCTAACGTTTATGAAAGTGAAAGTTCAATCCGATTGACGTTGTCATTTTTGTTTTATTTCAAACTTTGAACCGATGATCCACGTGACCTAGTGACGTAATTTGATCCCTATCCCTACTAATATTATAAATGCGAAAGTAACTCTGTCCGGCTGTCTGTCTGTCTGTCTGTTACGCTTTCACGCCTAAACGGCTGAAGCGATTGAGATGAAATTTAGCATAGAGCTAGTTCAAGTCCCTGAGAAGGAGATAGGCTACTTTTTGACCGACTGCGAAAAAGGAGGGTTATGATATACACGATAACGACTTCTACGCGGCCGAAGCCGCGGGGAACAGCTAGTCTTTATAAATTACTAGCTGATGCCCGCAGCTTCGCCCGCGGAAAATTTGTTCCCGTGGGAACTTATTCCCGGGATAAAAAGTTACCTATGTGTTATTCCAGACTATATTGTATCTCTGTACCAAATTTCAGCCAGATCCGTTCAGCCGTTTGAGCGTAAAAGAGTAACAAACATCCACACTCACAAACTTTCGCATTTATAATATTAGTAAGATAAAAATAATTTAATAAATTATCTGTGGTAGCATGCATGACCTCAGAGGAATGTGGAGGAAAAGGGAAACTTGAATTTTATTCGATTCGATGGCCCTCTCGTAATCCACAAAAGCCATACACAGCGGCTGGTTGTACTCATTGGTCTTCTGTACAATCTGCCGAACATTACGGATGTGGTCAACGGTACTGAAGCCGGCTTGTTCCCTCGGCTGAAACTCGTCGAGCTTTCCGGCAAAGCGGTTTGTGACCACTCTCGAGAACAACTTGTAAACATGGCTCAGGAGTGAGATGGGTCTGCAGTTCTTCAGTAAGATCTTAACACCTTTCTTGGAAAAACAGAGCCACCGCACTACCGCTTCATGCTTAAGGCGTTTGTCCCTGTTGGAGGAAGAATTAAAGAGTCTTGCTAGCTCTTTGAGGACCGGAGTCCCCCCTGCCTTTAGGAGTTCAGTCGTAATTCCGTCTTCCCCAGGGGACTTGTTGTTCTTTAGTTGCCCGTGAGCCGCCCTGATCTCGTCCTGGTCGATGTCCTGAATGTCCTCGGTATAGTGGCGCGTTAGTGGGGCTCGGTGGTCACAATCAGTACGACCCGTTGGTCTTTTTGTCCATGATGCATACAGATCTTTGTAAAAGCTCTCAATTTGTGTGTTATTTTACCTATAGCTGTGAGGTTGACTTCTTTTATTGTCGTTTTTTCGGGTTCCGTACCCAAAGGGTAAAGAACGTGACCCTATTCATGAGACTTCGCTGTCCGTCTGTCTGTCTGTCTGTCGTCTGTCTGCCTGCCTGCCTGTCTGTCTGTCTGTCTGTCTGTCTGTCCGTCAGGAGGCTGTATCTCATGAACGGTGATAGCTAGAGAGTTGAAACTTTCACAAATAATGTGTTTTTGTTTCCGCTATAACAACAAATACTCAAAACAAAAACATAATAATATTAAAGTGGGGCTCCCATACAACAAACGTGTTTTTTCGCCATTTTATCCTATATATTAGGTAACTAGCTGTTGCCCGCAGCTTCGCTCGCGCGTAGTTTTGTTCAATAATTTAATATCTACCTTTTCATAGAATTACTGTTCTCTGGCCTTCACCATAGATATACAGAATTACATTCTTAAAATGCTCGTTAAATATTGTTTTTTGGACTTCTTTTTAGTTTTTGGCAGCGCAAGTACCTGTGGTGTTGCAAACGTCCACACAGAGCCCATTAGGTTAAGAGTTGTTTTTTTTTGACACGGGTATGGTGATCAGGTTCTTTGCAGCGCTGCTTGGAGGGCCGCTTCGCACCGCTCTCGGATGCCCCTCTGTAAGCAGAGGAGGTAGAGAACGGCCGAGCTAGGCACCCCCCAAAAAACCATGCACTACAGGAACCACATTCCATCAGCTGGGCTGACCTATACTTGACTGCCTTATTAGTAATATAAAAAAAATTTTGCTAATTTTCGGAAAAATATTTTTAATGTAGAGACTTGTTCACCATTTATGTATGGATTATGTATGGATAGCTGTTCCCGTGACTTCGTCGATGCGGGTGTCATGTTTAGATGAATGTGACGATGGATATGGTTGCAGATACGGATTTAGATGTGGATGTGATTAAAATTACAACAATGCTTCTCTGTACACGACATTAGATGTATTGCCATCGGGGATCAACGCATATAGGTTTCTAGGATCGCTTACGCGTGACAAAGCAACATATAGCTGGCCGTGCGAAAAACAGCTGACAGTTAAATCCACACCCGCAACTTTTAGCGTTTGTCCTTGGGCTTTGTTAATGGTCATTGCATAGCATAGAATCACTGGAAATTGGACCCGTTTAAAAGTAAATGGGAAATTCTTGGGTATCAAGGGGATTCGAGGTATGAAAACACTCTCACCTGCTCCACACCCCGTTAAAACTTCTGCCTCTATTACATTTTGCTGCAAGTTAATTACTTTTAACCTGGTGCCATTGCAAAGCTTTGGAGGACTCAAATTTCTAAGCAGCATTATAGGTACCCCGACTTTTAACATTATCTTATGAGTTGGCAATCCAGGAACATTCAGGGGTTCTAAAAACTCTACCGGATAGTTCGTAGATTCTGCATCTTCCATTACTCTGTTAATGGAGACATATTCTACACTATCTCCCGAAACATAACTCAAAATTTCCGCATTTATGGCGTCCACTTGTTCGTTGCGTGGAGTTAGAATAGCTCTTTCGCATAACCAAGTGTTTGAGTTATTGACTATTTGCGTTGCGTCTCCATACACAGATGTTATGAGGTCTTGCATCGAGGTTACTGTGCAACATATGTTCTCGTGCAGAGTCACTCTACCCTGTTCCTGCGGATACAAACCGTTACCAATCTCAAGCAGCGCATCAGAAAACTCCTGTGCATTTCCATTGCCTCCGATTCGTGTTCGCATATTTATCGTCATATGCATAGGAGTAACGTAGTGCCAAAGTCTAGAACGTTTTATGCATGCTCTGAGTTCATCCGCCATTGTTCCCCGTGGTATTACAGGCAAAATTTGACGAAAGTCACCGCAAAAAGTACTGTAACACCACCCATAGGTTGATCATGTTGCTTGATATCACGCAATGTTCGATCTACTGTTTCAATCGCTTTCCGGTTGGCCATTGTGCTTTCATCCCATATAATAAGACAACAATCACGTAAAACCTTTGCTTTATCGCTGTTTCTAGAAATGTTACAAACTGGGGTTTCTGTGCGATCTAAGTCGATTGGAATTTTAAACATGCTGTGGGCCGTTTTACCCCCTGGCAACAAAGTGGCTGCTATGCCTGATGAAGCGACAGCAAGTGCAATTTTACTCTGACTTCGAATCTTTGCCAATATTACTTTGGTAAGGAAAGTCTTTCCCGTTCCGCCAGGAGCATCCTGCGACACACACGATCGAATATTAAACGCTGTTCTTCAGTTAATCTTAGGAAATCTGTTTGTAAAGTTTCGGCCAGTTCTGCTGAATCATAGTTGATTTCCATCGCATAATCTCTATTAATAATTTCACCGCCAAATGACGGCTCGGGCATGCCATATTGTAAAATAGGATTACCCCCAATAGATATAACTATATCTTGAATAGCCAGCAAACAACGATTCAATAGATTTTCACGTAATCTGTCAATAACCATGTTGTCAGACGATAATTGTGCGTGCCTGTAAAAGTCCTCAGCCAGTTTATCCTGATATTTATGCCACAACTGTACGGCGTCTGAGAGTGCACAAAATACCAGCATGACTGCAAACAAATGCCGCATTCTTTGAGGACTATCACTTACACTTGCTTCGGACAGAGTATTATCCCAGTGTTGGTCATCATCTAGTAAGTGACGTGCCCGGCAAGCCGCTTGGTAAGTAGGGTAAATGACATCATCAACCATTCTGAGTTCTTCAAAGGAGGTAGGACCTCTAACGGTATGTAAAAGCAAGCGCAGATAAAAGCATTCAGCGTTATTTGGGTGTACCGTATATACTCTACCGATAATGTGTTCTTTGAAAATGCCTGGTTCACCATCTACAGGTGTGCCACGTCTTCTGCGGTTAAACATACCTTGTTGTTTATTGTAAGTATAAAATGATGGAATTTCGCTGTAGTGTTTTAGCAAATGTATCTATTTCGCAAAGTTGAAAAAATGCGAGCAGAGTGGTTTTTCTTGAGTTTTCTAAACGATCCGACACATTATCGGGGTTGAAGTATACCCTTTGTCCGCCTTCAAGATGTACATCAAGGTGGATAACGGGTGGATATCTCTCGTGGATCGGAAAACTTAAAACGCGCCAAATTGCTTCAGAAGAGCTAATATATCTACCAGACTGAAACCTCGTAACTTCTTCATTATTATTATTAGTAAAGCCCACTGTTGCCTGGTCACTATCCTTGTTTACATATTTACATATATATTTCATAGATTGGACACTACTACATACTTCGACGTTGATATGGGCTTGAAATGTTCTGGATAATACCGGTGAATAAGGTACTACCCATCTATTATCCAATTCCATTTCTTGACCGTTTAATTTTATTTTTGCAGTGAAACCACCATTTTGGCGTGATTTTCTACGATATAGTGGATATCCATTATCTCCCGATATCGTGTGCTCAGAAAGTGCTCGTGGATATTTTTTAGAGCAAGAACCATTTTGCATACAGGAAGAATTTCTGTTAATTGTACCACATGGGCCATGAACCATGTGAGTTTTTACAATGCCATATAAGATGGGATCTTGGTTTTGATCAGGAAATTCAGCACTTATAATGGAATCAATATCATGAGGTCTGATTTTTTCTTTCAACCATAATAATATGTGGGCATGTGGCAAGCCTCGTTTTTGCCACTCTACGGTATACATTATAGCATAAAGATGATCCGAAAACCTTTTCTTTAGTAATGAGGTCAATCATCAGCTTTAGTTTTAGGTGAAAAACCCGGGCTATTATATCATGCCTATCATGGGAAGTCTGTCCAGGAAAAAGTAGTTGTGAAATTTAAATCCACTTTGGATTGGTTGTAAAAGTTATAAATAGATCCGGACGACCGTACTTACGAACATAACAGAAAGCGTCTTGCGTTCGTTCGTGCATATAACGTGGACCTCCTATAAAACTTGACGGTAAGATGACTAATCGTCCCATGTTCTCCACGTTGTTATCGTGTTGCATTGCATCTCGCAGATGCACGTAATCCTCAACGCGTAGACGTGTCTGGTTAGTACTAATATAAACTAATCTTTCTGTTTCAATTTTGGCATACATGTCAACAATGAATTGACTAAACAATCCCCGAAATCGTTGCAAATAATTAAAACAATTATGCCTTATTTGTATTTGATAAGAATAAAACTGAAGGGCGGAATTTTTTTTACTATAATTTGTAACCCTGGTAGTTGGGTTGACTTGACAGAGTCCAAAATTGTACCCATCCTCCCCATTGCAATATATTAAAGGATATTGCAAGGCATCATAAGCTCGGTGAGTTTCATAAATACGTTGCAAGCGATCGTCGTGAGTGCGCAATACAATGTCACGTCTGTCGCATTCCTGATCAATCATGACTACTGCAACTTCATCTGCAACAGGAGCATTATACCGTCCACGATGTTCTGCTGCAGGACGTCTATCAGCTTTTATTACAACTTTGTAGTCGTTACTTTGACCTCGTGGGACAGAGTCTAATGCAGCTTTAAAACTTCTGATGTATGGATTTACTTGATGTAACATATTTTGAAGTTGAGATATAAGGTTGATGTTCAAGTCTGGAAAAATTCCGTTCCGTATATTGGCCTGTTCATTATAATTTGAAACAAAATATATTTGTAGAAATCTTGGCTCATTTTGGGGAAGCAAGGATCCAATAAGGTGATATACTTGGCCTTGTACCTTGAAAGTTGGCATAAACGATCCTTCTGTAATTTTTTTGGCGCCAAAAGACGTCATTTGGAAAGCACTGTTATAATGACGTATATTATCTAAAAAATGTTTAGACTGAGGATGCTCACCATCTAGTAGCGCTTTTATGAAGTCTGGCGGCTCACGAAAATTTTCAATGACGACTTTTCCACTGGAACAGCACATTCCATTTGGTTCTTTTCTCCATTTTAAAGCATTACAAAATTGACAACATACCTCCATACCTCCTAAATATGCGAATCCAGAGTAATCTATTCTGCGAGAATACAGAAATCCGGCCTTGTCCTTTGTAACCCAAGGGAGAGCATCATTTTCTGATCTATTATTCGATCTTTCTGTTGAATTAGACGACATTCTATGAAGTCTATGTCGCATTTGATCAGCATTTAATCGTAACTGACGTTGGTCTAAAGTTTCTTCGTTCCGTATTTCCCTCACTCTTTCTCTTTCGGCCAATAAAAACCATTCTTCATTTTGACGGATTAGATCATAATTTTCTCTAGCTGTTTGTAATCTATGCCGATGTTCATCTTCATTTTCGAAAATTCTAGCATTGTTGTGTCGCTCACGATCAGCCGTTAATCGGTGTTCGCGTTCTAAACTACTTTCCAGCTCTCTAGACTGCAAAGTTCGAACTCTTTGAGAGTTCAAGCGAGATTCCCTGTCAGTGAAGGTCTCAGACTCACGCGACAGAGCATGTGTCTCGCGATCGGCAGTCAAGCGTGCTTCGCGTTGTTCATTTGTTTCCTGAGACCGAATTTGTGCTGACAGAACTCTCATAGAGTTTAAGCGAGATTCCCTGTCAGTGAAGGTCTCAGACTCACGTGACAGAGCATGTGCCTCGCGATCGGCGGTTAAGCGTACTTCTCGTTCTGTAGGTGTTTCCTTAGACCGAATACCTGCTGTCCGATCTCTTTGAGATTGCAAACGGTTTTCTCTCTGAGTAAAAGTCTCAGACCCACGGGACAGGGCGTGAGCCTCACGGTCGGCGGATAAACGTGCTTCATGCTGTTCATTGCTCTCTCGATTTCGAATGGCCCTCAATCGACACCGTTCTGAACTCAGTCGTGATTCTCGCTGAGGAGACGTTTCTGAAGCACGTAACCTGGCCTGACTTTCCTGATATGCAGTGAGTCTTGCTTCATGATCTTCTTCAGATTCTTGTGATCGAAGTAATCTCATCCTTTTAGCATTTCTGCTGCGTTGGCTGAGGTTCGATCTCTTTCGAGGCATTCTCACTAACTATAATGACTAAGTTTAAAAAAAAAAGTACTTATCTATTATTTCGACGAATCTACTAACACAAAGTAGTAGGTTTAACAAAAAAAAAGTAGGTAGGTACTACCTAATGTGTGAAAAATATCGAAGTGCTTATTTACAATCAGATTTAAAAAAAAAACAAATAATAACTTCACAAAATAGGTAGGTACCTACAAAATAAATAAAAGCGTGAAATTTTAAATGTACATACGATGTAAACTGATATTTTCCATTTAAAATTAAGAAATAAAGGTTTTTAACTTATATACTTACCTATCTATAGAAGAATCATTTTTTATACAAAGAAAATAATCAAAATCAAAAATATTTGTAATTATCGGTCTTAAAAAGAAAAGTAACTATCTACAACATAAACTACAAAATGTACAGTTAAAGCCGTGCGTCTCCAAGATACCTACGTACTTAACTATTTAATAAATTAGAAATTAATTAAGAGATTCACCTAACTTTTCGACGTGTAGGTAAATATGGTTTAAACGAATAGTTTTCGTTTAAAATAAAGAAATAATGTCATACTTATATAGTTTATATTAACATTTAATAATATATATATTATGGAAATATATATACCTAGGCAGGTACCTAATTATCTTAAAAACAAAAGTAATCTACAACATACTTAAACTACAAAATGTACAATTAAAGCCATTCGTCTCCAAAATACGTCCGTCCACTGCAACTGACTTGAAACTATGGCAGCGGCGCGGCACTCGGTGCGCTTTATATAGGCGCGCGCTCGTGACTCACCGATACGTTTAAACTATGAAAGAAACAAAACCTTCGAAACTGACTAATATTAATAAACAGAATATTTTCCGAGCTTCTCAGTTTGATGTAATGTACCTTTTTAACCTTTAAAATGGAAAAAGGTTAAAAACGGAACCCTATAGGTACATGTCTGTCTGTCATGAAATACACTCGAAGTACATATACTCGAAATGAGGTTTACAATAAAATGACAATCGTTAAGCAAAGTTGAAGGCCTTACGGGCGGCTTGAAAAATTGCACTCATTTCAACACGGCAATAGGCTCACCACCTATTACGTGGAACATAAAACTATAAATTAAAATGTGGGCATATACAATGCCTCTGCCTACACTTTCGAGGATAAAGGCGTGACTATATGTATGTATGTATGCTACTAAATTAAATCTATACGCTTTTCAGGTTTTGCTCGCACATACCTACATACAGAATTTAATTGTTCTCTGCCAAACCCCTAGACTACGTAGCTATATAAAGCTCATACCTAATTAATCGCGCTCGTGGCCCCGCGGGTGTTCTGTAAACGATCACTGTAGTAAGCAACTTTCACTATGGCCAGTCCTTGGATGGGTGACCATTAATGTGACCACTTTGTGACATTTATTTAAGCGTTTCCGTGCTTCGGAAGGCACGTTAGGCCGTTGGTTCCGGTTGCCAGTAAAATGGCAGTCTTTAAGCCAAGTTGAAGGCCTTATTAGGCGGCTTGAAAAATGGCTATAGCAGGCAGTCACAACCTGCGCCTGTCCATCTCAACACGGCAATACGGCTCACTACCTATTACGTGGGACAAATCCTAAAAAAAGGTCAAATGTGGGCATATAATATGCCTCTGCCTACCGCTTTGGGGATAATGGCGTGACCTTATGTATGTATGTATGTATGTATAGACCTATCCGCATGTAAAAATTGAACTAAATTTATTTCGTAATCATGTTTTTTGCCCTTAAATACCTACAGATTTTAATCCTTCTGTATGGGACTCGTTGAAGAAGCCTCTGCATTGCCCTGTTGCTAGTAAACCTAGACGAAATCCAGTTACCTTCAAGGGTGGAAAAGCACAAACAACTCACCTGGAGATGGGGATGGATCTTGACGGGAGCCGGCGGCGAAACCGTTGGAATGATTGATCGGCCTGCTATCACGAAAATTCACCCGAATTGCACTTTCACCGTATCAGTGGATTGATCGTAGGTTTAGAACAGTCATTGAACTTCTAACGAGTATAGTTATGCTGAAACCAGCTTACATTTTTGATTTTACGGGACCTCAGACGCGTCCATTGCAAAGAAAATTTTCGAACTCTTAGTTCTGGTGGTTGCCGCTAGAGGCGCGAGCGGCGCGTGGAACGTTCAGATAGGCCGATCCGTTCGACCGGCGATACTAGCGCCATTGGCGGCAAATTTAAAAGGAAGGAAAACAATTTGGATAGGAAATTAACTCAGGACTGGCTTGATGTCCGTACATTTTCCCCCCACTTGAAATTCACCAGGATTTCACACATTAAGATTATTTAATGCTTATGACAATTGTGCTCGAAATACTAAATATTAACAACTTAACTTAAGAAACAATACCATCTCAGGCGGATAATATTGTTTACACACTTATAATAATATAATTAATTAAGAGGTAAGGGACAGACCTTAACTACAGGCCGTCGCATAGTTTTTCCACCGTTCGGAGAGTAACCACCCGGACGATATTATCTGAACCAGCATGAACCTGGTCCACGCGAGCTAACTTCCAAAACAAAGGTGGAAGATTAGGTTCGTTTACGATCACCAAATCGTTTATTTTAAGATTAGGCGGTCCTGGTTTATACCATTTAGTCTTTTGTTGCAGTGTGTGCAAGTAATCTCGTTGCCAAGCACGCCAAAAACTCTGAGTGACCTGCCTAATCATTTGCCAACGCGAACGAGGGCAATGCGTATCTACTAAAGGTTCCTCAGGGAGTGATACCAGAGGACCTCCCGTTAGGAAATGCCCGGGGGTTAAAACGTCGGATTCCCGAGGATCCGGAGATAATGAACAAAGTGGTCGGGAGTTTAGAACTGCCTCGACTTTCGTAAGGATAGTGGCAAATTCTTCTAACGTAAGAACTTGAGCCCCAATTGACCGTTTAAGAAGATATTTTGTAGACATGATTCCGATTTCAATTATTCCAGAGAAATGAGGCGCGGCTGGGGGATTAAACTGCCACTTTATTTGACGGTTAGCTAAGCCATCCGATATTTCAGAGTAATATTTCCGAAATTCGTCGTTAATTTCGTTGAGATACCTATTCGCTCCAACGAAATTCGTCCCGTTATCGCTAAAAATTGTATGACAAATCCCACGGCGGGAAACAAACCTATCTAGTGCTGCGAGGAATGCTTCAGCGCTCAGTTCAGTCACGGGCTCTAAGTGAACAGCTTTCGAACTTAGACAAACGAATAAACAGAGATATGCTTTATAAGTTCTTGCTCCGCGACGATGGTTTTCTTTTATTATAAACGGACCTCCGAAATCAATGCCGGTGGTATGAAAACATCGAGAGGGTTGAAGTCGCTTAGCTGGCAACTTACCCATCAAAGTCGATACAGGTACCGGTTTCACTTTGAAACAACGGACACATTTCGAAAGGACGGTACGTATTAGAAGTCTTATCCCGATAATCCAAATTTTTCTTTGAATTAATGACTGCAGCGTTCGGGGACCACAATGAAGATATTTTATATGAAAATGTTCGACAATCAGTCGCGAGAGGGGACACAGCTTTGGCAACAGCAAAGGATGCAACGCTGATAGAGATAACTTTGCTCTATCTATACGTCCCCCCACTCGCATTAAACCATCCTCATCAAGAAAGGGAGATAATTTTTGAATTGATTTTTCACATTGTTTATTACTTTGTATTAGATCGACTTGCGATGTCATATAGTGATTTTGAGTAAATTTGACGAGTGTCTTGACGGAGTTCTCGAGCTCCGAACTAAGTACAGAGAATTTTCGATCTGACTTAGCTGTCCTTGCGTTCGAGATAAACCGAAAACACCACGCTAAAACTCTTTGAAGTTTCGTTAAAGACGAACAATTGTTTATTAGGTTAAAAAATATATTATTTTCTTCTTGAACAATGTGAAAACTCTCTGTGACTGCAGGTTTTAATTTCGGTAACTCTTCCTTAGCCAGCAATAATTGCTTGGAAGGCCAAGAGTTGGGTAGGGCTTGCAGCCAGGCAGGACCAGTCCACCATAAAGGATGGCTGGCAAGTTCAGAACAAGACACACCGCGACTGCAGCAGTCAGCCGGATTGTCTTCAGTTGCAACGTGATACCAATGTTCAGGACTGATCAAGTCTGTCGCTTGAACAACACGATTAGCAACGTACATTTTTAGCAAATGTGGTGCTGTGTTTAACCATGACAAGGTAGTCATGCTATCTGAATAAGCTCGGATGGAGCTAATTTGAATTTTATTTTTCAGAAGAGTATACATGTGAGACAGTACTCGTGCTAGAAGCACCGCTGCGCTTAGCTCGAGTCTATTCACTGTAGTAGTTTTAATAGGAGCTACTCGAGACTTTCCTATTAACAAATTAGTAACGGTAGGACTTTTAACGTCTTCCGTGACGACACACAAATATACACAACAGCCATATCCCTTCAACGACCCGTCACAAAACCCTATTAAATGTACCTCGATTGGATCGGAAGGTATCACAAACCTTGGAAGCGAAATGTTTTGTAGATCGGACAAATTGGCGGCTATGCAATGCCATCTTTTTGCTAGGTCCTTGGGGATCGTTTCGTCCCAGGACAACTTTAAGCACCACATCTCTTGCAGCAGTGACTTAGCTGCAAATACAACCGGGCCGATCCAGCCTAATGGATCGAATATCCGGGCAACTATAGACAAGATAGATCTTTTAGTGAACTGAACATCAAAAGTGTCCGAAAAAGTGTACGAGAAATTATCTTCCGATGGATTCCAACGGATGCCTAATATTTTAATAAACTCATTTCCTGATTCTTCGAAGGATTTGGAAGTTTGACAGTGATCCGGAGGAACATCAGATAACAGGCTCGGCTCGTTAGTACTCCACTTACGAAGTTCAAAGTGGCCTTTCGACAGCAAGCAGGTTATGTCTGCTTTCAACTGCCTAGCACCTTCAAGCGACGAACTGCCCGTTGTAATGTCGTCCATGAACGTTTCTTCGAACAGAACTTCGGACACACGACTCGCATATTCGGAGCCGTGGTCTTCGGCCAGTTGACGAAGGGTTCGAATGGCGAGATACGGAGAACTTGCGACCCCGTACGTAATTGTTTTTAGCTCGTACTCAGTTAGCGGCTCAGTAGGTTCAGCACGCCATAGAATGTGTTGATAGCGCCTATCTTCAGGTCTAATTAAAATTTGGCGATACATTTTACAAATGTCCGCAGTAAAAACAATTTTATGAAGTCGAAATTTTGTAACTAAATCGATTATGTCGATTTGAAGTTTCGGTCCGACATGAACAATATTATTTAAAGAAAGATTATTAGTAGTCTTGCTACTCGCGTCGAAGACTACTCGAAGACGTGTCGTAGCACTTTCTGGGCGTACGACGCAATGATGAGGAATTATATAACGATCAGTAGACGAAGAATCTGCTGGCTGCATGTGTCCAAGGTCTTCGTACTGTTTCATAAATTCCTTGTACTCGTTTTTTAACTCCGTCTGATTAGTAAGACGTTTTTCTAAGTTAAGAAAACGATTAAAAGCGTGACGGTCTGAGTCCCCCAAAGAAGGAGCGTCATCTCTTAACATTATTGGTACAACATACCGACCATCGGACGTGCGGTACGTACCATTTTTATATTTTTCTTCGCAAATATCGTCCTCGGGAACGGAAATTGTACATTTCGGCGGTTCCTCGGACTCCCAGAACCGTTGAACGATCTCGTCGAGCGTACATGAAGACGCGAGGAGTGACGTAACGGGTTCACTGGGAACGTTAGTTTTCATGTTATGAAAATACTGACCGGTTATCACCCAGCCGAACACACTGGACAACGCACAGGGTAATTCGGGGCCGGGAGTAAAACGAGACCCGGTGTATATTTGATCAAAACATTCAACACCTAACAAAAGATCGATCGGACCGGATTTATGAAAGTCGCGGTCGGCGAGATCCAGATGCATAAAATAATCCTTGACGACCAACGGTAATGTTGTCGAAGGCAAAGCCGAAGTAATTTTAGGTAAAACTACCAATGGCAAGTCAAACTTAGGCGATTCACTCGTACGAGGTATTATCGAGCCGAAAGTGTAACCTTTTATATTACAAACTGAATTTTGTCCAAGACCAGTAACACTTAAATTACATTTTTTAATACGTAAACCCAATCGCCGTGCGCAAGCACTCGTGATAAAAGAATCCATCGAACCGCTGTCAATAAGGGCGCGCGCATACTGAAGCGAGCCATTCGCGTGGTACACTCGCACTATCGCAGAACCTAATATTTTTGTACGGCTAATCGTGGTACGACTCCGAGTTGAATTCTCGGTCGTGCTAGCAAGTGTAGCACTCGTGCTAGGGTTGTCAGGTAAGTTTGAATTAACCGACTGTGTTAATAAACTTTTCTTTTCAACGTGCAAAAGCGTATTATGTTTCGCATCACAAATGAAACAAGTTGATTTGGATTTACAACTAGTATTGTCGTGACCAGGCCTTAGACAATTAATACAAAGTTTTAATTCATGAACGAATTTTTTACGCTGGTCCATACTCATGGAATGCAGCTTACTACACCGATAAATCGAGTGAGTTTCATTACAACATAAACACGTAAACTGATTTTGTTTATTATTATTGGACGCCACAAATGACGACCTTGGTACGGACTTGGTAGGATGTGTACTACTATCCTTACGCGTACTATCAGCCTTCTGAGTACTACGAAATTGTCTATTTTTCGATACAAGTGAAGTGGTCGAAATCGGCTGACTCACTTCTAGAACCTTTATATAATTCTGTAAATAAACCACCAAGTCGTTAAATTTCGGAATCTCGCTCTTATTTTGTAACGCAAAACGTTTTTTCGTTTCATGGTCAAGTGGCCTTGACGCAATATAGAACAAAATAAACTCTAATAAATCCTCAATATTCAACGCGCGTAAGGCATTGACACTTTCGTAAAGTACATTCGTAAACTCAGTTAAGTTGGTTAATGACGGTTTATTTAGCGGCGTCAACTTCAATATATTTTCCAAATAAGCTGTAGCCAGAGTACGCTTGTCATCGTATCGGTCTAACAACGCACTGTAAACTACAGTATAGTTAGCTAAAGTGATAGGAACACCTTTAGCTAGTATTAATGCATTTCCAGATAAACACGAGATTAAATAGTGAAATTTTTCAATGTCGGACAAGGCGACATTATTATGAATAAGAGGAACGTAACTGTCTTTAAAGGTTTGCCAATTTTCAATCTGGCCGTCAAACTTAGGTATCTCTATTTTCGGTAACCTAACTTGCGCGATAGACGAATTACGACTAGATCCCGCAACGGGCTCCGATTTAGAAACTGACGGAGAACCAAGCGAATCGGCAAATTCGACAGCTGCGTAATACAACTCGTCAAAAGATAACAGGGTTTGATTATCGTATTCATGCTTCGGATTCGCAGTTAGTTGTAATTTGTTTAAGTTTTCATGCGAATCGATAAAATTCTCCCTAATTCTCTCGATAGATTTGAATCGAGCTCTAAACGACGGAATTTTCGTTTTATCTGTAGAAGCATTTTTAACTAAATCATAAATAATCTGCATACTTTTAAACTCATATTCACGCCTTTTTATGTACTGCTGCAGTTCAACTTCCGCCATCCTGTATTAGTTTCGTAAAATAAACGAATTGAAACAGTATTCGATATTCGATATCGCAAAGTACCCAATCTCCGAACGGCAATAGGTAGAAACTCGGTAACACTCGGTTATACTCGGTAACGCTCGGTAACCAACCAATTATTTCGGTAGGTACAAAATATAAGTAGGTAACTCAAAATATAAGTAGGTAGGTACACGTCTACCACCAGCCCGAGATGATTCGAATCTCAAAAAACCAAACTATGTGGTTCGGAGGTATGGAGGCACAAACATACTAACAAATTATCAACTCCAATTTCGAGCACAATTAACACAAGAAAATACAAAAAACCAGCATCAGTCAAGACAGCAGCTTAATTTACTATTTATTTGCAATATAACGTGAATAATGAAATTTTAGTTTTAAAATGAATTACGAACAAATCGTTCGGTAAGTTAGGTATGTCCGCCGGGCGCTTCGCTGTATGCAAGCGAGCAGCCGCGTTGACAAAAGTACCTACGGAGGTAGATATACCTGCCGCGTAAATGAAATTTTACTAAGAAATAAGTGAATTTGTGGGCCTTTATACCACCATTGGATTCACTTAATCTTTATAAATGTAAAATAAAGTCGTAAAAAGTTGACTTTTTATGAATAATGTGGGATTATGATTATATAATCCTCACAGGAGGCACCATTTAAATGTATGGGACTCGTTGAAGAAGCCTCTGCATTGCCCTGTTGCTAGTAAACCTAGACGAAATCCAGTTACCTTCAAGGGTGGAAAAGCACAAACAACTCACCTGGAGATGGGGATGGATCTTGACGGGAGCCGGCGGCGAAACCGTTGGAATGATTGATCGGCCTGCTATCACGAAAATTCACCCGAATTGCACTTTCACCGTATCAGTGGATTGATCGTAGGTTTAGAACAGTCATTGAACTTCTAACGAGTATAGTTATGCTGAAACCAGCTTACATTTTTGATTTTACGGGACCTCAGACGCGTCCATTGCAAAGAAAATTTTCGAACTCTTAGTTCTGGTGGTTGCCGCTAGAGGCGCGAGCGGCGCGTGGAACGTTCAGATAGGCCGATCCGTTCGACCGGCGATACTAGCGCCATTGGCGGCAAATTTAAAAGGAAGGAAAACAATTTGGATAGGAAATTAACTCAGGACTGGCTTGATGTCCGTACACCTTCTCTGCCAAGCCCCTAGGCTAAGTAGCGTGACTGAATCATTACAATAGACTTTAATCTATAGGCTCATTTTTGATACATCAAATACGACAGTTTAGAATGAACCTGACATTCATAGGAATCAAATTGATCGGTAATTTGAATGCATTTTAGTCTTTAGATTGATATAACTTTTTTATTTACGAACGAATATATAATTGTGTTTATTAGTTATGAGTAAATATGACATGTCACTGCCCGATCTGAAAAGGGAAGCCACAAGGAATGGGCTTCTATGGACAATTCGCCACTGAAATTTAGTATCTTTTAACAGAACACTACCCGTCCATTTCAACACGGCAATAGGCTCACCACCTATTTCGCGGGACATGAAACTAAAAGGTGAGACGTGGGCGTATACTACGCCTCTGACTACCCCTTTTGGGATAAAGGCGTGACTATATGTATGTATGCAGTGAGTGAACACTGACTGACTGATAATCGAAACTTTACTTTGGTGGCACTTCAAACGAATATAGAACCTTCAAAAGAATGCAAATTTATAGTGTTTAGTGTATGAATTAAGGAAAAGCTAAAATATTCTAGAATTTCGGTCGTTTTTAAGGTCGATTCACACATATCAGTGAACTCACAGTTCCGGCACAGTACCGTTACAGTTCCGTATCCGTGCTACAGCGGTGCGTCAGTGCTTCAATTCACACATATCAGGCACAGTACAGTTCTCTGCGGGTCTTCGTGCACGACGTTCCCTTCAGACTAGCGTTGACGTCGATTGTTTTGATGGCACTCTTCAATAACACAGAATTAGCTATGATAGCCATTGCTTTAGTTAGACGAAGAAGAAGAAGAGAATCATTTGTGTTCCTATTTTGTTCCACAAATTGTTTTTGTATTTTGTATCCATATACTTTGCATGAGATAAATCATACAAAACAGTAATTTCACGAACTAATTTAATCAACATCTCGTCCTCCATTTTGTTTTCGATGCAGCGGCGTCAGTGATCCGTGATAAAATATCGTCGTCGCCGATCACGTCCGTGATGGCCGGTGCCGGCACTGACACTGATGGTACTGAGACGACACTGACACTGACAAGTGTGAATACATCCATAGAGAATGTTAGAAAGAATAATTATCACTGATGCGGTACTGTGTCGGAACTGTGGGTTCACTGATATGTGTGAATCGACCTTTAAGGTTCCCTACCCAAAGGATAAAAACGGGAGTCTATTTATGAGACTACGTTGTCCGTTTGCTGTCTTTGAACTTTGTCTGTCCTTCCGTCATGAGACTGTATCTCAGGAACCGTGATAGTTAGAAAGCTGAAATTTTCACATTAATTCTGTGATCCATAAAATGTTGCCATCATTAATATGGGAATGTTGTGCTGAGGTCCCAGGTTGGATTCGGGTGGAATCGAATAAATTGTGTGTTCCTCAAAGTTTTGTATCAGAGTTTTGATGTTTTTGTATACCTACTATGTATTTATTTAGAAATATATAAGTACATATGTCTATCAGTTGTCTAGATCCCATAGCACAAGCTTAAACTGGCCTAATTTGGACTCGATGATGTTGTATGAGAATGTCCAATTGTTTAACCTAACCTGTCATTTACGACGATTGAATAAACTAAAAGTGACAGCCCTGATACTATAGGTAAGTATCGTGCGGTCGGGGTCGGAGATACCCTACTATATATAATAATTCTACTATGCCATAGAGCAATACTTGTTTTATAATATGTAGTGATATTATGATAAAAGGGCAACCAGTAGACGTTTGAAATACTCACAGAATATCGAGAAGTCTATTTACATAAAAGATAAATCTAATTAAAACAAAAATGGACATATGCTGGGATATCTTTCCGAGGGCTAACCCGGGGCTCCCAACCGTAGGTTGTTAGGCGTTACGTGAGGTTTTTAGTCGGTAGGAGTCCGGCATAGCATCCATGAAGGATTTTCCCTCACGGCAAATAAAAAAAATAAAAGAGGCTCCCATGCAACAAATAAGCCTTTTTGTTGTTTTTTGGTTCGGAACCCTCCGTGCGCGAGTGCCACTCGCACTTGACCGGTTTTTATTTTATACCGCTAAGGTGGCAGACAAGCATACGGTCCACCTGAAGGACTGGTGGTCACCGCAGCCTATGAAAGTTAGCCACACCACAGGCGCCACACTCACGCTGCCGACGCTGTAAAAACCTTCAAAGACCCCTATTGAAGAACCCCATACTGTAGGCGTTTGTGAAAACCGAGGCAGGGAGATTATTCCACAACCAAAGCGTGCGCGGGATAAAGCCCCTATCGGATCTAACCGTGCTCGAACGCTTCGGATGTAGAGTGTGAGGATGAACTCCATGTCTGTGGCGAGCGGTGCGATGATAGAACGTAGCCGTATAAGTTTTTGTTTCTCCCATGTAGGTACTCCAACCTTAAGTCGAAACTTATTTTCTTATTCTGACGCCGTTTTTTCGGACGTAGAGATTATTTAAGATGTGGAAACAGCAACTTCGACTCCTTGGTAATGGTACCGAGTGTCTTTTTAGGGTTCCGTATACTATGGTAAAAACGTGACCCTATTCATGAGACTTCGCTGTCCGTCTGTCTGTCTGTCCGTCTGTGGGTCTGTCTATCCGTCACGGAGTTGTATCTTGATAGTTAGAGAGCTGAAATTTTCCCAGATGACGTATTTCTATTACAGTTATAACAACAAATACTTAGAACGATAATATAAGAGGGAGAAGAACCTACCTCACGACCTCGATCCGTCAAGCCTCACGTACAACAGTCAAGGATAACCACAACAAAATGAGGAATCGAACTTCTCAGGAAACTAAATTTGGATGTTACATACATACATACATATGGCCACGCCTTTATCCCCGAAGGGGTAGACAGACGCATATTATATGCCCACATTTCACCTTTGTATAATTTGTCCCACGTAATAGGTGGTGAGCCGTATTGCCGTGTTTAAATGGACAGGCGCAGGTTGTGACTGCCTGCTGTTGAAATCAAGCCTTCAACTTAGCTTAACGACCGCCGTTTTACTGGCAACCGGGACCAACGGCTTAACGTGCCTTCCAAAAGCACGGAAACGCTCAAACAAATGTCACAAAGTGATCACATGGATGGTCACCCATCCATGGACCGGCCATAGTGAAAGTTGCTTACTGCAGTGATCGTTTACAGAACACTGAGTCCGCGCTGAATTTGGATGTTGTATAGGAAAATTGTTTGTATAGGACCAAAATTCCAGTGATATGGAGTTTGATTCGGTATAGAACCCTCTCGGCGCTAGTCCGACGCGCACTTGGTCAGTTTTAGTATGCAAATGTTCATGAAATTAAAATTTCGTACAAATAAAAGTGAAACTGAATTACAACCGTATAGTAACAAGACCACGTTTTTAGCACATTTAAGTATATCTATTCAAAAATAATAAATAAAAGAACAGGGTGGAATCTCTATACAATTGAATCGTTTTCATTTTGTCACCTACTAACACTAAAAACACGATATTTATGTTTGTACAGAGCTTAAATGTGTGTGTGACCACTAAGGTTAAGCAAACGTTCCCTCAAAACACCCTCCAACTATATGACAGCTGTGGCGGGGGTGGGGAAGCTTGCTCTGTGGGGGGCAGGGAGTTGCCTATCTGTCTCTACAATATAAAATTCTAAAAATACTGTGACGTTACATTCAAAATAAATTAAAAACAACAACTGTAACCGACTAATTTAGGACTTTTGTTTGTTTGTTTATTTGTTCTAGGTTGGAGTAAATTTTAGTAGCTTGATCATAATTGAACTATTTGGATTAGTACATTTTTTCAACCTAAATATTGCTGAATGTTTCATCACAATTGGTTCAGCGGAAATGATAATACAGTGGTCTCAGTGTTCTTGAGGTAGAGGTAACTTGAAAACACGACCTGCTTAGTAGCGAATTACGGTTTTCATAACGGTTGCTTTACTGGCGATCTTCTCGTGTACCTCACACCGCCGGGTGACAGCTATCACACCGCTGGGTGACAGCTATCACACCGCTGGGTGACGCAGCCTCGTGAAAGTGAGCCTCAATATTTCTTATTCCTTGGGCCGGCTCTGTCAGGATTCTACCGAAATTGCTCTCTTAGGGGCGGGTCAGGTAGAAGAATTAGAGCCGTCGTTGACCGCAGCTGTTCTGACAACATGGACTCTAATGTTGTCCCGCTCTATCAAATTCAATTAGTTTCTTGTTTTTATATGATGCCCATTACTACTTCAATCATGGCACCGCCCGCCACGGATAGTATGCAAAACTTTGATAGTACTGATGAAAATCTCATGTATGTACTTTTTTTCACACCTACCCTTTGCTACGCACACTTGCGCACAAATCAGTATCGAAAACTACTATGAAAATATTTGCCCTCGTATCTGATAACTCTTTGAGCGGTGTGTGTGAGATATGTGTGTGTAGCCTCTGCGAGTTTACTATGTATGTAGGTTTCCATCTGTACTATCTCCAATTTGTGTAAAATATTATGTTCATTGTCAAACTTTAAGTCCAGTGCGCTTATAAACTGTGCGGTACGATAGAGGCATTCTTCAGCGTTATCATAATGGCAAAATGACCTCCATGCCGCGGTCGTCCCAAACGTCTACAGTACGGGGTTCTTCAAAAGGGGTTTTAATTTGCTGGGTTGACAGCGCAAGTAACATGTCTGTTGTTAAAAACACCCATTAGCTAAAAGAAAGAAAGAAAGAAAATATTTATTGTGAATCACAACGCACATAGCATAAAGCTACAGCGAGCACTTTCTATTTGAATGTTTCTCTGCAATCTAAATGGTAAAAAAAATTGTACGATATGTCGATAAAAACGACTTATAGTCTGGTCATAACTGGTGTGCACTCTCTGAGGTATGCGCGGCGAAGTGATAGCAGCAGTCGGCGAAAAAAGAGCATGAGTACACATGCGATTAATCTATATATATGAAAATGTTGTGTGCGTTTAAGTATCTATTTAAAACTCAAAATTTACGGAATCGACTGAGCTCAAAATTGGACACGATATACAATAGGATTCAGAGATGGTTTTAAGCTACTTTATACACTTTTATCATAACAGCAATAAGAATAAAGTAGCTTTAAAAAGTGATTTTACCAATAGATGTCGCTGGTCTTTTTTTTTAAATTATATTCTGCCAGCTTCAGAACAAAATATTATAAACAACCTATTTAACAGGTAGGTACCTACCAGATTGATGTTTTTTAAGAGAAGTTTGATTGCGGCCTCCTTGCATTCAGAATAATAAAAGAGAGTCCTACTCTATGGTCCTACCTAATAAAGAGGTCAGATCTATATGTTTTGCATGTTATTTTTGAAGTTAGAGTTTCGGTGCGTTAGAGAATTATTGGATGTAATGATGAGGATGTTAATTGTATTTTCTGAAAGATTTATAATTTTGGTTACGGCTCAACATTAAACTTTTTTGAAATGTACCCATCCTTTGGTTTGTTACTCATTTCTCATAGGTACATGAAACCACCATAAAAAAGTCACAGCGAAGCGTGGCAGGGTACCGCTAGTCTATACTAATATTATAAAGAGGAAAGATTAGTTTCTGTATAAGTCGCAAGTGCGGCCGCACATGGAGTACTGCTGTCACCGTTGGGCGGGGGCACCTGAATATCAGCTTCGTCCATTTGACTCGGTGCAAAGACGCGCTATAAGAGTTGTCAACGATCCTATACTTACAAGTGGTGTGGAACCTCTTCGCGACAGGAGAGACTTTGCCTCCTTATGCGTGTTCTACCGACTGTACAATGGTGTGTGCTCTGAGGAATTGTTTGATATGATGCCCACGGCTACGTTCTATCACCGCACCGCTCGCCACAGACAGGGAGTTCATCCTCACACTCTGCGTCCGGAGCGTTCCAGCACGGTTAGATCCGATAGGGGTTTTCTTCCGCGCACGCTTAGGTTGTGGAATGATCTCCCTGCCTCGGTTTTCCCAAACGCTTACAGTATGGGGTTCTTCAAAAGAGGTCTTAGAAGGTTTTTGCAGGGTCGACAGCGCGAGTGTGGCGCCTCTGGTGTTGCAAACGTTCATAGGCTGCGGTGATCACCGGTCCTTCTGGTGGGCCGTATGCTTGTCTGCCACCTTAGTGGTATAAAAAAAAAAAGTGTTTTGTTTTTTTGTTTGTTTGTAACGAATAGGCTCCGGAACTACTGGACCAATTTGAAAAATTCTTTCACAGTTGGGAAGCTACACTCTTTGCGGTGAACATACTTTATTCCCGTATTCTCATGGGAACGGGAACTAGGCGGGTGAAACCGCGTGACGTCCGCTAGTAATAAAAATATATTATTTGTAGTATCTTATTAGTTTATAAAAATGTAATCTGTAGATCTAGATATTTTATTAAAATACCTAGACAGTTGATGAAAAGTGCACAGCAGTTATCGCCAGACTATAGTACCTACACTCGCAGTTGGCTAATTTTCGGGTTGTCGTGCCCACAACCTTTTAGGGTTCCGTAGCCAAATGGCGAAAACGGAACCCTAGATTCGTCATGTCTGTCTGTCTGTCCGTCCGTATGTCACAGCCACTTTTCTCCGAAACTATAAGCCCTATGCTGTTGAAACTTGGTAAGTAGATGTATTCTGTGAACTGCATCAAGATTTTTATATAAAACTAGAAAAAAAGCAGTTAATTTTGGGGGTCCCCATACTCAGAACTGAAACTTAAAATTTTTTTTTCATCAAACCCATACGCGTTGGGTATCTGTAGATAGGTCTTTAAAAATGCTATTGAGGTTTGTAAAATCATTTTTTTCAAAAGTGTATAGTTTGCGCAAGAAACATTGCCAAAGTGGAAAAATGTGTCCCCCCCCCCCCCTCTAACTTCTAAACTAAGAGAATGATAAATCTAAAAAAAATATATGATGTACATTGCTATAAAATCTACCAACGAAAATTGGTTTGAACGAGATCGAGTCGTTAGTTTCTTTTTAATACGTCATAAACCGCAATTTTCGAATAGAAAAATCACTACTACTGCGAGCATCCATGAAAGTTACAACGAACTTTTATATTATGTTACCTACTTGCTGCTACGGAACCCTTCATGGGCGAGTCCAACTCGCACTTGGCCGGTTTTTTGAGGACTGGATCCGCACCTAAGGCTGATCTCGACTGAGTGGAAGATTGACCGAAATGGTTTCTTTGAAGTTGAATCAGTCATTCCTTTACATCACAGAGCTACGCGACGAGTGCAAGGGGAGTAGACATGGCATGTTTGCCATATACATATCTGTGTGTCATATTTTGCAGGGGGAAATCCTATCATATACGACTACAAAAGCAATCCCTTTAAGCGCGATTGGTCCAATTCGCTATTGCTATGCGTCACTTTGGAACGGATTGAACAGCGGAACCGGGCAACGGAACCTGACACGAGTTAGTCGATGTGACGCTATCGCAATTTTTTCATATTATTTTTATGATCTGGATGACTTAATAAATATATAATAGGTCTGTTTCTGATGGCTTGAAGTAGTTTTTCTGTGAACTCCGCGTCCATTTTATGAAAAAATAATAGTTTCGCTGTTTCGCTCTGTCAATTTGTAAATTTTGACAAACCCGCGCATGGACAACGCGGCACCGCAACAAAAAGGCGGCCGGAGCGCGGAGGGTTGACTGTCGTAGGAGCAGATTGGCGAAACCGCACGGGCAAAGAGATAGAAGATAGTTAAATCTATGTATTAGAACAGGCGGTTTCGCTAGTGTTCCGCTCCTCCTACATGAGACAGAACTTGGCGAAATTACTGCGGTTCCGCTATCATGGTTTCGCGGCGGAGGTGTAGGTACTACAGGCGTTACACAAAATAATTAAAACAATACACTCATAATTTAAGACCTACACGTGTATATTTCTTATATATGTGTGTATAAGCGTACACTTTTAATAGTCCGCTTTGACAGAAGGGAACCTCTCAGTATAACGCTTCCCCTCCCGGTGAACGTCGTAGATCGTGTTCTTTACACTTTACAATGATGTAATTTTATATGGTAGATAAATATGTCAAAATTATAGCTTGATGACAGATTTTTTGACATTCAATAGTACATTAAAAATAACAAGAAGCCGTGAGATCGTTCCCACCCGACTTCCCCTCTCTAACACGTTGATTATGAAAGTTCAATCCGATAGACGTTGTCATTTTTGTTTTATTTCAAACTTTGAACAGAAGATCCACGTGACCTAGTGACGTAGTTTAATGCGACAGAGTCACAGACTACAGACAAAGTCTCGACATTAGCCCCTCTGCACTCTATTTTATAGAGAGGGGCTAAAAACTTGTAAAACCGGCCAAGTGCGAGTCGGACTCGCCCATGAAGGGTTCCGTAGCAGCAAATAACATATCATAATTTTTTTTGTAGTTCGTTGTAACATTTCATTGATGTTTTACTTAGACTATTTAACGTTAAATGATCTAAGATGTTTTAACACGTTCGCAGTGGTAGTGATTTTTCTAGGCGAAAATTGCGGTTTATAACGTATTAAGAAAAACTACTTACTAGATATCGTTCAAACCAATTTTCGTTGGAAGTTTGCATAAAAATGTCCATAATTATGTTTTAGATTTATCATTCTCTTAGTTTAGAAGTTAGAGGGTAGGGAACACATTTTTACACTCTGTAGTCTATAGATATCCCAAACGTATGATTATGATAAAAAAGAAATTGAGTTTCAGTTCCAAGTATGGGGACCCCTAAAATATACTGCTTTTTTTCTATTTTTATGTAAAATTCTTAATGCGGTTCACAGAATACGTTTACTTACCAAGTTTTAACAGCATAGGCCTTATAGTTTCGGAGAAAAGTGGCTGTGACAAACGGATGGACAGACAGACAGAAATGACAAATCTGTAAGGGTTCCTGGCTACGGAACCCTAAAAAGGACTTCATTAACTATTATTGCGAAACGAAACAGGTCTCTACCTAAAGTCGCGGAACAGTTTCTCTCACAATATTCAAACATTTTTGGCAGAAAATTTCTTCAACAGAATTGTTATAGTTAGAAAAAGACTATAAAAAAAATTCTGTTAAAGATAATCTTACTTCTTACTAATATTATAAATGCAAAAGTTTGTGAGTGTGGATGTTTGTTACTCTTTCACGCTCGAACGGCTGAACGGATCTGGCTGAAATTTAGTACAGAGATACATTATAGTCTGGAATAACACATAGGCTACTTTTTATCCCGGGAATAATTTCCCACGGGAAGCGGGAACGATAACAAAACTTCACGCGGGCGAAGCTGCGGGGAGAAGAGGAAAGATTTGATTGTTTGTTTGCACTGAATAGGCTCCGAAACCGAATTGTTTTGAAAAATTCTTTCACTGTTATAAAGCTACACTATCCCTGGTGAACATAGGTTATATTTTATTCCCATATTCCCACGGGAACGGAAGCTACGCGGGCAAAACCGCGGGACGTCCGCTTGTGGATTAAGAATGAATTTGGATCTGCACTAATGCTATAGGCAAACATAATTAATTATACACAAATAATAAATTTCTTATAAATAGAAAGACCTATGACCTATATTTTAAAACCGTATTACTTGTTCTAAATTACATCGGTGAAGGTTCAGCATTAGAAGGCCTCTCGACCAAAAACATACACAATCAAAACTCGTATTTTAATAACATCTAAATATGACAAATTATTAAAGAAAAAATACATATTTGTTTTAATTGATGTAACTTAATATTATATATCCTGTGTCGTAGTATATAAGTAATTAACCCAGTATTGGGATATTACTAACTGCTTATCATATATTTAGACGGTAGCTGCCCTTGAAATAAAATATTTTGTGTTGAATCCATTTTTTTAGAAAAATTTGTTCGTTTAACTTTCGAATTGCAAATGTTTGCTTTCATTTAAGGGCGTACCTGACGCCAAATGGTTGAAAGAAGATAGCAGATATACATTTCAGCATGCAAGAAAGAGATGTATGCGCTTGGTTTTTGTGCGTTTCTAACGAAATAAATTAATTATAAGAAAACTAAAACCAATAGTACAAAAGTGGTCTAGTGCTTATGAAGATTTTACTATTGTCAAAATTTCACGAAATCAAAGTATTTTCAACACAAGAATCTAAGGATTTTATCAGTAATCGTGTTTCTAGCTTAGAGCATTTTTAGTTTATGACCTGAAGTAGTTTGTGTTAAAATTTCAATTCATTAGACCTCACATGAGCTGAGATCTAGATTAAGGTAATAGTCTATTTGGCGTCAGACGGACTATTAACATCGTCTGCAACCTTAGCAGTATAAAAATATATACGAATAAGGAGCAAACACATTTTTGTACCACTGGGGTGGTAGACAAGATACGGGTCTACAGATCGAGATAGCTCACAACAGAGGCGCTGCAAGAAGTTTCTAAAGCTACCAGCACATAATTTTAAACGGACCACAAAAATCACCCGATAGAAACTTGAAAAGTTTTGCCCAAAATCAATGCAATGATAGAATTTAGCCGTGGCGTCATATATTATCAATTCCTCAGAGCACAAACCTTTGTACCTACAGGCGGTAGAACACGCATATGAAGGCGAAATCTTTCCTGTCGCAAAGAGCCTGCACCATCGAATTTTCCTAGACGGTATTCAGTTGCCCTGGAACAAATATGACAAAAGACTTATAGACAAGCAGTATTTGCGGCGCAGTAAAGTACGACTGCGCCCTGTTGAGCACTCCGAGCTTCTAAGACGCCAGCCCAGCCTTATCTTCCAAATAACTATGGTACTGAATGTCACTAAAATGAGGAGGCAGAGGAAAGCGAATGATCACGCAACCCCTAAAGACATGTTCATATTGGATAATTTACTTTTATTACTTTTTAACTGCCTCTGTGGCGCAGTCTGTAGTGAAACCGCCTGCGGCGCTGGAGGTCGTGGGTTCGATTCCCACCGGAGACAAATATTTGTGTCACCCATAAATGTTTGTCTCAAGAGTCTGGGTGTTTCTATGTATGGTAAATATGTATTTAAAAGTATATAAGTATTAAAATCCGTGGTCTGATACCCATAACACAGTTATTCCTAGCTTACTTTGGGATCAGATAGCGTTGTGTGAAATGTCCGTGAGTATTTATTTATTTATTACAAAGTAAAATGGGACTGATTTTCCAAAGTCTGTATGACAATTCACACTTTTTTATGAATATAACTTGAGTTAAAAAATATATATTTTTTGCTCGCATAACTGAAACATTATAACAGTTAATTTTGTCTTCACTTTGAATTGTTAATTGTTTCATTGTGTTAATTATCTACTACTTGTGTTTTATTGTATTGTAAATATAGATGTTTATGTAAACAGAGTGCAGAGTTTGGAAAGTTGTTCCGTTGGCAAGGGTCTACAAAGGAATTGTACAGTTAGTCCTGCCTTGTCAAGTTCGCTGTGACTACCGGATGCTCAGTTGAGATGTAGGTATCTCTACTGGTTTTGTCAAAACTAGTAATGTATGTAACCTGATTTTATACAATATTTAAAGCTGAGCGTAAAATAAACTATATTTGAATTAAAAGTTAGTTATACATTAACTTTAGACGTATTAGTTTTGACCAAACCATACCAACATATAAAATTAATTCAAGACAGTATGTATGTGATGGGTTATTGTTAAATGAACATAACTCTTCTCATTGTAAATTTCAATGCTAATACTCGTACTGGTAAACATAACATAACAAAAATTTATTTCTAAAAAAAAACGTGGGTAAATAATAAATATAAAATAAATATTCACGGACATCTCACACAACGCCATCTGATCCCAAAGTAAGCTAGGAATAACCTGATTGTGTTATGTTTGTTTTTGTTATGGATACAAAGATCTTGTTTCTAAAAAAGCATGGATTCTTAGATCATAAAGGTAACATCCTTTTAAAGAATAAGAAACTAATCCCGTACAATATTACAATGATCGTTTGATCCTTTTCCCTAAACTAGACAGAAACTCTGTCTGTATCTTAGAGAAGAGAATCATTAAAAATGACTATATATATTATTGTACTTATGCTATATTTAGAAAAATAAAATAAACAAACAAAAAGGGTTAGTGTGTGTGTGTGTGTGTGTGTGTGTGTGTGTGTGTGTGTGTGTTTGTGTGTGCGTGTGTGCGCGAAACCAGTGTGGTACCAAACCTTTATGCTAAGAAGGTGGAGATGTATCCCCACCAAGCATTGTTGCATTTTTAGTTTGTTAAATTGGTAGGTTTTCGATGTGATTTGTCTCTCAAATTTTACATTTCTGTTATTTTGTAAATGAGAAATAGCATTCCTCATGTCAATACGGATTTTATATTATGTAGACTAATATTATAAAGAGCAAAGATTTGTTTTTTGTTTTTTTGTTCGTTTGTTTGTAACGAATAGGCTCCGGAACTACTGGACCGATTTGAAAAAATCTTTCTCTGTTGGGTAGCTACACTCTTTGCGGTGAACATAGGCTATTTTCATTCCCGTATTCCCACGGGAACGGGAACTACGCAAGTGGAACCGCGTGACGTCCGCTAGTGTTCAAAAAAAGATTTCAATTCTTGATACTCTCTTCTTTATTCTCGCAAAAAATGCAATATAATTGAATTTGAAATAAAATAAAATTAAAAAATTTGAAATGAAATGAAATGATTTTTTTTTGAAAATTTCATGAGCTTTCCTAGTGAAAAATTACCGAAATCAATCATACCATTTCTAAGTTACTTCAAAAAGTCATTGACGTTAGTTATATGATTTTAAATAAGGCTGACATTGCAATATTATTTAAATAGAAAAAGCGTGTAGATGAAATGTGTCTTTTTTGCAAAATATTTAAATAAAAAAAAATTGTAAATTTATAGTTTTTCACTAGGTTTCTTTTGCCCCCTCACCACATATAATACGTTAACCACCCATATAAATGTGGAACCTGAAATTGGCGATCAGAATGTTAAAAAATTATCCATTGTAATCACTGGCTGTAAGTTTTCTTAAAATATTAAAATAAAATATACTTAAAATGATAAATTTTTAAATTTTTGTAATTCTATTTTTTCACCAGGCCTACCTAAAAATGCGTCTTATCAAAATATTCACCATTTTTACCACCCCAGACATTAAAGAATTTTAAAAAACGACTCAGTGGATTTTTTTTTTTTTTGTTTATTCGTGTTTTCCTCATGGTTCGGGTTTTAAAGAGCTTCTCTTATAAGATTAGTCGAACCTCCCTGAAAAATAAATAATAAAAATATAATATGTCATCAGCCGTGCCGTTTACAATTCTTATATTTCGTGGGACTTCCTTCCGAGGGCTTACCCGGGGCCCCGGGGCTCCCGACCGTAGGCAGTTGCAGAGAACGTTTAGTTTTAGTCCGTGAGAGTCCGGAAAAGTATCTATGACGTATTTTAAAGCGTAAAAAAAATCAGCCGTTCCGTATGTAAGATACAAATCTACAATATTTTAAAGATCATAGCCGCGGGACATTATTAGTCTATTTTATATGTTTGGCATCTTCCGTCTATTTATTAATTTTTATTAAGTTATTGATATATTTTTTAGATAAGAAACCTGTCGCATATTTGTTTATTTATAACTAGCGGACGTCACGCGGTTTCACCCGCGTAGTTCCCGTTCCCGTGGGAATACGGTAATAAAATATAGCCTATGTTCACCGCAAAGAGTGTAGCTTTCCAACAGTGAAAGAATTTTTCAACTCGATCCAATAGTTCCGGAGCCTATTCGTTACAAACAAACAAACAAAAAAACGAAAACAAAAAAACAAATCTTTCCTCTTTATAATATTAGTATAGATTATGTGTACTTATGATCAAAAGTAATTTTATGAGTTGATACACGTGAATCATTTGTTTTCTCGATAGATTAGACAAGGCCGCAGTCACAGTATAAATATGTTGTTGTGGTAGCCGTAGGTCTGTTGGGAGTCCTGGGACATCTTACCTGGGGCTCCCAAACGTAGGCTGTTGGGCGTTACTTGAGGTTTTTTAGTCGGTAAATACTTAAGACGGAACAAGGGCTGCGAGAAATTTGCGAAATAGGTACTTATGTGATTTCTAAATATAAATATATAAATAAATATTTGTGAACATTCTCACACAACGTCATCTAGCTCAAATTAAGTTAATATTAGCTTGTGCTATGGGATGTAGACGACTTTTTTTATTTTTTAACGTGAGGAAAAGTCCTCACGGATGCTATGCCGGACTCCTACCGACTAAAAAACCTCACGTTACGCCCAACAGTCTATGGTTGGGAGCCCCGGGTAAGCCCACGGAAGGATGTCCCAGGACAGGACGTAGACGACTGATAGACATACTTAAAATATTTCTAATTACATACATATAAAAACAACCGGACATGTGCGAGTCGGACTAGTCCACCGTGAGTTCCGTACATTCGTCTGTCCAGCCGTCTGCTTAACCCAGTTAGACCGACCGACCCATACCTGGGTTTCAAGAAATAAAAAAATCTGCCCTTATTGCATGATTTTATTGAGATGATTGACATATATATTTAGAATCTTCAGTTAATGAATATTAACTGTGTCGACAACGTATGTAGTGATTTTTACATTTTTAGCTGATTTTCGCAAGTTAAAACGCGTGTTTTGAAAATCGTAAAAGATGACCTCAGAAAAGGTAAGGTAAACTATATTTAGTGTTATATTTCTATCAAAATAATAACAGAAACTAAACTATGAAACATAACAAAATTTATATTACTAAGAAACTCCTAATAATTCTCGTTTATTTCACTTTTATTTTGCCAAATATTTCATGAACCCATACATGGTTCCGTCGGCACAATCACTGTACTCTGAATTTCTGTAAAACTACGGAAGTTTTTTTCATTTTAAATCGAAGCCATTATCATTACATGAAATTTTGAGTGAATTAGAGAATGGTGAGGTTCTGGTTCCAGAATGCATCACATTTGAACCACCTGATAACGCAAATGCTGTTGTTACAGACGAAAATTCTGGAGAAGAAGACAATATTACCATACAAAATTCACCGGGGTCTCTTACGTGCATCTGCACAGGTTTATTATGACATTTGGAGTTCTGTTTCAGACAGTCAAGATAATATACCTTTGGCTAGGTTACAGCAGAGGTATCGCCCTAGACAGTCAACTTCACAGCCAGTACCATCTTCATCGACTGTACTGGATGATACTGTAATTTGCCCTACGTCTGTGCACAATGCAACCTATAATGAGTAAAAATGAGTTTCCTAGTTTTCAACCTGTCGAAGGTCCCATAGACGAGTTATGTCGTCCAATATACTATTTTGAACTATTGTTCGATGACGCCGACGCCATCATAAACTAACTTGTGGAATACATATTATACAAATTCATATTCTTCTCAGAAAAATAAACTCGGTAACAATTACTGTTAGCGAAATAAAATGCTTTGTTTGAATACTACTTTTTACTGGATATATTTCAGTTTCAAGACGACAAATGTATTGGGAAAATACATCAGACTGTGATTTTTCTTTCGTAAATAAGGTAATTTTTTCGCGACAGATTTTCTTACAGCATGAACCATTTACGCTGCTGTGACAATAGTTTGATTCAAGTTTACAGACATAAATACGCTAAAATGAGACCTTTATTTACTTTGCAAAATGCAATTTTTCAGGAAAATGCCCCTGTTGACGAGATACATAGTATCGACGAGGCTATGATTCCTTATTACGGGGTCATAGTTGTTAGCAGTTTATCAGGGCTAACCTGGTTATGTGGATACTGCATATTATTTGTAGTCCAAAACTGTAATAGGTCTTCAAAATCTATTATATAAAAATAAGTCGGGTTTTCCTTCCTGACGCTATAACTCCAGAACGCACGAACCGATTTCCACGGTTTTGCATTCGTTGGAAAGGTCTCGGGCTCCGTGAGGTTTATAGCAAAGAAAATTCACGAAAAATTTCAACAGAAAAGCGGGAAAATCATTTTTCACATACAGCGCCATCGCGGGTGAAGCTGCGGGCATCAGCTAGTTAAAGTATAAATTCAAAAATAATTAATAAAAATGTGTAATTTACGGTTTCAATCATTACGAAAAACATTAGTAAATAGTCAAGATAGTGCCGACCGACCCATGTATGGGACATAATTTTCCAGCTTTTTCGGATGCTGCAGATTTTTTTTTTATTTTTCCTGAGATGCGGGGGCTATTTTAAGACATATATATAAAAATCACAACTTTCTCAGAAAAAATAGTTTCAGGTTTATCTGGGTTAATGTAGTCTTAATTTTGATTCTCTTAGGAGTATCGTAATCGTAATACACGTTTTCGACGACATAAACGGCCGTAACTTTTTTCTGTATTAACTTAGAAGTATAATATTTTTACAGCATCAGGAGACTATATATCTTGAAATATGGAATTAATTTCAACTCGATATCTTCACACGTTCACGAGATTAAGTGACAGACAGACGGACGGGATGACATGTCAGACATGCGGACGGATGGACGGATAAAAAAAATGGTCCCTTATGGGTTCCATTTTTTCCTTTTAGGTACGGAACTCTAAAACGGACGGACATTCTTATACCTGACCCGGGTATCGAACCCACGACCGCAGAATCTTGATTCACAGTCACACCACGGCCTCTAGTCTAGACCAACGTAACAGATTAAGTGCCTTCCTTATTTTAATTTACGAGTGTTTCCGTGCTTTGGTAGTTACGGTAAGCCGTTGACCAAGGTCGCCACAACAAGTTGTAAAATTTCACCAGCAGATAATCCAAACCTGCGCCTATCCATTTTAACACGGCAATATGCTATTACGTGAAACAAAAAAAAACGGATGAAATGTGGCGAATAGTATCTACGCCTCTAGCTCAAAATAGGCTTGCATCTTTCTTTTTTTTTCAACAAATCTGATCGAGATGAATGTACTGTGGCGCTCATTTATCATTTAACTAAAAATGCGTCCATTTTCAGTAAAATAGCGGTCAAAAAGATGGACCACACCACCAGGGACTTTACGCAGGCTGAGGTTTAGCCTCCTGGAGCGGAGATTAATTATGCTGATTGAGCTGAAATATGGTGATATCAAAATCATAAATTGTAATATCATTGTAACTACCCATATATCGAAATAAATGAAATTGAATTGAAGTAATCCCCAGGTTCTGGTTCCGTACAGCCAGTAATTAACCATTTCACCGGGTCTCCCTGACCACCGTACCAAAACTCCGCAACCATACCAGCTAATGAGCACAACTCAGCCTCTGGTCTCACTGTCTCAGGTACAGAGGTACCCGAATGAGCTCTGGAACTCTGCTCACTGACGGACAACAAAACCCAGCATAGCCAGGTTACTACTACCGCTGTCTTCTGAAGGGTGGAGGAGTAACTTTGAGGCGGGCTGCTCAACGAATGGAGTACCGTTATGCCCTTCCTCCTAGTAAAAACTCCGTCTGCCATTAGGCTACTATGTCAGGAACCGTGATAGCTATAGAGCTGAAATTTCATAGTTGTGAACTTGTGACGAACAAATAGTTAGGTACTAAAAACAGGATAAAAAGTGCAGGTAAGCCCCCATGCAACAAACTTGATTTTTTTAAAATTTTTGGTATGAAATCAAATCTGACTCGCACTTGGCCGGTTTTTAAACCCTTTGCTGGTGAGAAGCAAACCTTATTTCTTTAAAAATGCGACCCTCACATTACTCTGTAGAGTGGTGTGTCCCAAAACACCCACCACCTCTTTAGCGGAGCAATTCATGAAAAGTCGAAACTTTTGGTTACTACCCGTTCGCTCTAACTTTGCCGCTGGCGTAGAGGCGTATACCCGAATTGTTAATTAGACGAAGTAAATTGACAGTAGCTAATGTCACTTCGACATAGAAAATAAGCAACATTGTATGAAGATGGACATTAGTTGCTGTCAATTTACTTGTCTAATTAAAAATTCGAGTTTAGTATGGAGCCGAGCGGCAAAGTTAGAGCGAACGAGCAGTACGTTAACTGAGTTTTTCTACATGTCCAAGCGATCGCCAATTTAAGGACACGATATTAATTTCAACTTGATTAACACATTTAGTCCACTCAACAAAGGAGTGTAGCGTGCGTTAGCTGGCACCTAAAGGTGGGTCTACGCTAGACGAACCGAGCACGAGCGGAGCACAAGCGGAGCCGTTCTCGGTTTCGTCGTTCGCGGTGTCAAGTGTGGACGTGCAACGAACCTACAACGATCACTGTCCTCGAACGTAGTTTTCCGCAGTGAGCTCGCGGCTCTTGGCGAATATGGACTATATAATAATCGCTGCAGTTGCCGCGATTATTATAGCAGTGGTCAGCATAAATAGAAGGCCTAGACGATGGGGATCTACAAATATATATACAATGAGATCCAATCAACAAAATTTAGATTTGCTAACCATTTTGAGAGATTATTTATTATTTATTATTAATTTAGATTTGCTAACCATTTTGAGAGAGGATTATTTTGATATAATTCAATTAATTGCACGGAAGCATCTTTGGTCCACGTTTCCATGATGTTCGGCTCGAGCGACCGACGTCTGTCACTAAACACGTCCACGAGCGCACTGCGAGCGCGAAGCAAATCCCTTTGTGTTCGTCAAAAAACCGACAACAGGCGGAACGCAGCCGAGCACGAACGAAATGCTCGCAGCGCGCTCGTTCGAGGCTTGTAAGTCGGTCCACACTATACGAATTGTGTTCGGCTCGTGCTCCGCTCGTGCTCGGTTCGTCTAGCGTAGACCCACCTTAAGAAATTTCTTCAGAAAGTTTTTCAGGGTGCTTAGGGAGTAAACATACTAAAAGTCCCCGCGCCTAGGGAGGGAGCCGGAGGAGGGGGAGGGGTTTAAAGTTCCCATTTTTAGGTTTTTCGCTAATATCTTCAAATAGGTGAGTCGTAGAGAAAAAGTATCTCCTGTGCAATTAAAGCTTATAAAATTACCTACAACTTTTGTTTCGACACTTTTGCCGAAATCCTACCCATTTTCGAGGTAAACGTTCCGAAAAGTGAACATTTTCGAAAAAACTATTTTTATTGATCATCAGCTCCAGCCTGCTATTTGGTTCGCGTTTTTTTTGGAATAAAAAGTAGCCTATATGTTAATACAGGTTCTAATTTATGTACCTACCAAATTTCATCCAAATCGGTTCAGCCATTGAGTTATCAAACATTTTTATCTATTTATATATATTTTTTACATATGATACGCTAACGTTTGGCCTGAATCACGCTTAATGGCAAGCGACGATAAGGACTAAAATGGTACCTGCTCGTCTAGAAGGTGCCTGATATTATATATATGCAATTTAAGTCTTCATTCGTTTAAGCCGTGAGGGTCCTGATAAGTGTTCTTTTTCCAACGTATACACATCCTCAATGGATGGTTCCTGATGAAGGGACTCTAGGTCATCTTCACCATCGTGTTCGTCAATAGGCACGCTGTTGAGACATTTCCCTTGGCAGTGAAGACACGCCGCAGAACAATTTAACATTGCTTTCCGACATCCGCATTTGCCACTACCACAACCCTTGGTGCAGCGGCAAAATATTGTTTTGAGTAGAACCTCCGGTGCTGGCAAATCTTCGGTTGCTATTGGCACCAGACTGTCTCCTACATGTTTACATCCCCACTCTAGAGGAGGCAGCTCATTCCCGAACCATAGTTGCACTTGGTGGTAGGTGCGTCTTGAATGCTGTTTTTGCTGCGTTCTCAGTTGGTGGGAGGGAACTGAAGTCAGGCTTAATATTTGCCACTGATCTCGTGAACGATTGGAAGCGGTACTGATTGAGGGAGGTCTCGCTGGTGCCCCATACAATTTGAGGAAGTACATCTTCCCAGCCTCTTCAACCTCACTATGCGTGGAGACGGGATTGTAAAAGATCGCAGCCGCTTTTTTGACGATTTCTGACTTTAAATACAGTTTTGAAAAACCCACTTTACTTTTTCTGAAAGTTGCAGATGTTGTGTCGCACCCGGTAAATAAATGTAAAAATAGAATTTGTTCAAATCCATGTTGTTACATCTCTTGGGTGGACAGAGCAATTGTTTTTGTTTTTCCTGTGAGATCGCGTTTTCTACGACAGTGGGCATCGGAAATAAGGAAAGAAATTTAACAACCCACTTCCACTCGCGTTACCCGCTTTTGATTGAAAACGCGATATCAAACTGTTACCGCCTTCACCGCTTGGAGGTACTCCCAGCTTATGTTATCTATAAAATACCTAGATTATAGTTTAGCGTTCCGGACTAAAGTTTCTATAACTCAACGGCTGAACCGATTTGGATGAAATTGGTAGATAGAGAGATTATGTCCTAGATTAACATATAGACTTCTTTTTATTCCAAAAAAACGCGAACCAAATAGCACTTAGGAGCTGATGATCAATAAAAATCGTTTTTTCGAAAATGTTCACTTTTTCGGAACATGTACCTCGAAAATGGTTAGTATTTCGGCAAAAGTGTTAAAAAAAAAGTTGTAGATAATTTTATAAGCTGTAATTACACAGGAGGTACTTTTTCTCTACGACTCACCGATTTGAAGATATTAGCGAAAAACCTAAAAATGGGAACTTTAAACCCCTCCCCTCCCTCCGGCTCCCCCCCTAGGCGCGGGGACTTTTAGTATGTTCACTCCCTAAGCACCCTTAACAACTTTCTGAAGAAATCGCTTAGGTGCCAGCTAACGCACGCTACACCTCCCATTCAGTCATTTGTTGAGTGGACTAATTCCTAAAAATGACCCTTAAATTTTATTATAAGTAACCACATTAATGTCTTTTTTATGTGTTAACAACTTTCGCATATTTTCGTATGTTTTAGTTTTAGTATATCTGATATAAGATGAAACCTGTTGTCAAATTTCATTTTGCCAAATCAACAGGAAGTCTAATAAAGGGTGTGATTTATCTGCGTGTATCAAAATTATAGTTCCACCTACACGTTGGCCCTGTGTGGCGACGGAAAAGAGTACTAAATGTCGCCACCCTAATTTATTCCGAGGGTGTTGTAAAAGGTGCTATGAAAACACTTTCGCAAAACGATCCACTGCAAGAAGGAAAACGCGAAATAAAACCCAGTGTTCAACAAAATGACATTCGTTTTAAGCCAAGTTGAAGGCCTTATGGGCGGCTTGAAAAGTTTCAACTGTGGGTCGTCGTCGCAACATGCGCCTGTCTATTTCAACATGGCAATAGGCTCACCACCTATTACATGGGACATAAAATTATAAGGTAAAATGTAAGCGTATACTATGCTTCTGCCTTTCCCTTCGGGGATAAATGCATGACTGTATGTCTGTCTATCTACACGTTTGGACGGACCTCGTGAAGACTAAGACATAAACCTCCATAGTCCAGAGTTGACAAGACGCTAAAGACCGGAACAAGTAGAGACTCATAGCAAAGACAGCTGTAGCCAATTAAAATACAGCAACATCATCCACGACCACTTTACCAAGAGCAAAGGCTAAGAGAATAATCAAAATTATACATACATACATGCTTACCCCTTCGGAGACAAAGATCGTAGGCAGAAGCACACAATATTCTCACATTTCACCTTATTGTTTTATGTCCCACGTAAAAGGTGGTGAGCCTATTGCCGTGTTGAAATGGACAGGCGCAGGTAGCGACGACCAAAAGTTGAAATTTTTCAAGCCGCCCAATAGACTTACTTGGCTTAACGATTGTCATTTTAATGACAACCGGGTTTCATTTTAAGTTTTTCTTCTCTACGTAAGGGATCGTTTTACGAAAGTGTTCGCTTTTCGCCTCTTACGACACCCTCGGGATGAATTGGCGTGAATTTTTTGACTCTTTCCCGTCGCCACACGGTGCACCATTATACGTTATATTTGGTGGGCCTATTGCTGTGATGATAATGACAATCGCGGGTTGTGACAACACTGATGAAGATTTTCAAGAAGCCCAAAAAAAAGTCCTTCAACTTAACGAGCTTTCCGAAAGCCGTAAATGCTGGCAAATGCCACTGATGGAAAGCCGTGGCGCATCTAGCGATTGGGGGCCACCTCTGACAGTGGTCCTCAAGTTGGCGGACCTGTGATGTGCCTCTTCACGCTCCTCTTGAAGAACCCGGGATTGTAAGATGAGGGAAACACGTGTGCGTCTATCTATACAATAGGTACCTACTCACTTTTAGGTTTATTAATTGCTTTACTTAAGGCAGATGATATTTACTGAACAAGAAATTGATACCAAACAAGCAAATAGGTACTAAACCCAAAAGTGAGTACCTACTGTAACGCAACAATGCTAAACACTGTTCACACGTACTTAACAAGTGATTTTTAATTTATTGTGGACTGGCTGTCGTCCGAGACTTCAAAAAAAAATTAACATTAAAATAATATGAAAATTTGGTGAAAATTAATTAATTATGTGCACAATTTTTTTTTGCATAATTTTCTCGCACATAATTAGTTAATTAATTAATTTTTCAAATTTTCTAAATAAAATAAAATACTATGTGCGTCAAAATTATTTTATAATGCCAATTTGATTGCTCTCTGCTTAGCCCCCTAAGATATAATAGCGTGATAATATAATAGCCTATTTGAAGACCCTACCCCCAGTTAATATTTGTGCAAAATTTGAATCAAATCTATTGAGTACTTTTCGAGATCCTTCCGGACAAAGTAAAGCATTGTCTGTTTGCTACACAGACAAAAAAAATCCGGCCAAGTGCGAGTTGGACTCGCCCATGAAGGGTTTCGTAGCAGCAAGTAACATAATATAAAAGTTCTTATAGTTCGTTGTAACTTTGATTGATGTTTTAACACGTTCGCAGTGGTAGTGATTTTTCTAGCCGAAAATTGCGGTTAACGACGTATTAAAAAAAAAACTACCAGCTCTATCTCGTTCAAACCAATTTTCGTTGGTAGTTTTTATGGCAATGTACATCATATTCTTTTTTTAGATTTATCGTTCTCTTAGTTTAGAAGTTAGAGGGAGGGGGACACACATTTTTATTTTATTTATTTATTTACACTTTATGTACACACATGTATTTTACAAAGAATGAGTTAGGAGAAAAGAGTACATTTTTCTTGCGCAAACTATTCACTTAAGGAAAAAATGATTCTTGGAACCTCAATAGCATTTTTGAAGACCTATCTATAGATACGCCACACGTATGGGTTTGATGAAAAAAAAAATTTGAGTTTCAGTTCTGAGTATGGGGACCCCCAAAATTTACTGCTTTTTTTCTAGTTTTATGTAAGAATCTTAATGCGGTTCACAAAATACATCTAGTTACCAAGTTTCAATAGCATAGGCCTTATAGTTTCGGAGAAAAGTGGCTGTGACACACGGACGGACAGACAGACAGACAGACAGACAGACATGACGAATCTATAAGGGTTCCGTTTTTGCCATTTGGCTACGAAACCCTAAAAACATCTAACTATATTTTCGGCTTCGGTATCATAAGTTGAACACGCAGCAAGTTTTTATTTTAATATTTCCAGTGTAGAGTTTAGTCTTTTCTATCATTTATAATATTATTTTTATTAAATAAATAAAGGTTTATTACAGGTAATTAAATTAAACTAAATATTTACAGAATAAATTAAATTAATCTAAAATAAAAATAAACAAAGGAAAACTATGGAACTAAAATGCGTCATAAAATTTCTCCGCATCGCAGTCCTCATGTGGCAGCGTCCCCAGAAGACTGGCAGCATTGCCACGTTGAATGGCAATGCTTAATCTTTGTCCCAAATAAAAGCCAGTCTTCTGGTCACGTGTAGCATCGACCAAAACGCTTTCCTAATTCTGGAAAGAAAATGTGAGCGCTTGGACCCCATGGCCCCAAGGTCTCGACCCCAAACGGCTCAAATACATAATCTCCCGAGAGATTACAGTATTTTTGCCGTTTAAGAGTCTCAGCAGAAGCGGCTGCAGCACCAGCACAACCAACGGTACCGGAAAGATGAGAAGGCGCAAGAGTGTCCACGCACGTGGCGTCCCACACTAAATACTTTCCCATCTTCCACGGCATTATCGACATACCGTCCGGTCTCTTGCCATCGTCACGTGCCAAACCGTTTGGTTCGGGTCTAGCTGGCAGACCGGCGGCGACAAGAGCCCGGCGGATGATGTCGTTCATGCTGGCGTGCCGTGGTATTCGTCCAACGCTTCTGCTGCAAGACAAGCCATGATGTCCAAGGCGATCAACAACTACTCCACAATGGCACTGGTGCGGAGAAACACATGGCGCACCTAAACGAAGGCAAGAAGCAATGCGGAAAGTACTATCGTCTAACATGGTCCCTATGTTAGACGAAGGAAGAGCATGTAGCCAAAGACCCGATTCCCACGCACCCACTGCCAGTAAACGGGCAAGCTCAGCAGGAGTTGTACACGAGTTTAATAAATTAACTCTCACAAGACTGCATAGCGGCCCGTCCCACTGACGTTGTGAGAAAAGGTTCCCTGGCAAGTCGGAGTTCGGACAGGCAATTTTCCAAGCGTTAACTGCTTCAATCTTACACAGTATTTCGGAACTAACTAGTGTAGGTGCAAGAATTTTCCTAGTTAGATCCTCCGTACTGTGGACTGAGGACAGGAATGCTGGTAAACTAATATCAGAAATTTTGCGAATGCCGAGGCCACCCAAACGAATCGGTAGAGTCGCTTGCAGTGCCGCTCGGTCATCCAAGGCCACATTTAAAATTTTACTTAAAGTACTTAAAATAATTTCATCCATTTTAGTCAAAAGAGAAGAATATTTCCAAAACTGAGAAGATCTAAGAACAGAAGTAAATTTAGGTACAAATAAACAAAATCATTTTATTATAATGTACCTATACATTTGCCATTTGACAATGCCGTCATTTATGACTGCATTATTCACGTATTCGCTAGAGAGTCTACACCAGCCATAATCAACCTTTTATTTATAAGGGCCACAAACATGTTTCAGTCATGTTGTCACAGGCCACAAGTCATAGTTATTAAGGTCATAATTAAAACGCAGTTCCAAATTAACGATGCACTTATTTATGTACCTATTTCCCTTTTGAGCGAAGTAACTAAATTGCACGATGCCACTGCTGCATAACTACCTAAAACGCGAAATACTTAAAAGTCGAAGTACCCAAATTGGACTATGCCTAAAAACTTAATTTGCCTACAATGTACTTTGACAACAATGTTTCATGCCTAGAATGGAAATGCCTAAAAGGAAGATTGTTAATAATGAAAAAAGTTTTTACAAAGATTTAATGTTGCAATGCTATGTCGGACTCTTACCGATTAAAACCACCACGTCCCTACCACTGCACGGTCGGGAGCCCTGGGTAAGCCCTCTGAAGGATTTGCCAGGATTTCCTTTGGCTACTATTGCGACCTCTCTTAGGGGGTTCGAGTCCTTTCTCGAATCTTTGGGGACTTTTCGGGTATTATCTCGCTTCTTGCGTGATTGCTTCAGCGTGCGTGAAACTTTCACGTCACGCTGCTGTAGTATTGGACCTGCTTTTGTAAGGACGGTGAGCAGCCCACTAGCCGTCCTCAGTCCCCTGATCATAGAGGCTGATAGTCTAGGGAGAAGACAAATCTACAGCACCCTCACCGCAGACTGCGGACATCGGGTGGGTGATCGTCTGATTATGATGTTTCCCCACACTACTTCACTGGTAGAACTCGGATTGGTGAGCCTCGATTTTTGGGGCGCAGGCTTATCGCCCCACTCCAGCACCTCCATGCGTAATTTAAAAAATGACTCAAGAGCCCTTCTTGGTCCCATGGAGGTGTCCTGACTAGGAGACATGCCATGCAGTATCCTCTTATCACCCTGATGGCCATCGGTTCTCTTACGTAGGGCATCAATTACGAGAGAGACGCTGTTACCCCCCCTCAGTTTTGGGGCCAAACTTTGGAAATGGAGTACGAAGTTCCATCGGCTATCAAGTACGCTTCCTATTTGTATGCTGAATCCAGTATGCGGTCCCTTCTGAAAGCACAGAGCCTCGGATTTGTGAAGGGCGACCTCCAGACCCAGCCGTCACAGAACACGTACAACGATAGATGCTGCTTTCCGATTCACGTGAATATTCGGATGGGCCACTTAAAGGGCCCGGGGCGGGCTACTCGTGGCTGCAGCGGGTCCACATAATAGGTAGGTACCTACTAACTTTTAGCCCCTCTCTATAAAATAGAGTGCAGAGGGGCTTATGTCGAGACTTTGTAGTCTGTGACTCTGTTGCAATAAATCACTAGGTGACGTGGATCATTTGTTCAAAGTTTGAAATGAAACAAAAATTACAACGTTAATCGGATTGTACTTTCACAATAAACGTGTAAGAGAGGGGCAGTCTGGTGAGAACGAACTCACGGCTTTCTTGTTAGGTTTAGTAACTGATATCATGGCCTCACTTTCTTGTTTGATAAGCGTCACATGCCTTTAGTTGTATAATCTGTGAATAATGCAGAAAAAATATAAATTCGGCCAAATGCGGGACGGACTCGCGCACGAAGGGTTCCGTACCAAATATCACGTTTGTTGTATGGGAGCCTCAATTAAATGTTCATTTTATTTTAACAAAATAATTTATATTTAATGAAAATATTATTCTTACAGCCCAATGTTGTCTGAACATTTCAAGCGTCTGCTTGACGCCGGTAATAATTTAGAAAATAAAATGGCAAAAAAATCACGTTTGTTGTATGGGAGGTCCCCTTAAATAATTTTTTTTTAGTTTTTGTTGTTATAGCGGCAACAAAAATACATAATCTGTAAAAAAATCAGCTCTTCGCCTATCATCGTTCATGAGATAAAGCCTCGTGACGGACAGACAGACAGACGGACAGCGAAGTCTCATGAATATGGTCCCGTTTTTTTCAAAAATGACATTATTGTTCTGAACTAAGTACATTACAAACAGATAGCGCTAAAATTAATTATGCATTCTTTTAACAATCAAAATTACTACACTAGGTAATCAAAAATATTTTTAGCTGGGAACCTGTTTAAATATTCGTATACATTGAGTAAAAAACTGTTGACACAGAAATCTAAAAAAAAAATTACCTATTTGTAATCTGATAGGTGTGATGACCTGTTTGCTACTCAACCAGTATTTATTATCTAAATATATGTGTGCTAAAACATATAGGTAAAATATAAAGCCTTTGTCACCGGGTTTTCCCTTTCAATGCCATTGTGGACTGACTTTCAAACCGTTTAGGCTCTAAGTAGGTATTTATAATCCGCGCGCAGCGATAAGGATGCGGATTTCAAGTGTAGCGATTGCAAAAAGCTTCGTATTATAAAATTTGAAGGTTTGTTAAGATGTTTGTGGTACAACATCGTGTTTTTAGATATGTGTGATCCCGCTTCTAAGATGGGCGATGGGGGGAGGGGGGTGCGTGAGTTTCTCACGTCACGCTTTGTATGATTTTTTTAAACCAGGTAATTTTGTTACCGTTCCCGCTTCCCGTGGGAACTTATTCCAGGGATAAAAAGTAGCATATGTGCTATTCCAGACCAGTGGCGGGGCAAGACCTAAATTCGGTGTGGGCAAGACAGATTTCGCGAGGCCCTGCGCCAATAATATAATAGTATCGCCATAAGGAAAAAAAAAAATACCACAGAGGTTTACGTCAAATGTGAGTGGGGTCGCTCGTCCCCAAAAAATCAAGGATAAAACATTATATTGTTGGTTCCACTACCTAAATGGGTCTACGAGTATTTGTAAATCCTGTTGGACCCCTTAGTGGAACTTAGCAGTCGAACCAACAGTCCGGAAGGAATACTTTTTACTGTTTTTAACCGACTTCAAAAAAGGAGGAGGTTCTCAATTCGTACGCTATTTTTTTTGTTTGAATGAGGCTACTTCTGAGGTGGTCCCATATCCAGGGTATCAGGATCTGATGCTGGGATCCAGGAGAAATCGAGGGCAACCACCGAAAATTGTAGGGACAACTAGTGCGTTTGTTAAGTTTTTGATTAAGTGCCTTAATGTACTACAATTTAATGAAGGTCTGGAGTCGATCTGATGATGGAACCGAAAGACAGTCGAGGGAATTACAGCGGTTACCTTGTGTTTCGGCTTGAATGATTTGTGTTGATGAGAACTTAACACATAGATAGATATACTTTTCGGTCCACCTGCCACTTAACCAATAAAAAAAAAATACAAAAAATAGAACCGACTTCAAACAAATCCTTAAAAATAACATTTACTTAGCACAAAGTAATATGTTTTTGATTTATCAGATTTTATTCAATATAATATTGAAGTTGGTGCCATTAATAATATCTACCTAAACCTATGGGTTTACTTGGCGCAGACTTCAATGTGATATTGAATAAAATCTGGTAAATCAAAATACTTACATATTAGGTACTTTGTTCTAAGTAAATTTTATTTTTAAGGATTTGTATGAAGTCGGTTCTATTTTTTACTAAATTTTTTTTACAATAACTAATGATGCCAATGTGTTTATCTTAATAATTGTAGTCGAAAACATCATATAGACACAATTTTGATTAGACTTCAATTTTAAAAAATATTCGACAAAGACTGATTTCAATGCATGGAAAAGTACATTAAAAAACCGGACAAGTGCGAGTTGGACTCGCCCATGAAGGGTTTCGTAGCAGCAAGTAACATAATTTAAAAGTTCTTATAGTTGGTTGTAACTTTGATTGATGTTTTAATACGTTCGCAGTGGTAGTGATTTTTATAACCGAAAATTGCGGTTTATGACGTATTAAAAAAAAACTACCAGCTCTATCTCGTTCAAACCAATTTTCGTTGGTAGTTTTTATGGCAATGTACATCATATAATTTTTTTAGATTTATCCTTTTCTTAGTTTAGAAGTTAGAGGGGGGGGACACTCATTTTTCCACTTTGGAAGTGTCTCTTGCGCAAACTATTCACTTTAGAAAAAAATTATGTTAAAAACCTCAATAGCATTTTTGAAGACCTATCTATAGGAGATACTTCACAAGTTTCAATAGCATAGGCCTTATAGTTTCGGAGAAAAATGGCTGTGACAGACAGACAGACAGACAGACATGACGAATCTATAAGGGTTCCGTTTTTGCCATTTGGCTACGAAACCCTAAAAAGGGATAGCTTGCGATTTTCTCGGGTTTTCTTATTTTAACGCTAATTTTTGTCTACATATTTCTAATTTTCTTTGATTATTGAATGTACATAGTTTTAATTTCATTGTCTTTGTTATATATTTTTGTTTATTTTAAGCTACAATTTTTTTGAGTTTATGTAATTCTAATTTTGTTTGATTATTTTGATGTACTGTACGTATATGTTAATTGAATCGTTTCTGTTCTATATTTTTATTTATTGTAGGCGAGACAGATTTCGCGAGGCCCTGCGCCAATAATAATAGTGTCGCCATAAGGAAAAAAAAATTTAACCACAGAGGTTTACGTCAAATGTGGACTCGTCCCAAAAAATCCAGGATAAAACATAAATTGTTGGTTCCTAAATGGGTCCACGAGTATTTGTAAATCCTGTTGGACCCCTTAGTGGAACTTAGCAGTGGAACCAACAGTCCGGAAGGAATAAAACAAGGGATTCCCTGCATTGGTCGGCGGCGTACAGTGGATCGATTCATACAAATCGGCAGACATAGGAATCTTGAAATACTTTTTACTGTTTTTACAAAAACTAATGATGCCAATATGTTTATCTTAATAATTGTAGTCGAAAACATACAGATACAATTTTGATTAGACTTCAATTTTAAAAAATATTTGATAAAAACTGATTTCAATGCATGGAAAACTTAGACCATATATCACGGGACTAGCCTTTGCGAACCACCGCATACAAAAATATTCTGCCAGTTTTCATACAAGTGAAGGGGGAAACACAAAGACATAATAAAATTTCATTGCATTTAAAAATGTATTAATCGACAAACGCGTAATGGCTGTTGTGTGTTAATTTTTATTGTACAGTCAACTACAATGAAATGTACTAGTTTAATCATATAAAATGATGTACTGATGTACAGTGCTTTTTATAAAGCCAAAAGACCAAATGGTCATGTGCAATGTCAGAAAACAATGCTTAAGTAAGGCGCATCCTGTGGTTAGATGATCTAAGATGGAAAAGTACATTAAAAAAAAAAATAATAAAAAATAAAACCGACTTCAAACAAATTCTGAAAAATAAAATTTACTTAGCACAAAGTAACATGTATTTTGATTTATCAGATTTTATTCAATATCATATTGAAGTTGGCGACAAGTAAACCCATAGTTTTATGTAGGTATTATTAATGGCACCAACTTCAATATTATATTAAATAAAATCTGATAAATCAAAATACATATTACTTTGTGCTAAGTAAATTTTATTTTTCAGAATTTGTTTGAAGTCTGTTTTATTTTATATAATTTTTTTTTTTTTCATTATTTTTTTTTTTCATTATTTTAAGTGGCGGGTGAACCGAAAAATATATCTATCTAGGTGAAAGTTCTCATCAATACAAATTAATCAAGCCCAAACACAAGGTTACTGCTGTAAATTGTTAAGGAATGCCCTCGACTGTCTTTCGACTCTATCATCAGGTCGACTCCAGACCTTCATTAAAGTGTAGAACATTAAAGCACTTAATTAAAAAGTTAACAAGCGCACTAGTTGTCCCTACAATTTTCGGTGGTTGCCCTCGTTTTCTCCTGGATCCCATCATCAGATCCTGACCTGGTGAAAATGGGACCACCTCAGAAGTAAACCCTATTCAACAAAAAAAGAAATTTTGAAATCCGTCTATAATAGACGGAAATATCGCTTAACATACATAAAAAAAATACATACAGACGAATTGAGAACCTCCTCCTTTTTTTGAAGTCGGTTAAAAAGGGATAGCCTGCGATTTTCTCGTGTTTTCTTATTTTAACGCTAATTTTTTGTCTACATATCTCTATTTTTTGTCTACATTTTACCACTTTTGTTTTTATAAGTTAGTTTTTGTATTTATTATAACTATGATATATACAAAAACTAACTTTTATCATCATACATAATTTTCACAGCAAAATTAATTTATATCTTTTTTATTTTTTTCTCGCTTTGAAGCAATGCATAAAAAATTTTGAGGCGCGAGGCCCCTTGTACCGCGAGGCCGTGGGCGGTGGCCCACGTCGCCCACGCCTTACGCCGCCTCTGTTCCAGACTATACTGTATCTCTGTACCAAATTGCAACCCGATCCGTTCCGCCGTTTGAGCGTGAAAGAGTAACAAATATTCACACATTCACACTCGCAAACTTTCGCATTTATCCTCGTTCAGGTTCAGGTTCATCATCACGCCTTTATCCCCGAAGGGGTAGGCAGAGGCATATTATATACCCACATTTCACCTTTTTATAATTTGTCCCACGTAATATGTTGTGAGCCGTATTGCCGTGTTTAAATGGACAGGCGCAGGTTGTGACTGCCTGCTGTTGAAATAAAGCCTTCAACTTAGCTTAACGACTGCCATTTTACTGGCAGCCGGGACCAAGGGCTTAACGTGCCTTCCGAAGCACGGAAACGCTCAAATAAATGTCACAAAGTGATCACATGGATGGTCACCCATCCATGGACCGGCCATAGTGAAAGTTGCTTACTGCAGTGATCGTTTACAGAACACTGAGTCCGCGGGGCCACGAGCGCTTCAAAGATTTTTTATCCTCGTAATCTTAACATATCTCTGCTCGTAATATTAGTAAGAAGTAAGATTTCAATGTCGGTGTTACCCGGGGGCTTACCCGGGGCTCACAACCCCAGGCTGTTGTTGGGCTTTACGTGAGGTTTTTTAGTCGGTAAGAGTCCGGCATAACATACATTAGGATTTTCCCTCACGTAAAAAAAAATGGGTTTTGCTCAAAATTACAAAAAAGAATCGATTGATTTAACAGCTATCTCATGACTCACAGGGAAGCTAAATATTTCACGCCTTAGTTTTGCAACAGCGCCTAACAGTATCTTCTTCTGCAAAAATTTGTTTGGCCAACACTAACTTGGCACATAATCAACAAGAAAGCCGAGCCGTGAGATCGTTCTCACCGGACTCAAATCAAATCAAAATCAAAATCAAAATCAAAAATCATTTATTTACTTAGGCATATACAAATGCACTTGTAAACGTCACTTATATAAACCAAAAAGTTACCACCAGTTCACAACGCGACCCACCTGAGAAGAACTGGCAAGAAACTCAGCGGGTTATTCTTTTAACTACTCTATTTACAACTTTATTAATGAATCTAAAAACTATGCATTTTAACAGTTTTTTGAGAATCTAGCAGAGCAGGTCATTTCCAGGCTTCCTTATCCATCAAGTAATCACCAACCGTATAGTAGCCCTTGCTGTATAATTTACCTTTAACAAACTTTTTGAATTTATTTAGGGACATACTCTTAATTTCGTTAGGTAACCTGTTGTAAAAGCGTATACAGTTACCCCTGAAGGAATTACTGATTTTATGCAATCTGCTATGATAAACAGCGAGGTTATTTTTATTTCTAGTGTTGACATTGTGTCTATCACTTAACTTATGGAAACTATGTAAATTTCTTTGTATATACATAAGATTTTCAAAAATGTATTGAGATGCTACTGTAAGAATAATAACCTCTTTGAATGTTTCGCGCAGAGAGATCCTTGGACCTAATCTATATATAGCTCTTATGGCTCACTTTTGTAAAATAAAAATAGAATTTATATCTGCAGCATTGCCCCACAGTAGAATACCGTAAGACATTATACTGTGAAAGTAACTGAAATAAACTATTCTAGCCGTATCTACATCAGTCAAGTGCCTTATTTTTTGCACCTGTCTAACACACTTATTGTGAGAATTCAATCCGATTAACATTGTCATTTTTGTTTTATTTCAAACTTTGAACAGGTGATCCACGTGATAGTGACGTAGTTTTAGGTGACAGAGTCACAGACTACAGACAAAGTCTCGACATAAACCCATCCGCACTCTATTTTATAGAGAGGGGCTAAAACCCATAATTTTCTAAGGCATTAAATCTGAGGTAGCTTTCAGTGAGAATCATCTTTAGACATAGGTACATTTCATTTAACTTACTCTTATTTCCTTAATTCAAATGCGAAGGTTTGTAAGTATGGATGTTCGTTATAGTATGTTCAGTTATTTATGTCATTATCTTTCCCATATATTATCACTAAATTGAGGGAACCTATATCTATTTATTTATTATTATTATTTTTATTTATTATCTTATATATATAAAATTCTCGTGTCACAGTGTTCGTTCCCGTACTCCTCCGAAACGGCTTGACCGATTCTCATGAAATTTTGTGAGCATATGAAGTAGGTCTGAGAATCGGCCAACATCTATTTTCATACCCCTAAGTGACCGGGAACCGGGAATAACATTCCACGCGGGCGAAGCCGCGGGCATCAGCTGGTTTATTATATATTATTCACAAACTTTCACATTTTATGACTCTAACCGTTTTCCTAACGCTATACTTGAAATTTTTTCGACTTTCTTTGACAACATTCCCCATCCTTCTCGTTGCGCGCGGATTTTACATAACATTTTAAGAGTACCGGTGAGTCTAGACGAAAAAAATTGCGTGTACTTAGTGTACACACGTAAGAAGTGAAACTTCTTCATAAACTTAATTTTCACCTCACCTTAAATTAAGTCAAAAAGTACAAAAGTACAAAAGTCCAAAAGTCCAAAAGTCCAAAAGTCCAAAAGTCCAAAAGTCCAAAAGTCCAAAAGTCCAAAAGTCCAAAAGTCCAAAAGTCCAAAAGTCCAAAAGTCCAAAAGTCCAAAAGTCCAAAAGTCCAAAAGTCCAAAAGTCCAAAAGTCCAAAGTCCAAAGTCCAAAAGTCCAAAAGGCCAAAAGTCCAAAAGTCCCAAAGTCCCAAGGTCTCAAGGTCCCAAAATCCCAAAGTCCAAAGTCCCAAGGTCTCAAGGTCCCATAATCCCAAAGTCCTAAAGTCCCAAAGTCCCAAAGTCCCAAAGTCCCAAAGTCCCAAAGTCCCAAAGTCCCAAGGTCCCATAATCCCAAAGTCCCAAAGTCCCAAAGTCCCAAAGTCCCAAAGTCCCAAAGTCCCAAAGTCCCAAAGTCCCAAAGTCCCAAAGTCCCAAAGTCCCAAAGGCCAAAAGTCCAAAAGTCCCAAAGTCCCAAAGTCCCAAAGTTCCAAAGTCCCAAAGTCCCAAAGTACCAAGGTCCCATCTAAAAGTCCCAAAGGCCAAAAGTCCAAAAGTCCCAAAGTCCCAAAGTCCCAAAGTCCCAAAGTCCCAAAGTCCCAAAGTCCCAAAGTCCCAAAGTCCCAAAGTCCCAAAGTCCCAAAGTCCCAAAGTCCCAAAGTCCCAAAGTCCCAAAGTCCCAAAGTCCCAAAGTCCCAAAGTCCCACAGTCCCAAAGTCCCAAAGTCCCAAAGTCCCAAAGTCCCAAAGTCCCAAAGTCCCAAAGTCCCAAAGTCCCAAAGTCCCAAAGTCCCAAAGTCCCAAAGTCCCAAAGTCCCAAAGTCCCAAAGTCCCAAAGTCCCAAAGTCCCAAAGTCCCAAAGTCCCAAAGTCCCAAAGTCCCAAAGTCCCAAAGTCCCAAAGTCCCAAAGTCCCAAAGTCCCAAAGTCCCAAAGTCCCAAAGTCCCAAAGTCCCAAAGTCCCAAAGTCCCAAAGTCCCAAAGTCCCAAAGTCCCAAAGTCCCAAAGTCCCAAAGTCCCAAATTCCCAAAGTCCCAAAGTCCCAAAGTCCCAAAGTCCCAAAGTCCCAAAGTCCCAAAGTCTCAAAGTCTCAAAGTCCCAAAGTCCCAAAGTCCCAAAGTCCCAAAGTCCCAAAGTCCCGAAGTCCCAAAGTTCAAAAGTCCAAAAGTCCCAAAGACCCAAAGTACCAAGGTCCCATCCAAAAGTCCCAAAGACCCAAAGTACCAAGGTCCCATCCAAAAGTCCAAAAGCCTAAAAGTCCAAAAGTCCCAAAGTCCCAAAGTCCCAAAGTCCCAAAGTCCCAAAGTCCCAAAGTCCCAAAGTTCCAAAGTCCCAAAGACCCAAAGTACCAAGATCCCATCCAAAAGTCCAAAAGTCCCAAAGTCCCAAAGTCCCAAAGGCCAAAAGTCCAAAAGTCCAAAAGTCCAAAAGTCCAAAAGTCCAAAAGTCCAAAAGTCCAAAAGTCCAAAAGTCCAAAAGTCCAAAAGTCCAAAAGTCCAAAAGTCCAAAAGTCCAAAAGTCCAAAAGTCCAAAAGTCCAAAAGTCCAAAAGTCCAAAAGTCCAAAAGTCCAAAAGTCCAAAAGTCCAAAAGTCCAAAAGTCCAAAAGTCCAAAAGTCCAAAAGTCCAAAAGTCCAAAAGTCCAAAAGTCCAAAAGTCCAAAAGTCCAAAAGTCCAAAAGTCCAAAAGTCCAAAAGTCCAAAAGTCCAAAAGTCCAAAAGTCCCAAAGTCCCAAAGCCCCAAAGACCCAAAGTACCAAGGTCCCATCCAAAAGTCTAAAAGTCCAAAAGTCCAAAAGTCCCAAAGTCCCAAAGTCCCAAAGTCCCAAAGTCCCAAAGTTCCAAAGTCCCAAAGACCCAAAGTACCAAGGTCCCATCCAAAAGTCCAAAAGTCCAAAAGTTCAAAAGTTCAAAAGTTCAAAAGTTCAAAAGTCCCAAAGTCTCAAAGTTCCAAAGTCCCAAAGACCCAAAGTACCAATGTCCCATCCAAAAGTCCAAAAGTCCAAAAGCCCAAAAGTCAAAAAGTCCAAAAACCCTTAAATGACATGCTATCCCTGGATAAAGTACTCTTAATTCGAATCCACCGTGGTGAGGAACAGAACAAAGATGGCGCGTAACCAAAAATCGTGACGTGACGTGACGTGACGTGACGTGACGCAAATTTTTTTCCAACGCCGATAAAGAAGTTTCACTTCAATAAAAAAGTTTCGAGCCAGGCAGTCCAGAGAAAGGAATGTCCGGAACTTTTTATTTTTAGCGCCATCTATGGACAAATAGTCAAACTACTTTATTGAAGTGTAAGATAAGCTAATGCACTGTAATTTTTTTGATCCAAAATATTTATTTTTTCTTACGTTTTTCGAATTATTTAAAAGTAAATATTAATATGACGGCCACTGACCTGTAATAGTATCTGGACTGGTGATCGGTTTCATAAAAGTGTGCCTAATTGAAAATCGCCATTTGGCGCTGACGGCAGCTAGCGAATGTACTTGGAACTAATACTAGTGATGTACAACACCTGTCTTGGTGTCGATAAAAACTTTACCAGATATCGACTACAATGTTAATTTTATTTTTGTACCAATGATGTTTACATAATATGAATGACTACTTTAAAGTACCTAAGTAGGCTAACCATCAGGCTCGCGAATTCAGTTTGGCGAGCTTAATATAAAAAAAAAGTGTTTGCTTAAACAGTGGTCGCAGGTATGTTGCCAAAGTAGTGTTACTATTGTAAATCGGCTGAAAAATGACACCGGACACAGCCCACACAGTCATTGGTTGACTTTAATCATAATTGGTTCATGTTAGAACTTAAAGCTGGGCATCTAATAGGCGGATGGGCCGGGCCGGGCCGCAACGCAAAAATCCGCATGCCATACGTTTTTAATGAAACTGCGTTTCGTTGCGGCCCGCCTCTAGTAAAGGCGGCCCGGTCCGCCTGGTGGACGCCTCGCTTAACGTGAGCCGTGCGAGCGTGCTCCCCGAAGCAGCCAATGCCAACTTGCTATTCCGCCTCAATGGCAACTATTTCCCATTTACTTCCCGAAGCAGCCGTGCCCAGAGAGGAATTTTGTTAAGTGACAGGTTAATTAGGATTAGGATTTATTGTAGTTTTGTTTGTTTGCAGTAGGTAAGTACAGAGGAGGGTAGGTATTTAAAAAAATATGAAATCACACATTTATTACGGTATATTTTTAAATGCACATCTGTATAATTTATAAAAGGAAATTATCTATATAAATAATCACATATTTTAAAAAGATTGAAAAACAAAGTAGATTCTCTTAAAATAGGCTTGTGTTCACTAAGAATAAATCTGATAGATGTGTGTTTCTAACGACTATGTCCAATATATAAATAACAAAAAGTAATATAAATTGGTACACAAATTAAGGATTAGGTACTATTATTTTTAGAAAATAAGATTGGAATAAATAGGCATTCCGTCACGTCACATCAAATACCTCTATCAGAAAGTGTGACGTAACAGTTTGCTACTTTGACGTTTGACGCACTCTGGCAGTCACAACATAAAAACATAAACAAAACTATATATTTCACACGCTAGTTAGTTACTGTTTCGATTATCAACTACAATTTTAAGTGTTTATTAATAATTTTAATATGTTCATTAAATTATTAAAGAACTTTTACCATGCCTCTTGTTTTTTAAACTACGAATTTTGGCATTGGACAGAAAATTATCGATATACATTTTGACATCCCTATTAATCATTATAGGTTATAAAAATATTCGTAAAATCCCCGAAACTCGAAGGGTATTCGCTTATGATAGTAAAAAAAAACCAAAATTATGGTTTGTTGTTTAAAAATTTGATTCTTAGATTTACTTACTTGTGAAAAGAGACGCCACAGCCCTTCTCGTATCTTGTTTTACAATATACACACGATCTCATGCTAAATATCTACTTAATTACACTATGAACTAAATTTATACATCAAAACACTTCAAATTTATACCAATCACAGTAATAACTTAAAAATATTCGAAATATCACACATAAACTCCTTCTGAAATAAACAAACAACGGCCATTTGCAAACTAATTTAGTTCTCAGTGCACTCGGCAGAGGCGCTTTGAATCGGCCCAAAAAAGTAGCTGTCATTTTGTATGGAATAGCCAGTCCAGCGATTATTATTACAGGTCAGTGATGACGGCACACTTCAAATGTGATCCTAATGACAAGTGACATTGACAGGTGACATAACACCGAGCGCTGGAGGGGCGGCCACGCACGACCTTAGATCATCTAACCACAGGATGCGCCTTACTTAAGCATTGTTTTCTGCCATTGCACATGACCATTTGGTCTTTTGGCTTTATGAAAAGCCTGTACATCAGTACATCATTTTATATGATTAAACTAGTACATTACATTGTAGTTGACTGTACAATAACAATTAACACACAACAGCCATTACGCGTTTGTCTATTAATACATTTTTAAATGCAATGAAATTTTATATGTCTTTGTGTTTCCCCCTTCACTTGTATGAAAACTGGCAGAATATTTTTGTATGCGGTGGTTCGCAAAGGCTAGTCCCGTGTTATATGGTCTAAGCGCACGACATATCAGGACGTCGTCAGTCGAGTCTCGGTCATTATTGGTGCAACGATCGACCGGTGCGCACGCGCCCACGTGCTCTGGTGGAATGTTATAACATTGTAGATTTAGTTAGTCCTAGGAGGTTCTTTGTGTTTAGTGTTAGTTATACGATTGACTAAATGAGTGTTAACTAAACCACGCATTATTTCTTTATACCACGATTCCTGGTTTCCTCGCCGAACTACCTACAAAGTGATGGTTACATCGGAATGTAGCAACGTGCCACCTGACACCACTCAATCCTACATCAGAAGTGGGATGAAACTCAGTCGCCCACGTGGCGATAGAGTATGCATTTTTATGGCGATACAGAAACGGAAATATGGCATTTTCTGTTGAAGCAGCAGTAACGCGGTAATTTCTGTCACAGAAAGTACGCACGCACCTTCAGGATTACTTTGGTGAGCAGTTTCATGTTTATTTCTATTCTGATACCGAATATTCGGCAGTGGAAGATTCTATCTTCTGTAAATTTAAGAATTAAAGACTTTGTTATAGTGTGACCGGATTAACTTTCGTGAGATCGCCTGTAGAAATTCTGACCACTGATACTGATGGCGTAACTTTTGAAATCCCTTTTTCTTTGTTTTACTAGGCCACTAGGCTGAGACTGCTGAGCCCGCAGAGAATGATGGCCGTCAGGGTGATAAGAGGATACCGCACGATCTCCGGTGAGGCGGCATGTCTCCTAGCCGGGACCCCTCCATGGGACCTGGAAGCGAGAGCCCTTGCGTCACTGTTCAGATGGCGCAAGGAGGTGCTGGAGCGGGGCCAAAGGCCTGCGTCTCGAGAAATCGAGGCCCAGCGGACCCTGCTCCACCAGGAAACCGTGGAGACATGGAAGGTGCGACTTGAGCAACCAAAGGGGGGATTCGCCACAATCGCGGCCGTCAGACCGGTCATGGACGAGTGGCTGGAGAGAAGACACGGTGCTCTCTCCTACCGGTTGACACAGATGCTTGCCGGGCACGGTAGCTTCGGTAGGTATCTGTGGCGAAAACACCGGGAAACCACGGCCGAGTGTCAGCACTGCGAGGACCGCAGCGACGACACGGCCCTCCACACGCTGGTGGAGTGCACGGCGTGTGCACAACAGCGCCAGGTCCTCGTAGTGGGTCTGGGCGTGGACACTCTCTCGCTCGAGGCCATGGTGCGAGCCATGCTCTCCAGCGGGAGTAAGTGGGACTGCGCCGCCTCTTTCTGCGAGCAGGTCATGCTCGCGAAGGAGGCGGCGGGCCGGATGCGGGAGAGAACTCTCCCACCCGAGTTCCGCAGTCGGCGCCCTGGGCGCCGCCGACGTGTCTTCGCCGAGGACTATCGGCCTCCATGACCGGGGGTCTGAGGACGGTGAGAGGGCCGCTCACCGTCCTTACAGAAGCAGGCCCATGACGGCAGCGTGACGTGAGCAACTCATGCACGCCCCCCCCTTAGAAGCGGGATCACACCCGAAATCCCCCATAGACGCGGGATTGCACCCGAACCACCCCCTGGGCGAGGCCGCATTGGCGGCCGTAGGTCTGTTGGGAGTCACGGGACATCCTTCCTGAGGGCTTACCCGGGGCTCTCAACCATAGGCTGTTAGGCGTGGCGTGAGGTTTTTTAGTCGGTAAGAGTCCGGCATAACATCCTATGAGGATTTTCCCTCACGTTAAACAAAAAAAAAAAAAAAAAGGCCACTAGGCTGGCTAGAAACGATCATGATTTGACGTAATTTTACGTCCAACCGTATCACATGGCGCCCTTCATAAAAAAAATAGAAATTAGATTGACCAGTACGTGAGACAATAACATCCCTCCTATAAGGAAACTGAAATCAGAAACTTGAATTCTTCAATCACACGTTTATTACCGGTGATACCCTTGCAGTTTGACCCTGGAGGAGCACACCAGTCGGTTCTCGTACATACTTAAGAGCCAATATAATTCGCTGTAGTTGATCATTATTTGCAAGTTCCATTCTGTAGTTTAAAATGAAACAAGACTGTACGGACAGGATGTGTGTAGACTACTGCGATTGAGGACACACAGTCCTAAACCGTTATATTTTTTTTGTTGCTTCTCGGAACAATTAGTAAGGTTACATGGAGGTCGATCTCTCTACGATCTTAGATTTAGCGTCAGAAAAGGTTCAAAGCTCTCACTCATGCAGTTGGAAATTATGTTATCATCATTTGCATAACAGCAAGTTTGGTGTGGTCAAAGACTGCATCCATGCAGTCCACATGGGCGAAAGCGGACATAGTGCCGCTTGTCTCATTTGAATTTCATATGGTGATGTCGAATTGGTTAGGAAGGCATTGGCTAGGAAATATTACATGCACACTTCTTTTCAGAAAATAATCCCCTACAGTACTGCAAAGAGAGTGTATTGATCAATCAGCGGAATTTGCTGACCAATAGCTGATTGCGGAACAGCAGAAGGATGGAGAGCTCTTAAAACTCGTATCCTACCTGAATAATGGAAAGCTTCCTCGGGGATCACTCAGGACCCAAAGGGCCAGGATCAGATGTGCTACACCGGAAATCTAGCGATTTGGTAAAACTCTTTGTTTGCAAATGGTCCTTAGATCGTTCTGATGTTCTGTCATCAACGATGTCCACGAGAGGTTACTGCGTTCACGCTTATGAACTTTATTGCTTCAAGAACATGCCGAGGGTTATAAGAAAATTTAAATAAATTTACAGACAGCCGCGCGATATCATTTATCAGGTAAAGTACAGGTTAAAACGAACACCAATACCAGGGTGGCACTACCCTGACACACCACACACATTGATGCGACCAGAAAACTTAGTGTATGAACAACCAAAAGTAAGCTATCAGTTCAATAGAAGCGCTTGGAGTCCTGCGGTCTTGGTGTTCTGTAAATTCATTTTGTCGTAAGCAGCTTTTACTGTGGCAGTCCTTGGATGGGTAACCACTTTGTGACTCTTTCATGTACAAGCACTTTCGGGCTTCGGAGGTTAGCGGTAAGGTCCCGGTTGTCGATGAAATGGCTGTCATTATACCAGGTACTAAGTACGCATCATTTCATCCTACACTTAGCATCGATATAAGCAGCAGTATAAGACACTGAATTATAGTGTTCGTTATTCGGCATACTTATCTACATGATTGGCGATCAAGGACGGTACTCCGCCAGCAGAGACTTCAAGGAATTGATAATAATACAACGGCGGTTACTCCACAACTCATTTATTTCATACATTGACAGGTAGAACAGAGAGAGAGACAGACTAGAGATTAGTCCATACCGCATATCATAGATGGCACTAGTGGTATAAAATATTAAGATTATTTGAATACATTTTAACATCTCCTCTTATTAAAATAATCTCATATTCATAAAATAATGAGTGAATATAAACTATACTGAAACAATACTCTGAATACCCAACTTCTTAACATAAAAGTAATGCTTCAAACTACTTAGTCCTTTTGTCAATAGGTCAGCCGGCATTTCAGTAGTTGGCAGATGTACAATTTTTACCAGCTTATTACTAACGGTTTCCCTAACAAAATGGTGGCGTACATCTATGTGTTTAGACCTCTTATGATACAATGGGTTTTCAGACAACTGCCTTGCGCCCTGGTTATCATTGTAAATAATAACAGTATAATCACAATTTATAATTTCAGACAGCAAATTCTTTAAATAAATAGCCTCCTTACAGGCCTCGCTTATTGCCATGTATTCGGCCTCTGTACTGGATAAAGCTACGGTTGGCTGTTTCTTACATTCATGTGATATTACAGTACCAGACATTTTAAAACAGAAACCTGTATAGGATCTCCTGTCAATAGCGTTTGATGCCCAATCAGAGTCTACAAATCCTTCTAAATTTTTACTATCATTTGTAAACATTAAACCATAAGACTTTGTTTTCTTTAAATATTTCAATATTCTCTTTGCATGTTTCCAGTGAACATCAGAAAAACTATTATTAAATTGACTTAAATAGCTGACACTATAACTAATATCTGGGCGAGTAAGTATGGACAAATACATAAGGCTTCCTATCAATTGCTGATATGGATATTGTTTACAAGCATTCTCTGATTTTTCTAATTTTAAATTACATTCAATAGGAGTATCAACAACATTACAGTTAGACATCCCAAATTTATTCAAAATATAATCTACAAAATGCTCCTGATCCAATGATATACTTCCATTTTCATATACTTGAACTCTCATACCTAAGCACCTTTTAATTTCTCCTAAGTCTTTAGTTTTAAAATTAGACATTAAACTACATTTCAGTTCATCTGTCAATGCCTTGCTACTGGAAAATATGAAAAAATCATCAACAAATACAGTAATTAAAATTTGTTCATTTTTTACTTTTTTACTATACAAACATGGCTCCAATTTAGATTTAATATATCCCTGACTTAACAAACAATCATTTACTCTCTTGTTCCACTGCCTTGCTGATTGTTTAAGACCGTAAATTGCACGTTTTAATTTGAGTACACTGTTACTGGGACATTCTAAATTGGGTGGAACTTGCATAAAAACTGTTTCATCAAGGTCGCCATTTAAAAATGCAGTACTTACATCAAGATGGGTAATTTTGAAATTTAGTTTTACACTTAAAGCAAATAACATTCTCAAAGTTGAGTGTCTTAACACAGGTGAATATGTTTCCTTGTAGTCGACACCTTCTACTTGGGTGAAGCCCTTAGCGACTAAGCGAGCCCTATATCTCACCTTGTTATTGCTCTCAAACTTTAGCCGTAAGCAGTGTTGCCATTTCTCGCTGGTCTGCTTGACCAAAATGCAGATTCATCTCCATTGCTACCAACATCACTAGTCATATCGAGAAGTTTTGTCTTGATGACGTCAGAACTCACGGTTAGACCAGAATGTTCTATGGCCATTATCATTGGCGAAAACTTTTCTGGAAGACCCGCTAAAAGCAATGATCCAATCCATTCTTCATTGATTTCGAATCCTGTGCCTTTTAAACGTTGAGCAGTTTCCACAATCTGAGACACATAATTTGTCATTGATTCACACTTTTCAAGACGAATATTTATCAATGTTCGTAGCAAACTGATTTTTCGTGAGAATCCTGTGTCGTCGAATAACTGCTTTAGCTTTTCCCATACAGTCATAATTGTATTTTCGCTTTTAATGTGCACGTAAAGCGATGGATCCACGGTCATCACAAGTTTAGCTTTTGCTTTTCTTTGGTCAGCTTCACTCAAGTCAGGCGTAATATGATCAATATCAATACCTTCCAACAGCAAAAAATTCTTGACGGCAAATGACCAGTCATCATAGTTCTCACGTCCTTTTAACTTCGGCACATTAACTATATAACTCGCGGTAGACATTGTTGAGATAATAACACTACTTTTACACAATTTACACTAATAATTACTGAGATTTTTGAAAAGATTTGCCTGGGCCACATAACCTGATAATAATACAACGGCGGTTACTCCACAACTCATTTATTTCATACATTGACAGGTAGAACAGAGAGAGAGACAGACTAGAGATTAGTCCACTTTATTAGTACATTTTAACAGGAATTTTGTGAGTCCGTTATTATCAAGCTTTATTTAATAGCAACATGTAATTCGAAAGCCTAACCAAAGTAATTCGAAAACAACCAGGAAGAGAGATTCCGAGATACTGAAGATGAACTCCATGTATGAACATATAATGGAACTAAGTAGTCGCTCGTGACGGGATGCTCTGTTCAAACGTACAGCTCTCTCTCAATTGCACCATGAATTAGGTCACGCAGGCTAGTCCCTTAGAACTTTTAATAGGTAAGATTGTAAGGTTTAAATTTTTGATAAAATTCGCTTACAAGTTATGACTCCTGTGTTATCTGATCGTAATTTCTTAGTGTAATTATCAGACCAGTGATTTTAGTTGTAACTGACGGTACCGGCTACAAGATGGTTTAATGGTTGCCCAATGAGTGTTTTGTTGACCAGGAGTGATACAAGTTCGAATGGTTTGATTATTCCAATGTGACATAATCTTTCCTCAAAATATTGGTTATAAATAATGAAATGTAGGTATGAGCAACCGCCGCTTATATAATGGGCAAAAAATAATCTATTCAGGGAATGGAACCAATATCGACGGTTAAAAGGCGACTTGATTCAAGCGCCATTTTGAGAACTTTACTGGAGAGCATTTTAAAGTTTATTTTTTAAGAAAAAAAATCACTGTTCCTAAAGTATATAATAAAAATGTACAAATCTCCCCAACTAAAAAGCGGTATATTTTTTGCTAATTTATGATAATATTACAGATAAAAGGTGTTTTTAAAGCAAGTAAATTGTAACTTGAGCCATTTTGCATAATTTTTTGATCAGGACAGAAAGGGTTATGTACACAATGACAATTTATGTATTCAAAACAAAATAGTTTATGTGTTCCTTGTTTCTTTAACAGATCAAGGATAAATGATTTAAATCACTTACCCATTTGTCAACTGTTCATGGATACATGATTTAAATCACTTACCTATAAGTCAAATGTTCATGAATAAATGATTGAAATCACTTACCTATTTGTCAATTGTTCATGGATAAATGAGTTAAACCGTTCACCTAGTTGTAAATGTTCGAGGAGGAATAACTCAAATTACACAGTGTTATATTAACTATTTATAGCAAATTGTTTTAATCGCAACATTTATTTAAATCTGAATTGAGGAAAATAGCTCAGAGGTAAAAAACTAAAATTCCCGATGCAGGGAAAGCGAATGAAATGTCACATAAATTTTAAGAAAAGTAACTTAAATAGATAAAATTTAAACAAACAAATATTTATTTATTTATTACAGAATAAAGAAAAGTAAATATTGCTTGTAAAGTGTCTGGTGTGTGTACAACTGAGCATTAACATTATCTAAGTAACTATACAAAACTTTTCAAAATAAACATACATACATATGTATAGTCATGCCTTTATCCCCGAAGGGGTAGGCAGAGGCATAGTATACACCCACGTTTCACTTTATGTATGTATTTTGTATGTATTTTTTTAGTATTACAAAAAATAATCCTAATTAGGTATATCTTAATTAGACATGCCAAAAGTAGTACATTTAGTTATTCCAATTACCTATGTAGTTGCGTATGATTGCAGATCATATCAAATATACATGTACTTAACTACTTAATACTTAATGTTACTTGTATTTCCCTAAACATTATTTCTATAAGGATGACAATTTGGCAAGAATGATCGTAATTACATTACCCTCTGTGCTAGTCAACAGACTGTGTTACAGCAGGGTAAGAATTCTCGCTTTAAGAATAAAAACTTTATCAAAATAGTAAAGACGGTTAATGCATTTTTGTTAAACAATGCCATCATGCAGTTGTGGGTACATCCATAACTATTCTCAATGACATAATTGACTTTAGCAAAAACAAAGTATGTAGTATATCAAAAAATTAAAGATAAACTTAGTACTTATAACAATCTTAGACTTATCAAACTATTCTAAACATTTATAAATCCAATTGCAGTGACAGGCCTAAGCGTATAAACTTTAGCGTATAAAAAGTAGTATATTGAAAATTAAAGGATAATAATACAAGATCTAGTGTTAGAAACCTAGGTAAAAATCTTCCAGATGGACTATATTCATGCTAATTTCGACAGTATATACTCCTGTGCAAAATCATAGTACCTATATTAATGTTAATTTTAGGCACACGGAAAATATATAGATTAATTAGAAAGTTATTATTTCCGAATATACAGTGCACATACTCACACAGAAATGTTTTAAACTTAAAATACATTTTCATATAATTTCTTTATATATATATATGTTCACAGTAGAAATATATATGTTAATTAAATACATTAAGTTATTATTTTCAATACATGCATATGAACATACACTCAAAAAACAATACATATATAAATATATATACTCGTATAAACTCACACAAACAGATTCATTCATATAAACATATTGCTTTTTTAATAACATAACCTTGTTTATATACACACATATATATACATATACATACACAGAGATTCTCCTAATACAAGCCACCCATCTATATATTTACATTTATTATTTCCTCTGTCCGTTCGTAATCCAAACTACTAAGATACTCCCTCAGTGCTCTCTTGCACACAAAACTCGTCATAACTTTTAATGGTTTAGCCTTACTAATTCGATTGTACAGCCGCGGAGCCAGAAAGTACGAAAAATGCTGTGCAAATTTAGTTTTGCACGATGGAACTACGTAGACCTCGTGTTTTCTTCTAGTGGATTTATTAGAACATGGCTGTCGAGTGTGTTGCTTTAGAACTATGTTTTCAATAAATAGCTGTCGAACCGTGAGAACTTTAAACTCTTTATATAGTTCTGATGTAGGATACTTAAATGGTTTCGAATTTATTACTTTTAAAATGCACCGCTGGGCTCTTTCAATTTTTAAGAATGTGCTTTTTCGTGCACCACCCCAGGCGGTGATGCCATAGGTTATTATAGATTGGCATAAGGTTAAGTAAACCATCCTGTTAGTCTGTTGGTCTTTTAAATTTCTAATTTTCTTGAATATTGTTATAAGTTTACGTATTCTCGATTTAAGGTTATTAATATGTACTTTCCAATTTAAATTTCTGTCTATTTCGATGCCTAGGTATTTTGTACTATTGGTTGCTGATAAGATATAACAATCACAATCGCCTTCACCTGAAGAGTTACTAGTATCGCATGTATCTGTATGTGTCTTTAACATGAAATCAGCAGAGGGCTGTAAATCATTCTTTATACTAAAAGTAATGTAGTTTGTTTTACTTAGGTTTAATGTTAGTAAATTGTGGTCAAGCCAGTTTGTAATCTTTTGTAGCCCTCTTTCAGCTGTTTTTCTAACTTCTTCCCACGATGTATCTTGAAATAAAATTACTGTATCGTCGGCATATGCAAAAATTCTTGAATTCGGTGATTCTATATTGCAAAGGTTATTTACATATATAAGAAATAGCGTAGGCCCCAGGACAGATCCCTGCGGCACTCCGAAATTAACTTTTAGCTTTGTACTTAAAATATCTCCGATTTTTAATGTCTGTGTCCTCTCCGTAAGATAATCCTTAAAAAGATTCAGTGGTATACCTCTTATCCCTATCAACTCTAATTTACGAATTAACAGCGAAATTGATATTGTATCAAATGCCTTACTCAGATCTAAGAATACCCCAATACATTTTCTTTTTCTATCAAGATTCCTTGCTATACTAGTAATCAAATTTTCAAATGCATCAGAAGTAGATTTGTTCGATCTAAAACCATACTGATTTGGTGATAGGATATAATTAGTTTCTAAATAATTTATTAATCTTTTATTTATAAGTTTTTCTAAAATTTTTCCTAAGGTTGGCAGTAGTGAAATTGGACGGTAGTTTGTAATGTTATCTTTCTCTCCCGATTTAAAAACCGGTATTACAATGGAGTGTTTAAACACGGCGGGAAATTTGCCCTGGGACAGACACAAGTTAAATATGTGAGTGAGAGGTCCACAAAGTACATTGGCAAAGTTTTTTATAAATTGTGACGATACACCATCCTAGCCCGTAGAAGTCGTATTTTTACTAGACATAATGCTGTTGTAAACCTCTTGTTCATCTGTTTCCAGCATCATAAATGAATTCAGTGGACTATTATTGTCTCTATATCTTTTAGCTATTTGTTCTTCTGTAAGTTTTAGTCTTTTCAAAATGTTGTTTGATAGCTTGGCACCTACATTGATCAAGTAATCATTTGCGTAATTAACAGAGGCCTGTGGTGTTTCTTTGGTGTAAAGTAATTCCTGCGGTATCTTTGATTTATCTGATGTGTTTATGTTACATACATCCTTTATTACGTTCCATGTCTTTTTTATATCAGTTTTACTTGCATGCAATTTATGTCTATCATGTTCATTTTTTAACTTATGGAGAAGATTGTTGCAATAGTTACGATAGCGTTTGTAGGTAACTTCTAAGTCTGTGTCATTTGGTGATTTTAAATGTCTTTTATGTAATGTGTCTCTGAATTTCATACAGCGTAATAGTCCGGGGGAAACCCAGGGTTGACGAATCTGCTGTCGGTTTGATACTGCTGTAACTACTGTGCTTTTGTCAACGACTTTAGATAAAATGTCTATGAAGAGTTCAGCCGCCGTATTAGCATCATTTATAGAAGTAACCTTGGCAAAACCGATTTCACTTATGAGCTTGTAGGCAATATCATAATTAATTTTTTTAAGTATTTTATTTTGCTTATTGTATGTATTTTGATGCTGCAGTGGCACAATTAAATATAAACAACTGTGATCAGTCACCGACGACTTGCTGACCACCGTAACTATTTTAGAATTTGACTTTACAAAACAGTGATCAATACATCTACCTAAACGCGTAGGCAAGCGATGGCTTGGTAAAAAACAATGAGTTGCAAGCAAGTCAAGGTATTCTTCATATTTGGGATCATCGCTATTAATACCAATATTAATATTAATATCTCCAGTTAAATATATTTCAGGTACACCTTTAAGATCAAACAAGAGTTCGTCCAAAGAATCCAGAAACTTAGCAACCATAGTTACAGATTTAATAGATGGTGATCTATATAAACAAACAATAGCTTTACTTTGGCCAATTTTTACCACTAAGCAATTTGCGTCGTCGACATTAGGCTCATGTACTGCTATATTTGCCAAACTATTCTTTACGTACACAACTACCCCGCTGTTTTGGTTAATATGGTTTCGAGTGTAGTATGTGACATACTGGTCTATTTCTGGGATTGTATGTAGATTTGGTAATCTGCACTCTGTTAGAATAATAATGTCGTAACATACTTTACTTCTAGTCATAAAAACCCTAAACTCATCCAAATTCTTATTTATGCTTCTAATATTTTGTACAATTATCTTAAGTGATGACTTAGTGTCGAGCCTGTACTGCAAAAACGATTCTGGATCCCCAACCAAAAAGCAATCACCGACGCTGATATTATTATCAACGTCGGTGACAACATCATCCACACTCTTGGTCATGGTCGAAGAAATGAGATACAGATAGCGTGTAATTTGGTTGAGGATGACAGGCATCCAGATCTATGGGAGCACTAACTTTGTTAAAACTATATACTTGGATATAATGAACAGATGAGGTATCTATTTTTATATAGGATAAAGATGTGTCTATGGCATAAACTATGTATAAACTATTCATACAATACATACAACATTTAAATATGAATATGATATTGGGACAGCTATAAATATATGTTAATAAATAACAATGAATAGGATACAATATTATAGTTTGGCACAGATTAATCAATTTAAAACTAGGAATATAACTGCAATTACAGCAACACAGCACAAAAATAGATTTCAAAAGAGCGACCAGTTTAATAAATAGTCATTGTTTGTTTAAATCCTGAATTTGGTTGATATTTCTAAGAACTATAGCAGGTTGACCCTCTTCTTTACGTAGCAGAATGTTACCACGCGACACCCAGCAGTATTTGTATCTTCCACTTTTTACAAGTTCTCGAGCAGCTACCAGCATTTTCTTTGCCATAGGTGTTAAACTTTCAGATATATAAACCCTCGAGTGTCCTTCACTAAACCCTAGCATTTCCGAGGTAAGTGGTCTTTCTTTGCTGTCATGATTATATTTTTTTGCAGATTTCAGGACGTCTTCACGGTTTTTTGTATCACAATACTCCACCATAATGGGACCATTTTGTTTGCCTTTCCTGTATGCCTTTGCCTTCATTGTTTCATCGGAGAGTGGTATATTCAGTACTTTATAAACATTTTTGACAATTTCCATTACATCTTCATTTTCTTTTCGAGGGACATTTCTTATTTCCACAATATTCTTGAGGCTCTGCTTTTGCAACTCGTTTAGTTGATACTCTAATTCATTTATACGTGTCATATCTGCTTCATACTTGGATTCAAGGGTCTGTACTTTGCACATAATTTCCTGATAACTGGTTGCATTCTGTTCTAGGAGTTTTATGATCTGCGAGTTGGATTCGAGTATTTGTCTATTTTGTTCCTTTATCCCCCCTATCTCAGTATTTATCAGCTGCTTAAACGATTCAACCAACTCTTGTTTCAGATCCATAAAATTTTCTTGTTCAGGATTTTTTCGTTTTCGTATGTTGACATTTCTAATAATATTTTGATCGGGTGCTTCAAGTGACAGATCAGGTTGTGATGAGTATCTTAACGAGTATTCTAATGTCGGAGTCCGCTGCATTTTATCTGATTTACTCGCTTGTACTACTGTATTGAGTCCTAATGGGTTCAAAGTCCAGTTCTGCTTTGAATGCAAATGTGTGGGGTAAGATGGTATTCTTAACAGTTTATGTAGCACTTTATTTGGATTTTCGGCACTTATTCACACACAAACTTAACGAATAATTATATTGCTCAATAGAGCGAAAGTCACTTATTGTATTTTTATAAGTTTTATGTGGTAATATGTACTTTTTGCACACTTTTTCGAATAAAATTATCGGAACTGTAGAATAACACAACCGTCTTTGTATTGACCGCGCGAGCGACGACGACGACGATTTGGATTTGTTTTCTAAATTGGCACACTTTTAAGAACATGAGACTTTAAAATTTCCCATCGTCCATAAAAATCGCTTTTTATGGGTACTCTACACTAATAAATGTATAATTAGGATGTATGTACTTAAAAAATAGGTGAAATGTGGGCATATAATATGCCTCTGCCTACCCCTTCGGGGATAAAGGCGTGACCATATGTATGTATGTATGTATGTACTTACAAAATATGATATATTTTCCTTATTGGGGCTTGGTTTATTCTTCAATTTATCAACAGCCTGCTTTTTTTTGCACTTCACATCACTTTCGAAGCTTTTACTTATCACCTCTCTAAAATACACACATCAACACCGTCTAGGGATTTTTCACATTTTCTCAATTTTCAGAAAATATGTTAGGAATAATATGCAACAATGTTATATTCTTAGGAAGCCCATTTTTCAGACTATATTTTAAAATAAAATAAAAATATATTTTCGACTTATAAAAATTTTATTAAAATGAAAACAAAAAGTAAAAAAATGGTGCAACTAAAGATGAATGTGTCATTTACGAATAAATAAAAAAATAAGTAATTTCTTTTCAATTTTTTGCACTGATAGGAAAAATCAGTAGTCAGTAAAACCACCCATGACGTTAACCACGGTCCTGCAACGGTTTTTCATGCTTTGAATTAAGTTATCAAAGTCTCGCTGCGGGATATTGTCCCAAGTTCTGCTAAGATGCAAAAAAAGTTGCTCTTCAGTCGCAATGTCTGCTGTCGCATGCTCGATGGGGTTTAAATCAGGCGATTGCGCCGGCCAGGGTAAAACCGACGCGTCATGGTCCTGCAGCCAGCTGGTCACCGCTCGCGCTGTGTGCGGACGGGCGTTGTCATGCATGAGAGTAAATTCTTGACCCATTTGAAGTCGATGAGGGTAGACAATGGGTACAAGCACCTGGTCGCGGTATTTTTCAGCGGTCATGGTGTTTCTAATCCAAACGAGGTCCGTTCTTCCACCAAAACGAATTCCCGCCCAAACTATAATTGTCCCGCCCTTGTATGGATGGACTTACCTGGGGGTGTTGCAGACGACTCTCACGACCAGGAACTAGCCAAACGCGTACTCTTCGTGAATCGTGATGAAAACCGAATCGGGACTCATCGGTAAACAGTAGGTACTACAGACCACTGGTTATCTTCCCAAAGCAAATGTTCACGAGCCCACTCTAATCTTCGTCCACGATTTCCTCTGCGTAGTGCTGGAGTACGCAGTGGCCTGCAAGCATGAAGGTTAGCTTCATGCAGTCTCCTCCTCACAGTTTGGTCACTGACAAGCAATTGGTGTTCTGACTGGAGCCGTTGAACCAACTGCACGGCTGTAACGTTTGGCTGCATTCTCGCGGCAATTTGTAAAAATCGGTCTTGTCGTTGGGTGGTTATGCGTCTCCCGCCACGGTGTCTTTCAGCCTCTTCCCCGGTTGCACGATAACGTGACCACAATCTTGATATAACGTTTTGCCTGGTTCCAATCTCCTCAGCAATACTCCGCTGAGTAGCCCCAGCTTGGAGCATGCCTACTGCCCTTAGCATTTCTTCTCTAGTTAAATGGCGTCGCTGCATGACTTACACAATGAAATAAATTCGTAATTAATCAATTACTAGCTTTAAAACTTCAACTGGACAAAACAAATACCAATCAACTATCGTCGTCGGTAAAATCAAAATTTCGAACTTCGCTATACTAATGCCGCGCAAATCATTTTGTTTTAATTTTTTTTTTTTATTTCAAATTTGGAATCATTCAAATATACTTAAAATAAGATTCAATCAAAAGTTTTTAAAATCGGCCAGTATTTCTTGAGATGTAGAATTTTTTAAAAAATATCCCTAGACGGTGTTGATGTGTGTACTTTTGTCTTTTCCCTCCATTATTTCTCGTAATTAAAAACTCTTTATACGTTTAATAAGGATTGCTTTACTACTAAAACACAATGTTATAATTAATAATAACTAAATTAATGGAATTTTGGTACTAACGATCTTCGCGCGTTTAATAATTACGTAAACATCCGACTTATCTGGCATCGCGCAGTAGACTGAACCGACCTCGAAACCACGCGCGACACGTGTGTTGTGGGTCCAAGTACCTACCCGCGTTGGTTATATTGGCTGTTACTTGAGATATAAATGCCGTTTTTAATGCGAGGTGAAAGAAGTAAACTAATTTAAGTATGACATAAGTTAAATTATTAAACTAATATAAAGGAATCAAACGTGCACATATTTATTTTATGCACAGAGAAAATTGTTCTAAATGGCATAAATACTAAAAACTGGTCAAGGATAATCAGCACAAGTCATATATTTCCATTATACTTATTCAGGTAAGATTAATTCAAGCGACAGAGATAATATTCACATGTTCAAGGCAAAATGATTTAAGTTGCATACATTAATAAATCTGATTGAAGCAAAATGAATTAACATCCAAGTTAAATTATTTAAGTTCAAGTAAAAACAATTCAAACGTCAAAATCATTTTAATTTATCCAGGGATTAATGGTTTAAACTACAGATAGTAAAAAAATATTTTTTTTTTAAATGGGTTTATATACATGCTTTGAAAAAAACAACCAAAATTACTACACTTGATACCTAATAAGTAGAAAAGATACCTAAATTCGTCATGGAGTCAAGCGCCAAAAAAGTGCTCAGATTTGCCTCAAACCCGGCTCAAACGACGCGGAAAAATTCCACGATTCCAATGATGTATATAACTCAATATCGCCCAGAGTGGCGCTTGAATCAATTCGCCTTTTAACCGTCGATATTATTACTTTTACTTGTTACCGGTGTACTTTAACTCTAAATTTTGTTAATTTTCATGTAACTTCTTCGTGAACGGTTGCGCTGTGGGTGCTCCATCGCCAGCGCAGCGGAGAAGCAGAGCGCGGGTTGACAGCGGCTTGCGCGAGCACTGGTGTGAAAACTAACAGCGTGCGGCACGGGCGGCGCGGTCACTAGCAGATTATGTTGTGCCGGAGCTACGGGAGGCGTATCCTCATCGAGCTGCTGGGTAGTTATGAAGATCGACGTGCTACGAGGATGGACCTTGCAAATTACAGGTCACGTAGTCCTTTTCTTTTTCCATTAAGTAGGTCGTTGAGATGACGAAGGGGTTAGACCTTCATGTGAGTAGATTCTTTAAAGACTTACCTGACAAATGATGATGAAGGAGTAAGACCTTCACGTGAGTGAGTGAGTGTAGTATGCGAATTACTCTGGCCGCGCGCAGATTCATGCTAGCCATGGGTCTTTATAGTGACCTACGTCGTCAAGCCGTAAGGAAAAGCCTACAGCATAGGGTTCTTTGAAAGGGGTCTTTGAAGGTTTTTACAGGGTCGGCAGCACGGGAGTGGTGGCGCCTCTGGTGTTGCAAGCGTTCATATGCTACGGTGACCACAAGTCCTTGTCTGCCACCTTAGTGGTATAAAAAAAAGTGCCGAAGGTAGGCATTTTCTGGTTCAATTCATACCATTATCTGAAGTGGGTACAGGATGGAAGTCCCACTACCTGGCCGGATGGAGGCTTTAGGTTGAGTTAAGAGTATTGCATACTGAACTAGCCGATTTCGATTTAATTGAGTACCTATTGTGATCAGCCATACTCAAGAGATCAAAATAATCAAGAGTAAAAAAATAGCAGAAACACAGCAATAGGCTCACCACCTATTGCGTGGGACATAAAACCATAAGGTGAAATGTGGGCGTATACTGTGCCTCTGCCTATGGGAGCGTGACTGTGTGTATGTGTTTGTATGTATGTATTGTGATCAGATTTAATAAGCGTTGCGAACTGTTTAGAATAAAATAATGCAGACTTAATATGTCGAGTTTATTTAGCTGATGCCCGACTCTTCGGTCAGGAAGGTCGAGCAAAAGATTCTGTACTTTGGATAAACTGTTGTTTCAGATGCTGTAAATGTTTGCGATGCTTCACACGAGGACGTGTGAGTCGTCGTGATGGCCGTGTCGCAGAACTAACATCACAGCTGGAGGTGCACTGCTGACGTCATCCGGTGAGACTGTTCCTTTTCTTTCTGAAGCGAATCGCCAGGATTTGCGACCTTTGTGTGCCTCTTTCACGTTCTACAGATTCGTGAGTCGATTTATGTATGAACCTCTGCCGCTATACAAAGTCACGCTTTTGTTATGGGGAAGACTGGTTGAAGAAGTCACGTATGCCTGAGCCACGTCTGTTTAGGCTGGTTCAAAAGGATACGTGCGCCTGGGCCACGTCTTTGTTGGTCAGACTGGTTGGAGAGGCCGCGTAAGCCTAGACCACGTCTGGTTGGACTGGTTGAAAAGGTTACGTGCGCTTGGGCCACGTCTGTGTTGGTTGGACTGGTTGAAGGGGCCGCGTACGCTTGAAATGTGTACGTGCGCCCGGGCCACGTCTGTGTTGGTCGGACTGGTTGAAAGGGCCGCGTACGCCTGAAATGTGTACGTGCGCCCGGGCCACGTCTGTGTTGGTCGGACTGGTTGAAGGGGCCACGTACGCCTGAAATGTGTACGTGCGCCCGGGCCACGTCTGTGTTGGTCGGACTGGTTGAAGGGGCCGCGTACGCTTGAAATGTGTACGTGCGCCCGGGCCACGTCTGTGTTGGTCGGACTGGTTGAAGGGGCCACGTACGCTTGAAATGTGTACGTGCGCCCGGGCCACGTCTGTGTTGGTCGGACTGGTTGAAGGGGCCCCGTACGCTTGAAATGTGTACGTGCGCCCGGGCCACGTCTGTGTTGGTCGGACTGGTTGAAGGGGCCGCGTACGCTTGAAATGTGTACGTGCGCCCGGGCCACCTCTGTGTTGGTCGGACTGGTTGAAGGGGCCGCGTACGCTTGAAATGTGTACGTGCGCCCGGGCCACGTCTGTGTTGTTCGGACTGGTTGAAGGGGCCGCGTACGCTTGAAATGTGTACGTGCGCCCGGGCCACGTCTGTGTTGGTCGGACTGGTTGAAGGGGCCGCGTACGTTTGTAATGTGTACGTGCGCCCGGGCCACGTCTGTGTTGGTCGGACTGGTTAAAGAGGCCGCGTACGCTTGAAATGTGTACGTGCGCCCGAGCCACGTCTATGTTGGTAGGGCTGGTTGAAGAGGCTGCGTATACCCAGGCCACGTCTACTTAGACTGGTTAAAAGAGGTACGTACGCCTGGGCCACGTCTTTGTTGAAGGTTGGACTGGTTGGGAAGACCTCGTATGCCTGAGCCATGTCTGTGTGTTGCGCTAGCTAGTTTAAGAGGCCTCGGATGCCTCAACCCGTTTCAAGTACTATTTGGTTTAAAGGGCTTAGTACGCCCGGCTTATTGGGAAAGGAAGTTAAGTTCACAATTTCTGTCAGGAATGGACGAGCGATCATTAACGCATTCTTAAATTTCTACAGGTGTTTCGCCCGAGGACGTGCGATAGTCAGGGTTGGCCGTGACGGCACACTTCAAATGTGATCCTAATGACAAGTGACATTGACAGGTGACATAACACCGAGCGCTGGAGGGGCGGCCACGCACGACATATCAGGACGTCGTCAGTCGAGTCTCGGTCATTATTGGTGCAACGATCGACCGGTGCGCACGCGCCCACGTGCTCTGGTGGAATGTTATAACAGTGTAGATTTAGTTAGTCCTAGGAGGTTCTTTGTGTTTAGTGTTAGTTATACGATTGACTAAATGAGTGTTAACTAAACCACGCATTATTTCTTTATACCACGATTCCTGGTTTCCTCGCCGAACTACCTACAAAGTGATGGTTACATCGGAATGTAGCAACGTGCCACCTGACACCACTCAATCCTACAAATAAATAGCTCATAATTGTACATGAATGATTAAAATAGAAAATTTGATTGGAATGCTTTTGCGATATTAAGTCAATAAAAGAAGTAAAAATAAACATTTTGGATCAAAAAAATTACAGTGCATTAGGAACATAAAAAGAAAGGTTTCAGCCAAATTTCATGACAAAATCGATCATTTTTGTAAAGGAAAAAAATCTACAACTCATAATCTGGGTTTTTTGAGTTTTTGACATACTTTTTGAGGTTAGGTCATAAAAGTGAAAATGCAAAAGTTGTAGATTTTTTTATTTCCTACAACTTTGCCATTAAACATATTTCCATAGGACTTGTGGTTTTGTCGGAAATCGAGAAAACCCTTTTTCCCCTCTTAAAACCCCCATTTTTTTCACTTCCCAACCTCAAATTGCCCGTAAATTATTTTTTCTGTTATTTTTGTCACATTCTCTTCCTTTTGCAATAGGTTTCATTCTACTACATTTTTTTTATATTTTAGAAGCTATCTGCACTGGTCTAAGTGTTCTGTAAACGATCACTGCAGTACCTTTTTATTCAATAAATTCTTAAAGAAATTATTTACAAGATTGTCTTTTTTTTTAACGTGAGGGAAAATGCATCATGGATGCTATGCCGGACTCCTACCGACTAAAAAACCTCACGTAACAGCCTATGGTTGGGAACCCCGGGTGAACTCTCTGACGAATGTCCCAGAACTCCCAACAGACCTACGGCCACCACTGCGGCCTCGCCCTGGGGGCCGGGCGGTTCGGTTGCTGTTCCGCGTCTTTGGGGGGTTTCGGGTGTGATTCCGCTTTATTTACCTACAAGATTGTCTTCTTCTTCATTTGAGCGTAAAGTTTCCAAAAAGAAATATCTTGAAAGGTATTGAAACATCTTCAAAAGGTTTTTTTTTTGAATTATATGTAGGAGTATTAATCCAATTAATCAAATTTTAAAAAGAGTCCAATTTTATTGCCTGTTGAAATATGACTTGACAATAACATTTTCGGTAGATATTGCAATTGTGAAGCGTCTGCCATTTGACCTACAAATCCGGTAAGGGCGTGTTAGAAAATACATGATAGATGGCGCTTACCCCAACATAGTCAACATCATTATTTTATTGTATAATTTGCATGATAACTATGTGTTTTGTGTTATATCGAGCCCTAAAATTATTAATTGCTAAGTTAGTTTTGTATAATATTGTGTAATTAAATGGTATTGTCTAATTAGCAGCTTCTGGGGGTAAATGTATAAATTGGCGGGTAATAATATTGGGAGCTCTCTTCATTCAAAACTGAAAGATGTATTTTCAAGTTTTATTTTGTTTCTGAAGTGTACCTATTTAACAGGCGTTTTCTTTTTTGACGCAGGGAATGCATTTACGCACCGCCATCCCAGCCGCGGGGGCAGCTGGGACTCCGATCTCGGAAAGGGACCGTCCTACCCACTAAACCCCGCGGTGGTCCTTCTCATCCTATAGCCGGGCCGAGGGATATCAAGAAGATTATTCACGTCGACCCAGCTAAGGGCGCCCCGTTAATTCAGGGCCCTCCTCGGGGGAGCTAGAAGGGCGGCTCCCCAGAGGTACTTATGGAGCTAAAAACCACACCTGAGGGGGTAGATACCGGGCACCCCAGGAACACAGTTAGGAACCCATGTGACCGTTGGTGGACAGGGTCCCCCGACCTTACACCCACGTTCAAGAAACAATCGGGGACGCGCAGTGAACTCCTTATCGAGGCGCCCCTGAACTGCACGACGGAGCGGGAGCATTTTCCGTTACTCCTGCACCCCCGTGCAGCGCGCCTCCCGCTTTGCCGCCATCACCTCGTCAAGTGATGAGGTGACAGCGGCCCGGCACTTCTGCTGCCGGCCGTGTCGTTAAACCCCTGTTCATTTCAAAACTGCAATAAGATTCACCACGTAACGTGGAATAAAATAGAATGGTGAAGTGAGTGTATGTTATGTCTCTGTCTGCCCTTTCGGGCATAAAGGCGTGAATAACGTATATTTATTTACATAGATCAAATAGCACAAGCTGGTATAAACATAACCTTAACTAGATCCTGGTATGTAAGTCTTTATTTTCTAACGTGAGGAAAATCCGTTGTAGATGCTCTGTCAGACTCTTACCGACTAAAAACTACACGTTCCATACCTACTGCCTACGGTTGGGAGCCCCGGGTAAGCCCTCGGAAGGATACCTAGGGTCCCAACAGACCTTGGCCTAACCAAAGGGGTTCGGGTGCTATCCCACGTCTTTGGAGGGTTGTTAGGGTGTTATCCCACTTCGTGGCGCGTTCGTGAAACTATCATGTCACGCTGTCGTCTTGGGCCTGCTTCTGTAAGGACGGTGAGGTCCTCAGGCCCCCTTTATGGAGGTCGATAGGCTTGGGCGAAGACAAGTGCTCTCTGCGGGACTCAGGTGGGAGAGTTCTATCCCACTCTCTCCCAACCCGCCGCCTCTTTTACGAGCATGACCTGCTCACTGAAAGACACAGCAGTGTCCCGCTTAATCCCACCGTAGATTTTGGCTCGCACCATAGTCTGCAGCGAGAGAATATTCATATCCAGATCTGCCACAAGGAGCTGGCGCTGTTGCGCCCACGCTGTGCACTCCACCAGTGTGTGGAACGCTATGTCCTCGCTGCAAAATAAGGCTCTATTACTGAATCTGCCTATCCGTTTGTATGTCTGTCAAAGGCACAGGAAGCTCAATAGCTAAAATTTTCACAAATGATGTATTTTGTTGTTGGTATAACCAAAAATACTAAATGAAGAATCAGTAGGTTTTTAAGAAGGAGATAGCACTCTGCGCGGAAGTTACTCGGCCCGTCCAGTGGCAGGGAGATCCGAAGTTGAGGAGAAGAGACGGCAACTTGTGGCTGATCTTGACGGGGTCCTGGACCGCATTTCCCAATGGGGATCCGAAAACCTGGTTGAGTTCAATGCCTGTAAAACACAGGCGTGTGCGTTTACAGCAAAAAAATCCCCTTTCCTACCCTTACCCTCTCTTCAGAATACAACTATTTCATTTGGGGACAATCTGGACATCCTTGGCATAGACGTCCCCGCCCCGAGCTCCCATACAACAACGTCATTTTTTACCGGTTTTTGGTACGGAACCCTCCGTGGGGAAAACCCAATTCTCTTTATCCAATTTTTATTTATTTTACAATTCACAGAATTGCAACACTTATTTCTGTCGTAAGTGGTTTCGTAATAACCCTAATGACCATTACTGTATGAAGGTAGCATAATGATTATGATTATCTATAATGATTATGTGGGTTACCCAAACTGGCATTCACCCACTGTCCTTGCCGTGCGTCGTCGACAAATCCATATCATTTGGAAAGCAATTTTACGAAGCGCTCGTGGCCCAGCGGACTCAGTGTTCTGTAAACGATCACTGTAGTAAGCAACTTTCACTATGGCCAGTCCATGGATGGATGACCATTCATGTGACCACTTTGTGACATTTATTTTGAGTATTTCCGTGCTTCGGAAGGCACCTGTTGCCAGTAAAATGGCAGTCGTTAAGCCTAGTTGAAGGCCTTTTCAGGCGACTTGAAAAATTTCAACAGCAGGCATTCACAACTTGCGCCTGTAACAACAACACGCAAAACGGCAATACTGCTCACCACCTTTTTTTTTTTTTTTTTTTTTTTAACGTGAGGTAAAATCCTCGTAGGATGTTATGCCGGACTCTTACCGACTAAAAAAACCTCACGTAACGCCCAACAGCCTATGGTTGAGAGCCCCGGGTAAGCCCTCAGGAAGGATGTCCCGTGACTCCCAACAGACCTACGGCCGCCAATGCGGCCTCGCCCAGGGGGTGGTTCGGGTGCAATCCCGCGTCTATGGGGGATTTCGGGTGTGACCCCGCTTCTAAGGGGGGGCGTGCGTGAGTGCTCACGTCACGCTGCCGTCATGGGCCTGCTTCTGTAAGGACGGTGAGCGGCCCTCTCACCGTCCTCAGACCCCCGGTCATGGAGGCCGATAGTCCTCGGCGAAGACACGTCGGCGGCGCCCAGGGCGCCGACTGCGGAACTCGGGTGGGAGAGTTCTCTCCCGCACCCGGCCCGCCGCCTCCTTCGCGAGCATGACCTGCTCGCAGAAAGAGGCGGCGCAGTCCCACTTACTCCCGCTGGAGAGCATGGCTCGCACCATGGCCTCAAGCGAGAGAGTGTCCACGCCCAGACCCACTACGAGGACCTGTCGCTGTTGTGCCCACGCCGCGCACTCCACCAGCGTGTGGAATACTGCTCACCACCTATAACGTAGGACAAATTCTACTAATGTGTAATGTAGGCATAAAATATGCATATGGTCACGCCTTTAGCCCCGAAGGGATAGGCCCCTCGGGGCTAAAGGCGTGACCATTTGAGGATGATGAGCAATTTTAGGGTACCGTATCTAAAGAGGAAAGTTAGATCTATTACTGGGATTCCGCAGTGTCTCCATTTGTCCATTACCAGGCTGTATTTCATAAATCGTGATTGCTAGATAGTTGATTTTGTTATCGACGCTATTATGTTGCTGATATAACAACACTACTAATGAACTTAATTATTAAGAGTACAAAAAATCCGACTGCAAAGTAAAAATACAACTGAAAAGCAAAAAACAAGCTCTACATTTCTTCTGTAATTTTCTTTAGCTACTTACTGTTTTACTTTGTCGGCAACATTTGCCAGCAGGAACAAGCTATCTCAAGCAAGTGGTGGTTTACAAAATTGCTAAATGTTTCCATAGCTTGTTCCTACCTGCTAGCTCAGTGTTCTGTAAACGATTATTGTGTTAAGCATCTTACGCACGCTCAATATTGAGATGAGTGGCCGTTTCTTGCATTTCTATTCACAAGAGTTTCCGAGGCTGCCATAATGTCCCTGTGCGTTTGTACACGGCAATGGAGTCGACAACAAAAGTTACGAGTCTACGATAACCATGTACGATGAAATGGGTTTATTGGTGGTGGGAAAGACGTGACCTGTGACACGCTTTCGTAGCTATTATGGTTCGGGGGTCTGAGGACGGCGTGGGAGCTGGTCGCCGTGCTTACATAAACAGGCCCAAGACGGAAGCGTGACGTAAGAGTTTCACGCCCTCCCTACGCTCCAAGAAGCGGGATAATACCCGACACAATCCCTAAAAACGTGGAACAGTACCCCAACCCCCTTTTTTTAACGTGAGGGAAAATCCATCATGGTTGCTATGCCTGACTCCTACCGACTAAAAAAACCTCACGCAACGCCCAACAGCCTATGGTTGGGAGCCCCAGATAAGCCCTCGGAGGGATGTCCCAAGAGTGCCTCTGGTGTTGCAAACGTCTATAGGCTGCGGTAAGCCACCATCACTTGAACCGTAAGCTAGTCTGCCACTTTAATAGAATAAAAAAAAACATAGTTATGAAAGTGTGAGTTTTAGTAGTCCCAATACCTTTACCAGAAAAACCGGCCAAGTGCGAGTCGGACTCAGACACAGAAGGTTCCGTACCAAACAAGAAGCCGTCAGACGGTCTCACCCGACTGCCCCTCTCTAAACGTTTATTTTGAAAGATCAATCCGATAATACACTTCACTGACACTGACGTCGTTGCCGTGGATACGAAGCGCGGCGCCTCCGCGTCTTTATTTCAAACTTTGAACAGTTGATCCACGTGACCTAGTGACGTAGTTTAATGCGACAGTCACAGACTACAGACAAAGTCTCGCCATAAGCCCCTCTGCACTCTATTTTATGGAGAGGGGCTAAAAATTGAAAAAAAAAACATGTTTGTTGTATGGGAGCCTTCCTTATTCCCCCCTTTTTTTTCTAGTTTTAGTATTTGTTGTTATAGCGGCAACAGAAATACATATAATCTGTGAGAATTTCAGCTCTCCAGTCATCACGGTATCTGAGATACAGCCTCATGACTGACAGACAGGCAGACAGACAAACGGCGGCTAATGAATAAGGTAACGTTTTTACCATCTGTATACGGAACCCTAAAAAGGACAGTATATTATTGTACTAAGGTCGAAATATTCACAAAGTAATTACGTTTAGTTACAACTCTTCAGTTGGTCAAGGCTTATATCAGTCATGCGTTACTTGCAATTTGACATATATTGCGTTTAGTTATTCTGCTAATTATCTCACGCAGTGTCTTGTCTGTTTGTTTGCTAAACCTGTTCTCTGAAGCGTGAATCCTTACTGATAATAAAAATGCGAAAGATTTTTAAGTATAGCTGTTTGTTGCTCTTTCATTCTCTAACAGCTGAACGGATGTGGCTGAAATTTGGCACAGGGTTAGATGACGCGGTGCCGAGTGGCCACAAGAAAGAGTGCAAAACGTCGCCATCCCAATTCATCTCAAGAGTGTCGTAAGTGGCGACTAAGGGAACACTTTCGCAAAACAATCCATTGGACTCACAAGGAAAACCCGGTGTTCAGTAAACTGAGAATCGTTAAGCCAAGTTGAAGGTCTTAAGGGCGGGCGGCTTGAAAAATGTCAACTGCGGGTCGTCACGACCTGCGCCTGTCCATTTCAACACGGCAATAGGCTCACCACCTTTTACGTGGGACATAAAACTTTAAGGTGACATGTGAACGTATACAATGCCTCTGCCTACCCCTTCGGGATAAAGACGTGACTATATTATGTATAAACCTATGTAATACTAAGGCTACTTTTTATCCCGGGAATAACTTCCCATGAGAGGCGGTAATGGTAATAAAGTTCGAGCCGACGACGGTTTCATCTAGTATAACATAATAATCACGTATCCTCGGTAGGGTAGGCAGACCAGTCCGAGCCTTATCAGGGTTTAGATTGGACGGCGATATTCTGATTTTATTGATTGATAAAATCACAATAATATCTTATGGTGTCATAAGTATAGCTATTGCAATATAACTGAAACTTTGAGAGCAAAGTTTTCAAAGGTCACCTACAAATAGCAAATAGGTAAATAATTGTCGAAGCACTCTTGTAAAAATAAAAAAAAAAGTCTATTTTAATAATGGTTCTTAAATACATATTAGAAACGTGATCAATTTGTAGGCTTGTGTGTGAGGAAAAATGTAGGTCAGTTGATTTCATTCAATTCATAAACTTAAAGTAGATAGTGCCAAGTATAAGAATGAATGGATCCATTATGAAAACTCACTCACTTGTACTATCAGCGAAATCTCAAAGGTGTAAACACCTTCGAGAATGCTATAATAGCGAAACCGGTCAGGTATTATTTAAAATCAAAATAAAAGATGTGGAATAGTACAAGTGAGTGAGTTTTCATAATGTATTAAAACAAGTTCCGTCAAGTGCCAATAATCAAAAGTATAAAGGAATTAATGGATCGCCAAAAGGTATTTTGTGTGGACACTGACCGCATCTGTAGAAGAACCGATAGTCGGTGGAGCAAACGGGTTCTGGAGCGGGACCGCGACTTGGTACACGTGGAGTAGGACAACCCCCCGCCACCTGGACCGACGACCTGAAAAAGTTCGCTAGGATTGACTGGATGCCGAAGGCGCAGGACCGTGTATTGTGGCCAATCTATACTCTATACTAATATTATAAAGAGGAAAGATTTGTTTTTTTGTTTGTTTGTTTGTTTGTAACGAATAGGCTCCGGAACTACTGGACCGATTTGAAAAATTCTTTCACTGTTGGAAAGCTACACTCCTTGCGGTGAACATATTTTATTCCCGTATTCCCACGGGAACGGGAACTACGCGGGTGAAAGCGCGTGACGTCCGCTAGTATAATATAATTTGGGAGAGGCCTACGTCCGGCAGTAGACTTTCATAGGCGGATTTGATTGATAGCTTTTAGCCCCTCTCTATAAAATAGATTGCAGCCGGGCTTATGGCCAGACTGTCTGTAGTCTGCGACTCTGTTGCATTATATTACGTCACTAGGTCACGTGGATCATATGTTCAAAGTTTGAAATAAAACAAAAATGACAACGGCAATCGGAGTGAACTTTCACTTTCACAGAGGGGCAGTTAGGTGAGACCGTCGGCTCACGGCTTCTTGTTTTGTGTAAAACCTTTTCGATTATTTTTGAAAAGCAACTAGTATGCTAACTGATTATGAATTTTAAATATGGAAAAAGAATTGGTTTCGAGCAGGATTTGAACCTGCGTCTTCTGCAAACAGTGCAGACGCCTTATACTATTATATATACCTTATATTACCAACCAACTGCAGAAGACGCAGGTTCGAATCCTGCTCGAAACCAATTCTTTTTCCATATTTAAAAAACCTTTTGGATGTCATGCTGGACTCCTACTTGCTAAGCCCACACGGTGCCCTAACACTGCCGTACGGCCGGGAGCTAATTAAAAAGTTAGTATAAAATAATATAAAAAAAACTCGAACAAAATGCTTTCCTTTTATGTTTGTTACTTCTTCACGCTCTATCCCGTTCACCTATTCGGCTCATATTTGTTATGCATTGCGGAAAGCAGTTACTGAAAGAAAGTTGTATGGCAATCTGATTAATAATGCTATTAAAATCCTATCCTACCAAAATTAGGCTAGTAGAAGCAAGATTGCTGCAAACCATTAAACGAGGCATAATAAAGTCGTTTCCTGAAGACATAAAAATATAGTAAATGTGTCGAAATAAAAAAAACCTGCAACGCTCGTGTTTCCTCTTGCAACTGTGGGTTCTTCAAGCGGAGCGTGAAGAGGCACATCACAGGGCTGCTAACTTGAGGACCACTGTTTAATAGTTTTATAGACTGTGAGAGTGGGCCCCAATCGCTGGAAGTCGCCAGAGCTTTTTATAAAGGCAGTGTCATTTTGGTAACCTATTAAATAACCGACTTTTTCCATTACAAAATGAAACTTTAAATTACTTAATGTGACATTGAAAAGAGGTTTCATAAATTTATCAGTAGACAATAAAAACGTTTATTTAATTCAATATTTCAATAATAAATTATATTAATGTTTAAATAATAATTTACGTTATATATCTTTTAAGCTTGACTTTTCATGAAAGAGACCTCATTGTGCTAATAGACTTGAGCATTCAGGAAAGTTGTAATAAGCATTCTCGCGATCATTCTACCGAGCATTCTATCTACAGTTCTAGCGAGCATTCTATCGAATTTGTTTCGAGTTTCAGTCAGCAGTGTAAACTCATGAATCCCCCATTCTCTGCCTCTTGAATTCTGCGTGGCTTATTTTAAGGAACACACGTAGCTCCCAAACGGTTTCACCGATCCGGGAACTTGATACTTCATTATTGTTTAAGTAGATCAAAGGAGATATATGCATAGGTACTTTCGGTTTCGGTCAATTGGAAGTCACAGGTGTTGTTTCGATGTTTTTCTGTTCTTGGTCACAAATAACACATTTTTTATGAAGATCTTTAAACATTAACTAAATAGTATTAATCAACTTCTTTATCATATCAACCGATTCATTCTGTCCAATAGATTCAATATATTCCGTAGCCTTTTTAGCGTGCTCCTCACACAAAGTTTTTGTCTTATCTATAGCGTCTGTCTTCAATATATTGAACTTCAAATCTTCATAGTCAACATCTTTGACATCATTTTTAGCTTGATCTATTATTTTATACAATTCTGGATTACTATCTAGAGCAAATAGTACTGGGGCACTTGCCAGACAAAATTGTTCCTTACTGTCTGAAGTTAGCTGTTGTATTTCTGTTGCAGCTTGCCATGCTAAGCCTACATGGCAACCGAATTGATAAGCATTGTTTTGCATGTCTCGGTTTTGTCTATCGAGAACCATAGCTGATTGACAACCTCTGCCTAAAAGACTTACACCACTATAAACTGTTCTAGCTGTCCATTCCTTTCTAGGCTTTCCTAGAAGTTCATCAACAGCCATTGCATTAGTATCAAATGTTATTTCGTAATCTTTTCCAGTATTTTTCGGCTTTCCTGGCAGTGGCATATTTTGTTCGTCACGTTCTCCAAAGAATTCACCTTCAGACAAATCTTTTAGAGCGGTTGAAATGATGTATGATACGTCAGAATTTCTTAGATTTGCAAGCATACCGTTTGCTGTTACCAAAAGGTAATCACCTAATAGTATAGCGATTTTGTTACCAAATATAGCTGATTCTGTATCTTTGGATCGCTTGGCAAAAGGCACATTTACAATGCCTTTGTGGATCAAATGGCCAGTTCTCATCATTTCTGTGAGTTCAGCAAGTACTCTGGTGTCTTCTTCGTTTTTCTTCATTTGAGGAGTGTAGCTTGAGGTTCTGACTGATTTGGACAGTAGTAGTATGATGAGGCCCCAGGGCTGGAGGTTCTTGGAGTCACCGTAGAGGACGTTCTTGGCTGTCTGCATCACCAAGTGGTTGCTTCCGACCTGTAAAGATAACAGTTTTGTCATTAGCATTTTTCTATTGTAGGCATTTAGTTTGATGTGGGATAATTAGAACTATCTCTTTTTTTCTTTTATTAGTCATGTTTAAATTTGGTAGTACCTACTGTACTTATATATTACAAAGTATGAAATATTTTTATTAGAATTAAATATACCTATTTGGGCAATTCACAAAATTTTTGTTTGAGAGTTTGGGTGTTTCCTGTGTTACATTGTATGTATTAATTGTGCAATAAATTAAATGTTCCTATACTATACATTTATAAGTTGTCTAGATTTTATAGTCTAGGTATCTAGCTTAAGGGGAGTGGTTGACAAAGTTTGCGAAAAAGAGGTGCAAATAAAGACGTTCTTCTCGGTATTAGTATACGAAAAATGACAGCCAAAAGTAGATTTGAAATCTACAAGATGTGTTCCAGAGGATGGTTTCATCAGAAATTGTGTATTTATTATAAATAACTAGTAAAACATCACTGAAATAGCCAATAATTTTTTAGAAGAAGTCGTTGTATGGCATCTATTTATTAATGAATGATAATAAAATTTAAATCAGAGACTAAAGAAAACATAGACCTCTAAAATGGTTTTCTTCAATTTTGAATTAGTATAAGTTTTAACTAATTATAACTAATAATGTATTCAAAGAATACATCACGTTGCTTGCTTCCCCGCGCTCGCCCGAAAATCTAGTGCGGGGGGAGTCGTGTTGCTAGACGGACGTGTGTCGCTCTGGTCTGCAAAATATTCTCGTAAAATGTTATATTTTCATTCATGTACAGAGTAATGCGTGCAACAGAGCCAGAGCCCGAGTTACACAATGCATGCTGCATTACATGAGAATATAGTGCATTTCAACTTATTTTTCGTATTGTTTTATTAAATTACTTCGAAAGGTAATCATGCTTATATTGTAAGCGGTACTTAATCATTTCAATATAAATAAATGAAGAAATATTTGTGGACATTCGCACACAACTTAACCTTGTGCTAAGGGATACTATAATATAAGTATTTTCATCAGTAGACAACTGATGAAAATACTTATATTAGTAGTTATTATTAACGTACGTAACGTATAGTTATTATTAACACGCTGCTTTTTTGAGACACTGCTCTCAACCTAAGCTGAAAGAATTGACTCTTTTAGCTTATTACGTCTTGTGGGTCGCCACAAGTAGGCACCATCTACCGGCAAATTGGTTAAGGTATAAAAGTGAATAAAGTGAGTGCCCGCCGAGTTTCTTGCTAGTCTATATCTATACATAATAATAAAACTGTTGAGGGTCGAGAGTCTGAATATGGAAGCTATTTAAAAAAAAAAGAACGCGTTCTCTAATCGATACCTACTTAAGCCAAAATGAAATTTAAAATTTTCATGTCCGTCTGTATTCCGAATACGTATCACGCCGAAACTACTGATTTGAATGAAAATTGATCCGAGGAAGTTCAGGAGTTAGAGACATCTCAACTTCTCTAAACCTAGAATTCAACCTAGGATTGCTTTACACAAGTTTCAGTGCTGAGGGTTTTGTAGTTCAGGAATTAGAGATATCTCAACTTTCTCAAAACCTATAATTCAAGGGTTCCTTGGAATGTGACGGTAAATCTAAACAGGCGTGTTGGCTGAATCATAAAAGAGCTTAATGATTAAGGCTGTTGTAAAATAATTCTGTCCGTTTATGATTAAGCAAACAGGGCAGTTTCACCCGCCGGTTGATGAGACTGATGAAGAAATACCTCATGTTTCATGCACCTTAAGCGTCGTAAACGAAGTTGTGAGAGTCAGCTAGTTACATACATATGGTCACACCTTTATCCCCGAAGAGGTAGGCAGAGGCATATTATTATGTCCCCTCATTTTACCTTTTTAGAATTTGTCCCACGTAATAGGCGGTAAGCTGTATTGCCGTGTTGAGATAGACAGGCGCAGGTTGTATCTGCCTGCTGTTAAAATTAATCAAGCCGCCAAAACTTTTCGCCTCTCTCTGTAAAATAGAGTGCAGAGGGGCTTATGGCGAGACTTTGTCTGTAGTCTGTGACTCTGTTGCATTAAACTACGTCACTAGGTCACGTGGATCATCTGTTCAAAGTTTGAAATAAAACAAAAATGACAACGTCAATCGGATTGAACTCTCACAATAAACGTTTTAGAGAGGGGCAGTCGGGTGAGACCGTCTCACAGCTTTTTGTTTATTTGGTGAAGCGAGGAACGCATTTCCGCTACTATGTTTCTTCTTCTTCCGTGGTTCTTTTACTCTGATGTCTCTGTAGTTGCGCTACTCTATGTTAGCGAGCCATATCGCCCATTTGCTCAAGGTCGTTAGCCCTGGGTATGGCCTGTTGTGTGAAAATGTCTAAAAATATTTATTTTAGCCCCTGTCTATAAAATAGATTGCAAAGGGGCTTATGGCGAGACTTGTGTCTGTAGTCTGTGACTCTGTTGTATTAAACTACGTCACTAGGTCACGTGGATCATCTGTTCAAAGTTTGAAATCAAACAATAAGGACAACATCAATCGGATTGAACTTTCCCCTTCACAATAAACGTCAGACGGGCAGTCGGATGAGACCGTCTCTTTCAAGAGCATTGCTATTAAAATAGATTTCTATTTTCATGTCTTATGTCATTTTTTTGTTTGTTTATGCATGCGTAAAGTTAGTAATGCTATGTAAAACTATTATATTATCTTTGGTAATGCGTAAGTTTGTAAAACCACTATTTCTCTTCAGACACATTTATTTTAAAAAATTATATGTGGTAAATGTTGACAGTGTAATAATTTCTAAAATTTTTATTATAATGTTAAACCACTTCTTAGTTACCTCAATAATACATACATATAGTCACGCCTTTAACCTCAAAGGTGTAGGCAGAGGCATGTATTACCTTTGCCCAAGTTCAGCTTAAAGTTTACACAAAACTACTTAAAAGCATTTTATATGTGATTTTATAGATGGATATAACTTTTTAGGGTTCCGTAGCCAAATGGCAAAAAACGCAACCCTTATAGATTCGTCATGTCTGTGTGTTTGTCCGTCCGTATATCACAGCCACTTTTCTCCGAAACTATAAGGCCTTGCTTTTGAAACTTCTCAAGTAGATGTTCTGTGAACCGCATTAAGAATTTTACATGAAAATAGAAAAAAAGCAATAAATTTTGGGGATGCGGCATACTTGGAACTGATACTCAAAAAAAAATTTTCATCAATCCCATACGTGATATACTTGATATAGATAGGTCTTCCCAAATGCTATTGAGGTTTCTTACGTAATTTTTTTTGTAAACTGATTATATTGCGCGAGAGACACTTCCAATTTAAAAAATGACCCCCCCCCCCCCTCTAACTTCTAAAATCAGGGAATGATAAATCTAAAAAAAATTATAATGTAGGTATAATATGCAAACTTCCACCGAAAATTGGTTTCAACGAGATCTAGCAAGTAGTTTTTTAATACGTCATAAACCGCAATTTTCGCCTAGAAAAATCACTGCTACAGTGAAAAACATCAATCAAAGTCACAACGAACTACAAGAACTTTTATATCGTATTAGGTAGGTACTTGCTGCTACGGAACCCTTCATAGGCGAGTCCGACTCGTACTTGGCCGGTTTTATTATTTATGAACCGATTGACATGAAACACTAAAATGTTAAGTGGAGCAAACCGCAACGCAATAAAGAAAACCTCATTGCAATTGATTGAGCGGTTGCTGAGATTAGCGTGCACAAACGTACAGACATACAGACAAACAGTCAAAAATTTCTAAAATCATTGTTTTGGGTTCTATTGCGTTCATAAAATCCTCTTATATTTTTTTTCTTAAATATCTTCAATGTACAGACAGCAATCTGTGATTTTATTATTATAATGTATTGATTGATGATATTGATGGTTGATGATAATTTCAAGTTTTGCAGGATATATTATTATATAAGATACAGAATTAACTGATCTTATACAGCAATTAGTATGTAAGTGTTAATATCTTTGCTGACATTATTAACACATGTATAAGGCCTTACAAGTACAACTCTATTTGTCTTTTACATTAGAATATACTTAATAATCTTCACGAGTATGCAAAACTGAACGTGATCAAGGTTACTTAGTAGATCTGGGTTTTTTGCGTTTGGGGTTTTGAAGGCAATGACGACATTCCTGTAGAACAACAACAACATCGTCTAGTTGACCACCTTTTTCTTTTTTTTTTATATTTGGCTCGCCAAACTGACGTCGCCGCCAGCCTAATGGAAAGCCGTGGCATCTAGCGATTGGGGGTCACTTCTGACAGTGGTCCTCAAGCTGGCGGCCATGTGATGTGCCTCTTCGCGCTCCTCTTGAAGAACCCGGGATTATAAGATGAGGGAAACACGTGTGCAGGCAGGTCGTTCCATGTTTTAGTTCCACCTATGTTCTATAGTAATAGGACGACTATCTCTTAGCTACTAGCTGGATCCAACTGTAGCAGTATGTAGGTACCGTTTTATTTTTTTAACGTGAGGGAAATCCTGATGGATGTTATGCCGGACTCGTGCGTGCATCGCTGCGCTGACACTCGGCCGTGGTTCCCCGGTGTCTTCGCCACAGACACCTACCGAAGCTACCGTGCCCGGTTAGTATCTGTGACAACCGGTAGGAGAGAGCACCGTGTCTCCTCTTCAGCCACTCGTCCATGACCGATCTGACGGCCGCGATTGTGGCGAATACTCCCTTTGGTTGCTCAAGTCGCACTTTCCATGTCTCCACGGTTTCCTGGTGGAGCAAGGACCGCTGGGCCTCGATTTGTCGAGACGCAGGCCTTTGGCGCAAGGAGGCGCTGAAGCGGGCTTCAGCACCTCCTTGCTGTTGCTCCGTGGAGGGGTCCCGGCTAGAAGATATGCCGCCTCACCGAAGATCGTGCGGTATCCCCTTATCACCCTGATGGCCATCGCCCTCTGCGGGCTCAGCAGTTTAGTTATTTAGGTACCTTAGTCAAGTTATTATCGTCAACAAACGTAATTTTTCGTCGATTTTTGGTACGGAACCCACCGTGTGCGTATTGACTAGCATATGGTCGGTTTTGGAAGCTTAGTATACAGTGACACGTGTATGTAACTGACGTCAGACTTTCGATTGAAAGTTACCGGATTCTAGAGTCATTTACAATGAGTCAGCCGTAAAAACACACACGTTATATACTTAAGTGACTAGCGGACGTCACGCGGTTTCACCCGCGTAGTTACCGTTCCCGTGGGAATACGGGAATAAAATATAGCCTATCTTCACCGCAAAGAGTGTAGCTTCCGAACAGTGAAAGAATTTTTCAAATCGGTCTTGTATTTCCGGAGCCTATTCGATACAAACAAACAAACAATCAAACCTTTCCTGTTTATAATATTAGTACGGATTTGAGTTTTTGCTGATTCAGTGTTCCGTAAGCCCCGAGTGGCGACGCGGCCCCGTGTGGTAACGGGTAAGAGTACAAAATGACGCCATCCCAATTCATCCTGAGGGTGTCGTAAGAGCCGACTAAGGGAACACTTCCGCAAAACGAATAAAAGCCGGTTGTCAATAAAATTACAGTCGTTAAACTTATTTGAAGGTCTTATTGGTGGCTTGAAAATTTTCAACACTGGGTCGTCACAACCTACACTTATCCATTTCAACAATATTCTTACCACCTATTTAGGTGGGATAAAAATTAAAAGGTGAAATGTGGGTGTATACTTACTATGCATCTGCCAACCCCTTTGGGGATAAAGGCCTTCAACTTAACTGATTGGCATCCGTAAGGAGAGGGGGACATCAGAAGGGGACAGGTTTAAAACCAGTGCTAGGCAAGAGCCTTGCACATGCTGAACCAGACCCAATTCAGCATGCTTATGATACTATATTTTTACAAAGAGTGTAGCTTCCGAACAGTGAAAGAATTTTTCAAATCGGTCTTGTATTTCCGGAGCCTATTCTATATTGACAACCGGGACCAACGACGGTCCCGTTGGTCCCGGTTGTCAGTAGCATGACAGCGAAAGTTGCTTACTGCAGTGATCATTTACAGAACACTGAGTCCTAGGGGCAAATCCATGATGGATGCTAGGTATCTTCTTCTGCCGGACTTCTGCCGACTAAAAAACCTCACACAACGTCCAACAGTCTACGGTTGGGAACCCTAGGTAAGCCCTCGGAAGGATGTCCCAGGACTCCCAACAGACCCACGGCCGCCACTGCGGCTTCGCCTAGGGGGTGGTTCGGGTGCTATCCCGCGTCTTTGGGGGGTTTCGGGTGTGATCCCGCTTCTTAGGGGGGCGTGCCGTCATGGGCCTGCTTGATTTAGTCCGTAAATATTTATGTTTTACGGATATAATGAGACTTTTGCTGCTACAAATATTAACTCACGTAAAAAGCTATATCCCACCCTTGTCCGTTTCAACACGCAATTGACTTACGTAGGTACATAGTACCTGCAATTAGTAAAATTTAGGCGTATGTTATTCCTCTGCCAACACCTTCGGATATACATACATATATAGGACTTTTGGTAACAAATTTAACAATTAATGGCCTACATGGCATAGATTTAATTTAATAATATTCAGATTGCTAAGCATTTACAGTATGACGATTATTTAATTTGCCCAAATAACCTACTTAAAACCGGCCAAGTGCGAATCGGATACGCACACGGAAGGCAAAAACCGTCAATAGAGGGGTCTCGGCGGGAAACTTAAGACAAGCGTTGCAATTCGATATAATATTTTTTTCAAAACTAGTGTATTTTTGAGTGTTTATGTGTAATTTTTAGTGGATTATTAAACTTATAGGTTCGACAAACGTGCAAAAGTGTTGGAAAGTGATAAAGCCCAGTGAAACGCGAGTCCTTAGGTTTGTCGACAAATTCCACAGCAAGCCCTAGTAAGGTGGCTTCGCCTTACTAGAGTAGAACTTAGTCCAAACTTGGACATACATGAATACGCTGCTGTTAAGAAGAATCTTAACATGACAATGATTTATATTTTCACAATGAAATTTACTCGAATTTGATATACTCTCAAGCCGAGAAAGTTCAAGAACAAGAAGAAAAAAAATGTCAATAGAGATACGTTTGTTGTATAGTGAAAATGTTTCGGTTCATAAAGCGGCAACAAAAATAAAAAAAGTTGTGAAAATGTCGTCTACCTATCGCGGTTCATAAAATGTAGATAGAGTATTGGTAATAGAGTTCCGTTTTTATTCTTTGGGTACCGAACCCTAAAAATCGTACAACACTATCCCAAATAACATGAAACGGATAAGCAGAGACATAATATACGCATATACAGTTTCCAATACCTATACGTTTTCAAACATAAAACTAGGCACTTTCACATGTTGGCTGTATAGAGTCGTAGTCATATAAAAAAATAGTACATACCAATTTCCTCAAGTAAATAGCCAGGTTCGCGAACTCGTCACTCAATAAACACCTCAAATTCATAAAAGAAGTTGGATAACCGACCACTTTCTCCGCGTCTCTTATAATATTACTCCAATTTGTAAAAGGAGGTCGCAATAATATTAATATTTCATCTTTTGTCAAACTAGCTACTGTGGACTCCAATCTTTTTTGAAAAAAGAATGGGGACGCTCGTCGAAGCGCGCGGGAAACCGCGTAAAATGCCATGTCAATGTTTTTTTTTCAGGCACAGGCTACGAGCGTACGATATCGCGGTTGTATTCGTAATGGAGTAGTGGTTGTATATTGAAATGGTTGGTAGTAGAATGTGGTAGACTGTGTTAAAAATTGAATTTCCTTACTTTTATCGAAAATCACTAATATTACAAAGGCAATAACTTGTTTGGATGGATGTTTGAATGGATGTTTGTCACTCTTTTACGTAAAATCTACAGGATGGGTAATAATATCTTACTTAGAAACAGAATAAGACATCAACAACTTTTTAACCCGGAACAAGATCCAGTAGGTACGAGAAAGCTTGTCAAAAATTATAAGTAGTTGACTTGTTTGTGAATCTAATGTCAACAAATTAAAAAAACCAAATTTTTCTACCGATTTAGAAAACAACACTCCCTGAGGCAGCTAGTTATCGCTAAAGAACTGTTTAGAATGAAAGTGAGTCAAAAAAACAGCGTGTGCGTGGAACCTTTACGCGCGATTGAAATAAAACTTCTTTGCCATTGACGGCATCAAATATTATATTAATATCATTCATTCGAATTTTGAATAGCGGAAACCGCTATTTCAAATTCAAATAGTAGGTAGGCGTTACTTCTCTCCGAAGTAAAAATCTGAGTTACACCCTAGTCGCGCCTAAAGAAATTTTACTTCAGTAAGGAAAATCTCTACATTTTCAAACCACATTTTATTTATTTATTTAATTTCACGAAAAATTTCTAACTTCAGCCAAACGATCAATTGAAACAATCAAAACATTTTTTTTAAATTCTTAAATAGATCTCTACCCGATTTCAAGGTAAAAGTTAAAAAGTGGCCACACCTAAGTTCTTGACCGTGAAGTGGAAAGTAGCGTTGAACTAGTCTTGGAAAACGTATAAATATACCGTTCATCAGGTGTCGTTTTAAACAAAATTAGACCGTAACACCTTACAATAAGAACCAAGTCTAATTACGTTTAATGCTGGAATCATTTGGTAGGGATTGTCCAATTTGAAATTGAACTATGTAGCGATGTTTACTCTACCAGTTCAGAGGTCAAGTTATAATGGAAATAACCTACGTTCGATGCATTCTTTTTTTATTGAAGACTGGTCTTGAATGAATTTCTCTTCGTACGGTTTACCTTAACTGGTTTGAAATTCCAAGTTTTTAAATTTGGAATTGGGTCTTGTTTATGTTTCTTAAATGAGGAGGCTGTATCACTCTCACTGTTTTTTTTTAAATTTGTTCTTTTTTACGTCAAGTAGGTAGATAGCCCCTCTCTATTAAATAGAGTGCAGAGGGGCTTATGTCGAGACTTTGTCTGTAGTCTGTGACTCTGTCGCAGTAAGCTATGGCACTAGGTCACGTGAATCATCTGTTTAAAGTTTGAAATAAAACAAGAATGACAACGTCAATCGGATTGAACTTTCACAATAAACGTGTTAGAGAGCGGCAGTCGGGTGAGAACGATCTCACAGCTTCTTGTTTTGAATCGTTCTTGTTATTTGTTTTCGAATGGCCTCCAGTGTAGTGATACCGCCTGCCGCGCTGAGATCTCGGGTTCGATTCCAGGGTCGGCTCAAATAGAAATTTGTGTGATCCACAAATGTTTGTATCTCTTTGTCTGTTACGGCGTCAGCGCGCGATTATGCCGTCTGTGGCGCCTATTTCGAGCGATGTTCTTAAAATGGCGATTTCTCATAACTTTTCTATGGTAGCCATATAATATACTTACCTACCTCACTGGAATCGTTATGAAACAATCTAATGATAAAATGATAGATAAGACCAGTTTTGCCTTGTAATGTATTACTAATTTCTATTAGAAATGAGGATTTGTGATTTTTCACCAGTTTTCTTTACAAAAGTCGTTAAAATAAAAAATAACATTTCTCATAGCACAAGCTTATAGTTTAGGTGTTATCCCGCTTTTTGTAGGGGCAAGCGTGAATCCCTCACGTCCCGCTGTCGTCTAGGCCTGCTTCTGTAAGGACGGTGAGCAGCCCCCTCACCATCCTCCGGCCCCCGGTCATGGAGGCCGATAGTCAAGGCGAAGACACGTCGGCGACGCCCCCGATTTATGTTGGTCCCGGTTGCCAGTAAAATGGCAGTTGTTAAGCCAAGTTGAAGGTCTGGATAGAGTGGCTTAAAAAATTTCAAGAGCAGGCAGTCACAATCTCCGCGTGTCCATTTCAATACGGCTCACCACCTATTAAGTGGGACAAATTCGTATAAAGTGAAATGTAGGCATATAATATGTTTCTGCCTACCTCTTCGTGGATAAAGGCGTGAACATATGTATGTATGTATGTAATCTTACTGGATGTTTGTAACTCTTTCACGCTCTAACTGTTGAACAGATCTGGCTGAAACTTTGCACAGTGGATAGATTTTGAGCTACTTTTTATCCCGGAAATAAGTTCAAATAGGGAGCGGGAACGGGAACAAATTTAACGCGGGCGAAGCTGCGGGCATCAGCTAGTAAATAAATAAATATTTGTGGACATTCTCTCACAACATCATCTAGCCCAAAGTAAGCTGCTATAAGCCTGTGCTATGGGATCTATACGACTGATAAACATACTTGAATATTTCTAAATACGTACTCGTACGTAATATAGGTAAATAACACCCTTACACAGAACAAATCAAAGTGCTCATCACACAAAGAGATTTATCCTGGGTGGGAATCGAACCCACAACTTCCGAATACGTAGTCAAGCACACTAAGTACTAACCACTGGACCACAAAGTCAGTCAAAGATAAAGCACTAAGTTCTGGGACATCCTTCCGAGGGCTTACCCGTGGCTCCCAACCATAGGCTGTTGGGCGTTACGTGAGGTTTTTTAGTCGGTAGGAATCCGCCATAACATCCATGAGGATTTTCCTTACGTAAACAAAAAAAAAGTAAAGCACTAATAATATTGTTGTATCAATAGTGCGCCTGTAGAAATATTCTGCGCAATTTCTTAGAATTACGTTTTGTGAAGAAACGCTAAGGTACCGATCCATGAAAAGTCTGTTGGTCACTGACAAAACCTCTTTGCATTATACTAGACCCAACAGAATTCAGACCATTTTAAACTCCGAAACAAAAATTTGTGGGTCACACAATTGTTTTTCTATACCACTAAGGTGGCAGACAATTATACGGTCCACCAGGTGAACTGGTGGTCACCGTACCCTATGAGCGTTTGCAACACAAAAGAGGCGCTACACTCGCTCTGCCGACCCTGCAAAAACCTTCTAAGACCCCCTTTGAAGAACCCCATACATGAAGCAATTATTGCTGGAGGGGGAGGGAGAGAGAGCGATATTACTAAAAGTTCTATGTTAACCAAAATAGTTTATTCAAAAACTTTGCAAATTCACAAAAACTTCTCTGTTACTTTCTTTATATCATTTTTCAATCGTATTTCAGTACCACTCAATTTCTCCGTAACCCCAATATCTTCGTAAAACCTAGGGCCCCATACAAAACCGTTGAAAATCCATTGTACATGGTATAATATAACCAGTAATGCAGCTATTAATGCCGTAAACGCGAAGAAACTTAAATTATTGTCGAGAAGACCGAAAAAAGGGTATACCCATACACCTTTCAACATGTATACTCCAAGTACCCTGAAAAAAAATATCTTCTTAGTGACCGTATTCTTAGCATTCCATGGATTCTCCGTGCGGGTGCCGGCTCCATAGAGTGGCACAGGGGGGAACACCCCGACGGCGTCTGGGACTTGCGACCCATTTGAGTAGGTTTAGGGTGGCCACCTTACTATGCGCATAAACGATCACCTTCCACCGTCAACAATGTTTCCCCCCCCCCTGCCCAACCAGATTTGGTAAGAGCCTATCAATGCCGCTTTGGATACTTGTTTTAGTAAAGAGATTGGCAATCCAAGGTCCTTAAATAAATTATACAGGGATTTAGCTGGAATTCCCCTTGATCCTACTTCTACGGCATAAAGTTTAACCACATAGGCACTTTTGGTTAACTCATTGGTCAAGTCAAAGTATTTATTTGTCTTCATGGCGTGGTCCTTTGGTATGTTGGTCTCCCACGGCACCGTCAGCTCCACGAGCACCGCACGCCTGTGTATCCTCGAAAACAGGAATATGTCGGGTCTGGATGATGAGGCACATACATCCTCCGGGATTTTGTAGTGTTTTTCATACGTGTCTGAGAGTATAGTCCAATCGCCGGCAGCCATCAAAATTGAGTATGGCTTTTGAGGTACTTTCTTTGAACAGCCTTCCTTTACAAACGCAATGTCATTTCTTTTCTTTGTGGTTAATCCCTTTTTCGCTCTCGCTACCGCCGTGTCGGCATGAGTAATGACCCCGGTCTAATAACGTCCTACAACCTACCAGCAGGTGCCTAGCAGTTCCAATCGCTTCTCCACATGCGTTACATGTTTTATCTGTGGCTTTCCCCCACCTGACCAGATTACTTTGGTCGGGGAGGGTCAACTGAAACGCGTTCAGGTAAAATCTAAGCAAAGCCGGCGACCAGTCGTACAATAATAAATAAATAAATATTCACGGACATTTCACACAACGCTATCTGATCCCAAAGTAAGCTAGGAATAACCTGCTTGTGTTATGGGTGTCAGACCACGGATATTAATACTTATATACTTTTAAATACATATCTACATATTATACATAGAAACACCCAGACTCTTGAGACAAATATTTATGGGTCACACAAATATTTGTCTCCGGTGGGAATCGAACCCACGACCTCCAGTGCCGCAGGCGGTATCACTACCGACTGCGCCACAGAGGCAGTCAATGGTTGATGAAGGTCGTGTTCCTCTATAGCAAATAAATTACTTCTTCTTCTTACTTCTTCTGCTGTGTATACAAAATTCAAAATCTATATAGATATACTTACGTTGAAAAGTAAATAACTTCCACGCCTACCACCGCCAAAACGTACCACTTGTGGTTCTCTGGTGGTATTCTGGGTCTGTATATCGTCTCCCAAAGACCTATAGGTACTATATAAATATGCACAATATGGTTGGATGTCGAGGATATTACCAAATCGATGTCCGTTGGGTATATCATGCTGCGGTCGTAGAAATACATAGTCCAGAATATAATCACTACTATCTGAAACAGAGTTAATTATAAGTATTTGGACTGTTTTGAAATGCTCATGACCCCACGGTCTCAGTGTAGTCGGTAACTGTAGTAAGCAACATTTGCTATGGCCGGTTATTGATGGGTTAACCACCTCATGACCGCTTTGTGACATTTATTTGCGAGCGTTTCCGTACTTCGGAAGGCACGTTAAGCCATTGGTGGTTGCCAGCAAAATGGCAGTCGTTAAGTCAATTTGAAGGTCTTTATGGGTGGCTTGAAAATTTTCAACAGCAGTCACAACCTACGCCTGTTGATATCAATACGGCTCACCACCGATTACGTGGGACAAAAATCTAAAAGCTGAAATATGGGCATATAATCTTCGGCCTACCCCTTAGGGGATAAAAGGCGTAATCACATGTATGTATGTTTAAATGTATGCGTGTGACTGGCTTCGGGATTCAGTGGTTTGTGTGCCAGACTGCGGATTCGGAAGTCGTGGGTTCGATTCCCACCCAGGACTAATCTCTTTGTGTGATGAGCGCATTAATTTGTTATGTGTCTGGGTGTATATTTATATATATCTAGCTGACCCTCACAACTTCGTTTACGTCTCATTAGGTCTATGAAAGGAGAGGTATTTCTTTATCAGACTCATCAAGCAGCGAGTGAAACAGCCCTGTTTGCTTAATCATAAAATAGCTTAAAGATTCAGTCAATTCTAAAACAATTCTTTTAGAATAGCCTTCATCATTAAGCTCTTTTATGATTAAGCCAACACGCCAGTTTAGATTTACCCATTTTTAGATTCATATGTCTATGTATGATTCTTTAAAGTGATATAACTTTTTTATTTTTAAACCGATTGACATGAAATAAAGACTAAATGTTAAGTGGAGCAAACTTCAACACAAAAAAGATAACCGCATTGCAATTGGTTAAGCGGTTACTGAGATTAGCGTGCACAAACGTACAGACAAACAGATATACAGACATACAGACAAACAGACAAAAATTCTAAAAATCATTGTTTTGGGTTCTATTGCGTTCATAAAGCCCTCCTTAATATTTTTTTCTTATTTATCTTTCATGTACAGACAGCGACCTGTAACGATTTTATTATATGTATTGATATTGATTGATGATGATGATAATCTAGCTAGCTGACACTCACAACTTCGTTTACGTCTCATTAAATAGGTCTATGAAAGGAGAGGTATTTCTTTATCAGACTCCTATGAGCGTGTAATGCGTAATGTAAGTGAATTGGTCTTTCATCCCCTCTCCCACAGGAACCCCTCAAAATATCGGGATCAAATGTATCCCAGAACCTTCCTCAGACCATAAGTTCGGATTTTACCAAGTATCATTCAAATTGGTTCAGTAGTTTCGGCGTGATACTTATCCGGAATACAGACAGACAGACAGACAGACAGACAGACATGAAAAATTTAATTTACATTTTCGGATTCAGTATCGATCAGAAAACGCCCTACAATTTAAAATTTTCAAAATGTCTTTCATGTACAGACTCTGAACCCTCTACAGTTAATAATAATAAATATTCACGGACATTTCACACAACGCTAATATCTGATCCCAAAGTAAGCTAGAAATAACCTGCTTGTGTTATGGGTATCAGACCACGGATATTAATACATATATACTTTTAAATACATACATATTATACATAGAAACACCCAGACTCTTGAGACAAACATTTATGGGTCCCACAAATATTTGTCTCTTGTGTAATTGTCTTTGGTATAATAGGTAGGTATGTTTAGATATTTGTTCCGGGTAAACACTAACCACTGGAGTAAAATAAGTAAGGATGCTTCGATCAAGTTCTTACCATAGTAGAAGGCCATACCAATATTGAATAGAATGCATTTCGGCCATCAGTCAGCCATTTTGGATGTTTAAAACCTGGTCTCTTGCTGGTAGTTATGTCACAATATAGAGACAACATTGCGTATGTTGTTTGAAACATCTGAAAATATTGAAAACTGATTCCAGCAATAAAATAGGTATAAGCCCCGCAAGTTGGTATTGCGCTGGAACCTTGTCATAATGACAGCTAAGTGACGTCATCGTGACGTAGCGCGAGCGCGGGTTGGCCTCGCGAAGCTGCTTACGGTATTTTTTTTAGTACTGACGGCTCGACAGACATCCGTCACTAAGATGGCCGCCAAGCGCAATATCAACTTGCGGGGCTTATTTAAGTAGTATATAAACTTTGTGTTAATTCCACATATAATCTATCTCTAATCTGAATTTCAAAGGAAGCGCTCGTGGCCCCGCGGGCTCAGTGTTCTGTAAACGATCACAGTAGTAAGCAACATTTACTATGGCCGGTCATGGATGGGTGAACATCACGTGACCTCTTTGTGACATTTATTTGCGAGCGTTTCAGTGCTTTCGAAGGCACGCTAAGCCGTTGGTCCTAGTTGCAAGAAAAATGGCATCCGTTAAACCTAGTTGAAGGCCTTTAGAGGTGACTTGAAAAAAAATTACAGCGGGCAGTCACAACCTGCGGCTGTCCATATCAACACGGCAATACGGCTCACCACCTATTACGTGGGACAATTTCTAAAAATAGGTGAAAGGTGGGCGTATATGCCTCTGCTACGTCTTTGGGGATGATAGGCGTGATCATGATATATGTCTGTTCCAAATTTCAGCCAGATCCGTACTGCCTTATGGGATTAATGAGTGTTGTGCCTTTACTGAATAATCTGCTTTTTTTTTACTGTTTATCATACTAGAAGAAGAAACATGAGTTTACGCCAAGTTTCGTATTTTTAAACACTATATGGACATCCGCAGTAAGCGTTTCCTTGCTTTGGAAGGAACGATAACCGGTTGGTCTCAGCTACCAGTAATATGCTAGTCATATACCCAAGCTAAAGGCATTGTCGGCTGTTTGAAAAATTTCAGCAGTATCATCACTCCGTCAGCTCGAGTAACTAGAGAAATTCCTTTTAGAGCCATCTTAATTCCTGAGATTACGGCCTCAAAAAAAACTCTTTAGTTTACAATATTAGTATAGATAGTGGCAGCCCTGAACGATTGTTTGGCACATGTCCACCGTAGCAAAGATTACTAAATAGTTACCGTAGTACACAGACGTGACGTCACGGATTGTCACGGATTCCTGCGTTTTGTCAATCAACCAAATCGACTTGGCAAACGTGGGGTAGGACGTCCACCTGTCAGATGGACCGACGACCTGGACCTGGCCTGGAAAGATCGCAGGCTGGGTGGAAGGACTGGATGCGGAAGACGCAAGACCGGGTTTTGTGGCGTAAATTGTGAGAGGCCTTTTTTTTTCTTTTTTTTTTACGTGAGGGAAAATCCTCAGAGGATGTTATTGATACATACCGGACTCTTACCGACTAAAAAACCTCACGCAACGCCCAACAGCCTGTGGTTGGGAGCCCCGGGTAAGCCCTCGGAGGGATGTCCCGGGAAGGAAGGATGTCCCGGGATTGGGAGAGGCCTACGTCCAGCAGTGGACTGCCATAGGCTGACTTGACTGATTGATCACTCCGTCGTATTGGTCACAACCTGTCGCTGTCCGTTTCAACTAAAGACAATGCTTTTGTGAACTCCGCTATGAGAACGTAATCTCTAATATTGGTGGGGTGCGGGGACTGACTTATTCTTCTTCGTGTCAATAAATTAATAAATTGGGAGAGGCCTACGTCAACAGTGAACTGCCATAAGCTGATTTGATTGATTGATCACTCCTTTGCTGCATGCATGCACTCCTCATTGCTGGTCAGAATCTGTCACTGCCCGTTTCAACCAAAGACAATGCTTTCGTGAAATCCGCTATGAGAACGTAATCTCTAAATATTGTTGGGGTGCGGGGACTGACTAATTACTATTGACTCCTTCAAGGTCATGTCCTGACAATCACAGTCATACGACGTTAATATTACGTCAAATTTGTTGACCGAGTGAAATAAAGATGGAGGCGGGTCCGTCGGTACAGTAGACTCAGTAATTAACGTCGGTGACTGTGTAACCAAAGATATAATAGCATAACATACAGATAGGCAACTCTATGAGCCCCCACCCCCACTGAGCAAGCTTCCTCACCACCGCCACAGCCTGCTGTCATTATAGTTGAAGGGAATTTTACGCAACGTTTGCTTAACCTTAGTGGTTACACACACATTCAAAGTCTGTACAAACATAACGTGTTTTTAGTGTAGGTGACAGGATTGAAAGCGGATCATATATGAAAGTATGGAGATTCCGCCCTGTGGTGTAAGCCCGAAAAACGTTGTCTATTAGGTTGTATTGTCTGTGGTTTCAACACGACACGACAATACGCTTAGCTTTTACGTGAACTAAAATCAAATGGTGAATATGACTACTCTACACTAGACGTGTTCCGAATAAAGAAAAAAAAAGCAAAGCTAAGGTACTCACAAAATTCCAACACGTAAAAAAGTATAATGACATATCATGAAAGTGTTTTACATTGCGGTTCTTCATGACCTCACCTTGGAAACATAACGTCATGTATATAGAGTTGGTAATATGTACCAATATCGTGAACACGTAGACTGGCAAACGAAGGTAGATGTACATTTTGCTGAGGAGAAAAGGCAAAAGATTATTGCTATAACCTAAACTACGTATATGTTCAGAGACATCCTTCCGGGACTTACCTGGGACTCTTGACGATACGCAGTGGTAGGGCAGGAAGTGGTTTTACTCGGTAAGAGTCCGACATAGCATCAATGAGGGACTTCCACACAAAAAAAAAGCAACTGATCTCGATGTTGATGCAGGGTATTTCTATCACACTTTGCTTCTAACACTCGCCGGCCGCTTCCGCAGCTTACTCGCTACGCTCGCTCGGCTCGTGTATTGGTAACACAGTTCTAACTTAACCAACAGGTCTCGATGTTGATACAGGGGTTTCTTTATCCCCTCTCCCCTGTATCACACCCATAACACTTAGGCAGCCATAAAATGCACGCCCTCCTACGCCGAATTAAGGACCAGCTGAAATCCGATTTCCTGATCCATGTATATTGGCTCGAAGGAGGTAGCCTGTACAATTTTCAACAGTAGTTCTGCAGGGCGTGTTAGAGTCTCTGTTGTTGCAAACATCCATAGGCAACGGTAACCACTTTTTATCTGGTGGACCTGTACAAACTCCGTGTCAAAAATAGTTAAAATCGGCTGAGTTTTTACGCAGGATAAGGATGAATACAAAATGTCGATTTTGCGATAAAAATAATGATAAATACGGTCTGAGCGGGCGCTATGCCTATCTCTACACGATTGTACAGATGTATCGCCTGGTCTAATTCGCTATTTGACCAACGATCAAAAAATTATCACAATTTGCAATCAATCCAATTCGATATTGGTCCAAAATGAGTTTACTATAAATCCGTCAGTATTACAATTTTAACCGCGAAACGTTGTTGTATGTATAGTTGTTTGTCACACTTTTACGCTCTAGCAGATAAGCAGATCTGGCTGAAATTTAGTACGGGGTTAGATTATAATTGGATCAACCGCTAATTGACCTAATCGCAAAGTCGACTAAGGGTGAAATGAACTAATCACGCGTAATGGTTATTTAATTCAAATACCTGCCTGGTTTCCAAAATTCCTTGCTGACCCTGATCCCTTTTAATCCATCACTCGAACTAAGCGTGCTTACCTACTCAATCCACAAGTCAGAATCTATACTCAACAATGGAGTATTTCAAAGAGCTGCAAGTTACCTCTGTATATTTAATACTTCGGAAGCTGTTAAATATCTACCTGTCGCGTCATAAAAGGTGATTTATTGGTCGTCTTTATTTGTCTTGTAATTATAGTTTAATATTATTATCTGCAAATCACTAATTGGTAACCTGTAGTGCAAACATTTTGAAAACAATACAGTTGGTTTAGGGTGTTATTAGACCAATCGATCGATCGTCGATCGACGGCATCGATCGATGGCAGAATGGTTTAGTCGACGTCGATCGATAATTTCTATCACACCAATCAATCGATCGATGGCAGAATGGTTTAGTCGACGTCGATCGATTGTTTCTATCACATCAATCGGTCGATCGACGAAATCGATCGATTGGTCTAATAACACAAAACGATCAACGTCGACTGATGTCATCAACCGGTAATCGATCGATTGGTTGGTCGAACAGTATCCGTCGATCAATTGAAGAAATAAAGAAATAAAGAAAGAAAAAAATTAAAGCAATTAAAGCTATTACACCAGTCAATCGACATCGATCGACGTTGATCGATGCTGTCGATCGACGATCGATCGATTGGTCTAAAAACACCTTTAAGTAGTGCCCAAACGTTCATCTTCGGACTTCACTTTGCGTCCGGAGCGCATAATATATTATGTGCTGTAAGCACCAAATTAGAGATAGTAGTAGTACTTTTTTTTCACACCTACCCTCTGCTACGCACACTCGAACTACTGTTCGAGTGTGCGTAGCTAAGTGAAAACTAAGTTTGAAAATTTCTTGACCTCGTGTCTGTAAACTCTGTCAGCAGTGTCTATGTGTGTGTAGCCTCAGTGAATTTTGTATATAGGTTTCCGTCTGTGCTGTCAGTTCCGATCATTTCTCTGTAGTTTTTAGGGTTCCTTAGGGGTAGAAACTGGACCCTATCACCAAGACTGCGCTGTCCTTTTGTCTGTCTGTAAGCAGGCTGTACATGAACTATTCCTATGATAGATCCTATTTAATAATCCTACTAATATTATAAATGTGAAAGTTTGTGAAGATGTTTGGATGTTTGTTACTCAATCACGCTCTAACAGCTGAATGGATCTGGCTGAAATTTATCATCGTCAACTTTAAGCCCCTCTCTATAAAATAGATTGCAGAGGGGCTTATGGCGAGACTTGTGTCTGTAGTCTGTGACTCTGTTGCATTAAACTACGTCACTAGGTCGCGTGGATCATCTGTTCAAAGTTGGAAATATAACAAAAATTTTTTATCATATTGAACTTTCACTTGCACAATAAACGTTTTAGAGAGGGGCAGTCGGGTGCGACCGTCTCACGGCTTCTTGTTATCATGTGTCCTTGCTGAGAGCAGAATAAATCTTTTTCTTTCTTTCTTTTCCTATTCAAAACGAGGCGGACGTGACACTTTACGCTCCGCTTGAAGAACCCAGACTTTTAAGAGGAGGTAAACAGGTGCGCTTGCAGAATATATAGTATAGAATCTATAGTATAGAATATATAGTATCTATATATATAAAAATCAATGCCACTTTTCGTTGTAATTTTATAACTCAAGAACGGGCTCACCTATCCAAACGAAATGTTTAGGCTTGGTTCGGACTATTTAGTAGATGGTTTATGTGAAGTTTGCACAAAATCGGTCGAGCGGTTCTTCATTTATCACGCAAATGAAGTTGCGCGGGTCAGCTAGTATATTATAATAATCTGTGAGAGTTACTGTGGTTCGAGAGAGCAGAGAAAAGATCTTTTGAAACACTATGTTCTTGCGATGCTTCTCTCCACTTACTAACATTTTTTTGAATTATAAATATTTTTTGGACATTCTCACACAACATCATCTAACCCAAATCACAGGGTGGAAACTCCATACAAAAATGTTCGTTTTCACCCACACTGATATAGACGTAATGTGAATGCTTAAATCAAGCTTCAATGTGTGTGTGAGTATTCTAGAGTCACTGGCAATGGATACAAAATAATAAGGAACAGAACGCAATGTCATGTACGTAGGTACTTTTTTTTTCAAACCTACCTTCGGCTGAGCACAAATTAAACCAAAGCAATAGCACAAAGTACGTAGGTAATAATACGTAATGCAACGCAGTGACACTCTCTCAAGTACTGACACGGCAATCGACACATTAATTTTGGTGGGGGGATGGGGAAGCTTACTTAGGTGGGAGGCAGGCAGTTGCCGATCTGTATGTAATACTGTTATATTATTATCTTTGCCCAAATCAAGCTAAGGCTGGTTTCAGAGTCTAGCGTAACTCGTCAGCGCGAGACGTTTCAATATGGTAGTGGTGTACACATTGATGTATGTATACAGAGATAATTTGTATGAGTTGGTAGGACATGAACCACTGAAACAATAGACTCGGTTTCATTGGTTTTGACAATTTAAGGTTAGAAACCGCCCGTGGAAACCGCAAATGCGGCGTCAGCCTTAAACTCGGTTTCATTGGTTTTGACATTTTGACCGCAAATACAGCCTCAGCCTTAGACTCGGTTTCATTGGTTTTCTCATTTTGAGGTTAGAAACCGGTCGCGGTAACCGCAAATCGGTCAACAAAATGGCGAATTACAATCTTTTTCTGCATATAGCTTTTAAATGCCCCTCTTATTTCTTGACTAGTAGAATAGAGTTCATTACCATGTAAATAACCATTTTAGCCCCTCTCTAGAAAATAGAGTGCAGAGGGGTTTATGGCGAGACTTTGTCTGCAGTCTGTGACTTTGTCGCATTAAACTACGTCACTAGGTCACGTGGATCATCTGTTCACAGTTTGAAATAAAACAAAAATGACAACGTCAATCGGATTGAATTTTCACTTTCACAATAAACGTGTTAGAGCGGGGCAGTCTGGTGAGAACGATCTCACGGCTTTCTTGTTAATTATATTTGAGTGGGTCAGACTGCATAAGACACAATTTTAACATTTTTATGGACTGCACAAAGCGAAGTATTTTCAATCAATTTTCTTCACAGTATATTTTTCATTCATTCCAATCTTCTTAGAACCCCACAGAAGATCGTTCAGCATCCATTGAGTAAAGTACAGGGTCACCAACAACGTAGTAATGTACGCAAAGAACATATACATGTAGATTGATCCTGAGATTAATCCGAAGATAGGATAGATCCATACACCTTTGAGTATGTAGATTCCATGTACCCTGAAAAAAAAAACTATTTGTATAATACATACATAATTATAATCACGCCTTTATCCCCAAATTCCTCTGCATCTTCGGGGATAAAGCCGTGATAATATGTATGTATGTATGTGTGTTTTGTTTATCCCCAAAAATATCTCATTATCAACTGAGGTTACGGAAAGTCTGGAGCCGTTGGCGCAGCGAAGAACTATTGCGTCTTTGGCTGCATTCTACCGTATCTATCACGGTGAGTGTTCTAAAGAACTCTTCAACCTAATCCCGCCCCCTCCTTTTAGATCCCGAACAACGCGTGCTGGACAGAGGTGCCACTCTTACACAGTGGAGAGAATCTCCGCAAGAACTGAACGATTTAAAAGATCGTTTCTCTGTCGAACCATAAAATTCCTGGAACGACTTGCCAACGCACGTGTTTCCCTCCTCTTACAATCCTGGGTTCGTCAAGCGGAGCGTGAAGAGGCACATCATAGGGCCGCCAACTTGAGGGCCGCTTTATAGTCTTACAGACTGGCACGGTGGCCCCCAATCGCTTCCATCGAACGGCGGCATCATTTTGGCGAGCCAAATAAAAAAAAAGCTAGGCAAAGTTATACTATACGCCAACTTTTCTCCATAGTATTTTTGTCCCACGTAATAATTGCTGGCAGAAGTGGGAAAGAGTACAAAATGTCACCACCACAAAAAAAAACAAAAAAGTGTCTTAAGAGGCGATTATGGTAACAATTCCGCAAAACGATCAATTGCGTAGGGAAGGAAACTCGAAATGAAACCCGGTGGTCAGTAAAATACACAATACAGATTGGTTGCAGCATTTAAATTATGAAGAAACAGAACACTTACTCGAAGTTCTCAGTTAACACAAATGTATCTTCAAATTTTAAAATGTACCTTTTAACCTTTATAATGAAATAACTACTTTATCCTTAATGTTAGTTTATTTTTATGTTTAAATTAATTAACCTACATAATGTAAAATAAATAAGTAATGTTCTCGGCGATATTATTTTTTTCTTAAGCTTTGTATTACAATAATTGTTCCAATGAATTACTTAGTTTACTTTTACTCCATTCTTTTTCTATTGGTTGCGTGGGCCCCCTGGTGACCTATAAATACAGATACAAACTGTTGTATCTAGGTTAGGCACCAGTCTCACAATTAAATTAAATTAGACGTGAAATAGATTCTGTATAGCCACTAAGATGCACTTAATGATATAAGTTTTTATAATTATTTTATATTTGTACTTTAATTGTTGAGGAAATAAAATATTTTTATTTTTATTTAAAATGACAATCGTGAAGCCAATTTGAAAGCCTTAGGCGCGACTTGAAAAATTTCAACTGCGTGTCGTCACGACCTGCGTCTGACCATTTCAACACGACAATAGGCTCACCACCTATTACGTGGGTGGGACATGAAACTGTTAGGTAAAATGTGGGCGTAGCTATGCCTCTGCCGACCCCTTTGGGTATAAATGTGTGACTATATGTATGTATGAGCCTAATGCTATGTTTTTTTTTTTTTTTTGTGGAAATCCTACATGGATGCTATGCCGGACTCCTACCGACTAAAACCACACGATGCCCTACAACTGTCTACGGCCGGGAGACCCGGGTAAGCCCTCGGAAGGATGTCCCAGGGCTCTCGGCAGACTTTGGCGAACACTTCAACCTCGCCTTCAAATTAACTAAACGACTGTCATCTTACAACCGGGTTTCATTTTGAGGTTACCTCGAGTTTCGAGTTCTTATGTTACCGGACACCCGTGACCAAAGCCTTAACTTTCGAAGCAGGGATCTTTTATACCACTAAAGTGGCAGACAAGCATACGTTCCACCAGGAGGACTGGTGGTCACCGCAGCCCATGGACGTTTGCAACACCGGAGGCGCCACATACCAACCCGGAAAACCCTTCTAAGACCCCTTGTAATGAACACAGGGAGATCAATTAATCTTAAAATTAAGATATCGAGATCATGCTTATTATGATTCTCTCTATCAGAACAACTTGGCACACAGATAAGGATCAGAGTTTATTGTACTGAAGTGAGACTGCAGGGGGTTTTACCGAGATCATTTGGGCCTCATCTAGCCTGTAACTGGTGCACCTGTACTGGCAAAGAAAAGGCCTCCTCCTCCTCCTCCTCCTCCTCAAGGTCCTTGTACCAACTTATTTAACTAACGTGGTTCAGAAATGCCAAAAAAAATGAGAGAGCCCTGGCCTGTAGCCAACAGAGTGATGCTATTAAAGCAACCTGAAAAAGGTGGCAGTGAGTAACTGGATGCGGAAGACGCAGAACCGTGTGTTGTGACGTAATTTTGGAGAGGTCTAGGTGCAGCAGTAGACTGCCATAGGCTGATTTGATTGATTGTTTGACATGACCTCTTAGTTTTCTTGGCTCAATATAAATTCTAATGATTTTTTAAGTAAAACTTCTTTAGGCGCGACCTAGGGAGTAACTCAGATTTTTTTTCTGACGGAAGTAACGCTATTTGAATTTTGCGCAAATTCGAATGAATGATATTTTTTTTTTTTTTTTTTTTAAGGTGAGGGAAAATCCTCATGGATGTTATGCCGGACTCCTACCGACTAAAAAAACCTCACGTCACGCCCAACAGCCTGTGGTTGGGAGCCCGAGGAAGCCCTCGGAAGGTTGTCCCAGAACGAATGAATGATATTAATTATAACATTTGATGCCGTCAATAGCAAAGAAGTTTTACTTCAATCGCCCGTAAAGGTTTCACGCACACACTTTTTTTTTATATATTTAGCTCGCCAAATTGACGCCGCCAGTTTGATGGAAAGCCGTGGCGCATCTTGCGATTGGGGGCCACGGGGGCCACTTTAACTTTCACTTTAAGATTGTGAGAGTCGCCCCAATCGACTTCTGACAGTGGTCCTCAAGTTGGGCGGTCCTGTGATGTACCTTTTCACGCTCCGTTTAAAGAACCCGAGATCATAAGATGAGGAAAACACATGTGCGGGCAGGTGGTTTCAGGTTTTTATAGTTCGACAGAGGAACGATCTTTTATGAAACGCTCAGTTCTGGCGAAGATTCTCTCCACTGTGTTTGAGTGGCATCTCTGCCAGGAACGCGTTGTTCGGGATCGGAAAGGAGAGGGTGGGTAATTTAGGTACACTACTTACGTTGAAAAATAAACCACTTGAACCACTAGAAGCAACAGCAGGTTCCATATATGATGACGTGGCGGCGTTCTAGGTCTGAATATCATCTCCCATAAAGTAATAAATACTATATAAGTATGCATGATATGGTTTGATGTCGACGAAATAGCCAAGTCGATATCCTTTGGGTATAATAAGTTTCTGTCGTAGAGGTAGAGCGGCCAGAATATTAGGAACACCGTCTGAAACAATGAGATAAATTTAAGGGGTCAGATGAAACTGGTTGTTTCTTTTTAAGGTTCTGTACGCAAATATTAAAAATTATTACATACTAGCTGAGCCCGCAACTTCGTTTACGTCACATAAGGTGTATGAAAGGAAAGGTATTTCTTCATCAGAGTCATCAAGCAGCGTCTGAAACTGCCCTGTTTGCTTAATCATAAAAGAGCTTAATGATTAAGTCTATTTTAAAACAATTCAGTCCACGCCTTCGGCGCGGACTGAATTGTTTAAAAATAGTCTTAATCATTAAGCTCTTTTATGATTAAGCCAACACGCCAGTTTAGGTTCACTCACATTCAAAGAAACCCCTACAATTAAAATTTTCAAAATATCTAATTCTTAAAAGAGTTATAACTCTTTTATTTCTAAACCGATTTACATAAAACAAACGCTAAATGTTAACTGGAGCAAACCTCAACACAATAAAAAAAACCGCATTGCAATCGGTTGAGCGGTTGCTGAAATTAGCGTGCACAACCGTACAGACAAACAGATATACAGACATACAGACATACAGACAAACAGACAAAAATTCTAAAAATCATTGTTTTGGGTTCTATTGCGTTCATAAAGCCCCCCTATAATATTTTTTCTTATTTATCTTCCATGTACAGACAGCGACCTGTTACGATTTTATTATATGTATTGATTGAGACTCCACTATTGTCATCAGTCTGTATCTCATGAACCGGACAGCTAGCCAGTTGATATTTACACAGATAATGTATTTCTATAACCAAAGGCTCAGTTATATTTTTTTTAACCTGAGGGAAAATCCATCATGGATGCTATACCGGACTCCTGCCGACTAAAATACTTCACGTAACGCCCTGTTGGGCGTTACGTGAAGTATTTCTCTTTTATTTTTTATACAGCCTATGGTCGGGAGTCCCGGGTAAGTCCTCGGAAGGATGTCCCAGGACTCCCAACAGAACTACGGCCACCACTGCAGCGTTGCCCAGGGGGTGGCTCGGGAGCTATCCCGCGTCTTCGGGGGGTTTAGGGTGTGATCCCGCTTCTTAGGGGGGGCGTGTGTGAATCTCTCACGTCACGCTGCCGTCATGGGCCTGCTTCTGTAAGGACGGTGAGCAGCCCTTTCAGCGTCCTCAGGCCCTCGGTCATGGAGGCGAAGTCTCAGTTATATTATCCCTTTTTTACCCTTTGGGTGCTGAACCCTAAAAATAAAACGATAGCTGAGCAGTGGTAATAAAATGTCAACCAATTGGGGCGATTTCCATTTGAGATTGACCCTCCGCCTGCCTGGAGTCCCAGGTAAGACGTTGTAATAATAACCTCATAAGTGTAGCGGTACTTATAATAATAGTTAGATGTGAAACATTTTGAAAACGACAAGATGCAAGGACAAGGTAGTATTGTCTCGATAAAACACGTGTTTTCGAGACAGTACTATCTTGTCCTTCCATCTAGACCCTTGAAAATGCTGTGTAGCGACACCGGTCAGGTTTATAATAATAAATATTGTGAAACAGTACAAGTGTCGTTTGCAATTTGTGCAGCAAGTTCCACCAAGTGCCATCAATCAACAGAATAAGTAATCTTAAGTGTGAAAGTTTGTGACTGAGTCTAGGTGACTGAATGTTTGTGACTCTTTAACGCTGTAACGGAAGAACTGATCGGGCTGAAATTTGGTACAGGATTAGACTACAGTGTGGAATAATTCATTGGCTATTTTTATCTCTAATATGTTGTCATGGAAAGCAGGGAACAGAAACCGGGTTCGACACGGACACCATCTCTATAAATGTACATACATATCTACATATCGTCTGCTTACTGGTAAAATATGTTAACTGCACATTTCCTTGAACTGAGATTATAAGCTTTGAAAGTTTCATCAATTTAAAACTATCATTAAAATATTTTTTTTTTATAAAATACTTTAATGCCAAATGATAAATAAAATATTCAACTGTATCTCATTTAAATTAAAGCAACACATTCTTCAGAAAATCAGGCAATAAATCAGTTATTATTGTCTTAGGTCATGCACTTAACTGGTTTTACCTGTAATTGAAAAAAAAAAGTGCGTGTAGAATAGATCCATGGATTTATTAGGTAAAATTCTGCTTTTATCTCATTTTACTTGTAGGAATTTAAATACATTATGTAAATATGATCGTAAATAAATGAATTTAACTTATTTTAGCTTAAAGTTCATGGGAAGGTAAATACCACATCTTTCTACATCGAAAAAATCATACAGAGATATATTGTCATTTACTTGTGCAGTTTAGTTTTAATTCGATTTTAAGGTGATTTACCTCTGTTTATCTGAATGATTATTACTATTTCATTGTTGTTTATCATATTTTGTTAACTAAGGTATCTTTGTATTAAACGGTCCTAGCAGTTATTTTGTTTTGCCAGTAGATAGAGCATCGAAAATTACATGTATATGTATACACTAGCTGAGCCCGCAACTTCGTTTACGTCACATAAGGTGTATGAAAGGAGAGGTATTTCTTCATCAGAGTCATCAAGCAGCGCCTGAAACTGCCCTGTTTGCTTAATCATAAAAGAGCTTAATGATTAAGCCAACACGCCAGTTTAGGTGCACTCACATTCAAAGAAACCCCTACAATTAAAATTTTCAAAATATCTGATTCTTAAAAGAGTTATAACTCTTTTATTAAAAGTCAAATCAATTTATTAGGAATAATCATACAAATAGTTAATAATTAAAAATTAAAATACAATTTACACACACAATTAAACACGAAAAAAACATAAATATACACCCGTTCCTTCATGGTTGAACCTGGTCAACTTAACCTACCTATTCTGTACGGCATAACCCACCCCCGCCCATACCTGGCCCAAATGTGCCCAATACGCTCGCAGCGTTGCCTCTTTGTATGGCTATGGCTATTCTTTGTACCAGATATGACCGAGCGTGGGTGTCCTGAGTCTTAACACGTAGCTTACGCCCTATCTCCGATATCAGAGCCCTGGCCTCGGCCCCCCAACAGCCCATCGTTTCCACAGCCACCGGTACCACAAGGTATTGCGACTCTATCCCCGCGTATTTCAGTCGCTTTTTGTAAGCGGCATCCTCCGCCGCGGCTGCCGGTGTGTTGATGGTGCGAGCAAGATGACTGGCAGCAAAAGTGTTGACACATGTTGCGTCCCACACCAAGCACCTGCCATTCCTCCAAGGCACCAGGGTCAGCCCATCCGGTCTTTTGCCGTCCGTGCGGGACAACCCCGGTGGCTCGAGCACACACGGTACATCAGCCGACACCAGCGCACGCCTGATTAAATCGTTGAGAGCATGGTGACGCGGATGCCTGCCCATGCAGCGACGACAACTCAAACCGTGATGACCATCGCTCTCCACCCAGGCACCACAGATGCATACATGAGGTTCACAAACTCTGCAGCCTAGGCGGAGAGCCACAGCCACCCGCAGAGAGTCGTCGTCCAACAAAGTTCCTATGTGGGGTGAAGGAAGCGCGTACAGCCAAGCTCCAGACTCGGACTGCGCCACTGCACGCAATCTTGCAAGGTCTGCTCCCGCGGCACCACCCACCAACGATTCAAACTTTTGACGTGCAAGGACGTCACACCACGCACGCTGGACCTGAGGACTACTCGGGCACGGCGCTTCCGAGGCAAGAGCAGACCAGGCTGTAATCGCCCCTGACACATAGGGTACCCTGAACCCGCTGCCATCTGACTGGAGTATGGTAGCAACGAGCCCCGCCACCCCATGCGCCGACGCAATAAAAGCCGGCAAGCCCACATCCCGAGCACGCCGTATCCCGAGACCTCCATACCGGACCGGAGAGGATGCCTGGAGCCACTGAGACTCACTGAGTGATACGTTGAGTATTGACTCGACAACCCCCCTCAATGAGTCATCGAATGAAGATACCTCTTCACTGCACAGCCACGTAGGTGCAGTCCTCAAGTGGTAATTGATTTTTGGAAGAGCAAAGCACATACGCAGCAAAACGATGGCGACATGTGCCGACAGATCCCCGAGACGCTGCTGTGCAGCAAGAAGAAGTTGTCTCCGGGAATCAATTGCTCCCGGCACAGCACTGAGGAAGATAGGGGAACCCAAGAGAAAAAAGGAGTTAGAAGAAAGGGAATTGAGGCCAGGCAAAATCTCGCTAAAGCGGACGAAATGGGAGCCTACTTCAGTGCAGCAAGGGAAGAATTCACACTTCGCGGGGTTTACGTCCAGACCTAGTGTCTTCAGTCGAGGTATGAGAACTTCTAAGTCCCGAAGAACGTCCGCCGGTGGCCCTCCAACTATGCCATCATCCAGGTACCATAGATTTAATTCAATTCAATTCAATTCAATCGTTTATTTGCGTCGAATATGGTTACAGAGATGGTATCTTAGAACTAGTAGGTACAGCATACTCTGCTCCTTAGAGCGTGCAAAAATTATAGACACACTTGTACAATTAATATAAATGTCAATATTTCCATGTCAACAATAATAATAATAATAATTCACGTTCATATTTTAGGTATTTTGTCATCCAGATATTCTTTAATACTATAGTACATGTTGTTCATTAAAAACCGAGATAATTGTTTTTTAAATTGTTTTATGGGTAGTTCCTGTATTGTTTTTGGCAGGTGATTATATATTGAAATTGCCATACAGTATGCGTTTTTTTTATATAATTGTAATCTTATAGAAGGAAGCTTAAATTTAAGTTTATGTCTGGATGAGGATTTAAATTTTTCAAAAATGTCAGAATGTTTTCTTATAAAAATACTTATTTCTAATATATACAAGCAAGGCATTGGTAGAATTCTATATTTGATAAAAAGAGGTTTGCAGCTGTCAAGTGGACCAGCTCCACTTAGTGCACGGATACATTTTTTTTGTGCCTTGAAAGCTTCTTCAGCCGCTGAGGAGTTACCCCAAACAACAAGGCCATACCGTAATATGGATGACACATACCCATGATATGCTGACAGAGCTGCTTTTACACTAACTGTTTCCTTTATCTTTCTTATAGCATAAATAAAGCGGTCAATTTTACTGACTAGTCGGCTGATATGTGGCTGCCATTTACAATATCTATCTATTGTGATACCCAAAAATATGCAATCAGTAACTACTTTTATCTGATTCCCGTTATATTTAATATCGAGCGGAGACAAATTCGCTGTTTTTGTTTGAAATTCGATAATATTAGTTTTCAGAGTATTGATTTTTAAGTTATTTCGATTTAGCCAGGTGATAGCATCCTCGAGAGCTAGATTTACATCGTTTTGTAGGTTGTTTCGATTACTGCTTTTAATCATTATAGTAGTGTCATCTGCAAATAGTATAATTTCGTGTTTGATTGCGTTTGGAAGATCGTTTATATACAACAAAAATAAAAGAGGGGCCAAAATGCTGCCTTGTGGAGTGCCATAATTGTTTTCTCTATAAGTAGACCTAAATATTTTTTGCATTTTTGTGTCGGTTCTAGTTATTTCGACACATTGTTCACGATTTTCCAAATAGCTTTTTATCCAATCATAGGCATTTCCTCTTATTCCGTAGTTTGATAGCTTCGAAAGTGGTGTTTTGTGACAAACATGGTCGAAAGCTTTTGTCATATCTAGGAAAAGACAGGCTACTTTTAATTTATTGTTAAGACTTTCTGTTACATTTTTAGCTAGAGTAAAACCGGCTAGAGTTGTAGAGCTTGCCTTTCTGAAGCCAAATTGTTCTCTTTTTATTATATTGCACGAGTCGAGGAAGGTCTCTATCTTATTGTACATGACTTTTTCAAAGATTTTAGATATAACTGGTATTAGTGTTATTGGTCGGTAGTTATTCAGGTCAGTTTTATCACCCTTTTTGAATACAGGTTTTACAATTGATTTCTTTAGTCTATCGGGAAATTTTCCTTCTGTTAGGGAGAGGTTCAATATATGTGTTAATGGTCTTGCTAAGTATAAAGCGCATTTTTTGAGTACTTTAGTACTAATGTCATCGTATCCGGTTGAATATGTGTCTTTTAGGCTATAAATTAATTTTTTAGTGTCCATTGCATCAATCGGGGTAAGAAATATAGTTTTTGAGTTTTGAGGAATGTCAGTAATATGTGATTGTCGTTTTGTCAGGTCAGAATTATCGCATAAAGTCGTGTAAAAGGTATTAAATAGATTACAGATTTCAATAGGATTATTATAAGCTTTTCCATTGGTCTTTATGGTGTCAATTTCTGTTTTTGAATTCGGAATATTTTTAATGTCGTTTATAATATTCCACGTGGCCTTGCACGTATTATTAGATTTTTTAATGTAGTTATAATTATTAATTTGTTGGGCATTATTTATACATTGTTTAAGTATTCTGCTATATGTCACGTATTTCAATTTATTTTGTTTTTTATTATGTTTTTGTAGGTGATATTTCAGATATAGTACTCTTTTTTTTGTGCAACATCTTTTTATACTTTTTGTCAAGAGTCGATTTTTTATACGTTTACTTGTGCATTTTATCTTTTTAATCGGAAAGCAGAGATCATAGAACAGGAGAATAACATCATGAAGTTCATTAAAAGCCTCGTTTGTTGTATGATGCTCATATATTTCGGAGAAAGAGAGGCTTGACATACATTCTTTAAATTTCATGATGTTTTTTTTTAAACCAGTAGCTTAGTACCTTTTTAGTATCACGGTTGACTTCGAGTTTAACTGTTAGTGATTGTGCTGTTTCGTGATCCGATAGCCCTAGAATGTGTATACCCGGTTTACCATCATGTATATCACTCACTATAAGGTCCAGACAAGACTTTTTTCTTGTAGGGTGCTGTATGTGGCTGTTTAAGTTATTGCTTTTGAGGATTGATAAAAGATTAATAGAGTCTTTATCCGGTATTAAGGTGTTCATATTCCAGTCCCCGCAGAGTATTATATTTTTATTAGACCTCTTACATAACTTGTTCAAAAGAATTTCCAGTTTGTTTAGGAATAATGCACTGTCAGATGTCGGTGTTCTATATAAGCAGACTACTATAAGTTTGTAATTGATAATTTCTATAGCACAGCATTCAAAGTGAATGGGAATTGAGGGTGGGAGATTATGTAGCTCCTTAAATTGTAGATTATGTTTTATTAAAATGCATGTGCCACCCCTACGAATGTCATGACGAGAGAAAAATGACACCAGTTTATAATCACCCATTCTAAGATTTGGTTCAGAACCTCTCTTCATAAATGTTTCTGTCAGGCAGACGATGGCTATATTGCCTAAAGTTTTCGATAGTTTGGTTAAAACTACCTCGAGTTCCTCTTGCTTTTTCAGTGCACTCGCGATGTTTTGGTGTACAAGTGTGATGGTTTCATACTTGGGCTGGTTAACGAAAACAAATAGTGTTCTGGGACATCTTGGATGTATTGCTCGTCTTAAAGAAATGTGTGATTTTCGTTTGTGTATTTTTATTTTTAGTTTCTATGTTTGTATCGGCGTACGGAGATGGGAGAAGTGGATTTGGGGATCTTACGTTCGAATTATAATTAGTTTTGTGTTGATATATAAATTCTTTTTCGTAGCGTGTATAATCTATTTCAATATTTAATTTCAAGCATAGCTCCTGGATGTAATTTTTATGACTGTGTATGTGGTAGACTTGGCTATCCCGATTGGTATCATTGCATATTTTTACGTATTTACAATTCTTATAGTTTTTAGTTAATAGCTCCAACATGTTATTTATCATGGATACGTTTAAATATCGGTTAAATTGAACATTTGTTATGAAAACAGTTTGTTTTCGGAGATGACATAAAATATTACATAATTCTGACATTAAAGTAAATGGTCGCTTGTCGTTTGAACCCAGGCTCAGCACAATGATGTCATCGGAAGAAAGAGTCTTCAGAAAATTTTGATTACAGCTGCTCAATATCTGAGTACTGTTGGCGTTTGGTTTAATGATAGAAAAAATCTTGTACTTGTCGTTCCACTTGTTTATTCTTGATTTATTCCGTACGCTTGTTGATCGCCGAAAATAAATATATTATGATTTTTATCGATGCTCCTGGGTTGATTTGCCAGGGGACCTTCGTAACATCCCGTTGTGTCGATTTTTGAAGTCTCATTTTGCAGAGAATCTTTATTTTCTAGGAGTTTTAAATTTTTCATTTGACTACTAGCGCCATCTGTTGTGACTTTTATGTAACAATCAGTCTTGAATTGTGAATTACTAGAATCTGCAGTTTCCAGTTGTCGTGAAGCATTATCATTATCAGTATTGTTTCTGCGTGGGATTAATAGTTTTGGGGCTTTTGGGGTGCAGGATGAGCTTGAACATGACGTATGTACCACTTGTGTGTTTTTTTTCTCATACTCATGATTTTGCTTTTTGAGTGATTTATTTTCTAGGAGGAGATTCTCTATCTGAAACTGAGCCATTTTTAACTGCTCTGATAGGTCCTGAATTCGTTTTTTGTAAAGTATAGGGTCGTCATGATAGCCTGCAGTTCTATCCGTTTGACTTTTTATTGAATCCATTGATGAAGTTGACAAAAATGATGAGTTAGGGGATTCACTCCGAGTTCTTTTATGTTTTCGCATTGTTACGTTCTGTATATCTGCATACATTTTATATTCTTTATCTGAATTTGTTGCAAAAATACCTATGAATCCATTATTGGCAATCATCCAAAACAAAAAAGTCTCAAATAGTTTCTGTTATTTCGCGCTAGATGGCGTTTAACCAATAATTACTATTTTAAGTCATGGTATCATCACTATTGTGACTAGTCGATTCAAAAAAGACTGCTGTCCAGAGTGCAAGGAATTTTTTTTTTTTCTTCTGCGAATATTGTCGGTGAACGAACTATCTGTGGCGATCAGCAGTCAGCTGATTCTTAATGTGATTGGTGAATAAGTTTATTGATTCATATTGCCTAATTATTGTGGTTTATATGTGTTAGTGCGTTTTTTTCGAATTATAACGTTTGAAAAATACCTGTTTGATGGATTTCTTGCTGGTTACATAAAATTCGTTGATCACCACAACGCAGCAGCGCCACTATAGATCGCGTCTTAGGATTCTAATCTCCTTTGTAGGTAAGCTTTGTGAAAATCATTGTACACAAATAAAAAACAAGCCAAAGTTCGGCAAAGACGTGTTTACATTTCGCACGCACACACGCGTTCCCAAAGGACGACTTCAGCTCTGCAATAACCTTATGGATGGCTAAGCTGAAGATCAATGGTCCTAGTGGATCACCCTGCTGCACTCCTACCTCGGAGGAAATGAGTTTCTGACCGAAAAAAAGGTGAGAAGGAGAAAAATAGACTTGGTGGAGAAAGGGATAAATAGAGGGAATATTCTCCCTAACCTCACTCAACAGAAGGTCTCTTTCAACGGTGTTAAAAGCATTGCGTATGTCCAGCTTGACAACCACACTACCCGCGTTCAACGGGTCCATCACAAATGCACGCGTGGCATGGATCGCCGCCTCGCAACCACGTCGCGTCCCGAACCCCAACTGATGAGGCTGCAGATACTCAGACATGGCCTCACTCACCGACCGACAGGCCAGTTTAGCAGCCAACCGCCTGAATACGCTACCTATCGCTATGGGCCTCACTCCCCCATCTTTCTTCTTTAAGGCACAAAGCGATGCCCCGTAAAGAAATGGGCTGATCATTGGGTTTAGTTTACCACTTAGCAAAAAATTTACCAACCCTGTTAGGCTCTCCAACAACCGCAGTCCACAGTCTCCCGCGGACGCTGAAGTAAGCTCCCTTAAATGCCCTGGACGAATCCCATCCAGGCCCGCAGCAGAGCCACTGTAAAATGAGTCTAATGCCTGCCTAACTTCGTGACTTGTCACCTGAATGGGCAATAATGACGCATCAGGAGGCGGAGGGAAATCCTGATGTCTTGAACGGGCCGGGTGCTTAAGCTCCATTGCAGCTAGCGTTTCGGGGTCATGCCGAGCAAATGAATCGTCCGATAATAATAATCGGACTGCCCCCCGCAAATCGCCCTCAAACACCTTTCCCTCAATTACACGCTTGAGAGGGCGAGTCCCGGCACGTGACTCCGTACGGTCTTCCTGAGTCTCCGAAAACTCAGGCCCCGATGAACTAACATTTGCCTTTACTTTGGATGTCATATTACCTGGTGCGGCCCTGGAGGGAACCCTGAGCGCAATAAAAGAAAAGGTAAGGAGCCTGCCCCAGTCCTCCTCCCCGTTGTTGCCGACACAACCCTCGATAATATTACAAAGAGCTGACAGAGAGTCCAACAAGCGACGAGGTGCATCCAGATGCAACGGTTGACCAGCTGGCCCGTCGCCAGATCCGACGGGCAAGGTGAGTGTACAGGTGACCACTTGACGGGTCTCCTTGTGCATTCGGCCTATATGCACCTTCAACCCGTGTGCACTAAAAGTACGCGGAGACCCAGGACAGTGGGGACAAACCAAAGGGACAGATAGGGCAGACATTGTAAATGGTGACGATATCTCTGATGGTCGAAGAACCTAATATTTATACATACACTCATGTCATAAAAAAAAAAACAATAATAATAACAAGCCTCGGTCTGAGTGACTGGAGAAGTATTAAAGTACTGTATCAAAATTCCATTGAAATAGCAAAACAACAATAATAAGTAGATACTCAATAAAAATAAAAAAACAAAGATTATAAAAATAATGCAATTAACATCATAACATCTACAATTATAAAAATGAAATGGTGTCTATGTAATCCTATTATTAACGAATTGATTAATATCACCATGTAGACAATCTATACTACAGACATTTTAATGAAACAGCAAAATAAAACAATGATAATACTATATAAAAAATAAAATAAAAAGTTATTAAAAATAATGCAAATAATTAAAATCATAACATCTACAATTAAAAAAAAAATGTACCAAATCAAATACATCATTAACCCCTTAACCAAGTAACCTAAATAAGTACTAAAATATCAGTACACATACCTATGAATCCAATATAGGTATCCAATTATATGCCCTTGCTCCAGAAAATGGAGTAAATTATTAAATAAAATAAATCGCTCAAAACCGTTACAGTCAAAATATTAAATTGTTTATCCAATTTGTCCATATAATATATAATTGTATAAAATCCAGAACTAAACAGAAATAACAAAAACGAGAAATTAATAAATTCACTAACTGTACATATTGGTTAATGCTAACATCAATGATAAATTTTAACGAAGACATCCCAATGGAATTTGAGTGATTTCAAACCGGTCTCCTGTTTGTTGTTATTGCATTGTCACATTGACTCAGACTCGCAAGATATTGCTTCCCAAGATCCCACAAAATACACTGGATCCAAATAATATTTTATGTGTGTATAATGTTTAAATTTATCTTCGGTTCGATTCATTCCCTCAATAAGTAATGTATAATGTTATCCATGTAATAGGTACTGTGTATAATATTTGTTCATCCATCAATATAATCAATGTAAACATAATGTCATCCAATAGTCATTCAAAACGCCAGTTTAGGTACAGGTTCGAATTATGAAGCAATCTCTGTATTAGCAGCCTTGCACACCAATAGTAGATTCCGATACAGCTGTGTCACCGAGGGGCAGAATCGCGATAGCGAAGTTTCGTGGATATTTGTTGATGGTAGGTATGTAAACATCATAATCACACTGATGTTCATGTTCAATGTCATATTACTATTGCAAGATTGCAATTTGATTCATATCCCTTTGTAGACTTGTGAGGACACACTTACGTACTGGTATCGTTTTGCACCTCTAGTTGGTTGCACGGCTTAAACAACTTTTCACCAACGATAGATGACAATCTTCAGACACAAGACTATCCATTAATAATGTCACTTCACTTTATTGAAACCGTTTAGTATTTTTAATTACACGATAAGTACGGATCCGGTATATATACGGCAACTAGCGCCATCTACCCTCAATAAAATGTCTCTTTTATTTCTAAACCGATTTACATAAAACAAACGCTAAATGTTAACTGGAGCAAACCTCAACACAATAAAAAAAACCGCATTGCCATCGGTTGAGCGGTTACTGAGATTAGCGTGCACAACCGTACAGACAAACAGATATACAGACATTCAGACAAACAGACAAAAATTCTAAAAATCATTGTTTTGGGTTCTATTGCGTTCATAAAGCCCCCTATAATATTTTTTCTTATTTATCTTCCATGTACAGACAGCGACCTGTTACTATTTTATTATATGTATTGATAAATCATTTTAGATAAAAAATGCATTTATTATGTTTTACCAGTAAGCAGACGATATGATCACGCGTTTTATCACCGAAGGGGTAGGTTGAGGCATATTGCGCGTTTCACCTTTTGATTTTGTCCCACGTAATAGGTGGTGAGCCGTATTGATATCGACAGGTGCAGGTTGTGACTGCTCGCTGTTGAAATTTTTCAAGCCGCTCATAAAGGATGTCTCCTAGCCGGGACCCCTCCATGGGACCTGTAAGCGAGAGCCCTTGCGTCACTGTTCAGATGGCGCAAGGAGGCGCTGGAGCGGGGCCAAAGGCCTGCGTCTCGAGAAATCGAGGCCCAGTGGACCCTGCTCCACCAGGAAACCAGCCTATGGTCGGGAGCCCCGGGTAAGCCCTCGGAAGGATGTCCCAGGACTCCCAACAGAACTACGGCCACGACTGCGGCGTCGCCTAGAGGGTGGTTCGGGTGCTATCCCGCGTCTTCGGGGGGTTTAGGGTGTGATCCCGCTTCTTAGGGAGGGCGTGTGTGAATCTCTCACGTCACGCTGCCGTCATGGGTCTGCTTCTATAAGGACGGTGAGCAGCCCTCTCACCGTCCTCAGACCGTCGGTCATGGAGTCCGATAGTCTTCGGAGAAGTCTCAGTTATATTATCCCTTTTTTACCCTTTGGGTGCTGAACCCTAAAAATAAAACGATAGCTGAGCAGTGGTAATAAAATGTCAACCAATTGGGGCGATTTCCATTTGAGATTGACCCTCCGCCTGCCTGGAGTCCCAGGTAAGACGTTGTAATAATAACCTCATAAGTGTAGCGGTACTCATAATAATAGTTAGATGTGAAACATTTTGAAAACGAGAAACCATGGAGACATGGAAGGTGCGACTTGAGCAACCAAAGGGGGGATTCGCCACAATCGCGGCCGTCAGACCGGTCATGGACGAGTGGCAGGAGAGAAGACACGGTGCTCTCTCCTACCGGTTGACACAGATGCTTGCCGGGCACGGTAGCTTCGGTAGGTATCTGTGGCGAAAACACCGGGAAACCACGGCCGAGTGTCAGCACTGCGAGGACCGCAGCGATGACACGGCGCTCCACACGCTGGTGGAGTGTACGGCGTGGGCACAACAGCGCCAGGTCCTCGTAGTGGGTCTGGGCGTGGACACTCTCTCGCTCGAGGCTATGGAAACGCTCGCAAATAAATGTCAAAATGGGGTAATTTATGGTGGTCACCCATCCATGATTGACCATAGTAAATGTTACTTACTACAGTGATCGTTTACAAAACACTGAGTCCGTGGAGCCACGAGCGCTTCTTCTATTTCTTCGCTTCTTTTCACTGCCTCTGTGGCGCAGTCGGTAGTGATACCGCCTGCGGCGCTGGAGGACGTGGGTTCGATTCCCACTGGAGACAAATATTTGTGAGATCCATAAATGTTTGTCTCAAGAGTCTGGGTGTTTCTATGTATAATATATATGTATTTAAAAGTATATAAGTATTAATATCCGTGGTCTGATGCCTATAACACAAGCAGGTTATTCCTAGCTTACTTTGGATCAGATAGCGTTCTGTGAAATGTCCGTGAATATTTATTTATTTATTTATATTTATAAATGTAAGACTTACCAAACTTGAAGGCCATACTAATATACTGTAAAATGCGTCTCTACACTTGTTCACAATCTTTGGCAGATTATCGTCGCCCCTAAGGAGTTTAACATCGCAGTACAATGACAACGCTGCATACATTATTTGGAAGGTCTGAAAGAAGAAAAATAATACCTGTAAGAATATTCAAAAAAATTGTATTGGAGTCCAGAGCGTTCGAGCATGATAAGTTCCCATGGAGGTTTTCTTCCGCGTACACTTAGATTGCGGAATAAACTCCCAGTTTCATTTTTCCCAAACGCCTACAGTATGAGGTTCTCGGAAAGGGGTCTTAGCATAGATTTAGAATTTTTCGCTACTCTCAATAGATACACATAGCGTGCGAGCGAGGCCTCATTTACCAGTACACATAGCTCGAGAGGAAAAGAGATAGAGATAGCAACTTGTGTACTCTTAAAATTTATCACCCTAGCACCCGTGGTGATAATATGTCATTCATATTTTACAATATTCTGTAGTGATCTTACGAATAAAATGGAAAATTTAATATTTTCTACTATGGTGTCGAGTTCAGTGTGTGAATTTGATATTAAATAACATATATAGATATTCATATATTAATTTTCACACATAGATATTTCTTTTTTGGTTTCGTTTTCTATCTGACACTGTTTATCTTGTACATTCTAAATCTATGGGTCTTAGAAGGTTCTTGCAGGGACGACAGCGCGTGTGTAGCACATCTGGTGTTGCAAACGTTCATAGGCTAAGGTAATTCCTTTCCATTAGTTGGGCTGGAAGCTTGTCTACCCCAACACAAAAATACAGAAATACATCTGCGAAAATTTTAACTATTGTTACGCCACGCCTCAAATCACCTTGACAGTTGACATAACGAGTTACGCAATTTCCGAGTGTACATCTATATAAGACAGTGCGAGCACATTTGTCGGTCATTCTGTACTGTATACTGAGACTAGCCGAAGCTCTGCCCAATTTATTGTGTGTCTATACGGAGAATAAAGTTATTAGCAGAGTCCTGAAGTGTTTAATTGCCCCTTCTGTTACACTATCCAGCTTTCACGGCTCATGAGGTACAGCTTAGAGACAGACAGACAGGCAGTCAGTGCAGTTTCAATAATTTGGTCTCGTTTTTACTCTTCGCGTACGGAACCCTAAAAATCAACGGCATATACTCACAAAACTCCAACAAGTAAAGAAATAACACTGCATCTCACTAAAATGCTTGACATGATAATTCTTCATGACGTCACCATGAAAGCTGGATGCCATCCAAACAGCGTTGCCCACGTGCATCAATATGGTTACCACGTAGCCCAGTATTCGAAGGTAGACCTTGTACATCGTGCTGAGGGAGAAGAACAGCTTGATTAATAGTTATCAGTCAATCAACCTATAACAGTCCCACTGCTGGACGTAGGCCTCTCCCAGTTCACGTCACAGTACACGGTCCTGTGCCTTTCACATCCAGTCCCAGCCTGCGACCTTTACTAGGTCATCAGTCCATCTGTCGGGTGGACGTCCTACCCTGCGCTTACCAAGTCGTGGTCTCCACTCTAGAACTCGTTTGCTCCATCGGCCGTTGGTTCTTCAACAGATGTGGCCAGCCCATTGCCACTTGAATGTGCTTATTCTGCGAGCTATGTCGACCACTCTGGTTCTCCGCCGAATGAAATTGATAGTTAGGTATGTCGAAATATTCCTAGGAATATCCTTCGTAGGACTTGCGTGATGGCGTTCCATCAGGCTGGCGACGCCAATTTTTCGAGAGTCTATTTAAAAAAAAACATGTTATTTACTTTGTTTCCCCTTCACATCTCCTCTCTCAGGCCTACTGGAATAGATTTTTGCAGCAATAAGTAGTGCCATGTACAATATTCCCTTTTATTTCATATATTCTTAGTTGTGTGTAAATTATACATATTATTATACTAGCTGACCCTCGCAACTTCGTTTACGTCACATAAGGTGTACGAATGGAGGGGTACTTCTTCATGAGACTCATCAAGCAGCGTGTGAAACGGCCCTGTTTGCTTAATCATAAAAGAGCTTAAAGATTAAGTCGATTCTAAAACAATTCTTTTACAATAGCCTTAATCATTAAGCTCTTTTATGATTAAGCCAACACGCCCGTTTAGACTCACTTTCAAAAGAAACGTTGAATTCTAGATTTACCGAAAGTTGAGATGCCCCTAATTTCTGAACTACATAACCCTCAATATTGAAAATTGTACAGAATAATGCTTAAAGTACTCCCTTTCAGACATCAAACAAATATTTAAAATCGAATCACGCAGTGAGAAATTATAGCTAAAAACCTATTTTGCCTTTCATCCCCTCTCCTGAAAGAACCGCGCAAAATATCGGGATCAAAAGTATCTAAGAACCTTCCTCGGACTATAAGCTTAGATCGTACAAAGTATCATTCAAATCGGTTCAGTAGTTTCGGCGTGATACTTAGTCGGGATACAGACAGACAGACAGACAGACAGACAGACATGAAAATTTTAAATTACATTTTCGGCTTCAGTATCGATTAGAGAACGCCCTACACTTAAAATTTTCAAAATATCTTCCATGTACAGACTCCCGACCCTCTACAGTTTTATTATAAGTATAGATTATCATGTTTTTATGGTTCTGTAACTAAAGGGTGAAAATGGGACCCTATAAGGGAAACTGGGGACACTTGATCCCCCCTTTTGTTTTTTATCCCTAATTTCTTTATTGAGTATTCGTTTAAAAAACTGTTGGTACTAAAATACGTGAAATTTATTTGCTTATAATTGCTGTAAGAGCACAGATTATATAATATATTCTATGTAAGAGCCAAAGATATGAATATCTAAATTTAGTAGTTATTTGACTAAAATCAATAATAAGGAATCGTACCATGTGTCCCCTATATACGTAAGACTTGATCCCCCCGGTCTGGATGACTCGATCCTGGGGGAACAAGTCTCCCATATTTAGGGTCACATGATACCTTTACTAAGAAGTTAAATAAAAATGTCTTGTCTGTTTATTCATTTTCGAAATCACATATTTCTTCATATATCTATCTATATCACGGTTTATTGGTAGCGCTCGTGGCCCTGCGGTTTCAGTGTTCTGTAAACGGTCACTGCGGTAGCGACTTTCACTAAGAACCAGTCCTTGGATGGGTGACCATCCATGTGATCGCTTTGTGACATTTATTTGAACGTTTCCGTGCTTTGGAAGGCACGTTAAGCAGTTGATCCCGGTTGCCAGTAAAATGGCAGTCGTTAAGCCAAGTTGAAAGCCTTTTTAGGCGGCTTGAAAAAATTTAACAGCACAACTCGTTTGCTCCACCGACCATCGGTTCTCCTACAGAGATGTGGCCAGCCCACTGCCATTTCAAGACGCATGCTTCTGCGAGCTATGTCGACCACTCTATTTCTCTAACGGAGAACATCTTTCCAGATTTTATCCCTCAGAGACATTCATAGCACAGCTCGTTCAATTGCTCGCTGTGCGACTTTAAGGGCATGGACTAGCTTTATTTTCGTTCCCTGGCACCATTTTTCAGGCACCTTCTCTGGTTTTGTAGGCTCTTGGCATATTGTTCTGCATTGAATTGAAAAAAAAAGGTAGGGGGACACTTGAGCCAGGTGGATCAATTCTCCCATAATAAAGTGTACCAAGTATACCCTGAGCTATTTGAAGTTATAAACAAAAATCGAATGTCTATATTTCTATAATATTACCACTTTATTACGTAAAGAATTGCTAATAATATAGATAATGGCTCGTATTAAATGCATACACACTTAAAAGTCCTATTTTAAATAAATGTTTGGTCACAATAAAAACTAATCAAAATTTTCTTTCCGCCGCAACAATTACTAACTCGCCCGCCATTTACCAAAGTGTCAAATATGATAGGTTTACCATCTTTAGAAAGTTATCGTGTACCGTATACAATCGATATTGCCACTATAAAACTAAATACGGCTTATACAGGTTCTGTAAATCTTGTGTACCTAGTCTCCCGTAAAGGTGCTCCCTCACCGGGAGCATTCGCGCGTAATGTAACGTTACGAGTCGAGAATTACAGCCGGTGAGGGAGGTGAACCGAGCATTGCAATGCGCGCCTTGTAATGATACAAGACGAGGTTACACCAGTGAGGGAGGAGAATCGAGCATTACAATGCGCGCCTTGTAATGATACAACGTGTATCGTTTTGATACAACTCGTAACATTTATAGATTCGACTCGAGCATTACGTTACGATGCTACCTCCCTGACCGACACGAGCATTCGCGTGTAATGTAACATTTATTATAGACTAGCTGATGCCCGCAGCTTCTCCTGCGTGAAATTTTGTTCTCTTTTCCGCGTCTCATGGGAACTTATTCCCGGGATAAAACTTGTATCATTTCAGACTATAATCTATCTCTGTAGGTGATTACATGATAATTTTGCAATCCAATATGGCCGCCGCGCCGAAATCACAAAATTTCATGATGGGTATCGTTTAAGGGGGTTTTTGGTATGCTGAGTACGAATTTCGGGTTAATTTAGAGATCCAATATGGCCGCCGCGCCGAAATCACAAAATTTCATGATGGGTATCGTTTAAGGGGTTTTTTGGTATGCTGAGTACGAATTTCGGGTTAAATTAGAGAACCAATATGGCCGCCGCGCCGTTATCACAAAATTTCATGAGGGGTATCGTTTAAGGGGTTTTTTAGTATTCTGAATACGAATTTCGGGTTAATTTAGAGATCCAATATGGCCGCTGCGCCGTTATCACAAAATTTCATGATAGGTATCGTTTAAGGGGTTTTTTGATATGCTGAGTACGAATTTCGGGTTAATTTAGAGATCCCATATGGCCGCCGCGCCGTTATCCCAAAATTTCATGATGGGTATCGTTTAAGGGGTTTTTTAGTATGCTGAATACGAAATTCGGGTTAATTTAGAGATCCAATATGGCCGCCGCGCCGAAATCACAAAATTTCATGATGGGTATCGTTTAAGGGGTTTTTTGGTATGCCGAGTACGAATTTCGGGTTAATTTAGAGAACCAATATGGCCGCCGCGCCGTTATCACAAAATTTCATGTTGGATACCGTATAAGGGGTTTTTTGGTATGCTGAGTACGAATTTCGGGTTAATTTAGAGATCCAATATGGCCGCCGCGCCGTTATCACAAAATATCATGATGGGTATCGTTTAAGGGATTTTTTGGTATGCCGAGTACGAATTTCGGGTTAATTTAGAGAACCAATATGGCCGCCGCGCCGTTATCACAAAATTTCATGATGGGTATCGTTTTTTAGTATGCTGAATACGAATTTCGGGTTAATTTAGAGATCCAATATGGCCGCCGCGAAGTTATCACAAAATTTCATGAGGGGTATCGTTTAAGGGGTTTTTTGGTAGGCTGAGGACGAATTTAAGGTCAATTTTGCAATCCAAGATGGCCGCCGCGCCACCGTTGTAAAATTTCATGTTGGATACCGTATAAGGGGTTTTTTGGTATGCTGAGTACGAATTTCGGGTTAATTTAGAGATCCAATATGGCCGCCGCGCCGTTATCACAAAATATCATGATGGGTATCGTTTAAGGGGCTTTTTGGTATGCCGAGTACGAATTTCGGGTTAATTTAGAGAACCAATATGGCCGCCGCGCCGTAATCACAAAATTTCATGATGGGTATCGTTTAAGGGGTTTTTTAGTATGCTGAATACGAAATTCGGGTTAATTTAAAGATCCAATATGGCCGCCGAGCCGTTATCACAAAATTTCATGATGGGTATCGTTTAAGGGGTTTTTTGATATGCTGAGTACGAAATTTATGATAATTTTGCAATCCAAAATGGCCGCCGCGCCACTATTACAAAATTTCATGATGGGTATCGTTTAAGGGGTTTTTTGGTATGCTGAGTACGAATTTTAGGTTAATTTTGCAATCCAAAATAGCCACCGCGCCATTATAACAAAGTTTCATGATGGGTATCGTTTAAGGGGTTTTTTGGTATGCTGAGTACGAATTTTATGATAATTTTGCAATCCAAAATGGCCGACGCGCCACTATCACAAAATTTCATGATGCATATCGTTTAAGGGGGTTTTTGGTCATCTGAGTACGAAAAAACCCCTTATACGGTATCCAACATGAAATTTTACAACGGTGGTGCGGCGGCCATTTTTGGTTGCAAAATTATCTCGAAATTCGTACTGTTACGGGTCTCGATGTAAAGGCTTTTTTAAAAAATAAAACTCAGGGGTTAGGTTAAGACAGCCGTCTGGTATAGAGGTCGGGATGAGACTGAATGTAAATGGAAGGGACTGATGTCAGTAGGGCTGATAGTTGCTGACTGTGTGAGGAGTGAATGCGTGGTGTGCCGGATAGGGTACAGGTGTCAACCGTAACAGTACTCAGCATACCAAAAAAACCCCTTATACGATACCCATCATGAAATTTTGTGATAATGGCGCGGCGGCCATTTTGGATTGCAAAATAATCATGAAATTCGTACTTAGGCAGACCAAAAACCCCTTAAACGATATCCATCATAAAATTTTGTGATAATGCCGCAGCGGCCATTCGGATTGCAAAATTATCATAAATTTCGTACTCAGCATACCAAAAAACCCCTTTAACGATACCCATCATGAAATTTTGAGATTTTGGGGCGGCGGCCATATTGGATCTCTAAATTAACCCGAAATTCGTACTCAGCATACCAAAAAAACCCCTTAAACAATACCCATCATGAAATTTTGTGATTTCGGCGCGGCGGCCATATTGGTTTTCTAAATTAACCCGAAATTCGTACTCAGCATACCAAAAAACTCCTTAAACGATACCCGTCACGAAAGTTTGTGATTTCGGCGCGGCGGCCATATTGGATCTCTAAATTAACCCGAAATTCGTACTCAGCATACCAAAAAACCCCTTTAACGATACCCATCACGAAATTTTGTGATTTCGGCGCGGCGGCCATATTGGATTTCTAAATTAACCCGAAATTCATACTCAGCATACCAAAAAACCCCTTAAACGATACCCATCACGAAATATTGTGATTTCGGCGCGGCGGCCATATTGGATTTCTAAATTAACCCGAAATTCGTACTCAGCATACCAAAAAACCCCTTAAACGATACCCATCATGAAATTTTGTGATTTCGGCGCGGCGGCCATATTGGATCTCTAAATTAACCCGAAATTCGTACTCAGCATACCAAAAAACCTCTTAAACGATACCCATCACAAAATTTTGTGATTTCGGCGCGGCGGCCATATTGGATCTCAAATTAACCCGAAATTCGTACTCAGCATACCAAAAAACCCCTTAAACGATACCCATCATGAAATTTTGTGAATTCGGCGCGGCGGCCATATTGGATCTCTAAATTAACCCGAAATTCGTACTCAGCATACCAAAAAACCCCTTTAACGATACCCATCATGAAATTTTGTGATCGTGGCGCGGCGACCATTTTGGATTGCAAAATTATCATAAATTTCGTACTCAGCATACCAAAAAAACCCTTTAACGATACCCATCATGAAATTTTGTGATTTTGGGGCGGCGGCCATATTGGATCTCTAAATTAACCCGAAATTCGTACTCAGCATACCAAAAAACCCCTTAAACGATACCCATCACGAAATTTTGTGATTTCGGCGCGGCGGCCATATTGGATTTCTAAATTAACCCGAAATTCGTACTCAGCATACCAAAAAACCCCTTAAACGATACCCATCATGAAATTTTGTGAATTCGGCGCGGCGGCCATATTGGATTTCTAAATTAACCCGAAATTCGTACTCAGCATACCAAAAAACCCCTTAAACGATACCCATCATGAAATTTTGTGATAGCGGCGCGGCGGCCATTTTGGATTGCAAAATTATCATAAATTTCGTACTCAGCATACCAAAAAACCCCTTTAACGATACCCATCATGAAATTTTGTGATTTTGGGGCGGTGGCCATGTTGGATCTCTAAATTAACTCGAAATTCGTACTCAGCATACCAAAAAACCCCTTAAACGATACCCATCATGAAATTTTGTGATTTCGGCGCGGCGGCCATATTGGATCTCTAAATTAACCCGAAATTCGTACTCAGTATACCAAAAACCCCCTTAAACGATACCCATCATGAAATTTTTTATCCCGGGAATAAGTTCCCATGAGACGCGGAAAAGAGAACAAAATTTCACGCAGGCGAAGCTGCGGGCATTAGCTAGTCTATAATAAATGTTACATTACACGCGAATGCTCGTGTCGGTCAGGGAGGTAGCATCGTAACGTAATGCTCGAGTCGAATCTATAAATGTTACATTACACGCGAATGCTCGAGTCAGTCAGGGAGGTAGCATCGTAACGTAATGCTCGAGTCGAATCTATAAATGTTACATTACACGCGAACGCTCGTCGGTCAGGGAGGTAGCATCGTAACCGTAACGCAATGCTCGAGTCGAATCTAATTTGTTACATTACAGGCGAATGCTCCCGGTCAGGGAGCACCTTAAGGATCAAGTATCCCCAGTTTCCCCTATAAATGATTTATTTTCAATATTTTCACCTACACTAAAAAACACGAGAAGTTTGTACAGAGCTTAAATGTGTGTGTAACCTCTAAGCTTAAGCAAATGTTCCGTCAAAATACCCTCCAACTATAATGACAGCTGTGGCGGGGGTGGGGAAGCTTGGTCAGTGGGGGGCAGGGAGTTGCCTATCTGTATGTATAACATCTTTGCAATTACTGAGACTTCTTCAATGTCCGTCTGTCTGTCTGTCTGTCTGTCTGTCAGGAGGCTGTATCTCAGGGGCTTTCATAGATTAAAATAAAAGTTAGTGCGTAAACTTTTGCTTGCTGGAACACTCCGACTTGCACTTCGCCGGTTATTTAAATTAGTATATTAATAATTAGTTAATAGTTACATTATTATGTACTATAGGGGGCTGTTTTGATAAAATTCCTCATTTATAAGGATCCGTACCCAGGCTCGCTTTTTGAAGCGCTCGTGGCCCCGCGGACTTAGTGTTCTGTAAACGATCACTGCAGTAAGCAACATTTACTATGGCCGGATATGGATGGGTGACCACCACGTGGACCACTTTGTGACATTTATTTACGAGCGTTTCCGTGCTTCGGAAGGCACAATAAGCCGTTGGTCCCGGTTGTCAGTAAAATGACAGTCGTTAAGCCAAGTTGAAGGCCTAACGGGCGCGGGCGGCTTGAAAAATTTCAACTGTGGGTCGTCACAACCTGCGCCGGGTCGGCAGCGCGTGTGTAGCGCCTCTGGTGTTGCAAACGTCTATAGGCTACGGTTACCAACCTTCCGGTGCCGCGGTGGGCCTTAAGCTTGTCTGCCACCTAAAGTAGTATAAAAAAAAAGGGCAACAACAAAACCCTATCGTGAGACTTCGCTGTCCGTCTGTCTGTTTGTCTGTCTGTCCGTCACCAGGCTGTATCTCAGGAACCGTGATAGCTAGAGAGCTGAAATTTTTACAGATGATGTATTTCTGTTGCCGCTATAACAACAATTACTTAAAAAAAAACAAAATAAAAGGGGGGATTAAGAGGGGCTCCCATACAACAAACGGGTTTTTTTTGCCGTTTTTTGGTAGGTACGGAACTCTACGTGCGGGTGTCCGACCCGCACTTGGCCGGATTTTTTAAAAGGTCATATTTTCAATTGATTTAAATAAAATTATAATTGAATTTAATTGTCTTTCTTTTTGAATGGCGTTCAATTTAAATAACTTTACATACGTTGCAATGTGGTCCAACTTTTAGTATGATCATGGAAAAAAAAATTTTGTTCTATTAATGGGGAAGCTCTATTTTGTAAATTAAACTTGATCATGTTGCTATTTCTAAAAAAAGGATAATCCTTTATACCTAAATGGGGTTAAAATCCATTACATATAATCTGCCATATTCGAAGTTCAATCAATCAATCAATCAAATCAGCCTATATTAGTCCACTGCTGGAAGTAGGCCTCTCCCAAATCACGCCATAACACACGAAGTATTCGAAGTTATTAGGTTCATCATCACGCCTTTATCCCCGAAGGGGTAGGCAGAGGCATATTATACATATACCCACATTTCACCTTTTTATAATTTGTCCCACGTAATACGTTGTGAGCCGTATTGCCGCGTTTAAATGGACAGGCGCAGGTTGTGACTGCCTGCTGTTGAAATAAAGCCTTCAACTTGGCTTAACGACTGCCATTTTACTGGCAACCGGGACCAACGGCTTAACGTGCCTTCCGAAGCACGGAAACGCTCAAATAAATGTCACAAAGTGATCACATGGATGGTCACCCATCCATGGACCGGCCATAGTGAAAGTTGCTTACTGCAGTGATCGTTTACTGAACACTGAGTCTGCGGGGCCACGAGCGCTTCGAAGTTATTACTTAAAATTGTTTCATTCATTTAAGGACTCGCCGGCCTTACCTGCAGGTGATACACATACATACATAGGCGTCTGCCTACCCCTTCTGGGACAAAGATTCTTTATCCCAGAAGGGGCAGGCAGATAGACATAGTATAGGTTCGCCCAGATTTCACCTTATAGCACAGGGCGGAAACTCCATAGAAATTACTCGTTCTGTCCCTGAAAACTATATTTTGTACCAAGCCGATAATATTTTACTCTACAACATTTCTTTACATAATATTAAATCTAGCAATTACCCCATACAAAAACACGAACAATAGAACTCTAATTAACGTTATTTACATTCATCATGTATGTAATATCTTAGTGTATTTATTGCAATTATTATATTAATTATAACTAGCCCGTAATTGGTACCTGCACTACCAGATAATGTATATTTAGATGATCTAAGATATTAACACACTTTATTTTATTCACTTTATACTTAATTTTTTTTGTTTGTCCAGGGAAATCTTTTGTGGATACCAACTGTATATGAACAAAGTGGTTATGTGGGGCTCCCCAAAAATTGGTATACCCACTAAAACCCTGGAGTGTTCCTTCACGTCGCTATTGTTGGATTACAGGTAAGGCAAGCGTTCAACCAGAGTTTAATAGAGTTAGGCATCTTCAAACAAAATTATATCAAAGGTACCGAGCGCGGTATACTTGTGTGCGTGCGCAGTGCCTACGGACGCGTCGCGTCAGAACGAGCCGCGCGTCACGCACACATTTAAAAATCAGTACTAGTCGGAACGCTCCCAGCAGGTAAACCAAGCGTTCAATCAGTGTTGCCTAGACTTGCGCAAAACAGTACCCGATGATGTCCTGACATATGGCATAGCTTTCCGAACCGTGCCATATGGCATTCGAACAGTACCCGGACCAGTACCCGATCTTTCGTACAAGTACAGTGTTCTGATTGTTCTGACAGGTGTCGGACCTTCATAAACCGTATTAAGAAAAATAGACCTTATTCACAAGGTAATAAAGTTCTCTTGAAGCCGGACCAGTACCCGGTCTTTCGTACGAGTACATACAGTGTCGTGATTGTTCTGACAGGTGCCGGACCCTCATAAATCGTATCAAGAAAAATACACCTTATTTTAATTACATAAAGTTCTTTTGAATTTGTATGCCATTATGCGCCATCTAGGGCAACCCAGGCAAAACAGATACGATGGGGTGGACGTATCTGAATTATCCCAGTTGCAGCAGATGTCGCTGTTATAAAATGTATGTGTACAAGTGTAGATAGGTACAAGACCTTGAATTATATAGAATAAGGTCTATTTTTCTTGATAAAGTCCCTTTGAGTTGCTTATGTTGGTACGATCGAATAGAACAGAGAACCACAGATAATTTATAATATTTTTTATAAAGTACAAGACCTTGAATTATATAGATTATGGTCTATTTTTCTTGATAAAGTCCCTTTGAGTTGCTTATGTTGGTACGATCGAATAGAACATAGAACCACAGATAATTTATAATATTTTTTATAAAAGAACTAACTCATTTGTTTCGTGAAAGTAAGAAATGCGGTCAACGTGCTCTAGATGGCGTTGGTACTGCTATTATACTAATATTATCTTTATTCAGACAAAATAAAGCCTAAACTAAGTTTATGAAAACGGAACGGAAAGGTCCTGCTGAGTGTTCTGACAGGTCCCGGTTCTTTTTTTTATTATTAATTTGAACACGCTTTGGTTACTTAGACCGAATGCCAAGTCTTGTTTCTTTTTTCATCTTCATTTCACATTTCCTCTAAGTCCCAGTCAAAGTCAAGTATAGTCTTCGGAATCCTCCGTTGATACACACAAAACATTTGAAAATACTCTAATTTAGAAAAAAATATACGACGGAGCGATAACCGCCCTTGCCTGCTTCGCGCCAAAAAGTCCTGATGCCGTATAAAACAGCAACAAGAAACTTAGACCATAATATATCTGCAGTTCTTATGAATGCCATAATGTACTAATTTCCGCTTTGCAATAAATAAAGGGGGGGGGGGGGGGGGCGAGGGTCACTTATGTTTGTAAGTGTTTGCCCCTTATAGTTGGGGCTTTCTTAAAGGGGGATGAAAATTTTGTTGTATTTGATCAGGATATCACGCACGGTTTTCGAGATACAAGATTTAGAAAAAAAAATCTACCTTGTAATCATTCTCTTCTATGAAACTGCTAGCTGATGAGGATGACTGCAACACCGCCAGCATGGACCCTTTTTGACGATTAATATCAAACCAACAAATAAACCTATACTACAGGCAACATTATGCCACCTTAGTGGTATAAAAAATCGTTATTCGTATTGTATATTTGGCGGATGGGGGGTTTCAAAGGGGGATCAAAAATGCCATTATTTTTACGATATAATTGATTTCGAGATAATTAAAAAATAAAATTATTCACTTTTTCTTCATTTATCCTAATAATAAATATTATTCGTTTAATAAATTATTATCTGGCAGGTACTACACGTGGCTCGACTAATGGGCTCTTACAGTCATGTGATCCTTATGGGTGACTTTAACGCTTGTTTAGTTAGAAATGACTCCTGTACTTTTGCCTTTCATGCCCTTGCCAACTCCTGTAACCTATCCATTCCTCCCTCAAATACAACGCATCACGTCCCAAATTGCAAACCAAGCTTAATTGACGTTATATTAGTTTCCTCCCGTCAACACGTCGCTAAGCATGGTCAATATCCAGCTGACGCATTCTCTCTCCACGATTTGATATTCCTTTCCTACAAAATCCGTGTCCCTAGAGCTAAGCGAAAAGTCCTCTTGCAGCGCAATTTTGGTGGCATGAATCTCGAAAGCCTTCGTCAGGATATCGATAACATTGACTGGAGTCCTCTTACCACCTCGGGGTCAACAGATGAACAAGTTCATATATTCAGCACCAACATTATTCGAGTCTATGATAAGCATGCGCCTGTTCGAGCTGTTAAAATTAAGCACCCTCCTGCCCCATGGCTCACTGCTGACATCAAAGATCTTATACATAAAAAAGCAGCTGCTAAATTTAAATATAAAATAAAACCCAACGAAAAGAACTACAACAGATATGTCTCCATACGAAATCACTGCAATAAGGTGTGTAAGAAAGCGCAACGCCAACACATTCACAATAATATTCAAAATGGAGACACAGGTAAAGTGTGGAAATTTCTTAAATCTCTGGGGGTTGGAAGTAAACAACAAGACACAATTCCAAAGGATATAAATGTTGATTTGCTAAATCAACACTTCGCGGCCTCTTCCAACTTTGATGGGAGAACAAAGGCACAAACAATTGATTTTCATCTCTTCCAAAACCCGACTATCCACCACTCGTCTTTGATCTCTTCACTGCATGTGATGTTCGGAGAGCTATTACATCAATTTCATCGAATGCAACAGGTGTTGACTGCATCAGTCGTAATATGATCCTTCCTATCCTCAATGAACTCCTTCCCATTATATGTTACATTTTTAACTATTCCATCTCCAGCGGTGTCTTCCCAACTTCTTGGAAAAGCAGTCACATAATTCCTATACCTAAAAAACCTAAGCCCCAAACTTTCACGGACTACCGGCCAATATCTATACTCCCATTCCTATCCAAAGTCCTTGAGCGTCTGGTACACTCACAAATCAGTAGATTCCTCTGTAAACATAATGTTCTTAATGCCTTTCAATCCGGCTTCCGTCCTGGTCATAGTACGGCCACAGCTCTGATCAATATTACTGATGACATTAGGTCTGGTATGGAAGCTGGAAAGTTAACAATTCTTGCTTTGCTGGATTTTAGCAATGCTTTCAATACCGTTGACTTTGATGTATTGCTATATGTTTGCCGCTCTCTGAATATATCTCCAACAGTGATCGATTGGCTTCAAAGTTACCTGTGCGGTCGCCGGCAACGTGTATGTGTTGACAACACTTTATCAAATTGGTGTAATACTACTGTTGGCGTACCCCAGGGCGGCGTTCTCTCTCCTTTACTTTTCTCAATTTTCATAAATTCCATCTCAACTCATATATCTTCTTCTTACCACCTATATGCAGATGATTTGCAAATATACTGTCAGACACCAGTTCTACAGCTAAATGATGCTGTGGAGTCTATAAATAAGGATTTGAGTCATATCAGCGAGTGGAGTAGATCTTATGGTCTCAAAGTAAACCCCAGCAAGACACAAGTCGCAGTCTTGGGCAGTTCCCAAATGAAATCGAAAATTGTGTGGACAAGTATTTCTCCGGTAACATTTGACAACATTACAATTGCAATTAGTGACAAGGTTAAAAACTTGGGAGTATACATGGACTCTACGTTGTCATGGGAGCCACAGATGCAAGAATTAAGCCGTAAGATGTTTGCATCGGTGGGCTCTTTACGGAAGCTACAAAGTCTTCTGCCTATGACCACCAAAATTGCGCTTGCAAAGGCGCTACTGTTGCCCATACTCGATTATGCAGATGTCAGCTATCCTGATCTTGCCGAAAACCAGTTAGACAAACTCGAGCGTCTTCAAAATGTTTGCATAAGGTTCATTTTTGGTTTACGCAAATATGACCATGTTTCTCAATTCAGAACGCAGCTTGGGTGGTTATCAATACGACTTCGCCGGGATGCTCATGTTCTTTCACAACTGTATAGTATCTTATTTAACCCTTCTACTCCTTCCTATTTAAAGGAACGTTTCGAGTTCCTCCACAATACGCATTCGAAATGTCTGAGGTCATCGGAAAACCTAATATTAAAAATGCCGTCTCACTCATCAACATTCTATGACAAATCTTACACAGTTACGGCTATACGTCTATGGAATAAACTTCCAGTAGAGGTAAGACGAGCGCAGACGATAATCCAATTTAAAAAAATTGTGAAGGATCACTATCTATCTCTATAATAGGTATGTAATGTGTATATGTGTGTATATGTATATATGTATATATTTATATTCGGATGTATATATAGATATATGTGTATACGAATACGTATGTACATATTTATATTCGTGTTTATGTATGTTGTGTTTATATATACTTATTATGATGTATTTATTCTCAAAATTTATGTGTTTTGTGTTATATTATGTAGAAATTTTTGTATCTTTTATTATAAAGTTATAATCGATCTAAGAGTACGCCTAAGAACTATCACTCATTACCTTCAATCAACTTTCTCCATCCAAAGGTTGCCTGGTAGAAATTGCTTTTTAGCGATAAGGCCGCCCATTGTACATCTTCTTGCACTGTATTTGTGTACCATAATTTTATTTACTTGGCGTACAATAAAGTGTAAATAAATAAATAAATAAATAAATTATATGGTCAATATGCACTTGACAAGTCGATTAAAATATTAATGAAAGTAGCTTCAGTGTGCATGATTTCTTTGCACATGTGTATGCATCGACGTGTATGTACACTTGATATTGACTCAAGTCGCTTGACCATCTCCTGAGCCCATTAAGCAGGCAGGCGTGCCTCAAGTATTCATATAACATTCATCAGTATTCGTTACTACTCGTACAAGTTGAGATACAATACGTAGCAAAATGTTCCCAAGCGTGCATCATTCCGGTCACCCGGTCGCTCGGACCACAGATAGTATAATATATTCTATCTCGGACTCGGACGCGGCCGAGTATTTGTAATCTATCTCGGACTCGGACGCGGGCCGGCCGAACGCGGCCGAACGTCGACTGTACGCGCGAGCGGTATATCGCGTCCGATAAAGGTCCTGGGTCCTGCTAAATTCTGTCGCGTACTGGGTACTGAACCAGTACGCGGTTATGCCATATAACACGTCCGGCAGTACGAACAGTACCTACCCAAGTCTAGTGTTGCCGCGAACCGCGTGCGCGTGATTACGTAAAATGTATGTGTCATATGCCTGCTATCTTTATTTACATACATACATATAATCACGCCTTTATCCCCGTTGGAGTAGACAGAGGCATAGTATACGCCCCCATTTCTCATTTTAGTTTTATGCCTCACGTAATAGGTGATGAGCCTGAGATGAGTAGATGGACAGGCGCAGGTCGCCACGACCCGCAGTTGAAAATTTTCAAGCCAAGCATAAATTCTTCAACTTGGCTTAACGATTGTCATTTTACTGACAACCGGGTTACATTTTGAGATTTCCTTCTCTACGTAATGGATCTTTTTGCGACGGTGTTCCCTTAGTCGCCTCTTACGACACCCTTGGGATGTATTGGGGTGGCGACATTTTGTACTCTTACCTGTCGCAACACGGGACCTCGTCGCCACAACCTGTCGCCATTAGATAAATATGACAATGCCTATAAAGAAGTAAGGACGATATAATATATATTGCTCTGTTTTTGGATGCCTCAACAGTAATTTTTAAACTCCCTCATTATCTATCGTTATTCACGAATTCACGATAGGTAACAAAAGAAGAAGAAAGGTGAGTTTGAATAATTCACTTACGTACCTGCTACGTCCATAATACTCTCAAGGTAGGCACCTTGAGATTATTATGGACGTAGTAATATAAGTTCAATGCTTACGTACGAATTCGTTCAATACCTATTAGACTTCGTATTTATTAGGGTTCCGTACCCAAAGAGTGAAAAACAGGACCCAATACATGACCCTTCGCTGTACGTCTGTCTGTCTGTCCCACAAAATGTGTGTATCGCAGGAACCGTGATAGCTAGAGAACTGAATTTTTACAGATGATGTATTTCTGTTGCCGCTATAACAACAAATACTAAAATCAGAAAAATAATATTGTATTAGGGGAACGTTTGTTGCATGGAATACAACAAACATGAATTTTGCCGTTTTTTGGTACGGAACCCTCGCTGCGCGAGTTCTACTACCACTGCTTCGAACCCACTCAGTTCGTTTTCGACCCCTTATAATTTCTTTGTGGATAAAACTAGAAGTTTGAAGTAAATTTAGTATCTTTTAACAGAACACTACCCGTCCATTTCAACACGGCAATAGGCTCACCACCTATTTCGCGGGACATGAAACTAAAAGGTGAGACGTGGGCGTATACTTTGTATCAGAGTTTTGATGTTTTTGTATACCTACTATGTATTTATTTAGAAATATATGTACATATGTCTATCAGTTGTCTAGATCCCATAGCACAAGCTTAAACTGGCCTAATTTGGACTAGATGATGTTGTATGAGAATGTCCAATTGTTTAACCTAACCTGTCATTTACGACGATTGAATAAACTAAAAGTGACAGCCCTGATACTATAGGTAAGTATCGTGCGGTCGGGGTCGGAGATACCCTACTATATATAATTCTACTATGGTTCAACTTCTGCAACCTACTATAGGTAGGTATTATAGATGTAATCAAACATTACGTAATTTTTGCCTGAACCAGGAAATCCTGTGTACAGGACCCTAATAACTAGATTTCTGGCTGGATTCGACCAAAATCGGAGTAAGACTATAGGTACTATACTGTATTTCAATAGCTTTGCGCAAAAATGTAAACAAACACATTTGATCCTATATATCCATAGTTACTTGCAATTGAATATTGACCCTGATTATATTCCAGTATCTAGGAGTCACACAGTGTTCTTACAATCATTCCGACATCAAATAAGTTCTTTATGATAGTTTATTTTCATTTAAAATACCCACTCAGGATAGTAAAAAATTCTATTTGTCATACTACATTTTTCTTCTCATCTGTCTTAGAAATCGATTGTCAAAAAATGACATGTTTACATTATTGCCAGATGGAGCAGGATTGGACTTTAAGGAATAGCTCGTACTTATACTAAAAGTAAAGTGAAAGTGAAGTCACTATCAACAACTAACAAGCACAACGTAACTATGGTAACCCATGTCCCATACTGAAGTACTCCATCCTGTATGGTTACCATAGTTACGTTTTGCTATTAGTTGTTGGTAAAATAGAAAGTCACTTTACTTTTAGAAGAGGTATAAGTTATTCTGCAGTAAAGTCTTACTCTGACTTTGGTCGAATCAAGCCGTGTTTTTTCTTACACTTTCAGATTCTGCTGGGAATTTATTCCTGGGACAAAAGTAAAGTCAACTTTTGACTATACTGACAAGACTATTGATGATAGTGACCTTCCAGTTGGCAGCCAAAGTCAAAAATCAAAAGTCGAAAGTTAAAAATCAAAAGTTAAAAGTCAAAACCCTCGGAAGGATCCTCCAGGATTCTGTAAGGATCCCTCAGAGGAGCTCCTCTAGTTGGAACGCTTTGGGATTGTAAAGGGCCGATGGGATTAGGTTAAAGTAGGAACCAATGGGATTAAGTATGTTGAAGAGCTCTTCAGAACCCACGCCGAGATAGAATCGATAGATTAAGTTATGCCAACTGAGAGGCAAGTGCGAGTTTCGGCGAGCGCCTGTCGACATTCACGGGTGAGCGTGTTATCACCGATTTGTATGGAATCGAGCCAAGTTCTCGCGTTTCCAGCTAGGTGGCGTGGTCTCGATTCCTTACGAATTGACGCGCCGTGAATGTCGACGAGCTCACGCAACAGCTCGCACTTGCCCCTCTGATCAAGGTTTCCTGTCACCTCAAGAGTATCGATTATGCGAATATCACCTCTCGGTATCACTACTATAATATTATACATGCGAAAATATTGTCTGTCTGTCTGTTACGTTTTCACGCCTAAACCACTGAACCGATGATGAAATTGGGAATAGAGATAGTTTTAGTCCAAGGGAAGGACATAAGCTACTTTTTAACTGACTGCGCAAAAGAAGGGGTAGTGATTTTACGCGATAACGACTTATACGTGAACGAAGCCGCGGCTAAGAGCTAGTAATACATAATTAGCGGGGCTGATCTGTATTAAACTTAATAATCAAGGCAAATAATGTTATCTATATGATATTAAACTTGAAAATTATACTCACACATGCAAGAAATCCATTCAAAACCAATTCATTTATAACACACTGTTTCTTGCAAATTAACCTTTAAATTTTAAAATACAGAAACTCTGAACGCGATTTTTTATAACAGTTATTTGAAAAATGTATTTTATCTTAGTACTTCTGGTCTATTCACAAGAATAATAACATTGTATTTTATTATATTTTAACTACCTACATTCTACATATCAGTTTTATTTCTGCAATTATTATTGAACACGTACGATTTGTTGAACAAAAAGATAAAAACTAAATGCTACTCGTATTAATTCGATAACAACAAAAACTTGATTTACAAAACCTGTTAAATTGAATTACAGATAATAACATAACTACTTTACGAAATTGTACATAAAAGTTAACATAATACTTATAATTATAAACAACTAGTTGATGCCCGCAGCTTCACCCTCGTAAAGTTTGTTCCCGTTCCAGTTTCCCATTGGAACTTATTCCCGGGATAAAAAGTAGCCTGTGTTGTTCCAGATCTATATCCAAACCATATTTCCAAGAGCCAATTCACCTTTTTTTTTTAACGTGAGGGAAAATCCTCATGGATTTTATGACGGACTCCTACCAACTAAAAAACCTCACGTTACGCCCAACAGCCTATGGTCGGGAGTTCCGGGTAGGCCCTTGGAAGGATGTCCCAGGACTCCCAACAGACCCACGGCCGCCACTGCGGCCTCGCCTAGAAGGTGGTTCGGGTGCTATCCCGCGTCTTTGGAGAGGTTTCGGGTGTGATCCCGAGTGCGGGCGTGCGAGAATTCCTGACGTCACGCTGCCGTCATGGGCCTGCTTCTGTAAGAACGGTGAGCGACCCTCTCACCGTACTCAGGCCCCCGGTCATGGAGGCCGATAGTCCTCGGCGAAGACACGTCGGCGGCGCCCAAGAGAGCCAATTCACCTTGTTAAGCAACTTACGCTATGGTTGGTCTTTAGATTGGTAATAACCAGTTTGGGACATTTGCATTTACGAGTGCTTCCTTGTTTCGGAAGCCATGTTTAATCATTGGTTCTGGTTGCCAAAATGACAGTCGTAAGGGCGGCTTGTGGAAATTTCAACAGCGGCAACGGGTTCACCGCCTATGTGCATATCAGCGATATACGTCTGCCTACTCTTCATGAGATAAGAGCGTGAGCGTGCAATACATGTTTGTCCACAGTGCCTGGTTAATACAATAGGATTGCCTCTATTTCGTGGGACCTGCCAACGTACTGACAATGTTTCGGCACAGTTTTGAGCGTGTAATACACCACTGCCTACCCTAAGAAATAGGCTTGATTGCATGGTTTATGATCCACATTACCTTCAATGACATGATGCCGACTGGCATCGTGCGGCACTGCTGTGCTCGCGATGTTCATTGTGTACTTACCTCCCTCGTATTGCCGATCTCATGACGAGAAAGCAGCCCTACTACGTTTCTGCCAATTTCCCTCGCTCGTTGTCGAGTGTGTGTCCGTAATTTAAGAGTCTGTATGACGCCAAATAGACTATTACCTTGATCTAGATCTCAGGACTCGTGAGGTATAATGAATTTTAACACAGACAACTTCAGTTCATAAACTAAAAACGCACTAGGCCAGGGGTTCCCAACCTGTGCGCCGCGGCGCCCTGGGGCGTCGTAGAAAGTGCAGAGGGGCGCCGCGAGGCGCCTCGCGGCGCCCCTCAAAGAGCAGAAAAAGAATAGCACGCCAAGATTTTTGCCAATTCTGCTTAAGCAGGCCGCGTTCCGAACTGGTGGTGGTACTAACTTTGATTTCTATTCATGAACGTGTCGCAAGTGTCTATGTAGTAGGACTATGCGATATAAATGTTTTTTGAGTTTGAGTTTGACCCGTCGCTGTCGTTTTTCGAGTCGCGGACTCCGCTCTAAAACTCCTATGCAAAAAAGGGTCTGTCTGTCAAGACAACTATTTCGATTTTTTAAAACTAATCTACGCGGAGTCTGAGAGTATTATAAGTAATATAGTTAAAGGCGAACGTTGCCACCTTCCGCCCAAGGAAATCAGCCAAGTCCTCACCGCGTTGACCATCTTGAAGAGTCTTACTGGATCTCTCAACTTAGGTGGTGATCAGATCGATAATAAACGAGTGGCTGGAGAGGAGCCATGGCAATCTCTTCTACCGGTTGTCACCGATAATTAAGGGCACGGATGCTTCGATAAGTATCTACGGCGATTACGCCGGGAGACCGCGGCTCAGTGTCAGCACTGCGAAGGAAGCAGCAAGGACACAGCGCTCCATACAGAGCATAGCGTGGACGCCATGTCCTAGTGGCAGGTGTTGACCTGAACACTATCTCGCTGGAGACTACGGTGCGAGCGATAATTTCCAACGGGAGTACGTGGGACGCCGCCGCGTCTTTCTGCGAGCAGGTCGTTCTCGTGAAAGAGATGGCGGGGAGGGAGCAGGGAGATAACTCTCCAACCCGAGATTTCCAGTCTGCGGCGAGGGAGCCATACACTCGATTTTGCCCATACTATCGGACTCTATGAGCGGGGGCCTAAGGTCGGGGCGGGGGCTGTTCACCGTCCTTACAGAAGCAGGCCCAAGACGACAGCGTGACGTTAAAGTTTTTCGCACGACACACGACCCAAGAAGCGAGAGTGACACCCGAAAGCTCCCAAAGACGCGGAGAAGTACTCGAGCCAAACGAATTAAAGTAGTTGACGTCACTGTGGCAGCCAAGGTCTGTCGGGAATCCGGGGACATCTATCCCGAGGCTCCCGACCGTAGGTAGTGGTAAAGCACCGTATGGTTTCAGTCGGTAAGATTTCGGCACACAGATTCCACAAGTAAAAAAGAAGACAGTTTCCCGGGCCTAGATAACGCCGGCTTCACATGTTTTCCCGGATTTGGTCTGCATAATGACTTGTGCGCAGGGTTACTAGTCGAGGGGGGGGGGGGGGTGATTACACGTGATATGATGGGGAGCCGTGAAAAATTTCAAGACTTATAAGGGCGCCGCGGCCTCCAAAAGGTTGGGAACCCCTGCACTAGGCTAAAAACACGATTGCTGATAAAATCCTCGATAGATTTTTGTGTTGACAATACCTCGATTTCTTGAAATTATAACCTAGATCTCATAAGTTTTAAGTTGTTTTTATAATATAAAATATTTATAAGAAAGACAATAGTAAAATCCTTATTTGCACTAGACCACTTTTTTAATATTGGTTATAGTTTTTTTACAATTAATATTTATTTCGTTAAAAACGCACAAAAACCGATTGCGATTCTCTGTCTTGCACGTTTAAATGTATATATTCTATCTTCTTTCAACAATTTGGCGTCTGGTAGGCTCTTAGGTCAAATAAGTCACTAGAGTTCTATCTGTGGCAAAAGATTTATCAGTGCAATCGACAAGATGCAGTGATAAATGATAAGATAAATGAACAGTCGCTTGTGGAATGCAATGGCGGACGTGAGCAATCTGTTTTATTATGGTCACGTATGGTTTTAAAAAACTCTCTTACTAATATCAATACTAATATTATAAAGCTGAAGAGTTTGTTTGCCTCTTAATAAGTTTTTGCGACGCGACTGGAGTAAACGTGGCCTGCTCTCTGCACTCTGCAGTGGTATCTCTCATAATATACACATGTACTCTGTGGTGGTAGCCAGTCAACTAAACGATAAAACCGGCCAAGTGCGAGTCGGACTTGCACACGATGAATTACGTACCAAAAAAGGACAGGCAGAAGTAAATGCGACGGGAAACAATGTATCACTTTACATATTTATACCACACCTCTCTCCTTAACACTCTCATGTTGTGCGGGTCAGCTAATCTATACTAATATTATAAAGAAGTAAAGTTTGTGTGTTTGTTAAATTGTAAGGGGTAATCTCGGGATCTACTGAACCGATTTTAAAAATTCTTTCACCAATAGAAAGCTACGTTATTGTGGAGTGTCATAGGCTACACAGCATCACGCTACAACGAATAGGAGCGGAGCAGTAATAGTAAATGTTTCAAAAACGGGGGAAAAGTTATTCCTTTTGAGAGCTTCGTTGCATGTGCTGCGTAAATATTTATAGTTAAGGATTGAATATTAACGAGGAGACGCTACGGGAGTAAACGCAACGTGACTGGATTAAATGCGACGGGAACAGGCAATACTCTCTCTTATGTGGCGCAAACGAAGTTGCGCGGGTCAGCTAGTGTATTATAAAAGGGATAAGTTTATGAAGATGCTAAATGTTAGTTATTTAACACGCTTTAACGGCTGAACGAATACGGCTGTAATTATGCACAGGGACAGATTTTAGTCGGAACAACACATTGGCTTCTAAGACTTTTTCCATGAATCTATCCATGAAATACCTATGCTCCCAAAAGACGCGGAGGCTGGCACAAAATTCCAAACGAGCTCGTTCACCATCTGAATCAAATTTGTGTAATAAGTAATTGGGAATGTGAAAATAAATTGGTAGGTTTTGATTTTTTTACGTACTTATTTTAAACGCTTATCATTAATAATATCGATATTGGTTTTGAAAACTTAAAAAAAAGTTTTTGATTGAATTATGAACCATTTATAATACGACCATGGGACTTTAAACGCTTGACATTGGTTACTATGGCTGTGACGTCACGATGTTGTTACAACTTAAATGACCGTCACACGCGCTCGGATTTGTTCCATAGCTTGTTTTCGGCATTGGTGTTATCGGACGGCGGTGGTTGTGCTCGACTCATTACTGAATTTTTAAATTGGGATTACTTCTGAATTATTGCGAAAATTATAAAAACAAAAATAGTATTGCTATTAAAGTTCTTTATGATCTTTCCATTTATCACAAGAAAAAATAAATCACATCCCCAATTATCACTCTCATCAGCCTAGCTAGAAGTACACACGTAGGTCACTCTCAATAATTTTGAGAGCTGGGCCAGGCGCACCACGCTAGTCAGACGGGTTTATACAGGGATTATAGAAGCTCTTCTTCTTTTCACCATGAGCTCATCTGTTAGCCAGAGTAGGTGCAAGTTTCGATGGCTGCCGACACCCGAACCAAAGTAAATAATAGCCGCGAGGTTATCTTTTTACATTGAGATTTCAACTTTATCTAGTAGGTACTGGACATTCGGAGTTACATTTCATTTTTCATCCGTCTCACCTAAATTATTTCTAGACTTCTAAAGCTGGCTTAGAAGTCAAACCAACCAATGCATATTTGCGGCTTGGGGGCATTTCTTCTTTCTCTAGATACCTTGAGAATTTTTGTTATACTACCTGTAGGTAAAGACGCCTACGCTAAACTTTATAGCAATGTTTATTTCCTGTCACAGAGTACGTCAAAATGGCGCTGCGCCCGCCATAAAGAAAATAAAGCAACATCTGATCATTCTAGAAGTCCATATAATAATCAACAGCGATCCTAAAATTGCTTTCTTAGTAATGTATCTCTTGATGAACTCAGGGGCGTTTTAAACGGGGCGTTTAAAGTTAGGTACTAATATTGAATCTCAAAACGTAAACGTCTCTAAACTAAGATGAGATGGAACCTCTTTTAGGCAACTTGAAAAAAAAGGCAAACAAAATTTTATTATTATTTACTTATCATTAAAACAAAATATACATTATTATTTACTCATTAAACATAAAAATTATTAAAACATACAATATAAACTAAACTAAAAACAAATAAACAAAACATTAATCTTTTCTTCTTCTTTTGATTATTGCTCTGTGCGGCCTTTTAATACAAGGGTATTCCCCATGTATATAGATGCCTATTGGCCATTGGAGGAGATAGGAGGATATCATGATTCCATAGATCGCTGCTAGGAGGAATAAGAAGTTTAAGCTGCCGTAGAGTTGACCAAATATGGGGTATAACCAGACGTTACTCTCGTAGTAGGTGTATAACATGCTGTAATAAAGCAAAGAAAGATTTAAAGGTAAATGTATGAGTCCAAACTCGATTGCAAGCAGCATTGCTGTCGTGGCGGCAAGGCGACAGTACTGAGTGCAGTCGCAACGCTACCGAGTTCGGAATGTATTCTAAAACAAATCTATACAGAACTAGCTGACCCGCGCAACTTCGTTTGCGTGAAAAATGAAGAACCGCTCGACCGATTTTGTGCAAACTCCACATAAACCATCTACTAAATAGTCCGAACAAAGCCTAAAGATTTGGTTTGGATAGGTGAGCCCGTTCTTGAGTTATAAAATTACAACGAAAAGTGGCATTGATTTTTATATATATAGATGTATGGGGACCAGTGGTGCGGTCGCGGCACTGCAGCGACCGCAGTGTTGTTTGCGGTCGAGTTCGGACTCATACTACATAAATAAAGGTCAGGTATTATCTTCGGAATAATAATTCACCCATCCCAATATTAGTTGAATATTTTTACACCCTACAGAATGATTGTCATTGTTTGACCGACTAAAACCACACAGCCCCTACGTATCAATTTAGCGCCGGGCTCCCGGAGTATCTCCTCGGAATGACCCAGATTTCCCGGCAGACGTTGGATACCATTAGGGTCTCGCTTAGGGTTTCAGGTCTTGTAATTCAATCCTTAAGAAGTTCATTCTGATATTATACTACTTATTGAGGCGTGAGGCATGCGTGAACCTCTAACATCACGCTACTATCTTTGAGATGCTTCTATTAGGGCAACAAGCAGTCCATCCGCCGTCCTTAGGCCCCTGGTTCTCACCGATAGTCTTTTCTTGAGAGAAAACTAATCTGCGATGCCCTTTGCCCAGACTGTGGAACTTGGAAGGGAAAATCCTCTCTCACTCTCTCTCCGCTGCTATTTCGCGAACATTTAGGAATTCTCTCAGCTAGGAACTGCAATCAGACTAATTGCCAATTTTACCCTGTAGTTCTAGTGACAATGTAAGTAGCTAGAATTAGATAGAAGGCGCAATAAATCTCTCAAAATCAAAGAAAAATACTTACACCATCAAATAAACCCCAATATACATCGTCATGATACCCAAGTTCGTCCAATGAGGGTGCGGCGTCACTCTCGGCCTTGCAATAACTTCAAAAAACACGATTGGTATGATGAGAGTGTGTATTACATGGTTGGAGATTGTTGGCAACACTATGTCCAGGTGCTGAGGGAATATCAGGGATCTGTCGTAGAGGTACAGGCCCCAGAATATTGTGAATACAACCTGAAAGGTAAAAAATAATAAATGCTGTTATTGGGGTTCCATTCCCCAAAAAGAACATACGGCACCATCATAGGATCACTTTATTGCCCGTCTATCCTTCCGTCTTTCGAACTCTTTAGGCGCTTAATAGTAGACGGGGCGGGCCGGGTTATTTGGCCGTGACGCGACGTAATAAAGACCGCGTCTGCCCGTCGATGCCCGCGACTGCCCACACCGCGAAAATATGTGTTCGGCGGGCAACTGCGGGCGCGATCTTTTTGCCCTTCATGTGCGATGGTAGTATAGGATTCCCTTAGCCGTTCGCGGTAAAATTGCCTGGCCCGACCCACCCCGACGTTTACAAAGCGCCTTACGCTATAAGGTACGAGTACCAAATTGAAATTAAAACCATATACTCAGTCTATGGTCCCTAAGCGCTATAAAATATTAAACTTCTGAGTTAACGGGGGCGAAATATACAGTTTTTTATGTCGCAAAAAACGTGGTCGAATTTGAGCAGCAGAAATGGTGGTCGGTATTCGGTTTTCGGTTTTTGGTTGTCGGTTTTCAGTTTCCAGTTTCGGTCTTCAGTATTCGGATTTTGAGGTTCCCGGTCTCCGATTTCGGTTCTTAAGAGGACGTATGACGCCAAATGGACTATTATCTTGATCTAGATCTCAGGACTCGTGAGGTCTGATGAACTAACATTACAACACAAGCAACTTCAGTTCATGAACTAAAGATCTACTAGCCTGAAAACACGATTACTAAAAAAAACCTCGATACTTTTAATTTTTAAAAACACCTCGTTTTAGTTAAACTTTAGGCTGGATCTCTATAATTATCTATTATTTGGATATTATTTTTAATGTATAAGAAAGACAATACTAAAAACTTCATTTACACTAGTCGGTTTTTTTTATATTTATAATAGTTTTCTTTTTATCTGTAATTATCTGTTTTTTAGCTTTCATATCATTTCGCTAAACGCGCTCCAAACCTTCTCTCTCTTTCTTTCCTCACGAAATCTGTATGCGCTATCCTCTACCGATTACGATTAGTCTGGCTGCGCGCCTTGTAGGAAGCGGACCTATGCCCGATTGCGTCACACAATGCTCAATTACGACATCGATAGATCGATTAAAAAACTTTTGAATTTCTGAAGTAAGCTTGGGCGGTGGCTGTAGGTGCATAAAATCTTAATTTGTGTAAATAATAAATGTAACTAATTATAAAAGTTATAAATATAAAGACCAAAAAAATGACTAAAAAAGAACATAAAAAACGTTTTTCGCTCGTAGAACGAGAGAAATAAAAAGCTAAGAACCGTATTGATTGTTTACTATCCGATGTAAATTTTCTTCATCTTACTTAGCTTCTTCACGATGGCTTGTAGAAACTGGGGTGTTACTTTTGTGTGGACTAGGTCGGTATGATTTGGCATATTATCTCCTCGATATTGTTGCCACCGAGAATCATCTAAGATCCCAATGGCGTTACGGAATGCCTGTACCAGGACCTCGTTCGTTGGTCAGCACCTGCACTGCTTCAAGTGACGTCGGCCTGGGCCTAGAAGATCTTCATGGGGCCTAGACCTTATCTGCATATTAGCATCTGCCCAGTTTCCTTCAAGCCCAACCATATTTCAAACCAGACGCAGCTTTTATTGGCTGCCAGGAGCAGCAGCTATGAATTGAATTTTCATCCCCATTGGCAAAGTTGAGAGCGACTGCTGTCTTACCTCCCCAAACTCGATAGGTTGCCTAATTGAACTGGACGCTTTCTAGGAACAATAATAATAAACCGGCCAAGTGCGAGTTGAACTCGCCCATGAAGGGTTCCGTAGCAGCAAGTAACATAATGTAAAAGTTCGTGTAGTTCGTTGTAACTTTCATTGATGTTCGCAGTGGTAGTGATTTTTCTCGGCGAAAATTGCGGTATATGACGTTTTTAAAAAAAACGACCATCTAGATTTCGTTCAAACCAATTTTCTTTGGTAGATTTTATCACAATGTACATTATATATATTTTTTAGATTTATCATTCTCTTAGTTTAAAAGTTAGAGGGGGGGGGGGGACACATTTTTCCACTTTGTAAGTGTCTCTTGCGCAAACTATTCACTTTAGAAAAAAATTATGTTATAAACCTCAATAGCATTTTTGGAGACCTATCTATTGATACCCCACACGTATGGGTTTGATTAAAATAAAAATTTTGAGTTTCAGTTCTGAGTAGGTGTGGGACCCCTAAAATTAACTGCTTTTTTTCTCGTTTTATACAAAAATCTCAGGCGGTTCACAGAATACATCTACTTACCAAGTTTTACCAGCATAGGCCTTATAGTTTCGGAGAAAAGTGGCTGTGACACACGGACGGACAGACAGACAGATAGACATGACGAATCTATAAGGGTTCCGTTTTCGCCATTTGGCTACGGAACCCTAAAAATGTCATACAAAACCCAGAAACCGCCACTACTAGGAGTGCAGGCGAGTCGGTGCCGGAAGTAATTGCACGGAACATAAAACAATGGAGTCGGCTAATTCAAGTACAAAAAAGACAGTGTAAGTATTTAAAAAAAAATCTTTTTTTAGCAATTTTCTACTATTAAATCGACTTTCGATTTAATAGTAGAAAATTGCCGGTGATATTTTCAAAACAAATTTATTGTTTCAAAAATACTTGTTGATTCACATAAAAGAATAATCATTTTATTGAAGGTACTAATGAAAGAAAAATGAGTTTTTAATGAATGATGATGCTGTTGGGCGCAACAGCGCCAGGTCCTCGTGGTGGGTCTGGACGTGGACACTCTCTCGCTCGAGACCATGGTGCGAGCCATGCTCTCCAGCGGGAGTAAGTAGGACTGCGCCGCCTCTTTCTGCGAGCAGGTTATGCTCGTGAAAGAGACGGCGGGGCGGGAACGGGTGAGAACTCTCCCACCCAAGTTCCGCAGTCAGCGGCTTGGGCGCCGTCGACGTGTCTTCGCCGAGGACTATCGGCCTCCACGGCCGGGGGCCTGAGTACGGTGAGAGGGCGGCTCACCGTCCTTACAGAAGCAGGCCCATGACGGCAGAGTGACTTGAGGAACTCACGCACGCCCCCCCTTAGAAGAGGGATTACACCCGAAACCCCCCAAAGACGCGTGATAGCACTCGAACCAGCCCCTGGGCGAGGCCGCAGTGGCGGTCGTGGGTCTGTTGGGAGTCCTGGGACATCCTTCTGAGGGCCTCACATCCATAAGCTGTTGGGCGTTACGTGACGTTTTTTAGTCGGTAGGAGTCCGACATAACATCCATGAGGTTTTTACCCCACGTTAAACAAAAAAAAAAGATGATGCTGTAAAAAATTAAAAAGATACTTTTCTTGAAATATAATAAAGGGGAATTCGTTGTTAATTAAAAAACACCAATGGTTTTGGCAGGTTTGAGGACAATCAAATAATAAGTCTTTACCTCTGAAATTGCCGTTCTGCAGTACTGGCCATTTCAAATCAAAATAATTTTGTGTTTGGCTAAGAATTCTAATTTCAAATTAATTTTATTTTAAAAACATAGAATTCATTTTCCAAAATTAGTCATTTGTTTATTGATTAGTGTGACGTTTTCATCGCATTTCAATCTTTTTCGTCATCGTGGATACGTTAAAATTTCGAGTAATCTATACTAATCCATACTAATATTATAAAGAGGAAAGATTTGTTTTTTTGTTTTTTGTTTGTCTGTTTGTTTGTAACGAATAGACTCCAGAACTACTGGACGAAGACACCGGGAAACCACGGCCGAGTGCCAGCAGTGCGAGGACCGCTGCGATGACACAGCGCTCCACACGTTGGTGTAGTGGACGCAACAGCGCCAGTTCCTTGTAGTGGGTCTGGACGTAGACACTCTCTCGCTCGAGACCATGGTGCAAGCCACGATCTCCAGCGGGAGTAAGTGGGACTGCGCCGCCGCTCTCTGCGAGCAGGTTATGCTCTTGAAAGAGGCGGTGGGGTGGGTACGGGAGAAAACTTTCCCATCCGAGTTCCGCAGTTGGGCTAGCGACATGTCTTCTCCGAAGACTATCGGCCTCCATGACCGTGGGCCTGAGGACCGTCCTTACAGAAGCAGGCCCATGACGGCAACGTGAAAAGTTCACGCACGCCCTTAGAAGCGGGATCACACCCGAAACCCCCCAAAGACGCGGGATAGCACCCGAACCACCCCCTGGGCGACGCCGCAATTGTGGCCGTAGGTCTGTTAGAAGTCCTGGAACATCTTTCCGAGGGCTTACCCGGGGCTCCCAACCACAGGCTTTTGGGCATTACGTGAGGTTTTTTAGTCGGTAGGAGTCCGGCATAGCACTCATGATGGATTTTATCTCACGTTAAAAAAATTGTATTATTAGTATCTATTTCTTCATTCACTCTTTTCAAGAAGTGGAGGCACTAGCGAGTGCGTGTCCCTCTCGGAGACTTTGATAGGATAAAGAGTGAAAAACTGGAAGATGAAAGTGTAAGGAGTATGTATGTAGGCTTAGTCAGTGAAAGGCTTGCAAACGCGAGCCTTTCCGACTTAGATGTGGATGAATGCTGGAATATTATGAAAGAAAGTATAGTGGATAGTGCAAAAGAAGCATGTGGGAGTGCAAAGAGACATGAACATTCGAAAGGTGATGCCTGGTGGGATGCAGAGGTTCAATCCTGCGTAGCAAGAAAGAAGAAAGCGTGTTTGGATTATGTGTCATCTCATCATCTTGCCAGGATTTGGGATTGATGGTGCGCTGCTTCGTGCCGTGTAGTCTACATATGTGGGATGTACGGCATGTGTGCGGGTGGGCGGCAGCCTGTCTCCCTGGTCTGACGTCAACATTGGCGTCAGACAGGGTTGCGTGCTGTCGGCCCTGCTGTTTGTCCTGTACCTGGACGATTGTCTTAAGAGAGTAAGATCGATGAATGTTAGATTGCGAATGGGTGACCTACTTGTGAATGTGAACTGTTTGCTGTATGCAGATGATGCCGTGCTCATAGCCGAATCGCCATCAGAACTCTCGTCACATCGTCTCTAGTCACAGCGATGAAAGATGATAGTCTAATGAGAGGCTTACATTTGAACGCGACTAAAACGAAGGTGATGGTATTCGAAAGAGAAGAGGACAGAACGACTGCCAGGATAACTGTAAATGATGTAGTGCTGGAACAGGTAGATAAGTTTGTATATCGTGGATGTGCATTAAGCAGGGATGGACGGTACACCACTGATGTAGAAAGGAGGGTAACTGCGGGAAATAGAGTAATTGGAGCGTTAGGCAAACTTTTGGGTACCAAAACCCTAAGTCAAAAGGCCCAGCTCGCAGTACACAGTGCGGTGCTGATACCTACGCTAATGTATGGAAGCGAGAGTTAGGTACGGCAGGAAACGCATGAAAGTAGAATAAACGCGGTCGAGATGCGCGCGCTACGCAAAATCTGCGGAGTAACGCTCGCAGATCGCGTTCAGAATGAAGATGTAAGAAAGAGAGTTGGTCTGGAAGAGAGTGTCGGTGTTAAAGTAAGGAAGGACATGCTACGATGGTTCGGGCATGTGGAGCGAATGGGTGATGAAAGAATGACAAAACAGATATACAACGCGAAAGTGGATGGTCGTAGGAGTCGGGGAAGGCCACGACACACCTACCACGACCAAATTAATCGTGTGTTAGTTGAAGGTGGTGTCAAGAGCCGAAGGAACCGACGTGCATGCATGAAAAGAAAAATGAAAGTTGAAGAAGCAAGTGAGGTGAGTATGGACCGTGCCGTGTGGCGCTCGGTTCTTTCTGCCTACCCCGCAAGGGATTTGGCATGAAGGTAAAAAAGGATTATTCGTTCTTCATAATTCGCCTTGATGCGGTTGTGCATTAGGTAGTATAACCGATGGCCGCGCTGAGGCCCTTATTTTATTCTGGGGTTGGGCCGAATATTCGTGTGATCCACAAAATGATGTTTCGGAGTTTGGGTGCTCGATAGTCCGTTTGTTGAGGAAGGTTTATAACATTACACTTCAACGAATAGGAGCAACCATGAATAAAGTTTCGAAAACGGGAAAAATTATTATTGAAAATTTATGTAAATTTATATTTATTCCTTTTGAGAGTTTACGTTACGTGCGCTGAGTAAATATAATTAAAGTTACATAAAAATTGTGAATTGCGAAATTGTTCATTTTAAAGAAAAATTTTCCTCCTATTTTTATAAGTATAGTATAACACGGTCAATTTTTAAAAAAAGTAAAACTAAAAACCGAGTAAAATTATTCACACAAATATCTACTCCATTCTATTCATTGGTCCAGTGCGTTGTGATCCGCCCCTACTTGCGTTACTATCATAATCTGTCACCGACTGACGCGGCGCCGTGTGAACATGGCGCGCGATCTGTAGCAAAGGGGCGCGGGGGTAGCGGCAGTGAATCATGCGATTTGGTTAGGGTCAGGCAAGCTCTTAAGAGAGTGGCTTTTTCTTTGTTTAATAAGTTTTTTTTTAATTATTTGTATTTATTACGTTGTCCGGTACCTATTACTGTGTAGTGAGTACTATTATAATTATCTTCGCTGTAACACAATTAGGTAATATAATAAGTTATTACATAACTTACCCATGTTGAAGGCCACACTATAGCAGAGAATACAGCATCTCTAATTTTATCCATATTTTTTGGTAAATGATATGAATTGTTTTGAGAATTCTTGAGAATCAATGTATCACAGAAGACGCTATAAGCGAAGTAGGCTGTTTGTAACAACTGGAATACAAAAAAAAAGTACGCGTATTAGTCAAGTATTACATATACATACATATTGGTCATGCCTTTATCCCCGAAGGGGTAGGCAATGTGGGCATATTATGCCCACATTTCACCTTTTTAGAATTTGTCCCACGTTATAGGTGGTGAGCCGTATTGCCGTGTTATGATGGTCAGGCGCAGGTTGTGTGACTGCCTGCTGTTGATTTTTTTCAAGTCGCCTAAAAAGGCCTTTAACTTGGCTTAACGACTGCCTTTTTATTGGTAACCGGGACCACCGGCTTAAAGGGCCCCACTCACTAACAGTCCGCCTGCAGTCTCTGGTCCTATCGGACGGCCTGCCGTCCTAGACCAATAGCGCCAACACACTAAAGCGATTTTTGCCTGCCGGCAAGACCCTGCTGTCAGTCTTGCGACCACACACTAACAGTCGGGAGTCGGCAGTTTCCCACCATACGATCGTCCGTCGGCCATGGTCTGATATCGGTTTGAGGGTCCATACACTACATTCAGCAAATGATCACAAGTCAACATGTTATTAAGTAGATTCGTCGACCTGAAAGTAGGTAGATGGATATTTAATAAATATAAAATAAAAATATGGTACGTATTCACGTATTATACCATATTTTTATTCAAAATTCTTGACAAAACTATTAACCCCTATATAGACCTACCAAAAAGCGTATTTTGCGATTTTCATATAAGAGTAAAACCAAAATTACCTGTTTTGGTTCTTTTCTGAATGTGCTTTTAAGATTATAATTTATTTTTTCACATTGTCATTTGTTGCCGAAGGTATTGTGGATTGATAATATTCTAACAATTTGTTGTAAGCATCATCCTTCGAGCGTTTATTGTGATAACAATCATCTTTCACCTTCCATAAACATGGGAAACTTCTATTTAGCTCAATAAACGTAGATACAAATTGAGGTTTGTTGTCGATTTTGACGGTAAAATTAAACAAGTCGAAAAACTTAAATCTGTCGGCGCAGAACTGACACAAGACGTCGGTCGACAGGTCGCCGGCCGGCTACCTGCTATGTGCTCAATCTATCCGGCCGATATCTGTCGGCGCTGAACGGAATCGTCGAGCGGCCACACACTCTCAGTTCGTATTAGTCGTCAGTCCAAAACCTTCAACAGAACTGTTAGTGTGTGGGCAATTGCAATTAACTGACAGATTGATATCGTCCGGTAAACTGTTAGTGAGTGGGGCCCTTAACATGCCCTCCGAAGCACGGAAACGCTCAAATAAATGTCACGTCAAGTGGTCACATGGATGGTCATCCATCCAAGGATTGGCCATAATTAAAGTTGCCCTCTGCAATGATCGTTTACAGAACACTGCGCCACCGGCCACGAGCGCTTCCTTTCATTAGTCAAGTAAAAAAAAACAAAAAAAATATTCATGGAAATTTCACACAACGCTATCTGATCCCAAAGTAAGCTAGGAATATCCTGCTTGTGTTATAGGTATCAGACCACGGATATTAATACTTATATACTTTTAAATACATACTTATCATACATGGAAACACCCAGAATCTTAAGACAAACATTCATGGGTCACACAATTTTTTGTCTCCGGTGGGAATCGAACCCATGAACTCGTGATCCGCAGTCGCACATTTCGACCTCTAGACTAGAGCAACGAGGCAGTCAAACTGCATAGTTTGACTATTGAAGTACCTATGGCCCTATACGGGGCCCTGGTTTAGGCGGAGACCCTGACGGCCATCAATGTGGCTAGATTACATAGCCCACAGAGGGCAATGGCCGTCAGGGTGATAAGGGGATACCGCACGATCTCAGGTGAGGCAGCGTGTCTCCTAGACGGGACCCCTCCATGGGACCTGGACGCGAGAGTCTTTGCGTCACTTTCAAAAGGCGTTCAATTGACAAAAGGGTTAGGAAAACCTGGTCATGTAATTCTATAATGGGCATGAACCTAGGTATCTTATCTTACTCCTTATTAATTAATATCATACTAATTGTACAGTCTAACTGTACAGTTTTCAGCACATCATCATTTTAATACAGTTTTCCATTTCATCAGCATTTTTGTAAACGCTCATTATAATTCATATTCGTTAAAATCATTAGTTCGCGTGTAGCTAGCAAGAACGCCGCGTGTCCTCACTAATCATCAAAATAGCATATCAGTTCATTTAGCAATAATTAATTAATTACAATAAAATTAGTTTTCCATCCAAGTGACTTTACATTCAAATCAACACAAAGGCGCACAGGTTGCCAAGAACCCGTACACCTTTTTTGGTCCTTCGAAGTCGTCGTGGTAATTTGAAACCAAAGTCGTTCTTGCCGTGCCGTCGGGTTTATCGTTAACGTTCTCGTCCTACGGTCGACAAAGTACACTTTACCGCGAGTGAATAATCAGCCAATCTATAGACTCTCTTAACTATCAGTGCTATCAAGTGTTACTGTTAGCTGTCTACGGAGAGCCTGTTTATTTCCTGGTCAACAAGGAGCAGGTGAAAAGCAGAACAAGCTGCAGACGTAAGAAGCCGACGAGTATACAAGTAAGATCGTTGCCTTTTACTTACTTTAAGTCCCAAGATGGAGAGCATCGTAGCAACGCAGATGGAGTTAGCAGGACTCATGGGTAACATGACCCGGAACATAAAAAAGGATTCTGCTGATCGTAAGTCTGTGGACTACTTCAAAAGGCGTCAGGAAATGCTGGAAGCCTATTGGGCTGACTTCCAGTATAACCATGACCGTCTTACGACAGAGGTAAGCCCTAGTCATCCATATTTTACTGACAAGCAGTATGATAGGGTTCAAAACACTTATAGTCAAACTAAAATGTACATCAATGACAAAATTAAGGCGTACTTAGAGCTGAAGCAGGGCCAGCAGGGGACCTCAGCAGTGACAGCTCGAGAAGAAACCGCTACCGGGACCGGTGCGACTGAGCACAGTCAACCACCCCAACCATTGGAGTCACGGTCAACAGGATCATCTAGCAAACTCGACGAAATGCGGAGGAAACAGGCCAGTAATTTTAGAGCTTTTCTCCGTACGATGGATAATATGGATATTGAGAGTTTCACACAGAAGTGGGAATTAGAAGATGCGTTGAAGACGTTGAAGTCTCGATGGTCAACAATCGACACTTTGCATCTAGAAATAGATAGTGAACTGGAAGGTTCAGATGACTATTACCAAAATGCATTCAGCAGGCACGAAAGGGCATTCAATGAGATGAAAAGGCAGCTGAATGCCAAGCTGTGGTCAGTTGTTCACAAGGACAGTTGGACCCCAAAAATGGAAATACCCGTCTTTAATGGGGACTACAAGAATTGGGTCTCTTTTAAAGATCTATTTACGGAGGTAATACACAACAACTTATCCATTTCAAACGCCCAGAAGATGCAATTTCTCAAAGGCAAGTTGAGAGGAGAGGCTGAGCGTTTGATCCAGCATTTAAACATAAGTAGTGATAATTACTCCGTAAGTTGGGAAATACTGAATAATCGGTATAACAATATTCGATTAATATTTACGTCACATGTTAATACGTTACTGAACTTGCCAACCAGTCAACAACCTGCAATAACCCACATAAAAAGGATACATGACACTACCCAGGAATGTATGAATGCCATTAAAAATCTAGGCGTCGATACTAGCAGCTGGGATCCCTTGATTGTCCACATATTACTCCAGAAAATGGATACAGAGTCTCACAATCATTATCTGGAATTGCTACCGAAGCCTAGGGAGTTGCCAAAATTACATGATTTTTTGCGTTTCCTAGAAAACAGATTTACAATGTTAGAATCTGCTAAGAAAAAGCTCGACAATTCCAAACCTACAAATAATAGCTCAAGCAATACAATTCATAAATATAAACCATTTACATCAAATAATAACGCTAAGCAGTCTTTTCCCGCATACAAAGAAGGTCAATCAACTTCCTATGTCAAGAATTTCACAAGAAATAATACAATTTGTGTACTCTGCAAAGAACCGCATGGAATTTATTTTTGCAACAAATTCATAAATATGACTCCACAACAAAAATTAAACACAATCAAAAAATTCAACATTTGCGAAAATTGTCTACACGTTCACAAAGACAAAACATGCACATCAGCAAAAACATGCAATGAATGCAATGCAGCCCATAATACTTTATTGCACGAATCGTTCAATAACCCCTCTTGCAACATTACACTTGAAGAGGAAGATTTCAACAAAAATTCTTTGTTGCAACATGGCAACAGGGAAACATTACTAGCAACAGCGATGGTAAGGGTTCAAGCCAGCAATGGAACTTATCATCAGATGCGAGCCCTTATAGACCAGGGGTCCCAAGTCTCCCTTATTTCAGAAAAAGCGGCACAGATTTTAGCACTAACAAGACGCCACTGTAAGGGAGTAGTATCAGGTATCGGAGCCAAGGAAAGCAGTTGTAAGGGCCTCGCTAAACTATCATGTTCTTCTTTATATAGCGATTTTTCACTAACAACAGAAGTTTTTATCATGAAACAGCTCGTGAAAGACTTGCCTAGTTGTTCGTTTAGCAAACCGTTCTGGTCGCATTTGGAAGGCGTCCAACTTTCAGACCCGGACTTTAATGTTAGCCGTCCAGTGGATATATTATTTGGAGCAGATGTATATTCGCACATCATTATGGATGGAATAAGCAGATCAGATCAAGCAGTACCTATAGCACAACAAACCCGCTTAGGCTGGATTTTGTGTGGAAATGTGCAAACACTGCACTGCAACGTGGTCTTGAATCACGTTGAAGATATTCAAAAATTCTGGGAAGTCGAAGATATTTCTGAACCATCCACGTTATCAGAAGAGGACAGCCAATGTGTTCAACATTACAAGTTGACTACCACTAGGCGATCTGATGGTTCATATGAAGTCGGAATCCCACTGAAACAAAACTTTCAGGAGCATTTAGGAGCCTCTAAAAACAGTGCTATTGCCCAATTCCGCCAATTAGAACAAAAATTTAAACGGAACATAAATTTGGAACAACAATACAAATTATTTATAAACGAATATAAGTCATTAGGTCATATGAAACAGTCGATCGGTAATCAGATACCGGAAGTATACTTACCGCATCATGGCGTAATACGGAATGAATCAATAACTACGGCACTTCGAGTCGTCTTTAATGCCTCGAGAAAAACTACTTCTGGGTTTAGTCTGAATGACCTTATGCTGAAAGGGCCCAACCTACAACAGGACCTGCAGTCACTTTTACTTAAGTGGAGACAGTTCAGATACGCCTTCACAGCCGACATAGAAAAAATGTTTCGATTTATTTGGGTGAGAGAGCAAGATCAAGCCCTTCAAAAGATAGTTTGGCGCGATGAGGATGCTGTGCTTAGAGAGTACTTTCTCTGCACAATTACGTACGGTACCAAGTCGGCCCCCTTTCTAGCAATGATGACGCTAAAACAGTTAGCCATAGACGAAAGGTCAAAATATCCTTCTGCGGCATCTGTACTAGAAGATTCATTCTATATGGATGACGTTCTTCACGGAGCAGATACCACCGAAGCAACATTAAAATTACAACACGATTTGATTGAGTTATTGAAACTGGGTGGATTCAATCTCAGAAAATGGAAATCAAACTGCCCTGCAATATTACTGAACAAGACAGAAACGGCGCAGAATTTTGATTTTAAGCAACACGAATCAACAAAAACATTAGGCATACGCTGGAATCCAACTCTGGATTTATTCCAATTTCAATCGCAAGTCGAACCTATCATTAAAAAGCACACAAAAAGAGCCTTATTGTCTGATATCTCCAAACTCTATGACCCACTGGGTTGGTTAGCCCCCATCGCTACGAAAATGAAGCTCCTATTCCAAAAGGTATGGTCTTTAAATATTAAGTGGGATGAGTGCTTATCAGAGGAAATTATCAAGGAATGGAAAAATATAAGAGACGATATGGCAATCATTGATCAGTTTCAAGTACCGAGGTGGTTTGGCACCTCTAAACAAAATAATAAAATAGAGCTGCATGGATTTTGTGACTCTTCCACCAAGGCCTACGCATGTGTTATTTATTGCAAGATAAAAAATTGTAATGAAACCAAAATAACACTCGTAGCCGCTAAATCAAAATTAGTCCCAGTGAGCAAAAATATATCGCTGCCCAGATTAGAGCTATGCGGTGCCTTACTATTGGTTAAATTAATGGCAAAGGTACAGGGATGCCTCAGCAGCTATAATATACAAAGTTACGGCTGGACAGACTCAATGGTAACACTAGCCTGGATTCAGGGTGACCCAGGAAGATGGAAGCCCTTTGTAGCCAATAGGGTAAGAACAGTTTGTCAAGTTATGCCGTCAAACACCTGGCGTTATGTCAAGTCGTCAGAAAATCCTGCCGATTGTGCTAGCCGTGGCATTAGCGTAGCACAGCTTAAGAATCACAATTTATGGTGGAATGGACCGTTGTGGCTACCAAATTATGAAAGTGAGCCATTAAAATCTTTCACTACTAATGAAGAAATCAAAAGCATACAAGTAAATCATGTCATCAAGGACGAAACCATTTTTAGTAATTTGATACCCAAATATAGTTCCTTCCAGAAACTAGCAAGAGTTTCAGCCTGGATTTTGAGATATATCTCTTGCATAAAACGAGAAAGTTTTCATCATGGAAAACACTTAACTTTGCAAGAAATTAATAATGGCAAACGATTGTTAATAATACATGCGCAACGCAATGAATTCTCAGAAGAAATAAGCACATTAAAACAAAACAAAAACTTACATTCAAAGAGCTCACTATTACAATTTAACCCATTCCTGGACCAACATGGAGTTCTACGAGTGGGAGGTCGACTGAAAAAGGCTGACCTGAATCCCGACATGATGCATCCCATAATTCTCCCTCATAGCCATCACCTGACAGATATAATTATCGATTATGCTCATAAATTAACCTTACATGGTGGAACTCGAGTAACTTTAGCAAATCTCCGACAAAAATATTGGATTATTGGAGGCAACAGAGCCGTTAAAAAACGCTTAAGAAACTGTGTAACATGTCGGAAGCACAACCCTATTAAAATGTCACAATTAATGGGGGAGTTACCTGCACAAAGATGCAACGAAGCGAAACCCTTTTATCACACAGGAGTAGATTTTACAGGTCACGTGATGATAAAAGCCAACAAGGGTCGTGGTATCAAGACCACAAAAGGGTATATTGCACTTTTTGTATGCATGGTTACAAAGCTAGTCCATTTAGAGCTAGTTTCCGACTTAACATCTTCAGCATTCCTAGCAGCGCTAAGGAGAATGGCCGCTAGAAGAGGAACCCCACGACACATGTATAGTGACAACGGAACAAACTTCGTTGGAGCTAGCAGAGCCTTGACAAACGAATACCAGTATATGGTTAGTAATTTTAATCAGGAATTTATCAGTGAAATTACAACAATGGAGATTGAGTGGCACTTTAATGTACCTTTATTTCCCTCGGCAGCCGGAATCTGGGAATCCGGGATTTGCTGCATGAAACGACATCTTCGTAGAGTTATTGGCGAACAACGCTTAACCTTCGAAGAATATTCAACCGTTCTTACACAAGTAGAAGCGGTGCTTAACTCGAGACCATTGTGTCCCTTATCGGAAGATGTTAACGATTTGGATTATCTCACACCCTCGAGTTTTATTAACATTTCACAAGATATGACCACATTAGAAACAGAGACGGACATGCGTACTAGGTGGTATCTTACACAGAAAATCGTACAAGACATATGGAAGCGATGGCGCACAGAATATTTAAGCCAATTGACAGCAAGAAGCAAGTGGAGAAAATCACAACCAAATATTCAAATAAATGACGTTGTGACAATTGACGACGCAAATCTACCACCTGGCAAGTGGGCAATGGGTAGAGTTGTGGAATTACACCCGGGTACTGATGGCCACGTCAGGGTGGTCACATTAAAAACAAAAAATGGGCTTATAAAACGACCAATCGTTAAGTTATCAGTACTACCGGTCCGGCAACAGGAGCGGCAACCGGATACACCGGCAATTACCAAAAAACCTACAAAAAATAGGTTTTTTTCAGCAGCTACTTTATTTCTTTTCCTTTTTCTGAGCATGTTATCCTCGGGATACTGCTCATATAATGAGACGAAATTAAAAGACAGTCAAGGGTTCTATTTTGATAAAGTTGCAGACATGAGATTAATACGAGATGAATGGAAGATAGTCTCGTACTACGACATGGCATCATATTGGCAAGGAACAACTGCATGTGGCAAATACATCAAATACTTAGAAAAATTATGCAGTAATATTGGAGATTCCCACTGTGACGTATTATCAATGCAATTGCAACTTGAGTACGCGGAGTTAGATTACAATAACAATCTGTTGCTAAGTCAGCCCGGCGGTGCCGCCGGCACGCGCCGCCATATGCGCCAGCGTCGGGGTCTTATTAACGGTGTAGGATATCTTGCCAGCGAGCTATTCGGCGTATTGGACGACCGATTCGCAGAACAATACAAGCACGATATTCTACTAACCAGAGATAATGAGGATCATTTAGCACTACTCATTAAAAATCAAACGTCCATCATCGAGGTTGAATACAATATTTTGAAACGAACTGAAGAGTCTCTGAACAAGCAACACAAGATGCTGAATCAGTTATCCCTTAAACTTAATAATATAACAAAAAATCTTCAAAATATAGTAGAGAAAAGCCAGGCAAGTACAGAGTTTAATTTGGTTGCTATTGCAACAAGCAATATGTTAAGAAGATTGGAAACGATCCAAAGCACTTTGGTGGACACCCTAATGGACGTGTATCAAGGCAGGTTCAATTTCCATTTGATATCACAAGATCAGCTAAGAGACACGCTGAGTACAATTGCTGGTCATTTAACAAAGGACCTTACCTTACCGATAAACACTCTACAGTCTAACTTTTCAAGCATTTATCGTTTATTACGTGTCAAAGCAAGAATGTGCAAGGACTATTTAATATTTGAATTAAAGGTCCCTCTCATCACTCGAGATTCCTTTGAAATCATGAAAATTTTCCCAATTCCTCGCGTTATTCATAACTCAACAGTGGCCACAGTCATACCTGTAGCTGAGTACATAGCGTTGAATATTATAGACAGGATCTACACTACTATGACGAGTTCAGACATCAGCCATTGTGAATACGATGCAGCTGAAAATTACATGTGTCATGTCCACAATCCTATATTTCACCTAAGCAATTATGAAAGCTTCTGTAGAAGGGATGACTATACTGGAAAATGTGCGGTAAACACTTCACCGTGCCTGAACGAGTGGAAGGAACTAACTGACACCAACCGATATATTTATTTCTGTTGTGGCACGTGTCAATTTCGCCTACTTTGTGATGACAAGATCACTTCCGGGCACATACATGGAGCAGGGATATTTAGTATGGGGCCAGAGTGTTTGATCCAGACTCAGAATTTCACAATTTACTCACACAACGTAGGATTAAGCAGTAGCATTTACATTAAACCAAAAATGTATGCACCCGAAATCGAGCCCATAAACAGCATCTTAAATATTAGCATTCCCATTTCTGTAGACCAGAACTATTCATCGCATCACGAACAGCTCGAGCTTCTCAGAAAGGAAATAGACCTCCTGAAAGCTAACGAAAACGTAGCGAATCCAATTTCCTACCATGATATTCACCAGTACACGGTCGCTTATATCATGGTAGGTTTCATGTTACTGGCTGGAGTAATCTGGATAATTAGAAGAGTTCGCAGCAGACAGCCCACTCAGGCGGCGGCGAAGGTCGACCAAGCGACTTCAGAGCCAATTGTGATTTATGAGCGGCCTTTATCAAAGAGACCGTCATCATCTAAGCTTCGTGTATATAGTATTAGTAAGAATCATGATCAAGACAATGTGCCGAGTGTCAGTGAAAATCAAAGCAGTGGTGTCAGTGAAAGACAAAGTGAATGTGGTTACAGTAAAGTTACTAAAATAAATACAGTGGACAAGTCTCTTACCCCAATGCCTAGAAAAACGCAATTTATTTAGAGACTTTAAATCACCATTAATTTAAACAATCAATGGTATCACCTTGTAACCTAGATATAACTCATTACTCTCATTTTCCCTCGGGAGCATGTACAGTCTAACTGTACAGTTTTCAGCACATCATCATTTTAATACAGTTTTCCATTTCATCAGCATTTTTGTAAACGCTCATTATAATTCATATTCGTTAAAATCATTAGTTCGCGTGTAGCTAGCAAGAACGCCGCGTGTCCTCACTAATCATCAAAATAGCATATCAGTTCATTTAGCAATAATTAATTAATTACAATAAAATTAGTTTTCCATCCAAGTGACTTTACATTCAAATCAACACAAAGGCGCACAGGTTGCCAAGAACCCGTACACTAATATTATAACTAGTATAATGCAAAAGATTGTGAGTGTGATTGTGTAGATGTGTGGATGTTTGTTGCTATTTCATGCTTGAACGGCTGAACGAATCTGGCTAAAACGTGGGTGAAACGGTTAAGGTACGCTTGTTTTTTTTTTGACGTGAGGGAAAATCCTCCATGGATGCTATGCCGGACTCCTACCGAATAAAAACCTTCAAGTAACGCCCAACAGCCCACGGTTGGGAGCCCCGGGTAGCCGTTGGAAGGATGGCCCAGGACTGAGGAACGCTAGTTACTAAGAAACAGAATACTCACAAAAGTCCAAGTGGTGAAAAACCTGTTCCCCAAATGCTTGAACATCAATATCCTTTCATCATCGGTGTGGACTTGCTTCGTGTGCCAGTCCATATAGGATATGTTTAGAAGGTGCAGTGATATAATGGCTGTAGACCCTGCTATACGTAGCTGGGTGATGCGAGACATTTTCTGAAAAAGAAAGTATTGTTTTTAGGATTCCGTAACCAAAGTGTAAAAACCCGGCCAATTGCGAGTTGAACTCGCCCATGAAGGGTTCCGTAGCAGCAAGTAACATAATATAAAAGTTCTTATAGTTCGTTGTAACTTTGACTGATGTTTTATCACGTTCGCAGTGGTAGTAATTTCACTAACAAGAAATTGCGGTTTACGATGTATTAAAAAAAAACTACCAGCTCTATCTCGTTCAAACTAATTTTCGTTGGTAGTTTTTATGGCAATTTTTTTTAGATTTATCATTTTCTTAGTTTAGAAGTTAGAGGGGGGGGGGGCACATTTTTCCACTTTGGAAGTGTCTCTTGCGCAAACTATTCACTTTAGAAAAAAATTATGTAAGAAACCTCAATAGCATTTTAGAAGACCTATCTATAAATACCCCACACGTATGGGTTTGATGAAAAAAAAATTTTTGAGTTTCAGTTCTTAGTATGGGGACCCCCAAAATTAACTGCTTTTTTCTAGTTTTATATAAAAATCTTGATGCGGTTTACAGAATACATCTACTCACCAAGTTTCAACAGCATAGGCCTTATAGTTTCGGAGAAAAGTGGCTGTGACACACGGACGGACAGACAGACAGACAGACATGACGAATCTATAAGGGTTTCGTTTTTGCCATTTGGCTATAAAACCCTAAAAATAGGCATTCAGTCACGTGACATCAAACACCATCAGAAAGTGTGACGTCACAGTTTGCTTCTGGCGTTTAAACTATTGGCGTTATTTTAAACTATTATATGTTTAAATTTTTTAGTTAGATATTTTTCATTTTTTTATCGAAGTATTGCATTGTCATCGGTCTTTGACAAGTGTGCAAAGTTTGAATTAAATCTGATCGTTCAAAGTAGGGCAAAATCGAGTCCAAAAGAGTCGGTTACAAGCAAGCAAGCAAGCAAACATAGATATAATATTGGATGACTTGGAGTCTTCCCACAGGGTGCGCGTTTTCTGAGTAACGGACGGTCTCCGTGTGTTGCTTAGAATATTCCTTTGTTAAACGTTAAAAGGTGATTCTCGTTGTTATGTTGTGTAAGTGAGCATGAGTACCTATTGTACCTGTTAGTTATCTAAGAAACTAAATAGTATATAACCAAAGTACCTAACGGAGCGTTATTATCGCCAACAAACTGCTCGACAGTTTGGCGATTTGTTTGTAGTAGTTTTAAGTGCAAGTGTATTAAGTTATAATAAACTAGCTGACCCGCGCAACTTTGTTTGCGTAAAAAATTAACAAAACCTAAACATTTGGTTTGGATAGGTGAGCCCGTTCTTGAGTTATAAAATTACAACGAAAAGTGGCATTGATTTTTATATATATAGAAGATAAATAAAAAAAGTTACAGGTGAAACTAAAAGCGTTATATTGTTTTTTGTTTTTCGGGTTCCGTACCCAAAGGGAAAAAAACGGGACCCTATTCATGAGCCTTCGCCGTCCGTTTGTCTGTCTGTCTGTCACTGTATCGTATTTGAGTGGGACTCACGCACAGAGAGTTCCATTCCAAAAAACGACAAAAAATCTCGTTCGTTGAATAAGAGCCGTGTTGTTATAGCGGCAACAGAAACACAATCCCGCCGGTGGCGTGGTCACGCCGGCGTATCCATAGGCGGTGCCCACGCCTTCGGCGGGAACGGCGGCTGCACGCCGGACGTCACACAATATATCCTTATTTCTTTTACAGGAGTCGTACTACATAAATACTTACTGTTTCATCATGCTGGATAACTGACGAAATTAACTACACTAAATCCGAGAACACCCCATGTGTAATGGATTTATGATATTAGGCCGAAAATTAGGATGGGGAAAATGAAGGAGTACTCTCAGATTTTACCATGTAATTCAAAATAAAAAGCAGTTTTCTGACATAAATTATTTTATTTACAAAATATACACATCAACAATTCACTTTCACCAAAAAAATAATAATCTGTAGATATAAAATCTCCGAAAATAAAATAAAATATTACTGCCTATTTATTTGTTTATTTTTTTGTTTATTTTGGGGATATCGAGGCTATGTAATCTTAAATTATTTAAACCCCCCCCCCCCCCATTTTTATTATTGATTTTCACATAAATTATTCATATGTTAAATGTTAAATGGTATTTTGACAAAAGATTATAGTTTCTATTGAGAAAATCTCAACAAATATCGGTTAAATACGAGCACTGCACAACAAAAACAACAACAAAAAATAATGGTGACCTTCGCGTGTTATTTTATCAAATTTTACAAATTTAACTTCGAATTACACTGAAAATATTTATCACAGCTGTTAAACAACATGACAGGATACTTTTAAATGCAAAACAACAATATTTGAAACAGAATAAACGAAAATATTCAAAAATTAATCGTATTAATACTTTCTATGAACGGCGCCAAACATACAATAAATAATGACAGCGATCAAATCGTGATTTCGACTTTTTTTTTCATTACATTCACTCGGCAAGCTATCTCATTCAGTACCATAACCAATTCTACACCTTAATTTATACAGAAAGACTTAGACCCGCGACCATACAGCCATAGATATCGAAAAGTGTGCGAGGAGAACCAAACGAAAAAAGTTGGCCGCCATGGTTGCCAAAGCAATCGACTGTTCGGGAGATTGGCAACTCGGGTTTCATGCGGCATTCAACGGTTATCTGTGAAAATTTTAGATCTTCAGCTATCACGGTTCCTAAGATACAGCCTTGTGACGGACAGACCGGCAGACAGTGAACGTACATACATACATATGGTCACGCCTTTATCCCCGAAGGGGTAGGCAGAGGCATATTATATGCCCACATTTCACCTTTGTATAATTTGTCCCACGTAATAGGTGGTGAGCCGTATTGCCGTGTTTAAATGGACAGGCGCAGGTTGTGACTGCCTGCTGTTGAAAGAAAGCCTTCAACTTAGCTTAACGACTGCCATTTTACTGGCAACCGGGACCAACGGCTTAACGTGCCTTCCGAAGCACGGAAACGCTCAAATAAATGTCACAAAGTGATCACATGGATGGTCACCCATCCATGGACCGGCCATAGTGAAAGTTGCTTACTGCAGTGATCGTTTACAGAACACTGAGTCCGCGGGGCCACGAGCGCTTCAGACAGTGAAGTCTCAGTAATAGGGTCCCATTGGGTTGTTGGGAGTCCTGGGACATCCTTCCAAAGGCTTACCCGGGGCTCCCAACAACAATAACATCCATGAGGATCTTCCCTCACGTTAAACAAAAAAAAAATAAGTGTCCCATTGGGTACGGAACTCTAACAAAACTAAATTTTTCCGATGTTTTTGCAGACAAGCTTACGGCCCACCGGAAGGTTGGTAACCGTAGCCTATGAACGTTTGCAACACCAGAGGCGCTACACACGCGCTGCCGACCCTTGTGCAGGTTGTGACGATCCACGGTTGAAATTGAAACTTTTCAAGCCGCCCATAAGGCCTTCAACTTGGCTTAACGACTGTCATTTTACTGACAACCGGGACCAACTGCTTAACGTGATAATGATGATTGGTGTTAGCCCAAAGCCAAAATACGGAACCCTCTGTGGGCGAACATGAGTCGCTCTTGTCCAATTTTTTTTTTATATTCAGCTCGCCAAATTGACTTCGCCACCAACCTGATGGTAAGCCGTGGGACATCTAGCGATTGAGGGCCAGTCTCACAGTCCTTAAGACTTTTTACAGTGGCCCTCAGGCGGCCCTGTGATGTGCCTCTTTACGCTCCTCTTGAAGGACCCGGGATTGTAAGATGAGGGAAAAACGTGTGCGGGCAGGTCGTTCCATGTTTTTATAGTTCGAACGAGGAATGATCTTATCTAGTTGTTAGTATCTTTTATTTACCAACTGCTAAACGAATTCCATTAACAAGTAGTAATGATAAGTGTGATAGGGCTCCCCCAGATAAGTCAGTATGCCAGCTGTGATAGTGTGATAACTGTGATAAGGTGATATGCGCTAATTTTGAACGGCCAGCTGACTACAATCTCGCTCCACACGTGTTTTAATTAGATTATAATTGTAACGAGGTCAGTTTGTTATAATTATAGTGACCATGTTTATAGTAAAAATATCAGTTTGAGTTATATTATTTCTTTTGGACATCCTAATGGATGCAATATCGGACTTCTGCCGACTAAAACCACACGATGCCCTTCCATCTGGTTACGGTATTGTGTCCTAGTTGGTAAGACTTCAGGCACAGGGCGGAAACTCCATACAAAAATGTTCGTTTTCACCCACACTAATATACACGTAATGTGAATGCTGGAATCAAGCTTGAATGTGTGTGTGAATGGTTAGCTAAGAAAAAAAAACTAGCATTCATGAAGGATTCCCAAACTTAAAAAAGAGTTCGCTCAAAAAGAACCTGCATAATACAGGCATGTACCACAAATTAGAGATAGTACAGATGAAAACCTACACACTTAATTCGAATGCACTGTTTTAATCTGCCAGTTCAAATCAGACGGGCTCGGACAGTGGGCTCCTTTAAAAAAATGGTAAATGAACACTATCTAAAACTGTGAATTTGCAGAATTATCGGGCTTGTTTATACATGAATTATATCACTGTGGTAATATACTTATGTATGTGTGTGTAACTGGATGTGTGTACTTGTACGTTTATAACAATAATGTATGTATATTTTTATGTATGTGTATTCGGTAATATACAGGGTGTGGCGTAAATAGTGGTCCAACGTAAAGGGTGTGACATAACAGGTAGTCAACTACAACATACTACAATTTTGTCCGGTTTTGCCCAAGGGTTGCAGAAAAAAAAAAAAAAAAGAATCGGAAGGACACCGCAGACCCTTAGTGGGACCAAGGTGTTGACCAAAGTCTGTCAGGAATCCTGTAACATCCTTCCGAGTAGTTTTCCGAGGCGCCCGACAATAGACGGATAAGTAGAGACCATGTGGTTATAAACAGTTTGATTCCCTACTATGAAATTAAAATTTCAGTTTGTAATGAAAATGAAATATCCAGCTTTTAAAAAATAATATTTGTTAGTGTGATACCATTTCGAAATCGGTATTAGACGGGCATATTTTTAAAATAATGGGTAGCAACAGTGCAGTACATTTATTTTTTTAAAAATGCATTTGTATTTTAGTGATACTTTAAAACTTGAGGTAAAATTGAGATAAATTTATCTTTTTTTTCCAAGTTTGAAATGGAAATAAACAAACTATATTATTGTTTGTTAGCTAATGTATTAGGCTTTAATAAACAGAAATCAAAATTCAAAACTAACGATTTTTCTTCAAACTACAGCCAAATTTATAAAAAATGGGGTGAATTTCATAAAAAGTTCTTTTTTTCTGCAACCCTTGGGCAAAACCGGACAAAATTGTAGTATGTTGTAGTTGACTACCTGTTATGTCACACCCTTTACGTTGGACCACTATTTACGCCACACCCTGTATATATACAGAATAGATTAAGGTAAATTAGTATGTATTTAATGTACCTATGTAATATAGTTTTAGTAAATCTACTTGTGTAGACACAAAAATCTATTGTACTATCCACGCTGTGTCTGTATTTCTAAATATTCCTGTTCATCCAAAGGTAGCCTGGAAGAAATTGCTGTGTTCAATAAGGCCGCCTATTGTATCTAACTTTATAAAGTTCAGTATTTGTAACCTTGTTAGTTTGAAAGCTATACTGGGTGTAACAAAATTACCTCTCCAAATTTCGTCACGTGACGTAGCATCAGTCAAGAAACATTACAAAAATGAAAAAAAAAACCACATGAATACTTTAACCGTAAAGCCGTTTTATAGGTCCTATAAATTTTCATTTTCACCCTTTCTATCGCTACTGAGCGGCAGTAGAAAGCGACAACGACAGCCAGACGGGTGCTCTGTGTTTGTTTTGCTACGACCATGTTACCTCGAATTGCCGCAGTAAAAAATGAATTCTTAATGTGCGACAAAAAAATTGAAAAAAAAATGAAGAAATTTACCCCCCTTTTTTATTAAATATTTGTATTTGATTTCCGATGCCAAGTCATCTCATGAAATTTGGAGAGGTAATTTTGTTACACCTAGTATAGTTAGTACAATAAAGCATATATCTATCTATCTATCTAAATTCGCTGAGGCTACGTACACAATAGACACCGCTCACTGAGTTCACAAACACGAGGTCAGGCGAGGTCAGGAGAGTTTTCGATCTGTACATGTACGATGTATGAAAATTTGCTATTTTTTTTACACTTTTGACGTGACAACGTCTTATAATTCGATGGAGCCGGCTGCAGGAACGAAAAATGATGACGCAGTACGTCGTTACCTCGCTCTGAGGCGTTCCATTTGTTTTAGTAATGTTTTCAACAGATGGCACTATTATCAATTGATGTGTTTTTATATTTTTTTTGTTATGTAATGTTAATTTTATGTTTATTTTTATTTTCTTATGACGTTGTCACGTTCAACCATCGTCAGCAAACCGACTTTACAGACAACGGATTGAAACATTTACTATTACTGCTCAGCTCCTATTCGCTGTAGCGTGATGCTATATAGCCTATGACACTCCACAATAACGTAGCTTTCTATTGGTGAAAGAATTTTTAAGATCCCGAGATTACCCCTTACGATTTAACAAACACACAAACTTTACTTGATAGACTAGTATAGATGATGATTGTACTTCTGATAACTCGGCTTCCAAATAGTGATATAATTTTCGCATTTTCAGAGTTAATATTTCACACAACAAATTTTGGTTTCGTCTTACGACATTTTCAAGCTCTACAATCTATATCTATCTATACATACAGGTGAATTTTTGAAAAGGGCTTGGATGGCCAAATCCGAAACTATAAGGAATAGCTAAAAATGCTCAAAGGTGTCACGAGCCCGATTTTGATAAAACTTAAAACCTCATCATTAGATTTTTGAAAAACCAATAATCCTAGCTGGAAATCGAACCCATTGATTTTGAAAAAAAAAATCACACCCTTTATTATACCCCATAAGATAGTGTCGCTGATAAGGATCAAATTCCGCGAAGTAATGATATACGGCAAATTTAAGGAAAGTTTGGAATTTTAATAGAATTCATATTTCATGTACCTAAATTTTGTATCATAATTTGTTTCGTTCGAAATCCCAGAATAGATCGTAACTATTCCGTGTTTTAAATCATGCTCAGAATGATTCTTTGGAGAATATTCTAAACGGAATTAATAATATTGAATGCAGTACGATCCTTGAGTTCTTGAATCCAGCTGTATATTGAAAACAATGGTCTACATTTTGAACAATTAATCAGTTAACGTAAGAAAAATAAATTGTATTTTGTTAAAAATGAGTTCTTTCCTTTAGTTTGCCGTATGTCATTACTTCCCAGAATAAGATCCTTAATAGCAACACTATCATATGGTGTAATAATATAGGGTGTGTTTTTTTCTTCAAAATCAATGGTTTCGATTTCCAGCTAGGATTATTGGTTATTCAAAAATCTAATGATGAGGTTTTAAGTTTCATCAAAATCGGGCTCGTGACTCCTTTGAGCATTTTTCGCTATTCCTTATAGTTTCGGATTTGGCCATCCAATCCCTTTTGAAAAATTCACCCTGTATAATGAAATGATAGAAAAGTCAAAACTGTACATTGGAAATATTTAAAAAAAAAATACAACGCTGGGCGTTCAACATAAGACACCGAAGCCGAAAATATAGTTAGAAAAAATGTTGTCTGTTTATCTGTTTGTCTGTTTGCTTTGCTTTGTCCGGAAGGATCTCAAAAAGTACTCGATAGATTTGATTCAAATTTTGCACAAATATTAAATAGAGGTAGGTTCTTCAAATAGGCTATATATGTATTATCATGCTACATATTCTAAGGGCTAAGCAGTGAGCAATAAAATTGGCATTATAACATAATTTTCACGCGTACGTAGTCGCGGGCAACAGCTATGGCTTTCTAAATTGACAACTATGTATGATAGAAAGTGGAGTCGATCAAACTAGCAAAAAAACTAGCGGAACTAGCAAAACTAGCCAATCAAAATCGACCTTCAAGCTAAAATAATTTTCCAAAACAGACTTTTAAATTACAGTTTCGGGGAACCGGGACTTAATCATAAGATGAGAAAGAGAAATAAGATTATAAAAGTTTACTTACAAAAGATATCCCGGTAATACTTTTTACATTTAAAAACACTCAACTACCATAACAAGACATTCACGAACTACTAACTACCTTCAACAATAAAAAAATACAACCTGATGCAACAGAGTAAGAATACGTTTAAAATATTACTGTTTAATACAATGCATTCTGTAGCTAAGTTATCATATTTAATCACAGTGTAATTTTATTTCTGTGTATAATTTCAATGCAGTCATAATGATGTCAAGGCTAACTCGACTGAGAAAATTGTACAAAATAATAGGTTATAAATAGCAAAGATTACTTTACATCTTATTAAAATTTATTGCTTTAAATAGTAATTCATATTGTGGTTATCATGTTGTCGCACTTCACAATATTCTAGGTTACTGATGGGTGTATCTATGTGTGCTTTTTTTAACAAATTTGCTTGAGTGTTTATGGAGTCATTAAAAATCATATCAAATGTTAGTTCTGTAGACGCTCGCTTGACTAACAGCGCCAAAATGGTGAGAATCTCATGTCTTCTTTTTTTTTTTTTTTTCTTCTCATTAAACTTTCTCGGCTTGAGAGTATAATTATGTCTTCTCTAACAGGGACATTTTGAAATGAAGTATTTTAATCCTCGACAATAACCAGTTTAGCCTGTGTGTCTGTCTGTCTGTCTGTGGCATTCGCCAGAAATTTGCTATGCAGAACGTAAAAAGCTGAACTATGAAACTGTGATTGTGACCATTTCCACTGTTTTCGATTTCTGGGCACTGATTTTATGCTATGTAGCCGAGAGAGTAAATTATGATATACGCTGCTGCAGAATAATATCCAAAAGCGTACTACTTATTCTGTGCTACGCTTCCATCCAAGTAGTAGATAATAATGTATCCAAGTACAAGTTTAACCCTAGATAGATAACCATATTGTACAATACTGTAAAGATAACCATGCGTCATTTCGACTCAAGTGTGTGATTTGGCTGATTCTGCGTAAAATATAGTATTTATGTTTTGTAACAAATAGGACTGCATTAATATTTATAACTAGCTGACCCGCGCAACTTCGTTTGCGTCACATGAGAGTGAGAAAGAGAGAGGTATGGTATTCATATTTCGAGTATTATAATGTTTTCCGTTGCATTTACCCCCGTCGCGCTTATTCCCGTCGCGTCGCGTCGCTTATATTCATTAGAGCTGAACCGCATATATCTTCGTTTGCGTCACATGAGAGTGAGAAGAAAAAAAGCGTTTAAGTAGTATAATGTTTCTCGTCGCTTTTACTTCCGCCCATCCGTTTTTCAGTATGAAACTTATCGTGTGCGAGTCCGACTCGCACTTGGCCGATTTTTATCGTTCAATTGACTGGCTGCCACTGCAGATAAGTTTACTCCCGTGGCGTCGCTCATACTTTAAAACTTAATAAGAGGGTTATTGTAAGTGAACCTTAAAAGATAGGCATATGCTGTTAAGGACTTTTTTTATAACTTTTTAAGAGAAACAATTTTATAATACACAATTTTTACGTAACTTTAACTATATATGCAGCGTACGCAATGGAAGCTCTCAAAAGAAAGAAATAATCCCCGTTCTCGAAACATTATTCATGGCTACTCCGTTCCTATTCGTCTTAGCGTGATGTTATATTGCCATCAGCCAGCCTCAATAAATGGACTATTAAACTGTAAAATAATTTTTGAAATGCAACCAGTAGTTCCTGAGATCCTAGCACAAACAAACTCTTCAGTTTCATTATATCGTTAGCGAACCTTAAGAGATAGACAAATTAGGTTATTGTGAGTGAACCTTAAAAGATAGATATATGCTAACGCGCACTTTTTTTAGAACTTTTTAAGAGAAACAATTTTGTAATACACAATTTTTACCTAACTGTAACCATTTACCCAGCATACGTCTCGGAAGCTCTCAGACGGTAAAAAATATTCCCCGTTTTCGAAACATTCTTGATTACTGCTCCGCTCCTATTCATTTTAGCGTGATGTTATATAGCCTATAGCCATCCTCGATAAATGGACTATCAAACTGTAAAAGAATTTTTGAAATCCAACCAGTAGTTCCTGAGATTCTAGCGTTCAAACAAACAAACAAACAAACAAACAAACAAACAAACTCTTCAGCTTTATAATATTAGTATGGATACAGCTATAAAAAAAACCATAACCTACTGGTTATTACAAGTAGGTTATGGTTTTTTTTCTATAATCGAAGTGTAAATAAATAAATAAATAAAATATTCTTTATTGTACACCATAAAGGAACATATTCAAAGAAGAAGATCTTAATCTACGTATGTACAATAGTGTACCTACACACAAAGTTATATAATTGTTGTTGTTCCTTAAATTTTGGTCATATTATAATTATATGTTACATTTTACGCAGTTATGACAGTGACAGTACTCTATTTTTGGTTTTGTATTTTAAGGATAATTGAAAATTTAAATTTTGAATTTTGATATAAATAATGTATTTTAAATTTAGACATTTTACGGTAAGGTGTAATGGATTAAGGTATTTTGTATATTAAGTTATTTTGAATTCGGGTATTTTGGGATAATGCATTTTACTACCCGTTCGCTCTAACTTTGCCGCTGGCGTAGAGGTGTATACCCGAATTGTTAATTACACGAAGTAAAGTCTATTTTAAAACAATTCAGTCCACGCCTTCGGCGCGGACTGAATTGTTTAAAAATAGTCTTAATCATTAAGCTCTTTTATGATTAAGCCAACACGCCAGTTTAGGTTCACTCACATTCAAAGAAACCCCTACAATTAAAATTATCAAAATATCTGATTCTTAAAAGTGTTATAACTCTTTTATTTCTAAACCGATTTACATAAAACAAACGCTAAATGTTAACTGGAGCAAACCTCAACACAATAAAAAAACCGCATTGCAATCGGTTGAGCGGTTACTGAGATTAGCGTGCACAACCGTACAGACAAACAGATATACAGACATACAGACATACAGACAAACAGACAAACAGACAAAAAATCTAAAAATCATTGTTTTGGGTTCTATTGCGTTCATAAAGCCCCCCTATAATATTTTTTCTTATTTATCTTCAATGTACAGATAGCGACCTGTTACGATTTTATTATATGTATTGATAGACAATAATAAAACTATTATTTATACAATTTTTTTTATTTTTTTTACTAAATATTTGCAGTAAGAAAACAAAACACTCTTTTCTTAGAACAAAAAATGTGATTGTTATTGAGATCTGTTCGAACTTTTACATGTAATGGGTGTCTCAGTAATAGTGCACTTTTTCATTTTAATATAAAAAACATATTTTTTTGAGAGAGTTGTGATTTTTTTATTGAATTGTCAAAAAGTCATGTTCCGATTAAGTATGGAACAAAATATCCGTCAAATGGCCTCCACGGCTCTGATGGCAGGCCATTACTCTATTCATGAAAATTTTCATGACTTTTTCACAGAGATGAGGCTGTATCGCATCGATGACTCGTTGGATCTCGGATTTGAGCTTAGGCATTGTTTCTGGTTTATTCGCTTAAACCTGCGTTTAGAGAAAACCACAAAGAAAAAAATCGCACGGCGTTAAATCTTGGTGGCCAGTTCACATCAGAATTTATTGAGATATTTTTTCCGGCAACCGTTGCTGCAATGGATTGTTTCATACGCGGTGTAGCAGGTGGCGCCGCGCCGTCTTGCTGTAACCACATGCCGTCCACACACAACGGAAGCACAGGAGTCTTACTGTCCATTACCGACCCATTCTTCATTTTTTTTGACAACTCTTCGAATGGTTTACACATTAGGTGCACTTTCTCGACTGAAAATTGTTCGTAGTTTGCGAGCGGTCTCAGCATAACTTTACAAATTTTTGTAATAAGTTTTCACAATTATTATGCGTTGTTCTTTCGAAAAGCGCTCCATTTTTATTAATCGGAACTAATAAATGTGTAAGCTGTCAAATCTCAGAGTCGCCACTTGCACAAAAAAAAAATAGCACTTAATTTAAAAAGTGCACTCTTATTGAGACACCCTTTATTATTAAAAACTGTATAAAATCAAGTTTTTATCATCTTAGTAATATAAGAACTAGTAAAAAATAATTAAAAAATATGTTATATGACTCAAAGGCACTTAGGGCAACAGCTCGACTTGTGCTCTCCACAGATGAAAATTTTGCATTCTTCTCATATTTACGAAAATAAAACATTTAGCTTAGCAATACGACTGTCACCTACAAGCTCTATAGTCCGAATGAGGTGGCAGGAGCGGGGAACGCAGTGTTGCAAAATACACGCGAAATACAACAGTTTTTTTTTAATAGAAGTAGTCGCTTTGACGTAGGTTATCTTTCTAGGGTTAAATAAATAAATATTTGTGGACATTCTCACACAAACTAAGCTATAAGATTGTGCTATGCGATCTAGACGACTGATAGACATACTTATATATTTCTAAGTATATGTATACATATTATACAATAAATGAGAATATAGAAAACACCCAAACTCCGAAACAAATATTTGTGGATCACACAAATAGGTACTTGGCGTCCCGGGAATCGAACCTGGGATCCCAGCACCGCAGGTTACAAGACTGAATGCTACCAAGTCAGTCGTGACCATCCTAGCACTCATTCATAGTAAGCATCCATTTACCTCCCTGCTAATGCTATGCGAACCAATTAATATATCCCCCTGGGCGAGGCCGCAGTGGCGGCCGTAGGTCTGTTGTGATTCCCGGGACATCCTTCCGAGGGCTAACCCGGGTCTCCCAACCACAGGTTGTTGGGCGTTACGTGAGGTTTTTTAGTCGGTAAGAGTCCGGCATAACATCCTCTGAGGATTTTCCCTCCCGTAAAAAAAAGTCTATATTAGCAGAGATTATACATTTCTGCTATGATATTAATAAACCCACCGACTGCCTCGGTGGTGCATTCGGTAGTGTAACCACCTGCCGCGCGGAGGTCCTTGGTTTGATTCCCTGGTCGGTCTAAATATTTGATCCACAAATGTTTGTTTCAGAGTTAGGTTGTTATTTATATACCTTAGTTATGCATGTATTTAGAAATATATAAGTATGTCTATCAGTCGTCTAGATCCCATAGCACATGCTTATATTAGCTTAATTTGGGCTAGATGATGTTGAATGAGAATGTGCACAAATATAAATTTATAAACTAGAGGACGTCACGCGGTTTCACCGGCGTAGTTCCAGTTCCCGTGGGAATACAATATTTTTTCTTCCATAAGAACCTTCTCCTGACAATACCTTACACAACAAAAAAAGAATTAGTGAAATCGGTCTACCCGTTCTGAAGTTATGCGCTTACCAACACATTTTGCGATTCATTTTTATATATAAGATATTACTTTCCATAGCAACGTAGTATAGCAATATCTGGTGAAACAGCAGCCTTACATTCGAAGACTTAGTCAAAGTTTGCTGATGCAGTCAAAGTTTGTCAGAAATACTGGTACATCCTTCTAAGAAGTTACTCTAGGTCCTCGGCGATTGACGAATAGGGAAGGACCGTGTCGGTTCGAGACCGGCATTACATACATATACAGGATGAATTTTTGAAAAGGGATTGGATGGCCAAATCCGAAACCATAAGGAATAGCGAAAAATGCTGAAAGGAGTTACGAGCCCGATTTTGATGTAACTTAAAACCTCATCATTAGATTTTTGAAAAACCCATAATCCTAGCTGGGAATCGAACTTGTTGATTTTGAAAAAAGAAAACACACCCTTTATTATTACACCATACGATAAAGTCGCTGTTAAGGATCAAATTTTGCAAAGTAATGATATACGCCAAATTTAAGGAACATTTGGAATTTTAATAGAATGCATATTTCATGTACCTAAATTTTGTATCATAATTTGTTTCGTTCGAAATCCCAGAAAAGATCGTAACTATTCCGTGTTTTAAATTATGCTCAGAATGATGTTTTAGAGAATATCCTCAACGGAATCAATAATATTGAAATATTGAATGCAGCACGATCCTTGAGGTTTCGAATCTAGCTATGTATTGGAAAGATTTTGAACAAATAATCAGTTAACGTAAGAAAAATAAAATGTATTTTATTAAAGATGACCTCTTTCCTGTAGTTTGTCGTATATCATTACTTCCCAGAATATGATCCTTAATAGCAACACTATCGTATGGTGTAATAATAAAGGGTGAGTTTTTTTTCAAAATCATCGGATTCGATTCCCAGCTAGGATTATTGGTTTTTCAAAAATCTAATGATGAGGTTTTAAGTTTCATAAAAATCGGGCTCGTGACTCCTTTGAGCATTTTTCGCTATTCCTTATAGTTTCGGATTTGGCCATCCAATCCCTTTTGAAAAATTCACCCTGTATAGTTACGTCTTTATCCCCGAAGGGGTAGGCAAAGGCATATTATATGCCCACATTTCACCTTTAAAATTTTCTCCCACGTATTAAGTGGTGAGCCGTATTGCCGTGTTGAAATGGACAGGCGCATGTTATGACTGCGGGCTGTTGTAATTTTTCAAGCCACCTAATAAAAGCCTTTAACTTGGCTTAACGACTGCCATTGTAATGGCAACCAGGACCAACGGCTTATCGTGCTTTCCGAAGCGGAAACGCTTAAATAAATGTCACAAAGTGTTCACCCATCTATGGCTGGCTATAGTAAATGTTGCTTACTGCAGTGATCGTTTACAGAACACTGAGTCCGCGGGGCCACGAGCGCTTCTATTCTATTCTATCGTCATGGCATCCGTTAGGAATATGCACGAGTAAAAAAATAAAGTATCTAGGTACTCACTATGAAAGTTAACAAGAAGAAAAAACTATGATAGTTCCACACAACATACACTTCATACAAAATCACATACTATCGTAAACTACATGTATTTTTTGTAAACTGTACTAAATTAATTACCAACACATGTTTATCTAAAGGCGGGACCACATGAACTGATAAAATACTGAAATTATTATATAATTACGTTATCACATTGACCGATGTGTGACCTCAAAAGGGGTCATTACAATGAACATTATACTGTAGATCGTATGATTATTTATCAGGCTAGCTTTTGCACACGGCTTTGTTTGGGATCAGAGGCCGTTTTCGGGTTATACCTACTGTGAGTAAACTTTACAATAAAAAAGTAATTTTGCTTGGTCTTTCTTTAATTAAGATACTAAATTGTTTATAAGAAATTGTTCCTTATCAATGACCCTTTGAAACGGTATCATAAATGTAGGGCGATTTCTTTTTCACATCTCACAGGTTCGACTCCCGGCTCTTGAGCCGCAAATCCGCAGGGTCTAATCGAAATCACTCCTCTCAGTGACTTGTCTAACATCTTTGCGGTTTATGATCCATAATTTGTGTTCAACTTACCAAAATGACGATGCCCACCTGATGGAAAGCAATGGCCACGTAAATTAAATTGAGGACCACTCTCTCTTCAAGACCAAATTTAAGCAATTCTATTATATTATCTTTGGTTTAAGCCTCAAGTTGGCATCCATGATGTGGCCCTATACGCTCCGGTTGGAGAACCATTGGTTGTAACACAAAAAAAAAAAAAAATTTAAAAAAAATAGCTGTCCCAGCGTTTCCTCGCTGCGCTGGATGCTTGCTCGATCTTGGCCTTTTAACATCCTAGTAGGTAATTTGGCCTTTTTCTAGAGCTAGGAATCCACAAAAGGCCACCTACTGCCTTCGCTAAAAAAACTCCAATAAAAAAGTATAAAAAAATACATTTATATTTAAAAAATACTCAACAGTACGTTAACATTTCTTACTAATAAATCACATTACATTATTATTGTCTTCTTAAAAATATAAAGTCAATTTCTTTTCTTAAAAAAATCTTATCAGTTTTTCTTAACTTTTTTTTTCTTATCTACCGCTTGAACTTTCTTCGTCGGCTTGTGTTTTGAACTATGTAACATTTTAGTTAGTGGCCATTGGATGTAGTAAAAGGCGAAGAATAGGACAGCTGCACCGGCTAGAGCGAGAGGCATATATATTGTGCCGTAGATCTTCCTGAATATCGGGTACAGCCAGATGCCTCGTTCTACGTATGTGAAGATTAGGCTGAAAAAATAAAAAACCTTTTCATAATAAAATAATAAATCTGTTGACTATTGTGTAAAAACACCATCAATGTGAATTCCGGTTGACCATAGGTAGTGTCATTGCACCTCTTTTAATTCACCTGAACATTATGCCGTATCAGGTCCTCGGATCGGTAAAACCGTTTGGGAGCTACGTGGGTCACACGAAAATAAAACCCCGCAAAGAATTCAAGAAGGCGTGAGGGCTATTTAAAGGTGCTTCATAAGTATAAAATCTTTCTTTGGAAATGTTGACTGCCTCGATGACTCGTCTCGTCGGATACACAGATACAGACTTAAGTCTTCGTGTTAATTTGTTTTCGAGTTTGGAAGCTTTCTATGCACATTATTTACTCGTGGCCCGCGGACACAGTGTTTTGTAAACGATCACTGTAGTAAGCAACATTTACTGTGGCCGGTTATGGATGGGTGACCACCTCATGATCACTTTGTGACATTTATTTGAGTGTTTCCTTGCTTGGGAAGGCACTTTATGCTGTTGCTCCCGGTTGCCAGTAAAATGGCAGCCGTTAAGCCAAGTTGACGGCCAACAGCAAGCAGTCACAACCTGTGCCAGTCCATTTCAACACGGCAATAGGCTCACCACCTATTACGTGGGACATAAAACTATTAGGTGAAATGTGGGCGTATACTATGCCTCCGCCTACCCCATTGGGGATATAGGCGTGACTTTATGTATGTATGTATGCATGTGAGTTACTCAGGGTAAATTTATCTTTCCAATGGTGAAAAAATTTAAGAAATCGGCTCAGTAGTTTTTATGTTTATTCATTACAAACATACAGATACGTATCTTTATTTTGTGGACATTCTCACACAACATCATCTAGCCCAAATTAAGCTAATATAAGCCTGTGCTATGGGATCTAAACGACTGATGAACATACTAAATTAAATTAGATAAATTACACCCAGACACAGAACAAATCCCGCCCAAATCAATGTGCTCATCACACAAAGAGATTTGTTCTGTGTGGGAATCGAACCCACGACCTCCGCGAATCCGTAGTCAGGCACACTCACCACTGGATCACGAGGTCTACGACCGGTCTGTGAAAAAAAAAAAAAACTTACACGCTCAAATAAACAGAAAGGTGGAGCAGCAATTGAGCAATGTTTCTGGTATGAGTCTCCGGTTGAGGCCTGGGTCGGAATGCCACCTCCAGCACGACTACAGGCAGAATCATAGTATGCATCACGTGGTTGGAAATCGATGGTATAACGGCGTCCAGAAATTCAGGGTATATGAGTGCTCTGTCGATGGAGTATAGTCCCCAGAATACTGTGAATACCACCTGGAAAGCAAAACGTTCATTTATTAGTTGCGAAGAGAATGCGCATATTCTGTTAAAGTGATTCTGAAATACTTTGACGCAGAAATAGAAATTACAGCGAAACATTATTAATTGTATCTATTTACATTGTGTCTTCTTGTTACGTGTGGAAATCCGTCATGGATGCTATGCCGGACTCTTAACGACTAAACCACACGGCTTCCTATCACTGCCTATAATCAGGAGCCCTAGGTAAGCCTTCGAGATGATGTCCCAGAATACATTACAAGTATCTAAACTAAACTAAATCTAAATAAGGCCCCGTGGCCAATGCCACGGGGCCTTATTTAGATTTAGTTTAGTTTAAATGATTTATCTCCACAATGCAATCATTGTGGAGATAAATCATTTAACCCCTGACGAAAATTAGGGTTGTTATATAGTTTTTTTAAAGTACGTCGGTGTATGTGTCTGTCAAACAAACCTACAGCCCACCTGGTTACTGTAGCCTATGGACATTTGCAACCCCAAAAGGGATACACAATTTTTTCTGACAGTTTATCAGACGTATAGTATACAATACACCCACATTTGTCACACGTAATAGATGCTGAACCTATTGTCGTGTTGAAACGGACGGGCGTGGGTAGTGATGACCTGCTGTTGATCGCCTTTAAAGTCTTCAATTGCCTTAACGACTGCCATACTACTGGCAACCGGAACCATCAGCTTAACGTGCCTACACAGTGGTCACCCATCTAAGTAACAGCTACAGCCAAAGAAGCATAACGCAGCGGTCGTTTTCTGAAGACTGAATCAGAAGAGCTTAGAGCGCCTTAAACGTTTTGAGGGTTCCGTACCCAAAGGGCAAAAATGAGACCCTTATACTGAGACTCTGTCTGTCTGTCTGTCCGACTGTAATAATAATATAATATAATATTTATTGTCACTCAAAAATTGGATTTACATTGCATTGAAATGAAGCCTTCTTTTAAGCATGTAGTATGCTTGTGTCAGAAGGCTTCGCACTCTCATAAAGAAATAAACATAGGTTTACTACAAAACTGAATCACAAATATAAGTATTTTAAAAACATAATTAAGTTAATGCAAAATTCTGAACTAGTGGTAATTTAAATTAAAAACAAAATCGAAACAATACTTAAAAAAAGAAAAAACACATATCAAAAGTTGAATTAAATATAAAAATTCAGGAAAAAAATAATTTCGATTTCCAATTAATTATTAACAATTAAATATTACAGAAACTACATTACTCAGTTATTATAAGAAAATTAATCAGAAATATTACAAATACTAAGTAAGTAAGTATATAAATAAAAATAAAAACTGATATAAAATTAAAAACAACAAATGGCACCAACTTAAAAACAAAAATCAGAATCAAAAAGAAGTACCTACATGCAATATGGAATGCAAATTTAAATATAAGTGTAAAAATTAAAAACAACAAATGGTATCACATTAAAAACAAAAAACAAAATCAAAAAGAAGTACATGCAATATGGAATGTAAAATTTAATATAAATGTAGAATCAACATTAAATGTAAAATTAAATATAAATCTAGAATCAATATTGAATGTAAAATGAAATATAAATTTAGAATCAATATTAAATGTAAAATTAAATATAAATGTACAATACAAATGCAAAATCAAGTCAAGATTCAAATAAAGACAAATAACTACATAATATTCCTGTGTTTTATATTCAGTATAAAAAAATCAAACGTGTATGTAATTATTATTATTATTTAATGTGAGTACGTGAATGTGCGTGCACTCGTGTATATGTATGTGTGCGTATATCTATGTGTGTGTGTGTGTGTGTAAGGTGTATGTGTGCGTGTGTGGGCGTGTGTGTGTGTGTGTGTGTGTGTGTAACGCTATTGGGTACGAAGTAAGATAGCTTCAGTGTCATCGTATGTCAAGCCTTTCACCCACTCAGTCAAAGCTATTTTACAATCATGCAAATTATACGCGTATATATATATGCTCCTGTTTATTCTGTTATACAGATAAGCCGAGCGCTGACTGAACTGTAAGCGAGCAAACGTAGTTCGACATGAAGAAATGTTCGCAGCGTGACCTTTTCTTCGTTTATTTTCGATGTTTGCGTTATATGGTAGAGAGGCATGTTTTTTTAGAACAGTATGAATAATGTAAAGCTTTCTGATGGACAGCAGGTTACTCATCTGATAGAGATCAGTAGTAGGAAATCTAAGATTTCTAAAGTACATTATTTTAATAAGTGCGCGTTGCGCTCGTTCCAATTCCAGAAATCTAGTCTTTCCCGCGCCACCCCAAACAGGTATGCAATATACCAATACGGACTGAACCAAGGCCATATATATTTCGTTCAAAATATTTCTTGGTGAGCTCGCACTGTGTGGAACCACACACCTTAGTGTCCTGAATATCCAACTTAGTTTTCTTATTCTGTTCGTCACCTGTTCCAGGTGAGGATACCAAGATAACCCCCGGTCTATCAATACACCTAAATACTTGGTTTGTGTAACCTTACTCAAACACGGACACCGACAAAGTCCACCCAAATTGTCGCCACATGTGTGAACCTTGATTGAAAAACTACCTATTGGTTGCGTGCATTCGCGTATACTAAAGCAGATGAAATTAGTTTTTTGTGTGTTTAGTGTTAGTAAGTTACTTGCCAACCACTGAGCTATTCTCGCCATACCCAGCTCAGCAGTCCGCCCAACGTCATCCCAATTACTCCCATGACAGATAAGAGCTGTATCATCAGCATATGAAAAAATTTTAGCATTAGGAATTTTTAAGTTGCAGAGATCATTAATATATATTAAGAATAAAGTGGGGCCAAGGACACTTCCCTGAGGAACGCCACAGGATAAGTATTCGTCGTCACTAAGATAGGAACCCACTTTTACTCTCTGCCGTCTGTTAGAAAGGTAATCTTTAAAAAGTTCCAGTTCAGTGTCACGAACTCAGACTCTTTCCAGTTTTTTTATTAAGATTGGGACAGATACGGTATCAAAGGCTTTTTTGATGTCTAGAAATACACCTAAACATTTACGGCCTTTATCAAGTTGATCGGTGACAAATGAACTAAGTGCCAGAACTGCGTCTTCTGTTGATCTACCTCGCCGAAATCCAAATTGGAGATAAAATATTGAAGTGATTTAAGTAATCTAGTAATCTATTGTTGAGAATTTTTTCAATTATTTTTGACAACGCTGGTAACACTGATATTGGCCTATAATTGTTAATATCGTCTCTGTCCCCTGTCTTATGCACCGGAGTAATGATTGCTTGCTTCAAGAGAGCCGGGAAAATGCCCTTTCTAAAGCACAAATTAGTGAGATGGGTTAGTGCAGGAATGACCTCCTCACACGTATATTTTAAAAACTTTATTGAGATTTTGTCGCAGCCGGTGGCACTACCGGACCGAGAACTCATCAGTATCCGAAGTACTTCGTCTGGATCGGTATCCAGAAGCGCCAATGAATTAACCTGAAATGGTAAATCACTTTCCATGCTAGTACCACCTGGGGTTGATATACTTCCGATTTTTTGGGCTAGTTGTATACCAATGCCGACAAAATACTTGTTAATAAAATTTACCGAAGCAGTAGGTGACGGTTTAATGTTTAGCAATTCTGTACAATTACTTTTCGGGTTTGTCGTATAAGTTATTGATTTTATATTTTTCCAAAGTAATTTGTTATTCTTAATGGAGTTAGTTAATAGTTCCCTCTGGTACTTCCTCTTCAGTTTTTTTATTAGGTTATTACAGTAATTCCGATAGCGTGCGTAAGTTATTTTCAAGATTTCATTATGAGGGTTACGCTTATAATCTTTTTGAAGGTTATTTCTGTTTTTTATACATCGGAGTACTCCGGGGGTCATCCATGGCTTAATAAAGCGCTTCCCATGGGGAATATTTGTAGTTTTTGTATGGGCTTCAATGGAGTCAGTCAGTATGCGGACAAAGCGTTCCGACATGATGCTTGGATCATCACAACTTATCAGCTCATTAAGTTGTTGGTCCTGCAAATAACTGCGAGCTTTTACTAAATCTAGAGAGGTTCGGGTTCTTTTCACCATACGCGTGTTTTGAAGGTTGGACAATACTAAAATTACCGTGCGGTGGTCAGTAATAGTGGTTTGAAGAACTGCTATAGATGCCGATACTACTTTTTTGTTTATCCTTAGCATAAAGTGGTCCAGGCACGTGTTTTCTCTCGTGGGAAAGTCCTGGCCCGGGAGCACCCCATGCAGCGACAACATATTTAGATAGCTCTCTCTATTTTTCTTTTCCTGCGACATAGCGTTATCTCTTGGAATAATATTAATGTTGATGTCTCCAGCTATAATTATATTTCTCCCATCCGATGATAGCGTGTCCAGGCAAGAGCTAAGCGAGTCCACAAAAGCACTAGTATCCGTGTTTGACGGGGACCTGTATATACACAGAATTATGTTATTCTGTATATCCAGTCTCAGACAGGAGGCCTGGACCAATAATATCTCCTGTACCTTGGGCTGTAGAGCCTCTCTTACATAGACAACCACTCCATCGTTTTGATTAAAAAAGCGAGTACTTGCGTGAGAGTAGTAGTCATTCAGTTGCGGTATTGGCTTGTCAACATTTAACCTGCATTCAGTGAGAACCAACACATCTTTCTCAAAGTCCAAGTCACAAAGATTGGTCAAAAAGTCATCAAAATTGCAATATATGCTACGTATGTTCTGGGAAACGATAGTCAGATCCGAAGTATTAACCCGTATATGCTCATTAAACTCCGAGACCATGCATTCAACAGAGAAAGCAGTGGCCATGCTATCGATGTCAGATAAGGTGTTTAAGGTGCTATCCATTCTGGAACATAATAAAGAGAATCATGACCCCAACCAGAGGTGCAGACACAACATAGTAAGACGCACGGATTCTATATGACTGATCCATAAGACATATTAATCTATGTATTAAATATTGCGATGATTTATGTGCATTAACGATTATTTCCCGTCTAAAGTGAGAAAAATTAAATACACAATAGAGGAACTCAACAGAGCACAAGGACTGCCCCTTCAAACAATGACTGCAGGGGTTACCAAACCCAAGGTACCGCAAGTGTGCTGTGCCAATCTGTATGTACAATATGTGTGAGATTTGTGTTAGTGTAAAATTATTGCATAAAGGAAAAGTGTATATTAGTGTATAAGTATAACTATAAAATTTAATGGAATATACCGTAATTTCATGCACACAACTACCACCCGTATCATGACACAGTAGACAATTATTTTTACTTTTTGTTAATAATAAGTAAGAACAATCAAATAAGCTGCTTTTAGTAGGTAGTCATTTCTCCAACATGAGTTTATGGACTTGCTCTTCATGTGTAATGGTTATAGCAGGAGACTGCTCGTTTTTTCGGACGTACACTTTGCCATATTGCCGTCCAGCAAAATTTGTAAGCACCCGATTTTATCAAGTCTCTGGCAAGGAAATAGAGACGGGAGCCTCTTGGCGTCAGGTGCTCTGCCAAGAAAATGGGGGTGTCCTCCCTTGCTTTGAGTCCTAGTAATGCAGAGCATAGCTTAGCCTGATGTTTGTTATTATAGGCTTTACCCATTTTCAATAGATCGCTCTTTAGCAACGTAGATCCGGTTTCCACGACGATAGGAATATTTTTACTTTTCATATTACTACCTCTAACTCGGTAAATATCCCTAATATCACCCCTAGTGAACGCACAGTCCATACTCTTGCTAAGGCACATAACCATTTCAATTAGATCCTCTTTGGACGTGTAAGTCGACAAGCTATACGAATCTCAGGAATCGTGGTAGCTAAAGAGCTGAAGTTTTTACAGATGATGTATTTCTGTTGCCGCTTTTACAAACTAATAATAAAACAAAACGTATTATTTTGTTATATTTTGGCATGGAACTATTTTTAAATGAGTCCAACCGACCATCAATCAATCAATCAAATCAGCCTATGGCAGTCCACTCCAGGCCGTAAGTCTCTCCCAATTTACGCCACAACACGTGGTTCTACGCCTTCCGCATCCAGTCCCAGCCTGCGACTTTTTCAAGATCGTTGGTCCGTCTGGCGGTCGCGATCTCCACTCCAGAAATCTTTTGCTCCATCGGCTGTCGGTTGTTCTGCTGATGTGGCAGGCCCACTACCACTTCAAAGCGCTTATTCTGCGAAATATATCGACCACTTTTAGCTCTCTGTCGGATAAGCTCATTCCGAAATTTACCCCTGAAAGCCAAGCATAGCTCGTTCCATAGCTCGCTGCGCGACCTTAAGGGCACTGACCAACCCCACCGTAAGTGTCCACATCTCGGCACCGTAAGTCAGTAACCGAACATGATCAATTTTTATTATAAAACCACTTACCAAACTACTTGGCCATACTATGCCAGCAAATATCATTTCTCTGAAGGTGCTGATCGCTTTTGGGAGTTGGTAATTCTTCTTTTTTGAGTTTTGCAGTAATATAAGATCACACACGAGGCCAAATATGCTGTAGATTGTCTGCAGCATCTGGAATAGTATTTGAATATATTGTTACTAGATGACCTCTCGACGAAGATCTCGATATAGCTTCAATCCAAGTACAAATGTTTCTAATCATAAGATCCAGCACACTACAATCACACTACCGCACCTTTTTTTTTAACGTGACGAAAATCCTGCATGGATGCTATGCCGGGCTCTTACCGACTAAAAACCTCACGTTCCCTACCTACTGCCTACGGTTGGGAGCCCCGGGTAAGTTCTCGGAAGGATGACCCCAGGATTCCCAACAGACCTTGGCAACCACAGCGGCCTTATCTAAGGACTATTATTCGGGTAGGGTAGAAGCGCTCGTGGCCCCGCGGACTCAGTGTTCTGTAAACGATCACTGCAGTAAGCAACTTTCACTATGGCCGGTCCATGGATGGGTGACCATCCATGTGATCACTTTGTGACATTTATTTGAGCGTTTCCGTGCTTCGGAAGGCACGTTAAGCCGTTGGTCCCGGTTGCCAGTAAAATGGCAGTCGTTAAGCTAAGTTGAAGGCTTAATTTCAACAGCAGGCAGTCACAACCTGCGCCTGTCCATTTAAATACGGCAATACGGCTCACCACCTATTACGTGGGACAAATTATACAAAGGTGAAATGTGGGCATATAATATGCCTCTGCCTACCCCTTCGGGGATAAAGGCGTGACCATATGTATGTATGTATGTATTATTCGGGTGTTATCCCGCGTCTTTGGGGCGTCGTTCGGGTGTTCTCCCACTTCTTGGGGCGTGGGGCGTGCGTGAAACTGTCACCTGGGCCTGCTTTTGTAAGGACGGTGAGCAGCCCCCTCACCATACTCAGTCCCCCTAACTATCGCACCTACTGGTTACGTGGCATAGTTTACGTTTGACTGCCTCGTTGGTCACGCCCTACAGCCTGAACGGCTTGACGGATTTTGACATGCGATGTGTCAATTGATTTGTAGTGATTGTGTGAGTGACACCAGGTATAAAAAAAATTCGATAAAAACAAAATGGCCGATTTCTGGCGACAAAATGTTTTTACCTTTTCATTTGTATCATTACTTTGCAGTCGGGGTTTTTGTTTTCTTAATAGATAATTAATTTCTTGTTAAATTAATGTTACTTACATAGGTCCATGTTGTAAAGTAGCGGTACTGTAAACTTCTGAAATTCAGCGTCAACTCATCTTGCGTCTGACTCCGGCTTGCAAACCATCTCATGTATAGCACATTTGACACGTGCATTGCTATTACTACGGAGTAAAACAAGACTCGAAGGCGGGCCAAATCCGTCATATTTTTCTGTAAAAAGTAAATGGATACTCTTTGTATATTCCATGTTCTCCTGTGTTTCTCCTGTGTTGTGTGTATGTGTGTGAGTTCCTCCGTGATCATAGTGCTTGCAACAGCGCCGAAATATCGGAAACTCTCAACAATACATGGTAAATATCCCGCTAACTTTAATACTAGTATATTCCAATTAATAAGAGCTTTATTTTGAGAAAATATGTTTTTTTTTACTTGTAGAAATCCTCAGCGATGCTATGCCCGGATTTTACCGACTAAAACTCTAATTCTGCCTACAGTCGGGAGCCCCGGGTAAGCCCTCGGAAGAATGTCCCAGGAATCTCGGTCTCAGTTACGGAATCAGGTACTATCCCGCGTCTTTAGACCTCTAAAGACGCGGAACGTGAGAGTTTTATGCACGTCCCAAGAAGACCCAAACTTACCTAAGTTTGGGTCTTCTTGGGGCGTGCATAAAACTCTCACGTTATGGACAAATATGCTTTCTATGAAAAGTTTTAGTAAACCTACAAGGATGGCAACTAATACGGGATTTTTAAAAATTAAGGATTCCAGAAACGTTACAAGTTACTATGTCACTAAAGTAATGGGTTAAATGGAGTAGTTCATCGTAGAACTACAAAAAAGAAGACTTCTCCCCTTCTTCCAGGATCCAAAAGCAGGTTTCCAAGTCCAAACCCACAACACATTCTCGATTCGTCAATCCCATGTAGCACTGGTCAATCCTAATGCACACAGTCAATGACAACTTTGTTGCCGGTAGATTTTGAGGATCTCTCATGACAAGATGAAAAACGTCGACTTAATTGTCATGTTGTTTCGTCATCGTCTTCGTCATCGTCTGCCTCTGTTTACGTAGTAACTATTTAGTAATCTGTGCCTCTGTGGCGCAGTCGGTAGTGATGCCGCCTGCAGTGCTGGAGGTCGTGGGTTCGATTCCCACCGGAACCAAATATTTGTGTGACCCATAAATGTTTGTCTCAAGAGACTGGGTGTTTCTATGTATAATATGTATGTATTTAAAAGTATATAAGTATTAATATCCGCAGTCTGATACCCATAACACAAGCAGATTATTCCTAGCTTACTTTGGGATCAGATAGCGTTGTGTGAAATGTCCGTGAATATTTATTAATTTATTTATTTATGTTGTAAAGTGAAGATGGACTAACAGCCTAGACAAGGTGAGGCTGGGACTGGATGCGGAAGGCGCAGGACCGTGTGTTGTGACGTAAATTGGAAGAGGCCTAGGTCCAGGAGTGGACTGCTAGACTGCTTAGAAATCTGGAGAGTAAAAATGCGTGCTACCAATTCTACATCCATTTTCTTCAGGAGTTCGATTCGTTTGTTTCATTAATTGAGGTTATCCTGCTGTGCCTTTCCATTAAAAAAGATATTCACGGACATCTCACACAACGCTATCTGATCCCAAAGTAAGCTAGGAATAACCAGCTTGTGTTATGGGTGTCAGACCACGGATATTAATACTTATATACTTTAAATACATACATATTATACATAGAAATACCCAGACTCTTGAGACAAACATTTTTGGGTCACACAAATATTTGTCTCCGGTGGGAATCGAACCCACGACCTCCAGCGCCGCAGGCGGTATCACTACCGACTGCGCCACAGAGGCAGTCAAATTGACGACAGGGCGTGTGGTGTGTTTCTATCCCCCTCCCCTTATTTATGTTTATCTGTTACTAGTGGATGACACGCGGTTGCACCCGCGTATCTCCCGTTCCCGTGACAATACGGGAATTAAATATAGCCTATGATCACCGGAAAGAGTGCAGCTTCCCAACAGTGAAAGAATTTTTCAAATCGGTCCGGTAGATTCGATGCAAACAAACAAACAAACAAACAATCAAAGTTTTCCTCTTTATAATATTAGTATTGATAATAATTAGCTGAAATCAATCAAATCAGGACACACATTTCAGTTCACTGTTGTATGTAGACATAGACTTGTCTTAATCCTTGCCATAGTACATATTTATTTAATGCCCGGTTCCTATAACTATGAAATGACTCGTTTCTGAAACGAACAGTAACATTTTCAAATTTCATGAAGCGCTCGTGGCCCCGCGGACTCAGTGTTCTGTAAACGATCACTGCAGTAAGCAACTTTCACTATGGCCGGTCCATGGATGGGTGACCATCCATGTGATCACTTTGTGACATTTATTTGAGCGTATCCGTGCTTCGGAAGGCACGTTAAGCCGTTGGTCCCGGTTGCCAGTAAAACGGCAGTCGTTAAGCTAAGTTGAAGGCTTTATTTCAACAGCAGGCAGTCACAACCTGCGCCTGTCCATTTAAACACGGCAATACGGCTCACCACCTATTACGTGGGACAAAATTATACAAAGGCGAAATGTGGGCATATAATATGCCTCTGCCTACCCCTTCGGGGATAAAGGCGTGACCATATGTATGACCATGTTTCCGGTAACGGCAACTACGCGGGTGACACTGTTCGTACCTATACTATAAACGAAATATGGTCCATACTCCCTATGTTTCTAATCCCTAACTACAAAACAATTTAATAGACATAGAAAACATCCAAAATAAACTTGAACCCCAGACCTCAGCGACGCCATTCGCATACATTACCACAGCGCCACCGAGGCTGTCATATAATCACTTGATATAACCACTTTCACTAGTAAAATCCTTATTACACATGTCACTTATACATCTCTTATACATTTCTTACATAAAGACACACAAACACACTACAATAAATACATTTTTACCTTGTTTTTTGGTCACAACTTAATTTAAAACACTACACAAAACAACTGTCTACCACGGTGAGCGTCACCGTTATGTTAAATTGTGTTATTCAACGGATAGTGGGCGCTTCATGTTTTAAGACCTGATTCCACTTGTCATTCCGGTTGACTTTCTCGGTACCGGCACGTGCATGCGTTCACATTAAACCGATTCCGGTAAAATAAAAAGAGGACATATTTTTTTATTTTTTTAAATAATAATTTATGGTTTGTAGGTAATAGCTTGTTGATGTATAGGAAAATTTTATGGATTTGCGTTATTGTTATTGATATGAATGTATAATGCAGCAGTCCGTGTACACGTAGTACGAATACACAAATGTATAGTTACTTAAAAAAACAAAAAGCGTATTCTTTTTGCTTTCAAATCCTGCAATTATTTTGAATCTGGATTACGTTTTTTAAGCAGCTATGGCTTGTAATACATTCAGCATTAGACATTGCTCTCAGCAAATGCCGTTTGACCTCCAAACTGTAAGCAACACTCAATCACTTATAAGTAAGGTTGGAATATGATCTGAAGATCTTGGTGTGACATTGAAAATATAGCAAAATTTATCAAAAACCATTTCACGTTAATATAAACTGGACTCCCCAGGCAATATTCCCATGCTGATTAGCCGGATCCACACCAGATGATTCAACGCGCTCCGATCGCGCGCGGCTGGAGCGCTCTCCATAGGAGCGTTTGATGTGGATTTGCCTCGCGCGATCCAAACTGCGCGGCAGGCGTGCGCGCTCCTTGCCGCGAGCGATCCGTCAGTTGTCAGTTTTTGTTACTAGTACACAAGTACCTCTAGTCTTTCGGCGCGTCTGAAAGTTCAACTGTGCTATACTTAGTCGGATCAGTATGACTCGGTTGGAGCGTGTCGGTGCGACGCGGCGCCGGGATTATTAGAAAAGTACAGATCGTCACACGACACGATCCATGATCCATGCCTAATGCCCCCGGATCGTGGATCACAGAAATTGGCGATCCATTTTGGATCGTCTGGTGTGGATCCGCCTAATAGCTATAATTTTTTTACGTGTGTAAATCTGTCATGGATGCTATGCTGGACTCTTATAGACTAAAACCACACAAACCCTACCACTGCCTACAGTTGAGAGCCCCGGGTAAGCCCTCGGAAGGATTAACCAGGATATGCCAGATAGCTATAGCTATGAAAAATGTATAATATCGGATCCGGCAAACTCGCCGGACCGGTACGTATAGTATGTTATGAACGTAGTTTTAGTAACTGTAAGTGTGAGTGTGTGTACTTGTTTGTACGTGGTCTTGGTCTTATCTGTGCGTTACTTGTTTTTAGGGTTTCGTAGCCAAATGGCAAAAACGGAACCCTTAAAGATTCGTCATGTCTGTCTGTCTGTCTGTCTGTCTGCCTGTCTGTCTGTCTGTCTGTCCGTCCGTGTGTCACAGCCACTTTTCTCCGAAACTATACGGCCTATGCTATTGAAACTTGGTAACTAGGTGTATTCTGTGAACCGCATTAAGATTCTTATATATCACTAGAAAAAAAGCAGTAAGTTTTGGGGGTCCCCATACTCAGAACTGAAACTCAAAATTTTTTTTTTCATTAAACCCATACGTGTGGGGTATCTATAGATAGGTCTTCCAAAATGCTGTTGAGGTTTCTAACATCATTTTTTTGTAAAGTGAATAGTTTGCGCAAGAGGGACTTCCAAAGTGGAAAAATGAGTGTCCCCCCCCCCCCTCTAACTTCTAAACTAAGAGAGTGATAAATCTAAAATAAAAATATGATGTACATTGCCATAAAAACTACCAACGAAAATTAGTTTGAACAAGATAGAGCTTGTAGTTTTTTTTTAATACGTCATAAACCGCAATTTTCGGTTAGAATAATCACTACCACTGCGAACGTGTTAAAACATCAATCAAAGTTACAACGAACTATAAGAACTTTTATATTATGTTACTTGCTACTACGAAACCCTTCATGGGCGAGTGCAACTCGCACTTGGCCGGTTTTTTTTTAAATAGATTTCTACAAGATAGCTTCACAATTTGAAAGTACGTATATTGTTACGTATGAAATAATACTTTTTAACATTGTGAGTTCTCATCAGATGAATCCGTAGTGAGATTTCGAATATTTTATTCGAATGTAGGGCAAAATTCTATTCGTAAAATGTATCTGAGAGTACTACTGAAATCTAACGAACCTAAGGACAAACGGATGAAAAATGCAAGCCAATCGCAATATCTGGCCTATAGCTGGGACAAAAACCATTATTCTGGACAAACGCTGGATTACAAAACAGATGCTACTCAGACCATAAAACCTAGCTATATACCTTTCTTATTGCACGAAGGTCAATCCAGTATTAGCAAAATTGTATAAGGAAAAATAGCATAATATTTACGGGCATATAGACAGAGGTACCTAGCAGATAATCATTATCTATTTATAGAACTACTTATCTGAAGGTTACGCTATCGTTGCAGACTGATATAAAACTAATTATTCGATCTACATTTCTATATTAAGTTATGGAAGCGACAATTTTGGCGACTTGAGGACAACTTTCACAGTCCGCAAGACTAATGACAGGTGACGGTCCAATGGTATGCCTTTCCTTACATAATGTAAGAGGAGAGAAACATGTAAGTACGCTGTAGTAGCAAAGATAAATATAATAGTATTACATACAGATCGGCAACTCCCTGCCTCCCACCGAGTAAGCTTCCCCCACCCCCCACCAAAGGTGATGTGTCTATTGCCGTGTCAGTCACAGAGTATATTGAATATATGGTGTCAGTACTTGAGAGAGTGTCACTCAAGTACTGACACGTACTTTGTGCTATTGCTTTGGTTTAATTTGTGCTTCGCCGAGGGTAGATTTGAAAAAAAAGTACCTACATACATGAGATAGCGTTCTGTTCCTTATTATTTTGTTTCCATAGTTAGTGTCCCTAGTATACTCACACACACATTCAAGCTTGATTCAAGCATTCACATTACGTGTATATTAGTGTGGGTGAAAACGAACATTTTTGTATGGAGTTTCCGCCCTGTGGTAGTACCTAGTTAAATAAATGGTCTGCGGCGACCGCCGCATAGCGAAGACAATTAGAAGTCCTGCATCATGATATGAAAGTTCAATCAACGAAGATTAGGCAAATCCTGCATCGCGATATCAGAGTTCTCACGGCGATGAATGATATAATAAAACAGACCAACACCAACCGTTTGGCTTCAGCCCGCCTGGTGCGGTCACCTAGCCTGGTCGGAGGAACATTCCCAACCGTTCCTCCAAAGATCTAAGACGCTGCCAGACAATCTAAACTTCTAATAATAAACAATAATAGTTATTATTTGAGAACATTCTCATTCAACGTCATCGAGCCCAAAAGCTTGTGCTATGGGATCTAGACGACTAATAGACATACATGAATATTTCTAAACACATAAATATTATACATAAAAACTCCCAAACTCTGAAACAAACATCTGTGAACCGACACCTGGGAATCGAACCTGCGCCCCTCAAAGCGCGCTAGTCAGTTACACTACCGAATGCGCCACCGTGGCAGTCGAATCTATGCTATGCTTTGACGACGAAACTATCATTTGAATTGCTCGATTCTGCAAAAGTATAATAGTGGCACGCCTGAGAGGTAGAGTTAGATTAAAAAGCTGATCGCACATTTGTCAGCACCGTACGCGCCGCACGCGCCGTACGCGCCACATTTCCTGATAGCCTCGCACATACGCGCCGTACGCGCCGCACGCGCCGTACGCGCCGATCTTTGGTATTGCCAACTATTTTTGTTTCTTTTACCTCTTGTCTGAAACGGTACAGTGAGTGGTATTGTGACAGTGGGCTATGAGGGAAAGATCCCTTCGGAACAGAATGTACAAAACGCAAAATGAACACCACAAACAAAATGTACAAAACGCAGAATGTACATAGGTAACGCAAAATGTACAAAATGTAAATAGCTCGCAAAATGTACACAACGCATATTGTGCACGTTAGGGCTTGTCTTTATTATAATAGGTCTAGATCGGCAAAACAAATGAAGATCGGCGAAACAAATGAAGATCGGCGAAACAAATGAAGATCGACAGTACAAATGACGGTCGGATAAACAAAGGACGATGGAAAAAACAAATGCAGATCACTAAAACAAAAGGCTATAAGCAAGTTGATAATGTCAAAAATTACTTGCAGCCATATTTTGTAATCTAAATGCGATTGCCATTCAAAAAATAGGCGCAAGCAAATCACGACCTTAATGACTTTTCTCTATAAATGTGCTTTTAGGCGTTTATAGACATCACTGATCACGCATATATAAAAAATAAATAGATATTATGCATGCTCATAAGGTTGAAATTTGCTTTGTATATTTCTATTCTTTCATAAACTAGCGATTTGTATTTTTATAAAAGAAATATTTACTTCTTTCATTTTATTCTTCCTCCGCCAATAAGCAGGCTATTACAACACCCTTCCCTTCGGGGCAGAATCTACAAAACCCGAAATTAGCACCACACGCAGAATGTACAAAACGCAAAATGTACACAACGCAGAATGTGCACGTAAGGGCTTGTCTGTACTAGGTCTAGATCGGCGAAATAAATGAAGATCGGCGAAACAAATGTAGATCGATAAAACAAATGACGGTCGGATTACATAACTTATGAAATAAATATTGTCCCACAAAACTGAACAGAACAGTTTGTTTATTTAGGAATATTTCCATGCTTGGTAGGGCATTTGACGCCGTTGGTCTTGGCTTTCAGTAATGTGGGAATCGTTGAGTCAAGTTAAAGACCTTATGGGCAGCTTGTAAAGTTTCAAAAGCAGCACAGTCAACGCCTGTTGATTTCAACATAGCAATAGGCTCACCGTCGTCTATGTGGCACAAAAATATAACTGTTGGACTGTGGATGTACCTACACTCAACATTCATTTATTGTAGGTACGTATTTGTTTCGTACAAATTCCAAACATTCTGAAAGACATCATTCGCCGTGCTCTTGCCACCGCCAATGTGCCTGCGCTCCTAGAGCCAAATGGCGTTTTCAGGGACGATGGCAAGAGACCGGATGGTATAACTTTAATACCGTGGGAGATGGGTCGGGTGCTGGTCTGGGATGCAACTTGTGTTGACACTCTGGCCCCGTCCCATCTTCCTAAAACAAAATTAAAAGCCAGCGCAGCAGCGGAAGCGGCTGAAAATATTAAAATGAATAATTATAAGGGTCTCGACTCATCGTATCGTTTTTGTCCTGTCGGTGTCGAGACCCTAGGTCCATGGGGTCCCAATGCGCCAAAATTTTTCAAGAATTTGAGGAAGCTCCTTGTGGAGTCGACTGGTGACCCAAGGGCTGGCATTTTTCTCGCTCAGCGAATAGGTATGCTCTTCAAAGGGGGAATACTGGTGAGCGTCAGGATGGACGGTCACTACCCATAGATCGCATCGAAACAGTTATATCTAGTTGCTACCTAGTTGCTACTAGTTGCTACCAATCATTAAATAGTTGCTACCTTTGATTTAAACAAGATAAACGAGTTTTTAAGGTGACCGGCCATTCTGACATCAGGATGGCCGGTCACCTATGCAGGGAGGAAAAACTAAGCAAATGAATTGAGTTTTTTTATAAGCAATAGTTGCTACCAGGTTGCTACCTTCATATATGTCGGTTTAGACCTCGTAGCATTTAAGGATTCATAGTTATAGTAATTTACTGTTTTGATGGCGAAGCGCCTGTAGGAAATAAATGAGCAAATGAACAAAATACAATTTGGTAAGTTTATAAGCAGGCGTTATCAGTTTTTATTTAATTTATCTGTTATAAATGTGGAATATAATTATGTAGTTGAGATTCCCAAACTTAAAAGTGTATATTGCAATAATAAAACAGAAAGGTTTGCTTAAATATTTGCAATTTAATAAATAATTTAAAAAATAACATACATATCGACGGCAAAAAGGAAAAACACTTTAAGCGACACTTTGGTCGAAAATTAGTTATATACATATTTGGAATCAGCGAATTTTTCCGCGTCGATTGGTCTTGGTTTCGTAGCAATCTGACCTCTTTGGTGTCGCTTCAAGTAATGGCACTATTAAGCTTATTTTTTTCAGACGCTAAATGAAGTGACACAAAATTATAGCGAATTTGGTTAAATTACCGCTTAGTTAGAGTGGACGATCATCCACAGACGGACGGACAGTCCGTCCCGGGCTCCTTATTAAGATTGTTATTTGATGTGTTTTTCTTTTTTGGTTTCGAATATCCCAAGTCACTTAAATCGTTTATCTCCGTCGTAGGAAATGCGGCGTAAATCACTGCAGGTGTTTTGGCTCACTCTTGTATCACTAGTGCGTAGTCGCTACATTCGTTTTTCCTTGCTTTCATTGTATTTGTAAGATTGTTAATGTTAACGATAATAAAGTTAATGTGTTTTACATTCACGATCATTATGACATATTATGGATTTTAGTATTTTTTTGCAAACTCCACCATCTTTTGAGTGAACTACTGCCTGTACAATGGTTAGTGTTCTGACAAATAGGTTAATATGAAAATGACACGGCCCACGGTTACTTTCTATGATTACACCGCTTGCCAGAAACAGGGTTAATGCTTACACTTACACTTTAATACATTGTATGTAGCGACGTGAGTTGAATAGGTAACTTAAGTACACAATTTTAAATGAACCGATGTTGTGGGAATAAAAGACCATGTCGGTTAACTTAATAGTTTCTGTAAACAATTGCAAAAAGAATCGATAGTGTCGGTTAAAGTTACACCATCAAAAGGTGTTACTTTAACCGACACTATCGATTCTTTCTGCAATTGAAAAAAACTGAAATCCATAATATGTCATAATGATCGTGACGGCAAAACACATTAACTTTATTGACACTCTCATTAAACTCTTACAGATACAATGAAAGCAAGGAGAAACGAATGTAGCGACTAGGCACTAGTGATACAAGAGTGAGCCAAAACACTTCTAGTGCTTTACGTCGCATTTCCTATGACGGAGAAAAACGATTTAAGTGACTTGGGATATTCGAAACAGAAAAAGAAAACACATCAAATAATAATCTTAATAAGGAGTCGATACTCTAACCGGTAATTTGACTAAATTCGCTACAATTTTGTGTCACTTCATTTAGCGTCTGAAAAAAATAGCCATTACTTAAAGCGACACCAAAGAGGTCAGATCGCTACGAAACCAAGATCAATCGACGACTACGCAATGGAACTACCGGGATACGGTAGATGATTCCAAATATATATAACTCATTATCGACCAAAGTGTCGCTTAAAGTGTTTTTCCATTGTACCGTCGATATGTATGTTATTTTTTAATTAAATTACAAATATTCAAGCATACCTTTATGTTTTATTATTGCAATATACACTTTTAAGTAAGTTTGGGAATCTCAATTACATAATTATATTCCACATTTATAACAGATAAAATAAATAAAAACTGATAACGCCTGCTTATAAACTTACCAAATTGCATTTTGTTCATTTGCTCATTTATTTCCTACAGGCGCTTCGCCATCAAAATAGTAAATTACTATAACTATGAATCCTTAAATGCTACGAGGTCTAAACCGACATATATGAAGGTAGCAACCTGGTAGCAACTATTGCTTATAAAAAAAACTCAATTCAATTGCTTAGTTTCTCCTCCCTGCATAGGTGACCGGCCATCCTGATGTCAGAATGGCCGGTCACCTTAAAAACTCGTTTATCTTGTTTAAATCAAAGGTAGCAACTATTTAATGATTGGTAGCAACTAGTAGCAACTAGGTAGCAACTAGCTATAACTGTTTCGATCCGATCTATGGGTAGTGACCGTCCATCCTGACGCTCACGAATACTGCTAGTCTCTTGGGCACAATGCCACGGGGGCCTTATTTAGGTTTAGTTTAGATAGTAATAATGTAAATAATATAGATATGTAATAATTATGTTTCTCTGTAGTTTTTAACAATAAATGTTGGAATATATGAATTCCAAATTCTGCATAACATGTGTATTTCAACTGTAAAGAAACGTTAGGAGAGGGGGACGGGGTTCTTCGTCCCACATGGAGATGTTGGCTGTGGTTGATAAATATTCTTCAGTGCGAGAATTCTCACACAATGATGCCGCCGGTTGCCACAGCAGATACAATGTATTATCTTAAATATTTCAATGGTCATCAGACACTACGGTTAATTACAACTTTCAACTTTGCTTTGCATTCTATCAGATTGCTATCAATTTAACGGCAGGCGCATACATTTTGGCCTTTATCCAATAATAGAATTTAATCTTTTAGGTACCTACTTCCATTTACCTTGTGTTTAGGCTTAGAACGCCTATACAAGATTTCGAATATTGTTGATCATTTAACTATTGCCTCAAGTTATTGGCAGGCGCCTCGTTCAATGAGGTGCACTTGCACTGTATAAGTACCTACTAATGCATTCTACGTTCACCTACGAACAATGTAACACAGTTGTTGTGTTCTGCTTGGACACCTTGTCGATATCAAAACTCAAAGCAAAATAAGTTGGTCCCGTGTGGCATCTGGAAAGAGTAGGTACACAATATCGCCACCCCTATAATTTGATCGCGAGGGTGTCATAAGAGGCGACTAAGGCAAACGATTCATTGCGAGAGAAGGCAAAATCGAAATGGAACCCGGTTTTCAGTAAAATGACAACCGTTAGCCAAGTTAAAAGCCTTATATGCGGCTTTAAAATTTTCAACTGCGGGTGGATACGAACTGCACCTGCCCATTTCAAGACGACAATAGGCTCAGCATAGTCAGCATCCCTATCGTGGGACATAAAACTCTAAGGTGAAAGGCGTATACTATGCCTCTGTCTACCTCTTCGGGGATAAAGACGTGACTATATGTATGTGTGTAAAATTACACTTAATATAGAATAGGTCCCAGAATTGAACCCTGAGGCACACCCAAACGCCTACGAATCCAAAACCTACTTGTTTCCCTCTGTAGCAAGCTATGGACCCGGCGCCCACACGGTGAATCCGTGGAATGCTGAGACAACGGTCTCTTTCTGGGGATCGTTAAAAGGGGTCTTAGAACGTTCTTGCGGTGTCCGCACTTTAGTGTAGCGCCTCTGGTGTTTTTTTTTATTTTCAACGTGACGGATAATCCTTCATTGATGCTTTGCAGGACTCCTACCGACTAAAAAACCTCACGTAACACCCAACAGCCTACGGTAGGGGACCCCGGGTAAACCCTTGGAAGGTTGTCACTTACACTGTTACTTTCTAATGATGAAAGGTTAAGGCACTTTAAAATTGATAGTCTACTGATTCGCCGGCATATACATGACATGACTTTTTATACAAGGTATTTAGAAGTGGAATTAACAGCCCGGCGCTATTGGGATTATTTAGTTTGCGAGTTCCGCGTCGAGTGCCTAGATCTGCCCTGGTTAATGCGGGGATATTGCATCGGCCTGGCTAAAACAAATTTGATGCAATTTGCAACCGTTTATCGTTTATCTAAGACTTATAATGATGTGTGTGGCGGAGTGGATTTGTTTGCTGATAGCTTACCCACTTTTAAGAGACATGTAAGAAGGGCCCTCACTGTTGAGTAGTTTTTCATAAGTTTTGTTTTTGTTTCTTTCTTCAATAGTTTATAGTAAGTTGAAGTGTTGTAATGCATGCTGTGACACCTTAAAATGCTGTGCATTAAATTTAATGTTACTACTGTTTATGTTAGATGTAAGTTCATGATGTAACAACTACTGGTTGTGCTAATAAATAAATAAATGTCTCAGGACTCCCAACAGAACTACGGCTACCACTGCGGCCTCGCCTAGGGGTTGGTTTGGGTGCTATCCCGCATCTTTGAGGGGTTTCCGGGGGTCATCCCGCTTCTTAGGCGGTAGCACCTCTGGTGTTCCAAACGTTAATAAGCTAAGGTGACCACTTTCCATCAGATGGGCAGAAAGATGACTGATACCTTAGTAGTTTTAAAAATGCAATTGTAGGCTGGGCTAATAATTATTATTTATGAAGAAACAAGATGCCGTGAGACGGTCTGACTCGACTGCCACTCTGTGAAAGTGAAATTTCAATCCGATTGACATTGTCATTTTTGTTTTATTTCAAACTTTGGACAGATGATCCACGTGACCTAGTGACGTAATTTAATGCAACAGAGTCACAGACTACAGACAAAGTCTCGCCATAAGACCCTCTGCAATCTATTTTATAGAGAGGGGCTAAAACTGTTTTACTGTACTGTGCAAATTTGTATATCAGAATAAAGTTTTTTCATTCTTGCATAACATTGAGAACTGTAGGAAAATGGAGCCGATTAAAAAAACACAATGTCTCACCTTACAAGAAAAATTAACATTTAAAAATACATTAGATATTGACAGGGAAGATTTATAGAATTTGTTGCCAAATTTAACACTGCCTGTAACAGTACCGTAGCTTAAGAACGGTCTTTTTAACCGACTTAAAAAAAGGAGGAGGTTCTCAATTCGTACACTATGTTTTTTTTTTGAATGTATGTTACGCGATAGCGACGCCAATTATGGATAGATTTTGAAATTCTTTTTTGGTTGAAAGAGGCTACTTCTGACGTGGTCCCATATCCGGGGTATCTGAATCTGATGCTGGGATTCAGGAGAAATCGAGGGCAACCACCTAAAATTGTAGGGACAACTAATGCGTTTGTTAACTTTTTGATTAAGTGCTTTAATGTAGTACAATTAATGAAGATCTGGAGTCGATCTAATGATGGAACCGACTTCATACAAATCTTTAAAAATTAAATTTACTTAGCACAAAGTAATATGTATTTTGATTTATCAGATTTTATTCAATATAATATTGGACATGGTCTGGTGTATGGTACTATCCTCTTACCACGTTGTATGTTATAGATATTATATGTTTACTATATAATGTATATCTGTGTATGTATGTATGTACCTGTGTATGTATATATTATATGAAAGTATTTGTGTATATATGTAGGTATTTGTATATTTGTATGTATATGTTACGTATACACCGGAATGCTACTTTTAATATTATTTATTACGTCACAAATTAAACCCGTTTTTAAATATTTTTATAACACAAGTAGTTGGGAATTAGGGTTTCTGGATCAGAGGAGATCCATAAACCACTAATTCCCAACCATTCAACTATTCAATATAGTATTCTAATAATGATCCATCATGATAGACTTTCTGGATCCCTTAACACCCAATCCCATCTATTCAGTCAGTATGTAAGTAGTGTATTATTTTGTGCCATTCTAGACCACTTTTATCGTTCCTACGACTCACTTCGTTCGTCTTCGTCACAAAAGTGATCTAGCGTGCCCAATATCATAAAATGACTTACCGTTCACTCCGTATAACGCGTTTATGACTTTCGATTGAAATTCGATTTATTACAGTCGCATTTTCACCACCTTCCGTTCCTTTATAACCTACAGGTTTTCTGTAACCAGTTTGGTTCGACTACTTGTAGTTATAAATATTTATGTTATAAATTCATCTTTTCATTACGAGTCGATCAGTATTGCATAGCAAACATGAAATTCGTTAAACAAACACAATCGTTGCAGGTCAATACAATCTGTGACGATTTAACAAAAAATAAGTTACGCCATGGAGAATTATTACCAAATACAGTACGCTGCATCATATGCGGACCATCAAATTGTGGAAAAACTAACTTATTAATTGGTCTTCTATTGCACGAAAATGGATTGACATTTCAGAATGTTTATGTATATTCTAAAACGCTACTTCAACCAAAGTACATCTTTTTAGAAAAGGTTTTACGACGAGTACCAGGTATCACTCTCCAGACATACCAAGCAAATGATGACGTTTTAAAGGTTGCAGATGCAAAACCTAATTCTGTGATTATTTTTGATGATGTAGCATGTGAAAATCAAAGTAATATGCGTGATTATTTTGCCATGGGAAGACATAAATTAATTGACAGTTTTTATTTAAATCAAACTTACACCAAAATACCTAAACAACTTGTAAGAGATAATGCTAACTTAATTGTGCTTTTTAAGCAAGATGAAGTTAATTTGAAACATGTTTACGAAGAACATGTTAACACCGATATGTCATGGTTGAAATTTCGAGAAATGTGTTCCCTAATATGGAAAGAGCCTTTTGATTATGTGGTAATTAATAAAGATTGTTCTAGAAACAACGGTTGCTATAGAAAAACGTTTGACACTTTTGTATTATTAGATGATATTTGAATATTTAAGTAGACTGCAGTCACTTTATTGTTATTCTGTAATTGGTTCTTATTCGATTACCACATATTTTACATAATGGATAAATCATTGAAAAAACAAATTGTTGATGCGACAGAAGCTGTCAAGAAAAAAATACGTAAAATGAAGGATTTTGAAGATAGTAATAAGTATGCTCTTGATACAGTTTTTAAGCCTGTTACAGACTCTCTCAATTTAATAGCCAACACTAATAACCACTTAGCTCTAACAAAAAAGGAGGAAAAAGTAGAACCCCAATTACCACAAGACCAAGATATGAAAGAAACAGATGATAGCAGTATTGCTAGTAATGAATCGGAACCCTCATCGGACTCTTCATTTCAGTCATTAGTCGGTACTAATCCAGATGCATCATCTTGGTCGTTATCTTCACAAGTACTATCAGATGTACCATTTGGTATAAGAAATGAACGTGGAAAGTTAATGTTGGGTTCCTCTAACATAACTATTGGGGATAAAGTTATTACTGTAGCCGGACGCAAGTACGAAAGTACACCTGGGTTGCGAGAGTTACTGTTATAAAAGACATTGATCTGAGCTTGGTTAATGAGCATGACAAGCAAAATTATAAGGCAATGTTACTTGTAACGAATGCACATCGTCGTGATTTCGATTCAAAAAAACCAATTAAAAGTAATAAAGGACAAAAATATTTGCAAGTTATTAAACCACTTTTCGATCAAGAAAGTAGAAGTCCAAGTTGTAGACAGAAAGTAGGAAAAGGATTACCTTTAACAAAAATGTGGAAAAAAAACACAGATTTTGTATATTGGGATGATCCCAATGAATTGGTTGATAGATTAAAGTTATTAATTGCTTCTCGAGATGCTGGTAACACAGGACTAGATAATGAAATAATATCTATCATTGAAGAACTACGTGAAAGCAAAATTATTAAATAAATAAATCAACTAATATTATATGTGTGTCATTTTACTATATACCGTTCAACATAACACACCTTTAATATGAATGTAGACAAATTTGGACATTATATTCATAAGCGAATGCGTATATCGGAAATACTTGATTTTAATGATAACGCATTAATAAAATCTGATTATGGAGATTATGACTTGAAGACATCGAGGCTAAAAGGTGTCAAACCTCCACAAGACGCAGACGATGCAGTAAATAAAGCCTATGTAGATGAATTGAAAGGTGTACTAATCAATGACTTACGAAAATTGCAAAGTTCTATTCCAAATAGTGTTCAAAACCACATAGAGAAAGCTTTAAAAACAATAATGTCTGAGATAGAGACTCATTTGGAAAGCAAATTTTACACAAGGAAAGCAGTTGATAGACTAGTTCAAGACGCAATTCAATCTATATTAAAAGATCGAAAAACATAGACCTTAAATTTTGTTAAAATGACAAAACAACAAATCGTCAATGAAATACATAAAGCAGCACGAAAAAATTTTCCTCGACGATCTGTAATTTTAAAAGGTATTGATGATTTGTGGCAAGCAGATTTAGCTGATATGCAAAACCTAAAAACCTTTAATAAAGGATATAACTATATTTTAATAGTTATTGACTGCTTCTCAAAGTACGTTTGGGTGGAACCATTAAAAACTAAATCCAAACATGATGTCTCTCATGCATTTGAAAAATTACTTTCTACTAATCACAGGATACCAACTCATCTGCAAACTGATATGGGTACTGAGTTCTATAATTCTACATTTCAAAAGCTTTTACAGAACTATAATATTAATCACTACTCTACATTTTCAACCAAAAAGGCTTCAATTGTAGAACGAGTTATTAAAACTATTAAAAATAAATTGTACAAATACTTTAGCTTGAACGGACACTATAAGTGGATAGATGGTGGCTTGAACGATGTTGTGAAGACATATAACAACACAAAACATCGTACTATTAAATTTGCACCTGTTAATGTCAATAAGTTTAATGAAACGGACATTAAAAATAATATTACGAATTTCATGATAAAGGCAACCCAAAAATCTCGTCCAAAGTTTATAATTGGTGACAAAGTTCGAATTAGTAAGTACAAACATATATTTGAGAAAGGATACACTCCTAACTGGTCAACAGAATTATTTACTATAAAAAAGATAAATAACACTGTACCAATAACGTATCGCATTGAAGATAATCAGAAACAAGTCATATTGGGTACTTTTTACGAACAAGAGCTTCAAAAGTCGTCCTGCCCTGGTGTCTATTTGATAGAAAAAGTATTAAAAAAGAAAGGAAACAAACTGTTTGTAAAATGGTTGGGTTTAAATAACAAAGAGAACAGTTGGATTGATAAGACTGCAATAGTAGAATAAGTTAATTATATAAGTGGTATATAATTTAAAAGTATATTCATTATTCTTTGGACGATGCAAGGTGGTGGACTAATAAACAGTATCATTAATCATTTACCATTCGAACTACACATACCCGGTTATAACTATTGTGGACCAGGAACAAAGCTTTCAAAACGATTACTACGTGGTGATAAAGGTGTAAACAAGTTAGACGAAGCTTGTATGCATCACGATATTGCATACGCAAACTACACAGACCTACCTAACCGTCACAAAGCCGACTTACGTCTTATAGATATGGCTAAACAAAGACTTAAAGCAAAAGATGCTCGAACAGGGGAAAAGATTAGTTCGTGGATAGTAAACAAAGTTATGAAAGCTAAATTGAAGTCTGGTGCTGGTGTTAAGACTTTTAATAACTTTGTTAGAAAAATAAAAAGAAAAATCAAAAAACTCTCACCTAAAGATAATAAGTCATTAATAAATATAGCTTATATGGTTGCCAGAAAATTAGTTCCATGCATTCCAAAAGTTCGAGTACCTCGAATGATACCTATACCAAAAACTGGAGGCATTCTACCTTTAATCCCAATTTTTGCTGGTTTATCTGCTTTAGGAGCATTAGCTGGTGGTGCAGCTGGTATTGCAAAAACTGTGAATGATTATAAACACGGTCAGAAAAAATTACAAGAAACTGAACGTCATAATAAAACTATGGAGGCTATAGCAATAGGTAAAGGTCTATACATTAAACCACATAAGCAAGGTCAGGGATTGTTTATAAATCCATCAAAAAACTAATTGATCAGCTACCTAATCGCGCTTTAACTAATATCGATATTCAGAAGTATGGCTATTGTATTCCCTACTTTCGAGGAGTTTATATGAAGGATCAATTACCAAAAATACCTAAACGAATTGAATGTGCTATAGTTAACCTAGATAATTCGAGAAATGATGGAACGCATTGGGTAGCTTATGTTAAAATAAACAATTATTGTGAATATTTTGATAGCTTTGGTGATTTAAAACCGCCAAGAGAATTGATGCTATATTTTAAGAACTGTGATGTTCATTATAACTATAATAGATATCAACAATTCAACACAATAGTTTGTGGACATATGTGTTTAAGTTATTTGCAAACTTTTTGGAATAAATACTATAAATTTTATATCACTCTTTCATTTCCATCATTTGGAAGATGTCACTCACCTTATCGATAACTGGAAACTCATCAGTATTATCTACCTATTATCCAAACACGTTGCCATTAGTTGGGGAGTATGAATGTGCATTATTACATTTCTCTACATATAATTCTATTCCAAATTTTGATAATACAAACAATAAATTATATTATGGTTCTAAAAATGTTCTTGAGATACCTGAAGGAACTTATGAATTGCAAGATATTGGTGACTATTTAAAAACTGAGATAAAAGATGCATCCATAAAACTCCATTGTAATAACAACACCTTAAAAACTATGTTATTTTGTACATCAACTATAGATTTTACTAAAGAAGGTACATTCGGAAGTTTATTGGGATTTGAAAAACAGATCTTAGAAGCAAATAAATATCATGTATCAGAGTTTCCAGTTAACATTTTGCCTACGACTGTCATAAGGATTGAATGTGACATAGTTAGCGGTTCTTATATAAACGGTCAATCCAGTCACATCTTGCACGAATTTGCACTTAATGTTCCACCTGGATACAGGATTATAGAAATTCCTAAAAACGCAATCTACTTTCCAATAAACCAAACCAATATAAGCTGCATACAGATACGGCTGTTAGATATAAATAATAACTTAATAAATTTGCGAGGTGAAGAAGTGCAGTTGTATCTACATATCAGAAGAAAACAATGATAGATTATAATAAATATGTGGTTCGTCCAACTAAAAATAACAGTCCTACTCAAACTATCAAACCAATAAGAGGTCGCTCCAAAAAGGTCATAAAATTGAATAACAATAATAAAGCATTTCTTAAAGCGATTGGTTTGTTAAAATGAATATACTAGATGTTTTATCCACTCCTGCATACAACAACTCTGTGGAAGGAATTGAATTTCACTCTTACAAGCCTTACGTAACAAGTTTCAATAGAAGCGATGAAATCAGGATACCTATTAATCAACAAGACTTGTATATATTACCATCAGCAAGCACTTTGTTTTTGGAAGGAACTGTTGTTGTAAACAAGGGTGGAAATTCGAAAGAGAGAGTCAGTAGCGTTCATTTCACAAACAATAGTTTACTTTACTTGTTTCAAGATATAAGGTATGAGATAAATGGAGTGGAAATAGATAAAATAAAAAACGCTGGTATAACTACCACAATGAAATCATTAATATCAATGAACGAAAACGAGGCTAAAGTATCTAATGCTTGGGGTTGGAATATCGATGGCATAAATAGTACAAATGGGGGTAACTTTTCTGCTTCTATACCCCTCTGTAACATTCTTGGTTTTGCAGAAGATTTCAAGAAAGTAGTGATAAACAGCAAACATGAATTAATATTGTTGCGAAGTAATACTAATCTGAACGCCCTAAAACTTAACGATGGTGAAACGGTAGAAGATATTATTATAAATAAAATAATATGGCGTGTACCACATGTCAAAGTATCCGATAAAGAAAAAATAAATATGTTAAAACTGTTAGAAAAAGATCGAGCACTCCAGATGATATTCAGGAATTGGGATTTATATGAATATCCAGCTCTACCAAAAACTACTAAACATACTTGGTCCATAAAAACATCATCGCAAATAGAGAAACCAAGATTTGTTATTATTGGTCTGCAAACAAATAGAAAAAATAATTCAAAATTGGATATGTCTCAGTTTGATCACTGTACCGTTCGTGATGTTAGAGTATACCTAAATTCAACCTACTTCCCTTACGAAAATTTAAATTCAAGTTTCTCAAATAACAGAATTGCTTTAATATATGAACAATACACCAGATTCCAACACTCGTATTACGGAGGTCGTCGCGGTGAACCGTTATTAAGTGAGAAACAATTTAAAAATATTGCTCCGTTATTTGTCGTAGATTGTTCTAGACAACCAGATAATCTTAAGTCAGGACCTGTTGTCGATGTCAGAGTGGAAATTGAAAGTGACATTGATATACCAGATCAAACTTCAGCATATTGTCTTATATTGAACGACTGTATAATCGAGTATAAACCGTTAAGTAGCACCGTGAGAAAGATATCATGAACAAAAATACTATTATAGTAGATGTTCAAGGTTTTAAAGATCTTTATAATAACTTCATAGTCAAGGAATTAGCTATAGCTACGTTGGAATATACTCACATATTCTTAATAAAACCTCCTTATCCGTTCTCCTCGCTGACTGATGAAGAAAAAAGAAGCATTTGGTGGATTGAAAGGAATAGAGGTTACCGCTGGAGCGAAGGATATATTGATTACAGAGAATTTTCTAAAATAATCAAACCCTATTTGAAGGAAAAAAAGGTTCTTGTTAAAGGTAGTGAGAAAATAAAGTGGGTTCAAGAGCTATGTGGTCATAATAATGTTTCTGACATATGTGAAAATAAAAGTGTTCTTAATTTAGAAACTCTTAGTGATCTTTACTGTAAAGATCTATCTTTGTATAATTGTTTTGCTCATAAGAACTATTGTGCTTTAAGGAATGTATTGTGTATTAAGCGATGGTGTTTAAAAAATAACTTTTGTATTTCATAATTTTAATTAACTTAATAAATGTTTTATTTCTATAGTGTGTTTGTTTTTCATACTATTTCCTACCCAAGGTGAAATTAAAATGAAAAATAAAAAACAATGATTGAACATAATACCATTTATTAAATGTCTAATATACATAAATCATTGCGTATCCATATAAATTTACACAATCATATGCCATCACAGTGACCCCAAGAGAATGTATCTATTTGATTTGGTCGAACTAGTCGTTTATCATCTAATCTATTTAACATTACTTTATTAACTTCCTGCGAATAAATTACATGTTTGTTTGATTTAATCATTTGCATTTTACATTTTAAAGTAATGTTCTGAAATAAAACTCTCTTATAGTCAGTCATTCTCAAATTCTTAGTAATGGGCTTTGATACACCTTTAGCTTTATTAATGCATGCTTTTATTGACTCAATACAATAAAGTTTTGCTCTCAAGCCAACAAACTCAGTGATTACATCACCACCCAACTCATCTTTAAATAAGCCAGGAATCTTATCATGTAACTTAGGTATATGAAAAATAAAAAACAATGATTGAACATAATACCATTTATTAAATGTCTAATATATACATAAATCATTGCGTATCCATATAAATTTACACAATCATATGCCATCACAGTGACCCCAAGAGAATGTATCTATTTGATTTGGTCGAACTAGTCGTTTATCATCTAATCTATTTAACATTACTTTATTCACTTCCTGCGAATAAATTACATGTTTGTTTGATTTAATCATTTGCATTTTACATTTTAAAGTAATGTTCTGAAATAAAACTCTCTTATAGTCAGTCATTCTCAAATTCTTAGTAATGGGCTTTGATACACCTTTAGCTTTATTAATGCATGCTTTTATTGACTCAATACAATAAAGTTTTGCTCTCAAGCCAACAAACTCAGTGATTACATCACCACCCAACTCATCTTTAAATAAGCCGGGAATCTTATCATGTAACTTAGGTATACAATAAGGATTATTAATGTCAAAGTTACTGGTATCAAATTGTATTATATTATCTTTCATATCTTTATAAAAATCGTGCGTATGTATTAAGTACAATAAACTATCAGTGTCTGTACAGCACAATTTGGCTTTTTTACCATACTTGTTTTTAATAAAATCGTAATGGAAATTATATACATGTTGTTTAGCATATTCGAGTACAGTAAACCCAATATAAATCGGTCTATCTAAAATAAGTTTTTCGGGATTCATTTGAACTGCAAGAAAATCATCACTGAACACACAAACGCTTTTTAAATTTGGTTTTGCTATCAGTTTTTCTGCACCTACTTTTTATTTGTCCTATTATTATCATCATTCCAGCTATTCACCAATTTTACGTCAAGCTGTTTTCGTTTATTTTCGATTGTTTTACCAAATATCGAATTGTTCAAAAGCTTGAAGAAGTCTCTTTCAAACGATGTGGTAGCTGTTTGTCGCAATTGAGTATTTAAGTCTATATAGTCCTTCAAAAAGTTTTCTTGTTTAAATTTAAGTATACGATGAATTTTTCTTAAAATAAGTCCATTTTTTAGACATTCTTTTAAATACACATAATGTGTAATATAGTTGTATTTGTCATATAAATTTGCAATGAGCTTCTCTGTCTTTCCTCCTATGGGTATGAATTTTTCTGGAGCGAAAGGCAAATCGTTGTGTAATTTATGTAAATAATTAGGGTACGCGACATCAACTTCTAAAATGTAACCATATTCAGCATCATCAGGGATATTAGATAAGCAAAAATTATTTATTTCAGAAGTTGACATAAATTCAAAATCTGATATTGGTAATTTTTTCATCATAGCATATCCATAAAGATTATTACAGTCGAGATATATCAAATATGTCGATGGTTTAGAATCCTCGAAATTAGGTGTGTAAATATTATTTGCTTGAGCATACCGATGAGAGCACTGTGCTAATCCACCGCGTATTCCTTTTTCAATCATGTTATACATTTCTAGATCATGAATTAACTCTAATTGTACACCAGTGTAAAGGAGCATAGCATCCCAACTTAAGCCGGGTGAACTTACATAATATGCAGGATCTAGATTATAATGTTGAAGACATATTTTTCTAAAGTTTTCAAATATATCGCATAATAATAGCACATCAGACTTTAAATATAAATCAGTATATTCACCAAGACTACTGGCAAATGTATTCCAAATGGTCTGTGCATGTGAATACTCGTTATCAGTAATATGGTTAATTTCGTTTTAAAAATCTCTTTTAAATTCAGATAAATATTATTCAAATCAGTACTTTTATACAAAACTTCATATTTTGTATTAAATGACTTCAGCTGCTGCTGCTGTTCACCATATTTAGGTAAAACAAAGTATGCAAACAACTCAAAGTTTACTTTAATACAAGTATGTTTAATAAGCGATAACTCAATTACTTTGTATACATCATCTCGCTTGTCATCTAAGAACGCCTCTAGGAAGAGGTACTCGTCTTCTTTCGATGGGTTTAAGCGATATGTCATTATTCTGTTCTTAAAGGCTGTAGCTATTATGTCTATATGTTCAAATTTCGATTTTATTAAACAGTTAGATTTATGAATATTAGTTCGTTTATGATATCTGTATTCATGAATCGGTATTCCAATTTTACATTTATCACAATTAATATAACTGCCTGATGAATAAGAGGTGAGTGGTAGCACTGAAAAGAGAAACAATGCATGGTCTGATTCATATACATAGTAGTCTTATGCTAGGGATTAAATACAGTTTAATGTGTATAGCAATAGGTATATAATGATTAATGAATAATCAGATTTCTCTTTACCTATTTACTGATAAGAGTTTATAAACGTGGCTGCACAATTTTTAAATTCATTCCCTGTCTCTTTCACAAATTCACTTAAATGCTTCCAGGACTTTGAATCTAAACTTGTTTTATTTTTAACAGTTATTATAGCGTGTCTCCATCGGTTCATTGGTGGCACTCGTTCAATTTCCTCACAATCATAAATTTTTAATTCAATGAAAAAGTTTCCAGATTTTCCTTCATCTATTTGACGCGAGAATCCATTAGCCAACCTACGTGTTAGATATGAATAAATAGGTGCAGGATTTTTACCAGTGGGGGTGCTGCAATCATCGCTATCGGCTCCGAAGAGATCGCGGATCGTAGCCCTCGACTTCTGTTTCTTACTGGTTGGTTGACTAGTTGATGGCTGACTGCCTGTAGCTGAACTGCTCACAGGCTGGCTGGTTGATGCTTTTTCTGCAAACTTTCGCTTCTTATTCTTGGTCTTCACCGGGATGTTAACTTCTGACTCGTCTGAAGACGGGAATAATTGGTCAGCCATTTGTTTGGACCTGAAAACAAAGACATTCATATAAATAACTTATAACAATAATTTGTAGTATCTATCAATAAAATATGAAATATTTGAATAACAGGTTGATAGAATTTAGATACTATGTATATCATGAATGATTGCAAATTAGAATGAATTAATAGTGGAACGATTGAATAGTGGAACGATTGAATAGTGGAACGATTGAATAGTGGAACGATTGAATAGTGGAACGATTGAATAGTGGAACGATTGAATAGTTGAACGATTGAATAATAGGATTGCTGAATGATAGCACGAGTGCTTTTTAATCACGTATTAATAAATAATATAATAGTGACTTACATTTTGTAGGTACAGGATCCGATAGGCAGGTATACGTAAGCTCGTTGTGGTAATCACTTCAGCTCCGGTAGAGTATCTGCGGCATAGCTTTGAGAGGCAGTCTCTTAAATAATGGTAAATCTACGTCATATCATCCCGAATATGGTAACGGGCACGTGTTTCTAAAATGCTATGTCAGATCCCTGCATCCAAATACGATTGTCTTTTAAACAATATAGAATTACTTACTCCGCATATTATCCCGAATATGGTGCTGGCCACGTGTTGCTAAAATGCTGTGTCAAGAATACTGCACCCAAATAGATTTGTGTTTTATACAATATTGAATTACTTACCTCTGCTACACATCGCTGCGGTTAGGGTTGATTCTCACTATGACTGTTCAAGTTCAATAGTTTGTATTCAACTTTGTTTCAGAGTAGGTAAATCATTTGAAAACGAATTTATATTTATTTTGTTTAGCCATTCAGTTCAAACTTACTACATTAGGTACATAAACTCTTCAATTAAAGCTATCTAAACTGCATAAATTATAAACTAAATTAATATAGCGATAAAAGAAAAACGCTGAATTAAAATTTACGTTGAACTGTAAAACTAACATGTGACCATATGTACTTACCATATGCGAGAGCAGAATTCGTAATTATATAATATACGCCAATGCTCCTAGTGTGTAGTTTACCTTATATTTTAAGCAACACCTCAAAGAGATGATTTAATGTTAATATTATATTGCGTAAGTAGTATGCGACTGCCATTGAGGTGTTTGGTTCGATTCCCGGATCGGAACAAATGTTAATGTGATCCATGAATGTATATTTTCTTAATTTTGGTCTTTCCTATGTATATTATCTATGTACCTATGTATTGAGAAATATATAAGTTTGTTTATCAGTTGTCTAGATCGCATAGCACAAGCTTATAGCTTGCTAGTAGACAATAAAATATTATTATCCTCTCTTCTGTTTGTCGAAAATATGCTTAGAAAAATGTTAGTGTTGATTGGTTTTCTTAAAATTAGGAGATATAATAAATGCAGATAAACCCGTGTTTAATGATAGTATGTGACACGGGTTCAAATTTTGATAAATATTAAGAAGTCAACGAATAAAAACCGCTGACATAGCTATATTGTGAATGAGGACATACTAATAATGTACCGCGACTAAGCTTGTTATATTTTCTCAGCGAGTTGTATGGAAAAAAACAATGAATAAAAGTACAATCATACATAATATATTTATAATATTGACTTCGTTAACATGTCGCGACGCGATGTTGGGTGGTATCAATTTCATCCATTTATGGCGACATTCCAACATCTATACTTCTCAAACAAATATATTGTTATTAATATATATGGAGCTCCTCGCGGCGACCCGTCGCCGCGCATAATAATCAAGTTTTTCCGTAAAGCCCCGCGCGGCGACCGGTCGCCGCACCTACCCAGACGACTTTAAACTTAAATTTAGCCTGCTTACGTCCTACTTTTCAATGAACAGGTTTATTGCATGTGTAGTTTATAACATTTTCTTGTTTTTGGAATCTTATGAAATGACGTCAATGGGCCAGAATTATTTACAAAAATCGAACAGTTGAAGTTGAGAGTGGATTGCGCATGGATGGCGTGCGTTTGTGTAGTACGTGTGTGTTTCGTGTTTTTTATTATAAATAATGTGTTTTCATTATTGTTTATTATTATACACAGTAAAATAAACAATTTATCAATAATCCGGTTGCTGTTTGCAGAATTGAAAAATTTGGTCTGGTAAGTGAGATAAAAATTTTTTTTGGGAAATGGGAAATCTTTTTTCATTTTTAGGGTGGTGGAGCTAGGTCCACGTGATTACCGATTTTCGATATATTTTTTTAGTGTGTTGAAGGGTTAATGTTATTCCATCATTTGCTATAGTCTTGAACAGTGCGTTATAAGTGCAGCATAATGTCGGTAAGTTAAGATATTATCTTTCTTTAATAGATAGTTAAATGTTGGCTAATACTAACCATCCAACAGAAACTGGTAACTGTAGAAAATGGATGCTAGCAATACAAGGGTTGGTAACTCTCACGTTGAAGATGGATCGCTATTAGTGTTTTAAGATTAATAGGTACCAAAATTAGAAGTATTCTAGCGAGATAATCTAAATATTATGTGTTAGAAATAAGTCCAAGCTGGTAGTGTAATTACTGTGATACGAATACGCAAGGTCTTGATCACAAGTCTGACGCCTTAACCGCTAGACGAGTGTGGTAGTAGCCGTAGTATTTCGTATTACAATTGTACATAATCAGATGGTTTTTCAGTACAAGGTAATTTAAGTAAACGTTTCTTTACAGGACAGTGAAGAATTATTCAATTTTATACCAGCCAACCAACCACCACAAAAATCTATGCAAAAAACGTTGGGTCTTACACATAAGAGACCAAATTCGGAGCAGAAAATGTATCAATTTATAAAAAAACCGGTGACACGAGGAATAAAAGTAATAAAAATTGAGATATATGATGTGCACAGTGCCCCCAAATTAGGAGAACTGTTATGTGAGTGTGATGCGGATGTTTGTGCGCAACATGTGGTTAAAACTGTTTTATATGATGATACAGTCGACTCTCGTTAATTCGAAACTCGAGGTACTCTTAAAATATTACGAATTATCGAGTGTTTGAAATATCAAATGGTTCGAAATTTGTGAGAGTAAATAAATAAAACTTCGAATTATTAAGTGGTAATCAATTATTAATTATTATCTGCTATTCTATAACAATTTCAAAAGTTTAGAGGTACATTAGTGTACAAACATGTAGATATTCATTATGTAAATTAATTAATCTTACAACATCACTTTTCTTCTCACCTTTCGATTAACTTCTTCTTTTCAGCAATCGTTAAACATTTATACTTTTTACTTAGGGCTCATAACTAACACAAACTTTTAATCTGTATACCAACGAAAGAGTAACAGTAACTGAATGATAATTAAACAGCCAATTCGTTAGAAGTGTGTGTCGAATAGTCAAACTAATAGTAATCACAACAAAAACAAAGGCTCATGTACGTTGCTACAAGTTTAAACTTGTCGCAAAATGTACTTACATACAATCTTTCCCCCTCCTTCTCTCTGCAACTTTGAATTATCGAGTGTTGGACGCCGATGAGTTCGAATTAACGCGTCGTTTTGTTATATAGCAATGATTTTTTCGTTCGAATTACCAAGTGTATAAAATTGTATTGATTTAGTTCGAAATATAAAGAGATTTTGTAGGGAACTCATGGTAGCTTTGAATTATAGCGAGGTTCGAATTATCGCAGGTTTGAATTAACGAGAGTTGACTGTATATACAATTGTGCCAGGCAACTAATAAATAAAATTCAGGACGAAATTGATCCAAAACCATAATAATAAGTACTTACCTACTAATATCTAGTAATTTATTGTTATGGCTTTGGATATATTTGGATGAAGATTTATTTTGTACTTAAATACTAAATAAATATATTTGTATATTCTAATAATCAAGAATTAATAATAATAAACGTTCTATAAAATATATGTCTTTTTATTTCACTCAATATGTGTAACTACAATGTAACTAAACGCATACTTTAGTACTTATACAGGTATGAAGCTGAGAGAGGTAATCTGAGCGCATACCATTCTCGATAGTTCAATCACATAATCCATTGAGTTATATCACCTATATTGCTATAGATAACTTAAAGACTAATTTTATCTTCGAAACTTGAAGTGATTTAATGATCGATTTATTCATTAAACGATCTGTTCAATGTTTTTGGCTTTCACATTATTTCAAATATGAATACTAGGCTGAATGATTGAATGGTAAAGGTTTTACGGTATGGACTCGAATAATTAGAATAGATAATAGTCTAGGTTTTGTAGACCTAACCCGAGCTTGAATGAGAATCATAGAACCCATACATACTGACTGAATAGATGGGATTGGGCGTTGACGGATCCAGAAAGTCTGTCATGCATGACAGATAATTATTTGAATACTAGATTGAATAGTTGAATGGTTGAATGGTTGGGAATTAGCGAACCCATACATACTGACTGAATAGATGGGATTGGGCGTTGACGGATCCAGAAAGTCTATCATGCATGACAGATAAATATTTGAATACTAGATTGAATAGTTGAATGGTTGAATGGTTGGGAATTAGCGAACCCATACATACTGACTGAATAGATGGGATTGGGCGTTGACGGATCCAGAAAGTCTATCATGCATGACAGATAATTATTTGAATACTAGATTGAATAGTTGAATGGTTGGGAATTAGCGGTTTATGGATCTCCTCTGATCCAGAAACCCTAATTCCCAACTACTAACACATTTGCTCGTAAAGGGTCTCTTATTTGACCAATTTCACTAACGTAATGTATCTCATTACGGCCTAGTCCGGTAATGTAAAGTAAAACGGACGATTGCGTCTAAAACGAACGGTTCCTTTTTTAAATCTTAGCAAAAAGTTTTTATGTCTGAAAAGTGGTCAACATTTTATGAATAAAATTAACTTTCGGAGATAAAATATATAGTAAAGTAAACATTTAATTGTTTAATTTAATAAATTACAACCATTTATATGAAACCAAAGCAAACAATATTAATTTCATTTATTAGTAATACTGGCTATTTTTGTGCCTTTGCCTTAAGAAGTAAGAAAAAAAGGAAGCGCTGATGCGCGCATCGCTAATTTGTGAACAAGTAAAATTCCGCGCGCCTTATTATCGCTATTTTTTGCTACCTACGTTTTTTTGTTAATTTATGAATGTCCCCGTTTTATTTATTTCCTTGTTTCCTCGCAAATGTGTTATAAAACGTCGTATGACACACGTTCGCGTTGATAATTACAGCCTCTGCTTTCTTGTAGCCCTCGCCTACGGCTCGGGCTAGCAATATTGCCTCGGCTGTAATTATCAACTTACCGAACTTGTGTCATAATGTACTATTACAGTCCTGTCCATCTAAAGGTTGCCTGGCAGAGATTGCTGTTAGCAATAAGGCCGCCCATTGTACCTGATTAATATTTATTATATCTACTTTAAGATTTTCTGTCCTTGGTGTACAATAAAGCATATTACTACTACTACTACTACTACTTAGATGTTATACAGGGTGGAATTTAAAGACGGAGGGAAAGTACCCTTTATATTGTTAATGGCAAGTTTTGTTAAAAGGAAACATTCCTTTATTTTCAAAAGTTAATAAAACTGCATTCAAAGATTTTTGAAAAATCACATTTTAAGCCGGGAATCGAACCTGGAAGATGTGAAAAAGAAACACCTGTATTTTATGATACCAACCGAAACAGTCTTTAATAAGGATCTAAACTAACTAACTAACTAACTATCTTCACGCCAAATCCCTTGCGGGGTAGGCAGAAAGAACCGAGCGCCACACGGCACGGTCCATACACGCCTCACTTGCTTCTTCAACTTTCATTTTTCTTTTCATGCATGCACGTCGGTTCCTACGGCTCTTGACACCACCTTCAACTAACACACGATTAATTTGGTCGTGGTAGGTGTGTCGTGGCCTTCCCCGACTCCTACGTCCATCCACTTTCGCGTTGTATGTCTGTTTTGTCATTCTTTCATCTCCCATTCGTTCCACATGCCCGAACCATCGTAGCATGCCCTTCCTTACTTTAACACCGACACTCTCTTTCAGACCAACTCTCTTTCTTACATCTTCATTCCGAACGCGATCTGCGAGCGTTACTCCGCAGATTTTGCGTAGCGCGCGCATCTCGACCGCGTTTATTCTACTTTCATGCGTTTCCTGCCATACCCAACTCTCGCTTCCATACGTTAGCGTAGGTATCAGCACCGAATAATAATAAGTAATAAGGATCAATTTCTTTTAAATAACATAGTATCTTAAAATAAAGGAAGATCAAGTAAAATATGTTTTATAGTAAAGCTTAAACAACTTAAACTTAAAAAACGCTATCTGAAGAAAAAAAACAGTCTAATTGAGAACATCCTACTTTTATATGAAGTTGGTTGGTTAAGTGACCAGAACGAATATTCCCATTTACAAAAACTAGAACATTTTTTTATCCAACTTCAAAAAAAGGAGAAGAATCTCAATAAGACTGTTTTTTTTCTTCAGATAGTGAGTAAGCTTTACAATAAAACATGTTTTACTTGGTCTTCCTTTAATTTAAGATACTATGTTCTTTAAAAGAAAGTGTTCCTTATTAAAGACTCTTTCGGTTGGTATCATAAAATACAGGATATTTTTTGTAAGCACAAAGACACTTTTATACCAGCGATCGAGAAATTTATATATTATTGTGATTTTAATTCCATAAATATTAATAATTAAGGGGGCGCATGAAAATTTTGTTTATAATACTAGTACTTATACTTTGTACGTAAATCTTCAATCGCAAGTAAAAATGGGAGTCTAAGACAATTTCACAAACAGTGAGCAGCCATTATGCTTTAAATGTGTAGTTCAATCAATTTACTTATCAACGAGTCTGTTTTTTATTTATTTTTAGTTCCGAGCAGTACGCACCGTCTCACAACTCACATCCACTTTACGGATGAACTATAATAGCTCCCTGATCTCTAATATAGGACTGAAAAGTTCATTAACCAAACTCTGATTACTTTTATGTAACTTATTAGTGATGTAGATGGCTCAACAATCACTGTTAGAACCTTAAAAAGTGTTACACGTTGCTGTTTTAGTATAACTATAGCACTAAAATGTGATGTATGGAGCCACAATAACACGGTTATGTCACGAAATTGCGATATAACTGTGTCAAAACCTGCCTGGGTAAACGTTTACATCAACGCTTTAAGACATGTATGAAACACTAATTAGTGTTTCTGGAAACGTTCTATGGACTTTTATAGTACTTACTTTTGCTAGTTGGGCAAGATATTTAATACAAGAAGTGGATTCCAAAACAGCACATGTGCAAGTTCTTACAGATTCTGCGTCACACTCTTGACCTTCATCCGATGCAGAACGAGTGTGAAAGCGAAGAGAGAATGCGTGGCCATATTATTTGACTGCCTCTGTGGCGCAGTCGGTAGTGATACCGCCTGCGGCGCTGGAGGTCGTGGGTTCGATTCCCATCGGAGACAAATATTTGTGTGACCCATAAATGTTTGTCTTAAGAGTGTGGGTGTTTCTATGTATAACATATATGTATTTAAAAGTATATAAGTATATCCGTGGTCTGATAGCCATAACACAAGCAGGTTATTCCTAGCTTACTTTGGGATCAGATAGCGTTGTGTGAAATGTCCGTGAACATTTATTTATTTATTTTATTTGTTTATAAGTAGGTTTAGATGTACCTAAATACAGATAACATTGTGCATCTTTCATATAATTTAAGCATAATTTCTACATAATTTTAAAGTAACATAATCAAGATTGGAATTTAAGTTATTATTTTTAACAAATTATTTCGAGTACTATAATAACAGATAATTTAAGCATAATTTCTATATAATTTTAAAGTAACATAATCAAGATTGGAATTAAAGTTATTTATTTTAATAAATTATTTCGAGTACTGTAATAAAATCAAAATTCATCAATGTATACATTATAATTTGTATTAGTCACCGTAAAATTGAAAATTTCGTAAGATTGTAAATAGCTTCTTTTTTTTTACTTGAGGGGAAATCCTCATGGATGTTATGCCGGACTCCTACCGACTAAAAAACCTCACGTAACGCCCAACAGCCTATGGTTGTGAGCCCCGGGTAAGCCCTCGGAAGGATGTCCCAGGAAAAAATATATTCTTCAGCGAGATTTTTGAAGCGGCACTCCTTTCTTTGCGCCGCTTAGAGCCTGTGCACTGCCCAATGAGCTATTAAGTGACGTACTGAGCTATTAAGCGACGTAGATTGTAAATACCTAGCGGAATTGTAAACTGTAAAAAAAATCATAATTCATGGAGCCTTTTCCAATCCAGTTGAGGTCGGCTTTTCGATGCTTTGACTGCCTCTGTGGCGTAGTCGGTAGTGATACCGCCTGCGGCGCTGGAGGTCCTGGGTCTTTCCAAATATTTGTGTGAAGTGCCGTCAATCAACAGTATAAATAATCTGATTCACAAATGTTTGTTTCGGAGTTTGAGTGTTTTCTATCCATACTAATATTATAAAGCTGAAGAGTTTGTTTGTTTGTTTGTTTGTTTGTTTGAACGCTAGGATCTCAGGAACTACTGGTTGGATTTCGGAAATTCTTTTACAATTTGATAGTCCGTCTATTGAGGATGGCTATAGGCTACATAACATCACGCTAAGGCGAATAGGAGCGGAGCAGTAATCAGTAATGTTTCGAAAACGGGGAATATTTTTTACCGTCTGAGAGCTTTCGAGGCGTACGCTGCGTAAATGGTTAAAGTTATGTAAAAATTGTGTATTACAAAATTGTTTCTCTTAAAAAGTTCTAAAAAAAATTTCGCGACAGCATATATCTATCTCATAAGGTTCGCTCACAATAACCTAATTTGTCTATCGCATAAGGTCCGCTCACAATATTTTAACACTGAAAAGTTTGTTTGTGCTAGGGTCTCAGAAACTACTGGTTGCATTTCAAAACTTATTTTACTGTTTAATAGTCAATTTATTGAGGATGGTTATAGACATTATAACATCACGCTAAGACGAATAGGAGCGGAGCAGCCATGAATAATGTTTCGTGAACGGGGAAAATATCTTTCTTTTGAGAACTTCCATTGCGTACACTCCGGAAATGGTAAAAGTTACCTACGTAAAAATAATGTATTAAAAAATTGTTCCTCTTAAAAAGTTTAAAAAAAAGTCCTTAACAGCAATTATGCCTTTCTTTCAAGGTTCGCATACAATAAACCTCTTAATAAGTTTTAAAATATGAGCGAGGCGACGACCGACGGCAGTAATCGTGGTCTGCAGTGGTAGCCAGTCAACTGAACGATAAAAACCTGCCAAGTGCGAGTCGGACCCGTACCAAAAAAAGGACGGGCGGAAGTTAATGCGACGGGAAACATTATATCACTAAATATTTAAACCACACTACTCTCTTTCTCACTCCCATGTGACGCAAACGAAGTTGCGCGGGTCAGCTAGTGTATAATATGTATGTATTTAGAAATGTATAGGTATGTATATCAGTCGTCTAGATCCCATAGCACAAGCTTATATTAACTTAATTTGGGCTTGATGATGTGTGTGAATGTCCACAAATATTTATTATCAATTTATTTTATTTAAATACTAGCTGAGCCCGCAACTTCGTTTACGTCACACAAAGTGTATGAAAGGAAAGGTATTTCTTCATCAGAGTCATCAAGCAGCGTCTGAAACTGCCCTGTTTGCTTAATCATAAAAGAGCTTAATGATTAAGTCTATTTTAAAACAATTCAGTCCACGCCTTCGGCGCGGACTGAATTGTTTAAAAATAGTCTTAATCATTAAGCTCTTTTATGATTAAGCCAACACGCCAGTTTAGGTTCACTCACATTCAAAGAAACCCCTACAATTAATTTTTTTAAAATATCTGATTCTTAAAAGTGTTATAACTCTTTTATTTCTAAATCGATTTACATAAAACAAACGCTAAATGTTAACTGGAGCAAACCTCAACACAATAAAAAAAACCGCATTGCAATCGGTTGAGCGGTTACTGAGATTAGCGTGCACAACCGTACAGACAAACAGTTATACAGACCTACAGACATACAGACAAACAGACAAAAATTCTAAAAATCATTGTTTTGGGTTCTATTGCGTTCATAAAGCCACCCTATAATATTTTTTCTTATTTATCTTCCATGTACAGACAGCGACCTGTTACGATTTTATTATATGTATTGATATTGATTGATTTATACTTATTATATTTATATTTATGCTGCTAAACTTCGAAATTTTCCATGAAGCGACTGCCATCTGACCTCTACAACCATTCGGCGATATCAAAGCTCTGGTAGGTAGACTGCATTACAAAGAGGGCCTGAGGACGGTGAGGGGGCTGCTCATCGACCTTAGAAGCAGGCCCTAGACGACAGCGTGACGTGATTGATTCACGCACGCCCCCCCCTCCCCCACCCCCAGGAGTGGGATAGCACCCAAACAACCCCCTAAAGACACGGGATAGCAATCGAACCCCCCTCCCCCTCCTAGGTCAGGCCGCAGTGTTAGCAAAGGTCTGATGAAAGTCCTGGGGTCATCCTTCCGAGGGTTTGCCTGGGGTTCACAACTAGGTAGGAAACTTGTAGTTTTTAGTCGATAGGAGCCCGGCATTACATCCATCACTTTAAAAAATAGACTAAATTATAACAGGCAGGTTGTTTCTTCACAGGCTGAGGTTGCTGAAAGTAAACTGTTCTGATATTTTGAACTGTAAAAGATGGAAACCCAAAAAAAGGGTTAGGTTAGGTTGGAATGGTGACTATAAACCTGCTCGCTAGCGAATAAAGCGAGCGAGCTGTGGCATCGACAGCCGAGTGCCAAATGTCCAATTAATATTTTTTTTTTGTAATATTTATTTTCGTTACTTTACAGTCTAACGGAAAGTAATTAATGAGATTGTAATATCTCAATAAAAAATAACTAATGAAGAAATAAAGAATTAATGTTTAACCGTTACACGGTAAAACATTAATTCTTTCGCTGGTCTGAATAGCTGCAATTAATCTATATCTATACTTATAATAAAACTGTTGAGGGTCGAGAGTCTGTACATGGAAGATATTTTGAAAATTTCAATTGTAGGGCGTTCTATAATCGATTCTGAAGCCGAATATGTAATTTAAAATTTTCATGTCTGTCTGTCTGTCCGTCTGTCTGTCTGTCTGTATCCCGAATAAGTATCACGCCGAAACTACTGAACCAATTTGAATGATACTTAGTACATTCCGAGCTTATAGTCCGAGGAAGGTTCTTGGATACTTTTGATCCCGATATTTTGCGCGGTTCCTGCGGGAGAGGGGATGAAAGACAAAATGGTTTTTCAGCTGTAAGTTCTTACCGCGTTGTCCGATTTCAAATATTTTTTTAGTGTCAGAAAGGGAATGTTTTTAACATTGTTCCACACAAGTTTCATTCTTGAGAGTTTCGTAGTTCAGAAATTAGAGGTATCTCAACTATTCGAATTCAAGGGTTTCTTTGAATGTGAGGGTAAATCTAAACTGGCGTGTTGGCTTAATCATAAAAGAGCTTAATGATTAAGGCTATTGTAAAAAAATTCAGTCGTATGATTAAGCAAACAGGGTAGTTTCATAAGCTCCCTTGAGTCTGTTGAAAAAATACCTGTATTTATACACCTTATGTGGCGTAAATGAAGTTGCGCGGGTCAGCTAGTCTATCTATACTTATAATAAAACTGTAGAGGGTCGGGAGTCTGTACATGGAAGATATTTTGATAATTTTAAGTGTAGGGCGTTCTCTAATCGATACTGAAGCCGAAAATGAAATTTAAAATTTTCATGTCTGTCTGTCTGTCTGTCTGTCTGTCTGTCTGTCTGTCTGTATCCCGAATAAGTATCACGCTGAAACTACTGAACCGATTTGAATGATACTTTGTACGATCTAAGCTTATAGTCCGAGGAAGGTTCTTAGATACTTTTGATCCCGATATTTTGCGCGGTTCCTTCAGGAGAGGGGATGAAAGGCGAAATAGGTTTTTAGCTATAATTTCTCACTGCGTGGTTCGATTTTAAATATTTTTTTGGTGTCTGAAAGGGAGTACTTTAAGCATTATTCCACACAATTTTCAATATTGAGGGTTATGTAGTTCAGAAATTAGGGGCATCTCAACTTTCGGTAAATCTAGAATTCAACGTTTCTTTTGAAAGTGAGTCTAAACGGGCGTGTTGGCTTAATCATAAAAGAGCTTAATGATTAAGGCTATTGTAAAATAAATCAGTCCGCGCCGAAGGCGGGGACTGAATTGTTTTAGAATAGATTTAATCTTTAAGCTCTTTTATGATTAAGCAAACAGGGCCGTTTCATACACGCTACTTGATGAGTATGATGAAGAAGTACCTCTCCTTTCGCAAACCTTATGTGACGTAAACGAAGTTGCGAGGGTCAGCTAGTACATATAATAAAACTGTAGAGGGTCGAGAGTCTGTACATGGAAGATATTATGAAAATTTTAATTGGAGGGCGTTCTCTAATCGATACTGAAGCCGAAAATGTAATTTAAACTTTTCATGTCTGTCTGTCTGTCTGTTTGTATCTCGAATAAGTATCACGCCGAAACTACATCGGTACATTCCGAGCTTATAGTCCGAGGAAGGTTCTAGGATACTTTTGATCCCGAAGTTTTGTGCGGTTCCTGCGGGAGAGGGGATAAAAGATAAAAAGGTTTTTCAGTTGTTATTTCTCAACGCGTAATGCGATTTCAAATATTTTGTTAGTAGTGGAAAGGGAGTACTTTAAGGATTTTTCGACCCAAGTTTCAAGATCGAAAGGTTTGTAGTTCAGAAATTAGAGGCATCTCAACTTTCGCCAAACCTAGAATTCAAGGGTTCCTTTGAATGAGAAGGTAAATCTAAACGGGCGTGTTGGCTTAATCATAAAAGAACTTAATTATTAAGGCTGTTGTAAAATAATTCAGTCGGCGCCGAAGGCGTGGACTGAATTGTTTTAGAATAGCCTTAATCTTTAAGCTCATTTATGATTAAGCAAACAGGGCCGTTTCACACGCTGCTTGACGAGTCTGATGAAGAATTACCTCTCCTTTCGTGCACATTATGTGACGTAAACGAAGTTGCGAGGGTCAGCTAGTATCTATACTTATAATAAAACTGTTGAGGGTCGAGAGTCTGTACTTGGAAGATATTTTGAAAATTTTAATTGGACGGCGTTCTCTAATCGACACTGAAGCCGAAAATGTAATTTAATCTTTTCATGTCTGTCTGTCTGTCTGTATCCCGAATAAGTATCACGCCTAAACTACTGAACCGATTTAAATGATACTTGGTACATTCTGAGCTTATAGTCCGAGGAAGGTTCTAGGATACTTTTGATCCCGAAGTTTTGCGCGGTTCCTGCGGGAGAGGGGATGAAAGACAAAATGGCTTTTCAGTTGTAATATCTCAACGCGTGATGCGATTTCAAATATTTTTTTAGTATTGGAAAGGGAGTACTTAAAGGATTTTTCGACTCAAGATTCAAGATTGAGGGGTTTGTAGTTCAGAAATTAGAGGCATCTCAATTTTCGCCAAACCTAGAATTCAAGGATTCCTTTGAATGAAAAGTGAAATCTAAACTGGCGTGTTGGCTTAATCATAAAAGAGCTTAATTATTAAGGCTGCTGTAAAATAATTCAGTCCGCGCCGAAGGCAGGGACTGCATTGTTTTAGAATAGACATAATCTTTAAGCTCTTTTATGATTAGGCAAACAGGGCCGTTTCACACGCTGCTTGATGAGTCTGATAAAGAAATACCTCTCCTTTCGTACACTTTATGTGACGTAAACAAAGTTGCGAGGGTCAGCTAGTTTTAAAAAAAATTAGGATTTGTCAAAATTTTTGTGACTTTACTAAGAGTTCGGAAATGATACAGACCGAGAAAAACATCCCAAACACTAAGTCCGGCTTTTCTCAAAATCTCTGTTAGAATCTAATGCTTACAGTTTTTTTAAATGTATAAAGGAGCAATTCGTGTCATTGCCAGGCGCCTAATTGATAGAAACTCTTTAATGCTATATAAGCTTTCAGGCACAATTTACATTTTATAAACTTTTTAAATTTATTCACTGACAAATCTGTTATGGCTGTCGGCAATGTCTATAACATAATAATAAAATATTGTAGAGCGTCGAAAATCTGTAAATCAAAGATACCTGTTTTTAAAATTTAAATTGTAGGGCATTCTATAATCGAGATTGAGGGGGGGCTCCGGTGCAAGGTGACGCGCACCGGAGCGCGCCTCCTCGAGGTCTCCGGCGCCACCAGCGGCCCCAAAGCGGATGCCTTAGCGGCAAAGCTGCGGGAGTCGCTGGACAAGGGTGACGTCAGCGTCACCAGACCCAACAAATGCGCCGCGCATTTCGGGTCTGGATGATGCGGCCACGACGGAGGAAATAATCTCCCCCGTAGTGGAGGCGAGTGGCTGCCCCCGTGATCAGGTGAGGTCAGGCGAAATCCGCTTTGGCCCCACTGGTCACGGGTCGGCGGTCGTGAGCTGTCCCGTCGCGTCGGCTCAAAAAGTTGAGGACGGACGGAGCCTCCTTATTGGGGGCTTCTTGAGGGCGCAGGTGCATCTCCTGCAGCCCCGCGAAGCCAGGTGCTTTAGGTTGCCTGGCCTTGGCCTGGTCGTGGGGCATGTGGGGGTGCAGTGTGCGGCGGAAGTCACCGTAGGCGACCGGTGCTTCCGCTGTAGTCAGCCCGGTCACAAGGCCCTTGCCTGTGACGCCCCGCCGCGGTGTTATAAATGCGTGGCGGAGGGCAAGGAGGCCGACCACCGGGCGGGCAGCAAGTCCTGCGCTGCCTCAAGGCCGAGGCCCCGTCCGCCCGCACGGGGGGCTGAGTGAGAGTGAGGTGGCACGCCCGCGGCAGGGTGCGGAAATGGACGTCCATTAATGGACACCCATATCCGCATCCTGCAGGTGAATTTGAACCACTGCACTGGTGCTCAGGACCTTCTGTACCAGAGCATCAGGCAGTGGTCCATTAACATCGCAGTCGTCGCCGAGCCGTATTGGGTTCACCCGGGAAGCCCGGTGGATCTGGACGGCATGGCCACTATTTTTGGGGGGACCGGCGCGGACGACTCGAGCCTGGCGGTCATCGCTAGGGGTCCGGGTTGTGTCGCGGCGGAATACGAGGGTGTGGCTGTCGTGGCCGTTTACATTTCGCCGAGCCTCGACCAGCATCAGTTCGAGCTATGGCTCCCTGAGCTGGACGTCGTCCTCGCTGCATGCCGGCCTCGCCCTGTCCTGGTCCTGGGAGACTTCAATGCCTGGTCGCAGGCTTGGGGCTCCCGGGAAACCAGAGACAGGGGGAGGAAACTGGAGGACTGGGTCACAACACGTGGCCTAGTCATCCTGAACCGGGGGAATGTCGCAACCTGGACGCGGCGGGGGCTCAGCTCGGTCATAGACGTCTCGTTTGCGACCCCTGAGCTCGCCCGCCGTGTCCAGGGATGGCGCGTGGTGGAGGAGGAGGAGACGTTGTCAGATCACCGATATATTCGGTTCGACGTCTCCCCTCCACCAAACCTGCCGCCAGCAATTGCGAATCCCCCGGAACCGCGTTGGGCACTTCATCGCCTTGATCGGGAGGCTCCCCTGGAGGCGGCCATCGTGCAGGCCTGGATTCCATCAGCGGACAGGCCTGCCGATGTTGATACCGAGGTGGAGTGGTTCGGGAGAGCCATGTCGTACATCTGCGATGCGGCGATGCCCAGGGCTAGGCCCAGGCCGGCGAGGAACAGGTGTACTGGTGGACGCCGGAAATCGCGCAATTGCGCGCGGAGTGCGTTACCGCGCGCCGCCGGAGGCGTCGCTGCCCAGACGATGCGGCAGCCCGAGAGACGGAGCTCTACGATGGGTACAAGGAGGCCAAGAGGGCCCTCCAGACGGCCATCAAGCGGTCCAAAAAGCTGGGCCGCGATGAGCTGATGGAGACTCTGGAGCGGAACCCGTGGGGGCGCCCGTACCTTATGGTAAGGGGCAAATTACGCCCTAAGGCGCCCCCACTGACTCAGAGTCTCCAGCCGGAGCGGCTGGAGGAGGTCCTGAACTCCTTGTTCCCGTCGAGAGCGGAGAAACATATTTCTCCGCGCATGGCTCCGTCTCAGGCGCCCAACGCGGAAGGCAGCGAGAACGACGTGCCCGTAGTCACCGAGGGTGAGTTAGGGGCGGCTGTACTGCGGCTTAAAGCCCGCAGAAACACCGCCCCTGGACCCGACGGCATTCCAGGCCGAGCGTGGGTCCTGGCTCTCGAAGAGCTCGGGCCTCGACTAATTGGGCTCTTTAGCGCATGCCTCGAGAAAGGCCAGTTTCCCAAGGTCTGGAAGACCGGGAAACTGGTCTTGATTCGAAAGGCGGGGCGGCCGGCAAATTCCCCATCAGGATACCGGCCGATCGTGTTGCTCGACGAGGTGTGCAAGCTCTTTGAGCGCATTATTGCACAACGCCTCGTCGGGCACCTCACACGCGTGGGGCCTGATCTGGCGGATAGCCAGTTTGGCTCCCGTCAGGGACGCTCCACCGTGGACGCGATCATGCGCATTAGAGGCCTGACGGAGGAAGCAGTTTCACAGGGTGAGGTGGTGGTGGCGGTGTCTCTTGACATCGCCAACGCATTCAACACCTTGCCCTGGAGCTGCGTCAGGGAGGCGCTTATCTATCATGGAGTGCCTCCCTACCTTCGTCGAATTGTCGGGGCTTATCTCTCCGAGAGAGCCATAACTTACCCGAGCTGGCTAGGGCCGGGTCGGCGAGATGTGTCGTGCGGTGTTCCACAGGGATCGGTTTTAGGGCCGCTCCTGTGGAACATCGGTTACGACTGGGTGCTGCGTGGTCCGTTGCTCAGAGGGGTTGGCGTAACGTGTTACGCCGACGACACCCTCCTTACGGCGCGGGGAGCAACGCACCGTGCCGCAGCACTTAAGGCCACGGCAGGGGTTGCTCAGGTCGTGGGTCGGATTCGGCGGCTGGGTCTCGAGGTCACCCTTCACAAATCCGAGGCTCTGTGCTTCCACGGACCTCGGATGGGGCCACCTGCGGGATCCAGCCTACAGGTAGGGGGCGTCAGCATCGGCATCGAGCCCTCGATGAAGTATCTGGGGCTCGTACTCGATGGCCGGTGGAACTTCGGACATCACTTCCGAAGTTTGGTCCCAAAACTGAGGGGAGCATCGGCCGCACTCGCGCGGTTGATGCCCAACATCAGGGGACCCAACGCTCCCTACAGGAGGCTGTACTTGGGGATCGTGCTAAGCATGGCCCTGTACGGGGCTCCCGTATGGGCGGAGACCCTGACGGCCAGCAATGAGGCTAGACTGCTGAGCCCGCAGAGAGTGATGGCCGTCAGGGTGATCAGAGGATACCGCACGATCTCCGGTGAGGCGGCATGTCTCCTAGCCGGGACCCCTCCATGGGACCTGGAAGCGAGAGCCCTTGCGTCACTGTTCAGATGGCGCAAGGAGGCGCTGGAGCGGGGCCAAAGGCCTGCGTCTCGAGAAATCGAGGCCCAGCGGACCCTGCTCCACCAGGAAACCGTCGAGACATGGAAGGTGCGACTTGAGCAACCAAAGGGGGGATTCGCCACAATCGCGGCCGTCAGACCGGTCATGGACGAGTGGCTGGAGAGAAGACACGGTGCTCTCTCCTACCGGTTGACACAGATGCTTGCCGGGCACGGTAGCTTCGATAGGTATCTGTGGCGAAAACACCGGGAAACCACGGCCGAGTGTCAGCACTGCGAGGACCGCAGCGATGACACGGCGCTCCACACGCTGGTGGAGTGCACGGCGTGGGCACAACAGCGCCAGGTACTCGTAGTGGGACTGGGCGTGGACACTCTTTCGCTTGAGGCCATGGTGCGAGCCATGCTCTCCAGCGGAAGTAAGTGGGACTGCGCTGCCTCTTTCTGCGAGCAGGTCATGCTCGCGAAGGAGGCGGCGGGCCGGGTGCGGGAGAGAACTCTCCCACCCGAGTTCCGCAGTCGGCGCGCTGGGCGCCGCCGACGTGTCTTCGCCGAGGACTATCGGCCTCCATGACCGGGGGTCTGAGGGCGGTAAGAGGGCCGCTCACCGTCCTTACAGAAGCAGGCCCATGACGGCAGCGTGACGTGAGCAACTCACGCACGCCCCCCCTTAGAAGCGGGGTCACACCCGAAACCCCCCATAGACGCGGGATTGCACCCGAACCACCCCCTGGGCGAGGCCGCAGTGGCGGCCGTAGGTCTGTTGGGAGTCACGGGACATCCTTCCTGAGGGCTTACCCTGGGCTCTCAAACCATAGGCTGTTGGGCGTTACGAGGGGTTTTTAGTCGGTAAGAGTCCGGCATAGCATCCTACGAGGATTTTCCCTCACGTTAAAAAAAAAAAAAAGGCCATTCTATAAATCGATACTGAAGCCGAAAATTAAAAAAGAAAATTCTGTCTTTCTATTCGAAAATAAGGATCATGCCGAAACTACTGAATCTATTTAAATGATACTTGTCACAATTTGAGCTTATAATCCAAGGAAGGATCTAGGATACTTTTGATTCTGCGCGGTTTCTTTGGGATATGCGATGAAAGACCAAAATGGTTTTGCAGTTGTAATTTTTCAACACGTGCTCGGATTTCCAATTTTTATTTTGCCGTTATAAAGGGAATACTTTAAGGATTGTTTCACATAAGTTTCAATATTGAGGATTTTGTAGTTCGGAAATTCGAGACGTCTCAACTTTCGCTAAACCTAGAATTCAAGGGTTCCTTTGAATGTACTTCAGTGACACTGGCGTGTTGGCTTAATCCTACAAGAGCTCAGTAATTAAGCGTATTGTAAAATGATTCATTTTTTTAGAATAGTCTCTTCACGCTCTACTCAAAGAACTCGTGGTTGTTAAAGTAAGAAAACACTTGCGCTGGCAAAGCGTTGCAATGATAAATGTGTTAAGATAATTTGACAAGAGCAACCTATAAGGGTGTCTTTCCACCAGAGATATGCTATGCTACGTTGCTATAGATGCGTTTGATATACACCAATCATAATCATTGGTCCACATAGCATAGATGGCTTCCAAATGAAATAAAAAGTATGCCCTTAAATAAGTTTAAATTGACAATTATTTGCTTGACAAGGAAGCTTGGAAATTATCTGCTTGCTCTACTGCATTCTCGAGCAATAGTTTGTAATTTTTAGTTTACATTTTGTAAATAGAGCACAAAAGGAAAAGCCAGTCGAGTTTCTTGCCGGTTCTTCTCAAGCGGGCCGCGTTCCGAACTGGTGGTAGTGACTTTGTTTTGTATTCATTGACGTGTCGCAAGTGCCTATGTATTAGGATTATGCGAAATAAATGTTTTTTTTTGAGTTTTGAGTTTGAGTAACTGATTCAACCAATTTATGTGTTCTAACACATAAATTGTTTTTTTTAACGTGAGAAAAATGTTACAGCGATGCTATGCCGGTCTCCTACCGACTCAAAACCACAAGTATCCTACCTAACAGCCTACAGTTGGGAGCCGCGGGTAAGCCCTGGGAAGGATGTCCCCAGGACTCCCAACAGACATGCGACTTCCACTGCGGCCTCATATTATAATTTATAAGGAAGCATGCACCCGTTCATATAAAAAAACAGCATAGATGCGTGCCATGGATTCTTGCTTTGGATGCTTGCTCAGGATGTTCACAATTATTGGTGTACCCATGTGAAGACAAGATTGCCTATAAGTAGGCTTTTTTGGTAGTAATTTTAGAGAACACTTCTTAATAGCACATCTTACTCGCACCGATACATAGTTTATTAATCAATGTAAATTTAAAAAAATGGAAATTATTATCAATTTCATGGCACATCTCTTTCCAACTCCAAAGTTTAGGGATCCTCGGCGTTGACATCTCCAGTGACGTTCAGTTCCGCAGTCATTTGGAGGACAAGGCCAAGCTGGCGTCCAAGAAGCTAGGTGTGCTCAACAGGGCGCGGCGGTACTTTACTGCGGCGCAAACACTGCTTCTTTATAAGTAGCAAGTGCGGCCGCACATGGAGTACTGTTGTCACCTCTGGGCGGGGGCACCTGAATATCAGCTTCGTCCATTTGATTTGGTGCAAAAGCGAGCTGTGAGAGTTGTCAACGACCGTATACTTACAGATGGTGGTGGAGCCTCTCAGCGACAGGAGAGACTTTGCCTACTTATGTGTGTTCTACCGCCTGTACAACGGTTTGTGCTCTGAGGAATTGTTTGATATGATGCCCACGGCTACGTTCTATCATCGCACCGCTCGCCACAAACAGAGAGTTCATCCTCACACTCTACGTCCGGAGCGTTCCCGCACGGTTAAATCAGATAGGTGCTATCTTCCGCGCACGCTTAGGTTGTGGAATGATCTGTGAATTTTCAAATTGTGCAACCCATGAATATGATTGGTTTATTTCAAACGCATCTATAGCAACGTAGCTTAGCATATCTCTGGTGGAAAGGCACCCTTAGGCCGAAAACGCGTAAATCGTAATTACTAATGAATGATCTTAGTGACTTCAAAACAGAAGAGGGGTTAAGATCATTTACTGTCAAACTAATTCATTTATTTCAAATTAAAGCCTTTATTCTATGAAACGATTGTGGGAAGAACTAACGCATCAGTATTGTAGCTAACAAAAATAAAGTTATAATTTTAAATACGTTATTTTTCGTTTTTATAATAACTACAATGATGAGAATTTTGATCAGGTATGTCGATTTTTTTAAACTTAACTTACTAGCTATGCCCCATAGATTGGCCTGTGCTTTACTAAGAGCCACATATCACCCACTGAACCCATACATAACCGTTTTCACAACAATATTTGAAAATGTTCACGATTTTTTATAATGTTCACGTATTACGTGGGACAAATTATGTAAAGGTGAAATGTGGGTATATAAAATGCCTCTGCCTACCCCTTCGGGGATAAAGGCGTGATGATGAACCTGAAGCTGTTCACGATTTTTTGACAATCATTATTACTGTTCCGCTCCCTCAGGAATTAGCGTGATATCCCACTAAGGCAGCAGACCCGTACGGCCTACTTGGTAGAAAGTTTTCACCCTAGCTAATGGAGGGTTGCAATAACAGAGGCCCTTCGCTTGCTCTGCTGACCCTGAAAACCTTCTAAAGTTCCCCATAATTTAGTCGTTCAGGAAAACTGACTGAGCGATTAAAAAGATCGTTTCACAGTCGAACTATAAAGCGTTATGAAAACTCACTCACTTGTACTATTCCACAACTTTTATTTTGATTTTAATAATACCTGACCGGTTTCGCTCTTCTAGCACACACATATATTGGGTGTAACAAAATTGACTCTCCAAATTTCGTCACGTGACGTGGCATCAGTCAAGAAACATTACAAAAATGAAGAAAAAAATATCACATGAATACTTTAACCGTAAAGCCTTTTTAAAGGTCCTATAAATTTTTATTTTCACCCTTTCTATCGCTACTGAGCGGCAGTAGAAAGCGACAACGACAGCCAGACGGGTGCTCTGTTTGTTTTGCCACGGCGACCATGTTACTTCGAATTGCCGCGGTAAAAAACGAATTCTTAATGTGCAACAAAAAAAAAATTAAAAAAAATGAAAAAATTTACCCCCCTTTTTATTAAATATTTGTATTTGATTTCCGATGCCAAGTCCTCTCATGAAATTTGGAGAGGTAATTTTGTTACACCCAGTCCCTTCGTCTGTGGGCGTCTGTGTGCGTCGACCCCGCGTCTGTGGGCGCGTCTGTTACCACGCGTCCCGCGGCGCGAGCGGCGTCGGCTGATGTTCTTAAAATGGCGATTTCTCATAACTTTTCTATGGTAGCCATTTAAAATACTTACCTCACTGGAATCGTTATGAAACAAGCTAATGATAAAATGATAGATAAGACCAGTTCTGCCTTGTAATGTATTACTAATTTCTATTAGAAAAAAGCATTTGTAATTTTTCAACAGTTTTCTCTACAAAAATTGTAAAAAAAAAAAAAAATGTAAAATGCCAATTATTTTTTTTTTAGTTTTTTAAATACATCCTATTTCACAATTTTCAACAGACACAATACAACTTGTCATACATTTTTTTTTATTTACAAGCTTTTCAAAATATGACTCATTTCGGCGACCCGACCGCCGACCGCCAAAAAAAGGTTAAGTTCATGCCATGATTCTGAGAAAACTGTGCTTCAAGTGGCTTACATTTTTTTTTTATTCGTAAGTATGGTCCTTAAATTTTTTTTACACAGAGTTTTATTTGACAAACGTGTTTAGTTTATTAGAAATTGAACAATGAACCAAGCACTTAAAAAGAGGCCCATAAGGGTGGTCGTAACTTTGTTTTTTTTTTGAATTTTTTTTGTGTATTTTTTTCATAAAAATTTACAATCTACAGCTACATGACTTTTCCTAATCGATAAACATAAAAAAAGGTGTGCTGCCATACAAATATATTTCAGAAAGAATTATTTGAAATTTGAAAGGTTTGCAAAAAATGATCGAGAATTTCGACCCAATTTTACACAAAATTATTGAAATAGATTTTACATTCAATGCTTGAAAACAATAAAAGAATACATAAAAATACATAAAACAACGATAGATTGTCATCATTACAGTATTTATTCTTTGTATTTCATCCAAATGTATGGGCTTGGCGCCGCGCCGCCGTGACGCCGACGGCGCGTAAAAATACAATGAATGTTCGTTGAAAATAACTATTTTAGGTACAAAATCTTTATGAAATACACAATCTACGAATAAAAACTCTAACCTAGTCATGATTTTGTTAAGTTTTGAAAGTAAAAAACACCAAACACAAATGTAATTACACGCAACACAGTACCGGTCGTCGTCACTTAGCCGCGCAAAATGGTGCGCGATGGAGGGCACTTTTTAAACGAGAATCATGAGGTGCAGCTGTGACAGACAGACATACAATGTACTACATACTTGTCCCGTTTCTGTCTAAGAACACTCCATAAAAATTTGAGCAGGATCGGGATAGTACAGCCTGAGCTAGAAGAGCCCGAACTGTTTGAAGGAAAAGTGTTCAAATATTGAACATCAACAGATGCGGACATTTGGAAAATGTCGCTTATTTTGAATTCAACAGTTGAAAGGTACACCTTTAAGAATGCTATAATAGCGAAACCGGTCAGGTATTATTAAAATCAAAATAAAAGTTGTGGAATAGTACAAGTGAGTGAGATTTCATAATTAAATGTAATAAAACAAGTTCCATCAAGTGTCAACAATCAAAAGTATAAAAGAGAACGTGTTTCTGAAAAAATGCTGAGTAAAATAATAACTCACTGATAATGTAACTTGTGGATGTTTTATTGTTACTTAACCTATCACACACAATCTATTTCTATATTATTATATAAAAATGGTGTGTGCGTTTAAGTACTTATTAAAACTCATTTACTGAATCAACTGAGCTCAAAATTGGACACGATATACAATAGGCATAGATATATTATAAGTCAAGATGGAGGGTCGCTCTACAATCGACATGAACAAAACGGCTTACGATTTCGCAATTTGGTGCGTGCGCCGCGCCGTCGAGCGGCCAGTGTCTTTACACTGTGCGTCGGCTTTTCTGTGTGCGTAAATAATGATACCAGCTTCTCCCTAAAATTGCATTAAACTAAGTCTTATTATAGTTTATGTTATTAATTAAATATATAATGAAGGATGTATAATATTTACTATATCAATATTGTATACATATTTGTTTATTGGGTATGAGTATTAATACAAATAAATAAAATTGAAGTGTCTGCTTGTAATTTTTTTTTGTGTAATTAATAAAATTGTTCACGCGTCTTGACGGCATAGTGATGTAGGTAAATTAATAACTTGTATACCTATAACCTGCCCGTTACACACTTTCTATTGTTTTTTTTTTGTTTCTTAACTTGGTGGATACCTAGAATCTACTGAATTCTAATATAATGTATTGAACAAATCGCATATAATGCACTGAAAAACTCCTGAGTTGTGTGGCTTCATATCCTTCATTTATTTTAAGCAATTTTTCAAAACTATAATAAATGTGTATAAAACGGAATATTTCGTGTTTGTTTGTATATTACGGTTTATTTGTTTGAATGATAGATTCTGAGGAACAACTTAAGTACTGGTTTGATTTTGAAAATTCTTTTACGGTTCGATATTCCCTTTAATGACGACGAAAAGTTTTAAAAACGGGGAACATTTATTACTTTTGAGAGCCGAACAAGTGACAGGAAAAATACTGATGCAAAACGAAGCTCTGCAGTTCAGTTTTTCACTAAATGGATATATGAAAGTACTAGCTGACCCCCGCAACTTCGTTTACGTCACATAAGGTGTTTACGTCACAAAAATCTAAATAATGTGTATAGGTAACTTCTTTTTAACCCAGTAATGCCTGAATTATATTTTTTGAGATTTTGGTAAATCTAAACATTAAATATGATTTAATGAGGTATTTCTAGACATAAATCATAAATTTTATTTTTATAAATAATTTGGAAGTTTAAAAAAATCACGTGTCCAAATGGACACACTAAGCACTTGCAATAGCTGAAAAGACAAGAACATAAGCAGATTTTTTTTGGTAATTGGTAACCTAAATTTATTGATATTTGTTTAAAAACATTTTTAATTAATAATATAAAAGTTTATTATTATTTTTAGTAGGTACAGTACAATCAATACCTGAGGTCATCGAACTTATTATTTTGCATTTGGGTCCGTACATCTTTTTTTACGTAATTTTCCGTACATAATGATATATCTTATCAAACCTACCGTATAGTTTGAAGGTAGATGATCTACCTGCACCTTTGGCACCTACTCCTAAAGTTTTTTAGGTAAGATATCAATACTCTTGCTCTACGAAGCTCCAGCTGTGGCATCTTATTTTGAAGATCACAAGCATTATTATTACAAGCCTCCAGCCTCCATACAAATAGGGACAATAACCATTCCTCTCTAATATATTTATCGACATATTTATATAAGTACTTACCAATAAGTATGTATTTGTCCACTAGTCTTTAGAGGAGTCTAATAAATATAATGTAGTAGTAGACAATCCTATCTTTTCCTATATATTTTTGGATTCTTCTGAAGAGTAAGGCTTGTGGATAAAGGTGGTGGTGCCACATGCATGTGATGGTACTTTTGGGATTATTGTTTTATTATATATAGCTGTTGTACACCCAAAAGGTTTGACAAAAAACATTTTCTAATGACTAAATCATGATAACCTCTCGACTTTTTCCTCATTTGGTTTGCTGTCAACCGCCGATATCACTGTAGACGACAGTACCACCACCACCTTTTTACTCTTCTCACATCTGACGCTTGATTTATGGTGTCTCTACCTAGAAAATAGTCAAAATCGAACAATCTAAAAGTAAAACGAAACATATTGTAATGCTATTGTAGGATTTTAATAGGGAAACTAGGGAAAACTGCAGTAAAAGTAAACGACGTGATGCGAGTTAAAGAACACTGTATTCGCCATTAAGCACAAGTACAGGAAGTGACAAACTTATTTATAACACTACGTTAGTGAGGCACAGATAATATCTGCATACAGCCTACACTAATAATACTTAAATTATTTATACAGCTATAGATGGTATCACATGTTATTTTGTTATAATTATTTACATTTAATAAACAACACTCCCACTTAACAAAATAACCTTAAATAGGTACCATCAATGTAATCCTAACATTTTTACGAATCTAATATGTTTTATAGTATTCAACCCCTTGGTGAATAAATCAGCAGGCATGTCTGAAGTTGGCAGATATTTCAAGCTAATTACATTATTATTCAAATGTTCTCTAAAGAAATGAAAACGGATATCAATATGTTTGGACCTTTTATGTAAACAATTATTATATGCCATCTTCTGTGCAGACTGGTTATCATTGAACACAGATATTACATATAACTCATTAGTGATCTCATACTGCAAACTTCTTAAATATATGGCCTCTTTTACACAATCAGAAATCCCCATATATTCTGCCTCCGAGCTGGATAAGGCTATGGTGGCTTGCTTTCTGGTTTCCCACGATACAGCACCACCAGTGAGTGTAAAAAAATATCCTGTATAGGAGCGCCTATCTATCACATTACTTGCCCAATCGGCATCCACATATGCCTCCAATTTGCTATTACCATTATACATATATTTCAAACAAAGACCTTTAGTTGTTTTTAAATACTTTAAAACTCTCTTAGCATATGCCCAATGCTCCTCACTATAACAGTTATTAAATTGACTTAGATAGTTTACAGAAAATACTATATCAGGTCTGGTAAGTACTGCTAAATACATCATGCTGCCAATCAGCTGTTGATAAGGTAATTGACTATTACAACTTATACTTTTATCTAAACTTAATCTAGTCTCAATAGGTGTGTGCACAGCTTTACAATTTTCCAAATTAAATTTCTTTGACAATGTATCAATATACTGCTCCTGGTCCAAAGTTATTAAGCCTTTTTCGGTAAGGTCTATATAAAGAAAAGGGATGAGTCACCTAACATAGTTATAAAAAATGAAGCCCAAATTCAACATTTGATGAATGAAATATGACTGGGATTGCATTGTACGTACCATAAGCTATGTCATTATGTTAGTTTTTATCTTTATATCTACCTTTTAGTTTTAATACTACCCTTTACACATACATCACCGACAGACGTTACTAGCACACAAGATACACTCGAAATCAATACTTTACACATCTACACACTTATAAACCCACTCCACATCTCACATTACATGCAAGTATTATACAACATAAGGACACGAATGCACACACACAGCTTCCATCACAATAACCTGAGCACTATTCCCGGACCCTCCCGGAATCTCCACCATGGAGTTAGAGACCCGCAAAAACGCAGCTTTCTTAACTATATCTATGGATAATACACACACAATTTTGCAAGCGATTGATGGTTTAGAAATAGCGCAATCAAAACTGCTACAAATTCAGGACTTGAAAAAAGATTTCCATATCGCCAGCACAGATCTGACAATAGTTTCGCAAAATATCAGAAGCATTTACGCTCACCTTAATGACTTCCAAACTAATCTGACATATTTTGATTCGGACGTTGATATCATTATATTAACTGAATGCAGGCAGACCACACACAAACCAATTCCAGACATGACAAACTATTTGTCTTTTGCCACTTCTAATCACTTAAACCATTGTGATGGCGTAGTTGCCTATATTAAAAACACACATAGAGTTAGTGTTGAAGAAGTAATCTTATCCCATGCATCCTGTTTACAAATAAACCTACCACAACTAATAGTCCTGGGTATTTACCGTTCCCCATCAAATAAAAACGCAGATATTTTTATTAACTCTCTAAACAACCATCTGGACTCGTTAAAATCATACAAAAACATTGTGATAACCGGAGATATCAACATAAATATTATAAATAAGACAAAAGAGGAAGTGAATGCGCGCCGAAATAGACATAACTACCTTAGCATGCTAGCAACGCAGGGCCTACTGCCCGGGCACTCACTGCCGACAAGAGATGATAACTGCCTTGATCATTTTATTCTAAAACTACAAACAAACAAACACGCGGCCTCTATTGTCATTCTAAACACCACCATAACTGATCACGTTATGATTGCTCTAAAACTCTCAAGTATTATCGACAACCACCCACGCTCTAAAATCAAAACATCAATAGACTACCTAGGTGCTGTTAACACACTGCGAGAAAGCAATATACATAACGAGTTGGATTCAATAGAAAACCCTGCCAAGTTAACAAGACTTTTTATTGAAACGCTACAAAACTGCTTAGCCCAAAACACTGTAACAAACTTAGTCCCACGAAACAAAAGAATAATTAAGCCATGGATAACTTTAGGCATCTTACGGTGTATCAGAAATAGAAATAACATGCAGAAACAGCTACGCCTAAACCCAACAGATAACATACTCAAAATTACATATAGAAGGTATCGTAACTATGTAAATAATTTAATAAAAAAGTTAAAAAGGGATTACGATAAAAGGCAGCTGGCGGAGGCAAATAAAAACAATAAAAAGACATGGAAAGCTATTAACAACATCACAAATCGCAAACCTAGTAAAAAATCAAGTTTAGATTTATTAAAAATGAAATCCACCCCCTATGACTCAGTTGCACACATCAATACATATTTCTCTGGTATAGGCAAATCTCTTGCAGAAAAGATCAAATCGACAAACCCTCATATTGATCACCACAAAAGCACACAAACAAATTGTTCGTCATTTGTTCTTTTAGAAACAGATCCAAAAGAGGTACACTCTGTACTAATGAATTTAAAATCTGATAGTGCGCCGGGTTGGGACAATATTCCCACGAAATTTCTGAAGTATGCTCATGAATTGGTTGTACCAACTATAACGAGACTAGCGAATTTATACTTCAGAGAGGGCATCTTTCCGTCACCTTTAAAAAAAGCCATTGTCACTCCCGTGCACAAGGATGGTGACATAAACGATGTGAGTAATTATAGGCCAATCTCAGTTCTACCGGCGATTTCAAAAGTTATAGAGAGACTAATAAACAATCAGTTAGTAAAGTATCTGAATAAATATAACATTATATCACCCTCGCAGTATGGATTCAGGCAGGGTCTGTCAACAGAAGACGCAGTAACAGCATTAACCTCTCATATCGTCAGCCAAGTTGACAAGGGAAAAAGGTGCTTAACAGTGTTCCTTGATTTAAAAAAGGCCTTCGACACAGTCTCGGGTCCCATCCTTGTGCAGCGGCTACAGAGCATTGGCATACGGGGAACCCAACTAAAACTGTTCACAGATTACTTACAGGATCGGAAACAGTGCGTAAAGGTGGGAGACTATGTGAGTAGTGAAACAACTACGACCTTCGGTGTTCCACAGGGAGGTGTGTTGAGTACGACATTGTTCCTTGTATATATCAACGAACTCTGCGCTATGACACTCGAAAATGCACAAATTTTCTCTTACGCAGACGATACGGCAATTACTTTTACCGGTAATAATTGGGAAACTGCATACAAATCCGCTGAAGCGGGGCTATTATTGATTGCAAACTGGCTAAACTCTCACTTACTGACATTAAACATCTCCAAAACTAAATACATTGCCTTCAGTAATTACAACAACACTCAACCTGGAAATCATCTTTGCCTTAAAATACATAGTTGCCACGCACCACTGAACGGAAATTGTATATGTGAAAACATCTCAAAAGTAAGCGATATTAGATATTTGGGAGTCATGATGGACCAGCGACTGACTTGGCACACCCACATAGATTTAGTTACATCACGCACGAGAAAATTGATTTGGGTGTTTAAAACCTTAAGACACGTCGTATCCAAGACGCTGCTAACACAGGTATACCTATCACTGGCGCAGTCACTTATTGCGTACTGTATAACGGTGTGGGGTGGCGCTACAAAAACCAAATTTTTGGAATTGGAACGGGCATAACGATTTCTTTTAAAAGTAATGCTCTTTAAACCGTTTAGATTTCCGACTGCTGATGTTTATTCACTGAGTGGACTCCTCTCGGTGAGAAAGCTTTATATAATTAAAGCTATATTAAAATTGCACAACACCATACCACTTCACCCCACCGCACCCCACAGACGGAGAAAATATATTGCAGCCCCTACAATTTCTGTCAGAACAGCATACGCAAAGAGACAGCTCGCCAGTCAATCTGTAACTATTTACAATACTATAAACAAGACTCTTAACATCCATCCCATGACTAATCGTCAATGTAAAATATCCCTCAGTGAATGGTTAAAAGAAAAAACATATGAAGAAACTGAAAAACTTCTCAAAGGTGGAAAATGATCTACTCTCGTTTCGTCTACGCTCACTAACATATACACAAACACGCACGCACTCACACACAAACACACACACACACACACACACACACACACATACACACCCTACTTATCAATAAGTCATTGCATGAATTCTGTAACTTCTTTATGCTATACTGTTTACTCTAGTTATTAGAAAAAAAAAAATGTTAAACAATTTCGTCACCTTATACCTACCTATTGTAAAAATCAGGAAGAGCGGGGACTCCTAGCACAGGTATCTTTATACTTAAAAGGAGGCCTCCAGATTAACACACATATTGTAGTAGTTGTATAAGAAAAGAAATAAAATATATTATTATTATTATTGTTTTTAATCTTTTTTTCTCAGCTAATCAAGCTGGTTTTTACCACATTTACGGACCAAGGTCAAGTAAAATGTGGCGTGTGGTTGTGTGCATCTTATTTGTGATCTATTTGCAGAAACTTTCGAACAATTCTGCACGTATTTAAGATAGCTGCTTTTTGAATGCTTATATATGTATTTTCTTTGAGACCTATTAGTTGGATACTGTGATGTAAACATTTGGGGATAATTCCAGTGGTAGATATGACAATTGGTACTATATATACTTTCTCTTGTTTCCATACCCTCACTATTTCATCTTTCAAATCTGAATATTTATTAATTTTTTCGGTTATAGTCTTTTGTATATTATGTGTATTTGGGACTGCGATGTCGATTAAATAAGTAGTTTTGTTTTCTTTATCTTGATAAGTAATGTCTGGTCTGTTATAGTGAATAGTCCTGTCTGTGAGAATGGCACGGTCATAGTACAATTTATGTGAGGCGTTCTCTAGAATTGTTTGAGGCTTATAATTGTAGTATGGTGTATTAGTATCTTGTATGAGGTTGTGCTTGTGTGCTAGTTGTTGGTGTATGATGTTAGCTATTTGGTTGTGTCTGTGTGTATAGTCCGTCTGAGTAAGTGTTGTACATGCTCCGGTTATATGTTGTATGGTCTCTGATTGGGTGTGACATTTACGACATTTATCATCTGTTAGAGAAGGTTCTTTAATTATATATTTCCTGTAGTTGTTTGTGTTTATTATTTGATCCTGTATAGCTATTATGAATCCTTCTGTTTCTGGGAATAAATAACCTAACTGAAGCCATTTATTTGAGGCTATGGGGTCTATATGTGGCTGTTGCAGGTCATGGAGGTGTCTTCCATGGAGGGTTTTCTTTCGCCAGTTTTCAATTTTTTGACTTTGTGGATTACTTTGCTCTAAAATTGATGTATTTGGGGGCTCATTTAAATTCAAAGGTGTGTGATTCTTGTCGTTTTCAGTAATGGTTCTATGTAAAATGCTGGAGAGTGATTTAGTGTGGAAAAAAGTCTGTAAATTATGGATTTGCTTTCGCCAAAGGTATTGTATGTCAATTAGTCCACGCCCTCCATTTTGTCTTTTAATAGTCATTCTTTCTATAGCGGATTTAGGGTGTAAACTATTGTATTTAGTTAGTGTGGTGCGTGTAGTTCTCTCTATTGTTTCAATGTCTGTTTTCGACCACTTTATTATACCAAACGAGTATGTTATGTTATTATTATTATTATTATTATTATTTTTCTGTATCTACATTCACCCTCATACCTAAACACTGCCTAACACTACCTAGGTCTTTTATTTTGAACATAGAGGATAAATCTTTCTTAAGTCTGTTACTTTCTATTGAGCTATTTGAAAAAACAAGAAAATCATCAACATATAATGCTATGAATATTTTATTGATACCATTAATCTTGGTATAAAGACAAGGTTCTAACTGAGACCTTTTAAAACCTAGGGTCTCCAAAAAACTATCAATTCTTTGATACCAAGCCCTAGACGACTGTTTCAAGCCATAAATAGCTTTCTTAAGTTTCAGTACCTTATTTTGACTGTTACAAACAAAACCTACTGGTAATTGCATATAAACAGTTTCTTTCAAAAAACCATTAAGGAAAGCTGTCTTAACATCAAGGTGAGTTATATCTAGCTTCATCTGAGCTGCCAGGGCAAATAGCAGTCTCAGGGATGAATGCCTTAAAACAGGAGAGAAGGTTTCATCAAAATCGATGCCAGGTTTCTGAACAAAACCTTTAGCTACTAATCTGGCTCGATATGTAACATTATTATCAGAATCTAACTTACGTTTAAACACCCATCTACAGGGCACGACTGTATGCTTGACTGGTAAGTCCACAACCTCCCAAGCATCATTCTCCTCGAATGATTTAAGTTCATCACTCATAGCTTGAGTCCACTGAGCACTTTCTGGTCCATTTAAGGCCTCATGCACTGATAGTTCACTATAGTCCACTTCACTACATGCACTGACACTAAAGCCGTACCGATCAAAAACCGATAATAAACCGATTCCACAAGTATCAAGAGTAACATAACCCAGAAATAACTGTAACTATGAAATAATAAGTACCTACTAGGTATTATTTTATTACATAATTCTTCATTCAAAAACTATGTTAAATTAATAACACATGAACTTTCGAAATTGATTTATTAGATTCAATTCATTATAATAAATAATATATTAGTACGAAGTGTATTAAGAAATCAATATAAGTAATCATTTCCTAGACAAACTAGTTAGGTATACTTACCCCTTTCCCAATTGTTAAGTTGGGAGAATAAAACAATAAAGTGGCAACACTGATGAATATTGCGAGATTAATAATGAAGAAAAGAAAAATTAAAATAGGCTTTATTTTGGGTTCTTACCGATGATAGCTGACATGTTTAGAAGTTTTTAATCTCCTACTATAATTTCTACAAATTTTAATTGCACAAAACGACATTTTAGCTAGATTTTCGTACACTACTTAGCGCGCGTTTTACGTGGTGACGTCAAAGCGACACGATCGGCACTGAGCGGCGGGTTAGACCAATTCATGTAACAGTTGCATGAATTTTTTTGCGCCGGTTCTGCGCCTTGACCTTCCATCTAGATTTATAATATATCTATGACAATGGGAGGCAAAAATGGTTTTAGGCTACTGTATACACTTTTATCATAACAGCAATAAGAATAAAACAGCTTTAAAAAGTGATTTTACCAATAGGTGGCGCTGGTCGTTTTTTTTTTAATTATATTCTGCCAGCTTCAGAACAAAATATTATAAACAACCTATTTATAAGGTACCTACCAAATTGCTGTTTTATAAGAGAAGTTTGATTGCGTCCTCCTTGCATTCAGAATAATAAAAGAGAGTACGTAAGTACCTAATAAAGAGGTCTGATATGTTTTGCATGTTATTATTGAAGGTAGAGTTTTGGCGCGTTACGGAAATATTATTGATATTATTAGAGTGAATTTATTTTTTTGAAGCGTGCACACGAAGTTTTAAATATTGATTGATCACAGAATATTTTTTTTGAAGTGAAACTTCTTTATCGGCGTTGGAAAAAATTTAGCGTCACGTCACGTTTTTTCGTTACGCGCCATCTTTGTTTTCGTCCCCACCACGGTGGATTCGAATTAAGAGTACTTTATCCAGGGATAGCATGTCGTTTGTAGATTTTTGGACTTTTGTACTTTGGGACTTTGGGCTTTTGGACTTTTGGGCTTTTGGGCTTTAGGGCTTTTCGGCTTTTGAGCTTTTCGGCTTTTCGGCTTTTGGGCTTTTCGGCTTTTCGGCTTTTTGGCTTTTCGGCTTTCGGGTTTTCGGCTTTTCGGCTTTTGGGCTTTTCGGATTTTCGGCTTTTCGGCTTTCGGGCTTTTCGGCTTTTCGGCTTTTCGGCTTTTCGGCTTTTGGGCTCTTGGGCTTTTCGGCTTTTCGGCTTTTCGGCTTTTGGGTTTTTGGGCTTTTGGGCTTTTGGACTTTTGGACTTTTGGACTTTTGGACTTTTGGACTTTTGGGCTTTTGGGATTGAAAAATAAGGTTATGAAGAAGTTTCACTTCTTACGTGTGTACACTAGTACACGCACACATTTTTTTTTTTCAAGTGAAGTTTCTATTGATTTGGATGTTAATTGGATTTTCAGAAAGATTTATAATTTTGGTTACGGATCAACATTAATTTTTTTTTGTAATGTACATATCCTTTGGTTTGTTACTCATTTCTCATATGTACATAAAACCACCATAAAAAATTCACAGCGAAGCGTGGCAGGGTACCGCTAGTAATATACAGGGTGGAATTTAAAGACGGTAGTTGGAGGGAAAGTACCCTTAATATTGATAATGGCAAGTTTTGCTAAAAGGAAACATTACTTTATTTTCAAAAGTTAGTAAAACTGCATTCAAAGATTTTTGGAAAATCACCTGCTTGAGCCGGGAATTGAACCTAAGAGATGTGAAAAAAAACATCCTGTATTTTATGATACCAACCAAAAGAGTCTTTAATAAGGAACAATTTCTTTTAAGCAACATAGTATCTCAAATTAAAGGAAGACCTAGTAAAATATGTTTTTATTGTAAAGCTTGCTCTCTATCTGAAGAAAAAAAAACAGTGTTATTGAGATTTTTCTCCTTTTTTTTGAAGTTAGTAGAAAAATGTTCTAGTTTCTGTGAATGGGAATATTCGTTATGTTCACTTAACCAACCAACTTCCAAAAAAAATAGGAGTTTCTCAATTAGACTGTTTTGTTTTCTTCAGCTAGTGAGTAAGCTTTACAATAAAAACATATTTTACTTGATCTTCCTTTATTTTAAGATACTATGTTGCTCAAAAGAAATTGATCCTTATTAAAGACTGTTGCAGTTGGTATCATAAAATACAGGATGTTGTTTTTTCACATCTCTCAGGTTCGATTCCCGGCTCAAGCAGGTGATTTTTAAAATATCTTTGAAGGCAGTTTTACTTACTTTTGAAAATAAAGGAATGTTTCCATTCAGCAAAACTTGCCATTATCAATATTATGGGTACTTTCCCTCCAACTACAGTCTTTAAATTCCAGCCTGTATAATTAGAAACTCGCATTTTTACTTGTATCACCGTCGGCCATGTTCAGCAAAGAGGGGAGAGGCGAGACATTTGTGTTGTCAGGAAGAAATAGTGATGTACCACAGATAAAATAATTCAACAGTTTCCCTCATCTTACAATCAAACTTAAGCCTCTTCACACGCCGCTTGATTCTTCAAGCGGAGTGCGAAGAGGCACATCACAGGGTCGTCAACTTGAGGACCACTGCTGTCAGAAGTTACGGACTGTGAGAGTGGCCCCCAATTGCTAGATGCGCCATGACTTTCCATCAAGCTGGCGACGTCAATTTGGCAACTTTAGAATAAAAAAAGCACTTTTCGTCCTTATCAATTGCCGATAGCATTTTGATATCAATCTTCATTTTAATTTATCAATCTGCATTTGTTTCGTCGATCCTAGTGAATAAGTGGCGAAAAGTGGACACACATTTATTTTGATAAGTGTATTTACTCGTTTTTACACTTTAAGAGGTAAGCATAAAAAATAAAAAAAGACAGAACTATTCATATTTTTTAGTACCATAGACAAGAGACCAGCACGACAGCCGTGGGAATTATTTCCACGTGCTAAAAAATAAAAAACTTAATACATTTATTGTTGAAAATTACAGTGAAACATGATTATAACTCGTAAATGGGCCTTAGTATACCTTACATAGTCTATAAAAATGTCCATCAGTACGTAAACACCTTCTGAACATATTGAACAGGATCTGGTCTAGCAAAGAAATACTAGCGGCCTTGGGAGAGACCAGTTTTGTGCTCATTCCAAAGAAAGAAATTGTAACTAGTCCAAAAGATGCCAGACCGATAGCGTTAACCAACACAGTATCAAAAATTTTCTTCTCGTGGCTTCAATTTAAAATGACTAATTATTATATGATCATGAAGTATTTCAGACCAGAAAGGGTATCTGCCCGGAATTTCAGGAGGAACATAATTCTCTGCTGGCGGAAAGTTTAAAAGATGCCAGATTAAATGAAAGACAAATAACAGTTTATTGGATAGATTTGGAAAACGCCTTTGGCTCAGTACAACATGAGCTTACGTTGTTTGCTGTAAAATGATATAGCTTTCCGTCAATAATCTGTGAAATAATAGCTTCTTATTATAACCAATTAAAATTTGTTATCAATACAAATGAAGGCAACCCTTAAATTATTGAGAAGGTTTGTTCCAGGGATGATGTTTAATACCAATAGTTTCTAATATAGTAATAATCATTTTGATAGACAGTATTATTATTCATGAGATGAAGTGGGGATATCGGTTTAAAATGTAAATATACAGAGTCTATCCTGGCGTTTGCAGACGAACCTCGCAATACTGACTCGCAGCCCAAAGCAGTGTTAAGACCTACTGCGTAAAGTGGATGAATTCTGTTCATGGACAGACGGAATGAGGACAAAACCTAGCAAATGCTACTGTCTATGTCTGGGTAGGCGGGGTACCAAGTTTACGTCGTATTACCCTGGGCTTGCCATAGGCGAGGAAAAAGTATCCATTATGTATGAAACCGTGCCTTCCAAATTTCTTGACAGAAAAATAGATAACAGAGGTTGTACTCCAGCTATGGATGACGTAATTGAAAGTTTCATTGTCGACATAAAAAAGGTAGCTCAACAAACAATAAGTAACGTCAATAAAGCAAGGATATACGACAACTAATTAACATCACGGGTTACCCAAAAAACGTTCCCTAAAGTGACACATGCCAAAGTATGTTTCCCAAATTTTCATTTGGCAAAACAACTTTTCGTAATGTTACAGTTAGCAATACTATTTTTAGCAATTTATTGTTTAACAAATAATTAAATGGCAAAGTTTCATTTTACCCTTAGATCATCTAACCACTGTTATATGGTCTAAGATTTTACCACGTATTGGTTTGGCAAAACTTACCAAGTATTAGGTAGTCAAATACGGTTTGTCTTTGCTACGCTCTTTTGGGTTCATAGTTCTAACCTAACCTAACCCACTTTTACATCGGATTTTGACATGTTTTGACAATTTTTCACCCATAGTAAAATCAAAATATAAACGAACTTACTTTTGGATTATATTTTTAACGAAACAAAGCTTAATGTATATTTGACTAAATAAAAATTGAACAAGTAAAAAGTTGCCAAATGAATATTTGACGAAGTGATTAAAATGCGAAGTATAAATTTGCTAAAGATTCTTTCGGGAAATGAAACTATGCGAAAAGTTTATTGGAAAGTGAAATTTGACGAAACATATTTTGGGAAACGGCAGGACCCCAAGATCAAGTCCAAACTGGCCATTTCTTGTGTACGATATATGCCAAAATCTTATCAGAAAATAGGATGCGAGTGTTACGAAGACGTTGAAGTCGTGGCTAGGGCTAGCTCAATCGGCCGACTAGTTGGCATTATACAGAGCCTCTAATACTTTCGGAATGACGTTTACGAAGCCGTCGGAACTCTATAAACATCTAAGAGTTATAAAAATGGGTTCGCAGACTGGTAGACTGGCTTTTGGGTAGTATCCGGAGACAAACAGATAAAGACATTACAATTTTTTTTCTGGAGCAGGATGCGAATGACGTCTATAAGGTGCACGCGATGAACCTAGAGATGCAGAACGAGTGGCTTACTCTAGGCGAATTTTGTATTCCCATGGCCTTGCAGTGGCGTACCTTGTTGTACGACTGGTCGCCGGCTTTGCTTAGATTCTATCTGAACGCGTTTCAGTTGGCCCTTTCTGTCCAAAGTAATCTGGTCAGGTGGGGAAAAGCCACAGATAAAACATGACCTCGACTAATATCGTGCGGCACCCTCTAAATACCCTCACGGCCATTGCCTTCAGCGGGCTATGTAGTCTAGCGTCGTTTCGGGCTGTCAAGGTATCTGCCGGATATAAGGACCCCACATAGGGACATGCTCCGCACGATGCCATGGTTCAGTCTTCTGCTGGGAGCGTTGGGTCCCTTTATGTTTGGCAACAATCGGGTGAGTACCTACAGCTGAAACCCCTCTCAGTTTTGGGACCAAACTTCGGAAGTCGTGTCCCAAGTTCCATCGGCTATCGAGTATGAGCAAGATATTTCACTCGATGATAGAGGAAAGGAAGCATATGTGGAATACTGTTGGCAATTTGGAATAGTAAGGTATTATAAAAACCAACAGTGCCATCTTCATTATATTAACGTTAACTCTTAGCCCACACTGTCACTTATAGTTAGGTTTTGACAGCGAGCCAGCCATTGTTCTTATATGGCGTCCAGACACACGAAACCGAAAGCCGCATTTTAGAAAAAAATAAGGTATGTGGATTAAATCTGTTTTTTTTAGTAATCCTGTGTTTTATTCTTTTCGACTGTAATTAATCTGTTAGATAACAATTGAATTGCATAAATTATATGACATTTTGTTGTTATACGCGTTTATTAACCTACAAATTCAGTTAATGTCGGATGACGCCGTGTTGCTAAATTGGAATATATGAGGTGATGGTTATTCGGAATTCGGTATTCCAATTAATGTTCACCATTGCTATTCCAAATTAATATTTTATATGTTTATTTTATTCCATAATTTGAATGTATTTTATTGGTTAAAGGGTTATTTTTTTTGGTTAAACTTCTGAAAAGCGCATACCGCCGATCAATCTGAAATTTTGTGTAACGACGTATTTTGAGCTCCTAATCACGAATATCATAACGAAAATTGGCAAAAAACAAAGGATGTGTGTGTGTGTGTGTGTGTGTGTGTGTGCGCGGTGTGTGTGTGCGCGGCGCGGTGTGTGTGTGCGCGGCGCGGTGTGTGTGTGCGCGGTGTGTGTGTGTGTGGTGTGTGTGTGTGTGTGTGTGTGTGTGTGTGTGTGTGTGCGCGCGGTGTGTGTGTGTGGTGTGTGTGTGTGTGTGTGTGCGGGGTGTGTGTGTGTGTGTGTGTGTGTGTGTGTGTGTGGGTGTGCGTGTGGGTGTGCGTGTGCGTCTGTGTGTGTGTGTGTGTGTGTGTGTGTGTGTGTATGTGGGTGTGCGTGTGGGTGTGCGTGTGTGTGTGTCTCTGTGTGTGTGTGTGTGTGTACACTCCGGTATTATATATATATATATTGTTTGTTTTGCGTCAATTTTCTTTATGATATTCGTGACTAGGAGGTCAAAATACGTCATTCCACAAAATTTCAGATTGATTGATTGATTTCAGAACTTAATTTATATAATTTTGTATAAGTGAAGACAAATTGGAATATTCCGTATTTCATAATGGTGAAGGTAAGTTGGAATACCCCAATCGTCTAGTGCAGGTAGATTGGAATACCTAACTCAGAGTAGACACTGATTTGAGTTAGTTTGTTTACATGATAAGACTACTTTTCAAAATACTTATATGTTCTTCTAAGATAGTTCGGTATCATGCGTCACATTTCTTATCTAAGTATGATGAATACAAATTGGAATACCCCTATACCAAAATACCTGCACCAGATCTCCAAACAAGATTTCAGACATTTTGTGTTAGATTTGAAATTGTACCCACTCATGATGTTCAATTGTTTTAATACATTCAAGACTGATAAACAGCTAGTTTTGCTACCATTTTAAGATTGTCTCACGAATCTAGCTGTCACACAAAAGTTTGAAGAGCCCTTAAACAAAGTGGTATTCCAAATATGCTTCCTTTCCTCTACCAATGCTAACGCCCCATACGATCGATGTGTCATTATACACCAGGATCGATAAAATTGCTTGCCTTTTAATACATTTTTAACACGGAGTAAAACACTCGTGCGCCGATGAGACTGGACTTACTAAATGAAACGTCATTGATTTTTCAATTGGCGCCAAATTCAAAACATAGCAAGTTGGTATTTCAAATTCATAACTTAGTAAGTCGCTTGAACTGTTAGGATTTTAAATTTTGTATTCTGACATGAAGAAGAAGAAAAGAAGAAAAATTGTTTATTTTGCAACAATACAGACACAATATTAAGTACAACAAATGTTATATGATTATGTGTTGTAGGTACCTTATCTTAAATTAAATCTAGTCATAACAAAATTTTTGTTTATTCTCTGTATAATAGAAAAAATAAAATTAAAAAAATCAAATAACCACCACCACTACACACACACACAAGAAAAAAAGAAAAAAAATTGACAATTAATCCTACAGGGAAAAGGCACCACACAAACAACAATATGCAAACACGTGTGAATTGTGCCCATACTAAGAAGACATACTAAGTTTTGAATTTGTACTCCAGGGAAATTTTCGTTACCATCCCAAATTACTTAGACTTACTAAATTATATTGAAACTGGGTGTTTTAAAGTCCAAATCATTGCTAAACTAGGTTTAATTATTATAAAATTAGTAAGTCGAAAAATAAAATAAACCGTTTTTTTTTTCAAAATAGCGGCGTTTTCCCTGAAAGAAAACGCATATTAAAATACTTACCTAATTCGAAGCTTATATAATGAGATAGGCATATCCGTTACCCGTAGGCTTGTCTTACTTATGTTTGATGACGTATTTCCGTCGACTCAGCAGGCAGAGGGCGCCACCTGTGAACTTATAAAACCAGATGGCCGCCATCTTGTCCTCATTGGCTTTTATTCGCCAGGCAGATTTAAAAAGTAAGCTTCGAATTAGGTAAGTATTTTAATATGCGTTTTCTTTCAGGGAAAACGCCGCTATTAAAAGTACTTGACCGTAATTCGAAGCTTATATAATGAGAAATGTTTGTTTTCGCCTGGTGAGTGACGGAAACGCCAATGTGATTCTAATTTATTTTTAGGAAAATAATATTATAGAATGTTGTATGTATGGTATCTAGATTTATAATCTTTACCATCTTGAACAACTTCATAATATGTAGGTAATCTTAAACAGACTAAATAAGGAATCTTATTTAAGGAGTAATAAGTATTCCTTCTATTGACAGGATTAAATAATTGCGAATTATTATTATATTTGATTGGTGGTAGTAGCTGACATTCTTACTCGACTATAAAATTTTTTGAAACCCATCGTCAATTACCTCGTGTTAAGGATTAATTTGATCTTACCACCACCACCAATTCTTAGAAGCTGCTGTTGACCGGGTAGTGCCGGAGCTAGAATAGTTGGCGAACCTCTAACAGTCATAAATAAACTATTTGACTGTGTAGTCTCATATCGGTTTCTCTGATATCCTAATTTCTATCTAGAATAAAGGATTCAATTGATTAGTCGTAGGTGTTATCTTTGTTTACAATAGTTTTCCAACCAGATTGTCTGAAATGAAAATGATCAGTTTCGGACTCTTGATTCGGGCCTAAAAGTAGTACCTATGACGTGAGTTAATACAATCGAGCAAAGTTAGATCGTGATTGCGGCGACCTAAGCATAAAATCACTATGACGAGAAACCTGAAAAATGTTCTCTGTGTATACTTGGTAATATTGAACTAAGTCATCAATCCCAATATCAATGAATATATCAATATATATTTTGCCCCTGTGGTGTTACCGTTGACTCTATGGGACACCATGGACTATCCTGCTTAAAAAGTGCAGGTCGCTTCTCTCGCCACGCTGCGCTTAACGATATCATTCGCCGTGCTCTTGCCACCGTCGGTGTGCCCGCACTCTTAGAGCCAAATGGCATTTTTAGGGACGATGGCAAGAGACCGGATGGGATGACCTTAATTCCGTGGGAGATGGGTCGGGTCCTAGTCTGGGATGCCACTTGCGTAGACACATTGGCCCCGTCCCATCTTCCTCGAACAAATGAAAAAGCCAGCGCAGCAGCGGAAGCGGCAGAAAATAAAAAGATAACGAAGTATAAGGGTCTCGGCTCGTCGTACAATTTTATTCCAGTCGGTGTCGAGACCCTAGGTCCTTGGGGTCCCAAGGCGCATAAATTCTTCAAAATTTTGAAGAAGCGTCTTGTGGAGTCTACTGGTGACCTAAGAGCTGGCAGTTATTTCTCCCAACGAATAGGCATCGCCGTTCAAAGGGGGAATGCTGCCAGTCTTTTGGGCACAATGCCACGGGGGCCCTATTTAGATTTAGTTTAGTTTTATTTATTTTGTAAATAGTTTTTACGCTTTAATGTACATACCATTTGTCTAATATTTTATTGAATAAATTTTTTTTACCAATGAATATGTGACTTAACTTTCTTTACATTTTTTAAAGAGATTGACCAAGATATGTTTAACCAAAACATGCGAACTATGTAAAGTTGACTAACGGTTTCCATATTATCAAGAACAGCAACAACAGATTTATGTAATAGAATCGTATTATATAATAACCATGAATAAAATGCAAGTCGGTTAAAACTGTAAAATTTATAAGTATCTTAAAAGGTAGGTCTCAAGGAGCTCAATAGTAGAAGTTTTTGATTTTATATCTGTTATTTACCTCTTCGCCCCCCCCTCCCCCACATTTCCACAGATTCTCTATGTGAGGTGGTGGGAGACCTGTCGAGGTGTTTACTAGAAGGAAAGAAATAATCTTTATTAGGTTCTTTTGCAGGTTCTGCAGAACAAATGGAGCTTACAGAGCTCTCACTTTGAGATCTGCCCTCTATTATTACCTTGTGCCATCGCGGCACCACAAACACTCCTGTTGACCGATTAAGGTGTGACAGCATCTTGGGTATTAAAAATGGTGGTGGAAGTAATATCCACACATTACAAACAGGCCTATTATGTAGTGTTCTCCATTTCATAATAGGAATATTGTTTGTAGGCCATCTTGCCTTAGTGGTGTTTGAAGCAGGTGCTCACAAAAAATAGCCGGAGGAGCTGATACATATGGTATCGGCTCGGAATGCAGTGTATGATGAAGTCAATTTGATGTCGGACCATTACACGCAAGCTGACGAGTTAAGTTCGTCAAGGCAATTGATTTGGTCTCGTCCCTCTGGGGGGATGGACTACAACTGCTTTGAATGAGTACAGACTGTAACACAGTACCGGTATATGATTTCGAATCATGTGTAAGATTATCAACATCTCTCTTTGATGCAGTGCAATCTTTGTTATTCTGGGCCCTCGAGCCTGTTAGAGAAATGTTTACTAGCTGGGCTCCCAAGCGAAATCTGACGCGTCTGTGGTAAAAAAGCATCCCGGATGGAAAGCTTGTAAAGTTGTCGAGAACCGGTAATGGCGGACCCACTATTGGAGTTCCACTTGTACCACTCCGTGCACTACTATTTTCTTCAGTGGGTTGTCGGTTAGGGGATTGACCGAATGTGACGCTGAGGTAAAGCTACCTCTACTTAGGCACTGCGAAAGTGGTAAAAATTCAAAAGACCCACCAAGTTTGAATTTTCTTTAAAAGAACTAAGTTTCTTTGATTTGGAATTAAATAAATCTTCCTTTTATGTCTAATATCTTTTCTTTTGGTATTGGACTTTCAGGTAGTTCTATGTCTATCGCATAACGATATGAGAGGTTTCTTTGGGAACCTATTATTGTTTTCTCCCAATTGTCTAACCATCCCTGGGTTTGAAGAGTTTTCAAGGCTATTTGTACGTGTTTGTGAAGAGTAACAGGATTTTGATGCGCAAAATGATATTTTGTGTAGGTAGACGAGTATTTGAATACTATTATTCTATAGAAATCGAGGCACCCAGATGGTGAGAAACGAAAATGTTTTGGGTGCGGCTTACTAGAGCGGAAGACAAGAATGTGCTCTGAGAAAGAATAATGTACACTACATCAGCTTTACCATGAAAATAAGCTTGACTGAGATGTATTTTGCACATCCAATCTCGTGGTTGGAGGAAATCTGGTAAGCGGAACATGCTGAAAAATAGAATTATTCTGGCTTCACAAAGGCGTACAATGTCCTAAAACTGAATTCTGGGCGGATGACCCATCTCTATTTGAAGTTAGGAAAAGTGGAGAAACCAAACTTTGTGACCAAGGAACTAGTTTTAGAGTGCCTTGAGCATTCATCTTTTGAACCATTGCAATGTGTTCATTTCAGTTAAAAAGGAAACTTTTTTAAAGAGAGTTCGTTGTATGGATTCTTAAGTATTTAAAGCAATTAGTATTCCACCTTAGTCAAGTTTTCCATAGTATTTTAACATAAAGTGAAAATTTACAACTTTGTCAGGACGGGACTTGAACAGAGTTCGGTGTAAATTTAAATGTGGGAAGGTTATCAGTTTTGAGCAGGATTCGAACCTGCGTCCTCTCGAATACCGTGCAGGACGGATTGGAGTTTCTGGATAAAGGGAATGCGGTACCCTTTTATAAATTTAAAACTTTTTGGTACTCTCGTTCCTTACCAACGTATTTTGTACAGAGTTAACTGACCGACATAGAATGACAGGGTCATATCATTTAGTGTTTCCTTTGCTGGTGTGGGTAGAGGATGTTAGACCTCTCCTTGTCTCTTTGAGAGCCTCGAGCTCGGAAATTTCGTAATTGAAGGGACATCCTTGCATGGTTACTTAGTATGTTATCGTATGCCTGGTTACTATCGTATACCCAATTATTATAGATACACAATATTGTACATACCCCTCGAGGGTGGTAACTGGTTAGTGTTTCCTTTGCTGGTATGGGCAGAGGATGTTTAACTTCTTAGTCGCTTTGAGAGCCTAAAGCTCAGAAATTTCTTAATTAAAGGGACATTTACTGTCGTATGAGAAATTATTATAGATATTGTACACACCCCTCGAGAGTGGTAACTGTAATATAGGCCTAAAAAGGCTCTTGGTACAATGGAATCTGGACTCTATTCGATGGAGATCTGATCTTGATGCCTGATCCTCTCGAAGGCTGGCGTAATGATTTGGATGAACTTTTTTCAGGGTCATCCTTTTTGGAGATCGAAGACCAAAATGCATGCCTTCCCGAGTGCCGTTGAAAAGGCTTCAGCCTCGAAAATGTATGTGTTTGAAGGCGATATTTTATCAAGGTTCATTTTTAAGAATTGGGTCTTTGACAATTCTGAGAATAATATATAAAATCAGATCTATGGCCGCAGGCCATTTGTAATAAATTGATAAAAGATTTATGGAAATCCTATTATTAAAGTAGGTCTTCAATTTTGTCATAAATATTTTCGAAGAAACTTAAGTTTTTCAAAAGATTCTCTTTGTTTAAAAATACTAAAGGTTTTGGCAGTAAAAGCCTTTTGGCAGAAAGAGCCTTATCAGCTTTTTCGAAATGTAGCAGGGATTCGAATTGTCGGATCTCCCCGTTTTTGTTTAGATTGACGGACCCAGGACTATGATTTTACAATAGTGGGTATCAGCATATTATCTTATCTAGGCAATTTGTCGCCAAAACGTGTCTATCAACCTCTTAGGTTATACTGTGTCTTAGGATCTTGGGTAACCGAAATCTCTTTTAATGCTGTCCCTATATAAAATACGAAGCAAGGATGATTGGCTGTTTCTATCATCCTCGTAAATTAACCTCTGATCTGTGAAGAAATTTACACTTGGTCGGGACCAGTGTAAGGTAAATGAGAAATAACTCACCTATTTCCATCATCCTTATCTGGTTTAGTGGAAGTCGGCTTCTTTTACTCCACTTACGACAATGCACGTGGCGTCGCGATCGCCCTTATTTGAAGTTCGAGCTAAATGAGCTGGAACTGCAGCTATTTGACGTACCTAATACAGTAACTGGAGCTCAGAGCGCACTTCTTAAATACTCCACTTGGAATTGGCTCACTTTCTAAGGATGGAGGATTCATTTCTATCAAGAAACCAAACTAAAAGAAATAGTATTATGTTAGGTACAAATTTAAGTACTACTTTCATGGTGAACATTTAGTTATTACTTTGTCACACTCGTACGTATTCAGAAACTTGGGATGATTACGATTTTACCCTTAATAGGCCATATTTTTACATGTATAGGAACATCTAGTAATTAATGTGCCTTTATGTGGGTAGGTATAAAAATATTTTCTATATTCGGCGGTACTTACGCTGTACATACACGAAGCAAATAATATCTAAAAAAAAAGTATTAGTACCTATGAATACAATCTATAAAATCAGTTTGATATTAGCTGTAACTAAAGATATTAAATAAAAAAAACTGCAACCTCGAAAGATTTACGTGCTATTTTAAAATAATAGGTTATTTCACGTTATGACGTGATCGTAAAAATATGAAGTAAAAACATACCTGAGACTTAAACGAACGGTCAAACCGTTAAATATGTCTGTAGGTTCACTTACTTCAATCACAAGTCACTTGTTTTAGATTCACTGTACCTATATTCAAACGAACGGCAAAGCCGTTAAATAATTATTTCTGTAAATTCACTTACTTCATCCCAAGTCACTTTTTATAACTTTACTAGGTATATAACTAGTAACTAGAAAAAATAAATGCACTAGCAGGTGTTCCTGCTATAACCTTTTGCTACGGGAATCAAAACGCCAATGAGGACAAGATGGCGGCCATCTGGTTTTATAAGTTCACAGGTGGCGCCCTCTGCCTGCTGAGTCGACGGAAATACGTCATCAAACATGAGTAAGACAAGCCTACGGGTAACGGATATGCCTATCTCATTATATAAGCTTCGAATTACGGTCAAGTACTTTTAATCACCTGTTACTAGGTTTTGAATTTGGGCAGCCGAGGTGTTAGGGTGACTAATTACCAGCGGTGACGAAAATTAAAATGAAATTAAAATTTTGAATAAACTCACGACGGTTAAAAAGTAATTGAAAAAGGATAAATTAATTTAAGAAATTGAAATGGAAAATACCCCAGCATAAAAAATACCTCCAAATAGTTAAAAATATATTGCTCTCTAAAAAGTTTAAAACAAAAATATAAAATAAAAATTTTGAAAAGACCCACGACTTTTAGAAGTGGGTAATTGAAAAAAGGATAAAATAGGTCATTTAAAAACGCCCCCGACCTCTACTCGTAAAGCAACACATGTTATAGGAACGATCCCAGGCCCCCCGACACGACAACGCTATTATAACTTTTTGTAGGAATTTTTCATATTGGTTTTTAAATTTTGAAGTCTTTTTTTTTTTACGCGGGGACTGCAGGTTAGGCACTTCGCCGCCTTGTTTCGGGGGAACAAGACGACTTCGTGTGGGACTCACACATATGCGGGACCGTCCTACCCACTAAACCCCGCGGTGTTCCGCCTCGCCTTAAACGGGTCACAGGATAGGCCGGTGGATAAATCACTGCGGCCCGGCAAAGGGAAATTAAATTTTGAAGTCGGGGGCGTTTTTAAATTATTTTATCCTTTTTTCAATTACGTTTAACAGTCTGGGTCTTTTCAAAATTTTTAATTTTTTTTTAAATTTTTAGAGTGCAATATATTTTTAAATTATATAACTAACTTCAACTTAACTATAAATTTTAAATATGGAAAAAGAATTGGTTTCGAACAGAATTCGAACCTGTGTCTTCTTGCATACTGTGCAGATGCCTCAACCACACGGCCACCGAAACCTACTCGGAACCAACCAAATTTTCCACCTTAAATACGTCTTAGGGTGAAGTAGGTACCATCTACCGGCATTTTTAAAAAGTTACACGGCACGAATGTATAGAATTGTTTACTATTGTATAGGTACAATAATTCTATACATTCGTGCCGTACATTCGATTTATGATGAAACAGAATTTATGCTCAGTTAGCAAACTACTTAATTGCTTTTCAAAATTTATTCATCTAGGCTAGATCCATTGAATGTGTTTCGTAGTACATTCTAATGTACTACGAAACACATTAAAATTAAATGTCTTTTTCAATTGGATAGAATAAAAGATATTTGTGTGACAGAAACCTTTATTTTTAACTGTCCGTGAATATTTATTTAAATTACGCCATGACGTGCCAAAAACGAAAACAGGTACAGACGCTGACGTATTTAAATGTAATTTCATTCATAAATTCACTGAAGTGCGATGCAAGAACAGATTCGGATCAAATTGACGTCAGTGTACGTAGTTTTGAATAAGACAAATAAACAAAAACAAAATGAGACAATAGTCGGAGTCGGATACGGAGCGTTCCGTATCAAAAATCGGTAATAAATCACGTCTGTTCAGTCAGTAATCTGAGGGGCAAGTGCGAGGTTTTGCGTGAGCTTGTCGACATTCACGGCGCGCCAATTCTTATGGAATCGAGACCCCGCCACCTACCTGTAAACGCGGAAACTTGTCTCGATTCCATACAAATCGGCAATAACGCGCTCACCCGTGAATGTCGACAGGCGCTCATCGAATCTCGCACTTGCCCCTCTGGTCAGGGAAAGCCACAGAAAAAAAAAACATGTAATGCACGTGAAGAAACAATTGGAACTGCTAGGCACCTGCTGGTGAGATGTAGGGCGCTATTAGACCAGGGCCATTACTCACGCCGACATGATAGGTTATTGGAAATCATACGGGAGGCTGTCAGTTTGGCGATAGAGCGAAAAAGGGATTGACCACAAACATAAGAAAGGACATTGCGTTTGTACAGGAAGGCTGTTCAAAGAAAGTACCTCAAAAGCCATACTAACAGAGTTTAATATAAGCTTTGATGCAGCTTATTGGACCATACTCGCAGACACGTATGAAAAACACTACAAAATGTATGTGTTTCGCCATCCAGACCCGACATATCGCTGTTTTCAAGGATAAATAGGTGAGCAGTGCTCTTTTTTTTAACGTGAGGGAAAATCTATCATGGAGATGCTAAGCCGGACTCCTACCGACTAAAAAAACCTCACGTAACGCCCAACAGCCTATGGTTGGGAGCCCCGGGTAAGTCCTCGTACAGAACAGTGCCTCGGAAGGATGTCCCAGGACTCCCAACAGACCTACGGCCACCACTGCGGCCTCGTCTAGGTCTAGGGGGTGGTTCGGGTGCTATCCTGCGTCTTTGGGGAGTTTCGGGTGTGGTCCCGGTTCTAAGGGGGGGGCGTGCGTAAACTCCCCACGTCACGCTGCCGTCATGGGCCTGCTTCTGTGGTGAGCCGTCGTCTCACCTCTTTCACGGGCAGCGGAGTCCCACTTACTTCCGCTGTAGATCATGGTTTGCATCATGGTTTGCATCATGGTCTCGAGCGAGAGAGTGTTCACATCCAGTTCTGCCACGAGGACCTGGCACTGTTGCGCCCACGCCGCGCACTCCACCAACGTGAGGAGCGCTGTGTCCTCGCTGCGCTCCTCGCAGTGCTGGCTCTCGGCCGTGGTTTCCCGGTGTATTCGCCACAAAACTTACCGAAGCTCCCATGCCCGGTAAATATCTGCCTACATGGATGCTATGCCGGACTCCTACCGACTATAACGATACCATGCCTTACAGCTGTATTTGGCCGGGAGTCCCGGGTAAGCCCTCGGAAGGATGTCCTAGGGTTCCCGGCAGACTTTAGCTACCACAGCCGCCTTGCCTATAGGATTCGGGTGCTATCCCGCGCCTGGGGGGTTTGTTCGGGTGTTTGTTATCCCGCTACTTGGGAAAGGGGGAAAAAGATGGGTACTATCCCACAACCATGAGAGACAAAGAGACTCGCCAACGCCTTGGCCTGCTTCTGTAAAAACGGCGAGTAGCCAACTCGCTGTTTTCAGGTCCTCGGTCATGCAGGCTGATAGTCCTGGGCGTATAGCAACTTGCGACGACCTCGCCGCTAGCTACGGAACTCGGGAGGGAAATTTTTCACCCGCTCTCTACCATCCGCCTTTTTCTCGAGCAGAACTTGCTCGCAGAAAGATGCGGCAGCATCCCATTTCCTTCCGCTAGAGACCATAGCCCGCAACATGTCTCCAGCGTAAAATCGTCCACGTCCAGGCCTGCAACGACGTCTCGGCACTGAAGCGCCCATGCTGAGCACTCCTCCAGAGGATGCAGCGTCGTGTCCTCGCCGCAGTCACTGCAGTGCTGACACTCGGATGTTACCTCCCGGCGTATACGCTACAGATACTTACCGAAGCACCCGTGCCCGCTAAGTATCCGTGAAATTGGATAGTTGAGGCTACCATGGTGCCTCTCCAGCCACTCCTCCATGACCGGCTTCACCGCCTCCATAGTGGTGCGTCCCCACTTTGGTTGCTCAAGTCACACCTTCCATGTCTCCATGAGTTCCTGATGGAGCAGGGTGCTCTTTGCCTCGATTTTTCGGGGCTCAGGTCTGTGGATCCGCTTCAGCGGTGCCACTGATATAGCGACGCTTCGGCTAAGAGATATGCCGCGTTGACGAGCACCCAAACCTCTAGGTGAGGTCGTGGTGATAACCAAAGTCTGTCAGAAAACCTAAGACATCCTTTCAAAGGCTTACTTAAATCGCTTCAGCGGTTTAGGCGTGAAAGCGTAACAGACAGAGTTACTTTCGTATATATTAGTAGGAAATTATGGATTTTATTGCAGTTACTTGATATGAAACCATCCTCCGTGTGAAACTCCGACTTACACTTGACCAGTTTATGTCAGTTTGTACGTATTATAGATATAGTTTTGAAGTCGCTTTTTGTTTCCAAATACTAGAAACTAAGTAATAAGAGAACAATGTCCTTAATTACAATTAGCTATATATTATGTACTTATGTAGTTTTTTAAGAAAAAGATAAATTATATTTAGCACAAAACCATAACAAAAAAGTAAAACGACCTTGTCAAAAAATAAACTTTGAAACGTAGTACGTTCACAAAATTAATTAATATAGTGAGTTTAAAAAATATTTTTTGTAGGTTGTCGTTGGAAATAATAACTAGTTTTCATTTCTAAGTTACAATCTCTCAATAGTTTTTGTCTAATTTCATGTTCTTCTGTGTCTTAAGGGAGGACTGGTTTAGAAAATGACGAAAAAGAGTGCAAATGAATGATGATTATGGCCTGGAATTGTTATTCCAGGCCATAATCTATCCCTGTACCAAATTTTAAACACATAGGCTACTTTTTATCCCGGAAATAAGTTCCCACGGGAAGCGGAAAATTTTACGCGGGCGAAGCTGCGGGCATCAGCTAGTCTATACATATAATTCTTCTATACATATTATAAAATGATAGAAAAGTCAAAACTGTACATTGGATATATAAAAAAAAATCGCTTGGTGTTCAACATAAGATACCGAAGCCGAAAGTATAGTTAGAATTTTTTTTGTCTGTCTGTCTTTGTCTGTTCACTTTTCGTCCTGGGACATCGTTCCGAGGGCTTACCCGGGGCTCCCACCATAGCCTTTATTCGGTTTAAGTCAGATTCTGTTTGAAATTGATTCTGCTTACGACTGATTCTGTTGACGACAGATTCGCTTTAAGACAGAAATATAGGTAAGTACAAAATATAACAGATAATCATACAAAACGATTGTTTTGTATGATTATCTGTTATATTCAACAACAACAATTTCATATTTTATTATTACACGTTGTATGATTATACAACGTGTAATAATAAAATATGAAATTGATTATCAAATTAGGAAGGGATTAAAAATGAAGATCGACAAAATAAATGAAGATCAACAAAATAAATGAACTTCAGTAAAACTAAAGAAGATCAATGAAACAAATGAAGACCAATGAAACAAATGAAGATCAGTATAACAAATGAAGATCAACGAAACAAATGAAGATCGACAAAATAAATGAAGATCAACAAATTAAATGAATTCAGTAAAACAAAAGAAGATCGGTAAAACAAAAAGATGGACAAAATCTCCCCCAAAGACGCGGGATAGCACCCGAAAGGTGGGGCCGCAGCTTAGATCATCTAACCACAGGATGCGCCTTACTTAAGCATTGTTTTCTGCCATTGCACATGACCATTTGGTCTTTTGGCTTTATGAAAAGCCTGTACATCAGTACATCATTTTATATGATTAAACTAGTACATTACATTGTAGTTGACTGTACAATAACAATTAACACACAACAGCCATTACGCGTTTGTTGATTAATACATTTTTAAATGCAATGAAATTTTATATGTCTTTGTGTTTCCCCCTTCACTTGTATGAAAACTGGCAGAATATTTTTGTATGCGGTGGTTCGCAAAGGCTAGTCCCGTGTTATATGGTCTAAGGGCCGCAGTGGTAGACGTAGGTCTGTTGGGAGTCCTGGTGTATCTTTTCGAGGGCTTGTAGGCTGTTAGGCGGGATACGTGTGGTTTTTAAGCGGTAGGAGTTCGGCATAGCATCCATGTAGGATTTGTCCTCACGTAAAAAAAATGGGTTAGGGTACTATCCCGCGTCTTTAGGGGTTGGTCCAGGTCCCAGGTGTTATCGCGGTTCTAGGGACTGACGTCTTTGGCTTGCTTTTGTAAGGACGGCGAGCAGCTCTCCCTCCGCCGCCGTCCTCAGCCTCCTTTTCGGATAATCTAGGAGTAGTACTTACGTAGTAACTATTATTTAATCTGTGGTAGTACCTACTTAATACTTAAAATTTCCGTGACTGCCTCGGTGGAGCGTAACCGCCTAGCGCGCTAGAGGTCCGTAATTCGATTCCTGGGCTGATCCAAATATTTGTGTGAGATATATTTGTTACGAAATTTGAGCGTTTCCTATGTATTACATTACAAATATATAAGTATGTATATCAGTCCTCTAGATCCCAGGTCTCAGATCATAAGCTTATATTAGCTTAATTTGGGCTAGATGGTGTTGCGAGAGATTTTCCATAAATACTTATTTATTTATTAATCATACATTTTCACGCCTTCATTCCCAACAGGGTAGGCAGAGGCACAGCACGCTCCTTTATTTCAAATTCAAAAGCTTTAAAAAATCTTAAATATGTTCCAGGCAAATACCAAGTTGCAAGAAGCTTCGTATGTTTGGGTCCAGCATAGCTCTGGCCACATATGCAGTGAACGCGGTCCAAATCGAGAGCGTCTATGCTAGCAATACTGAGGAGCCTGAAGTCGCTTTCTGCTACAGTAATAGGTGGAGGATGCTTACCATATGGAATCTTGTAAGTAATTTTGAATATTACTAGCGGACGTCACGCGGTTTCTCCGATTCCCGTGGAAATACGGGAATAAAATATAATCTATGTTACCCACGTTTAAAAAAAAAACGCTTTTGGAAAGCTACACTATAGCTTTGGAAGAGTGATTTTTTTTTCAAATCGATTCAGTGGTTTTGGAGCCTATTCGATGTCGAGTCGAGTCGAGTCATTCGAGTCATAAATTTTTTTTCATAATATACTCACTGAAGATAATTACATTAATTACTCATATATGTTCATTATGTTTATAACAGTAAATTTATTAAAAATTGTGATATCCGTAACTTAAACTTAAGAAATAAGAATAAATAGGCTATCCCTAAAGTTAGGCTTCATAAAATAATCAATTCTTTTGCGGGCAATTGTATTCGAATCGAATGTACAATACATTGCCGACGGCCATAGGTTTGTCAGTGAATAAATTTTAAAAAAGTCATAAAATTTAAATTGTGCCAGAAAGCTTACTATAGCATTAAAGACTTTCTAGAAGACAAGGCTGCCTGGCAGTAACACGAATTGCTCCTTTCTACATAATAAAAGCTGTATTAGATTCTAAGATGAATTTGGTAGGGACCGAACTGAGTTTCTTGCGGTTTTCTTCTCAGTCTGTAGCATTTCCGAAAACCCGGTAGAGTCACAAAAAAATTGACAAACCTGAATTCTTTTTTAAATTTCAAGGGGAATAAATTTTTAAAAAAAAAAAGTCTGAGTTGAAACTTTCATGACGCCCATTAGGCCACGCTTTACATAAGTCACGATTTATCCTCGAAGAGGAAGGCAGAATCACATTATATGCCCACTTCACCATTTTAGAACTATTCGAACGTAAAAGGTGGTTGAGCCGTGTTGCCGTATTGAATTGGTCAGGTGCAGGTTGTGACTTACGGCGGTATAAGGGCTTCAATTTGACTTAAGACAGCCATTTTACTGGGAACCGGGACGGGACTGGGTTTTGAATAAATTGTAATTAACTATAATTTTAATAATAATTAACTACCTATTTTCTTTTTTTTTATTAACTAGTATTTTGTATTTTCTTTTTTTTTATTAACTTATAATTTTTTTTTAATTTCTTTTTACTGTCTTTATTTTTTCAGATAACCCAAGTAACATACCTTATACTCAGTTTGTCCTGCGATGTACTGTCTTCATACAGCGAGGGTAAAATCAGTATCTTGCTAAAAATACTAGGGAATATTAGAAATGTAATATTTTCTGCGATGGTGTTACCAGTTTCCATGGTAAATATTACCTAAAATCTCTGTTTACTAATATTTATAAATGTGAAAGTTTGTGAAGATATCGGATGTTTAGATGTTTGTATGTTTGTAACTCAGTCACGCTCTAGCTGCTGAACGGATTGGGCTGGAATTTGGCACCGGGGTAGATTATTATCTGGAATAGCACGTAGGAATATGTTCCTTTGGGAAACGAGAGCCAAATTTAAAGTGGGCGAAGCCGCGAAAACAAGCTGGTCTTAGAATAAATTATGCACTAAGTATGCAAAACGCCTAAAACCACGAAAATTTTGCCACTTCTTTGTCGCGTTCTGGCAAGTGAATGCGATACAGGTATACTGTATTTTAATAGCTTTGCGTAAATATGTAAACAAACACATTTGATCCTATATATATCCATAGTTACTTGCAATTGAGTATTAACCCTGATTATATTCCAGTATCCAGGAGTCATACAGTGTTCTTACAATCATTTCGACACCAAATAACTTCTTTATGATAGTTTATTTTCATTTAAAATACCTACTCAGGATAGTAAAAACTTCAATGATTTGTCAAACTATATTTTTCTACTCATCTGTTTTACTTAGACAACGATTGTCAAAACATGACATGTTTACATTATTGCCAGATCGGGCAGGATTGGACTTATACCAGGTTCGATTTTTTTATCGAATCTAACATATTATTTTTGTGATCCGAAAACGTAGAATATAATTTGACGTGCCACTTTCTGTTTACATGGCAGTCCATTAGATAGTACCACCAATCAGCATCCATACATACATACATATGGTCACGCCTTTATCCCCCAAGGCGTAGGCAGAGGCATATTATATGCCCACATTTAACCTTTTTACAATTCGGCTCACATAACAGGTGGTGAGCCGTATTGCCGTGTTGCAATGGACAGGCGCAGGTTATGACTGTCTGCTGTTGAAATTTTTCAAGCTGCCTAAAAGGCCTTCAACTTGGCTTCACGACTGCCATTTTACTGACTATCAGTATCCAGTTGTCAATAAACCTCAATAACAACCACCAATCAAATTGTATTACGTCATTGATTGACACATAAGTGACGTTATTGACAGCATTTTGACAGTAGCCAGCATAGAAAATATTAGTTCCGTTTCTAAACTTTTTTATCAAGCTATGCTTATGTTTATCAGATATCTAGATCCCATCGCAAAAACTTTAAATTAGTTTTTTGCTACATGACGCTGTGTGAGAATATTTAATAATAATATGTAATATGTTTATTTTTATTTGGTTCAATTTATTGGCCCTTATTTGTATGCTTATGCCCGCAGCTTTCCCCACGGAAAATGCGTTTCCATTCGTTCGAGTTACAAACATCCAAACATTTTCACAAACTTTCACATTAATTAAAAATTTATATAATTATTATTTATTTGTTATACACTTTATTGTACAGCATATAAATATAAACAGAGCACGGGTTTACCACTGTTGACCGAAATTCATTTGATCATTTGACGTGTGACCGAGAAAACCTTAGGTCTTTCTACTTTTGATCGAATGAACAATTGACCAAAAGAGTTTTTATCGAACAAACATTTGATATTTTTACTACTGATCGAATGAACGTTTGGTCGAAAAACAGTTGACTCAAGAATATTTTAACAAACAAAAGCAAAATAAGTAGAATTCGGCACTGGCATTGTGGTTGCAGTTCAACCCAACCTAACCTAGCCATTTTGATACAGCCTTTGTCAAAATATTCTTTAGTCAACCGTTTTTCGACCAAACATTCATTCGACCAGTAGTAAAAATACCAAATGTTTGTTCGATAAAAACTTTTTTGGTCAATTGTTCATTCGATCAACCCAACCTAACCTAGCCATTTTGATACAGCCTCTGTTAAAATATTCTTTAGTCAACCGTTTTTCGACCAAACGTTCATTCGACTAGTAGTAAAAATACCAAAAGTTTGTTCGATAAAAACTTTTTTGGTCAATTGTTCATACGATCAGTATCTAGTAGAATGGCATTATGTTTTTTCGGTCACACGTCAAATGACCAAATGAATTTCGGTCAACAGTGGTAAACCGACCTTTACCAATATTAGTAGGGTAGAATTTAGCCTAACCCTACTGATTTTGAGGTCTTTTGCATTTTGTTTTTGTTTTATCTGTTTCAGGGTGTATTCCTTAATTTTTGGGTAATATATTCTTACGACCCCATATTACTGGCACCTACAAAAGTATTCCAGTTGTTGCCTCCGATGTCCAACTTAATTTTGCACGGTTTTATAATACTCGTCGTGATATGGGAGGTTGTATTCCGCCCATTAAAGAGGCCGATATCGCATCTTTTAAATTTGATAGTACTCAACGCTTATAATACTGCCTATCTTGCTGCGTAAGTAATTATTTTTGACATTATTTAACAAGAAGCCGTGAGACGGTCTCACCCGAATGCCCCTCTAACGTTTATTGTGAAAGTGAAAGTTTAAGCCGATGGACGTTTTCATTATTTTTGTTTTACTTATTTCAAACTTTGAACAGATGATCCACGTGACCTAATGACGTAATTTAATGCAACAGAGTCACAGACTACAGACACAAGTCTCGCCATAAGCCCCTCTGCAATCTATTTTAAAGAGAGGGGCTAAAACTAGCGGTCGTCATGTAGTTCCCGTTCCCGTGGGAATATGGGAATGAAATATAGCCTAGGTCACCCGGGGATAGTGTAGCTTCGCAACAGAGAAAGAATTTTTCAAATCGGTTCAGTAGTTTCGGAGCCTATTAAGTACAAACGAACTGACATACAAACAAACAAATAATTCAATCTTTCCTCTTCATATACGACAAATTGATTTATGAAGTGGGTAAAACGGGACCCTGTTCATGAGACTTCGCTGTCCGTCTGTCCGTCCCGAGGCTGTATCTCAGGAACCGTGATAGCTAGAGAGCTGAAATTTTAGCCATTGAGTTATTATTACTACGTATAGAGAACGCATCCCAAAGTAAAATTTTGCACCAAGCGTTATGGTTCACGGACCATAAGTCAATTAGTATCTTGCGAGCACCCGGCACAACGTGACGCCTTCATCAGTGAAAGGATTTGCGTAAAATGCCTTCGTGTGTTGTCCAATACTGTAAAAATCACTCAAGAAGATAAATTAAAAGTCTTGGAAGTACTTTTCACTCGTAAGGATATGATATAATGTATTTCTGTTGCAACTATATCAACAAATACTAAAATCAGAGAAAATAAAATTTAAGGGAAAATAACATATAAGCCCCGCAAGTTGGTACCTAATGCGCTGGAACCTTGTCACAATGACAGCTAAGTGACGTCATCGTGACGTAGCGCGAGCGCGGGTTGGCCTCGCGAAGCTGCGTACGGTATTTTTTTTAGTACTGACTGCTCGACGGACATACGTCACCAAGTGGTCACCAAGATGGCCGCCAAGCGCAATATCAACGTGCGGGGCATATACAACAAACGTGATTTTTTACCGTTGTTTGGTACGGGACCCTCAGGACGCTACGAGTCCAACTGCCCTTGGACATACATACAGTCACGCCTTTATCCGCGAAGGGGTAGGTAGAGGCATAGTCTGAGTATTCGCCCACATTTCACCTTATAGTTTTATGTCCCACGTAATAGGTTCAACTGATAACCGGGGCTCATTTCGAGTTTTCCTTCTCTACGCAATGGATAGTTTTGCGAAAGTGTTCCCTTAGTCGCTTCTTACTATACCCTCGGGATGACGATATTTTGTACCCTTTCCCGTCGCCACTATTGCGATTTTATTATATTGTTACTTTGATAAGATTCCAACCTATTTTCATTACACGCGAATTAATATCTAATAATATTTTTATTCTTTTTCCAGATTATATCACTCTTATTATGAGACTGGTCAGTTTCCATACGACTTTTTCAACCGCACATACGGAAGTCCTATTTTTTATATTTTGATAATATTAGGATATATTTCACATAATACATACTATTATTTACAATGGTATGTTATCGACTTTCTGTGGGGGGAAGGTGAAGAAATTGGGAACAAGGAAAAAGCTACATAAAAACTAAAAAGACCAGCAGCTACGGCAAAAGGATCATCGCAGCAGAAAGGAAGACTTTATGAAAATACTAGCCGCGTGGAATGTAATAAAAAAATAGTTTATTTAGCTTTTTTTTGATTTTGGCATTTTTTTCTAAAATAAAAGATTTTTTCTAAAATAAAAGTAGCCTAAGTTACTCTTTATTACATAAGCTATCTGCCAGTGACAGTCCCGTCCAAATCGGTGCAGCCGTTCCAGAGATTAGCCGGAACAAACAGACAGACAGACGGACAAAAATTTTAAAAATATATATATTTTGGTATGTGTAACGTATCATATGCATGTAGTAGAAAGCGGTTATTTTAATATTACAAACAGCGATTCAATTTTATTTATTTGTATAGATAAAAAATATTAAAAATGTTTTTGTCAAATAAAGTTTTAGATTTAAGGAATTATGTGGTCAAATTTATACGTACATGTAAGATGCATTAGCTTCATTTACTACTTTTTTTTTAACTTGAAGGAAAATCCATCATGGATGCTATACCGGACTGCAACCTACAAAAAAACCTCGCGTGACGCCTAACAGCCTATGGTTGGGAGCCCCGGGTAAGCCCTCGGAAGGATGTCCAAGGACTCCCAACAGACCTGCGGCCGCTACTGCGGCCTCGCCCAGGGAGCTTCATTTACTGCTTTTAGATCGAACCCACGACTTCGTGATCAGCAGTGACACTATACAACAACTAAACCAACGAGGTAGTCATACTTTACTCTTAAATGAAGAAGGAAATATTTGACTATTTATATCGAATAGGCTCCGAAACAACAAAAACGATTAGAAAATTTCTTTCACACTTATACTTATAGAATTCGGGACTTCACGCGAAATACTATTTATTTACATTCACCGACGTTTCGAGCATGTTGCAGCGTCCGTGGTCGCGGTTGGACTGAGGCGAGGATTGACAAAAACCACGAAGTTATTTCTTGTCGAACTACCCTCCGTTGCGCGTTGTTATTACAACGAAGGATAAGGCCGGCGACACACTACACTCACTACGTCAGTTTTAATTGGCACAGTTTTACGTTCAAGTTTATTAATCACTGAATTCCACATCCCGGAGAGCTTGTATCCATCATCCCTATTGAAATTTTGTGTTTTCTGACTTCATTGGCTTCACGCACCATACGTGGATAATAACGGCGATCAGTGGAGAGGACTTTTAGTTGGTGAAGTTCGATCCAGTTCGATCCAACCGCGACCACGGGTGCTGCAACGTGCTCGAAACGTCGGTGAATGTAAGTAAATAGTATTTCGCGGGAAGTCCCGAATTCTATAAGTATGAGTGTTAAAAACCGCGATAGTTTAAAAATAAAATTCTTTCACAGTTGGTAAGCTAAGCTATCTGCTGGTGACATAGGCTTAATGTTATTTCATTTACACTCTCAATTGCCGGCACTTAATGAAACTTGTTGTAATACATTATTGAAACACACACTTGCACTTACATTCCACAATCTGACCGGTTTCGCTTTATAGAATTCTCAAAGGTATTATAATGTTCTTACACTATAACTTCTAACACAGTTTTTTTTTCGAATTTGTGCATGTGGGTATACAAAACCGAAAAGCGAAACCGGTCAGGTGTTGTTAAAGCAAATTAAATTGTGGAATGTAAGTGCAAGTGTGTTTCAATAACATACAATATGTTATTCCCGTATTCCCACGGGAACGGGAACTACGTGGGTGAAATCGCTTGGCATCCGCTAGTAAATGATCAACTCAATTATTTAACCTCGAATCAAAATACAGTCAATCGAAACTATGACGTAGTAAGTAACCTTATGCCGTGTTTACACGATATGTATGTAATTGGGCAAGTAAAAGCTCTAGCTACTTGAAAGATTAGTTTTCTTTTACCACTTGTAGTATATTCAATTATTGTGTAATGATGAAGTATTTGAAAAGAGTGGCCGTGAGTTTTCTTGCCAGGTTCTTCCTCACAGGCCCTACCTATTGTCTAGCAAATCTGGCAGTAAATGTAAATGTAGAATCAGAAAATTGTTTTTAATAACTTTTGTAAAAGGTAGATGTAGTATTGGAATAAATATATACATCCGCACGTTTGACGTTTGGGTGGGGCGCTCAGTGCGCGGCCTGCTATTTCGGCATTCGATCCCCGACCGCCAGACAGTGTGAGTGTGTTAAGCTACGATGTGATCTATTATTGAGTTTTTTTTTTTTTTTATACTACTTAGGTGGCATACAAGCTTACGGCCCACCGAAAGGTTGGTAACCGTAGCCTATAGACGTTTGCAACACCAGAGGCGCTACACACGCGCTGCCGACCCTGGCGCAGGTTGTGACGACCCACAGTTGAAATTTTTCAAGCCGCCCATAAGGCCTTCAACTTGGCTTAACGACTGTCATTTTACTGACAACCGGGACCAACGGCTTATCGTGCCTTCCGAAGCACGGAAACGCTCGTAAATAAATGTCACAAAGTGGTCCACGTGGTGGTCACCCATCCATATCCGGCCATAGTAAATGTTGCTTACTGCAGTGATCGTTTACAGAACACTGAGTCCGCGGGGCACGAGCGCTTCAAAACCTTTATACCGAACCCTACACCACTAAAGTGGCACAAAAGGATCACTGTAGCCTATGGACGTTTGCAATACCAGAGAAGCTACACTCGACTGCCGACCCTGTACATTATCTTCCTTTAAAGACCCCTTTTGAAGAACCTTATACATACTAGGCGTTTGGGAAAACCGAAGAAGGCGAAGGGAAGAAAACTAGTAGTGTTGTGCTACATTGGTGAGCTAAATAATAATAAAACAAAAAGCCGTAAGATCTTTCTCACCCGACTGCCCCTCTCTAACACGATTGTTGTGAAAGTTCGATCCGATTGACGTTGTCATTTTTGTTTTATTTCAAACTTTGAACAGATGATCCACGTGACCTAGTGACGTAGTTTAATGCGACAGGGTCACAGTCTACAGACAAAGTCTCGACATAAGCCCCTCTGCACTCTATTTTATAAAGAGGGGCTAAAACCGGCTATCTCAGAATAAGATGGTTCTGTGGAATGGAAGCCTGGTTATCCATATCACAGGTTTTTTACCTAGCTTGGAAACCAGTCTCCCAATGATCTAACATATTTTACCTAAATGTGTAATGTTGAAATGTATATGTATGGGAGAAAATAAATAAATAAATAAAAATAAATAAATAAAGTGTGAGTCGAACTCGCTTGCGGAGATTCCATACTAAAAAAACTGCAAAATTCACGTTTTTGTATGGATTATCCTTAAATATATTTGTTCAATTAAGAACATAATGCAATCAAATTTGCAACTCATCACTCAGCAGCGCTCCAAAGGTCGGCTGTAATCATCAAAATATTTGACCAAGATTTAAACTACTGCAGAGGCAATTTACACCGATGGCACACTAATAAACACCCATACTTGTGTACTTAGGATAATTTTAATATATAAGAACAATTATTTTGTAAATAAATCAGTCATTACGTCTCACCCGACTTTGACTCATTCCCTTCGGTCTATTCTTCAGTGCTGATATAATTGTGGGTCGACCACTACCCTTTATGGTGTTCAGCGGCGAATCTGAAGAATAAGCCAACCACCTCACCTACCACCGCTACCCCTCACTGTGGCCAAGACACCCTTAGCCTCAGCAGTCGTATGAGTCTGTGCGATTGGCAGTGAGTAATCTCTCCGCATCCTGGACATCCTTCCAACCATCCGTCTGCCACCTTAGGTCGCATGGTGCAGGCATCCCGTAACTATCTATCTATGTATATATTCACAACACTAGGTATATGCTAGGCTAGGGCCTTAGGGTACTAGGGACGTTAGGATTCGTTAGGAACTTAGCGTGTTAGGTAGATACGTTAGGGTTAAAATCACACTATAGGGTAGAACAGTGCCTTAGCGAATTAGGCACGTAAGGGTTCAATAGGGACTTGCGTGTTAGGTAGGGCTCCGTAGGTTCTTACCTTACAGTTGTGCGCGTACAGTCGGTTACAATTAGGCTGACGGCTGTACATTGGTCCTTCGAGCAAAAAATAAATAAATAACATCGCGGTCCTCTCTTCTCCTGTAGGAATTGACGGTACGGACCTACCCTTCAGACGACTGCCGGCTGGTGTACTCAATAAAGCACCAGTTAGTCAGGAATCTGGAGTACGTTGTACCTGTTTACCCTATAGCATCTCGTTGCGGATCGGTCATTGATTTCCCACAAGCGGGTTCCATCAATTGATTGAGAAGACGCATCATCACGTACGAAAACGAGAAGAGCAGGGGTGACAAGTACGGACTTTCCTAGGGTAGGGACATTAGGCAGGAAGAAAGAAGAGCAACATGGAGATACCGGACATTAACGAAATAATCAAGAGCCAGGAAGCAGATTTCTATGAAATCAGGAGGATAATTACTAACATAAAAAAGGATTCTGCGGTAAGGAAAACCCAAAAATATATTGATGACAGAAGAAAATCACTTGATGAAGTTTTCCAGCGGGTTCAGACTAAGCACGAACGATTACAGGAGCAGGAAGTGTTGTCATCTCATAAATACATAACTATGAACTACTTTGGCAACATACAGGCACATTATACCGAAGGATTAGAACACCTGAAAAAATGCGAGGAAAGGTTACAACTGGTTCAAAGTGTCTATGAACCAACAAATGACGTAGAGGAGGTTAACACACGTGTAGCAAGTAGCTCTAAAATGTTTATTCAGCAATTCCGAATGACACAAATTGGCAAAAAAATTTCACAAGCAAATACAGCTATTACAGAAAATAAACCGGTATGGTACTTAAAATCGCTTATGCAGTTATTGCAAAAACAGTGGCAAGAAATCGAAGAATCTCACATCGAATTATTATTAGAAGAAACTACATTCGAGAATAACTATTTCGTAGAAAACCGCTTCGAAAACCTACAAAAAGATTATGAGATTTTGATTGAGATGTTAGAGGAGAAAATATTCCAACAATCGGACGAAAAAATTAGTTTTCCCAAGTCGACAGCCAAACTACCCCGGATTAATATACCTGTTTTTTATGGAGACTACGACTCTTGGTGTACATTCAAAGATTTATTTAAAAAAAATTATTCACGAAGATTTGTCATTATCGTATACAGAAAAAATGCAATATCTGAAAACACACGTTAAAGGTGACGCAGCGCGACTCATACGTCACTTGGCGATAAGCGAAATAAACTATGAGACGGCATGGAAGTTGCTTACACAAAGATTTGATGACGAGCGTATGATTGTTTCTAGTTACATCGATAAGTTATTAAACTTACAAAAAATTAGTTCATCGAACCCATCATCTTTGAGGGATATGCATGACACCGTGAATGAGTGTCTTGAGGCATTAAAAAACCAAGGAGTAAACACCTCATCTTGGGATCCTCTGTTAATACGAATAATTAGTAGGAAATGGGACGATGAAACAGATGCTAAGTATGAAGAGCAGTTACAAAACCGTAACAAGTTACAATCATTCACTGAGTTGATGAAATTCTTGGAAAATCGCTTTAAATGTTTAAAATCTTACGACGTATCATCATCACACACAAAAAGTCAACGACCAGCGGCTGTACTAGTACAAACTCCAAACTCATCAAAATTGAAACGCTGTTGGTATTGTCATAGCATTGAACATACTATAAATCATTGCCCTAGTTTCAAAGCACTGAATGTCAACGAGCGAACCTCGACTGTGATCGATAAAAAGATGTGCAAACGTTGCTTAAACCATGACTATCAGAAAAAGTGTATGAGTGAAATATATAAGCAATGTGAAATTTGCAAAAATAAAGGTCACAACACACTGTTACATCGCACTTACGAACAAAATAACAAATCTCATTTTAGTACGAGAAAAAAATTATCAAAGCCTACTTCTACTGAGAAACAGCCAAATACGGCAACCTCTAGCTTGTCTGCGACGAATTTAGACACAAACAATACTACATTATTGGCAACTGCCTTAGTGAGAACAAAGTCTTATGATGGCATGCCACAACTACTGAGAGTACTGTGTGACCAAGGGTCAGAGGCTTCTTTTTGTACAGAAGAAGTAGCACAGCTCTTATCTTACCCACGACGAAAAGTCCAGACCGAAATAAAAGGTATTGGAGACGAAAACCCAAAGAAATCGAGTTATACAATCGATTTGACTCTACAACCAAGGTACTCTAGCGATTACCAACTACCAGTAACATTAATTGTACTACCAAAACTAACTAGTTCCTTACCTAGGAACGACTTACAACAAGTACAAGCAAATTGCTTGGACAACATACTTGTGGCAGACCCCACCTATTATAAAAAGGGATCTATAGATATTATATTAGGTGCCAAAGAATATAGTAGGATATTGCTACAGGGATTCAAACGGCTCCATGATGGAATAATCGCCCAAAATACAGAGTTCGGGTGGATTTTGTCTGGAGTATACCCCAACAACATAGATTGTGGTATAAAACTAATAAGCATGGTTACCCGTATGGATGACTTGCTACAACTGACGAAATTTTGGGAATTAGAGGAAATTCCACAGAATTACAAACAAAACATAGACGATGTAATGTGTGAAAATTACTATACAGATACTACGATACGAAACGACGACGGGACGTATACAGTACGACTTCCCTTTAAAGACGTAAACGTACAATACGGAGACTCACGGAAAACAGCCGCCGCACGACTAATACAACTAGAAAAACAATTCACTAAAAACGAAAATTTACGACAACAATATATTGACTTCATGAATGAGTATTTACGTATGGGTCATATGAAAAAAGTAAAAATAGCAAACTACAATGTAGGTAAATATTATATACCTCATCAGGCTGTAATAAAAGAGGACTCACTAACTACAAAACTACGCGTGGTTTTCGATGCGAGTAGCAAAACCAGCACGAAATTGAGCCTTAATAGCAATATGCATAAAGGTCCACGACTACAACAAGACTTATCTACGATACTATTACGATGGCGTAAACACAAGATTGCCTTTATGGCAGACATAATGAAAATGTACAGATTTATAAAAATAAATCCAGAAGATTATAAGTATCAGAGAATACTCTGGAGATTTTCTCCAAAACATGCCATGAGTGAATACGCACTTACGACAGTTACTTATGGTACCACTTGCGCACCTTACCTTGCCGTCAGAACATTGCAACAACTGGCTAGAGACGAGCAACACTGCTACCCCATGGCTAGTAAAACTACATTAGAAGATTTTTACGTGGACGATATACTGTCTGGAGAATCACATGTGGATTCTGCAAAAGAATTACAACAACAATTAATAACAATGTTAAGCAAAGGAGGGTTTACGTTGAGAAAATGGTCGTCCAATAGTCCAGAATTACTTCAAAATATACCAAAAGGAGACAGGGATGATCAGATGCTCAAGCTCCCCTTGGACGAAACAAGAAAATCCCTAGGAGTAACATGGTTACCTCGGGAAGATAATTTTTGCTTCAAAATTATTATAACAGAGAATAATAAACCTACAAAAAGATTTATTATGTCAGAAGTTGCGAAAATATTCGATGTGCTGGGTTGGTTGGCCCCTATTATAGTTAAACTGAAGTTACTTATACAAGAACTCTGGACAAATCAGACTGAATGGGATCAGCCCGTAGACAATACGATACAAAAAAAATGGAAGGACATACAAAACAACCTTAAATATATTGAAGATATAAGAATCCCACGGTGGTGCTATATCACAGATGACACGTGGGTTGAGTTATACGGGTTCTGTGACGCCAGTGAAAAAGCGTTTGGAGCTGTAGTGTATAGTAGGATAAAAGTTAATAATGTTTACTATGTTACATTATTACAAGCAAAATCAAAAGTAGCACCGAAAAAGCAAAAGCTCACGTTACCAAGACTTGAGTTATGTGCTGCAGTATTATTAGCTAAATTAATCCAGAAGGTAAAGGAAGCGCTTAACTGCAGAAACCTTACAATGTCCTGTTGGACAGACTCAATGATAACGTTAGGATGGATAAAAGGCGAACCTGAACGATGGCAGACCTTCGTAGCGAATAGAGTGTCAGAGATTAGACAATGTTTACCAGATATTAAGTGGAATCATGTGGTCTCCGCCGAAAACCCAGCTGATATTGTGTCAAGAGGCGCCGATCCAAAAATGCTAGTAAACAATGAGCTATGGTGGAACGGCCCAGCATGGTTAAAAAGCGATAAAATTCCAGTCACGAGAACCATACCAAATACAAACGAGGAGGTAAAACATTCCTATATGTCTGCAACTATTGTACAACATAATGAAATATGGAACAGATTTTCTAGTTTTAATAGAATGATTAGAGTATTATCATACTGCTATAGATGGAGAAATAATCAAACATCAAATAAACCGCTGTCTTGTGCTGAATTAAGCATGACTGAAAAACAAATAATGCATACAATACAACACGAGTATTTTGAAGAACAGTTGAGGACTATTCACAGTGGAACATCACTTAAGAAAAATGACAAGCTATCCACGTTAGACCCGTTTATAGATGAAGATGGGTTATTAAAAGTGGGAGGCAGGTTACACAACTCAGACTTACCATACACTCAAAAACATCCCATACTCTTACCATATAATCACCATGTGACGTCATTGATTATCCAAGATGCTCATTTGAAAACTTTACATGGTGGTAATAAATTAACTTTATCATATATACAACAAAAGTATTGGATTATCGGTGGGAAAAGAAAAGTAAGAACGATACTTAGCAAATGCGTTAAGTGTATTAGGTATAAAGCAGCTACATGTTGCCAAAAGATGGGAGTGCTACCGAAAGCAAGAGTGACACAATCTCACCCGTTTTCGCATACTGCAGTGGATTATGCAGGTCCAATACAAACAAGAGCTATGAAAGGGAGAGGTCACAAATCGTACAAATCATACATTGCCGTATTTGTATGCTTAGCAACAAAAGCTATACATCTAGAGTTAGTCAGTGATTTAAGCACAGAGACTTTTATCGCTGCATTACGGCGATTTACTGCCCGAAGAGGTCCCGTTTCACACATGTATAGTGATAACGGTACGAATTTTGTAGGAGCGGCAAACTTTCTAAATAAAGAGATATTACAAATATCGCAGTCACCAGAATTCCAAAAATCAGTAACAAACATAGGAATACAGTGGCATTTCAGTCCAGTAGCAAGCCCTCACGTAAATGGAATAAGTGAGTCGGGTGTGAGGTCAGTAAAATACCACTTACATAGAGTAATAGGTGAAAGCACATTGACATATGAAGAAATGACAACCTTTTTATACCAAATCGAAGCTTGTTTAAATTCGAGACCGCTGTGTGTACAAAGTGAAGACATAAATGAAAATACAGTGTTAACCCCAAGCCATTTTCTTATTGGTCGAGAAGCAGTCGGTACACCTGATCCTATCGAAAACATAAACGCTGATGTTATTAGTAGGTGGAAGAAGGTTCAAAAAATGAAAAAGGACTTTTGGAATAGCTGGACAAAAGATTATTTAAATCAACTTCAGCAAAGATATAAGTGGAAACAAGTCCGGGATAACGTAAAAATTGGTACAATTGTGCTCATTAAAGACGACAGCATAAGTCCAAGTAAATGGCCGTTAGCAAAAATTACAGCTGTTCATCCAGGAGACGATGAAATAGTAAGAGTAGTTACACTTCAAAAATCAACCGGAACCTTTGTCAGGAGATCGATTAATTCCTTAATACCACTTCCTGTCAACGAAAACGAATATGATACTGAACACGGTTCGGAGAACCCCACGGAGACACAATGTAACAGTACTCTGACAAGAAGTAAGAACTTACGTGTGAAATCACCGAGTTGGTGTCAGAAAATAATAAGTTACACACTCTTAGCGTTAATGATTGGAAGCGTGGCAAGTTCACATCCATATAAAATGAAGAATATTGACGCAGGATTCTATGTTGAACATATAGGAACCTCGAGCATTGACAGGGGAATGTTTAGGATAGAATATATGTACGAAAGAGAGCGACTGCAACAGGATGGTACAAAAATAAAAGCGGTAACGTACAAATTTGATCAACTCTGTAGAAGTGCAGAATCCACAGGAGTTGGAACACACTGTAAACAATTACATCATCATTTACTAGAGGAAGAAAATAGTTTTTTACGGATTAAGGAATACCTGAATTCAGTGAACGATACAAGAAAGAAAAGGGGTCTTTTAGGACAATTCTTAACCTCGATATTTGGTGTCAACGACGAAGTCTATAAGAACATTGACTCTTTAAATACGAATCAACTACATCTAATAGATGCCGCCAACAAGCAAACAAAGTTCATGCTCTCAACAATTGCACAAGTAAACGGTACGGAATACAGAGTACGACAGAAATTAATAGGATTTCAAAATAAATTGAATGAAATAATAGAAAAAATAGACAACTCAAATCACTGGTATAAGTCAATCAATAGTAACAATATTAATATACAAATAATGGAGACTTATCAACTTGCCAACAACTTAATATCAGAAATAATAGAGCATTATAATGGCCTATTAGAAATTTATCTAGCACATGCAACTATATACAGCATTTTGCCACCAAAAAATGTAAGCGAGCTAATAGCATCTGCAAATATCAAGTTACCTTCGAACTTAAAAATAATTCAACAACAATTATTAGAAACTAAGATATGTGAAAATAGTAGTCACATACAAGTACACGCATATTTTCCGATACAGGATACCACAAAATACATGTTTATTCACGTTACGTCAGTTCCAAAAAGAAACGCGGATAAATCCTTTCAAAGTATAGAAGTATCAAAGGCATACATAGCAATCGATTACACGAATGAGTTGTATTATGAATTAAACCAAGAGGAGTTCAAATCATGTTTACGTAGAGGTGATCATTATATTTGTTTCCCTGGCGCGGTGAAGAACATGCAATTTAATAAAAATTGCATTGTTGATCAGATCTTTAAAAATCATACTCGCACAAGATGTCCCGCAAAGACCTTTACTCTAACTAACAGCATAATTTGGAAACAACTTTGTATGCAAAACACGTGGTTGTATATGGTTAAAGATAGTACTACAGTATCAATCATATGTGATGGGCAAAGAGAAGAAGTAGTACTACAAAACGTAGGTGTAATACAAATTTCTGATAGTTGTATCATAAAATCGATAAATAATATTCTTGCTGCACAAAGATCGGTATCAGTACAAATAATGTCATCCTACTCAAAAGAAGTCAATTTCTTAGAAGAAACATATACCCTAGACGATACAAAAATAGCAAATATTACAAAAGAAGACGTAATAGGTTCATCTCAAGACATCTTTCAGCACCTATTAGATAATGAAAACGCATTAAATACGCAGTTACAGGATACTATATGGATCAAACTAACGTCACACACTTATCTCGTTGCATTTACATCCTCTATTATAGTTATAATACTTATACTAATGTTAATATGTTTTGGTCCAAAACTAGTGCAATACATTGGAGCTCGAAACTGTGCCAAGAGGCCACCTCTGCATGGTGAATCAATCAACATGGAAGCGATATACAGCCAACCTGTCAAACATCCTACGGAGAAGACTGACACCACAACCAAGATTAACGAATTGTACGAGTTGGAGCCCGTTCCTGAGAGCTGCCAGAATGTTCAATTAAGAACATAATGCAATCAAATTTGCAACTCATCACTCAGCAGCGCTCCAAAGGTCGGCTGTAATCATCAAAATATTTGACCAAGATTTAAACTACTGCAGAGGCAATTTACACCGATGGCACACTAATAAACACCCATACTTGTGTACTTAGGATAATTTTAATATATAAGAACAATTATTTTGTAAATAAATCAGTCATTACGTCTCACCCGACTTTGACTCATTCCCTTCGGTCTATTCTTCAGTGCTGATATAATTGTGGGTCGACCACTACCCTTTATGGTGTTCAGCGGCGAATCTGAAGAATAAGCCAACCACCTCACCTACCACCGCTACCCCTCACTGTGGCCAAGACACCCTTAGCCTCAGCAGTCGTATGAGTCTGTGCGATTGGCAGTGAGTAATCTCTCCGCATCCTGGACATCCTTCCAACCATCCGTCTGCCACCTTAGGTCGCATGGTGCAGGCATCCCGTAACTATCTATCTATGTATATATTCACAACACTAGGTATATGCTAGGCTAGGGCCTTAGGGTACTAGGGACGTTAGGATTCGTTAGGAACTTAGCGTGTTAGGTAGATACGTTAGGGTTAAAATCACACTATAGGGTAGAACAGTGCCTTAGCGAATTAGGCACGTAAGGGTTCAATAGGGACTTGCGTGTTAGGTAGGGCTCCGTAGGTTCTTACCTTACAGTTGTGCGCGTACAGTCGGTTACAATTAGGCTGACGGCTGTACAATATTTGATTTTACTATTCCTTGTAGCGGCAATAGAAATACCTAATGTGTGAAAAATTCAACTTTCTAACTATTATGGTTTTTGAGATACAACCAGGTGACAGACAAATATACATACGAACAGCGATGTCTCAGTAATAGGGTTCAGTTATTTCCTTTTGAGGTACGGAACCCTAAAAAATAGAAACTTGATGTCTTTAACTAGCTCAAAAGCATCAACTTGCGCTAACTACTTGCAACGTGCAGAACCGCTATTAACAACTTTAACGAATTATATTCTAAAACTGGTTTTATCGACACTTGTGCAAGGACTCGTTCACATTGAACAAACTTATTGTTTGTAAAGTTTATTTTTTTATTCGTTATATCCACATTTGCAAAAGCGTTTATCTATACATACTAATATTATAAAGAGGAGAGATATGATTGTTTGCATCGAATAGGTTCTGAAACTACTAGACCGATTTAAAACATCCTTTTATTATTGAGAAGCTTCACTCTTCGCGGTAAACATAGGCTATATTTTATTCCCGTTTGTCCACGGGAACGGGAATTACCCGGGTGAAACCGCGTGACGTCCGATAGTGACACATAAACATAACATAATATATGCAATTTTAAAACATCAGGAATACAAAACAAAGGCATTACCATCACTTCACAATACGACCCGCCTGAGAAGAACTGGCAAGAAATTCAGTGGGTTAGGATGACTCACGATACACCGTGCCGGGTCCGAGCAGAATGTCGCCCGTAGCACAGTATAAAGAGCCCGTAGCACGGTCAACTAAATGTTACTTACATAAATATATTTTGTACTACCCGTTCGCTCTAACTTTGCCGCTGGCGTAGAGGCGTATACCAAAATTGTTAATTAGACGAAGTAAATTGACAGTAGCTAATGTCACTTCGTCATAGAAAATAAGCAACATTGTATGAAGAAATGACATTAGTTGCTGTCAATTTACTTCGTCTAATTAAAAATTCGACTTTAGTATGGAGCCGAGCGGCAAAGTTAGAGCGAACGAGCAGTACTAGCTGATGCCCGCAGCTTTGCCCGCGTGAAATTTATTCCCGTGGGAACTTATTCCCGGGATATAAAGTAGCCTATGTGTTATTCCAGACTATAATGTATCTCTGTACCAAATTTCAGCTAGATCCGTTCAGCGGTTTGAGCGTGAAAGAGTAACAAACATCCACACTCACAAACTTTCGCATTTATAATATTAGTAAGAAGTAAGATGAACACACTCACGCTGTGCCGAGCGGACACCGAGTAACGGCAACGCTCGGAAACAACTCGGACCCGGCACGGTGTAGCGTGAGTCATACTTTCTTTTCAAAGGCTTCAAAAAGGAGGAGGTTACTCAATTTCACCGTATATATGTTTTATTCAGTGTTCTGATTAAAATAATCTTCTTCTATCTATCTATATCTATCTATACTTATAATAAATCTGTAGAGAGGTCCATTCTGTACATGAAATATATTTTCAAAATAACTATCAGGGGGTGATTAGTGATCGATACTGATGCCAAAAATGCAATCAGTAAATTTTTTGTCTGTCTGTCTGTCTGTCTGTATGTTCCTTATAGAAACAAAAACTACTCGACGGATTTTAACTAAAATTGATACAATTATTCTTCATACTCCTGGGCAGGTTATAGTATACTTTTCATCACGCTAAATCAATAGGAGCAGAGTAGTGAAGGGAAATTTTGGAAAAACGGGAGAAGTTACTCCATTTTTTAAGCTTCCGTCGCGTGTGCACCCTTATAGGGTAAAGTTACATAGAAATCATGTATGACGGAAATACATATTCGTATTCTACATAAAATTGTCTATAAAATATCCTATGTCGATCTTTTATGGTTGACTCACAATAACACGTGTAACTCCTGATAGCTTAGCAGTTCGGAGCATTCTGTTTATATTTGTTTACTCTTACGTTTATAATACTCTCACTCATCCCTAATTTTAAAAAGTTTACATTATTACCTATTCAATAAAAAAAGAATCATAGAAATCGGTATAGAAACACCAAACTTATATAAGCCATCGCACCGTCGCACGTGAATACTGAATCATGCTATAAGATAAAATCGTAAGAAGTCGCTGTCTGTACATGGAAGATAAATTAGAAAAAATATTATAGGGGGGCTTTATGAACGCAATAGAACCCAAAACAATGATTTTTAGAATTTTTGTCTATTTGTCTGCATGTCTGTATGTCTGTATGTCTGTTCTGTTTGACTGTACGTTTGTGCACGCTAATCTCAGTAACCGCTTAACCGATTGTAATGCGGTTTTCTTCATTGTGTTGAGGTTTGCTCCACTTAACATTTAGTCTTTATTTCATGTCAATCAGTTTATAAATAAAAAAGTTATATCACTTTAAAGAATCGTACATAGACATAAGAATCTAAAAATGGGTAAATCTAAACAGCCCTGTTTGCTTAATCATAAAAGAGCTTAATGATTAAGGCTATTTTAAAACAATTCAGTCCACTCCTTCGGCGCACACTGAATTGTTTTAAATAGACTTAATCTTTAAGCTCTTTTATGATGAAGCAAACAGGGCAGTTTCACACGCTGCTTGATGAGTCTGCTGACGAAATACCTCTCCTTTCATACACCATATGTGACGTAAACGAAGTTGCGGGTTCAGCTAGTATAGAATATAATAGTACTAGCGACCCTCCCCGGCTTCGCACGTGTGCAATGTTGATACTAAATACATATATAAACTTTCCTCTTCAATCACAATATCTATTTAAAAAACCGCATCAAAATCCGTTGCGTAGTTTTAAAGATTTAAGCATACATAGGGATATAGGGACAGAGAAAGCGACTTTTATAAACTATCTAGTGACTAGTGACTAGTGATAGTGAAGTATACAGTTACTTAGGATGTGACTGGGTTAGGTTATCAGACGGCAATCACACAATACCTACTAATGCAACCCACATAGCCGTAGGTACCTATATAATCAATTATATATATGTAGGTACATATATATAATTGAACGTTAAGGAAAAAGAGACAATTCAAGGCATTGATTTACGTAGCTTCCTGCATTTTAAATAATCATTTTTACTTCATAGCTATAATCTATAATCTACAATGAAGGAATTCTATCATTTTGATTAGATATAATTAGAAACACAATGCATTGCGTTATCATAATCAACTATTACGACAACTATTCATTATTCAAATTATTTTTCATCATCATTATCATTCCTAACCCAGTTGAATTATGCTTTCCAGTGTAACTGATGCGAGCTTCAATATTTTTCCTAAAAGTCACTGCCATTTGACATCTACAAGCAATTGGCGATATCGAAATTTGTAGTTAGACCTACTGTTCTTGTCTATAGAACGAATTGAGGTCTGGTATCACTACGTAATATGGCATATCACTAATTTGACATGCTAGTTGAGAAGCCTGCACGCCTTATACTATCACATTTTTTTCATCCTTACGAGGACTTACCCGGGGTTCCCAACCGTAGGCAATAAGTAGGAAACCTGTGGTTTTTTAGTCGGTAGGAGTCCGGTATGGCGTACATGTAGGATTTTCCTCATGTTAAAAAAAAACAATACCATCCCATTCTTTGTTATGGGGTCTTCCTTCTAAATAGTTACAGCTTCTATAGTACCTATATTAAATTCTTTGCCGTGCAAGAAAAGTAACCCAGTCTGTCGTCTGAGTCTAAATCACTCTTTATTTTATAAACTCACTAAGTAGCAATTTTTTTACCTTTTTCAAAAACGAGGAAACGAGTTTAATTTTATTCAAAATATGTAATTAAATTTAATTAACTATATTTTTATTATCTTTCTATTATGTGCATATTATATTTTTTATTACGCAATACTAGCTGTTCCCCGCGGCTTCGCCCGCGTAGAAGTTGTCATCGCCTAAAATCATTACCCGTCTTTTGCGCAGTTAGTGGGCTAAAATGTAGCGACTATGTCCTTCCCAGGGACTCACCCTACCGTTATTCCTATTCCAAATTTGCTATGCCGGAGTCCTGCCTACTAAAAAACCTCACGTTACGCCTAACAGCCTATGGTTGGGAGTCTCGGGTAAGCCCTCGGAAGGATGTCCCAGGACTCCCAACAGACCCACGGCCGCCACTGCGGCCTCGCCTAGGGGTGTTTTGGGGGGCTATCCCGCGTCTTTGGGGGGTTTCGGGTGTGATCCCGCTTCTAAGGGGTATGGAATACTACATTCCATACACTGATGTCGCCAGCATCCGCAAAGCCCGCCCCTGGTTCGGGCGTGAGTGTGCCGTAGCTGTTCAATAAAAACAGGCGGCTTACCGCGCCTGGATCAGGGCTCGAGCTGTGCGCGACCCGAATGTGGCCCGCCTCAAGGCAGCGTACAACAGAGCCACTAGGTCCAGTAAGAGAGCCTTTAAGAGAGCGGACGCCCAGCGCGTCACACGGCTTGGTCAGGAGCTCACGTCACATCCGACGGGCAGCCGTGGATACTGGCAACTGGCCAAAGCCGTGCAGGCCAACTTTTGCAAGCCCTCGCTGCCGCCGCTGCGCTATCCTGACGGATCACTGGCTCACAAGGCAAAAGAGAAAGCGGAAATGCTGGCCAAGCTCTTTGCGGCTAATTCCCGGGTCGATGACTGTGGCAAGCAACCTCCCACTATCGCCAACTGTGGAACCACGATGCCGGAAATTGTAATCCGGCAGTGCGATATGCGGGCGGTGCTACGGTCACTCGACACGCGGAAAGCCAGTGGTCCTGATGGCATTCCGGCCGTGGTGCTGAGGAATTGTGCAGCTGAATTGTCTCCAACGCTAACACGCCTGTATCGCCTTTCGTATTCGTCGGGAGAAGTGCCGGAGGCTTGAAAGGAGGCGAATGTCCAACCGATCCCCAAGAAAGGGGATCGGTCGGATCCAGCCAACTATCGCCCCGTAGCCGTAACCACCGTCATCTGCAAGGTGTTCGAGCTAATCATCAACAAACAGCTCATGCGCTATCTGGAGGATCACTCGTTAATTAACGATCGCCAATATGGCTTTAGGCCGAAACGATCAACGGGTGACCTCCTAGCGTACATAACGCACACCTGGGGTGAGGCTATGGAGAGGCACGGCGAATCTTTGGCTATTGGCCTAGACATCGCAAAAGCCTTTGATAGGGTATGGCATGCGTCGCTTCTTTCCAAGCTGCCGTCATATGGTTTATCGCATCAGTTGTGCCGCTGGTTGGCCAGCTTCCTGAACGGGCGACGGATTCGGGTCCTCTGTGATGGTCAGGCTTCCTGTTTTTTTTTCAGGTAAATGCAGGAGTACCACAGGGATCGGTATTGTCCCCAACTCTCTTTCTTCTGCATATCAATGACATGCTGTCCCTTGGGTGCATTCATTGTTATGCGGATGACAGTACTCTTCATGGGAGCTATTCTGGCCGTCCAGCGGCAGGGCGAGGCGACGTGGATGAGAAGAGACGACAACTCGTGGCGGATCTCGATCTGGACCTGGGCCGCATTGCCCAATGGGGTTCAGACAACCTGGTCGAGTTCAACGCCAGAAAAACACAGGCGTGTGCGTTTACAGCTAAGAAGTCCCCATTCCTACCCCTGCCCTCTCTTCAGAGCATTACAGTTCCACTAAAGGACAACCTGGAGATCCTCGGTATAGACGTCCGGCGTGAGCTCAATCACAAAAAATACATAGAGAGCTGTATTGGTCTGGCCTCGCGGAAACTGGGAATCCTGAATAAGGTGAGACGGTATTTCACGCCACATCAGAGATGTTTACTGTACAAGACGCAGATTCGTCCCTGCGTCGAGTACTGTTCTCACCTTTGGGATGACTCCGCGAGGTACTTGTTAGACGCGCTTGACGCTATGCAGAGACGTGCTATCCGAATAATTGGTTGTCCTGAGGTGACGGGAGGCCTCGAACCTTTGTCGCAGCGAAGAACCATAGCGTCCTTCTATCGAATGTATCACGGCGAATGTTCTGAAGAGCTCTTCAACCTGATCCCACCATCTCCTTTCCGATCCCGAACAACGCGTGCCGGGCAGAGATGCCACTCATACACAGTGGAGAGAATCTTCGCCAGAACCGAGCGTTTCAAAAGATCGTTCCTCTGTCGAACTATAAAAACATGGAACGACCTGCCCGCACACGTCTTTCCCTCATCTTATAATCCCGGGTTCTTCAAGAGGAGCGGGAAGAGGCACGCCAACTTGAGGACCACTGTAAGAAGTGGCCCCCAATCGCTAGATGCGCCACTGCTTTCTTACCATCAGGCTGGTGGCGACGTCAATTTGGCGAGCTGAATATAAAAAAAAAAAAAAAAGAACATTTAATTAAATATAGCCTATGTTCACCGCAAAGAGTGATAGCTTCCCAACAGTGAAAGAATTTTTAAAATCGTTCCAGTAGTTCCGGAGCCTATTCGTTACAAACAAACAAACAAACAAAAAACAAATCTTTGCTCTTTATAATATTAGTGTAGATAAATAAATAAATCTAATTAATAAATAATAAGTTCACGGACATTTCACACAACGCTATCTGATCCCAAAGTAAGCTAGGAATAACCTGCTTGTGTTATGGGTTATCAGACTACGGATATTAATACTTATATACTTTTTAAATACATACATAGAACACCCAGACTCTTGAGACAAACATTTATGGGTCACACAAATATTTGTCTCCGGTGGGAATCGAACCCACGACCTCCAGCGCCACAGGCGGTATCACTACCGACTGCGCCACAGAGGCAGTATGTAGGTTTCTATCTGTACTGTCTCTAATTCGTGCTTGTAGCTTGTAAACTCGCTCTGTGACATCAAGGCTTTATCATAATCAATTCGTATGTGTATACAGCCTTATAATTTATCATTATTTGTGAACAGTCTGTGAGTTACGGCCGAGAGTTGGCGGTGAGAATACGTATACAGCAAAGGGCTTGTGAAGTTTATTTAAAATTGTGTTTTAAGTTGTGAGCGAAAGATCATGTTTTTGTTTGAGGTATACCAAAATATTGGAGTGAAAGTTTAATTTTTTAAAAGACAGGTGCAGTTTTTGATACAAGTACTACTTCAAAAGGAGCAGATTCTCGAATAATTCGTAGGTATGTTTTTATTTTTCTAGATATATTCTACAGTTTTGTATTCTAATTTTGAGGTTTCGTTGTAATAAACGAATCTTTTCGGTATCTGTCCAATCTGTCCATCCATTTGACAAGCAAAACGTACAGACCAATATTAGTTATTGTTATTTTTATCACACGGTTTTACTAGTCCAACCGCGACCACGGGCGCTGCTACGTGCTCGAAACGTCGGTGAATGTAAGTAAACAGTATTTCGCGTGAAGTCCCGAATTCTATAAGTATGAGCAATATTAGTTATGTCGACAAAACCAGTAATTTTATAGATACATATTTCCTACTAATATTATAATTGCGACAGTAACTCATTCTGTCTGTCTGTTGCGTTTTCACGCTTAACCGCTGAACCGATTTTGTTAAAATTTGGTATAGAGTTAGTTTAAGTCCAAGGGAAGGATATAGGTTACTTTTTAACTGATTGCGCAAAAGGAGGGTAATGATTTTACGCGATAACGACTTCTACGCGACCGAAGCTAAAACAGCTATACGTAATAAAGGGCAAAGTTATTGCCGTCGTCAAGCACTTAATCCGAACTTAACACCATTTAATATTTAGATTTATGATCCTTTAAAGCTGTAAATTCTGTATTGAAAATGACACTTGTACTATTCTACAATATTTATTATTATAAACCTGACCGGTTTCGCTTCACAGCATTTTCAAAGGTCTAGATGGAAGGACAAGATACTACCTTGTCCTTTCATCTAGACGTAGGACGTATGACGAAACTGGTTATCTACATAAAATATAATTAAATATCGTAGAACATACTGCTGTCATTCAATTTTGCAGTAAGATCCACCAAGTGCCATCTACTTAAGGCTTCTTTTTTAACGTGAGGATAAATTCTTATGGATGCTATGCCGGACTCCTACCGACTAAAAAACCTCACGTAACGCCCAACAGCCTAGGGTTAGGAGCCCCGGATAAGCCCTCGGAACGATGTCCCAGGACTCCCAACAGACCCACGGCCGCCACTGCAGCCTCGCCTAGGGAGTGGTTCGGGTGCTATCCCGCGTCTTTGGGGAGTTTCGGGTGTGATCCTGCTTTTAAGGGGGACCGTGCGTGAATTCTTCAAATCACACCACTGTGTGAGTCTCGGCTACACCCGCGTAGTTCCTGTTCCCGTGGGAATACGGAAATAAAATGTAACTTACATATTGGGTGGCAAGTCCCAGACGCCGGCCGCCCGTTCGGGGTGCTTGTGCGATGCTATGGTCGATCCCAGACGCCGCCCGTTCGGGGTGCTTGTGCGATGCTATGGACGATCCCAGACGCCGCCCGTTCGGGGTGCTTGTGCGATGCTATGGGCGATCCCAGACGCCGCCCGTTCGGGGTGCTTGTGCGATGCTATGGACGATCCCAGACGCCGCCCGTTCGGGGTGCTTGTGCGATGCTATGGACGATCCCAGACGCCGCCCGTTCGGGGTGCTTGTGCGATGCTATGGATGATCCCAGACGCCGCCCGTTCGGGGTGCTTGTGCGATGCTATGGACGATCCCAGACGCCGCCCGTTCGGGGTGCTTGTGCGATGCTATGGACGGTCAATCCATGGAATGATATGAATAAGATCTCACCCTCATAGTGTAGCTTCCTAACAGTAAAAGAATTTATCCAATCTGTTCAGTAGTGACTTACGGTGCCGAGACGTGAACACTCACAGTGGGGCTAGTCCATGCCCTTAAAGTTGCGCAACGAGCGATGGAACGAGCTATGCTTGAGGTGTCTCTGAGGGATAAGATCCGAAACGATGTTATCCGTCAGAGAACAAGAGTGGTCGACATACCTCGCAGACTATGCATTTTGAAGTGGCAGTGGGCTGGCCGGGAGCACCCAAAAATTCCGAAATATGTTTTTCCGATGTTCAAAATTCCGAAGATTATAATTCCTAAGAAACAAAGCTCCGAATTTTCAAAAGGACGATATTCATTTATCCGAAAGTCATAAGTACGAATTTTTATTTTTCCTAATTTCAATAGTACGAATAATCAAAAGACAGGACTGTTATTTTCCCGAAAAACATTATTCAGAATTTCAAATATCCGAAAATTCACTATTTAAGTTAGATTATATAGTAAGATATTATTTCCAAGTGAGTGGAAGGCAAACGACAAAACAAAAAAAATAACCACGTTGGCTAAGGCCGGAGCTCCGCTCCGCTTCGCTTTCGCCTTAGCCTTCTAACCTAACCTATCCGAGTCGAGGTGTTAACCATAATTAGTGATTGGTTAACACCCCGACTCAGAGTACCCCGACTCTTTTTTCTTTTTTTTCTTTTGTCGTTTGCCTTTACTCACTTGGAAATAATATTTTCGGTAGTTAGACTTGACTATACTTTATTTAAAAAACGGGTGGAATCGGGAACATAAATAATCGTCTTTAATGATAAGTTTTCGGGTTAAAACAGGAACGGGTGGAAACGACATTCACCCTTCGTATTTATGATATTTCGGATTTTTGATAATCGGAGTTCGTATTTATAATATGGCGGATTTTTAATAATTCGGAATTCAACGGTTCGGTTTCTTGAAATTCGGCATTCTGACAGTCGGAATTGTAAACATTCGGAATTTTAAAAATATGACTTTCAGTAAAAAGGATTTATGAAACATCGGATTTTTGACTTTCGGAATTTCGAATCATTCGGACTTATAAAATTCGGAATTATGAAATTAGTGATTGTGACTTTCGGAATAAAGTTTTTCGTATTAATGTAGTGTACCCGGGCTGGCCACATCTGTAGAAGAACTGATGGCCGATGGAACAAACGAGTTCTGGAGTGGACGTGGGGTAGGACGAGCCCCTGCCAGATGGAGCAACGACCTAAAGAAGGTTGCAGGGATTGATTGGATGTGCAAAGCGCAGAACCGTGTGTTGTGGCGAAATTTGAGAGAGGTCTATGTTCAGCAGTGGACTGCTATAGGCTGAATTGATTGATTTATTGTTCAGTAGTTTCAACAAACAATAACTTGGTACGACCTGCCCGCACACGTTTTTCCCTCATCTTACAATCCCGGGTTCTTTAAGAGGAGCGTGAAGAGTCACATCACAGGGCCGCCAACTTGAGGACCACAGTCAGAAGTGGCCCTCAATCGCTAGATGCGCCACGGCTTTCCATCAGGCTGGTGGCGACGTCAATTTGGCGTGCTAAATATAAAAAAAATCTTTCCCCTTTGACGGAGTGAGCGAAGCGAATGAGAGTCTCTGATTCGACAGTACGGACAATTTTGCTTTCGCCTGTATGTCTGTGTGTACGTATGTCAATTCCGGTCTAGAGGACTTATTTCTTAACCGACATTCACCAAACTTGGCACACGTGTTCTTTCTTGAGCCTTTCTTTGATAGGGAGGAAAACGGGGGAGAAAAGGGGTGAAGATTGTTATCACGTTTTATATGAAGGGATCTTGATGGCTTTTGACTTGATTTGATTGTATATGATTCCCTCATAGATTGTTTTTTTTCCTGATTGCTCGCAAGGTCTACTCTTCGCAGAAGTACTAGTAATATTAGTTAACAGTATAAAATATAAGATTTGACTGCCTCTGTGGCGCAGTCGGTTGTGATACCGCTTACGGTGCTGGAGGTCGTGGGTTCGATTACCACCGTAGACAAATATTTGTGTGACCCATAAATGTTTGTCTCAAGAGTCTGGTTGTTTCTATGTATAATATGTATGTATTTAAAAGTATATAAGTATTAATATCCGTGGTCTGATAGGTACCATAACACAAGCAGGTTATTCCTAGCTTACTTTAGGATCAGATAGCGTTGTGTGAGATGTCCGTGAATATTTTTTATTTAAGATATAATACTTGATCTTCTGTTTTCAATTCCAGTCATAATGAAGGCATTCATCTACACCCGCCTTTTTGGTCAAGCAGCAGCTATATCCATGCATAGCATCAACTCCATAGTGATGTTCACCTCGATGCAAGATGAAGAGCTGATGAGTGACCCTGAAATCAAGACGATGGTATCAATGCAGTTCAAATTCGCCACTGTGTGGAATATCGTAAGTTTACGACTGGTTTTCATATTATTAAAGTTAATCCGTTAGTTGCCTTCCTTCCTTGCCAGTTTAAATGGAGTTGTTAAACCAAGTTTAATAATACCTACAAATGAATTCTGTATCTATATTCAATACTAAATTACTCTTTAATTTTATTAATGTAGATTATTTTTAAAGAGGTAATTGGAAAAAGATTTACCAAATGTTCAATAATAAGCGCTGCGTAGCGAAGCGCTCGTGGCCCCGCGAACTCAGTGTTCTGTAAACGATCACTGCAGTAAGCAACTTTCACTATGGCCAGTCCTTGGATGGGTGACCATCCATGTGACCACTTTGTGACAATTATTTGAGCGGTTCCGTGCTTCGGAAGGCACGTTAAGCCGTTGGTCCCGGTTGCCAGTAAAATGGCAGTTGTCAGGTAAGCCAAGTTTAAGGGCTTTTTAGGCGGCTTGAAAAATTTCAACTGCATGCAGTCACCACCTGCGCCTGTCCATCTCAACACGGCAATACGGCTCACAACCTATTACGTGGGACAAATTCTTTAAAAAATGTGAAATGTGGGCATATAATAATAAGCCTCTACCTATCCCTTCTGGGATAAAGGCGTGACCATTAATATGTATGTTTTCTTGATGCAAGAAGTTGTTGTCGTTATCTGTATTGTTGATGATTTTCCCAGCAAAAGTGGTTGAAGATTTAGTAAAAGTAATGGAGTTCATCTCATAAGATATTTTGCAATTTTTCAAAAGAATTGACATGACTGTTCCACGGAACTCCTATGTTCCGCAGAACCTACTCTGGGAATCTCTGCTCTAATGTACCAATACCTTCCTTTCCAGGGCTTCCAGCTGTTCTACTTCTCGTTAGCTTTAGTATGTGATTGCTTAACACTGAAGGGAAATGATCACGTGATACCAAAAAGAATTAAGAATTTCAGACTGGCGTTCTTTGCATCTTTAATATGGCCTCTCGCTATGGTAAGAAAAAATATGTAATATTATAAAGGTGAAGATTTTGTTTGTGTGTTTCAACTCGATGATTTCAGAAATTCAAAATGTGTTTTAACGTTTGATAGCCCGTTTAACTGTGGGCAAAAATTCTGTGTTTGAGAAGACAAGCCTTTTTTTAACGCTGGCAATCCCCATGTAAGACAGACTACTCACAACCGACGTCCGGTCTCGGAATGTGGCGACCGCCACTTGACATGAAGAAGAAAAACAATTGAAATTCGTCATTCCAATAATTCTGAATCGCGATAGTGTACAATGCGCCCGCTGGTGACTATATATACAACAGTCCAACATCAACCGTTGGGCTTCGGCCCGCCAGGCTGATCACCTTGCCTGGTCGGAGGATCATCCCTATGGTAGAGGAACATCTCTCTCACCTGTTCCTCCACAATGTCATGCCAGGCTCAAACCACAGAATAAGTAATAGCACTATCTACTTACAGGATAGCACCCGAACACTCCCCAAGTTGAGTAGGTTGGGAGTCCAGGGGCATCCTTCCGAGGGCTTACCCGGGGCTCCCAACCGAAGGCTGTTAGGTAGGATGTGTTTTATAGTCGGAAGGAGTCCGGCATAGCGTCTATGTAGGGCTCCCAACCGAAGGCTGTTAGGTAGGATACGTGTGTTTTATAGTCGGAAGGAGTCCGGCATAGCGTCTATGTAGGATTTTCCTCACGTTTAAGAAAAGCACTACCTACGTACTCAAACTGATTAAAAACCACTCGGTCCCTGTCACTGCTTGCCAGGATATGGCTGGCAACATTTGGCTACCACCACAGCGTCACCTAGGAGTTCGCGTACTATCGCGCGTCTTTGGGGGTTGCTTCGGGTGTAATACCTCTTCTGCCGCGCGAACGTCGCCGTCTTGGGCCTGCTTCTGTAAGAACGAGGAACAGCCCCCGGTTAGAATTGACCTAAATACATAATTTGAAACACAATATATATAGATATTAAGACATCAGTACTGTATATCATTAAAATGTATCTGCTTATCAGATAACAATGATTTTGTAGGTAAATGGTATTTTGGCGCTGTAATCAAACCAGAGTACAAGCCTATTCGATAAAATACTCGTAAATCATTACTTTCGACGTATAACTTTATCAAATCAAATCAGTTTAAGTTTATTTTATTTGATATGTAAAATTTATTAAGTAAATGTCACAGAAATAATTAGATACTAGGGGTCGTAGACCCGATGACTCGAGTTCTGTAAACGATGAAGCGCGCAGTAAACTTTCGATTTGGCCGGCCTTTGAATGGGTAAAATTTGCCATTTTGGCATATTTAAGGCCATACCCAGGGCTAACGACTTTGAGCATATGGGCGATACGACTCGCCAACATAGTGTAGAGCAACTACAGAGACATCAGAGTTAAAAAACTACGGAAGAAGAAGAAAAATAGTAGCGGAAATGCGTTCCTCGCTTCACCAAATAAACAAGAAGCTGTGAGACGGTCTCACCCGACTGCCCCTCTCTAAAACGTTTATTGTGAGAGTTCAATCCGATAGACGTTGTCATTTTTGTTATGCAACTATGCTAGTATAATTATTTCTATATAAGATTATTTTAAGGCCTATGTTCAACAAAGTAAAGTACCAAGTACCTACTTGACTGTGGACATTTGGGCTTTTGGACTTTTGGACTTTTGGACTTTTGGCCAATAGTCCAAAGTACAAAGTCCAAAGTCCAAAAGTCCAAAAACCCAAAAGGCCAAAAGTCGAAAAGTACAAAAGTCCAAAAGTTCAAAAGTCCAAAATTCCCAAATGCCAAAAGTCCGAAAGGCCAAAAGTCCACTAAACCTAACATCACCCCACCCCACCACACCCCACTTCACCTCACCACACCCCACTTCACCTCACCCCATCCTACACACCTCAGCCCACCCCACCTCACCCTACTTCACTTCATATACATAGGTACACGTTATATAAATGCTCACGTGTACACGATGTTGGTACATGAAGTGCGAGATACACGAACGTGGCCGAGCGTGGCCGAAGGTAGCCGCATTTTCGTGACAGAATTTCTAGATTCGGTCGCCACGCTTAAGGCCCGCGATAGAAGCTATGCAATAGCTTAAAAACAAAGGAACGTTTGTATTTCAATTTTCCTTTGTTTTTAAGTGTAGTAAAAAGATACTGCAAAAAATGTGATTGATTATTACGTAAAAATTAAATGTGACGAATTTACAAAGACGAATGTTCATATATTCATTGTTTTACTTAAATTATTACAAATCCAGACAAGAGGAGTCTTCCACTCTCTTAAAATTTTTGTTACTTTTGGAACAAAATTTCATTTCATTTTATTATAACAAACAAAAATAGTCGTAAACGCAGTTGCGAGGGTCAGCTAGTTATGTATAAATAAGAAGTGCTCGTGACACCGCGGACTCAGTGTTCTGTAAACGATCACTGTAGTAAGCTCATTCACTATGGCCAGTCCTTGGATGGGTGACCATCCATGTGACCACTTTGTGACAGTTATTTGTTGGTGTCGTTTCCGTGTTTCGGAAGGCACGTTAAGCAACGGCTTAACGTGCCTTCCGAAACTTACGGGCAACCAAGACCAACGGGTCTTGGTTGCCCGTAAAATGGCAGTCATTAAGCCAAGTAGAAGGCCTTTTTTGCGGCTTGAATAATTTCAACAGCAGGCAGTCACAACCTGCGCCTGTCTATCTCAACACGGCAATACAGCTCACCACCTATTACGTGGGACAAATTCTAAAAAGGTGAAATGTGGGGACTTAATAATATGCCTCTGCCTACCCCTTCGGGGTTATCCCCGAAGGGGTAGGCATATACATACCTAAATATGTAAATTATGTATGTATGGTCACGCCTATAAAGGCGTGACCATATTTATGTATGTATGTAACTAGCTGACCCTCACAACTTCGTTTACGACGCTTAAGGTGTATGAAAGGGGAGGTATTTCTTCTTCAGACTCAGCAAGTGGTGAGTGAAACTGCCCTGTTTGCTTTATCATAAAAGAACGTACACGTCGAGGGCGTGGACTGAATTGTTTTAGAATCTATTCTAAAATAATTTATTTCAGTCCACGCCTTCGGCGCGGACGATATATTTAACTCTGGACTTAATCATTAAGCTCTTATATGATAAAGCCAACACGCTGGTTTAGATTTACACTCACATTCAAAGGAACTCTTGAATTCTAGGTTTTGAGAAGTTGAGATGTCTCTAACTCCTGAACTTCCTCGGATCAGTAGTTTCGGCGTGATACGTATTCGGAATACAGACGGACATGAAAATTTTAAATTTCATTTTGGCTTAAGTAGGTATTGATTAGAGAACGCATTCTTTTTTTTTAAATAGCTTCCATGTTCAGACTCTCGACCCTCAACAGTTTTATTATTATGTATAGATATAGACTAGCAAGAAACTCGGCGGGCTATTCTTTTTAGTGCTCTGCTTACTGTAATATAGACTTAAAAAATCATAACAAATTGTTTGAGAATCCAACAGAGCCAGCAGATCATTTCCAGACTTACTTGTCTAGCAAATAATTGAATACAATTTTTGGTCCCGAGCAGGATTCGAACCTGCGTCTTCTGGTTTGCCGGACCAGACGGCCTCACCATTGGACCAACGAGACACTGCTGTCGACCGTCAATTCTTTCACTTTATTACCTTAACCAAGTTGCCGGTAGATAGTGCCTACGTCACCCCAAGACGTAATAAGCTGAAAAAATTGACGGTTAAAATAAATAAATAAATATATTCACGGACATTTCGCACAACGCTATCTAATCCCAAAGTAAGCTAGGAATGACCTGCTTGTGTTATGGGTATAAGACCACGGATAATAATACTTATATACTTTTTAAATACATACATAATATACACAGAAACACCCAGACTCTTGAGACAAACATTTATGGGTCACACAAATATTTGTCTCCGTTGGGAATCGAACCCACGACCTCCAGCGCCGCAGGCGGTATCACTTCCGACTGCGCCACAGAGGCAGTCAAGTTGAGAGCAGTGTCTCAAAAAAAGCAGTGTGTTAATAATAACTGTAACATAAGTATTTTCATCAGTTGTCTATATCCCTTAGCACAAAGTTATAATAGCTTAAGTTGTGTGGGAATGTCCACGAATATTTCTTCATTTATTTATTTTGAAATGATTAAGTACCGCTTACAATATTAGCATGACTACCTTTCGAAGTAATTTAATAAAACAATACATAAAATAAGTTCAAATGCATTATGGAAGGAAGGTGGCAAACAGGTTGATGTCGTCTACACTGATTACAGCCGGGCTTTTGATCGTATTCATCATGACACCTTATTGAAGAAATTAAGTAGCATTGGAATAAGAGGGGGTCTACTCCGTTGGTTCTCCTCTTATCTCATGAATAGGACTCAAGCTGTTACTCTCAATGGCCGCGTATCTGGTTGGGTCACTGTGCCCTCTGGTGTACCTCAGGGTTCCCTGATGGGACCGTTGCTTTCTGTGATTTATGTGGATGGCATCGACTCCTGCCTTAAAACTTCCAAACTGCTGTGTTTTGCGGACGATATGAAAATATATTCTACTATATCGTCGTTGGAAGACATGGCAGCACTTCAAGCTGATTTAAATCGGCTTCATGAATATTGCCAGGTCAACAAACTTGACCTGAATCCGGCGAAATGTTCTGTAATAACGTACACCAGAAAACGTAATATATTGACTACAAAGTATGTGTTGGGGGGTGAGGCCCTCTCGAGAACAAATAACGTACGAGATCTAGGTGTATATCATGATAGTTGCCTAGTATTTGACGATCATATTGATGCAATAGTCAAAAGAGCTTCTAAGGCGCTTGGGTTTGTGATGCGCATATCCAGGTGCTTCACTGAAGCTAAGACACTTAAAATATTATACTGTACATATGTGCGAAGTCACCTGGAATATGCGTCCCAAATATGGAACCCATGTTATAATGTTTACATTGATAGGATTGAGAATGTTCAAAAACGATTCATGAAATACCTGTGCTATCATCAGAGGATGTCTTCATTTGCACCTCTTTTTCGCAAACTTTGTCAACCAGTCCCCTTAAGACCAAATTTCGCATGATATGATGATGCAAAAAGATCCATTGCGTAGAGAAGGAAACCTCGAAATGAAACCCGGTTGTCAGTAAAATGACAATCGTTAAGCCAAGTTGAAGGCCTTTAAGGGCAGCTTGAAAAATTACAATTGCGGGTCACGGCGACCTGCACCTGTCCATTTCAACACGGCAATAGGCTACCACCTATTACGTGACATAAAACTATAATGTGAACTGTGGACGTATAGGCACTATGCTTCTGCATACCCCTTCGGTAATAAAGACGTGACTATAATAATGTATGTATGTAAGTTCTTAACCAAAGTCGTATGCTTATTTATTTATTTACTAGCTGACCCTCGCAACTTCGTTTACGTCACATAAGGTGTACGAATGGAGGGGTACTTCTTCATGAGACTCATCAAGCAGCGTGTGAAACGGCCCTGTTTGCTTAATCATAAAAGAGCTTAAAGATTAAGTCGATTCTAAAACAATTCAGTCCACGCCTTCGGCGCGGACTGAATTATTTTACAATAGCCTTAATCATTAAGCTCTTTTATGATTAAGCCAACACGCCCGTTTAGACTCACTTTCAAAAGAAACGTTGAATTCTAGATTTACCGAAAGTTGAGATGCCCCTAATTTCTGAACTACATAACCCTCAATATTGAAAATTGTATAGAATAATGCTTAAAGTACTCCCTTTCAGACATCAAACAAATATTTAAAATCGAACCACGCAGTGAGAAATTATAGCTAAAAACCTATTTTGCCTTTCATCCCCTCTCCTGAAAGAACCGCGCAAAATATCGGGATCAAAAGTATCTAAGAACCTTCCTCGGACTATAAGCTTAGATCGTACAAAGTATCATTCAAATCGGTTCAGTAGTTTCGGCGTGATACTTAGTCGGGATACAGACAGACAGACAGACAGACAGACAGACAGACAGACAGACATGAAAATTTTAAATTACATTTTCGGCTTCAGTATCGATTAGAGAACGCCCTACACTTAAAATTTTCAAAATATCTTCCATGTACAGACTCCCGACCCTCTACAGTTTTATTATAATTTATTTATTTATTTATTGGTACATCAACAGCATACATACACATCATTAATTTTGTCATGCATCCATTATTATTACATTCTTATATGCATACCTATTACAGACGTACACAGCATTGACCATAATATAATAACAACAAATAACAGAATTCAATTCAAGCGTCAATTACTAGATTAAAAATATATATCGACACACTACAACAAACTAACACTAACTATTTACATATTTACAAAATATTAATAAATACAACCCATTATTGCCTATAACAACAAACGGAATTTAAATTAAAACACTATTGGTGTGACTTGTGTACCTACCTACAATGAGATCAAGGAGTAAACAAGCCATTGACATTGAATAAAACTAATCTAACTACAATTACAACAATCAATTTATGAGATTTCTTAAACATAATTAACATTATTCCATTGTATGCTACCTAAATTTGGGACTGTACTTAGGTACTTGCGAGTTATTGCCATTTAGATGGTCGATTTTGAAGGCGCGGCAAAAATTATACAGCTGTAGTCCCCCGTGTAAACTCTCCATTAGTTTGCGTATAACTCGCTCGCTGATAGTGTGGCCTGTCCTTTAAACAGAAAAGAGAGACTTATTTAAAGAAACGCTCATTGACGTCAATAATAATAAGTTTTATGGAGAAGAATACTGTTAGATTCGGCACGGCTCTCGAATCTAGCGTAGCTAATGTTGATTGACCATCTAATGTCGGCTCCACATTAGTGACGTGAAGCCCCGTGAACAGGCGTGAACGTGAATCAACTATACCTGCTAATATGTCTACTAATTAATAGTGATATATGGCCACCACAAAGTTATTGCAGCAGCAGCTTTTACGTCCATTTCGCGGCGGGCTTACGTACGAATGTGAGCCAAAGACTTCTATATAAACTGAGGTAGACGCGCCGTACTCTAACAAGCGAGATTTCAAAAGCAATCCTCAAACACACACATTGCTAAGACTACACTCACTTATAAATACTATTTACGTAATTGTCACCACACACAATAGCAATATACGGATAGAACAAGAGTAAAAGAGAAGGCGTATGGACTCCAATTGCAAGTCGAGTACCAACTCTCGAAGTTTCTGACTCACAACGTTTTGGCGAACAACGCTGCTAATTAGCGCAGTTTATAGGTTTCAAAAATCGGTGCGTAGGGCATGTCTACCTCATTTTATATAGAAGTCTTTGATGTGAGCATCCCGTGAATAAATAATTAAAAGTTTAAAAAACTAAAAAACACGCTTTTAGCACGCGCTTTATTTAATTTTATTTTATACTTTTTTCGTATCCCATTCAGCAAATCCTTTCATTTAATACCCATATCATGGGGGTGCATTTCTAATAGCCAATCCGCCATCTTGGATGTCCGTCATGTTGGATTTAAGTCACGTGACTATTTTTTTCGTATTCCTGACAGCATACCCTTTTATTTGATACCCATATCATGGGGGTGGATTTCAAACAGCCAGTCCACCTTTTTGGGGAGGCCGCGATATTGGATTTGTAATGACGTTTTTTAGCTAGTCATGTATTGTCATCAGAACTCAGAGCGTGTGCAAAACTTCAGCCTGATCAAAGGACGGGAAGTGGGTCAAATTAACATTCCAAGATTTTCTTAGATACATAGTTAAAGTGAAGCTAATAGAAGCGTGTTAATAAATAAATAAAATAAATATTCACGGACATTTCACACAACGCTATCTGATCCCAAAGTAAGCTAGTAATGGGTATGGTATGGGTATCAGACCACTGATATTAAGAATAAGAATAAGAATAAACTTTATTGCACACCAATGTTAAAATTTCTTATGCAGATATTACATTTCTTAAATCTACAGAGGGCGGCCTTATCGCTAAAAAGCAATCTTTTACAGGCAACCTTTGGATGGAAATATACCGTCAAGAATCACGTTGTAAAAGGGGTAGTCATTGGTATAATATAGAAATATACTAAGTCTGCTATACATCTCAAGTCAGCAGAAATATAAGAAGGTACATAAGTACCAATAAATACATACATAAATATATACATAGTTAGATGTTATATACATACATACTAATTAATTATACACACAGATATATCATTATTTACATTTACAAATACTATGAAGCTAAGTAGTACTCCTTAACCAGTCTTTTGAAGGTATTTAAAGACTGCGCACGCCTAATGTTTAATGGTAGTGCATTCCACAACCGAACTGCTTGTACAGCGAAGGATTTGTCGTAAAAATTTGTGGAATGTCTAGGAATTGCAGTGACCCTGATGACCTTAGAGATCTCAAATGTGCGTCATTCAAGAACGTAAAACGTTCTTTTAAATAATTTGGAGTATGGGGATTGAAAAGAGTGCTGTAAAGCAAAGACAGAATATGAGTATTCTGTCTATTAATACTTATATACTGATATTAATACTTATATACTTTTAAATACATTCATATTATACATAGAAACACCCAGACCCTTGAGACAAACATTTATGGGTCACACAAATATTTGTTTCCGGTGGGAATCGAACCCACGACCTCCAGCGCCGCAGGCGGTATCACTACCGACTACGCCACAGAGGCAGTCAAATGTGGAGGGCACGACTTGTGCCGTGAATTTACAGCGTGAATTCGCGCGTGAATTCACGGCACTAATGTGGAGCCGGCACAATGCTCGTAGAAGTGTGTCGACTTGAATATCTAACAACGTTATTTAGTGAATAGCAAGTTAAGTAAGATTAAGTTTGAACTCGGTAATGTTTATTACATTACCATGGTTTAAACGATGGAAACCTTGCGTTTCGAACTTCGCATCGCTCGACACAGACAAGGTGTTTATCCTCACACTCTACGTCCGGAGCGTTCGAGTAGGGTTAGATCCGATATCCTTTCTTCCTGAAATTATTGATGAAATTGATTGATTGATTCCAGAAATGAATGTTTTCCCTGCTTCGGTTTTCCCAAACGCCTACAGTGTTGCGCCTCTGGTGTTGCAAACGTTCATAGGCTGCGGTAACCACCAGTCCTTCTGGTGGGTCGTATCCTGTTCTGCCTAAATGGTATAAAAAAATAAAATAAAAACTTCGTTAAGAAATATTTTATTTTTCTATAACCGTTTTTTTTTCTTTACATAGTCACATGCTGCTGAATGTTGAATGTAAACCGGTTGTACGGAAATCTAGATAAAGTTGAGCTCTGATTTACTAGATGTTTTTTACGTTGAAGAGGTCAGAGTAAATTGGTTGACATTCTTACTTATAATTACTGTTTTCGTGGGATAATTGAAATCGTGAATGAATATTGTAGTTATTAAAATGTGTATAAAAATTAAAATACACGAACACGGCAATAGGCTCACCACCTATTACGTGGGACATATTTAAAACTACAAGATGAGATGTGGAGGTATGCTATGCATCTGCCTACCCCTTCGGGGATAAAGACGTGAGTATTATGTATGTGTAGGTAAAAATTAAAATACATATTTTAATATTTTTTGTTGGAGGTTGTCAAGATGTTCATAAAATAGTTTTTTTTGTAAGACTATATTATTTGTTCTTGTAACACGAAGTACTTTTAGTTATTCTGTGCTTGTAGGTGTCTGGTTACCTTAAAATTTTATAATTACAACAGCCTATTAGCTACTACTTAATACTAACTTAAAAAATGTAGTTACAGCACCTATTAGTTAAGTAACTGATAGGCAGGCCATAAAGTTGATCCTAAACTAAACAGTAAAAACTTGGAATAACCTGCCAGCGCACGTATAATTCCGAGTTCTCCAAGCGGAACGTGAAGAGACACAATACATCACAGGGCCGCCAACTTGAGGACCACTGTCTATGGTCTTGTTGACTGTGAGTGGCTCTCTATCGCTAGATGTCGCCTTGGTTTTCAATCTGGTCAATTTGGCGAGCTTTTGTCTTAAAAACTTGCATAAAGGTATGAGTCCAAACTTGACTGCAAGCAGCATTGCTGTCGCGGCGGCAAGGCGACCGTACTGAGTGCAGTCGCGACGCTGCCGACTTTGGAATGTATTCTAATACTAATCTATACAGAATGTATGGGGACCAGCGGTGCGGGCGCTGCAGAGTGCGGGTCCACATCCGCTAATTGCTCACAGATGTTTAAATACGAGAAAAAACTCACTATAATGCGATAGCGCTTTGCACACGTCCTTCAAAAGTTGGACCCAGAAGTTGTCAAAAAAGTCTTATGTAGGACCCTTTTTTTTAACGTGAGGGAAAATCCATCATGGATGCTATGCCGGAATCCTACCGACTAAAAATCTCACGTAACGCCCAACAGCATATGGTTGGGAGCCCCGGGTATGCCCTCGGAAGCGTGTCCCAAGACTCCCAACATACCTGCGGCTACCACTGTGGCCTCGCCTAGGGGGTGATTCGGGTACTATCCCGCGTCTTTGCGGGTTTCGGGTGTGATCCCGCTTCTAAGGGGGGGGAGGGGGTGCGTGAATCCCTCAAGTCAAGCTGCCGTCATGGGCCTGCTTCTGTAAGGACGGTGAGCAGCCGTCTCACCGTCCTCAGGCCCCCGGTCATGGAGGCCGATAGTCTTCAGCGAAGTATGTAAGGACCCTAATGCTCGTCAAGACCTCGTCTCACGTCCTCGTCAGGACGTGGGCATTTTCACGTTGGAGACTATAGTGAGAGCCGTAGTCTCCAGCGGGGGAACTTAAGGAGTGCAGTGTCTTTCTGCAAGCAAGTTATGCCCTAGAAAGAGGCAGTGGGGAGGGAGCGAGAGAGAATCTCCCTCCCGAGTACCGCAAGCAGCCGCGGGGTCGTCGCAGGCTGCTGTACGCTCAGAACCGAGGTCTTGAGAACGGTGAGTTGCCTACTCGTCGTTCTCACAGAAGCAGGCCAAGGTGGCGTGTCTCTTACCCCCTCATAGAAGTGGGATAGCACCCAACTATCGCCAACTTGCCCAAGTAGCGGGATAGCACTCGAACCCTCAAGGTGAGGCCGCTTAACGCAACAGCGTAAGTATAGCGATAATGCTCAAGCCACTTTTTATAGCGGAAATAAGTTAACATGAGAAGCGGAAACGTTAAGCCAAGTTGAAGGCCTTTATGGGCGGCTTGAAAAATTTCAACAGCAGGCAGTCACAACCTGGGCCTGTCCATTTCAACATGGCAATATGTCTCACCACCTATTACGTGGGACAAATTTAAAAAAGGTGAAATGTGGGCATATAATTTGCCTCTGCCTACCCCTTCAGGGATAAAGGCGTGATGTATGTATGCTACAAAGTTCAATACAAACATTGTAATGCGCTGTTTGTAATTGCAGTCATTTTAATTTACTTTAAGTACTTAATATGAGCAGAAATTAAAACTCCACGGTACATATTATTTACGCCCATTATTTTAATGACAGGTTCCTTACATCAATAGCTATACAATGTATCTGACCTGACCCTATTATGCTATACTAACGGCCGTCACATAGTTTCACCCACGTAGATCGCGTTCCCGTGGGAATACGGGAATAAAATATAGCCTATATCAACCGTAGATAGTGTAGCTTCCCAAACACAGAATTCAGACTTTTCTGATATCTGTGAAATAATTTTCAAATCGGTTCAAAAGTTTTGGAGCCTATGCAATACATACAAATAATCAAATCTTTCCTATCTATCTATCTATCTATCCACCTTCACGATAAATCTCTTGCGGGGTAGGCAGAAAGAACCGAGTACCACACGGCACGGTCCATACACACCTCACTTGTTCTTCAACTTTCATATTTCTTTTCATGCATGCACGTCGGTTCCTTCGGCTCTTGACACCACCTTCTGCTAACACACGATTTGGTCGTGGTAGGTGTGTCGTGGCCTTCCCCGACTCCTACGTCCATCCACTTTCGCGTTGTATATCTGTTTTGTCATTCTTTCATCACCCATCCGCTCCACATGCCCGAACCATCGTAGCATGCCCTTCCTTACTTTAACACCGACACTCTCTTCCAGACCAACTCTCTTTCTTAAATCTTCATCCCGAACGCGATCTGCGAGCGTTACTCCGCAGATTTTGCGTAGCGCGCCCATCTCGACCGCGTTTATTCTACTTTCATGTGTTTCCTGCCATACCCAACTCTCGCTTCCATACGTTAGCGTAGGTATCAGCACCGCACTGTGTACTGCGAGCTGGGCCTTTTGACTTAAGGTTTTGGTACCCAAAAGTTTGCCTAACGCTCCATTCACACTATTTCCCGCAATTTCCTCATGTCCTTTCTCTCAAATCTTTCCTCTTTATAATAATTAGTACAGAAAAGACTTGGTCTCAAAATCAACGTGTTTTTTTAACGTCAGGAAAATCGTATATTATATTGATGCTATGTCAGACTCCTAACGAATAAAAATCTTACGTTCCCGACTTACTGCCTACGGTTAGGAGCCCCGGGTAAGCCCTCGGAAGGATGCCCCCAGGATTCCCAGCAATCCTTGGCTACCACTGCGTCCTCACCTAGGGGGTTCGTGTGCTGTCCCGCGTCTTTGGGGGGTTTTTCGGGTGTTATCCCGCTTGGGTGTGTGATGTGCGTGAAATTTTCATGTCACGCTGTCGTCTGGGGCCTGCTTCTGTAAGGACGGTTAGCAGCCCCCCAAAGGCCCTCGGTCATGGAGGCCGATAGCCTTGAGCGAAGTGAGAGATCAACGCCTAGTCAAAGCTACTGAATATAGAATGATGAAATGTGAACAGTAGTTTCCCTTAGGAACGAAAAAATAATTTTATTAATTGAACTAAGTATGTTTAGTATTACAGACTTCAATAAAAATAATTATACATTCGGTATAATTTCAGAATCACCCAAAATCATGCAATTAAGGGTGTTTAATAACAAGAAGCCGTGAGAAGGTCTCACCCGACTGTCCCTCTCTAAAACGTTTATTGTGAAAGTGAAAGTTCAATACGGTTGACGTTGTCATTTTTTATTTTATTTTATTTATTTTATTTTATGTGAAACTTTGTGAAAATGTTTAGGGGTTTGTTACTCAATCACGCACAAACGTTTGAAATAAATTATATAACACACAGAAAATTTTTATCCCAGGAATATTTGATTGGATATTTTTTTATTTGCATGAAATATGGTACAAACACGATGGTCAAAAATATTTTGAGCCAGATACATACCTATTTCTCCTTACTACAAAGGCATGCAAAATTAATTATACACAATTTATCTTTAAATATGTATAAAATAAATCTTTAAAGTGTGTCAAAAATATATTCACACCAAGCCAAAAGATGCGGCCAATTGCGGGTTTCATTTGCGCTCGTAGGGATCCTTACCATAAAACCTCAAAACAAAAAGACTTTTGTAGTATGGGAGCCCCGGGAGCCCCCTTAATATATTTTTCTGTTTTAGTACCTACATACATACATACATATACTCACGCCTTAACCCCGAAGGGGTAGGCAGAGGCCTATACCGGCCCACATTTCACCGTGTACAATTCGGTCCCACGTAACAGGTGGTGAGCCCATCGCCGTGTTGAAATGGACCGCCGACGTCAGAGCCTCGTCCGTTGTTCAGCAGGTGCACGAGCTTGCACGTGAGGTTGACTTGGGCCCGGAGGTGTTGGTAGGGCCCCACTACACCCTCTACTACTAGTACCTACTTGGTATAATTATAGCGACAACAGAAATATTTCATCTGTGATAATTTCAATTGACTAGTTTTCAAGATTTCGGAGTACAGCATGGTGACAAAGGATATTAATATTTACATATTTACTTTGTTGCAGTTAATCTTCGTAATATTCTGGCCAATCTTCATCACAAACAGAGAACTCTTGTTCCCAGCTTTTATAGACAAGATATTCTCTTTCAAATCGAACATGGTGATGCATTTTTGGATTCTGCCTGCAGCCCTTTGGGAGTTGACCTTTCTGCCAAGACCAGTTCCAAAGTCACATTGGAAGAATATTGGAGTTTTGACTTTGATTTTCGTCGTGTATAATATTGTGTAAGTGTTTTACTACCATTTTGGATCGGAGAGAAATAAAATATTTAAGGACATTTCGAAGCTGGGACTGCTAAAATTTGTCGGCGCCTACTGTCCGTTTCAACGCGGCAAATACGTAGCACCTTTTGCGAGATACAAATACTTAAAAGCCTACCAGACGCCAAATTGTTAAAAGAAGATAGAAGATATACATTTTAGAGTGCAAGAAAGAGAGAGATGCGATCGGTTTTTGTGCGCTTTTAACGAAATAAATTAATTATAAAAAAACTATAACCAATATGAAAAAAATGCTCTAGTGCAAATTAAGATTTTACTATTGTCTTTCTTATAAATATGTTATACTAGCTGACCCGCGCAACTTCGTTTGCGTCTCATAAGCAGTGAACGGAAAACCCATTTAAAAGATTAACCGAAATAAACGGTTACAGATTGAATCGGTAACCTTTTATAAGGGTTACATATCGATACGGTTAACACTTTATACCGGTTAATTTATCAATAAGGTTTAAAAGTTGAATGATGTGTTTAGATAACCCTTTGAAACGGTTAATGTATTGAAACTGTTATCACATACAATGTTAACCTGGGTTTTTAGTGACGATACAGGTTAATGACACAGCCGACCTTTGGACCTTTGGACTTTTGGATTTTGGACTTTTGGACTTTTGAACTTTTGGACTTTATTACTTTTGGACTTTTGGACTTTTGAACTTTGGACTTTTGGACTTTATTACTTTTGGACTTTTGGACTTTTGAACTTTGGACTTTTGGACTTTTGGCCTTCAGGACTTTTGGACTTTTGGACTAAAAGTAATTTCAATAAGGTCATGAAGAAGTTTCACTTCTTACGTATGTACACGCACACATTTTTTTATTATAAAGAGATTACAAAATGGCCCCCGTTTCGCAGTTATATACCCAATGTCTTGTTGGATATTTTTCTAAAGCTTTTTGATATATTGAGTACGAATTTCAGGTTAATTTTGCAATCCAATATGGCTGCCGCGCCGCGCCGTTGTAAAATTTATTAAATTTTACAATATATATAATAGTAATTAAATTTTACAATGGTGGCGCAGCAGCCATATTGGATTACAAAATTAACCGAAAATTCGTACTCAGCATACCAAAAAACCCCTTATACGATATCCAACATAAAATTTTACAACGGTGGCGTGGCGGCCATATTGGATTGCAAGAGTAAACCCAAAATTCGTACTCACCATACCCAAAAACCCCTTATACGATTTCCAACCTGAAATTTTACTACAGTGGTGCGGCGGCCATATTGGATTGCAAAATTAACCTGAAATTCGTACACAGCATACCCAAAAACCCCTTATACGATATCCAACATTAAATTTTACAACGGCGGCGCGACAGCTATATTGGATTGCAAAATTAACCGAAAATTCGTACTCAGCATACCAAAAAACCCCTTAATACGATATCCAACCTTAAATTTTAGAACAGTGGTGCGGCGGCCACATTGGATTGCAAAATTAATCCGAAATTCGTACTCAGCATACCCAAAAACCCCTTAAACGATATCCAACATGAAATTTTACAACGGTGGCGTGGCGGCCATATTGGGTTGCAAATTTAACCCGAAATTCGTACTCACCATACCCAAAAACCCCTTATACGATATCCAACATGAAATTTTACTACAGTGGCGCGGCGGCCATATCGGATTGCAAAATTAACCCAAAATTCGTACTCAGCATACCCAAAAACCCCTTATACGATATCCAACATAAAATTTTACAACGGTGGCGTGGCGGCCATATTGGATTACAAAATTAACCCGAAATTCGTACTCAGCATACCCAAAAACCCCTTATACGATATCCAACTTTAAATATTACTACAGTGGCGCGGCGGCCATATTGGATTGCAAAATTAACCCGTAATTCGTACTCAGCATACCAAAAAACCCCTTAAACCATATCCAACATGAAAAGAACGGTCGCTGCACCGTTGTTTTCATGTGGCGCGTAAAATAAACTGACACTGCACACAATAAGACATGAATCGGCATGATCGACGTCACACGGCAGTAAAACTGGAAAACGCGACTCAGTTAAATATAAACAAACGGTGGTGCATCCTAAAATTCGTAAAATACATTTGATTCTTTCTATTTGTACCTATGTGTGCGTGAAAGGAATCGCTTTGGCGAGCGAAGAACAAAGGAGACGCCGACCGCAATCTAGGTACCTACCTACCTACGAGTAGAGTGCAACAAGCAAAATAACCTTCATCAATTCGGTTACGGTTACTGTATACAAAACGGTAACATGTTGTTTCTGTTAACCTATTAATTCTGTTACATTATTATTCTGTGTATTCTGGTTACGGTTAACACATATTTGATTGGGTTAATAACAGATATATTTCTGTTAATAACCCAACCCGAAAGAATACTGCTCATAAGAGAGAGACAGAGAGAAAGAGCGCTATTATTTTGATATCATGTTTCCCGTCATTTACCCCCGTTGCGTTTACTCCCGTCGCATCGCTACTTTTCATTATTTTAGAAATAATTAACGTTACTATGATCGAAAACCTCCCAAAAACGCGAGATAGCACCCAAACCCACTTAGGTGAGGCCATAATGGTAGCCGTAGGTCTATTGGAAGTTCTGGGATGACTACCGAGGGCTTACCCGGGGCTCCCAACCGTAGGCTGTTAAGCAAGATACGTGTGGTTTATAGTCTTTAAGAGTCCGGCATAGCATATATGCAGGAACTTCCTCACTTTAAAAAAATGTAACTGTGAGCGAACCTTAAAAGATAAATAAATAGGTATTGTGTTTTAGAACTTTTTAAGAGGAACGATTTTGTAATAGATTATTTTTATGTAACTTCAACCATTTACGCAGAGGCGCAACGGATACTCTAACGATTAAACGCTTTCCGTTTTCGAAACATTTCTCATTGCTGCACGGCTCCTATTAATCTTAGCATTATGTTATGTAGCCTTAAGCCATTCTCAATAAACGTACCTGCCTACTTACTATCGAACAGTTAAAGAGTTTTTGAAACCCTACCAGTAGTTTCAGTAAGGCTTGCCTTGGTATAATGTGATCATGGTCCCTTTGCAGCGTGTGTCCAATCCAGCTACACTTCCGACGTTTGATCTGTTGGTGGATAGGAGTCTCACTGCAGCGTTCCAATAGGCTTAGGTACGTTGGTGATTTTCTCGGGCCCGTTTAAACCGAGGATCCGTTGGAGGCAGCGGTTGACGAAGATTCGTAGCTGGTAGCTGGTGCGAAATGTCTTTAGTGACCTTTCATGTCTCGCATCCGTATAGCAGTTAGCAGTACTTACAGTTTTAACGTTTACTTTGTTTTGAGTTTCACTTTTCGAGTCCCTTTCGCGACTGCCTACGGGGCGCAGCTGTGTGAAGGTTGTTCTAGCCTTGGAGAGTCTCGAAATGATGTAGGGTACTCTTCTATCCCATCAGTTTCTGACACGACACTCCCGAGGTACGTGAATTAGTGCCTTCACCACATCTCCTGCGTCTGTCGATTTTATTTGTAGTCCAGCCATTCGCTGCCTCATCCTGCACGTTGTCCTGCAGACATGCATGACGGCGTGTGTGTGCCTCAGCAGGCACAGGTCATCGGCGTCATTTAAATCCTCCAGGATATCAGGATAGTTCCTATTTTATGCCGCGCTGCTTGTTCTTTGCGGTATTCAGCATTAAACCATTTATTTTCTATGGATGGTTATTAATTATCCTGTTATCTTCATAACGATTCTCTAAGGTTGGTACAGTATGTATTTTCAAAAGAGTTTGTGAACTCTATGTTTAATTTCTATTTCAGAATATTGATGACATTTGATTGATGTCATTTTATCTTAGATCATCTAACCACAGGATGCGCCTTACTTAAGCATTGTTTTCTGCCATTGCACATGACCATTTGGTCTTTTGGCTTTATGAAAAGCCTGTACATCAGTACATCATTTTATATGATTAAACTAGTACATTACATTGTAGTTGACTGTACAATAACAATTAACACACAACAGCCATTACGCGTTTTTCGATTAATACATTTTTAATTGCAATGAAATTTTATTTGTCTTTGTGTTTTCCCCTTCATTTGTATGAAAACTGGCAGAATATTTTTGTATGCGGTGGTTCGCTAAGGCTAGTCCCGTGTTATATGGTCTAAGCATTTTATACACGTTACGTCTACTACGTTGATACATGTAATAAAATTCTAACACGGGTGTGGTCTAAGCTAATGCTTTCAGGGTTGTGCTTTTCCCCCGCTTTCACGCTTCGCGCTTATGCACTAGCTGTAAGTGTAGCATGTAGCCTAGGCCATCCATGTAGGTCCCTCTGACCTACATGGAAGCAGAACGGTTTTGGGAGTGAGTGCAAGTCATGTAGATCCCCAAGGCAAGTCAGAGAGATTATCCTTCACGCGGTGCCACCCGTTATTGGTCTAATTCCTTCAGAAATAGACGTAACAGAAATCCCTGGCGAAGTGTCCACAGGACATCAGTGGCTGTGCTCTGTGGCGCGACTCACACTAAAACATGTGAGGGTCGTTTTAGGTGGGCAAGGGGCTGGGGAGGGGGGCTTGGGGGGATTTAGGGAAAACGGGGGGGAGGGGAGGCCACCCGCACACAAATCTGGTCTGCCCGCAGGGTATCTGTGGCTGTGCTCTGCGGCGAGACTCACACTAAAATATGTGAGGGTCGGATCAGATGGGGGGGGGGGTTGCGGAGGGAGGGGAGGCCACCCGCGTGTTTGTGCCGTGCGTGGAGACCCGTAAGGGAGGATGAAGGGATCCTGGATTGCTGAGACTGCAGTGATGCGTCAACACGCGTCTTCGGCCCTGATTTCTTCCGAAACGGGAGGTTCTCACCTAGCCAGTGAGTACCAATCGGCTGCGTCATCCGTAAGAGGATGGCATTTGGCTAGGGTTTCGGTTGGGGTGGCGGGCAGGGGGTGGTGCGGGTAGGTCGTGATTTTGCTGGTTGCGGCGTCTCTCGCATCATTTTCCTCGCTTTGTCGTCCTTTCCGGACCCTATATCTACCGTGGCAGCCTTGGCGACTGTAGATGGTGTACATCCAGCGTCCCCAATTTGCGGGCTCCATGGAGGGTGAGCGCACCACGGTGGATGAATTCAAGCTGTTGTCAAGCATGGACTCAAAACGCAGCAACAAATCCCCTGGGCATGACGAAAGTCATGTCAACACAGCCTGTGGAACATCCGAGGCATTTAATGTCGATGCACTCAAGAGTGCTATCGACAACGCTGAGGGTTCGGCTCGCCGCGACTCTGGCTCCTGGAGCCACGTCGTCAGGAAGAGTAGAACACCTCGTCAAAAAGCCCGCGACAAGTTGCGCCTCATAGAGCACGACAAGTCAACCGGGCGTTCCCGCAAGCGGAAACGCGGACGTGGTAACGGAAGGAGGCCCGACACCAATGGAGGGACTAGCTCCCAGGTGGACTGCAGCCGCCGTGCGACGACAGAAGGCGAAAGCCAGAAGTCAAACACGGCTGGAGGGTCTAGCACCCAAAGCAGCCACAGCCGTGGTGAAGGTGCCACCGCCGACCAAAAACCCGCATCCGCCACTTCTCAAGGCAGGAAGTTCGCTGGGAGACCGTCTGAAAAGACTGGACCGCTCTCGCACTCCTCGCCGAAAAATAGGCCCTCGGAAGGTGACGTTCACGGCAGGAAGTCCGCTGGGAGACCGTCTGAAAAGACTGGACCACTCTCGCACTCCTCGCCGAAAAATGGACCCTCGGATAGCGACGCTCGTAGGGGAAGACCCGACAAGAGGGGTCGCCCAAACGAGACCACATCCCCGAGGGTTCACGTCAAACGGGTGAAGGTCAACACCAGCCTTCCACCTGGTACCTCATACGCCGACGCTGCGGCCAACGACGAACTTCGCGTCGCAATCACCACCGAACCCTCCCGCGACCTCACCGAGGACGAGGCTGAGGGCATCAGGAAGGCGATAAGGGCTGGACTGCGAGCGGCGATCACAGGGAAGGATACATTCATCCCGGCTTTCAAGGGCAAGCCGACCTTCAGCGACGGGACGCTGAAGCTATGGTGCGAAAGCCGAGAAGAGGTGGATTGGCTCCGTTCCACCATTGAACCCGTTAGCTCGCCAGTACCCGGGACCCGACTCGTCGTCAAGAGACAGTCGGACATCCCGAAACGCGTGAAAGCGGGGATCTTCATCCCAGAGAAGGAGGATATAGATGTGATCAGATCCTTCCTGGTGAGCCAGAACCGCTGGTACAGTGTCAACGAGTGGCACATCTACTCAGACCAGGAGCAGGAAGAGGGCGTCTTCCTCATGCTCGGCATTCCTGCATACGACGTCGAGAAGCTAAAGGCCAGAGGACAAAGGGTCGCCTACGAGCTAGGCAGCCTTTACCTCAGGTTCCTCGGATCCTCCGCCGCGCAGGAAGAGACGAAGAAGACGACCGAAGCCGCCCAATCCCAGGTTGACACCAACGTGGACAAGGCAGGACCATCGGGCATCAAGTCGCTCGCCACTCAGGGGAGAAGCGAAAGCGCCCCCACCGGACGAGGTGCCGCCGCAAGGCCGGAAACCCCTGGTGCATCGTCGAGCGACGAGAAGAAAAAGGAAGAGGGGATGGAGACCATCAACAATGATGACCTCCCAGCCGCCACCACCTCATCCCAATAATCCCCAGGCTTGCACTATACCGATAGTGCAAGCAAACCTCCAGCACAAGCGGCTCGCAGCGGCTGCCCTGCGCAGACACCTGGAGGTAAACAAGTTGACCATAGCCGCTATCCAGGAGCCGTGGATAGCGAAGAACAAGATCTGTGGTCTCTCCAACATTGGAGGTAAGTTACTCCTAGATACTACAGTGAGCGGGCCTCGTACTTGTGTTTATATGCCTAACAGTATCCCCGCCACTTTACTAAATGAGTTCTGTTCTAGAGATCTAACTGCTGTTAGACTCAGGAACACCTCCGCTGTTGACAGCACAACATCCATGACCGGTGACATCATACTAGCGTCCTCCTACCAGCCCGGAGAAGACGCAGTGCCCAACGACGAACTGGTCAAGTTGACGAGATATTGCGAAGATGAGGGCCTGGAGCTCATCGTGTGCGCAGACTCTAATGCGCATCACCACATCTGGGGAAGCGCAGACACAAATAATAGAGGTGAGTCATTTTTCAACTTCCTATTATCCACACAGCTAAACGTATTAAATGTAGGCTCCGAACCGACCTTCAATACTCGTAGGGCCCACACACTCATAGATATTACTTTAGCATCTAATCTAGCATCAAATCTGATAAAAAACTGGAGACTATCAGAGGAACCATCATGCTCCGACCACAGAAGAATCATGTTCGACTTGGACTGGAGCAAAATTCCCACGGCCCCAAGACGTAACCCACGTAAAACGAACCGGCAAAAATACAAAATTCTAGTAGGTCTAAACATAGGAGATGCACACTCAGAGGTAAGTTACTCTGGCACCGCCGACATAGAACAACATGTCCGGAAGGTGACAAACACACTCACCACTTGCTATGAGGAAACGTGCCCCCTAACCGTCCCTGACAATCGAGCAAAATCGGGAGAAAAATGGTGGAGTAAGGACCTCGAACGGTTGAGAACCAAGGTAAGAAAACGCTTCAACCGAGCCAAAAACACCAGAACAGAGTCTGACTGGGACGCCTATAAGCTAGCACAAGCAAAGTTCAAAAAGCGTTTAAGTCAGAGAAAAAAAGAGGCGTGGAAACGCTTCTGCTCCAATATTGAATCCAATAGTCACGCACTAAGAGTCAAAAAACTTCTATCTCAGGACACGGATAAGTCTATTGGATCTCTAAAAAAGGTAGACAACACCTACACAAAATCTGACTCCGAAACGTGTGAGGTCTTACTACAGACACACTTCCCAGGCTGTCAAATCCAATCAGATATCAACTGGGAAGACACAGAAGGCGCCATCGAATCCGAGCCGGACTGGTCCACAGCTAGGGCCATAGTATCCGATAACAAGGTAAGATGGGCAATCGAAAGCTTCCAACCATATAAATCACCGGGACTAGACGGTATATTCCACGGACTTATGTTATGGTGTATAGAGGCTATCACTACGCACCTGACAAAGATCTTCACGGGATGCATCGCGTTCAGGTACGTGCCAAAGTCATGGAGAGAAGTCAAAGTACTCTTCATACCTAAACCAGGTAAAAGTGACTACACTCATCCTAAGTCCTTTAGACCAATAAGCCTCACTTCATTTCTATTAAAGACTCTAGAGAGGCTATGCGAGAGAGAAATAAGGGAGAAAGTACTCCGACAAATACCAATGCACACAAAGCAGCACGCTTACTGCTCCGGAAAATCCACCGAATCAGCACTGCATGAGGTAGTATCGTACATAGAAGACTCCCTAGAGAGTAAATCATCAACACTGGGCGTCTTTATAGACATCGAAGGTGCCTTCGACAAGACGACCTTTGTAAGTATCGAAAGAGCCCTGCAAAAGCATAAAGTACACCCCACTGTGGTAAGTTGGATAGTGAACATGCTACGACACAGGGCTATACAAATTACAGTGAACTCCACATCTAGAGGGATCGCAGCCAAAGGATGTCCGCAGGGGGGGGTTCTATCTCCGCTCCTGTGGAATCTCGTGGTGAACGAGCTCATAGATGTACTCAACAGAGAGAGATACCTCACTGTAGGTTACGCTGACGACCTCACCATACTGGTAAGTGGCAAGTTCCTAGGTACAATAACAAACCTGATGGACAACGCCTTGAGGATCGTCGAAAAATGGTGCATCAGACATGATCTCACGGTAAATCCGACGAAAACAGAAATGGTTCTGTTCACCAACAAACGCCAAATAGATGATCTGAAACTCCCACAGCTCTTTGGCACAAAACTTTCCTTAGTAAATGAAGTCAAGTACCTGGGGGTCACACTGGACAGCAAACTGCTATGGAATAAGCACCTCACACAAAAAATCAGTAAGGCCACCATTGCATTCTGGCAATGCAAACGAATGATCGGTAAGAAGTGGGGACTCTCACCGAAAATCATACATTGGCTCTACACCACAGTCATAAGACCACAGGTAACGTATGGCGCAATAGTTTGGTGGCCCAGGGCCGAACTAGCTTCAGCCATAGATAAAATGCAGCAGTTCCAGAGAGCGGCGTGTTGCGCCATCACGGGATGCTTTCGCAACACACCCACAGCAGCGATGGAGGCAATGCTCTGCTTACCGCCTCTGGACCTGTTCGTTCACCAGGAAGCGGCCGCCGCGGCGGCACGACTTCAGGCGTCAAAACAATGGACGCGCTCAAGGGTAGGTCATAGGCGCATACTAGAGGACGCAATAGAGTATGAACCTCTCGTGGAAGCCCCTAACGACAGGATACCGAAAACATACGTGTTTGACCGTAAGTACAATATATCGCTGGCAGAGTCCGCCAAGGACCACTCCGGTATAAGAGAACTCAGAGTGTACACGGATGGATCCAAAACAGACTACGGATCAGGAGCAGGCACCTACTCCCCGGAGCTCAACATACACTCATCAATACCTTTAGGGTCTCATTCGTCAATCTTCCAATGTGAGTGCATAGGTTTAATTAACGCCGCCAATGCAATCGACTCCAGGAAAATTGAGCACAACCACATCAGGCTCCTCTCCGATAGTGCAGCAGTGCTAAAAGCTCTGAGGAGCACCACAATCGACTCTGGGCTGGTGCTTCAATGCCACCAGGGGCTACAAAAGCTGGCCCTAACACACAAGGTAAGCCTTCAGTGGATAAAAGGTCACAGCGGATCGAGCGGCAATGATGCAGCTGACGAACTGGCCAGATTGGGTTCCAGCACCACACCGGTGGGACCAAGCCCGATTATACCAATACCATTCTACCAGGTAAGGGCATGGCTGAGACAACGCACGAAAGAGCGGCATGAAAAGAGATGGGCACAAACAGTAAGTTGCAGGCAATCAAGGGAAGCTCTACCGAGACCCAGGCCAAAACTAGCTAGAACGTTGCTACATCTGAATAAAGGTGATCTGCGAACCATGGTGGGCACAATAACGGGTCATTGCACAGTAAATAAGCACTTGAATGTCTTAGGTATCACGGACAGCGCGCTGTGCAGAGCGTGCCTGTTGAAAGAAGAAACCATAGCTCACGCAATCTTGGAGTGCGAGAGCCTGGTTACATACAGAGTCGACATACTTGGCAGCCCCACAACACTCCGGGAGGCGTGTGAGGACCCGAAGAGGATCCTGCGCTTCTGGTCGGAGCTGGGTTGGCTGGAGTGACAGCCAACGGTCACGTACAATGGGTCCACTGGCGGACCTAAGTGCGGAAAATGGGAGCCCAAGAAGACTGAAGACTGAAGACTAAAATTCTAACACGCCGGTGTTTGTATGTAAATTGTTTATACTGAGGAAAATTCTAAACTGAGTAATAGCTTTAATCATTAAGCTCTATTATGATTAAGCAAACAGGGCAGATTCACATGCTACTTGATGAGTATGATTAATAAATACCTACCTCTAATTTCATAGACCTTATGTGACGTAAACAAAGTTGTGAGGGTCAGTTAGTTAAAAGATATAACAATAGGTTTCTTCTTACCTACTTAAAAACTATTTTTACAAATTTTATGGTAATAATAGACATTCTTTGAAATGTGCATTTATGGTATTATTGTGACTTTTATGACACGTTTAAAGTACATAGGTATGGGATAGATGGCGCTCGCGGCTACGTCAGCGTTACATTTTTCCCATGGGAACGTACAGTCTGTCGCAACTACGTACAAGCAAAAAAATTTATGAAAATTGACCAAATTGTAATGGCGACTATATGTGTCTCACTCAATTACTCTATCTGCCTCGCTCGTTCCTTGCGGAAATGTCATCTGTCTGTCACTGTGGATGTCAAGTTGTTATTCGTTATTTTCAATTTATTTTTCTGTGAAAGATATTAATGAAATAATTGAGATAATAGCTTATTTTTGCTATCAATTCGTTCTCTATATTATATTCTCTTGTGTTTGTTCTACATAGTTTATCGAATTATGCATAATAAAATGTGTGAAATATGCGGTTTAAAATCTGGAAGAAAAGACGGCACAAAACGGTTTTTCATGGCCAGATTTCCTATGGATGAGCTTCGGTGAGTAGTATATTATTAAATCTATCAATGGTTCATAGGTTATATGGGTGAAAACAATGAAAATTATATATTGTATAATCGTTAGGAAAATAGTGTGGTAGTAGTTTTGCAATTACTTATATATCGATGTTTTATTTTTAGTTGTAAGGAATGGGTGAAGAAAACAGGAATCGAGGATTTAGCATATATACCCATATCTGTTCTTTAGTGATTAAAGACGAAGGCAATAATGAAGCAAGCGTCCTAATATTTGGTAATTAAAAGGGGTCAATATGATATACAGTCACTACTATGAGCTGCAGGATAGATTGAACATACAAATTCAAACAAATAAAATGCTCAATTCATGGATTCAACAAAATAATCATCATCACCATAACAAAAGCATAGTGTTTTATAGATAGCCATGATTTCAGAAGTATAGGTAGTGCCACTTCTGAAATCATGGCTATCTATAAAACGAATAAAAATATGTTAAAAAAACACAAGAATAATTGTCATTATTTTTGTTTCAGCCAATTACCATGTGTATAAAGTGAGTGGTACAAAGTGATTAAAGACGAAGGCAATAATGAAGCAAGCATCCTAATATTTAGTATTCAAAAGGGTCAATATTATATACAGTCACTACTGCTAGCTGCAGAATCGATTGAACAGACAAATTCAATTCAAAATAAAATTGCTTGATTAATGGATTCAGCAAAATAATCACCATCACCATAACAAAAGGTTGGTGCCACTTCAGAAATCAGGGCTACATATCTATAACTCGTACGATAAAAAATATTAAAAATAACACAAAAATATTGTAATTATCTCATTATTTTGTTTCAGCTAATTACTGTTCTTTAGTGATTAAAGACGAAGGCAATAATGAAGCAAGCGTCCTAATATTTGGTAATTAAAAAGGGTCATTATGATACACAGTCAGAAGTCAGAATAAGAAATAAGGCGCTGAAATTACAAATATTGTTTTTTAAATTAAATATAATAATATTTTATGAACTTATCATTTCACAACCAAAACTGAGCCTATACTCTGTTTTTTTACTTAAATGTACTGCCTCCGGGAATTAAAATGCTTATTCATTTTCAAAATGTAACTTGTGTGACGCAGTACTTTAGTTGAAAAATGGAGTATAGCATCTCTGTGAAAATACAAAATATTTTTAAAGTAAAGACCACTGCATTTATCGATATCGATAAAATAGTATCGATATCGATAAATATAGTATACATCACTATTTTTCCCTAATGTTGGCAACTGTATGTGTTAAAGTTGTTAGGTTGGCTACTGTCAATTGATCATGTTTTGACATTTCGTAAGACTATTTCGCACTATGGAAGTCCCGTCTCTTCTTACGTAGTATTGTATTCTCTTTGGGAACGTACTCCCGGGATAAAAAGTAGCCTTTGTGGTTTTCCAGACTATAATGTATCTCTGTACCAAATTTCAGCCCGTTCCGTTTAGCCGTTTGAGCGTGAAAGAGTAACAAACATCCACACTCACAAACATTCGCATTTATAATATTAGTAAGATTATAAAAACAACAAGCTTAAAATTTCACGAAATCAAGGTATATTCAACACAAAAATCTATCGAGGATTTTATCAGTAATCGTGTTTTGATTCGTGGATAAATGCGTGACCTTATGTATGATAACATTTATCAACAGCCTATTCCAGCATTTTGCTAAATTTATATTTTTTTTCTTACGCTATGAAACAATACTAATCAGATTGAGATACACAGTCATGTAGATAAATTTCCAAAATCTATGACTACTAACATTTATCAACAGCCTATTCCAGCATTTTGCTAAATTTATATTTTTTTCTTACGCTATGAAATATTACTAATCAGATCGAGATACACAGTCATGTAGATAAATTTCCAAATATCAAACCACCGAGCGACCCGGCCGGGAATTGAACCCAGGACCTCAGTACAGAAGTGACATACACTACCACAGCGCCACATAATGCAGGTTTAAAACATCTAACTCGACAAATAATGCCTTTTTTTCAACGTGAGGAAAATCCTACTGATATCCCGGACTCGGTTATGAGGGAGAAGACCCTTCTTACCCAACACACTACCAAGCCACACTACCGGTAGTGTCGTGGGGAAATTTCTTTCCCTTCTACACTACCAGCTAGTAGTGTCGCGGGTAATTTCTAAAAGGTCTTACATCTCCGTTCCCATCGACACTACTATAAGATACCGCACTACCAAATACTCTACCGGTAGTGTCGTAGGGAATAATTCTGCACTAGCAGCCCTTTTTACCCACTACACTACCAAGCCACACTACCGGTAGTGTCGTCCCCTCCGGAGCAAAATGTGCAAAACGCAAAATGACTACCACACGCAAAATGTACAAATTGCAACAAATGAAGATCGACAAAACAAATGAAGATCGGTGAAACAAATGAAGATCGTTAAAACATATGAAGATCGGTGAAACAAATGAAGATCAACAAAACAAATGAAGATCGGTGAAACAAATGAAGATCAACAAAACAAATGAAGATCGGTGAAACAAATGAAGATCGGTAAAACAAATGAAGATCAACAAAACAAATGAAGATCGGTGAAACAAATGAAGATCGCTAAAACAAATGAAGATCGGTAAAACAAATGAAGATCAACAAAACAAATGAAGATCGGTGAAACAAATGAAGATCGTTAAAACAAATGAAGATCGGCGAAACAAATAAAGATCGGTGAAACAAATGAAGATCAACAAAACAAATGAAGATCGGTGAAACAAATGAAGATCAACAAAACAAATGAAAATCGGCGAAACAAATGATATTCAACAAAACAAATGAAGATCGGTGAAACGAATGAAGACCGATAAAACCCCTCCGGAGCAGAATGTACAAAACGTAAAATGTACAAATCGCATATGTAGATCCATAAAACGAAAGACTATGCAAATTGATAAGGTCAAAAAATACCTCTAAATATCTCTAAAAAACCGGCCAAGTGCGAGTTGGACTCGCCCGTGAAGGGTTTCGTAGCAGCAAATAACATAATATAAAAGTTCTTATAGTTCGTTGTAACTTTGATTAATGTTTTAACACGTTCATAGTGGTAGTGATTTTTCTAACCGAAAATTGCGGTTTATGACGTATTTAAAAAAAAACTACCAGCTCTATCTCGTTCGAACAAATTTTCGTTGGTAGTTTTTATAGCAATGTACATCATATATTTTTTTTAGATTTATCATTCTCTTAGTTTAGAAGTTAGAGGGGGGGGGGGGACACACATTTTTTCACTTTGGAAGTGTCTCTTGCGCAAACTATTCACTTTAGAAAAAAAATGATTTTAGGAAGTTCAATAGCATTTTTGAAGTCCTATCTATAGATAAACACGTATGGGTTCGATGAAAAAAAATTGAGTTTCAGTTCTGAGTATGGGGACCCCCAAAATTTACTGCTTTTTTTCTAGTTTTATACAAGAATCTTAATGCGGTTCAAAGAATACATCTATTTATCAACTTTCAATAGCATAGGCCTTATAGTTTTGGAGAAAAGTGGCTGTGACACACGGACGGACAGACAGACAGACAGATAGATATGACGAATCTATAAGGGTTCCGTTTTTGCCATTTGGCTACGAAACCCTAAAAATGTGCTTTTGGGCGTTTATAGACATCATTGATCACGAATATAATTTGTTTCACGGATCTTCATTTGTTTTTTCAGTCTTCATTCGTTTTACCAATTCATCTTTTTTTTGGAATTTAAATTTGGACATTATTTTACTACTAACCCAAAATTCTGATGCTTTGATTATTATATCCCAAAAAAACTGTTGTGAGCATGTCCTAAGAATAAAATGTACATTTCACATTTTGTGCATTTTGCGTTTTGCAATAATTCTGCACTAGCAGGCAGCAGTGCAATGGATAATTTATAATGGGCCTTACATCATCGTTCCCATAAAGTCGTCTACTACGCAATATCTCCACTGACTACTTCCTTAGTAAATAGGTATACGTGAAAGAGAAAGAAAAAATATAGGTTATTTAGTTTATTGGGTATACAGCGGCTGGCCCATATCAAAATCTAGCAAGGAACATTTTTTAAGAAAATGTTTTTATTACATAATCTTTATCAACTAGTAAGTCCCTACAAAATAGAAAAATATCAGAGTGAAAATCTAACGAATAACCAGAGATTGGAATACTAATAACCTAGTAAGCTAATAGTCTTGCAACGTCCCGTTCTTAAAACGGCCCGCTGCAAAAATCGTGAGGTTCTCGTAAATCGTCCCGTTCGCGAAATGTCCCGTTCGCTAATTGTCCCTTTCGTAAAATGTCCCGTTCGCAAACTGTCCCGTTCTTAAAATGTCCCGCCATATCCTAGTAGTTCCATTGTCTAGTTCCATGAAGATTCACAAAACAAATGAAGATTGCTTAAACAAATGAAGACCGAGAAAACAAATGAAGATCGAAAAAACGAATGAAGACCGATAAAACATATGCAGATCAATAAAACAAAAGACTATAAGCAAGTTGATAAGGTCAAAAGTTAAAACCCATTTTTTGTAATCTAGATACGATAAACATTAATAAAATTGGTACAAGCAATTCTCGACCTTATGAACATGCATAAATATTTATTTATTTTTTACATATTCATGATCAGTGATGTCTATAAACGCCTAAAAGCACATTTTTAGATAAGTGTCATTAAGGTCGAGAATTGCTTGCGACTATTTTTTTGAATGGTATTCGCATCTAGATTACATAATATGGCTGCAAGTATTTTTTGACCTTATCAATTTGCATAGTCTTTCGTTTTATTGATCTACATATGCGATTTGTACATTTTGCGTGTGGTGCTCATTTTGCGTTTTGTACATTCTGCTCCGGAGGGGTTTTATCGGTCTTCATTTGTTTCACCGATCTTCATTTGTTTTGTTGATCTTCATTTGTTTCACCGATCTTCATTTGTTTTACCGATCTTCATTTGTTTCACCGATCTTCATTTGTTATGTTGATCTTCATTTGTTTCACCGATCTTCATTTGTTTCACCGATCTTCATTTGTTTTGTTGATCTTTATTTGTTTCGCCGATCTTCATTTGTTTTACCGATCTTCATTTGTTTAACCGATCTTCATTTGTTTTGTCGATCTTCATTTGTTGCAATTTGTACATTTTGCGTGTGGTAGTCATTTTGGGTTTTGCACATTTTGCTCCGGAAGGGACGACACTACTGGTAGTGTGGCTTGGTAGTGTAGTGGGTAAAAAGGGCTGCTAGTGCAGAATTATTCCCTACGACACTACCAGTAGAGTATTTGGTAGTGCGGTATCTTATAGTAGTGTCGATGGGAACGGAGATGTAAGACCTTTTAGAAATTACCCGCGACACTACTAGCTGGTAGTGTAGAAGGGAAAGAAATTTCCCCACGACACTACCGGTAGTGTGGCTTGGTAGTGTGGTGGGTAAGAAGGGACTAAAAACCACACGTATCCTACCTACAGTTGTGAGCCCAGGGTAAGCCCTCGGAAAGATGACCCCAGGAACGACAAATGGTGCCTACCCTGATGGAAAGTTATGATTACATTTAGCGATCGGGGGTCACTCTTACAGTTTACAAGACTATTGACAGTAGTCCTCAAGTTGGCAGCCCTGTGATGTGCCTCTTCACGCTCCGCTTGAAAAACCCGGGATTGTAAGATGAGGGAAACACGTGTGAGGGCTGGGTCGTTCCAGGATTTTATGAGAAAGTTTCGATCATTTGAATCGTTCAATTCTGACGAAGATTCTCTGTACTGTGTGAGAGTGACACCTCTACGTATTTTTAATTAACACGCTTTTATTATCTTCACTTGTAACTATGTATGTAAGAAAATCTTGGAACCGCATTTGACCCACTTCCCGTCCTTCGATCAGGCTGAAATTTTGCACACGCTCTGAGTTCTGATGACAATACATATGACTAGCTAAAAAAAGTCACTACAAATCCAATATGAAAGAAAACGTGGAGCGTTTATGTAATATGTACTCTTTTTGGACAAAACGCTCCACTTTTTCATAATAGTAAATATTTCATAAAGATGATTACCTACCTACTACTTATAACCATTTCGCATAAGTAATTATGTATCGTTCATCACGATCTTGTTTATGTTTACCAGCGATCTAATGAAGATTTGGCAAAGGGAAAACTCTAAATGTCCGAATTATTTTGTAATTTTAGTGCGTGCTAAAAGCGTGTGATTAGTTTTTAAACTATTATTTTTTAAACAAAATATTCATTCTTTTGCAGAATAATGAACACATACTACCAACGGGGTTTGTGGCCATACCCAATATTAAAGATGATATACGGAACCATTTACTATCCACTGTTAATGATAGTGTTGTACCTCTTATCTTTATATTGTTACGATAGGCAGTGGAGGTTTCCCACAATCGAATGGGGCGGTAAAAAAAGTGAAAATTTAAAGAAAAATAAAGCATTATAATAATTGCGATTGTTTTATTTGCTTTTTAAGGGTAAAAGGGTAAAAACAAGACCCAAATACTGAAACTTCGTTGTCTGTTTGTCTGTCACCGAGCTGTATCTCATGAAATGTGATAGCTAGATGGTTGCTGCTATAACAAGACATACTAAAATGACAAAAAATAAGGCATGTATTTAGATCGAAATCTATTTATTTCCTTTTTTCGAACAAAATATTTGAAAGGTAAACCAAAAATACTGACTTGCACACTAATTACGCACACTAAATAAATTTCAATAATATCAGAAACAAGGACGGATGTTTTGTTAGATAGGAAGAGTGTGTGCTAAAAATATGGAAGGAGTATTTTGAAAGTTTATTTGATAAAGAGGATACACAAGTGCAAACTCGTTTTTGTGAAATGAATGAAAATGGGAATGAAAGCGAGATAAGTATGGAAGAAATTATGAAAGCATTGAACAGTATGAAACTAGGAAAGGCTGCTGGGATTGATAGGGTATCCGTTGAGATGCTGAAAGCGGGACGTGGCGTGGTAATTTACCAGCTGTACCGCCTTTTTAACCTTTGCTTGCGGAGCGGCAGTGTACCAAAGGAATGGTCCAAAGCTGTCATTGTACCGCTGTACAAAGGAAAAGGGTCGCAGCAAGAGTGCAGAAATTACCGCGGCATAAGCCTGCTCAGCATCGTCGGTAAATTGTATGCGAAAGTGTTAATAAAAAGAGTGATGGATGAAAGTGAACGAAAAATGTGGGATGTTTAAGCAGGATTTATGAAAGGAAGGGGATGCACGGATCAGGTCTTCTCCTTACGATGCATAGCTGAAAAAGTTTTGGCGAAAAGTCAAAAGGTCTATTGCATATTTGTAGATCTGGAGAAGGCCTATGATAAAGTGGTTAGGAATGAGCTATGGTCAATATTGTCCATGTACGGGGTGAGCAGCAGCTTGATACGAGCACTGAAATCTCTTTATGAGGGCTCTAGTGCTTGTGTCAGGATCAACGGTGCTTGCACGGACTTCTTTCATATAGAAAGGGGTGTGAGACAGGGTTGTGTAGCGTCAGCGTGTCTGTTTAACCTGTACATGGACAGTTGTTTGAAAGAATTGCAAGAGAGTGCGTATGGATTAAAACTGAATGAGATGACCATCAAATGCCTCTTATATGCTGACGATCAGGTGATCTTAGCTTCATCGGCGGAGGAGTTGCAGTTGATGTTAATATTATGCATGAGGCGCTAAAAGGTAAAGGGATGAAAGTTAATGTAAGCAAGACCAAAGTAATGGTGTTTGAAAGAGAAGAATGTATGACGAATTGCCCCATCATTATTGAAGGGCAAAGAGTGGAACAGGTGAAAGAATTTGTATACTTGGGTTCAAATTTGCAAGAGATGGAAAGTGTGATTATGATATTGAGAGAAGAGTTTTGGCAGGTAATCAAGTGAATGGGGCGATGTACACCTTCATGAGCAGTCAAAACGTCTCTAAGAAGGCAAGGGTGGCTGTGCATAGAGGTGTGCTTATCCCTACACTTATGTATGGTAGTGAAAGTTGGGTGTGGCAAAAGAAGCATGCAAGTAAAATTAATGCAGTGGAAATGAGAAGTCTGCGAAGTATAGCTGGAGTGAAATTGATGGACAAAGAAAGGAATAGCGTGATTAGAAAACAATGTGGTATAACTGAAGATGTAGTGACGAAGATCGAAAAAGGGATGCTTAGATGGTTCGGACATGTCGAGAGGATGGATGAAAGTAGACTGACTAAACAGGTTTATAAGGCGAGAATGAATGGGCAAACTGGTAGGGGACGACTTCGGCGTACACATGATAACCAGATCAAAGACCTGTTGGAAAAAGGCCAGGTCAAGAGTACCCTTAACCGACGAGCATGTATGACCGCACTTATGAAAGTAGAAGAAGCGAAAGTGGTATGCCAGGATCGTAGCAAGTGGAAAGCCATAGTCTCTGCCTACCCCGATGGGAGACAGGCGTGATGATATGTATGAATATATGTAAATAAATTTAATTCAATATACTGTTAGAAGGCTTATCAAACATATTAAAACTGTTTTATGGAAAACCATCGTCTAATTTACTTTTATGAACATCTTTTATTAAAAACCCAAATTAATCAGTCATCGTTACAAAATAAAATTTTAATACACAAAAAAATAAAATAAACCGGCCAAGTGCGAGTTGGACTCGCCCATGAAGGGTTTCGTAGCAGCAAGTAACATAATATAAAAGTTCTTATAGTTCTTTGTAACTTTGATTGATGTTTGAAAATTTTAGTTTATGACGTACCTATTAAAAAAAACAACCAGCTCTATCTCGTTCAAACCAATTTTCGTTGGTAGTTTTTGTGGCAATGTACATCATATATTTTTTATAGATTCATCATTCTCTTAGTTTAGAAGTTAGAGGGGGGGGGACACACATTTTTTCACTTTGGAAGTATCTATTGCGCAAACTATTCACTTTAGAAAAAAATGGTTTTAGGAACCTCAATGGCATTTTTAAAGACCTATCTATAGATACCCCACACGTATGGAATTGATGAAAATAAAAATTTTGAGTTTCAGTTCTGAGTATGGGGACCCTCAAAATTAACTGCTTTTTTTCTAGTTTCATATAAGAATCCTAATGCGGTTCACAGAATACATCTAGTTACCAAGTTTCAATAGCATAGGCCTTATAGTTTCGGAGAAAAGTGGCTGTGACACACGGACGGACAGACAGACAGACAGACAGACAGACATGACGAATCTATAAGGGTTCTGTTTTTGCCATTTGGCTACGAAACCCTAAAAATACCCTAACCTAATCTATTCCGTTATAAGATTCTACAATTTAGAGTGCAAGTTAGTATTTTTGATTAAAGTGATTCGTATTTTTAACCGACTTCCAAAAAAGGAGGAGGTTCTCAATTCGTATGTATTTTTCTTTTTTCATGTTTGTTAGCGGCAAATCGCTTGAACGAGTAAACCGATTGTGCTTCCCATGTGGCCCCATATATAGGAAGTCAGAATCTGATGCTGGGATCCTGGAGAAATCGTAGAAATCCCTCGAATCGAGGGAATTCCTTAACGATTTACGACAGTTACCTTGTATTTGGGCTTGATTAGTTTGTATTGGGGTGAACATTACCCCTCGACAGATATAATTTCAGTCTAAACGTCACTAAAAAATGAAAAAAAAAAATTAACAAAAAAAAAATCGACTTCAAACAAAAACTAAAAATGTAAAATAAAATTAACTTAGCACAAATTAATTTTTAGATTTTTGATTAGCAAATCTTATATTATATCCGGTGTACGAACCACATTTTTGGTTTAAATGTGATAAAAAGGTCATCTCGTTTTGTGTAAAATTTTAAATTTTTAAGTAGTGCTTGTTTAGGTAATCAATTGGTTTTTTTGCACAGCATTCAGATTTCTGGTATGCATTCAGTTAATTAGTGGAGTTTTTTTTTTCTTTTTGTTGACGCGGGGAACGCATTTACGCGCCTTCATCCCAGCTGCGGGGGCAGCTGGGATGGTGTGTGGGACTCCCGGCCCGGTCCGGAATGGACCGTCCTACCCACTAAACCCCGCGGTGTTCCTCCTCACCCTTTAGCCGGGCCGAGGGATATCAAAACATTATTCACGTCGACCCGGCTAGGGGCGCTCCGTTTATTTGGGGCTCTCCTCGGGGGAGCCAGATGGGCGGCTCCCCAAAGCTCCCTAAGGAGCTGAAGTCCACGCCTGCACCGCTCTCGAGCGCCCCTCTGTAATAGAGGAGACAGAGAGCGGCTGGCGCAGGCGTGCGCTAATGGGCACCCCTGGAACACGGAAAAGGTGCCCACCGCCATGTGACCGTTGGTGGGCGGGGTCCCCCGACCTTACGCCCACGGTCAAGAAACAATCGGGGGCGCGCAGTAACTCCTCACCGCGGCGCCCCCGAACTGCACGGCAGAGCGGGAGCATTATCGGTTACTCCCGCTCCCCCGCACAGTGCACCTCCCGCTTTGCCGCCATCACCTCGTCAACTGGCGAGGTGACAGCGGCCCAGCACTGTTGCCGCCGGTCGCGCCGTTATTCACGGCCGGCAGCCCGAACTGCATGGCAGGGCGGGAGCATCTACCCAAACTCCCGCCCCCCACGCAGTGCCTCTCCCACTTTGCCGCCATCGTCTCGCCAGCAAAGGAGGCGAAGCGACGGCGACCCATCATTGCTGCTGCCGGCCGTGAATAACGGCACGGCCGGCAGCAACACACACCACCGAGCAACCCACAGGTGGGTTACTCCAGCCTCGGCCGGAATTAGCCAGAGTAGCACAACTCCCCCACAGAGGAAGGGGAGTGGTCGCTACTCCGTTGCCCAGGATGCACCACGAGGAGGATCCGACCCATTGGGGTCCTTAAGATGTTAGTAGGACCCCGCATCCCTAATTAGTGGAGTTACCCAGTTTGCAGGAAAATTAAACAGATGTGCATTTAAAAACATCCCTTTTTTCCCATTCAAAATCTACAACCTCATTTTCCCTCTTAGGAGAAGAGTTTAAAAAAACCTTTCTTAGTGAATCTCTACGTCAAAAAAATATTCCAATTTCAGAACTTTTGGCTGGGCGCTTGGCGAGTCTGCCGACCATCTTTTAACATACTTACTTCGATAGAAAAGATAGAGAAAGTTTTAAAAAGTCATAAATAGTTCCAAAATATATGTTTGTTCAACGCCCGCTCCGTGTTATTGGCTGAAATCCGGATGACAGATGCTGAACTTGATTTATTTGGCTACGTTCTGCGCATGAAATCAATATCTACGTAACAAGTGGCTGTATGTACCACGGACCGGAGAGAATGATTTCTGATGCGTAGAAGACAGTAACTTTGTGAAGTACATGCAACTAAGGTACGTTTTTATTGCTTTTTTATGGATTTTATCATGATAAGTATCCATTTATTGTTGTTTGTATTCTAAATTTGAAGATTAAACGTTTTGAGGTTAGGATCATCCCGCGCAATGCGTTGTCTAATCTTTTAAGAATCTAAGCCTGAGCAATATGGATTTAAAAAAATACAAATTTTATTTTTAATTGCAATTGTGTCTTAGCCAAAAGTTTGAGATTATAGAACTTCTATATTCTTAGCAAAAAGTTATATGAATCTAAAGTCGGATGATAAATCTAATTTGAATTGTGATTACTTAGGTGCCTACTAAATAAAGCTCTTGAAATTTACTGTAATGTATCTTTATAAATGTTTTGGCGTTTTCTGTACTACAGAATTTACTACCTTTTTATGACGCTAACATCTAAAAAAATATCTAGTGATCAACAAGTCGGGCGGCGGGCGCCAAATTGATGCGTAGTACTTAAACCTTTCGATTTCCGATATTATACTAAGCTAAATTAAGTATAAAAAAATACTCATTCAAATTAGACAGTTCATTATTTTGCATTATCAATAAATATTAAAGTCGTTAAGCCAAGTTGAAGGCCTTTGTAGGCGGCTTGAAAAATTTCAACAGCAGGTAGTCACAACCTGCGCTGTCCATCTTAACACGGCAATACGACTTACCTCCTATTACGTGGGACAAATTCTAAAAAGGGGAAATGTGGGCATATAATATTCCTCTGCCTACCTCTTCGGGGTTAATGTATCACATGAAACGACTATTAATAATATCAAAGTTCATTTATTGATCGTAAAGACGTGACGTCATGCGCGGTGATTGGTGTTTAACCTATCATGGCGGATTGCCGTACTTTGTAGTTTGAGTTCATCAAAATATATCATCAATCTTGCTCTCTGATCGGGCATTTTGGACCCCTGCCAACGTTACTCGCTAATGGGATACTTGTTGATTCTATAAGGTAGGACAAAAAGAATTTAGCGTTGAATTTTTGTATTCTTGTTTTAATCTTACTTAATATTATAAATGTGAAAGTTTGTGAGTGTATCTGAATGTTTGTCACTCTTTAACGCTGTTACGTCTGAAGGGTACGGACTGAAATTTTGTACAGGGATAGATTTTAGTTTGGAATAACACATAGACTAAATAGGTTTCCATGGGAAGCGGGAATAGAAACAAAATAATCTTTACTGCAAGATCAAATGTAGAATTTTTTTAAGATTCTGCGTCTTTTAGCTCAGTTAAAGATGAATCGTGTCTTAATTCTGTGACTAGAATTTCATTATTAAAACCCAGGTTTTAAGCTGTCGACATTTTTTTACCACCCATTTTATAAGGCTTATTCGATCTTTATCTTGATTTAAGCACATTGTTTCGAAAACAATTGTTGATCATGATACAAGTCAAAAGCGTAAAGCCTCTTATATACTGGTGCGTTTTTTTTTTATACCACTAGAGTGGGAGACAAGCATACGGCCCCACCAGATGTACCGGTGGTCACCGCAGCCTATGGACGTTTGCAACACCAGAGGCGCCACAATCGCGCTGCCGACCCTTTAAAAACCTTCTAAGTCCCCTTTTGAAGAACCCCATACTGTAGGCGTTTGGGAAAACCGAAGCAGGGAGATCATTCCACAACCTAAGCGTACGCGGAAGAAAGCCTCTATTAGATCTCACCGTGCTCGAGCGCTCAGGACGCAACGTGTGAGGATGAACACCCTGTCTATGGCGAGCGGTGCGATGATAAAATGTAGCCGTAGGCATCATATCAAACAATTCTTCAGAGCACAAACCGTTGTACAGGCGGTAGAACACACACAGAGAAGCAAAGTCTCTCCTGTCACTAAGAGGATCCACACCACCTGCAAGTATGGGATCGTTGACAACTCTCATAGCTCGCCTTTGCACCGAGTCAAATGGACGAAGCTGGTATTCGGGTGCCCCCGCCCAGAGGTGACAGCAGTACTCCATATGCGGACGCTTTTGCGACTTATAGAGAAGCAGTGCTTGCGCCGCAGTAAAGTACCGCCGCGCCCTTCTGAGCACTCCGAGCTTCCTGGACGCCAGCTTGGCCTTGCCCTCCAAGTGACTGCGGAACTGCACATCACCGGAGATGTCAACACCAAGGATCCCTATACTTTCGCCGTTAGCCGAACGAGATAAAAGCTACGCGTTTTTCGATATTTATTTTCAGAACATTTTGTGCTATAAACGTAAAAATCCTGTAGGAAAACGATAATGTTGTAGAACACATGCAGATTGACGGTTTCACACACATAACTACACACACGCGTGCTCTTGCGCATTCGTGTTTAATGCGAAGCGAATCTTAACTAAATACGTCCTCGGTCAATCTATTGGCGAGCAGTGAATTTTTAGATGACCGAGGAGAGCACTCTGCTGCCCTAAAGGCTTGCTAATTATTACACACGCGAATAAGGGGTTCTCAGTGACGACTCAAATTCAATAACGCAGACTGTAAAATACGGTCGATAGGATACGATGAATACGAAACGTGCAAAACCGAGTGTTATGGTGAAAACTTTGTTAAGTTTACATTCATCAGTGAACTGCCACAGGCTAATGTTTTGTAACATAAGTTGTGTTTTAAGAAAGCTAGCGCCGGCAAGCGAAGTTCTACAGATTCAAATAAGGACCTGAATTTTATGGTAAGCTATTAATTTTGTTGTTGTGATTTCTTCTAGTATCGCAAAGTATTAACCTCGTACATAATTATGCTGAATATTATTGTGCACAGATTTTTTTAAGGTAAATGACATTTTTTTTTTGATGGTGAACCTTTCACCCTTTAAAACATTTTCGCATACCTAATTATTAATTACTGTTATAAATTAATTTTGCCTGGCGACTTTTATCCTTGTGCACCATCCAGCAGCAGTGATAGGAATTTGAATTAACCCTCGTCTTAACTTTCAGGGCATTTCTTGTAGAGGAAAAATTACCACTTGATTGTAAATATTTTTTGATAAACAATCAATGTCAACTGCCAGTATAAACCCACACACTATAAGCTGATTATAAAGAGCCTGTATAGTACAATACAGTGAGACGCTAGTCGAGGTAAGAACCAAGATGTGCAGAGATTCTATCAAATTTTCGACCTTCAGATTAAGATAAAACCCTTCTAAATATTGCAGCAGATACCGGACGGCGCGCTTTTGCGAATAGTCTTAAAATATACATTTATTAAAGCCGTCAAATAAAATGCCGATTGAAAAGCGATTTCATAAACAATTACAGTGTTAATGGTACGCACGTAACTAACGCACGGTTTTCCGCAGTGTAGACTACAGCAGTGTATAAGAGGCTTTAAATCGATTTTCGCAAACTTCACTATTATAAGCTAAGCAAAATGCTAGGACAGCTCTGTTAGAGCTTTTGTATAAGTTCTTAGAATTTAATAAACAAAATCTGTTGTAACTATAAATTAATCTTTTATTTTTTATCTCTCAGAGCATCCTTTCATTTGAATGCATGGTTTTTGCATGGCAAGTGCTTCTCATTTCAGTACCATTCGCTTTCGATAGTGCAATAGCATTGAGAATTTATGGATGTTTTTTTTAGTTTATAGAACCCGATATCGACTTACTAAAACCACTAAACCGATTTTGTTGAAGAAAAACTAACATATTTATAGCAAAACAGTGCGATGTACAACCAAATCTATAAGAAACTAGCTGATGCCCGCAGCTTCGCCCGCGATGGGGCTGTATGTGAAAATTGATTTTCCCGCTTTTCTGTTGAAATTTTTCCTGAATTTTCTTTGCTATAAACCTCACGGAGCCCGAGACCTTTCCAACGAATGCAAAACCGTGGAAATCGGTTCCTGCGTTCTGGAGTTATAGCGTCAGGAAGGAAAACCCGACTTATTTTTATATAATAGATAAGAACCACTATGTATGTATTGAAATACTTTTGATACGCAAACCGAAGTACTGCCCGTTCGCTCTAACTTTGCCGTTCGGCTCCATACTAAAGTCGAATTTTTGATTAGACGAAGTAAATTGACAGCAACTAATGTCACTTCTTCTTATAATGTTGCGTATTTTCTATGACGAAGTGACATTAGCTACTGTTAATTTACTTCGTATAATTAACAATTCGAGTAAACGCCTCTACGCCAGCGGCAAAGTTAGAGCGAACGGGTAGTATACAGAAAATTTCGCAGAGGAGAGCATTTCACGTCGGAATCCGAGATCATTCCCCTATTTATTATAACACTAAAATAACCGACAAACATACACACCTGATTAATATTAACCTCTGAAGCGGTCACTGTAGCCCACAGGTGCTACACATACGCTGCGACCCGCAATAAACTTTTTAAAGAACCAAGGACCCCGGGTTCCGCATACATTGTCAGCTAATAGGCAACTGTGATTTTCCAGTTTTGTTAGAAACAAACTGCTTTCAGACCTCTTAACTGCCATCTATACTAATATTATAAAGAGGAAAGATTTGTTTTTTTGTTTGTTTGTTTGTAACGAATAGGCTCCGGAACTACAGGACCGATTTGAAAAATTCTTTCACTGTTGGGAAGCCACACTTTTTGCGGTGAACATAGGCTATATTTTATTCCTGTATTTCCACGGGAACGGGAACTATGCGGGTGAAACCGCGTGACGTCCGCTAGTAAGTCATAAACTACACCACTTGCAGATGAGGCTAGCTTGAACCCCAGAGTTTTTGAGCTTATAACATCATCAGATATGCAAGTATACAGGGTCAATTTTAAAAGACCAATAATCTGCTAGGACTAGATGGCTAACATCCAAAAAAACAACATTTGCTTCACGACTTTTGAAAGTTTGTAGTTTAACTTATAGCAAAGATAATATAATAGTATTACAAACAGATCGGCAACTCCCTGCCTCCCACCTGAGTAAGCTTCTCCATCCCCCCACCAAAATTAATGTGTCGATTCCCATGTCAGTACTTGAGAGAGTGTCACTGCGTTGCATTACGTATTACTACCTAAGTGCTTTGTGCTATTGCTTTGGTTTAATTTGTGCTGAGCCGAGGGTAGATTTGAAAAAAAAGTACCTACATACATGAGATTGCGTTCTGTTCCTTATTATTTGGTTTCCATAGCTAGTGACCCTAGAATACTCACACACACACACATTGAAGCTGGATTTAAGCATTCACATTACGTCTATATTAGTGTGGGTGAAAACGAACATTTTTGTATGGAGTTTCCACCCTGTTCTTATAGTTTAACTTATATTTCAGCCACAATGGAGCGAGATATGAACAGGTATCGTCTCTGTGGCCAATGTTTTGCCATCATGGCGCACGCTACCAACTGTATGTCGATGTTCCTGACTACACAAGATGATGAACTGATGAAAGATCCTCAAGTCAAGGCTTCATACTCAATGATGTTCTATACTTATCCCATCTGGAGTGTGGTAAGTTTCCCCCTCTTTTTCGATCTCAAACAACGCGTGCCGGACGAAGAACTACAAGTTCTATCGTATCTATCACGGTGACAGTTCTGAAGAGCTCTTCAATCTAATCTTGCCCTCTCCTTTTTAATTCTGAACAGTGAGTGCTGGACAGAGGTACCACTCTCAAACAGTGGAGAGAGTCTTCGTCAGAACTTAGCGATTAAAAAGGCCGTTTCTATGTCAAACCATAAAAGCTTAGAACGACCTACATGTATTTCCCTTCTCTAATTACTTCGAGTTCTTCAAAAGGAGCGTGAAGAGGTACATCATAGGGCCGCTTACTTGAGGACCACGGTCAGATTTATTGACTATGTGAGTAACCCCCAATCGCTAGATGTCGCCATGATTTTCCTTCATACGGACCACTATCAGAATTATTAAGAACTGTGAGAGTGGCTCACAAACGCTCAATTCCGCCACGGTGGCTTCCCTTTGTCCACTAAAATACATTAAAAAGATTAAAACATCAAGCTTAACATCAGGGTGCGGCCATAGACAAATAACACGTTTTAATTCTATGTGCGTGGCGTTAATTTATTCATAGAAAAGCGGTTTCTCATCTAAACTAATATTATAAAAAGGAAAGATTTGTTTTTTTGTTTGTAACGAATAGACTCCGGAACTACTGAACTGATTTGAAATATTCTTTTACTGTTGGGAAGCTACACTCTTTGCGGTGAACATGGGCTATATTTTATTCCCGTATTCCCACGGCAACGGCAATTACGCGGGTGAAACCGCGTGGCGTCCGCTAGTTATATATAAACTAACTTTTTAAACCTTAAATTAAATAACTATTGTACTACTTAATTAACCTACAACTTAAATTTCAGGCGTTTCAGCTTTTCTACTTTCCATTGGCATTTCTATGTGATATCTTACAATGGAAGGGCAAAGATCACTTAGTCCCACAAAGTGTCAAAGATTTCCGGATGACTTTCTTGTCCGCTATTTTATGGCCAGTTTCTACAGTAAGTAAAGCAATTATCTAAAGTCATGGTGTATAATCTCGGTCTACTATACTGTACTGCACTGGGCTGCATAGCACTATACTGCACTGAAAAAAACCGGCCAAGTGCGAGTTGGACTCGCCCATGAAGGGTTTCGTAGCAGCAAGTAACATAATATAAAAGTTCTCATAGTTCGTTGTAACTTTGATTGATGTTTTCACACGTTCGCAGTGGTAGTGATTTTTCTAACCGAAAATTGCAGTTTATGACGTATAAAAAAAAAACTACCAGCTCTATCTCGTTCGAACTAATTTTCGTTGGTAGTTTTTATGGCAATGTACATCATATCTTCTTTTTAGATTTATCATTCTCTTAGTTTGGAAGTTAGAGGGGGGGGACACACATTTTTCCACTTTGGAAGTGTCTCTTGCGCAAACTATTCAGTTTAGAAAAAAATGATGTTAGAAACCTCAATATCATTTTTGAAGACCTATCTATAGATACCCCACTCATATGGTTTTGACGAAAAAAAAAATTTTGAGTTTCAGTTCTGAGTATGGGGACCCCCAAAATTTACTGCTTTTTTTCTAATTTTATATAAGAATCTTATTGCGGTTCACAGAATACATCTAGTTACCAAGTTTCAATATCATAGGCCTTATAGTTTCGGAGAAAAATGGCTGTGACACACGGACGGACAGACAGACAGACAGACAGACAGACATGACAAATCTCTCTTCAGTTTTTGCCATTTGGCTACGAAACCCTAAAAAAACACCACACATCAAAAAAAAAACACCACACAAAAATAGCACCGCACGCACAGCATAAATAGTTTCCGTCCTCGCTAAAAGTAAAATGGATAAAAAGTAGCCTATGTTATTCCAGACAATCTATCCTTGTATAAAATTTCAGCCCGATTAATACAATAATCGGTAAGAGTGGGATTGAGTAACAAACATCTTCACAAACTTTCTCATCTATATAATAGAAATGAATCTGAAAAAATTATCTACGTGCATAACTTCAGAACTGGTGGACCGATTTCGCTAATTCTTTGTTTTTTGTGTTAGTTATAGACACCGCCACGCACCGCACCGCACCGCACCACACTGCAACGCACCACACTACACTATACTTTGCCCTTATATTTCCTTTTGTTACAGTTTGTCAGTACCGTGTCCTGTCCAAGGCTATTCATTGATGCATCCCTGGGAAGATCTGCTGATCCTAGCTTTTTCTCTTCGAATGCCACATGGGTGATCCACGTATGGAGTGGTATATTTGCAAGCTGCGAAACTTTCTTTTGGACAAGGCCTATTCCGAAATCTCATTTCAAGAATATTGTTATCTTATCCTCCATCGCCGTACTATATGTTTCTGTGTAAGTATTTTTTTTCTCTCAATTTTAGAAACATCCACTAAATTCTTTGGACGTTCGCTACTATTATCTTGCACGCTAAGGCATTTAAGAAACCACGGTGAGACACATACCTACATACAGAAATACCACTCATAAGTGATGATTAAAAGTCTGAGTTGAATAGCTATTTGTTTAGACTATATGCCGTTCCCCGTGTGGTGACAGAAAAGAATTCAAATTGTCGCCACTTCAATTCATCCCGAGGCAGGCATCGTCTTTATCCCGGAAGAGGTAGGCAGAACCAAAGAATACGCACACATTTCACCTTAAAGATTTATGTCCCACGTGTTGACCCTATTATCGTGTTGAAATGGACCAGCGTAGGTCGTGACGACCCGCAGTTGAAATTCTTCTTACCCCCCCATAAGGCCTTCAACTTGGCTAAACGATTGTCGTTTCCCTGACAACCGGGTTCCATTTCAAGTTTTCCTTCTCTACGCAATGGATTCATTTTGCAAAAGTGTCTATGTTTTAATATTTATTTTTCTTTTACAGTTTAACCTTCACATATTATCCACTACGAGTATGGCCATATCCTATTCTAGAGAGACTATACGGAACTATCGACTACCCCCTTTTTTTGATAGCAATGTACTGCCTGGCTCTGTTTTGCTACAACACGCAATGGGTTATAATTGCCTTCCTAGCTGGGAATTTAAGGATTGAACTTTAAAACGTTGAAGAGCATCTCTATAGGTACCATAATTTAATATGGAAAACAATTTCATTCAAATTTGTTGTATTCTAATCGACATATTGACTGGCAAAAGTCAACCTTATTGCATAAGGTTAACGAGTCATTTTCGCGTATTATCAACATTTTAATTGGTTTTATTTAGCTGGACTTGTTTGTTGATTTTAGTCTAACGTAATTGATATTTAACCCTATTTTTTTTGGAAAAAAATATCTGATATTTGGTCCACTGCTGGACGTGGGCCTCTTCCAATTTACGCTACAATCCACGGTCCTGCGCCTTCCGCATACAGTTCCACCTTGCGACCTTTACCAGGTCGTCGGTCCATCTGGCTGGTGGACGTACTACACCACGTTTGCCGAGACGCGGTCTCCACTCTAGAATCCGTTTGCTCCATCAGCCGTCAGTTCTTCTGTAGATATGGCCGGCCCACTGCCACTTCAATGTGCTTATTCTGCGTGCTATGTCAACCACCTTAGTTCTCTGACGGATAGTCTCATTTCGGAGTCTATCCCTCAGAGATACCCCAAGCATAGCCCTTTCGATAGCCGAGCACTGGCGAGCTAGACCGTTGGTTCGCTAGCGAGCCAGCGAGCCAATGGTCTTGCTCGCCAATGGAGTACCAAAAGTCCGCGGACTTTATCTCGGCTCGCTGGCCGAAGTACGCGGACTAAAAGACCACCAGTGGATTAGCCGAGCCGGTGAGCCAAGGGACTTTAAGATCGTTGGTTCGTTGACTCGTCAGCTCGGCAGTGGATCAGGCCCTTTAGAGCATTGACTAACCTCACTGTAAGTGTCCATGTCTCGGCACCGTATGTCATAACCGGTAGAACGGACTGGTAGTTTAGTTTATATAAAACTATTTAATTCATTTTTTATCATTGTAAATTCAAAATGGCGCTTCGCATATTTTTTCATAACTATCTCAGTACATGTACCAAATGGAGGCTAATTACAATAAAATACTCAAAAGATTGGTCACTATCTCAACGTTTTACTAGATTTCAAAATGCTTTATAATACGCGAAAAGGATCCAAAATACCATTAGGGTCCGTTCACACAGACCGGCTCGGAGAGCATCGGCGCGCACTTTTCTTTTCACACAGACCGGATCGTATACGCTCGGAGCTAGTCAGAGCGGAGCCGCCAACTATTTCACATAGACCGGCTGGAAGCGGATGCACTCGGAGCCGGTCGGATGCCCTCGCAGCCGGTCGGATGCTCTCGCAGCCGGTCGGATGCGCTCGCAGCCGGGTGGATTAACTACAAAGGCAGTACCAGTATCCACGAGCCCAAGTTTGGTTTTCGGTGTTAACGTGTGCTTTTCGGAACATGCTTTTAGGTAGCCCCGATGAAGAAATATAGTAAGTTTTCATCAGTGATGTTTTCGTATAAGTACACACAACTGTTCTGTTTAAATTGTGCCATCAAAATGGCGGTCGGCGTGGGGCGGCGCGCACGCAATCGGAGCCGATCGGCTGCACGAGCGGGAATGAGCACGCAATCGGAGCCGATCAGCTGCGCGAGCGGGAAAGAGCACGCAATCGGAGCCGATACGCTGCGCGAGCGATAAAGAGCATGCAATTGGAGCCGATCGGCTGCGCGAGCAAGAAAGAGCATGAAATCGGAGCCGAACGGCTGCGCGAACCAGAAAAAGTACGCGATCGGAGCCGGTCAGCTCCTATTATTATTTCACACCAAGCGCGTTTAAGCATTCTTAATGACAAAAGCAGTGCACATGCAAAAATAAACCTTACTTCAAATACTAAAAACTCTGTTTTCAACATGATAAGAATCTGCTCTCCTCTCCGAGCCGTTCTGTGTGAACGGACCCTTAATCTCGTTCTAACTGTTGTGAGAATTAAAAAAAAATAGATCACATGACCGTTTTTCAAAATTATTCTCACTCTCAAAAAACGCTTGAGGTTTCCGCTAATAAACTAGGCTTAAGCGTTTTTTTTACTTTTGAGAAACGTTTTGTTAATGCGGCGTTCAAAGTGGCACTGCACTTGGTTATTATGTGTTTTTGTTTGGCATCAAATATTTAACGAACGTTCGCGGATTTTTGGGCTACTTATCTAACTAATATTACAAGCGGAAAGATTTGATTGTTCGTTTGTTTGCATCGAATAGGCTCCGAAACTACAGAACCGATTTGGAAAATTCTTTCCATGTTGGAAAGGTACACTATTCCAGGTGAATATGTGGAACTACGCGGATGAAACCGCGTGACGTCCACTAGTCTATACTAATATTATAAAAAGGAAAGATTAGTTGTTTCTTTTTTTTTGTTTGTTTGTTTGTAACGAATAGGCTCCGGAACTACTGGACCAATTTGAAAAAATCTTTCACTGTTGGGAAGCTACACTCTTTGCGGTGAACATAGGCTATATTTTATTCCCGTATTCCCACGGGAACGGGAACTACGCGGGTGTAACCGCGTGACGTCCGCTAGTAAAAAATATAGTAAAACAAATTAATATTGTAAAAACAGTCGTTGTTGTTACAAATACACTAACACGAATAGCTAAATGAAGTGTCACCGTAACAATATAGATTTTAAGAACATTACATTTTGAAATTCATCACCAATGCATGCGTTGATGAAAATAGTTAGAGAAAATAAAGTTGAATTCTGACAATAATGTGTGTTTTATTTTAATATGGACAGGATTCGAAGCTGCGTCTTCCCGCATACCGTGCGACGCCTTAACTAACTCGGCCACTGAAAACCTGACGTTAAGATGTCAGACGGTATGCAAGAAAACGCAGTTTCAGCTCGCAACCGATTCTTTTTTTCCATATTAAAAAAAACTATGGTTGAGTTAGCATACTAATTGCTTTTCAAAATAATGTACATAGTTATTGAATATAAATAAATTCTTACCTAAGAAATTCCTATGTATCCAATTATTTTATTTTTACAACATAAAGCTATAAAGTATTTATAATTTTCACAAGTTGTAAGAAAAGAGATTAAGGGATATAAATTTTAAAAAAGGGCAATACTATTTGATTTAGGCATAAAAAACATTTTTTTAGGGTTTCGTAGCCAAATGGCAAAAACGGAACCCTTATAGATTCGTCATGTCTGTCTGTCTGTCCGTCCGTGTGTCACAACCACTTTTCTCCGAAACTATACGGCCTATGCTATTGAAACTTGGTAACTAGATGTATTCTGTGAACCGCATTAAGATTCTTATATAAAACTAGAATAAAGCGGTAAATTTTGGGGGTCCTCGTACTCAGAACTGAAACTCAAAATTTTTTTTTTCATCAAATTCATTCGTGTGGGGTATCTAAAGATAGGTCTTTCAAAATGCTGTTGAGGTTTCTGACATCATTTTTTTCTAAAGTGAATAGTTTGCGCAAGAGGGACTTCCAAAGTGGAAAAATGAGTGTCCCCCCCCCCCTCTGACTTCTAAACTAAGAGAGTGATAAATCTAAAAAAAATATATGATGTACTTACTAGTCAGCTTCATAGAAAGGGATACAACTAGTACGTAAAGATTATGACCCACGTGACGAGTGCGTCACGTGCCTATCCCCGCGGCCGCTCCCTTCCCCGCTACTGGAACAGCTCTTCAAATATTATTATTATGCAATATACTCGTATTTGCAGGATTTCAATTATTGTGTATTTTCGGCATCTGGTCGAAAACTGCTTCAAACCAAGAATAACTTACAAAAAGTATGCAATGAGCGGTGGTGAATCGGATCCCACATGCTCCGGCGCCGTTCTACTGCCGACCGGTGCTTTAGACGACTAGGCTATACAGTCAGTTATTAAAAGCAGTGAAATTACGGATAAGATTTGATCGATTCGTCAAACAAGATTTATGTTTTTATTGGTCTTAACGGCTTGAGAATAAGGTTGAAATTTCAATTTGAGCTGCGTGTAATAATGGTTAAGTTTTAAACTAGCACCCTTTTTTTTAGCACCCTACCGTCTATTTTTACGGATATTACAAAAGTTAAGGTGGAATTCAGCATACATAAAGGCATACTGCTTAGCCTGACTAATCAAACGGCGCGGAGTGGGTAACTTCATTTTTTACATTTAAATCGTTACGTTTTGTGTGATTCGCTCCGCTAGCTAAGTATAATAAATATCCTCGTCCTTTTTTTTGTGTTTTTAAAACGTTTTTCTACTGATATAATGGTCCGATTAACAGTCTTTACAAAGGCTAAAATTATTGTTCTCTGGGAACAGCAACAAAGCATAAGCAAAATAGCACGAGATATGGGCCTATCGGTAAGATATATATCTACGTTATAGACATTACAATCTTTGTTTGTTGTTGCGATCATGTAGTGTTTATTATGTTGTGCTAATATAATCGTTTTCATTGCAGAGAAAAACAGTTTATAGATGGATACGAAGGTATCAAGAGACCGGTGATGTGAAGTGTGATCGGCATGGCCCCCGGCCTATTGCTTACACCAATGAATCAGAACGACACCGTAATATTGTGGAACTTCACTCTGCGGCACCCTTCAAAACTACACGATCAACTGCTGAAACTTTTGGAGTGTCGCTTAGCACTGTAGGCCCTTCGTTGACATTTCCAGAGAGGTTCAATTCCGGAGTCATTTGGTGGACGAGGCTAAGCCGGCGTCCAAGAAGCTCGGTGTGCTCAGCAGAGCGCGGCGGTACTTTACTGCAGCGCAAACACTGCTTCTGTATAAGTCGCAAGTGCGGCCGCACATGGAGTACTGCTGTCACCTCTGGGCGGGGGCCCCAGAATATCAGCCTCGTCCATTTGACTCGGTGCAAAGGCGAGCCGTGAGAGTTGTCAACGATCCTATGCTTACAGGTGAAGTGGAACCTCTTCGCGACAGGAGAGACTTTGCCTCCTTATGCGTGTTCTACCGCCTGTACAATGGTGTGTGTCCTGAGGACTTATTTGATATGATGCCCACAGTTACGTTCTATCATCGCACCGCTCGCCACAGACAGGGATTTCATCCTCACACTCTACGTCCGGAGCGTTCGAGCACGGTTAGATCCGATAGGGGCTTTCTTCCACGCACGCTTAGGTTGTGGAATGATCTCCCTGCCTCGGTTTTTCCAAACGCCTAAAGTATGGGGTTCTTCAAAAGGGGTCTTAGAAGGTTTTTACAGGGTCGGCAGCGCGAGAGTCGCTCCTTTCGTGTTGCAAACGTTCATAGGCTGCGGTGACCACCGGTCCTGGTGGGCCGTATGCTTGTCTGCCACCTTAGTGGTATAAAAAATACTAAATTCAAATTGAATATTTATGTCAATTGTTCTGCCATCTTGGAAATCGCAGCGACATTAGTAGCGACGATCTCGACCGGCAGGTAGCGCGCGACTGGCGTCGGCGACGAATGAACAAAATGTCGGCGACGCATGTCTGTGTACGAACCTCTTTGAATTTGTATTGCGGTAGTCGCTTAGAGACCAAAATCTTTGGGTATCGAAGATTTGCGTAGCCTAGTGTACGAAGGGCCTTAGACGTCACTTACATGCTGCTAACATCCATCATTATAAGCCAGCCAGAAAAATAAAAATTACCGACGTTCACCGCTCAGGCAGAGTAAATTGTGCAACTCGGTATTTAAATTTCGATTGGGAAAACGAAATTGTTATTTTTACCGACGAAAAATGTTTTAGTCAGATAAGGATGGACGTCATATCTTATGGCGAAGAAGCGGGGAGAGGTTCAACCCTAAAAATGTATTAGATTTGAGAACAAGCGGGCGCTTAACACTAGGTAAATATATATAACTAGCTGACCCGCGCAACTTCGTTTGTGTGATAAATGAAGAACCGGTCAACCGATTTTGTGCAAACTTCACATAAACCATCTACTAAATAGTCCTAACAAAGCCTAAACATATGGTTTGGATAGGTGGGCCCGTTCTTGAGTTATAAAATTACAACGAAAAGTGGCATTGATTTTTATATATATAGATTTCTAAAATTGTTTATTTTGTTATTATTGACCTATACTTGTAAGGCAACAGATTTTAAAAGGTTGACTGTTTTAGGTTACTGGGGATGGATGTCTTCGATGGGCCCAGGTGAGCTAGTAGAAATAGGCGGCCGCATGAACAGTGAGCGATACCTGGAAGTTTTGAAAGACGTGATGTTGCCGACAGTGCGGGTCGCATATCCTGAAGGCCAGATATTCTTAGTTCAGGATAATTCTTCTGTGCATCGGTCCCGAATCGTGCAAGAATGGCTGATGGCTCAAAGAGATATAACAGTTTTTGAGTGGCTGGCTAAAAGCCCAGACCTAAATCCAATTGAAAATCTGTGGGGTCAGATGGTTTTAAACTGGGACCCCAGTGAAATTAGGACAAAAAAAATTTGGATACAGAGGTAAACAAAACTTGGGAGCTAATGAGATATAGTGCTGCCTGTTCCAATATGGTTTCAGGCATGAAAAATAGACTTCAAGAGGTGATAGACAGTGATGGCTATCCCCTCCGCTATTAACAGTCCATTTTTACTAGGCACATAAATTGTGTTCCTTATCAAATACATACTATTATAGTTCCTATAGTAGTGTCAATCTTGTAGAATAAACAACCATAATTATCATTAATCCAGTTACTCTTTAGTGTGTAAATAATATAAACCATCTGACCTCACAGTCATGAGTTGTCAAAGAATGTGATATAAGAGGAAGATGTTTATTGCTATACGTTTATGGATTGGCATGTTGATGCTTCCTCTATGATTCACAGGCAGAAATGACAACGATTTTACATTTGTTTCCAAAATGACCTTAATGTAAATAAATAACAAAAAGAATAACTACATCTACAGTTAAACGATCTAAACCTCACCAAAGAAATCAATTTTGTGTTAGCTAATTATCTTAGTTTTAAGTTTACAAAGTTTATAGCCTCAATTTTATATTTACAAGATGAATACTGTATACTGAACCAATAAATGGATTTCACGAATTCCCAGAAATGTAATTCGAGTAATAAATGAGCATTGTTAATGCAACATACCTATTTGTTTCTTTTTAAACGCTCATATCTAAATTAACATTCATGTTGTTAATAAAACTTCGCAAAAAGTGATTGTTAGTTCTTCCTCTCTGATTCAGAAGCACAAAATGATAATATTGATACTTTTATTCACAACTTTAAACGGAAGAATATTGTATGTTTAAAGGAATATAGAATTTTATCAAATATTATATTCTAAGCACAACCCCTCAGGGTATCTATGTATTTTGTGTTTTGTTAATATCTTACTAATATTATAAATGCGAAAGTTTGTGAGTGTGGATGTTTGTTACTCTTTCACGCTCAAACCGCTGAACGGATCGGGCTGAAATTTGGTACAGAGATACATTATAGTCTGGAATAACACATAGGCTACCTTTTATCCCGGGAATAACTTCCCGCGGGAACAAATTTTACGCGGGCGAAGCTGCAGGCATCTGCTAGTATATAATAATCTTAGTTTATAGGTAAATTTTGTAAACGTAATTTAATATAGACTGATGCAATACTGTATACTCAATCTATATTTTCCATTAATGCTATGAAATAAAACATTATTTTCATGCAAACTAATTATTTTAATAGCCCATAATCCACTTAAACATTTAATGTCATAAATAAAACTTGGCGAGAGGTGATCGATGAAATTTAAAAAATAAAAGCAAAAAGAATTGCTCCCACGAAGATTCGAACTCGGGCCTACTGATTTGGTTAGGCAACTGTTTTAACTATTAGCACAGATTTTACTATTAGACCACCACATCAAGATTCGAAAAACTTAAACACTTTGCTTGGCGAGAGGTGATCGATGAAATTTAAAAAATAAAAGCAAAAAGATTATTTGCTCCCACGAAGATTCGAACTCGGGCCTACTGATTTGATAACGCAACTGTTTTAACCATTAGACCACAACATCAATTAGATGCAAGATCGAAAAACTTAAACACTTTGAATTGAAAAAAGAATGTGTATCCTTTACTCTGAAGCTGACTGTACATTGCCATAAAAACTACCAACGAAAAATCGTTTGAACGAGATAGAGCTGGTAGTTTTTTTTTAATACGTCATAAACCGCAATTTGTGGTTAGAAAAATCACTACCACTGCGAACGTGTTAAAACATCAATCAAAGTTACAACGAACTATAAGAACTTTTATATTATGTTACTTGCTGCTACGAAACCCTTCATGGGCGAGTCCAACTCGCACTTGGCCAGTTTTTTGTATTTGTTGTATAGTATTGAGTTAATTGCGTGGGCGGATTCGCACTGGATTAGGACAACACCTACAACTTGAAACCGTCCCGAAACTATTCAACCTTAGTCACGTGACGTGGCATCAGTTAAAAAAAATACAAAAAACAACAAAAAAAAATCACATGAACACTTTTTCCGTAAATCCGTTTCAAAGGTCCTGCAAATTTTCATTATCACCCTTTCTAACGCTACCGCGTGGCAGCAGAGAGCAGCAACGACAGCCAGGCAGCCCCGTGGTTTGTTTTGCCGTGCGGGCCGTGCCTACCATGTTGCCTGGAATTTCCGCCGTGCATAACCAGTCAATGCATACTGTGCGACAAAATATTTAAAATAAAATTGAAAAATAAACCCTCTTCCTTATTAAATATTTGTAACTATTTGATTTCCGATGCAAAGTCATCTCATGAAGTTTGACGAGTTAATTTTGAAACACCATAAATACTTAACTGAGAGCTCTTGCAACTTTGGATTTTTCAAGCAAGCGTAAAACGGCATATTTTTGGCCTGTAGAATTGAGGGCCAATAAAAATGACCCTCAATATTTATACATGGCGCAGTGGATGTCATGCCTTTGCTCAGATCAGGTGAACAGCATCGTTATGACGACCTTGAAAGGACCATGTAGCGTCAATGGCGCAACGACATAATACAAATGTATGAATTTCTAGTCTGACAACGTGGTCACAGCGGCACTGTGACGTCACTGATGCCGCGTTTGTGTCGCTCAGCTCGAAAGTCGTTCACTAGAGTTTCATACATTTGTATGAAACATCTGTCTGTCGCTCTGTCGCGGTGGCGGCGTTACAGTCGCGGCGCCACAGACGCTACTACCCGTTCGCTCTAAGTTTGCCGCTGGCGTAGAGGCGTATACCCGATTTTGACGTGACAACGTCTTATAATTCGATGGAGCCGGCTGCACGAACAAAAAAAGATGACACAATATGTCGTTACCTCCCTCGCGTTACCTCGCTCTGCCTCGCTCTGAGGCGTTCCATTTATTTTAGTAATGGCACTATAATCAATTGATGTTTTTATATTTCTCTTTGTTTTGTAATGTAATTTTTGTTTTCTTTCTAAGGACGTTGTCACGTTCAACCATCTTCAGTAAACCGACTTTACAGACAACCAATTTTTTTTATTTAGACGAAGTAAATTGACAGTAGCTAATGTCACTTTATCATAGAAAATAAGCAACATTGTATGAAGAAGTGACATTAGTTGCTGTCAATTTACTCCGTCAAATTAAAAAGTCGACTTTAGTATGGAGCCGAGCGGCAAACTTAGTGCTCGTTTAAGGAGACGCGGCGCTTCGAGCGGCGCGGCCCGCCAAGCGGGCCGCCAGAAACACAAACATATGGAAATGTTCAGAGCGTTCAAGGAGAAGCGTTTTTGTAGGCGTTTGTTTGAGTTGTAGCTGCCCCAGCGGCGAGTGTCGTCGCGTCGGACGCGGCAAATGAAGCGACAGAAGAAGCCGCGGAGGACGCGGCGGGTAAACCAGCGAGTCTCGCAATGGAGGAACGCGGCGGATGAAGCTGCGGGTGACGCCGCAAAGGCCGCGCCAAGGCAGGGGTGGGAGAGGTGCGGGGTATGCGTTAGGAATGTCGGGCAATTTAGTTCCTAGAAAATATCGATATTAAAATAAAAATATTTTTCAAAATAAAATATCGATATTTTATTTAAAAAAATGTAATCGATGTTTATAACCCTCTGGAGCAGAACGTCATGAAAGCAAAATGTCATGTACGCAAAATAAACGATACATCGATATTTATGAAAGATATACAGGGTGCCCCACGGCTATGCCACATGGAGGATAAGTACCTTAAATATTGTAGATGGAACATTTTACTGAAAGAAGACATTATTTTAATTTAAAAAACAATTTAATCTATATTCATAGATTTTTAAAAACTTACATGGTTGAGCCGGGAATCGAACCCGCTACACGAGAAAAAATAATCATTCCGTAGGTTTATCATACCGATCGAAAGGCTTCATCATAAGGATTATTTTTTGCTAAGTAACATAGTGTCAAAAATAAAAGGAAGAGCATGTATTTTAACATATGATGTGAAACTTTGTTCACAAAAATGAAAAGCTGGCATCGCCGGTGATCTCAATCAAGACTTTCGATCCTGGATCGGGACAAATACGATGGCCGCCGAGATCCACAGATCTAACAACGTTAGACTTTTTATGGGGTTATGACATGTAATTTTTTTTTATACCACTAAAGTGGCAGACAAGCATACGACCCACCAGAACGTCACCGCAGCCTATATTAAATGTAGTTTACAAGAAATGCAAATGTCCACGAGCTACAAACAGAACTTGGACGTATTATTATAAATATCCACCACACCAAGATCAAAAGATCGACAAGGAGTAAAATAATCAAAAGTGTGCGACTTTGTATTCAACAATATGGGACTTTTGCATTAAAAATGTTAAAATTCATGGTCTTCCGTTTATTTCTGACACAATGTTACTTAGCAAAAAATAATCCTTATGATGAAGCCTTTCGATTGGTATGATTAACCTAAGGGGTGATTATTTTTTCTCGTGTAGCGGGTTCGATTCCCGGCTCAACCATATTGTAATTATTTAAAAATCTATGAATGCAGTTTAAGTTGTTTTTTAAATTAAAATAATGTCTTCTTTCAGTAAAATGTTCCATCTACAATATATAAGGTACTTTCCCTCAATGTAGCATAGCCATATCTCTGTTGTACAGACACGACAACTTCAATTTTTTTTAATACGAGTAGTACATGTAGATGGAAAACACCCAAACTTGGAAAAATATTTTTTTTTTTCGATCGGCCGATCGGTTTGAACCCCAGATAAGACTCGGGAATCAAACCCAAGACCTCAGTGTGGCAGTCGCATGCACTTTCACTCCGCCACCGTGGTGGTGGCAGCCAAGTGTTAACTTTATATTTTACATTTTAATAGCTTTGGTAATTCAAATTAGATAGCCAAAATCAATCAAATCTGGACGTAGGCCTCTCCAAATTTACACCACAATAAATCCCTCCGGAGCAGAACCCTCCGAATCAATACATATAATAAAATCGTAACAGGTCGCTGTCTGTACATGGGAGAAAAAAAATATTTTTCCAAGTTTGGGTGTTTTCCATCTACATGATGGAAAACACCCAAACTTGGAAAAATATTTTTTTTTTCGATCGGCCGATCGGTTTGAACCCCAGATAAGACTCGGGAATCAAACCCAAGACCTCAGTGTGGCAGTCGCATGCACTTTCACTCCGCCACCGTGGTGGTGGCAGCCAAGTGTTAACTTTATATTTTACATTTTAATAGCTTTGGTAATTCAAATTAGATAGCCAAAATCAATCAAATCTGGACGTAGGCCTCTCCAAATTTACACCACAATAAATCCCTCCGGAGCAGAACCCTCCGAATCAATACATATAATAAAATCGTAACAGGTCGCTGTCTGTACATGGGAGATAAATAAGAAAAAATATTATACGGGGGGCTTTATGAACGCAATAAAACCCTAAACAATGATTTTATTTTTTAATGATTTTATGATATTTTGGGTTACAATATCGTTACTAAAATATCGATATTTATAAACGATATATTGATATTTTTGAAATATTGATAATTATACATATCATTATCATTTATAAATAAAGTTTACATCCCTAGTCAAGACGAGACGCAGCGGGTGTCATGTCGCAGCGGGTGACGCAGCGGGTGACGCAGCGGGTGTCGCTGCGTACCACGCGGCGGATGCAGCCTCGAGGGAAGCCACGCCGCACGCGTCGCTCGACGCCCCGCGTTTTCTTAAACTAGCTCCTACATTTCTATATGTTTGATTTTGCGCGTGACGCTACGCGGGCCGCTTCACGCGCCGCCTGACTATAAACGGTCAAATCGCTTTACGCGCCGCTGCAAGCCACGCCGTACGCGACGCTTGACGCCCCGCGTCTCCTTAAACGAGCCCTGAGCGAACGAGCAGTACAGACGCTCACTTCGAAAGTCCACCTTGAGTATTATGATTAAAACAAAAAAAAAATATCGAATCTTAACATTAAACCACAACCAAAAACATTACTTTTTTTCTTAAATGTAACACAACAGAGACCTCAACTGCACGCAATAGTTTATACTCTACACACAACCTAAGAGTAAAATACGTTTGCAAAATACATTTATTGTTAAAAATTACAGAGAAACATAATTATTACATATCTATATTTACATTTTTACTATCTAAACTAAACCGCAAAATTGAGTCTGGTAATGGCGGTCCAGACCGTGAATCTGCTTGTGTTCTACAAACATATATTTATACTGTGGTTCTACTTAGGGCGGGTGACCGACTCAGGCGCCTTTGAAAGCGCCGCCGCAATCGCACGTGAATTTGGTACCTAGTTATTTGTACATCATAGCCATTTAAATCATTGTATAAAGACAATATTTACGAATATGTCTACATAGTATTTAATACTCGTAGTTTTAGTTGAGTTAAACTTTTTTTTTATGAAATGTCGGTAGTTTAATCATAGATTAAAAAATGGTGCAAATGGGGCTCCACCATCAACCCCCGGGGCCCAAGCCAGCCTCACCTGCAAGTGGTGCACCTGCTGATTGACAGATGGAGCAATGGCGCACAGAGAGGGAAATCTCGAAACAAAAACCCTGTACCAACCCGTCTGGCCAACGTGGTACAGTAAGTCCAAATATCCTCCTATATTATGAAGAAAGCTACAGAAAAACGGCCCCCAGTTCCAGGCACTTCCTCTGTTTCCGACTACGGTAGCGGTTGGGGGGTACAAATAATCTCCCGGTTACGGATACCGGCTACCAATCAAGACTGAACCCGGCAACGTGTAATGGAACTACTCTGCGGCTGGACGATCGGCTTACCGAACTCGAGGTAGAACTAGGTCGCATAAACTGGCACACACTGGGTTGTGCGAAGTCCGAAGAAAGGGGGAGGCCACACTAACCCTTGCGTCGGGCGACCTGAGGGGCAAGTGCGAGTTTCGGTGAGCGCCTGTCGACATTCACGAACGAGCGCGTTATCACCGATTTGTATGGGATCGAGACAAGTTCCCGCGTTTACAGCTAGGTGGCGGGGTCTCGATTCCAAACGAATTGGTGAGCCGTGAATGTCGACAAGCTCACGCAAAAACTCGCACTTGCCCCTCTGGTCTACTTTCGGGAAGGTGATGGAAAAAATTCTTCCGAGGGCGGTGTCGGCTTTGTGGTGAAAAAGAACTTCGTTAGCAGCATTGTGGAGATCAGCAGTGTTTCGCCTCGGGTAGCATACTTAATACGACTAGACTAGACAATTAGACTCACCGACAGGTACTCCCTGAAGATGATCCAGGTGTATGCCCCGACCTTGTCGTCTCGACGTGTTGGTTTCGGCATAAACTTGGAGAAAACCAAGGTCATGTTCAATGTCATGGCCGCGCCGCCGCGGGGACTAATCTATGTCGAAGTATCGAGGCTTGAGGTTGTCCAGGAGTACCTATACTTATTTTGGGCACGTTATCATGTTAGACAAGGGCAAACTGAACAAGGAAATCGCTAGAAGGATCCGCTTGGGCTGGGCAGCGTTCAGCAAGCTACGTCGAGTTTTCGATTCAGTGCCTGAAGAGTAAGAGAGTAAGTCTACAATCAGTGCGTCCTACCAGTTTATAAGGACACCATCTACCTTTCCAAAATGCGTTATTTGAGATCGAAAAGGAAAGAATGGGATTACCTTTCTAATACAAATGTATTGCAGGAAATCTCAAAATCGTCGGTAGACAACTTCGAGGGTATATTTTCCTAGCTGCAAAGAAACCAGGAGTTTTGGATAAAGTAAGGCGATTCTTCAATACAATTATGTGTTCGACGCAATCCGAAGATGGTACGTCACTTTTTACTCATTCATGCTCCATTTGTAATAAATCATTTAAGAGTGTTAGAGGCCTTAATATTCATATTACAAAAGTACATAAACGCCTCAGTCAAAATTCTACTTTGTTACATTCACACAATTTTACTCCACATACTACTGTTCCATCTAATAGTAACCCTTCAGCCACCCCTTTTCATCTCGTTCTAAGTCATTTAAAAAAGAACATCAGTTTGGTAAAACGAATTCCTCGAGGCGCCAGGATCTCCGTCGCTACACTTTTGTCAAAAATTATTACACAATGTTTGGATAGCAATTGTATTGAAGATTGGCAAAACCTTTTAACATTTCCTTATAAAATATTGCATGCCAAAACTAATGATCAGTCCATTTCTCTAACACAAAAAATAAAGAATAATTGTAACAACCCCACACTTCCGTCTCAAAATTGCGATTTTCGAGTAAATATCAACAAAAAGTACCATAATTTTAACAAACTAGTAGAAGCAAAAGTTAGCGACGGAGATTTGAAAGGTGCAGCTCGTCTTCTTTTTTCAAGTGATGTACTATCTCCGGATACAACAGACACCCTTACGGCTTTACAGACAAAACATCCCCCAGCTCCTGTTTCGGACTACTTTTTGGACCCGCCTACATCGCCCGATGTGTGTTTGCTGGCACAAGAAAAAGACACAGTGAGTGCTATTAATGGTTTTAAAGTTGGATCGGCAGCTGGCCTTGACGGTCTTTCTCCACAACACCTGAAAGACCTAACTTCTCACTGTGTGGGTGATGCAGGTAAGCACCTCATTGGTTGTTTAACAAAATTAGTTAACCTCATGCTCTCTGGGAACATTAACACCGAGATTGTTCCAGTTATCTATGGAGCAAATCTCATTGCCCTCACAAAAAAAGACGGAGGAGTTCGTCCTATTGCAGTTGGTTCTACTTTTCGGCGTTTAACATCCAAAATTTCAGTCCGTTACATTTTGTCAAAATTACAACAACAATTTGAACCTACTCAATTAGGTTTTGGTACCAAAGGTGGGTGTGAAGCGGCGGTTCACGCCTTGCGCACGTACCTTAATAAAGATGAGTGTGAGGTTTTATTAAAAATTGACGTCAAAAATGCCTTTAATTCGGTAAATAGGGACACCCTGCTTTCAGAAATTAGAAACAATATTCCGGAAATTTACAACTATTTACTAAATTGTTATCATGAACCATCAAAATTAATGTATAAATGCAACGAAATCTCTTCTGAAGTCGGTTGCCAGCAGGGTGATCCCCTTGGGCCAGCCATATTCAGCTTAGCTATTAACCCTATCATTCAAAATTTAAAATCAAAATTTAACGTGTGGTATTTAGATGATGGGACTCTTGGAGGTGATGCCGTTACTGTTCTCTCAGATCTTTTGGAAATAAAAAACAAATTTAAGTTGATTGGTTTGGAACTAAATTTTAATAAGTGTGAATTATATATTCATAACGCTCACAACCGTTCCGAACTCATAGAAAAATTCAATATCTTATGTCCAAATATCAAAGTAATTGATAGAGAGAATCTTAACCTCTTAGGGTCTCCGATTTTTGAAGATGCTATTCCAGAAATAATAGCATACAAAATTTTAAAATTTGAATCAAATGTGGATCGACTTCTCAATATAAATTCACATTATGCAATCACAATTTTAAAATTTTGTCTATTTGTTCCTAAATCTATGTATCTGCTTCGGTGTTGTCCTTTTTGGAAACATCAAAATTGTTTATTAGCGATTGATTCCCTCATAAAAACGTCTTTAGAACGTATTTTGAATATACATCTTAATGAACAATCTTGGACTCAAGCTTCCCTTCCAATTAAATACGGTGGATTAGGGATCCGCAAAATTTCCAGTGTGGCTTTGCCAGCCTTTTTGTCATCTGTACATGCCACGTCAGCACTCGTAGGTAAAATCTTAAACAATTGTTTTACTAACTATGAGATGGCTGGCTGTACAGATGCCAAGGATGCTTGGCTTATGGCTTGCCCAGGTCAAAATTTTCCTATTCATCCAAATTCACAACGGAGCTGGGATGACGCAATTTCAAAATTAACTTTTGACTCGATTTTAAACGCCAGCTTAGGCCCAGATCGTGCAAGGTTATTAGCGCTCAGCAGAAAGGAATCCGGTGATTGGCTAAATGCTTTTCCAACTGCTAACACCGGAACCTTTCTTGAACCGGACACTTTGAGAATGGCAGTTGGCTTGAGACTTGGCGTCCCGCTCTGCGCCCCACACCTTTGCCCCTGTGGTGTTACCGTTGACTCTATGGGACACCATGGACTATCCTGCTTAAAGAGTGCAGGTCGCTTCTCTCGCCACGCTGCGCTTAACGATATCATTCGCCGTGCTCTTGCCACCGTCGGTGTGCCCGCACTTTTAGAGCCAAATGGCATTTTTAGGGACGATGGCAAGAGACCGGATGGGATGACCTTAATTCCGTGGGAGATGGGTCGGGTGCTAGTCTGGGATGCCACTTGCGTAGACACATTGGCCCCGTCCCATCTTCCTCGAACAAAAGAAAAAGCCAGCGCAGCAGCGGAAGTGGCAGAAAATAAAAAGATAAACAAGTATAAGGGTCTCGGCTCGTCGTACAATTTTATTCCAGTCGGTGTCGAGACCCTAGGTCCTTGGGGTCCCAAGGCGCATATATTCTTCAAAATTTTGAAGAAGCGTCTTGTGGAGTCTACTGGTGACCTAAGGGCTGGCAGTTATTTCTCCCAACGAATAGGCATTGCCGTTCAAAGGGGGAATGCTGCCAGTCTTTTGGGCACAATGCCACGGGGGCCCTATTTAGATTTAGTTTAGTTTTATTTATTTTGTAAATAGTTATTACGCTTTAATGTACATACGTTAAATTAAGTAAATAAAAGAAGTTATAAATTATGTGTGCATGTATGTTACTGCATGTTACTGTCTCCGACATAGAGTTATATATATTATCATATATCGATGGTCTCCGAGGCACAAAGGTATGGCTCCCCCCTTTTACGTTAGAACTTTTTATGGCATAATTTTATTTTTCATTACAACGGATGGCATTATCTTCATTTCGCAGAAAATCGTTTGGTGTTTGCTTAGATACATTCAAAACTCATTATTATGACAGGAGAGATTTTGCTTCTCTGTGTGTATTCTACCTCCTGTATAACGGTTTTTGCTCTGAGGAATTGTTTGATATGATGCCTACAGCTACATTCTATCATCGCACTGCTCGCCACAGACAGGGTGTTCATCCTCACACGTTGCATCTGGAACGCTCGAGCACGGTTAGATTCGATAGGGGTTTTCTACCGCGCACGCTTAGGTTGTGGAATGATCTCCCTGCCTCGGTTTTCCCAAACGTCTACAGTATAGCGTTCTTCAAGATGGGTCTTAGAAGGTTTGTACAGGGTCGGCAGCGCGAGTGTAGCGCCTCTGGTGTTGCAAACGTCCATAGGCTGCGGTGACCACCGGTACATCTGGTGGGCTGTATGCTTGTACTTTAGTGGTATAAAAAAAATGGATGAAATAATCATCTTTTTAAAATATTCTAGTGACCGTTTAAATTATAATTACACTCAAATTATGCCCAACGAGACTTCACCATCATCATCGCTTTTTGGGGAAACGTTATACTAAGCGAAATTATGCGAATTTTAGCTCTGCGAATGCAAAATTATGCCATCTTTGAAGTACCTACTTATGCCGTGTAGCGTAGTAAATTCGGATATTCTTCCCAACAACAACTGTGCTAAATAATTTTTATGTCTTTAAAATATTAAAATAAAGAAGTTTCTGCCAAGTTTAAACCTGCGGAATGAAACTCGGAGTATCAAGTTTCTGCCAAGCAGAGAATACCGCAAAGGTAAGTTGTGTATCCGACAAGCTGAGGTCCCGGGTTCGAATCCTGGGGCGAAACAAATATTTGTGTGATCTACTGAATATTTTGGTGTTGTGTGGATGTTTTTTGTATATTTATTTATATAATAAGTACATAATGTTTATCAGTGGTCAAGATCGTAAAGCTGATAGCTTCCTAAAGCGGATAGCGCGTTCCCTGGGCACGCGTAGTCTGTAGACGCTGGCCAGCTCCTGTGCGGACCAGGAGCGAACTTGAACAGTCAGGCGATCCATATCTTTCATTATGTTTGCGAGTCGACTCGCACGTCACGCGTACAAGCCACGCACGTTATTATCAAAGATAATATTGTAATAGTTTTAATTATTTATATTGCGTTTGGCGGCCATCTTGGTGAGTTATTCGAAGTAGAGCCGTCGCGTCGGTACTAAGAAAATACCGTTCGCAGCTTTACAAGATCGGCCCGCGCTTGCGCTACGTCACTATGACGTCACTTAGCTGTTATTGTGACAAGGTTCCGTCGTAATGCCAATTCACGCTCCGTGAATACATTGACGTAAATTTACGAGTGAAACACCCCGTCTCATATTTTGTCATTCTTAAATATTTGAAAGATGAAGATTTATCATTTATTTTTTAAATTAGAGGAAAATCTACCATCATGGATGCTATGCCGGACTCCTACCAATTAAAAACCTACCTACGGTTGCCTACGGTTGGGTAAGCCCTCGGAAGGATGACCCCAGGAATTCTGCTGTATCAATTTCACCTGTAAATTTCAGTCCACGCATTCAGGTCGCATGGTTGACAATCAGCGTCCACGATGTTCCCGGGCATGCGTCACCGACTAAGTGTTCCCAGGTATGCGCAATCCGTACCCAGCTTAAGATCATGGACAAGACACCAAATAATTTTTATGAAATTTTCAGCGAAAATGACGGACTGGGATTCACCTGTCAACCGCCTATGGGGTCAAGGGTTTGCCCTGAGCCTCCATGTAAGCCACTGTAGTGCGATTTTGGCTAGCATATATAATGCAAAACTTACAAAGGACACAGATATCGAGGTCAGACTACCCATGCTGTGGTATTCGTTACCTGTCTGGAATGCGGTGAGTCTTTGATTGGAATTTCCATTTACCTACATACGTACATACAGTGACTGGGCTGGCCACATCTGTAGAAGAACCGACGGCCGATGGAGCAATGGAGTTCTAGAGTGGAGGCCGCGACTCCGCGACTCGGTTAGCGTAGGGTAGGACGTCCACCCGCCAGATGGACCGGCGACCTGGTAAAGTTCGCAGGCTGGGACTGGATGCGAAGCACAGGACCGCGTACTGTGGCGTGAATTGGGAGAGGCCTACGTCCAGCAGTGGAGTGCTATAGGCTGATTTGATTGATACAGTCACTATTTTATCCCCAAAAGACTATGCAGAAGTATAGTATAGGTACGCCCCATTAGTTTTTAACCCACACATTGAGTGGTGAGCCTATTATTGCCATATTATTCAAGCTGACCATAAGGCCTTCAACTTGGCTTAAGGATTAACATGACTGGCAACTCGGACCAACGCCATATCGTGCCTTCCAAGTACCCAGTCTTTGTGAAAGCTGTATACTGCAATGATAGTTTATACAATACTTAGTCAGTAGACTCAGCAGGCTACTAGCGCTTGACACTGTGAGATCTTAGATCAAGAATAACAACTAGATTACGGGTCGCGAACAAAATGAAAGGTAAAAAGTGTCCCAAGTCGATACGTAGTTAAACCTATATTCTATATATTAGCGATCGTAAATAAATAATTCAAGACTGTATCACATTTAACGTAAAATGTGTCTTAAAGTTATACGTAAGCATAAAATGCCATGCCACTGATTATATCAGTTAAGTCGTTTTGTTCCATACGTTTGTATTCAATGTCGGCCCATTGTCGCTAGTTCAAACAAGGATGTCGTGAGCCGTCAGTAGTGAGCCGTCTTCTATAGGTGCCGCATTTCTCGCGTCGAAATCCCAACTAGTTGTTATTATTTATCTAAGTGTGAGATACATTGCCTTAAGAGATTGCAGAATGCCACAGACCTACCTACCAACTTAATAATTTCAGGTGTTCCAGATGTTCTACTACTCATTAGCTTTCGTGTGCGACTTCTCCAAGTGGAAGCGAAAAGACCACTACATACCATCATTCATTCATAACTTCCGAATGACGTTCTTTGCTACTATATTATGGCCTGGCTGTCTGGTAAGTTAAGCAATCATATCTCTCATTTTAGTATACATACATACATACATATGGTCACGCCCTCATCCCCGAAGGGGTAGGCAGAGGCACACTATATGCCCACATTTCACCTTTTGTATAATTTGTCCCACGTAATAGGTGGTGAGCCGTATTGCCGTGTTTAAATGGACAGGCGCAGGTTGTGACTGCCTGCTGTTGAAATAAAGTCTTCAACTTCGCTTAACGACTGCCATTTTACTGGCAACCGGGAACAACGGCTTAACGTGCCTTCCGAAGCACGGAAACGCTCAAATAAATGTCACAAAGTGATCACATGGATGGTCACCCATCCATGGACCGGCCATAGTGAAAGTTGCTTACTGCAGTGATCGTTTACAGAACGCTGAGTCCGCAGGGCCACGAGCGCTTCCATTCTCATTTTAGACTGAAATTTTATTCGATTTTAAAGTCACCCCCTAAATATGTGGGATGAAACCTGAACTCATCAGGAGAGGCCGCCATGGCAGACAAAGTCTGTATCTAGGTTTCTGAGGCTGTCCTTCTCAGGTTGTACTCGAAACTCCCAGCTGAAGGCATATGGAAAAGCCGTGTGGTTATTCTTATAGCCTTATGTCACCACCTATTACGTGGGAGAAATTATAAAAAAGCTGAAATGTGGGCATATAATATGCCTCTGCCTACCCCTTCGGGGATAAAGGCGTGACCATATGTATGTATGTCTAGTGGGCTGGTTCTATCTTAGTTAGATTTTAGTAGTTTCAAACATCGGGATTACACCTGAACCCTTAGGTAAGGTAATCAAAGTCTGCTTCCCAACAGATTCCCACCTTGACACATTTTCCTGGGTCAGGGCGGAGCAATTTTAGTCGTTTCTATTCTTATACAGACATGTACACATACATACACATATACGTTTGACTGCTTCTGTAGCGCAGTCGGTAGTGATACCGCCTGCGGCGCTGGAGGTCGTGGGTTCGATTCCCACCGGAGACAAATATTTGTGTGACCCATAAATGTTTGTCTTAAGAGTCTGGGTATTTCTATGTATAATATGTATGTATTTAAAAGTATATAAGTATTAATATCCGTGGTCTGATAGGTACCTTACACCCGTGCAGGAGCACAAGCAGGTTATTCCTAGCTTACTTTGGGATCAGATAGCGTTGTGTGAAATGTCCGTGAACTCTTTTTTTTTTTTATAACACAGACATAAAATCAATAAGAATTTACATAGGTACGTAAATAATCCCTTTATATTGTTACAGCTTGTCTTCATGATATTCTGCCCAAAGCTACTCGTTGATACGTACTACTCCGAATACAACCTCACCATTAATGACAGTGTATCGACCTATTTGTACTCACCGTGGGTATTTGTGGCATCTAGAGAGCTGGCATTCCTGCCAAAACTAGCTCCGCTGTCACATAAGAAGAACCTTTTCATCGTAACTTATGCTTTCTTCTTGTGCAATGCTTAGTAAGTATTTTTCACATAACTACAGAGGAATGAATGTAGTATCAATTGACTTCTTGTTGAGTGTTCTGTAAATGACCACTTGAGTTCCGGGCAAACTTATGGCACAGAGCCTTTTTTTTTAACGTGATGGAAAATCCTCTTGGATAAAAAACCTCACGTTACGCTCAACAGCCTATGGTTGGGAGTCCCGGGTAAGCCCTCGGAAGCATGTCCCAGGAATTCCAACAGACCCACGGCTGCCATTGCGGCCTCGCCTAGGGGGTGGTTCGGTTGCTATCCCGCGTCTTTGGTGGGTTTCGGGTGTGATCCCGCTTCTAAGGGGGGGGCGTGCTTCTGTAAGGACGGTGAGTCGCCCTCTCGCCGTCCTCAGGTCCCCGGTCATGGAGGCCGATAGTCCTCGGCGAAGACACGTCGAGCACGTCAAGCCGCCGACTGCGGAATTCGGGTGGGAGAGTTCTCTCCCATTCCCGCCTAGCACAGAGCCTTGGATTAGTAAATATCATTCAAATAAATTATTTGATCCACGACTTTAGCAATTCCTATCCTGGCCCTTAGGTCTGTGAGTCGGTGCGTTGCTCCTCGCGCCGTAATTTGGTCTTCGGCATAGCACGTTACACCGACACCTCTTAGCAACGGGCCTCGCAGCATCCAATCGTAGCCTATGGTCCACAGAAGCCGTCTTAGGACCAACCTCTGTAAAACACCGTACTACACATCTCACCGACGCGACGGCGCGGCGGCGTGGCCCTAGTTACGAGTGGCTAGCGGGTTGTATGTTCGAAAGAGACTCATCTTGGGGTGAACTTTAAACTAGGAAATATTCTTCGATGTGATCTGATAAAACTATATTATTGTAATTTATGAAAGATACTCTTGCTTTTTCAACATATCGAAACACGATTATTAATACTTTGTTCAATCGAAATCGCTCTCGAAAAATGAGAAATATTGCAAAAATCTTAACAAGTAATGTAGGTACTTTTTTATCTAAATAAATGAGTTTAATTCTTATAAAAACTTGTCATAAAATAGATATAGGTCTTTAGAACAATATTTTACGAATAGATTTTTTCTTAAAACCCCTCAGAATTTATAACAGTAAAATATTGTATTAGAATCGAATGAAATCCGGCAAAAGCGTACGCTGCAAACGTTCGAATTGCCTTAGGATTTGTCAAGGTCGAACATTGCAGCCGTAAGTTATGGACCATTTGATGGCATAAGCACTGAAAATCAGACAGATGTAGTAAGGTAAAAAAACAGTAAGCGCATTTATAAGGTTACGTATGAGCTAAACCAAATTATATGAAAAGAATCGGACAATACGACTCAAATCTATTAATGGTATTCCGATATTATTATCGTAAAAGTATAAATTTAGGTATTTAAACTTTCATGGTCACTGACATTAGTATTAAAGTTAGCGGGATATTTACCATGTATTGTTGTGAGTTTCCGATATTTCGGCGCTTTTACACGCACCTTGATCACGGAGGAACTGAAGTACTGGCGGTTGAAAGCGAAAGTCTCAGCACATATATCGATCTACCCTCCTTCGCAGTCGTTTATTACGCGTTACACCACTACCACTGGTCTCACTTTCGATTTCACTAACTCGACTACGTTCACGACACACAATGCTCACAGTATCTACTCGTGGTTTTGTTTGGAACAGTTTTCCACTAGACAAGCCGGGAGTGTACAAGATTGACTGTAGTTATAGGCCAAACAAAGCGAACTATTACGTGCCGAATCAAAGAACATGAGACCCTGAGAACGAAAATTAGTCTTGCTCAAACTATTATTCAACCCATTATTGACTACGCTGATGCTTGCTATTTAGACGCCACCGAGGAGCTTCTTAACAAACTTGAGAGGTTGCAAAATTTATGTATACGTTTCATTTTTAATCTTAGAAAATATGATCATGTTTCCCACTTTCGCAAAGAACTCAAGTGGCCCCCAATCCGTCTTCGCCGGAACACTCGAATCCTCTGCCTCCTTTTCAATATCCTTCACAATCCATCCTCTCCATCTTATCTGAAAGAGCGGTTTTCCTTTTTTCGCTCTCCTGATGCTCCCTGTCGCTCTAATCTACGCTCAATTCTCAAAACTCCGAATCATAAAACCGATTTCTACTCATATTCCTTCTCAGTGCATGCAGTCAGATTGTGGAACTCTCTTCCGCCTGCTGTCAGAGACAGCAGAACTATAACTACTTTTAAAAGGAAAGTCCGTGATTACTATTTGTCTACACTTTAAACTTATTTATTCATGTAAGCATATTTATGTATCTAAGTATATTTATCTATATATATTTATTATATTATAATATATTTCTTTTTTATATATATATTTATACATATATTTATCTATTTAATAGAATTTACCTCCCCCCTCCCCTTTGTATATGTGTGTTAATTGAATCCTATCCTGTTGTTTTAATTACACACTTTTACTTTTTCTTTTCTTATTTTTCACGCTCTCCTCTCGCCGGTCTGCTGGTAGATATTTCTTTTAGAAATAAGCAGTACCATTGTACCTGTGTTTCCTCCTTCTGTTTGTTTTTTTTGTATTGTAGTGTGTACATAAATAAATAAATAAAAATAAATAAACATATTACGGCAGTCAAAAACAACGAACCACACAAGTCTGCAGTCGCTGAACACCTGTTGGAGAAACCCTAAGATGCTCTCAACTGAACGTCACTATATACCGAGAATGGTTAGAGGCTTCTCTAACCATAGATAGATATTGAAATTAAAAAGTTCAAGAATTTCAATCGTGAGGATGGGTTTCAGTTGCCGAGCGTCTGGCATCCAGTGGTCCGTTTGTGTATAAATAACCAAAAACAGTTCCAAACAAAACCACGAGTAGATACTGTGAGCATAGTGTGTCGTGAACGTAGTCGAGTTAGTGAAATCGAAAGTGAGACCAGTGGTAGTGGTGTAACGCGTAATAAACGACTGCGAAGGAGGGTAGATCGATATATGTGCTGAGACTTTCGCTTTCAACCGCCAGTACTTCAGTTCCTCCGTGATCATGGTGCTTGTAACAGCGCCGAAATATCGGAAACTCACAACAATACATGGTAAATATCCCGCTAACTTTAATACTAAAGTATTTTGTTTATCACCAATACAATACATTACCTAAAATCTCCATAATTATTTAAATCTCGCAGTCTATAGGCATCTATTTTTTTTCGTCAGAAAGAAGATATATTTAGATAACTCACGTACTTATTTGGTGAAAAATTGATCATGGACCGGCAGTTGAAAATTTTCAAGCCAAACCCTTAAGGCCTTCAACTTGGCTTAACGAGTGTCATTTTACTGACAACCGCGTTTTATTTCGAGTTTTCCTTCTCTACGCAATGGATCTTTTTGCGAAAGTGTTTCCTTAGTCGCCTTTTACGACACCCTCGGGACCCCGTCGTCACGGTATACTACGCCAAATCGAATGCCAAATAATCGAACGTTCAAAATATCGAACGTTCAATATATCATACATACATACATATGGTCACGCCTTTTATCCCCGAAGAGGTAGGCAGAGGCATATTATATGCCCACATTTCACCTTTGTATAATTTGTCCCACGTAATAGGTGGTGAGCCGTATTGCCGTGTTTAAAGGGACAGGCGCAGGTTGTGACTGCCTGCTGTTAATATATATATATATATATATAGTAATAAAGCTTTCAACTTAGCTTAACGACTGCCATTTTACTGGCAACCGGGACCAACGGCCTAACGTGCCTTCCGAAGCACGGAAACGCTCAAATAAATGTCACAAAGCGATCACATGGATGGTCACCCATCCATGGACCGGCCATAGTGAAAGTTGCTTACTGCAGTGATCGTTTACAGAACACTGAGTCCGCGGGGCCACGAGCGCTTCTTCGTTCGTTCGTTCGTTCAATATATCGATCGTTCAAAATATCGAAGGTTACAATATCAATGTTCGATATAATATACGTTCGATATTTTGAACGTTCGAGTATTTGGATGTTCGATTATTTGGCATTCGATTTGGGGTAGTATACCCGCCGTCACACGGTACATACAGCCACATGATATTTTATAATATTGTAAATAATGGTTTTTTTTTCTTTCAGTACATGGTACGAGTATCAACAACGAAAATGTTGGCCATACGCTATTCTGAACGAGTATTACGGCACTCTCTACTATCCATTTTTTATCCATCCATACTAATATTATAAAGCTGCAGAGTTTGTTTGTTTGTTTGTTTGAACGCTAGGATCTCAGGAACTACTGGTTGGATTTCAAAAATTCTTTTACAGTTTGATAGTCCATTTATCGAGGATGGCTATAGGCTATATAACATCACGCTAAGATGAATAGGAGCGGAGCAGCAATCAAGAATGTTTTAAAAACGGGGAATATTTTTTACCGTCTGAGAGCTTCCGAGGCGAACGCTGCGTAAATGGTTAAAGTTAGGTAAAAATTGTGTATTACAAAATTGTTTCTCTTAAAAAGTTCTACAAAAAAGTCCGCGACAGCATATGTCTATCTTTGAAGGTTCGCTCACAATAACCTAATTTGTCTATCTCTTAAGGTTCGCTTACGATATAATGAAACTGAAGAGTTTGTTTGTGCTAGGATCTCAGAAACTACTGGTTGCATTTCAAAAATTATTTTACAATTTAATAGTCCATTTATAGAGGCTGGCTATGGCGATATAACATCACGCTAAGTCGAATAAGAGCGGAGCAGCCATGAATAATGTTTCGAGAACGGGGATTATTTCTTTCTTTTGAGAGCTCCCATTGCGGACGCTGCATAAATAGTTAAAGTTACATAAAAAATGTGTATTACAAAATTGTTTCTCTTAAAAAGTTATATAAATAAGTCTTTAACAGCATATGTCTATCTTTTTAGGTTCACTTACCCTCTCATTAAGTTTTAAAGTATGAGCGACGCGACTGGAGTAAACTTGGTCTGCAGTGGCAGCCAGTCAACTGAACGATAAAAACCGGCCAAGTGCGAGTCGGACTCGCACACGGTGAGTTCCATACCGAAAAACGGATGGGTGGAAGTAAAAGCGACGGGAAACATTATATCACTTTAACACCTCTTACCTTCTCACTCTCATGTAACGCAAACGAAGATATGCGGTTCAGCTCTAATGAATTCAAGCGACGCGACGCGACGGGGGTAAATGCAACAGGAAACATTATAATACTCAAAATATTAATACCATACCTCTCTCTTTCTCACTCTCATGTGACGCAAACGAAGTTGCGCGGGTCAGCTAGTAATATAATAATATAGATGTACTTATTTACATTAACCTGTTATTTTACCCAATGGCGTCTGGCCAATAGTATAAGGGGTGAATGCCCTTAAAGAAATGATTAATCAATCAATTTTTTTTTTAGCTACTCGGATGAAACCACATGACGTCCGCTCGTATTATATTAGTATACAATAATATAAATAATAATAAATAAATAAATAATAAATAATAAATAATAAATAAATATTCTCGGACACTTCACACAACGCTATCTGATCCCAAAGTAAGCTAGGAATAACCTGCTTGTGTTATGGGTATCAAACCACGGATATTAATACTTATATACTTTTAAATACATATTATACATAGAAACACCCAGACTCTTGAGACAAACATTTATGGGTCACACAAATATTTGTCTCCGGTGGGAATCGAACCCACGACCTCCAGCGCCGCAGGCGGTATCACTACCGACTGCGCCACAGAGGCAGTACAATGATAATAAATGGACCTAATAATTATTATTGGTGGCAATACACTTGGGCATTTTTGATTTGTTATTGTTGTTGTCATTTACACGAGTAAAAGGATGACTCACACACCGTGCCGAGTTCGAGCCGAGTGTCGGTCGTAGCACGGTCAAGATGATTTATACTAGACTAGCTGATGCGCCCGCTTCCTGTGGGAACATTTTTCCGGGATAAAAAGTAGCCTATGTGTTATTCCGGACAATAATCTACCCCGGTTCCAAATTTCAGCCCGATCCGTTCAGCCATGAGAGCGTGATTGAGTAACAAACATCCAAACATCTTTACAAACTTTCACATCTATACTTATAATAAATCTGTAGAAGTGAAAATTCTGTACATTCAAAATATCAAAATAATAAATAGCAGGGGGTGTTACTAGACCGACACCGAACCCAAAAATGTGATTAAAAATTTTTTTGTCTGTCTGTCTGTCTGTCTGTCTGTCTGTTTGTTCAGGCATCACGCAAAAACTACCCGTTCGATTACGATGAAATTTGGTATAATTATTCTTTAACAGCCTGGGCACCACACTGGGTACTTTTTATCCCGGAAAAGTATATAGAATTCAAACCAAACTTACCCAAACTTATTATCAGTTATTGCTTAAACAGTTAATGGTACGATGATGAACCTAAGCATAAGCGTTGTTTGTTACAATTTGAAAAAAGTAATTTTAATATAATATTTTTGCTAGTGTCCGACCGAAACTGGTTTTCCAGCCGAAACCGAAACCGAAACCGAACTTTCGGCCGCAGGGTCAGTTTCGGCCGAAACCGAAACCGAAACCGAAACTCACGTGTACACATTGAAAAATGAAAAACCAGCCAAGTGCGAGTCGGATTCACGCACAGAGGAACCCTCTCACGTTACAAAAATTGGGCACAAAAATTACGTTTGTTGTGTGTGCATTTTTTTTCTGAGTTTATAAAGTATTATTTGTTATAGCGAACAGGGTGAGGTGGTGGTGGCAGTGTCTCTTGACATTGCCAACGCCTTCAACAACACCCTGCCCTGGAGCTTCGTTAGCGATGCGCTTATTTGCCATGGAATGCCTTCCTACCTCCGTCGAATTGTACAGGCCTATCTTTCCGAGAGGGCCATAACTTAGCCGGATGGCTAGGGCCGGGTCAGCGAGATGTGTCGTTCGGTGTTCCACAGGGATCGGTCTTAGGACCACTTCTGTGGAACATCGGTTACGATTGGGTGCTGCGTGGTCCGTTGCTCAGAGGTGTTAAGGCGCGACGAGCAACGCACCGAGACGTAGCCCTAAAGGCCACGGCAGGGGTTGCTCAAATCGTGGGACGAATACGGGAGCTGGGTCTTGAGGTCACCCTTCACAAATCCGAGGTTCTGTGCTTTCACGGATCTTGGAAGAGTTGGAAGTATCTGGGGCTCGTACTCGATAGTCAGTGGAATTTCGCATACCACTTCCGAAGTTTGATCCCACAACTGAGGGGGGAATCACCCGCACTATATCGATCGTTGGCCAACATCATGGGACCCAACACTTCCTGGAGGAGACTGTACCTTGGGATCGTGCTGATGCTCTCTATACGGGGTCACTGTATGGGCGGGACCCCGACGGTCAGCAATGCGGCTGGATTGCATAGCCTGTAGAAGGCGATGGCCGTCAGGGTGTCATGGAGGGGTCCTAGCCAGGACCCCTCCATGGGACCTGGAAGCGAGGGCCATTGAGCAATGGTTCAAATGACGCAAGGAGGCGCTGGAGCGGGGCCATAGGCCTGCGTCTCGAGAAATCGAGGCTTGGTGGTCCCAGCTCCAACAGAAAACCAAGGAGACCTGAAGTGCGACTTGAGCAACCATGAGGAGGAATCGCTACAATCGAAGCGGTTAGACCGGTCATGGTCGAGTTATTGGAGAGGAGCCATGTCGACGCTCACTCCTGTTGGTAGTCACAGATGCTTACTGGGCACGAAAGCTTCGGTAAGTGTCTGTGGCGAAGCCGAACAACCCCCCAAAGACGCGGGACAGCACACGAACCATCAGTCTATTGGGAGTAATGGGGACATCATACCCGGGGCTCCCAACCGTAGGGTGTTAGGTAGGATACGTGTGGTTTTTAGTCGTTAGGAGTCCGGCATAGCATCCCTGTAGGATTTTCCGCACGTTAAAAAAAAGGCAAAAAGCGGCACCAGAAATATTATCTGTGGAAATTTTAGGTCTCTACCTATCACGGTTCCAGCGATACAACCTCGTGACTAATAGACAGACGGATGGCTAAGTCCCATGTCTCGTTCATAGGACCCCGCTTTAACCCCTCCGTGCTTGAGTCCGTCTCGCACTTGGCCGGTTTTTTTCAATAGGTGCAGCAAGTTCCACTAAGTGCCATCAATCAACGGTATAAATATTTTCAAGTGTTCATTTTCAAACCACACGGTGCCCCTGCTACTGCTTCTAGCTCTTGGCCGGTTTTGGTTACATTAAATCTATATAACTATAACTGGATAAGAGCGAGCCGGACTCGCGCACGTAGGGTTCCGTGCAAGAAAAGCGGCAAAAAGTCGTGTTTTTTGTATGGGAGGCCGATAGTCCTCGGCGAAGACACATCGGCGGCGCCCAAGCCGCCGACTGCGGAACTCGGGTGGGAGAGTTCTCTCCCGTTCCCGCCCCGCCGTCTCTTTCACGAGCATGACCTGCTCGCAGAAAGTAACTGTCTAATACTTCTCAATGATTGTAATTGCTTGTGATTTGAATACAATTTTATTATTGTAACTATTGATTGGAAGTTGTTTGTAAATCTGTAAATCTTAGGTTAGTAACATATTAACTGGTTGGGCTGACCCCAACCACGTCACAAGCAGAGCCAGGCGCTCAAAATTCACGAACACGTGAGTTTCGGCCCGGCCGAAAGTTTCGGCCCATTTTGGCCGAAACCGAAACTGCGGCCGAAACTAGATTTTTTGGCCGAAACTGGCCGAAACCGAAACCGAAACCGAAACTTCGGTCGGTCACTAATTTTTGCAAATTCCACCTCCGAAGGTATAAAAAAGGAGGGTAAAGTTTGTATGGGACAACGTGATTCCTTGGTCCGATCTACTTAAAATTTGGCATTTAGCATTACTAACATAATTGATGGAAGACGTGTTTCGTATTGTATTGAAATTTACACTATAACGAGCTAAAAAGGGAATGTCAATTATTTTGGGACTGATTTTCTCCGGAGTTGATATCAATACTCCTTAAATACTCTTATTTTATACTTAAATTACTTTTTATTTTGACACATAATTTGTGAAAGTTCAATACAATTGACGTTTTCATTTATGTTTTACTTCAAACTTCAAACAGATGATTTTACTACAAAGCCATAAAGTTAAATAAAAAGCGCTATATTGGTATAATATTAACCAAATATGCTTTATGGAAGTATTATTGCTAATTTATTAAAATTTTGTGTGACAAAAATACATTTGTGAAAAGAAGAAGAAAATTCTAAAATGGTTAGCCAGAAAAATAAAAGACCACGCTTCAGGTAGTATCCTTTGCATGTTACCATCTACGCTCAATCCTTACGACAAACATTTTCAGCAGCCCTAAGCGACTGGTCATGGAAGGCATGAACTTTATTCTACATAAGTATAGCGCCGACTGCATTCTGTCAGGAAAAAGAATCAGTCTTCGTAAAATACGGAAATGGCCTCTACGCAGACTACATTCGACAGGACTGAAAAGAGCCATTACAATGAACATGAGCGCTCAGCTGATAAAATTTACATTGTTATTACGTTACCAGGTCTTGGTTGGACCATCTGTATTAGGAGGACAAAGCCTACAGTAGTTCGGTTTGTCCAAACGTCGTAGGCTGGGACTACCTGAAGAAGGAACTAAGTTACGATGTCTATGGCTTAGAAGAGAAGTTGTGTCAAGTAGTAGTTTAGCCATTGAATTAAGAAATGTATTTAATAAATAAATTTACTTAGCTCATATTATTTTGCGTTATGAATTTGTTAATCAGAAATCTATCTAACTAGGTATTATTATAAATGCGAAGTTACTCTTTCACGCTGTAACGTCTGAACGGATCTGGCTGAAATTTGGTGCCTACAGAGATATGTTAAAGTCTAGGAACAAAATTTCACGCAGGCGAAGCTGCGGGCATCAGCTAGTTTATAATATTAGTAGGACTAGTGATGGGCAAAGTACGGCCCGCGGGCCAACTCCGACCCGCGAAAGCATTTACATGTCCTTCGACATGAATAGTACATGGCTCGCGATAATTCTATTTTGAAGGTCAAGAAGTATTATGCAGATTCGACTTAGTAGGAAAATAGACGCATAGGTGAAGAAGCCAGCTAGCAGAAAGTTATGGCGATGTTTGCGTCGTTTTATGTGTATGAACAGACTTTAACGACCATGAAATTGCAGAAAACTTCAATCAGAAACCAACTTACTGATGGTCACCTTTTATTATTTCAGACTATAAATCTATCTCTGTACCAAATTTCAACCAAATCCGTCCAGCCGTTAGAGCGTGAAAGAGTAACATACATCAATTTAAGAAAGAAGTAAGATTTTCAGCACAGAATGCATTTTTTTCTTAAATTCTGGCTCTCCTCTTAAATTGCTAAATATTTTTGGCCCTCCAGTAGGAAATGCCCACCACTGTACTAGACCGTGCCGTGCCCTGGACGTACCGTGTACGTGGCCCGAACGGGTCACATATTTGAAACGTTTCACACATTTTATATGAATTAGTTTATATTACACAGTGCATAAGGGATGATTTATACTAGACCGGACACGGCACGGTCCGGGCCCGGACGACGATTGTCTACACCACGGTTGTTGCATGGTCCCGCCCCGTCCCCTCCACGTCCCGTCGTAATAGGAGCACTCTTCCTTGCTGCGTACGGACAGTGAGCGACGAAAGTTTAGTGAGGAGTACGCACATTCTTTTTATTTTATTTTGTAGTAATTACCGGGAACATCCTGCTATTCATTTTTAGATTCTATCGGTGTCTTGAATCTCGCCTGCTGTCTTGTAAGGGCGGGTTTTAGCTCATTTAGTGAAATGTCAAAGTTTTTCTTGAACAATCTAAAATTCCCAAAGAATTTATATTCATTGTCTGGTAAGTATCTACATAGAGTGTTATATTCTCCGTCAAATTGACGCCTCCTTCAAAGAGGGTGCACGTTCCATTTCTGTTTAACCTGGTTCTTGTTAGTCCTTGCTTCTGTTTCCTCTTCAGCAATAGCTATCGCAATAGCAGCCATCTCCAGAAAAGAAAAATCTATTATTATTAAATTGCAATAATTGGAAGTTATTCACATCACTACGCCAAATTGAAGCGACCGTGGCGTCATATAACCCGTTTAACACTCGGTGTACTATAATCATGCTGCACGGACGGGCTCCGCTCCGGCCCCACCCCGGCCTCGGCCCGGCCTCGGCCCGGCCCGGAGACGGACCGGTCTAATATAAATCATCCCTTACATTATATTTTGTACGAGTATGAACACACTCACGCTGTACTGAGCGGAAACCGTGTGACGGCCGAGCAACGGAAAACGCTCGGAAACAACTCTGTACAGCCTCGGCTCGGCCACTGCCCGTTGCATGATTACAGTGCCGCCAAGCTTCGCCCGAGTAGTCGTGAACGGAACCGGTTGACCGTGCTACGGCCGACACACGACTCGGACACGGCATGGTCTCGCGTGAGTCGTCCTATAATTTGCATGCTGTGTTCACTATTTTAAGGTATGCAATTTGATATTTTAATGCAAATATCTAATAATAAAACTAATTGTATTGTCTGATTTGTGAACCAATAACAAAAAATTCAAGCACGGAACCGGCTCGATGACCGTGCTACGGCTCGGACCCGGCACGGTCTAGCGTGAGTCATCCTTAATATTACACCACGTAGTTCCCGGTACTCGTTAAAGTGTATCTTAGGGGAATAATTCGTTGGGACCACGGGAATAAAATAAAGTCTATGTTACCCGGGGAAAAATTCCCAACAGTGAAAGAATTGTTCAAATCGGCTTAGTAGTTTCGGAGCCTATTTTATGCAAAGAAACAAACAATCAAATCTTTCCTCTTTATAATGTTAACTGTATAACACAAGCAGGTTATTCCTAGCTTACTTTGGGATCAGATAGCGTTGTATGAAATGTCCGTGAATATTTATTTATACTATACTATACTATACTATCTTCACGCCAAATCCCTTGCGGGGTAGGCAGAAAGAACCGAGCGCCACACGGCACGGTCCATACACACCTCACTCGCCTCTTCAACTTTCATTTTTCTTTTCATGCATGCACGTCGGTTCCTACGGCTCTTGACACCACCCTCCACTAACACATGATTAATTTGGTCGTGATAGGTGTGTCGTGGCCTTCCCCGACTCCTACGTCCATCCACTTTCGCGTTGTATATCTGTTTTGTCATTCTTTCATCTCCCATTCGTTCCACATGCCCGAACCATCGTAGCATGCCCTTCCTTACTTTAACACCGACACTCTCTTTCAGACCAACTCTCTTTCTTACATCTTCATTCCGAACGCGATCTGCGAGCGTTACTCCGCAGATTTTGCGTAGCGCGCGCATCTCGACCGCGTTTATTCTACTTTCATGCGTTTCCTGCCATACCCAACTCTCGCTTCCATACGTTAGCGTAGGTATCAGCACCGCATTGTGTACTGCGAGCTGGGCCTTTTTACTTAAGGCCTTGGTACCTAAAAGTTTGCCTAACGCTCCATTCACACTATTTCCCGCAGTTACCCTCTTTTCTACATCAGCGGTGTACCGTCCATCCCTGCTAAATGCACATCCAAGATATACAAACTCATCCACCTGTTCCAGCACTACATCATTTACAGTTATCCTGGCATTCGTTCTGTCCTCTTCTCTTTCGAATACCATCACTTTCGTTTTAGTCGCGTTCAAATGTAAGCCTCTCATTAGACAATCATCTTTCATCGTTGTGACTAGTGACTGTAGTTCTGATGGCGATTCGGCTATGAGCACGGCATCATCTGCATACAGCAAACAGTTCACAAGTAAGTCACCCATTCGCAATCCAACATTCATCGATCTTACTCTCTTAAGACAATCGTCCAGGTACAGGACAAACAGCAGAGCCGACAGCACGCAGCCCTGTCTGACGCCAATGTTGACGTCAAACCAGGGAGACAGGCTGCCGCCCACCCGCACACATGCCGTACATCCCACATATGTAGACTGCACAGCACGAAGCAGCGTACCATCAATCCCGTATCCTGGCAATATATCCCAGAGGTCCTTCCGTACAACTCTGTCAAATGCTTTCTCCATGTCCACAAAACCGCAGAAAACCTTCCGGCCTACAGCCAGCTGCTTCTCTACAATGTTGCGGAGCGAGAAAACTTGGTCCATACATCCCCTTCCATTTCGGAAACCACCCTGCGCCTCCCACAGTAATCCGTCAGATTCCACCCTCATTCTCCTTTCAATAATTTTGCCATACACTTTAGCTGCTATACTGATCAAACTGATGGCCCTATAGTTGGCGCACTCCATACGTGAGCCCTTGCCTTTATACAAGGGCACGACGATAGCACGCCTCCAGTCCATTGGGACCCTTCCAGTCCTCCAGCATAGATTGCTCAATGACCAGAAGGCGTCCCGGACGCAAGGACCACCTAATTTGATCATTTCAGCAGATATCCTATCAATTCCCGCAGACTTTCCATTTTTCAAGCTTCGTATCGACCATTCAATCTCTTCCAAAGTAATATCTCCGCTTGATGCTTGCACCGCAAGATCAGTCATCGCCTCCCTCGCAGTGCCCGCATCCGGGAAATATTCATACATTTCTCCAAAGTACTCATTCCACCGCTCTAACACCTCTAAGGGGTCCGCAAGAATGTCCCCAGCTTTACTCTTTATCTTATCCATTCTGGAAACTGACGAACAGCTCCGAGACTTCTTGACCTCCCTCCAAAAGAGTTTGGTATTCGTCTCGAAGTTCCTCGTCAACTTCTCTTCCGCAATCATATTTATTCTTTCACGCTTCTCTTTCACTAAAGCTTTGGCTTCATTCTTGCAGAGGCGGTAAATTTCTTTCTTCGTGTCTTTCATACTGTCATTCAGTTGCAAAGATGAGACATAATCCAACCACGCTTTCTTCTTTCTTGCTACGCAGGATTGAACTTCTGCATCCCACCAGGCATCACCTTTCGAATGTTCATGTCTCTTTGCACTCCCACATGCTTCTTTTGCACTATCCACTATACTTTCTTTCATAATATTCCAGCATTCATCCACATCTAAGTCGGAAAGGCTCGCGTTTGCAAGCCTTTCGCTGACTAAGCCAACATACATACTCCTTACGCTTTCATCTTCCAGTTTTTCACTCTTTATCCTTTTATAGTCTCCGAAAGGGACACGCACTCGCCAGTGCCTCCACTTCTTGAAAAGACCAACAAACCGGCTTACCACCAGGTAGTGATCAGTTTCAAGAGTGGGGCCTCTGTAGGCTCTTGTATCCCTTATAGCCTGTCGAAGACGATTGTCTATCAAAATCAGATCAATCACACTTTTTTCTTCCTTCCGTCTCCTACGTGTGGATATCTTTGTGACGGAATAAACTGTTCGCCACAAGGAGGTCTCGTTCCAAGCATACGTCTAAGATTGACTTACCAGCATCATTCGCTCTCTTATCTCCATACGGACCAAGGACAGCATCGAAGCCATCTCGCTTGGTCCCCACCCATCCATTCAAATCACCACACATGATCAACTTTTCATTCCCGTCAGCCAAATCGAGGACGTCCCTAACGGATTCCCAGAACTCCGCGAGCACTTGGGGATTAGCCGAGCTGACGGGAGCATAGGCTGCGACCAAAAAAACTCTCGTGATCCCCAGTTTTATACGTACCCACAGGAGTCTTGGGCCTACCAATCCATAATCTTTCACTCCAGAGGCCAAACGGGAGGAGAGCAAGACACCCACTCCCTTACTGGCATGTTCCTCTTGGTTCACTCCGGACCACAAAGCAATTATTCCGCCAGGAAGATCGTCGATGCCGCTCCCCTTCCGCTTAGTCTCTGTGACACACAATACATCCAGGCATCGCTCTTTCATTACATCCATCAATTCATTCATCTTACCTTCCATACCACCACGCACATTCCACGTGCCTATCCGGCACTCGGCTCCTCGCATCCCGCCAGAGTTGGCGCTGCGTGAAGGGTGGCGGCCCCCTTCGCCGCGTGCGCATGCAGTCGTACCGACGGGGGCATACCGGTACGCGTCGCCTTGGGGGGACGCCCTAGCCCTGTCGGCACTCATCGGTAGTGTTTTGTTTCGCGTTTTCGCTTTCGCCGCTACTTACGGGGAGGGCCCGAGCCCAGGTAACGCTCTTCGTGAAGGCACACTACTTCCCCCCCAGAATATTTATTTATTTATATGTATATAGGTATACATAATTATGTATGTACAGAAATGAAAATATGGTTGGTGAAAGTCCGTAATACTATATGTTTTATCTTCTACCTTGCTTACCAAAAACTGTGGTAACTATTTGTCCTATTTGTCAATTAGACAAATACTTTTTGTCAATTATTACCACAAAATAAAAATAAAATGTTACAAAATAATTTGGTATACAAGTGTAGCGCCACCATTGCAACTGAAATATGCCTATTAATAATTTTCTATTTATCTATTTATGTACTTACACACAAGAAATATAAGAAGTATGACAAAAAGAAAGATAATAATAATAATCTTGGTCCCTGTACCCGATGCCGGTGGGATACTATATTTTATATTTTTAAATGTATTTCTTTTTATAACTATATTTAAAAATCTATTATATAAGTTATTTAATTTAATAAAGAGCATAATAATAATAAGCATTTATTTCAGGCATCATAAGAAAAGTTACAGATCTTATTAACTAATTCTACGGCCCATATCTATATATACCTTAAGATTAAAAATATATATAAATATAACATGAAATGTTAGTATAAAAATCTTAAGATTATTATTAGTAGATACACACTTCACTATCGCACTATGTCCGTATGCGTTCCGGCGGTAGCTGTCCGCGGAAGTGACGGAACACCACGCCCTTCGGCCAGAAGCTCTCCTCCATGACGAGGCCCAGGCAACCGTTGGGTACTCATAGATAGGTACAATGGTACTGCTTATTTCTATAAGAAATATCTCCCAGCAGACCAGCGAAAGGAGAACATGAAGAAGGAAAAAGAAATTTAAAAAGTTTGTAAATAAAGGAATAGGGTAAAACTGATATAATATACATACAAAATTAACGAAAGAATATATAGGTACTTACATCTTAATAAGTTGTTAATAGGTATAAATATACAAATATAATGTCATTTTAATTATGTATATTGACATAAAATGTCAATCTAAATTGATCACCTTTGCATGCGGTGATGATCTAAGTGTCAAATAAAATTAAATTAAAACAAAATTGTTTTATTTATTCAACTAGGTGACGTCACGCGGTTTCATTGACGTATACCTATCCGTTGAAGCGCTCGTGGCCCCGCGGACTCAGTGTTCTGTAAACGATCACTGCAGTAAGCAACTTTCACTATGGCCAGTCCTTGGATAGGTGACCATCCATGTGACCACTGCGACATATATTTGAGCCTTTCCGTGATTAGGAAGGCACGTTAAGCCGTTGGTCCCGGTAGTCGGTAAAATAGCAGTCATTAAGCCAAGTTGAAGGCCTTTTTTGGTGGCTTGAAAAATTTCAACAGCAGGCAGCCACAATCTGCGCCTGTCCATCTCAACACGGCAATACGGATCACCACCTATTACGTGGGAAAAAATCTAAAAAAAGGTTAAATGTGAGCATATAATATGCCTCTGCAAACCCTTTCGGGGATAAAGGCGTGACCATTATGTATGTATGTCCGTTCCCGTGGGAATATATCTAAATAAAATATAGGTAGCCTATGTCACCTATAGTGTAGCTACCGATAGGTTAGCTTCCCAACAGTGAAAAATTTTCAAGTTAGTTTCTTATATATAATGCAATCAAACAAACATACAAAACAAACAAGCAATCAAGCTTTCATTCTTTATAATATTAGTATATTAAAATAATTTTATCTAATCTCATACTTATAGAATTCGGGACTTCACACGATTTACTATTTACTTACATTCACCGACGTTTCGAGCACGTTGCAGCGCCCGTGGTCGCGGTTGTGAAGCGTGGCTCGACAAAAACCACGAAATTATTTCTTGTCGAACTACCCTCAGTTGCGCGTTGTTATTACAACGAAGGATAAGGCCGGCGACACACCACACTCACTACGTCGGTTTTAATTGGCACAGTTTTACGTTCAAGTTTATTAATCACTAGATTCCACATCCCAGAGAGCTTGTATCCATCATCCCTATTGAAATTTTGTGTTTTCTGAATTCAATGGCTTCACGCACCATACGTGGATAATAATGGCGATCAGTGGAGAGGACTTTCGGTTGGTGAAGTTCGATCCAGTGATTAATGCCCGAATCGAGGTGTTCTGCTATTGCCGATTTTTTCAAGTGACGATTTTGTACAGCTGCAATATGTTCTTTGACCCTTTCCGCGATGGTCCGCTTGGTTTGGCCTACTTATATAGGAACTACCGCAGCTGCAATCTACTTTGTAGACACCTGGTGTTTTCAGAGGAATGATGTCCTTTGGTGGTCGCACGTACACAAGGCAACGCAATGAAGTATGCAGGTCACACTAGTAACATGCATGTGTGTGTAAATCTAACGAGTGTATTATATTACATTTCTATGTGTGTGACTGACACGCTCGCACCCATAGATTTAGAATTTTTCGCTACTCTCAACCAGCATCGTATACTTTTACAATAAAGGGCATCATGATGTCTTGTTCGGGCGTTTTCGTCTAAGCTCGGCTAAGCCGAATGAAACTCATCACCCGTGCGCGATTAAGTTAGCTTATTTTACTTCAATCACATAAGTTCTCGTAGCAAATTGTCTAAGACGGCGGATTTAAATCGGCATCGTATTCGTAAGTGTCGCGAGATCAAATCCTTGCGCAACGTGCAGAACTCTTTTTGCCGTTTTTGTAATATATATTCTTTTAGTAATATGGCAATATTACTAAAAAAAATATAATATATATAATTTAATATTATATGATATTATAGATTATATAGTATTACTATATCTATACTAATATTATAAAGAAGTAAAGTTTATGTGTTTGTTAAATTGTAAGGGGTAATCTCGGGATCTACTGAACCGATTTAAAAAATTCTTTCACCAATAGAAAGCTACGTTATTGTGGAGTGTCATAGGCTATATAGCATCACGCTACAACGAATAGGAGCGGAGCAGTAATAGTAAATGTTTCAAAAACGGGGGAAAAGTTATTCCTTTTGAGAGCTTCGACGAGACGCTACGGGCGTAAACGCAACGCGACGGGAACAGGGAATACTCTCCCTCATGTGGCGCAAACGAAGTTGCGCGGGTCAGCTAGTATAATATAAAATAACAAAGAAGGAAAATAAAACAATTTCTTTATACTTATTATAATATGTAATATAAAATTCTGTAATGATGTTGTGTTAATATCAGACTGACACAATATCAGACAAGAATAGTCGTAATGTTTTTCATTTGTAGTAAGTAAGTAATTTATTAATTAGTGACATGAATCAACATGTTATCAAGTTAGAAATTATGATCTAGTTATAACCTCTAACCTCAATAACAATAACATCATTCACATAATAATAATAAACTACTTCTATTTGCACTTTTGTATCACTAACTTTTTATTTATAGTTTTATTAAGATTTTTAAAAGCAAAATATTCTAAAGTTAGAAATTATGATCTAGTTATAACCTCTAACCTCAACAACAATAACATCATTCACATAATAATAATAAACTACTTCTATTGGCACTTTTGTATCACTAACTTTTTATTTATAGTTTTATTAAGATTTTTAAAAAACAAAATATTCTAAATATCACATCACAGACTAATAGCCAATAGGGGCACCATCATTGTCTATTACTTGTTGCAATCTTGTTCTCATGTTAGCAACCATATTCCAACACAGGTCAGTGCCACGAAATGATTCCCAAGTGGAAGTAACGACTTCATCTAGATTCGACTTAGACCTCACTTTAGATGAATCCCAATTGAGCACCATATGCCCCCATAGGTTTTCAATGGAATTTAAATCAGGGCTTTTAGAGGGCCATTCAATGACAGTAAAGTTTTCTTGTGTGTTTAACCAATTTTGCACAAGCCGGGCACGGTGCACTGCACAGTTGTCATGCACAAAGTAAATGTGCTCATGCGGATAAACAACACGCACAGTTGGTAGCATGACATTTTGCAAAACATCCAAGTAACCTTTACTGTTATTCCGACCCCCTACTTCCACTAACTCGCCGGGTCCCATCGATGACATCCAGCCCCAGTAACCCAAAGTGATGCGTCCACTAGACCTGCATGGAACGACATTACTTTGGGAATAGCGTTCACCCGCTTTCCTCCACAATATTTTACGACCATCCTTGTCTGACTTAAAACATTTTTCGTCACTAAAAATCACCACACTATTACACCAATCAAAGTCCAGATATTGTCGTGCAAACTGTATCCTATCTTGCTTTTGTTTCTCTGACAATAAAATCTTCTTAGCTGGCTTACGACATCTTAATCCTGCTGCGCGCAAATGAACCCTGACGGTCTGTAAGGATATGTCATGCCTGGTAGCCGTGGTGCGCGTCGATGCGAAAGGGTCCGCCAAGTGTGTGGCAACAACATCTCGATGCCGTGGATAAGCCTCCGTGTATACGGTAGCTTGTCGGCCAGGACGAAGACGATCTATGTGCCCTGAAGCACCATGTCGATGAACCCACAGTTGCACCGTTTTTCTCTGTGAACAATATCACAAAATAATTTAAAATAATATTTACAACGTAATTATACTTTAAATTATGCACATTATAATATAATTATATAAATATTTTTGAATAAATAATCTTTAACTTACCGATATATTTAATCGTCTTGAAATTTCAGTAATTGAAACATTTTGCTCATGCAAAACAATTATTTCAGCTCTTAAAAGCGTAGTTAAATGATGCATATTAAATCTTCTTTCTTAAAAGAGTTAAAATTATTGATGAGCACAGTACCTAGTCAAAACCAATATGTCTGTTTACGTCTAGTAAATCATAACATTGAGGGTAAAATAATATTCACACTTGACGAACTGTGATCACTTTTGTGTTATTTAATGTGGGTAGGATCAATAGCAATAATAATGTTAATAGTTTTGACTGACAATTTTGCTTTAGAGTCTCAAAACAAGTTACTAACAACACGCACACATAGAAACGTAATATAATACACTCGTTAGATTTACACACACATGCGTGTTACTAGTGTGGCCTGCATACTTAATTGCGTTGCCGTGTGTACCTAGCCACTTTGGTTAATGGTTTAAAGATCGCCCGAATGGCGTAATTAACTTATCTGCTCTTATGGTTGTTAGGGCCCGTACTCACGAGCGAAAAAATCGCTGCGATCACATCGGGTCACATAATTTTTATACCCTCTTTCATCATGTCTACTGACGTACTTTTCGCGTATTTTTTTATTCATAACAATAATAATTGTGTTGAAAATTTTACATTCAAAACTCATAAATCAAATATTTAAAACATTACAATTCAATGAAGTTCGATGTACCTACTCACAATAAAAAATATCATACCGTGACGAGTGTATAGGTGACAAGACGATATTATTATAACCATAATTATGTCGCATGTATTAGAGATGTCGTATGTATTAGATGTAAGAAAGAGTGTTCGTCTGAAAGAGAGTGTCGGTGTTAAAGTAAGGAAGGGCATACTACGATGGTTCGGGCATTTGGAGCGAATGGGAGATGAAAGAATGACAAAACAGATATACAACGCGAAAATGGATTTACATAGAAGCCGGGGAAGGCCACGACACACCTACCGTGACCAAATTAATCGTGTGTTAGTTGAAGGTGGTGTCAAGAGCCGAAGGAACCGACGTGCATGCATGAAAAGAAAAATGAAAGTTGAAGAAGCAAGTGAGGTGTGTATGGACCGTGCCGTGTGGTGCTCGGTTCTTTCTGCCTACCCCGCAAGGGATTTGGCGTGACGGTAGATAGATAGATAGATATATAATTATGTCGCTCGTGGATAATGCCCCTTAGAGGAGTCTCTCTTCTGGCCTTCCAATTCTTCAATGTGATCCAGCGCCAGGTCGTCACCAGTTTAATCACCTGTTCAGAAGTCGAAGCTGCCATGGATTCTATACATCTTTGTAAGGTATGAAGGGTGGAATTTAAAGACCGTAGTTGGAGGTAAACTATCTACCTTTAACATTATTAGAAAAGTAAACTCTGTGCGGCCAGAGTATCCAGCCAGGCTTGCAGCTAAGTTTGATAAGTTGGAAACGAACATTTGCGGGTCAAAAATAATAAGTTCCGATCTGGGAATGGAATATGAGTCAGTTCCTCCCAGGAACGCCAGTGTGGATGTTCCTTACCAGAAGAAAATGCTTCTCATACTTTCCAAAGTAAGACTCATATATTTTAGTTTATTAGCTAAATTTATTTGACATTATAAATTGATGGGTTAACATGATGCCAATAAATATTTATTTTGATTGACATTCTTAATTAATTTTAATTGTATAATTTGAATTTGTTTGATAGGTTTATAAATAAATAATTGATAAAGAATATTTATTGACATTTTGGCACAATAATAATAGTTATTGACATCTGGATTATTAATAAATATTTACATTTACATTTAAAATAATGAGTTAACAATTGTCTATGAATTTTAGATGAATAGATTAATTGATGTATTTTATTTATTTGGTTTGGAATCTAAGTGCCTGATAATATTTTTTTATTTTGATTGACATTCTTAATTAATTTTAATGATATAATTTGAATTTCTTTGATAGGTTTATAAATAAATAATTGATAAAGAATATTTATTGACATTTTGGCACAATAATAATAGTTATTGACATCTGGATTATTAATAAATATTTACATTTACATTTAAATTAATGAGTTAACAATTGTCTATGAATTTTAGATGAATTGATTAATTGATGTATTTTATTTATTTGGTTAATATTTTTAAAGGGTAGGGGGCTTTTTTGGCGGGAACTAGAAGGAATCGTATCGGCTCGTTTTATAAATTTGCAAAATTTCTTAAACATAAACATTCGACAACGTGCACTAGTGTTGGGAAGTGATAAAACGCAGTGAATCGCCCGCGAAACTTTGCAGTTTTGACAAAAAATCCAAAGAAACTCTCCGAAATTTATTCACCGTTTTTCTGAAGGAAGACCGACTTTAACTTAGGGCTGTACTTGACTTCGACTGGACTTAGAGGACGAGGACTGTGACTTATTTAAACAAAATGAAGATAAATATAAGACTAGCCTGTATGGCTCAAATTGCCTTTGCCTATCCGAAAATGGATAATTAAAACTACTACTACTACTAATAAAGAGTAGGGTAGTTTATGATTAATATTCACTAACACTAGTTACGAGAGTACTGTACTTTGACGAAAACTACTGAATGATTTAAAAATTTGCAATGAAATTTGTGTTCTAAATATTAAAGAAAAGATTGCTTGACAGTTGCATAAAAAATATTATCTTTTTTATAAAAAAGTAATGAGTTTGAATTCAAATTATCTTTAGTACAGTTTTCTGTGTACCGTCCTGAATCAAAATTATAAAGGTTCCGAATTCTAATGTAAGTTTCTTTTATTTTTGTGACATTTTATGTTTTTATGTTTTTGTGCTCGAATGGTAACGACGGGATGCTGTTACTGAAACTTCGCTGACTATCCGTCTGTCCTTCACTAAGCTGTATATCTCATAAACGAGATATACAGTTCATTTTTTCACAGATAATGTATTTCTGTTGCCGCTATAACAACAAATAGTTATTATATTTCATACATATAGTCACGCCTTTCTCCCTGAAGGGGTAGGCAGAGGCATATTATATGCCCAAATTTCACCTTTTTAGAATTTGTCCTACGTAATAGGTGGTGAGATGTACTGCCGTGTTGTAATGGACAGGCGTAGATTGTGACTGCCTGCTATTGAACTTTTTCAAGCCGCCGCTTATAGGCCTTTCACTTGGCTTCAACACTGCCATTTTACTGGCAACTGGAACCAACGGCTTAACGGGCCTTCCGAAGCACGGAAATGCTCAAATAAATGCCACGATGTGGTCACATGGATCACATTGTGGCATTTATTTGAGGGTCACCCATCCAAGGACCGGCCATAGTAAATGTTGCTTACTGCAGTGATCGTTTACAGAACACTGAGTCCGCGGGGCCACGAGCGCTTCTAGTTACTAAAAGCTGAAACAAAAATTTAATAGGGGTCCCGTCCCATACAATAGTTTTGATCTCAAGTTATAGGTGGTGAGCCTATTGCCATGTTGTTGGGAGTCCTTGGACATCCTTCCGAGGGCTTACCCGGGGCTCACAACCATAGGATGTTGAGAGTTACGTGAGGTTTTTTAGTCGGTAGCAGTACAGCATCCATGAGGATTTTTTCTCATGTTTAAAAAAAGGATTTTTACTCACGTTCACGCTCGTGGCCCCGCGGACTCAGTGTTCTGTAAACGATCACTGCAATAAGCAACTTTCATTATGGCCGGTCCATGGGTGGGTGACCATCCATGTGATCACTTTGTGACATTTATTTGAGCGTTTCCGTGCTTCGGAAGGCACATTCAGCCGTTGGTCCCGGTTGCCAGTAAAATGGCAGTCGTTAAGCTAAGTTGAAGGCTTTATTTCAACAGCAGGCAGTCACAACCTACGCCTGTCCATTTAAAAACCACCTAAGTATTACGTGGGACAAAATTATACAAAGGTGAAATGTGGGCATAAATGTATGCCTCTGCCTACCCCTTCGGGGGTAAAGGTGTGACCATATAAGTTAAAAATAAAAAAAATCCTAATGCCATGTTGAAATGTACAACCGAAGATTATGTCTACCTGCTGTTACGAAATTTTTCAAATTAAATTAACTCCTGGGTCATCCTTCCGAGGGTGTACCTGAGGCTCCCTTCCGTAGACAGTAGCATCGTATGGTTTTCGTCCACAAGAGTACGGCATAGACATTTTTTTGTAATGTGAAGAAAATCCTACATGGATGCTATGCCGGACTCCTACCTACTATTTTTTTTTTTTTTTTTTTTTTTTATTAGCATAATAAGAAAACAATACACATTAATAGCTTCTAACACTGAAATAAACCACAGAGGTTTGCACACAGTGCATTATGATGACTACGTCGAACAAGGATAAAACAGGCACCAGATAACTACACAAGATACTATTTTTATACAATACTAATAGGTACATATTATACATAGGAAACACCCAATCTCCGAAACAGACAATAATTGTTAATCACACAAATATCTGGACCGACCCAGGAATCGAACCCAGAACCTCCAGCGCCGCAGGCGGTATCACTACCGACTACGCCACAGAGGCAGTCAGTATAATAAACTGTAATAAAATCATAATGTACCTACAATAAGTAGGTACATTATGATTTCATACTATATTGTCTAGCCCAAACCAAGCCACTGAAAGCCTGTGTTAAGGGGTTTAGACGACATTTTATATACTATAATTATGTAATACAAAACATACACATTACACAAGTACAGAAGACACCCAAACATGATACAAACATTTGTGGATCATACAGATATTTGATTCGACCCGGGGATCGAACTCAGGACCTCAGTGCGGCAGTCTAAAACCCACACGTATCCTACATAACAACCTACGGTCGGGAGCCCCGGGTAAGCTTTCGGAAGGATAGCCTTCTCCCAACAGACCTACGGCTACCACTTCTACCTTCACCTAGGAGAGGTTCGGGTGCTATCCCGCGTCTTTGGGGGGCTTGCGTGAATTCCTCACTTCACGCTGTAAGTCATTGTTAAATAGGTACACTTCAGGAATAAATTAAAAGTTGAAATTACAACTTTACATTTACATTTATTTGAGCAGCGTTACTGCCTATCTAAGCGTTCAGAATGAAGAGAGGGCTCCCAATATTCTACCCGCCATTTTATATATATATATTCCCCCAGAAGTTGCTAACAAATCTATGTTAGCAATTATGGATAATTATAATTAATAATTTTATGTACTCGTTATAACAAGAAACATATACCTAGTTATCATGTAAATTATACATTAAATAGTGATGTTGACCATGTTGGAGTAAGCGCCATCTATCATTGGTTGTATTTGTAACACCATAGACTTATCGCGCCGAGGACTATCGGCCTCCATGACCGGGGGTCTGAGGACGGTGAGAGGGTCGCTCACCGTCCTTACAGAAGCAGGCCCATGACGGCAGCGTGACGTAAGGAACTCACGCACGCCCCCCCCTTAGAAGCGGGATCACACCCGAAACCCCCCTCCCCCCAAAGACGCGGATTAGCACCCGAACCACCCCCTGGGCGCGGCTACAGAGGCGGCTGTAGGTCTGTTGGGAGTCCTGTGACATCCTTCCGAGGGCTTACCCGGGGCTCACAACCATAGGCAGTTGGGCGTTGCGTGAGGTTTTTTAGTCGGTAGGAGTCCGGCCATAACATCCATGAGGATTTTCCCTCACGTAAAAAAAAAAAAGAAAAACCATAGACTTATCAACATATTTTTGAATTTCAGATTTCAGTTAAATAGTTAATTATCTTCAGTCACAATGCCATTGGCTGAAGCGAATGAACGAAATATGAATCGTCGTTATGGCGCGTGCGGGGCCATTATCATGCAGTTATGCCGTGGCTTAAACCTGTTCTTAGCCACTCAAAACAAGCAGTTTTTGCAAAACGATGAAGTAGTAACTATGATATCAATAATGCACACTATTTTACCTCTGTGGCATATGGTGAGTACTAAAATGGGTTATAAATCCTATCCTACTAATCCTACTATCCTACTAATCCTACTATCTTACTAATCCTACTGTCCTACTATCCTACTTATCCTACTATCCAACTATCCTACTATCCTACTGTTCTACTATCCTACTACCCTACTACCCTACTATCCTACTATCCTACTAATTCTACTATTCTATTAATCCTACTAATATTGGGTCCTTCGCTGTTTGACACCACGAATTATTGACACCACGGTGTCAATCGCAGAAGAAAGTTTTTTGAATTGGCTGTTTGGGACCATTTTCATAATAATTTGCGACTGTGGTGTCAAACGGCGAATATCTTATTTGTTTTCGTCGATTGACACCATGGTGTAAAACTGTTGATTTGGACCACTTTCAACAATTTAAAGGTCAAGTGTGATTTGTGTACTGGCGAGTAGAAAACTAAGGCTACGTTTTATAATATATAGCTTCAAATAATCCGGTTTGAATAGGTTAGGTTAGAAGGCTAAGGCGGGAGCGGAGCTTCCGCCTTAGCCTTCGTGGTTATTTTTTTTGTAAATTAAAATAATAGTTTTGTAGTATAAACTATAATTTTAATTTTTTATTGTATTAACTATATTATATTATTTTAACTAATATTTTTATTTTAGTTTTGTAGTATAATCTATTATTTTAATTTATAAAAAAAATAACCACGAAGGCTAAGGCGGAAGCTCCGCTCCCGCCTTAGCCTTCTAACCTAACCTATCCAAATCGGATTGCATTATTTCTTCTATTATACTTTTTGATTTTATATATTTTGAACTCATACAATCTAAACAGTTTTGTCTTTCCAAGCACTTAAGAAAAAAATGTATAATTTAAATATAAATCGTCTAAACACTTTTGTGCATGATTGTTATATTAAAATAAAAATGCCAATGAGCCGTCCCTTGCTGTTTTACATCATGGTGTCAATCAACGAAGCCATATAAGGTATTCGTCGATTGACACCGTGGTGCCAAACAGCCAATTCAAAAAACGTTCTTCTGCGATTGACACCGTGGTGTCAATAATTCGTGGTGTCAAACAGCGAAGGACCCCTAATATTCTATATGTGAAAGTCTGTGAAGATGTTTGGATGTTTGTTACTCAATCACGCTCTAACGGCTGAACCAAATTGGGATCTTTGATACAAAGATAGCTTATAATCTGGAATAACCTTAGACCATATATCACGGGACTAGCCTTTGCGAACCACCGCATACAAAAATATTCTGCCAGTTTTCATACAAGTGAAGGGGGAAACACAAAGACATATAAAATTTCATTGCATTTAAAAATGTATTAATCGACAAACGCGTAATGGCTGTTGTGTGTTAATTGTTATTGTACAGTCAACTACAATGAAATGTACTAGTTTAATCATATAAAATGATGTACTGATGTACAGGCTTTTTATAAAGCCAAAAGACCAATTGGTCATGTGCAATGGCAGAAAACAATGCTTAAGTAAGGCGCATCCTGTGGTTAGATGATCTAAGGGAATAACACATAAGTAGGCTACTTTCCATGCCGGGAATATGCTCCCACGGGAAGCGGGAACGAGTACCGAATTTCACACGGGCGAAACCGCGAGCAGCATGTAGAATGAAAAAAAAATATCCAAAAATAAATAAATCATCAATCAATACATATAATAAAACAGGTCGCTGTCTGTACATGGAAGATAAATAAGAAAAAAATATTATATTTAGGCTTTATGAACGCAATAGAACCCAAAACAACGATTTTTAGAACTTTGTCTGTTTGTCTGTACGTTTGTGCACGCTAATCTCGGTAACCGCTTCTGGCTTAACCCATGGTAATGTGGTTTTTTTTATTGTGTTGAGTTTTGCTCCACATAACATTTAGTGTTTATTTCAATCGGTTTATAAATATAAAAGTTATATAACTTTAAAGAATCATTCATAGACATATGAATCTTAAAATTGGTAAATCAAAACTGGCGTGTTGAAGACTATTTTTAAACAATTCAGTCCGTGCCGAAGGCGTGGACTGAATTGTTTTAGAATAGTCTTAATCTTTAAGCTCTTTTATGATTGAGCAAACAGTGCAGTTTTACACGCTGCTTGATGAGTCTGATGAAGAAATACCTCTCCTTTCATACACCTTATGTGACGTAAACGAAGTTGCAGGGTCAGCTAGTAAAACAAATAAATTTATATTTTATACTAATCTTATAAAGAGCAAAGATTTGTTTGTTTGTTTGTAACAAATAGGCTCCGGAACTACTGGACCGATTTGAAAAATTCTTTTACTGTTGGAAAGCTACACTCTTTGCGGTGAACATAGGCTATATTTTATTCCCGTATTCCCACGGGAACGGGAACTACGCGAATAAATCCGCGTGACGTCCGCTAGTAATATTATAAAGAGGATAAATTTGATTGTTTGATTGCATTCAAGAGGCTCCGGAACTACTAAGCCGATTTGAGAAATTCTCTCACCGTTGGGGAACTACACAATCCTGGTTGCCATAGGCTATGTTTAATCACAGCCTACAGTTCAGTACAACTTCCTTGGTGTAAATTGAATTTTCTATACTAATATTATAAAGAGATAAGATTTGATTGTTTGTTTGTTTGTTTGCAGAATAGGCTCCAAAACCACTGAACCGATTTGAAAAATAAATCCCTAAAAATATACTTTTTATGCATAAAATCAACTTTTTACTTTAAAACGGGGAAAATAGATAGGGTTGTTTATGTTTGCAAAAACATGCATAAAATTTCATTTCGACACTCAAGGGAATGTAAATTAATAGGGTACTTTTCGATGAGCTAAAATTATGAAACTTAAATACATACAAAATATAAATATTCACGGACATTTCACACAACGCTATCTGATCCCAAAGTAAGCTAGGAATAACCTGCTTGTGTTATGGGTATCAGACCACGGATATTAATACTTATATACTTTTAAATACATACATATTATACATAGAAAGACCCAGACTCTTGAGACAAACATTTATGGGTCACACAAATATTTGTCTCCGGTGGGAATCGAACCCACGACCTCCAGCGCCGCAGGCGGTATCACTACCGACTGCGCCATATAACTTGACAACTAGATACTTAATCTTACTAATATTATAAATGCGAAAGTTTGTGAGTGTGGATGTTTGTTACTCTTTCACGCTCAAACCGCTGAACGGATCGGGCTGAAATTTGGTACAGGTATACATTATAGACTGGAATAACACATAGGCTACTTTTAATCCCGGGAATAAGTTCCCACGGTAACAAATTTTACGAGGGCGAAGCTGCGGGCATCAGCTAATCTATATCTATACTAATATTATAAAGAGGAAAGATTTGTTTTTTTTTGTTTGTTTGTTTGTAACGAATAGGCTCCGGAACTACTAGACCGATTTGAAAAATTCTTTCACTGTTGGGAAGCTACCCTCTTGGCAGTGAACATAGGCTATATTTTATACCCGTATTCCCACGGGAACGGGAACTACGCGGGTGAAACCGCGTGACGTCCGCTAGTATTGTCATAAACAACAAACATATCCATTTCAATCCCATTCCCGCTTCTCGTGGGAACTAATTCCCATAATAAGAAGTGTGATAAAATGTGTTCCAGATTATAACCAATCCCAGTTCCAAATTTCAACCAGATCCGTTCAGCCGTTTAAGCATGAAAGAGTTACAAACATCCACACTCAGAAAACTTTGAAGATTATGATATTTAACAATTTTTTGTATGTAATTACCATGCAACCTTTTTCCAGATGTTCCAGTTTTCCTACTTCATATTAGGTCTTTTATTGGACTATGCGGAATCGCTTCACATAGATCACTGGATACCGCAGTGGATCAAAGATTTCAGATATACTTTCTTCCATAGTGTTGTATGGCCTATCGCAATGGTTTGTTAAGCTTTTTATTTGTCTTAGCTAGCAGAAGAGGTACCATATAGGGGCAGTGGAATGGCCACATCTACAGAAGTACCGGGGCCCGATTGAGCGAAGTTCTGGAGTGGAGACTGCAACTCGGCAAACGTAGGGTAGGACGTCCACATGCCAGATGGACCACGATCTGGAAAACGACACAGGCTGGGACTGGGTGCGGAAGGCGCAGGACCGTGTCTTGTGGCGTAAAATGGTAGAGGCCTACGGCCAGCAGTGGACTGCCCTAGGCTGATTTGATTGAGGTGACGGAAAACCTCAAGCAGTTGGCGCAGCGAAGAATCGTTGCGTCTTTGGCTGCAATCTACCAAATCTATCACGGCGATTGTTCTAAAGAACTCTTCAAGCTAATCCTTTTCAACCTAACTTATCCTTTTCGATCCCGAACAACGCGTGCCGGGCATAGATGCCATTCCTACACAGGGCGAGAATCTTTGCCGGAACTGAGCAATACAATAGATTGTTTCTCTATCGAACTATTAAAACTTGGAACTAACTGCCAGCGCACGTGTTTCCCTCCTCTTACAACCCTGGGTACTTTATGAGGAGCGTGAAGAGGCACATCATGGGGCCGCCAACTTGAGGGCTCTTAGAGAAGGTCTGTTGTCTTGTAGACTGTGAGTGTCCCCCAACCACTAAATATTGCCACGGCTTTCCATCTCCAGCTATAGAACTACATTTCACTAACATCTAGCTTTGCACCCTGGCTTCACCCGTGATATAAGTACCTCGAGTTACCACTGCACTATACACCCAACCCTTACTTCTTCGTTCTGACAGCAAACCCTTTCATTTGATACCCATATCATGGAGGTGCATTTCAAATAGCCTGTCCGCCATCTTGGACGCCCGCCATATTGGATTTAAGTCACGTGACCATTTTTTCCATATTTCTGACAGCAAAGCCTTTCATTCGATATCCATATCATGGGGGTGGATTTCAAACAGCCAGTCCGCCATTTTGGGGAGGCCGCCATATTCGATTTGTAATAACGTTTTTTAGCTAGTCATGTATTTTCATCAAACTCAGAGCGTGTGCAAAATTTCAGTCTGATCGAAGGTCGGGAATTGGGTCAAATTAATATTCCAAGATTTTCTTACATACATAGTTACAAGTGAAGCTTATAAAAGCGTGTTAAAAATAGACGAAGCTAAGCTTGGATTATGCTAGACTAAAATATGAAGCTACGAGACGCGGCCTTAAAGGCCACAACAGATCTTGATTAAGTCGCCCTTCATAAATCCAAGGCTCTGTGCTTTCACGGATGAAGTAGCCGCTTACTGATTCGGCATACAGGCAGGGGGCCTTAGCATCAGCATTGACCTCTCGATGAAGTATCTGGGCTCGTACTCGATAGCGTTTATTTGCTTGAAAAGGAGGCCTGGAAATAATCTGCTTGCTCTACTGATTTTTTGTGCATATTACTAATTGTAAATAGAGCACAAAAAGAAAAACCCGTCGAGTTTCTTGCCCAGTTCTTCTCAAGCGGGCCGCGTTCCGAACTGGTGGTACTAACTTTGATTTGTATTCATGGACGTGTCGCAGGTGCCTATGTATTAGGTTATGCGATATGTATGATTTTTTTAACACGCTTCTATTAGCTTCACTTGTAACCATGTATGTAAGAAAATCTTGGAATGTTAATTTGACCCACTTCCCGTCCTTCGATCAGGCTGAAATTTTGCACACGCTCTGAGTTCTGATGACAATACATGACTAGCTAAAAACGTCATTACAAATCTAATATGGCGGCCTCCCCAAAATGGCGGACGGACTGTTTGAAATCCACCCCCATGATAAGGGACAACAAATGAAAGAGTTTGCTGTCAGGAATACGAAAAAAAATGACACGTGACTTAAATCCAACATGGCGGACATCCAAGATAAACTATAAAAAAACAAGCGTGTTTTTAGTTTTTTAAGTTATTAAAATTATTCTAGTTTGAGTTAGAGCTAGATTAAGCTTAGATAAATATTTTGTTTGTTACAGACAAACTTCGGAGTATTCTTTCCAATGTTCATTGCAGGTTATCCATTATTCAAGAACATTCCGGAATTATTTTCGTATCAGTTCCAGTTGTCACTTTATGTCTGGTCAATGTTGAATACTGTCTGGGAACTGAGCTACTGCCCACGACCACTGGCAAGGTCGGATTTTAAGAATATTGTGATCCTAACTTCGGTTTTGGTCTTGAATTATGCTGTGTAAGTATTTTGTTGTGATTTTGGAATACTGAATTTGTTTAATTACCTAGTTTTTCTGAAAAGGAATCTATTCAAATACTGAATTAATGGCGCCTGCGACTTAGCCCTCGAGGACTGCCTCGGTGGCGCATTCCGTAGTGATACCGCATACCGCACTGAGGTCCCGGGTTCGATTCCCTGGGTGGGTTCAAAATTTTTTGTGTGATTCACAAATGTTTCTTTCGGAATTTGGTTGTTTTCTATGTATGTATTTAGAAATATATAAGTATGTATAACAGTCATCTAGATGCCATAGCACAAGCTCACATAAGCTTAATTTGGGCTAGACGATGTTGTGTGTGAATGTCCACAAATATTATTATTATTATATTATAACTTTCTCAGAACATAAATCAAATCTTTTCAGAGCGGAAAGTAAATATAGCCTATGTCACTAAGGCTACGTCCGCACAGGCAGGCCGCTTGCTTGCCGCATAGAGCCTAGCGAGTCACCTAGCGAGTAGCTTACCTAGCAAAAGCTAGTTACTATTAAAATTAAAGTGAAAGTGAAGCTACCACCAACTACTAACAAGCAAAACGTAACTATGGTAACCATACTGAAGGAGTAGACTTCAGTATGGCTACCATAATAACGTTACTCTTGACTATCCATAAGCCCTTAAAATCACTTAACTTTTAGTATTAGTACAAGATCCTGGGACATCCTTCCGAGGGCTTACCCGGGGCTCCTGACCGTTGCACAGTGTTTTAAGGTATCCGATTTGGTGACAACCTCTTTTTTTCTGCTTTAATGATAGTTTTAACTACTTATTTAAAATATCAGAGTAAAACTCTTGGTACCCAACTGTACAAAGTTTGCGAAAATACAAAATTTTGAAGTTAGCTCATTTTCAGTTCTGTAAAAATGAAAAAAAAAATAGTAAAATCTTTCATAAAAGCGGAAAAAAAGGGAATGTCACCAAATCGGCTTCTTTAAAACACTGTGCGTAGGCTGTTGGGCGTTACGTGAGGTTTTTTAGTCGGTAGGAGTCCGGCATAGCATCCATGATAGATTTTACCTCACGTTAAAAAAAAAGTATAATTACAAGATATTCTCTAGAATAGCCTTACTCCGATTTTAGTCAAAACCGGCCTTAGTAAGAATATTTTCTTTTTTTCCAGCGTACTGCACACATATCATGAACGAAAAATCTGGGTATATCCTTCAATTGCAGAAGTATACGGAACCCTCTATTACAAACTTGTTCTGACAGCAATATACCTCTATGCAGTACTGAGCTACTATGCTCAGTACAAAGGTGTTGAAAATTACGATCTTTTGAATGAATTACTGAATGAACAAGAGAATAACGAATAGTAGGCACTAAGCAACCTGCTAGCGACTGCCGTGCTGAGGTCCTGAGTTCTGTTCCCGGGTCGAGTCAAATATTTGTGACACCCACTTCATGTTTTTTTCGAAGATCGGGTGGATATGTATGTGTTTAGATATATAAAAGTATGTTTATCAATTTTCTAGATCCCATAACAAAAACTTATGTTAGCTTAAGTTAAGAGAATGTTCAATATGTAATATTTATTTATATTTTATTTATTTATACAATAATAATAATATAAAGTTGTAATGGTGGCACCACACTAGGCCGTTCTTTGTTTTTGTATTTGATTGTACCGTATCTATTTGTCATAATATTCGCCGAATACGCGAATAAGTTATAACACTAGGTACCGAGCCATTACACAAGGAACTGAATAGCGATATACTCAAATATCTGAACAATTTTGAAAAGAATACAATCGCCTGTATGCCGTAATATTTTGCATATAATATATGTTTCGACAGAAAGAAAGAAACAGCGTGATAAGGAAACTTTGCAAAATGATGAAGTGAGATAAAGAAAGAAATAATATTGCTTACTTTTTTGCAACGCATCAGAAACGTCGATGCAAGAAAATAATAACATATTATATCGCGTGAAATTCTAACTATTAATAAAGTTAAAAACCGAAATAGTTGAAAAATAACAAAGTGGAGACAATGCTTAGATGATTTGTATAAAAAGAAAAGACCATTGGCCTAAGGTATGAAATCCCATTGGTTTCATCGGCTGTTTTGACTGCTGTTGAAGGATATTGTCTTATTACAGGACTAGCGGACGTCACGCGGTTTCACTCGCGCAACTCCCGTTTCCGTTGGAATACAGTAATAAATTAAAGTCTATGTCACCTGGCGATAATGCAGCTTCCCAACAGTGAAAGAATTTTCGATATCGGTTTAGTAGTTTCAGAGCCTATTCGTAGCAAACAACATCGCACCGCTCGCCACAGACATGGTATTCATCCTCACACGTTGCATCCTGAGCACTCGAGCACGGTGAAATCCAATAGAGGCTTTCTTCCGCGTACTTAGATTGTGGAATCATCTCCCTGCCTCGGTTTTCCCAAACGCCTACAGTATGGGATTCTTCAAAAGGGGTCTTAGAAGGTTTTTACAGGGTCGGCAGCGCCATTGTGGCACCTCTGGTGTTGCAAACGTCCATAGGCTGCGGTGACCACCGGTACATCTGGTGGGCCGTATGCTTGTCTGCCACTTTAGTGGTATAAAAAAAACAATAAAATCTTTCCTCTTAATAATATTTGTATAGATAATTAAATTACAGTGTAGTTACTAACTTTGCCATTATTTGCCTATATTGTATTCGTTTCTTTGTTACTCGCCATAACTGTACGGTTTGTTATTTGCACAATTGACAAATATACAAATATCATAACACGAATAACCAAGTGTGGCGCCAACATTACCTAATCCATCAAAATTTCCAAAAAAAATGACGCAAGAAATAAAATGTACCTTTAAACTATTAATACAAGTCTTTTTCTTTTTTATATCCCTATATGTTTTTGGCGTAAAGTATACAGACCAGGTATGCGAAGATATTAAATAGCAGAGAGAAAATATTTCACCAGCCACACACATTATCATCTCAAACAAACAACCAATCATCATACGTGACGCTAGCCGCTGAATTGGCAAAAATCAATCACGGCGTGGCGACGGTCTACATAAACGGAATACAGCCTTAGATCAAGAATAACATAGATTACGGGTCGCGAACAAAATGAAAGTTAAAAAGTGTCCCAAGTCGATACGTAGTTAAACCTATATTCTGTTTATTAGCAATCGTAAATAAATAATTCAAGACTGTATCACATTTAACGTAAAATGTACCTTAAAGTTATTAAACGTAAGCATAAAATACCATGCCACTGATATATCAGTTAAGTCGTTTTGTTCCATACGTTTGTATTATTCAATGTCGGCCCATTGTCGCCAGTTCAAACAAAGATGTAGTGAGCCGTCAGTAGTGAGCCTTCTTCTATAGGTGCAGGATTTCTCGCGTCGATATTACATCTAGTTATTCTTGATCTAAGAATACAGCGGTCGTTCATTTCATCCTGTAGAAATCGAAGGGAACTTGTAAATTGTAGGGGCATCTAGGGCGTTTGTAATTTTTTTTATTAAGTGCTTTAAAATAGTACAATTCGAAGGTCTGGAGTCGGTCTGATGATGGAGACGAAAGACAGTAGGGAGAATTCCCTAACGATATACAGCTGTTACCTTGTGTTTGGGCTTGATTAATTTGTAGATATTATAGAGAACTTTACACCTAGAAATAAAACCGACTTCAAACCAAACTAAAAACTGAAAAATAAAATTTACTTAGCACAAAGTTAGTATTTTCTTAGTTATCAGATTTCATTAAATATAATACTGAAGTCGGTGCCAATATGACTATGAGAGAGATTAATAATGCCTTCCTAAACCTACGTAGTTTTACTGCGCCCGATTTCAGTATTATATTAAGGGGCGGTTAACCCGCACAAGTAGGCATTTGGCGCTCCCCTCGCCCCGGGCGCAAGACACACCGCGCGCCGGCAGCGGCAGTCAACTCTCATGCCACAGTATACAGTATAGTAGAAAGAAACAGCATGCTAACTTTGTTTGACGTAGTAAATGCATCTAACTTTATTAAGTGTAGTGATTTATTAGTTTCGTAAATAAAAATAAATGAGTTAATCGTAAATAAATTATGTATATTATACTATTATTTTTAAGCTAAAGAGTTTGTTTGTTTGTTTAGTTGTTCTAACTCTAGAGTCTAAGAGACTGCTAGTTGAATTTCAAGAGTTTCTTAACAGAATGTCCATTTTTGAAAAATACCAAAATATATAACATCACGCTAAGGCGAATAAGAGCTTAGCAGCAACGAAACATTTTTCGACAACTAGGATATTTCATTTCTTTTGAGAGTTTCCGTTGCGTACGTTTGCTACAGTTGCGTAAAAAATGTAAATTACATAATAGCTGGTCATAAAAATTTCTAAAGTTTTATAAAGTTGGTATGCTAAGTATGAATCACGGGCTCATTGTGCAATCCAAAATGGCCGCCGCTGTGTAATCACAAAATTTCATGATGGGTGTCGTTTAAAGGGTTTTTTGGTATGCTGAGTACGAATCACGTACTAATTTTGCAATCCAATATGGACGCCGCGCCGTAATCACAAAATGTCATGATGGGTATCGTTTAAGGGGTTTCTTGGTATGCTGAGTACGAATCACGTGATAATTTTGCAATCCAATATGGGCGCCGCGCCGTAATCACAAAATTTCATGATGGGTATCGTTTAAGGGGTTTCTTGGTATGCTGAGTACGAATCACGTGATAATTTTGCAATCCAAAATGGCGGCCGCGGTGTAATCACAAAAATTCATGATGGGTATCGTTTAAAGGGTTTTTTGGTATGCTGAGTACGAATTACGTACTAATTTTGCAATCCAATATGGCCACCGCGCCGTAATCACACAATTTCATGATGGGTATAGTTTAAGGGAATTCTTGGTATGCTAAGTATGAATCACATGATAATTTTGCAATCCAATATGGCCACCGCGGTGTGATCACAAAATTTCATGATGGATATCGTTTAGGGGTTTTTTGGTATGCTGAGTACGAATCACATGATAATTTTGCAATCCGATATGGGCGCCGCGCCGTAATCACAAAATTTCACGATGGGTATCGTTTAAAGGGTTTTTGGTATGCTGAGTACGAATTACGTGATAATTTTGCAATACAATATGGCCGCTGCGCCGTAATCACAAAATATCATGATGGGTATCGTTTAAGGGGTGTATTGGTATGCTGAGTACGAATCCTGTGATAATTTTGAAATGCAATATGGCCGCCGCGCCGTAATCGCAAAAATCCATGATGGTTATCGTTTAAGGGGTTTTTTGGTATGCTGAGGACGAATCACATGATAATTTTGCAATCCAAAATGGCCAACGCGCCGTAATCACATAATTTCGTAATGAATATCGTTTCATGGGTTTTTTCGAATGCTGAGTACGAATAACATGATCATTTTGGAGTTCAATTTGGCCGCCTAAGCTATTCAGGCCCACTTGCGTGGAGAGTCGAGTTAAATATATAAATATAGAGTTAGTAAGCTCTGAGTTAAATAAATAACTTCTTAACTCTGATCACGTCTTGCACAGTTGCAAATTGGCACGCGATTAACTAACTCACAGTAAACCGAACAAGTTTTTTTAGTCTGTGTCGTTCCATGCAATCCAACCACCAGTGATGGGCGTAACTAATTACAAAAGTAATTCAATTAATAATTGAATTACAATGTAATTAAGTTACAATGTAATCTAATTACTCAGTAATTAATTACTTTGTAATTTAAACACTTTGGATGTTCCGGTTAATTAGTTACTAAGTAACTAGTTAAAAAGTAATTAGATTACTTTATAACTAGTTACTTTGTAATTCATTACTTTGTAATTATCATACATTCAAGCAAATCAATACCACAGCCGGCAGATTATACAGTCGGCCGACGAAGCCGTCTAGTCAGGTCAATCGTGAGGGGGACAAGGGACAAGACGCGGAAAGGAATGTCCCGATTTCCCGAACATGTTCGGGATACATTTTAGGGCTGCCACGTTTGCGACAGCTTCCTATAATTTATTAATATGAATTAAAATGGTGCACACTAATTTAATACTCTTGCACTCCAATATGGCCGCCGCGCCACCGTTGTAAAAGTTCATGTTGGGTATCGTATAAGGGGTATTTTGGTATGCTGAGTACGAATTTCGGGTTAATTTAGCAATCCAATATGGCCGCCGCGCCACCGTTGTAAAAGATCATGTTGGGTATCGTATAAGGGGTATTTTGGTAGGCTGAGTACGAATTTCGGGTTAATTTTGCAATACAATATGGCCGACGCGCCACCGTTGTAAAAGTTCATGTTGGGTATCGTATAAGGGGTATTTTGGTATGCTGAGTACGAATTTCGGGTTAATTTAGCAATCCAATATGGCCACCGCGCCACCGTTGTAAAAGTTCACGTTGGGTATCGCATAAGGGGTATTTTGGTATGCTGAGTACGAATTTTGGGTTAATTTAGCAATCCAATATGGCCGCCGCGCCACCGTTGTAAAAGATCATGTTGGGTATCGTATAAGGGGTATTTTGGTATGCTGAGTACGAATTTCGGATTAATTTTGCAATCCAATATGGCCACCGCACCACCGTTGTAAAATTTCAAGTTGGGTATCGTATAAGGGGTATTTTGGTACGCTGAGTACGAATCACGTAGAGTAAGTTCGGGTAATATGGCACGCCATAAGCCTTTTTGGGAATAAATCATTTTTTTTTGAGATCGATCAGTTTTTATTTTACAATTCAGTCTTAGAACTAATAAAGAATAAATAATTAGAATTTCAAAACAATCAACATAAAGATATAATTTACAAAAAACAAAATCTGAACCTTCAACAATTGTCAAATTTTAAAAATGGAAGGGCAATATGGCCTGGGCCATATTAGCCACAAATCAGGTGAGCTATATTGCCCTCCAGAAATATAACAGTAACTAATAAATTTTGTGTTACTTTGCGGAGCAAATTTGTCATTTTGTTTGCAAATGTGGTTTCCGCGGAGCCATTATCTAAAAAAGAAAAACATAATAGAAACAATATAAAATTATGGGGACAATATGGCCTGGTGCCATATTAGCCATTTATCTGGTGAGCCATATTGGCCGCGGGAACGTTTTTAATAGGTAAAAGTCTAGCCTAAAAATGAGCAAGAAATATGTTTAAAATCTATCACAATACTACATAAGAATAGCTAATCTACAAATCTGTGTAGTACCAATGTAAAAATAACTACAATTTCAAGAAATCTAATCAGTAAAACTTACCAAAAAATAAGATCACTTTACATAATTTTCGATCGAGCGCCCGCACGGGACACACGTGCAAACTTCGTTTTGCGCGAGTTGACTGAGGAAGTGAGGGGAAGGGGTGCGTTGGTTTGCCGAGTCAAGCGGTCGCAAGTGTTCATTAAGTTCAGAGAAATCGCAGTAGGCCATATTGACCGACCAGGCCATATTACCCGAAATTACTCTACTTACTAAATTTTCAATCCAATATGGCCGCCGCGCCGTAATCACAAAATTTCATGACGGGTATGGTTTGAGGGGTTTTTTTGGTATGCTGAGTACACATCACGTACTAATTCTGCAATCCAATATGACCGCCGCGCCGTTATCACAAAATTTCATGATGGGTATCGTTTTAGGGATTTTTTGGTATGCTGTGCAATCACATTATAATTTTGCAATCCAAAATGATATTGGATATTGTATTGCATATTGGTCATATTAGATTGCAAAATTAGTACATGATTGATGTGTATCGTTTAAGGGGTTTTTTGGTATGTTGAGTACGATTATCGTACTAATGTTGCAATCCAATATGGCAGCCGCGCCGTCATCACAAAATTTTATGACGGGTATCGTTTAAGGGGTTTTTGGTATGCTGAGTACGAATCACGTACTAATTTTGCAATCCAATATGGCCAATATGCAGTACAATATCCAATATCATTTTGGATTGCAAAATTAGTACGTGATACTCAGCATACCTAAAAACCCCTTAAACGATACCCGTCATGAAATTTTGTGATTACGGCGCGGCGGCTATGTTGGATTGCAAAATTATCACGTGATTCGTACTCAGCATACCAAAAAAACCCTTAAACGATACCCGTCATGAAATTTTGTGAAAACGGCGCGGCGGCCATATTGGATTGCAAAATTATCACGTGATTCGTTCTCAGCATACCAAAAAACCCCTTAAACGATACCCATCATGAAATTTTGTGATTACGGCGCGACGACCATATTGGATTGCAAAATTAGTACGTGATTCGTACTCAGCATACCAAAAAACCCCTTAAATGATACCCATCATGAAATTTTGTGATTAAGGCGCGGCGGCCATGTTAGATTGCAAAATTATCACGTGATTCGTACTCAGCATACCAAAAAACCCCTTAAACGATACCCATCATGAAATTTTGTGATTACGGCGCGGCGGCCATCTTGTATTGCAAAATTAGTACGCGATTCGTACTCAGCATACCAAAAAACCCCTTAAACGATACCCATCATGAAATTTTGTGATTACGGCGCGGCGGCTATATTCGATTGCAAAATTATCACGTGATTCGTACTCAGCATACCAAAAAACCCCTTAAACGATACCCATCATGAAATTTTGTGATTAAGGCGCGGCGGCCATGTTAGATTGCAAAATTAGTACGTGATTCGTACTCAGCATGCTAAAAAACCCCTTAAACGATACCCATCATGAAATTTTGTGATAACGGCGCGGCGGCCATCTTGTATTGCAAAATTAGTACGTGATTCGTACTCAGCATACTAAAAAACCCCTTAAACGATACCCGTCATGAAATTTTGTGATTACGGCGCGGCGGCCCTATTGGATTGCAAAATTATCACGTGATTCGTACTCAGCATACCAAAAAACCCCTTAAACGATACCCATCATGAAATTTTGTGATTATGGCACGGCGGCCATATTGGATTGCAAAACTATCACGTGATTCGTACTCAGCATACCAAAAAACCCCTTAAACGATACCCATCATGAAATTTTGTGATTACGGCGCGGCGGCCATCTTGTATTGCAAAATTAGTACGCGATTCGTACTCAGCATACCAAAAAACCCCTTAAACGATACCCATCATGAAATTTTGTGATTACGGCGCGGCGGCTATATTCGATTGCAAAATTATCACGTGATTCGTACTCAGCATACCAAAAAACCCCTTAAACGATACCCATCATGAAATTTTGTGATTACGGCGCGGCGGCCATATTGGATTGCAAAATTATCACGTACTTCGTACTCAGCATACCAAAAAACCCCTTAAACGATACCCATCATGAAATTTTGTGATTACGGCGTGGCCGCCATGTTGGATTGCGAAATTATCATGTAATTCGTAGACATTTTAATGCATTAGGTAGCTGGTTACCATGTCGTGAAAACACTTAAAAAGTAAAAGATCACCACATTTTTACCATGAGTCGCGTATGTATTTGTAACGGTTAATCTAATTACATTTTGCCCATTACTGATATTTTTATACTGTGGCGCGATTTCAACGTAATTTGGCATAATAATTACGAAATAGTTGCGAAAAAAACTGACACAGGTCCTGCCTCCACAAGCGCCAGGGCGAGACTGATCGGGCGTCAGCGGCGCAATTCTATTGCGTTTGGTAGATATTCGTACATGATAACTATGTAAATAGTTGTTTATAGAAAAACGCTCGGAAAATGTGTATAAAAACTTAATACCTTTAATTGAGTGCAAAAAAAATATATAAAATGTTAATAGTTTAGCCACAGTTTTGAAAAAACTTTTCTGAGAGAGTCAACTTTGGGATTTTTTTCTATCTAGTGAAATTTATTGGATCGTGTAACGGGCTCGGAATATGTTTAGCTTATATCCTTAACTATTATATATATATTTTTCAGATTTAAAAACCCTTTACTTTTTGACTAGGATTGTTTCAAAAAACTCAAAATCTGACCCACGCGGCCTTAAACTAGCTGATGCCCGCAGCTCCGCGAACTTATTCCCGGCATAAAAAGTAGCCCATGTGTTATTACAGACTATAACGTATCTCTGTACCAAATTTCAGCCCGATCCGTTCAGCGGTTTGAGCGTGAAAAAGTAACAAACATCCACACTCACAAACTCTCGCATTAATAATATAAGTAAGAAGTAAGATGATATCTGATAAATCACAAAATACTAACTTTGTGCTACGTAAATTTTATTTTTCAGTTTTTAGTTTGATTTGAAGGTTTATTTTTTTTAAAGCCAAATTTTACTTTTTTCCACCGTCTGTTACACTATAATGACGGAGTTTTGGATCAAGAGAAAAAGGTGGTTAAATAAAACACAGACGCATTTGCAAGTGATTCGAGAATAATAATAAAAACAATAACATTTAATAACTATTGGTTCATAAAGATCACCATCTACGTAAGGTACATAGTACAAGGTTTGTATTTGAGTCAACCAACAAAGCCTATGTCGAGAATCATCTAAAATGTGCATTTCGAAGGAAAAATTCAAGGAATTTTTTTTTCATCATGGCAACTATTTTTCGATAATTCCCGACATATAAAATATGTTTTTTTATATATTCTGTTTCTTTACATAGATATATTATTATGAATTATATTTGTTACTCTTCATATGTTCAGGTAATGTGTAAAAATACTTAATTATTTCATTAACAAATTAATATTTTTGATAATATAAATAATCTCATAGAAAAACAAGACATACAAATTTTTTTGTAGTTTTTTTGTTTTTTTTTCTAGTTTTCTTAGATACCCATAAATTCGTAGGTACCGTAGTACAAAATGGAAACGGATTTTAATATCCAAACAACTAAATCATTTAAAAAAAACACACTGACTCTTGAAAATTTTATTCCCGCTTGCTTTTTCCAAAATACACTTTTATCATCCTAACCTTTACGTGTCCAAATCTATGTTAGTTTTATAGTGAAAATTTAGCAAAACATAGTACAAAAGTTTTAGAAATACCTACTAAAACTACCCAGCAAGTAAAACGTTTACCCTATATATCTATCACTATCGCAATGACACTCAACGCATATGTGCGAAAGAGAGGCATAATGCGTCTCGTCACCGTATTGCACCAATCAAGTCTAAGTTACACACGATTTTATGGACACGGCTTCATTTAAGAGATTTACACACTTGCGTAAAATAAATGATATTTAGATATTTAATTTTTTGTTAATAGAATACTATATAAAAACGCGGTATTGGCAAAAAAAATAAGGGCGCCCAATTAGTTCAACCATCTACATTGAAATAATGAAAGAAATAATGAAAAAGACATGACAAGAAATACAATTTTTTTTTCTAATATAAGGCAAGGCATTCCTGTCTAGCGCAAGTGTGCAAATACTCGATGTGATTTCTTTTTCTGGAAAATAAATTCGAGTACATGGCCGGTCATACTTTGAATACGAATTTCAAATTGAAATTCAAATTTCAAAACAGTTTTATGAAATTTGCCAATATTTTTGGAATATTTCAGATCATAATATTTATTTTTTGAAGCGAAGGAAATAGATATTTCATTTCAGCCAATTTTTCAGTCTTAGTGCTCTAAAACCTTTTCACCAATATTTTCGTTAATTACTAATTTTAGTTTGTAATTTATATTTTATGGAAAATGTCCAATTGTATTTTTTTTAACATTTTAAGCAAACGTTAAATAATACAATATTATTATTACTAAATATATGTAAGTAATTTAGAGTGGGAAAGGAGAAATATTATAACAATTATGCAACCAAATGAATTACTATATACCGAACTAAACTAAAAATACTATATAACTTTAGGTACAAGTAGATATATGTATATATATTTATTTATTATTCAAAAATTGGACATTCACCATTTGAAGCTAAACAATACTAAACAATCTAAATGTGTGCGTCTAGTTTTTACATTTCTTATAACGTTTGCAAAAAAATGGAGTACATACTCTGGAAAACTGTATTGCATATACTAATAGTGGTGGAAATATTAAAAATTAATTATTTCTAAGTATATATCTGAGTTTTTAATGAAATTATAGAATATCATGCTTTAAAAATTATTATTTGAACCACCCGTATAATTTTTAGCTATTATGATCTCACTATGGTTATTATTTCTAGTTTATGAGTAGTAAATAATGAAAAAAAATGAAAGGAAAATAGGAAACAAAAATAAAATAAAACAAAACTAGACAATAACATTCTTTATTTAACAAAAAATATATAATATATAGAAAGGAAAAAACAATATTTTTCACATGATCTAACAAGCGAGCTCGGAGGCCATATTGAAAAATTTGTTTCTTTGTATTTTAATTATATTTTAATAGAATGTAAAATTAAAGATAACCCATTAAACCTTATGATATTTAATATAAAATACATATGATTAATAACTATTTACAAATACAAGTTAAGTTATTATATTTTATTAACATTAATAATAAACTTCCAGTCCATTGTAAAGGCTATTCGACGACAAACTTAGCGTTATGTTACAAAATTGATGGTTATTTTAATAATTCTAAATATTAATAGCAGGCAATTTAAATTAAAAAAAAATACGTATAAAACCGCGTCAAGCTAAGATTATATAAAACTGTAAAAATAAAAAATAATAATTTACGTATTATCGGAAAAAATACAACAGGCATATTATGCAAACTTTGTGGTTTTCTTTTTTTATTTATTGATTTTCATATTTTTTGTTGTAATTATTATGCAAAATGTGATATAATCCCGAACATGGCACCCAAGCAAAGTAATGAAAAAAAATGAGATCAAATTTATTCTACACGAAAAAAAATAAAAATAAAAATTGCCTGCTAATCATTACAAAAGGGATTTTTGTCCGTAATTTATTTCGCACTCGATCGATGAAATATTTGTTCAACTTTCGACTGTTATACGACTTACTATTAATAGATTTAATTTAATTATGATTTGCATATTTTCATCGCTTTAACTTTACCGAAATATTATTTACTCCAAATACGGTAAAACAACGAAAAAGGTACAAAAAAATAGGCAGTATCATGTATCATCTTATATTACAACTTAAATCAAAAATCTACAGAAAAGAAAAAAAAACATCAATAATAATCTGAAATAAATAACAAGTTACAATCTTTTAAAAACTGTTAATATTATTAAAAAGGACCCTACTTTAATTGTTTCCTTAAATTGAAACTTGTGTGTGATCTTCGACGCTACACTTTATATAACTTTTTTATTTATTTCTTAATAAAAACTCTATTCCAATTACTATTTCTTTATATAATAATAACTATTATTATTATTCCTTCATTCAGAGTTACATATACGTTACGATAATTATATTACAATATCCTTTATATTCAATACACAAACATACACAAGTTATGTATAATTATGTATTACATATAACACACACTTTTATAATATTACTGTTACACTACATTATATATTCTTGTTATGAAAAATAAGATGTTTCATAACAAACAAAAAAATTATATAATAATCTGAGAGTAATCGTAAAATATAAACGCATTTAAATGTAACTAGAATCGAATTAAATAAACCACTTCATTTTATTTTAAATATTGTACGTACGTACTTATAAGTAAATATTATAACAGTCTCTGAGTACATACATACAATTATAAATATATTAATAATAACAAATATTTAAATACGTTTATTTTTACATATGGGGAGGGGGGGGTTAAAAAAATAGCTGTCAGAGCCAAAAATAGTCTTTAAGAACTTCTTAAAATGCCTTTTCTCCGGCTTTTTAGGCATGCATGAAATCTAGTGCGTCGGGTGGATGCCTGGCGGATTTTATTCCCGGCTAACCGTGCGTGTAGTCAAGCACACTGTCCAGGGAGAAAAGTTCCTTGTACAACGCTGGGAACACGTGCGCTGGCCGGGCCGCCTTGAAACGGCATAAGGCCTCTAGGTGCATCAGCGATAGCTCTCTGTAAACAATTTATTTAATAAATTAATTGATTACAGTAATATACATATATAAAATAATAATAAATGAAATAATTATAATAAATGAAGTGCTCGTGACTCCGCGGACTCAGTGTCAAACGATCACTGCAGTAATCAACTTTGACTATGACCGGTCATTGAATAGATGACCACCGCGTGACCTATTTGTGACATTAATTTACGAGCATTTCCGTGCTTCGGAAGGCACGTAAATTTCAACAACAGGCAGCTACAACAACCTGTGCCTGTATATTTCAAAACGGCGATACGGCTCACCATTTATTACGTGCGACAAAAATAGGTAAATTGTTGGGATATAATATGTCACTGTCTACCCCTTCGGCCTTCGGGGAAAAAGCGTGAACATAATTGTTTTTTATTTAATTCTGATAAATACTTTTGTAAACAAAATGTATGTATGTATGTAGTACCAAAGATAAAATGATATTAAATACAGATAGGCAACTCCCTGCCCCCCACTGAGCATGCTTCCCCACCCCCGCCAGAGGTGTCATTTAGTTGGAGGGTACTTTGGAGAACGTTTGCTTAGCCTTTTTAGCTTGAAGCGCTCGTGGCCCCGCGGACTCAGTGTTCTGTAAACGATCACTGCAGTAAGCAACTTTCACTATGGCCAGTCCATGGATGGGTGACCATTCATGTGATCACTTTGTGACATTTATTTGAGCGATTCCGTGCTTCGGAAGGCACGTTAAGCCGTTGGTCCCGGTTGCCAGTAAAATGGCAGTCGTTAAGTCAAATTGAAGACTTTACTTCAACAGCAGGCAGTCACAACCTGCGCCTGTCCATTTAAACACGACAATACGGCTCACCACCTATAACGTGAGACAAATTATACAAAAGTGAAATGTGGGCATATAATATGCCTCTGGCTACCCCTTCGGGGATAAAGGCGTGACATGTATGTATGTATGTATTGCTTAGCCTTATTGGTCACACACACATTCAAGCTCTGTACGAACATAGCGTGCGTTTAGTGTAGGTCAGTGCTTCCCACACTGTGCGCATCACAGGGCCACCAACTTGAGGACCACTGTCAGAAGCCTTACGGACTGTTAGAGTGGCCCTCAGTGGCTATGATGACGCCATGACTTTCCATCAGGCGTGCAGCGTCAATTAGGCGAGCTTAATCCCTACTAATATTATACATGCGAAAGTAACTCTGTCTGTCTGTTACGCTGTCACGCCTAAGCCACTGAAGCGATTTAGATGAAATTTCGTACAGACTGAAGGACATAGACTACTTTTTAACTGACTACGAAAGCATAGGGTAATGATTTTACGCGATAACGACTTCTACGTGGACGAACGGGGAACAGCTAATATAAAATAAAATACAAGGATGCCTGACGACCCTAGGAACAGCTATAATGTGTACATACCTGAAGGTGGGTATCTTGTTAAGCAGCGTGTCGAGTACAGTGACGTCACCCTTGAGCGGTGCGTGGTTGGCTTCCACCTCGTGGCGCATGGCCGCCATCGACATGTTGAACAGGCACTGGATCTCAGGGTTGCCGCGGACGCCGTGGCGTTCTGAGAATAAAAACAGTATTGTTATACATATCTCTTTATTGTTCTCGGGTATCTCCCTTTTTAACAAATTGAAGATACCCGGTCTTTTGGTAGGCTTACACATCGGGACATTTTGGTCCAACACGCAGGAGCCCTTTGAAATGTAATTGGAAAATAATTCTACGTTAAGTTATAACTACTTCTGAAATTCTGAATGATTAATTTTGAAAATCCGGCTCGAAGGACCATTGTTGTTGATGTATCAGAATGAATTCTACTAATATTGTCGATTAATTGATTCTTTAGTATTTTACGAAAAATCTACTGAATAGAAATTGTTCGCGTATCGTTATGAATGAGATACAACATGTATGTATAATGCTATCTACTATTTAAAAAAGATGTTCTCACCTGGCCAAAGCAGTACCAGACTCTGGTACAGCGCTATTTCAGTCTCAGTCAGCTTAAGTCGCGCAATCGTCTTCGCGACATCGAAAATACCGGCCACCAGCGCAACGTCTCGGGGATCACTGGAATATAACACAACAAATACCTATAGAAAAGTACAGAACTAATTAGTATTATAATAGCAAAAGATTGCATGAAAGCTGAAATTTGATACACGGCAGACATGGATTTACGGGCAGGATATAGAATAACACATATGCTCATTTTTACTTTGAAATAAAGTTCCATTGAATGCGAGAAAGGGAACAGTATTCCACGAGACCAGAGTCGTCGGCATTATCTAATTTTATCATAAACATGAGCCAAAGAATTCATTAATCATACAAAACATTGCAGTCCCAAATAATAGGAATTATGCATTCAAGCTCTCGAGGATATGGAACTCTGTGATAAAAAAATTGAACATAAAACTGGGCCAAATCAGGCTAAAGTAGTAAGTATGGTGTGTCGCCAGCCTCATCCTTCGTTGTATTAATAATGGACGGTAGTCACAGAAGAAGTTGCTCATGTTTTATCTCTAATTCTCACGGCAGTTCAGCCGCGACCTCGGGCGCTGCAAGGATTCCCAGAGGTTCGGTGCAAGACAGTGATTAGAAGTATTTTGTATAAAATCCCGACTTTAGTCTGTCCAACCGTTTATTTTACTTTTGTTTTTATTATTTTATTTTACTTTTGTTTCTTTAATGGGTACGATAACGTAGATAAACATGATCAAGGTAGTTTGTATATTTCTTTTACTCCTTTTTACGAATAATGGAACAGTAACGTTCTCAGACCGCTGTCAAAAGTAAAATAAACGGTTGGATAGAATATAATGCATAGTATGAGTGTAAAATCCTGTTAAAGTTTAAAAATAACCGATGTCTTGAGATAGTAAACATTGGATAGTTCATGAACTATTTGCATCTAAAAGTAGTTCGAAAGTAGCACCAATGACTGAAAAGATGAGAAGAAAGTCTTTCTTGGTTTCGGTATGAAATAATGATGAAGACCAAAAATTCGATGAATTTGAATGTTGGGGGGTGGAGAGTTAGAGGAAGACCAAAAAAAGAGAGATGGGTTGTGTTAAAAATGATATGAATGCGAAAGGGATAAATGATGATACTACGAGTGAAGGAATGGAATAAAAAGACATTGCTCCGAACCCTAATAAATTTGGAACAAGGGCAAGGTAATGATAATAATGATCCTACTATACTAATATTATAAATGTGAAAATTTGTGAAGATTTTTAGATGTTTAAACTTTATTAAAATTCATTATGCATGTGTTTCTTAACATATCCGACACTGATCTTCACACTAGGATACCCTGTGTCGTGAAGACCAATGTTTGTTACTCAATCACACTCTAAAGGCTGAACGGATTGAGCAGAAATTTGGTACAGAGATAGCTTTTAGTCTGGTAAAACACATAGGCCATCTCGGGAAAATTTTCCCACGGGAAGCGGGTACGGGTACCGAAATTCACGCGGACGAAGCTGCGAGCTTCATCTAGTAATCTAATAAAATAAAATAAGCTATTACCGTGTCTGACAACACTCTCTGATAGGCAGCACCACGTCTCCAAATAACACCAAGTCACGATTGATGTCGATCAGCCGCGAAAGTCTTACGATTGCCAGCTCAAATGAACCTATAGAAAAAGAACGAATAAAGTTTATATTTATGTAAACAATACACTGGATTTAGTAACGAACAAGGAACGGTAAATGAAGTAAAAAAATAATATTGCTCTATTTAAATTAATTATAGATCAATTACAACATATAAAGCTAAAAGTTCTGCTAAATATGTGTGTATTTTTACCCAAAATAATTCACCCGTTTAAGAGTTACATTTAACATTTTGTTAGCTCACTTACCAGATTTCAACAGCAAGATCTGATCATCCTGGGAAAGCTTCATGAACCCAGGGATTAGTTTTGCAAATTCGATGATGTTCTGAATTATCGTAGTCAGCTTATTAGTACAGTCATCCCACAATTCTTCATAAGTCATCGAGTTATAAAACAACAGTCTGTAAATAAACAAATTCATTTATTTAGATATTATCATTATTTTTGTCATTCATTCATTTCTATTTTTGAATTTAGAGTCATCAGCAACTTTTTAAATGGAGTTGATTTAACTTAAATAAATTTTAAATCGACTATAAATTAAATTGATAATGAAAATATTTGGGCAGTAAAAACTAATGAGAATAAAAATGGAGTGAGAACTGTTTTTCGGTAGTTGGAGTTACATGCTTGTTTTGAGTTTTCCGTGCTGATCTGAGAATCAAAAAAAAACATCGTTGTAATCACCGAACAGAAAAAAAACAAGATTGTAATAATCAACATCTAGTGGAATACAATGAATAACTTTTTTACTGCCCAAAAGTTTCATTAGGACTCTAAAATCAAAAAAAAATCAATAAGTTTATGTCATGCATGTTTGTTTAGAATCATTGTTTAACTTACTTTGCAACGTCTTGCGGCTTTCTGAACATCTCATGTATATATTCCAGTTTGTGATTGGTATTCGCGTGTGCCTCTGCCAAGCTCTTTACAAGGACCTTGCTGATATCTCCTTCGGCTGCAAAGAAATAAATTACTTTAGCCAGTCATCACTAGATGGCGGTCTTACCAAATTTTCGAAAAGTGAAAGTTTAGAAATAGCTCTAGAAATAAACACGAATCAAATTATATAAAGTGCATAAATGACGTTCATCTATAAATCGTTAAATTAACAAATAAAATAAGAATTTAAATTTAGTGCAAGTCTTTTTTTATAGCTTGTTAAAAAAAGGAAATTATTTCTCTTCAATCCACTGATCTGTATTATTACCACCTTCAATCCCAGCTGAGAGAAGAAAAAAATCCATCGCTTGTCTGTTTGTCTTTGGCTGTATTGACGTTATCGTTTGATGCAAGTTTCACAAATAAAAATCGTATTGAATTGACAGTTGTCAATACTGACATATCAACAAAAACAGATAATTTTGTGTTTTACACATTATTTTTCACATTACAATTCCGAGTAAAAACAAGATGAATAAATAAATCGAGCTGCCTTCTATTATGGCAGTCGATCCATTGTCTATAATCTTAGCAGCGACCTGCCTGATGACTTGTTGGCGTGAGTTAAACTTTACTGCAATCATAAACTAAAATTGGACTTGCGAGTTTTCCCGTACTTCGTTGACTGAATGCATTTAGCGATTATTATTATGATTCATATCAAAGAAAGCCGTAGGGGCAATCAAAGTAATAGATATAAGATAAACCTATGAAAGATCAAAGACCGCCAATAGTTTTGAAAAAAAAATGTGTGTATGTCTCGAATTGCATAGTCTTATACAGCTAGGGGCTAAAACTGGCACTGACTTATCAATCTTAGAGCATTATAGCAATAATTGACACCAAGTTTTGGAAAAATGTTTTATCTCAAAGACACACTTACAATAATAATATGACAACGACGAGGTTAAAATTGTCGACAAGATGCTATAGTTCAACAATTTAATATACATAGATGGCTGAGGACATCTACATATCGACGGTTAAAAGGCGACTTGATTCAAGCGCCATTTTGAGAACTTTACAGGAGAGCATTTTAAAGTTAATTTTTTAAGAAAAAAAATCACTGTTCCTAAAGTATATAATAAAAATGTACAAATCTCCCCACTAAAAAGCGGTATATTTTTTGCAAATTTATGATAATATTTTAACAGATAAAAGGTGTTTTTAAAGCAAGTTAATTGTAACTTGAGCCATTTTGCATAATTTTTTGCTCAGGACAGAAAGGGTCATGTACACAATGACGATTTATGTATTCAAAACAAAATAGTTTATGTGTTCCTTGTTTCTTTAACAGATCAAGGATAAATGTTTTAAATCACTTACCCATTTGTCAACCGTTCATGGATACATGATTTAAATCACTTACCTATAAGTCAACTGTTCATGAATAAATGATTGAAATCACTTACCTATTTGTCAATTGTTCATGGATAAATGAGTTAAACCGTTCACCTAGTTGTAAATGTTCGAGGAGGAATAACTCAAATTACACCGACCTCGAAACCACGCGCGACACGTGTGTTGTGGGTCCAAGTACCTACCCGCGTTGGTTTGTGTTCTGTTACTTGAGATATAAATGCCATTTTTAATGCGAGGTGAAAGAAGTAAACTAATTTAAGTATGACATAAGTTTAATTATTAAACTAATATAGAGGAATCGAACGTGCACATATTTATTTTATGCATAGAGAAAATTGTTCTAAATGGCATAAATACTAAAAACTGGTCAAGGATAATCAGCACAAGTCATATATTTCCATTATACTTATTCAGGTAAGATTAATTCAAGCGACAGAGATAATATTCACATGTTCAAGGCAAAATGATTTAAGTTGCATACATTATTAAATCTGGTTGAAGCAAAATGAACTAACATCCAAATTAAATTATTTAAGTTCAAGTAAAAACAATTCAAACGTCAAAACCATTTTAATTTATCCAGGGATTAATGGTTTAAACTACAGATAGTAAAAAAAATAGTGTTTTTTAAATGGGTTTATATACATGCTTTGAAAAAAACAACCAAAACTACTACACTTGATACCTAATAAGTAGAAAAGATACCCAAATTCGTCATGGAGTCAAGCGCCAAAAAAGTGCTCAGATTAGCCTCAAACCCGGCTCAAACGACGCGGAAAAATTCCACGATTCCAATGATGTATATAACTCAATATCGCCCAGAGTGGCGCTTGAATCAATTCGCCTTTTAACCGTCGATATATGAGAACAATCTTCAAGATATTCTATTACCAAATAACAGCTGAAAATGCTTCTCTAATTGAGCGATCTGATGTTCTTGAGCACCCCTATCAATAGAATTGTCGACATTCTTGTATCTTCCTTGCCTAGCTTAAACACAATCCTACGAAAATGTTTGAGTTCAGAACTTTAGGTACATGCGTATTTTCTAAAAGAAGGACATGTTATTGGTTTATTCTTGAATTTATCAATCTTTTCTGATATTTTCTTTTCTTTTTTCAACATGTGTTTATTTTAATCCTATTCAGACATTTCTTTGCTTTTAGCTTGCTTGCTACCAGTATGTCTTGGAATGACTCTAATGCCAATACCCCTGGTCATCATAAAAACGACTCCAAAAAATTTTACCAATGACGAATTTAAACCAGATGCTTGCCCCGAGTGTCCACAGGACGTAAGTAACTTATTTAGCTAAATAATATAACAATATTTTTTAAATGAATTTAATTAATATCATACTTAGGTACTTTAATATTTAGCTTTTTATTTCCACCTAAAATTTTAGATGTAAGAGAACTCTTTGACTTTCCTGCAAGCAAAACACATTCTTGAGATGAACTACTGACGTACTAAAATGGTTGGTTCCAATGGATTTTATAAAAAAAAACTAAGACGGTTCTTTATAATGATAGACAGTTCTGATTAACACTCACGAGCAGTTAAAATTTACATCGCTTCATGGTTTAAAAACTTCTTTTGCAGTAATACCTTTAAATTGTTAACTTGGTGGCTAGTTATTAACTTCTTTATTTTAAAGTTCCTAAATGTGTGACCTTATCAAACGCATTTTGAAAATCAACTGACTTACGATTCGTTTTTCCTTGCAGACATATGCCATGCCTAATAATAGTGGACGTTATAACGTGTTCATGACGAAAAGTAGATTCTTGATAGAACAGTGTAATTAATATACAGATTATAACTGAACACTACGTATTGAGAAAATAATTTTAATACTGTAATAGATTTTAGTAAATAGTAAATGAAAATCTATATTGGCATTTTTTTTTCGATTATCATGACTAATATGGACTCCTAATTTTTTGGCATTTTAACATTTATAGTTAATTACATATTAACGTTTATAGTTGTTTGAGGTCGAGGATCGGACTTAGATAATAATTAGAAATTCCGATGCTTGCTCTAGTTAATTTGTTTGACACAAATGCAAAAATAATACAAAATAACTAACGCGTGTGTATTAATAGTTCATAAACATACAAAACATCTAAAAATAAATAAAGGAATGCAAATAATAACGTTCTAGCGTTACGACCAATATGAACCGACATCAACTTACAAGGTAATTCATCATGTGAACTATGACTCGAGCCTTGGTGATGTCTTCTATTCGTAACTGCGTTTGGATTCACCATTCCCATCCCAGACAGATTCAAATTCAACGGGTCCAATAACCGACCATGTCCGCTACTTGACGTCAAATCATCTGGACTAAGATCCTTACTCGTCAACGAAACTGAACTTTGCCCACTGACTAAGACAGAATTCTGAATGTCCATCGGACTATGTTGAATATTTGAAGGGCTATGTAGAAAAGTCGTTGAGTCCACATAACTTGCGACTAAGTTATCAACACCCATGGACGTCTCTGGTTTGATCTCTTGTTTAATGTTGATGACCCCGCTTGAGATTGAAGCTGGGGACTGAATTCTGTCCTGGTCGTAACGATCAAATTCCTGTATCCGTTGTCGTGGGATTTCGTTGATAGTTGTTGGTCGCATTGATGTTGTTGGAGTTGATACTGTAGTCGTTGATGTTGAGCCGGATGGTCGGACGATGGTCGTTGCTTTTTGGTCGTCTATAGATGTTAGATTAGCTTTAGTTATATACATAGCATTTGACGGTACGGAACTTAAGACTATAGAATCTATATTTAAATTAGAATCATTTTTGCGTTCCTAAATATATTGTCTTGCTAAATATATAAACCTAATGTGCCAATATTAATTATCAAACGTCTTAATTCAAAGTAATTTTAGAAGATAATAAAACTCCCGCTTCTATATCATTAAGTGCGTGCAGCATTTCCTGGTCTGGGTCTAGTCATGTCGTTCAGGAAGCGGCTATCCTCTGACCCGTGACATTTTCAGATTCTGGCTTGCCAACTACTATTAGGTCAAATCAATTCCTTTCATCCAAATTTTTTTCAACAAATCCTAGATTTCCAAATACTGTAAATAAATTTGAACACTCACCGTGACTAATGAAGTCTTGATCAAGGAACCCTCCAGGGGGTTTTGGGTCGTATGTGGTTGAGTCCGCGTATTCACTGACGTCTGCATAAGGAGGTTGTTGGGGTGGTTGGATACCTCCCATGTTGGATGTGAGGGTCTGACCAGGATTGCTGTACGGATAAGGCGATAACGGTGAGCCGTACGCTGTGTATCTGTAAGATAAAATTGACTTTTTATGAGTATTATTGAAATTGGATTCATCTTAAAGAAAATCATGTGGTAATGGGATAGAGGACAAATATCACTACCCTAATTAATACCAGGAGTGTTGTAAAAGGCGATTACGACTTAGAATAATGAGACCTATTTAAACTACCTATATTTCAATACAAAAACATGTAATTAATACGATAATTGACCGTTCTTGTTCTTCTTTAGCATGACTGGAACTAGCCGTCACGTTATTTCAAAGGGATTCCTTAAGAGCGTGCCAACAAGAATAAATAAATTCAGTAGCAAACGCCTATCGTATATAATCAATCATCATAAATGATTGAGGAATCTTCACAAAAACACAGAGAATGTCAAGAACATTCTCTCATGCCAATGGTTTACTGTTAAACCAGCAAAACATATCATAAATCTATTAGCAGTACCGAGTAATAAAAACTCCGCTATCATTCTTAATGAGAAACTGTTAGTACCGCTACTTGATACTAGGTGGCGGTGTTTAGTTTACCGTTAACGCTATTCAACGTTGTCACGGCGATGTACCGTTTCTGGTTGCTCACAGCAATGCACCGCTGACACATTTTGAAGTCCGTATAGTAATGAATAACAACGGTGATAGATGCTTAGAAAGCTTGGGGCTAAGTCTTCAACTTAGACTATGTTAAATACTAACTATTGTGTTCTCTTGAAATGCAGACAAAATGTCGACTACATCTTAAGCTTAACTTATGTAAATATGGAATAATTCAAAGAAACATTATCGTGAATGGCGTCGGTTAAAAATATTACATGATAATTTTACTAGAATTTTAAAAAGTTATTAAGGTATTTTCATTTCGTAAAGGAATTCTTATAATTTCGTCTTTGAATTTTTACGTACTGTTTTTCTCACACAACATCATATAGCCCAAATTAAGCACTAGCTTATATTAATAAGCTTGTGCTATGGCATCTAGACAACTGATATCCATACTTACAAATTTCTAAATTTGAGTATGTTTATCGGTTAGGGAGATTGGATGTCTTATAATATGAATATTAAGTTAAACATATTATAAAAAACCCAAGCTCTAAAACAAATATTTGTGGATTACACAAAGATTTGATTCGACCCGGAAATCGAACCTGGGACCTCAGCTTGGCAATTGCATACATTTACCACTGCACTACCGAAGTTGTCGAAAAAAATGGTCAGTCTATTTTACTATGGTCTCTCATAGTTCAGCTTTTGAACAACAGATGGAGTTACTTACAAAAGATATACTTACCCGTTGTAATGATGGAATTGATCAGTCGTTGTGACTGTCGGAGTCTCTGGGTACGCTGATGAATCAGGCGCGGGATCTGCTTGCGCTCTCATTTGTGCACGATGGTATCGAACCTCGTCTTCAACCTTTTCCCGCTGTTTCTTTGACATACGACCGAATTTCACCGCTGAAACGACAGAAAAAAAAATGTTAAGTAGTTTTAGTTACGCTATCCGACGCTGGGAGCGCTACCGTCGAAAAAAGTATTGACACCAATGACTTAAGAGGGGAATCCGATATTCGCATCGTTCCCATGCCTCCTTGTTATTCACACGACAAAAAAAACGCATCCATAATCAGTACTAACAATACAATGCAATTATGTTCTCAATGACACCTAGCTTCGTCGCTTAGTTACTCAATACCTCACGCACACATGCTTGAGGTGAAGATGTGTGCGAAACACGTTTGTGTCTATGTGTGCGTGGATAAACGGGCCTTGATTGGTGGTGTGTGTGTTAATGTTGTCAGTGTGTGCGTCCGGGACACTTCGGCCGTTGGCACACTGCCTAGTGGAACAACGAACTCGCGAACTCTGACGTATGTATGTATAGTACGTACACGTGACGTATACAGCGCGCTACGTAACGATGCGATCCCGTTGGCTGGTAGCACGACCAATTTGAATAACCAGAGGCTTCGAATAAAACCTTTAGCGCGCCTGACTCTTTAATTTGTTCATGTACTTTTTTTAAAAAACCGAATATTAGTGATCGCCTCGCTTCGTCTATGATTCTTTGTTCAAAAGTTCGATGACTTTTCTATCCTGTATAACTTGAGCCCTCTTTGCCTAAATAACGTTCGCTGTGGTAGTTCTTGTATATTGGATGTTGTTTTCTTTTAGATTCCAGAACACTGCTTTCATAGTTTAACGTTCCAAATAAATTTTAATACGACGCCTTGTGGAAACAAAATCGTAACAATGCTTGTTTTGTTCAGTAATAACAAAGAAGTCTACGAACTTTAAGTATGTCGAAAAATATTTATTTTAGTTCTAAATCAATATTTAAGTGTCAAAAGCTCTTTAGTCAACAAAAGAGTTAGTGTTATAACGATATGACGACACGCAAATGCCAAGTAGGTACTTCAAACAAAGTTTTATTTACAAAAGCTACTGTGAAGCCATAGATTAGGAGAAAAAGATAAAGAAAGAATATCACTTGATATTGCTACATGCTATTTTTTGACGTGACAACGTTTTATAATTCGATGGAGCCGGCTGCACGAACGAAAAATGATGACGCAATACGTCGTTACCTCGCTCTGAGGCGTTCCATTTATTTTAGTAATGTTTTCAACAGATGGCACTATAATCAATTGATGTGTATTTATATTTCTCATACTTATAGAATTCGGGACTTCACGCGAAATACTATTTACTTACATTCACCGACGTTGTATTTATATTTATTTTTGTTTTGTAATGTTATTTTATGTTTATTTTTACTTTTTATTTTATTTTTATTTTATTTTTATTCTTATTTTTTTTTCTTATGACTTTGTCACGTTCAACCATCGTCAGTAAACCGACTTTACAGACAACCGATTTTTAAAGTTAGGAAAACCCTACTAAACGACTAAAATCCACACGTATCCTACCTAACAGGCTACGGTTGGGAGCCCCGCGTAAACCCTCGGAAGGATACCCCAGGACTCCCACCAGGAGCATTATTGGCTGTAAGAGTGTTCGTGAGCGCAAGATACCCGGATTGCCATTTCATGGGTTCAGCTCAAGAAAGAACTTCGATAATAAGAAAATTGGCGGATAAATGTTATCTGTTCTTAGGTCTCTTCCTATAATAGGATGAACGCTGCAACTAGCATCTAACCTCTAACTAATAAATAGGTTTTTGTAAACGGACTGAGTTTGAGTGCTATTAAATTTGTCCAATGAAGAAATGGAAGGGATAAATTTATCAAAATGTGTAGCTTATTTAAGAAATAATAAGTGGAAAAGAAGTATTACTATTCTAAAGTACCATGTTAGTAATGTTTAAAATATATACTAGTTTATTTAGTTTCTTTAGAGAAAAAAGAGACCTAGATTTGATTGAGAATTTTGTTAATATTTGAGACACTACAAAAAATTTGTTACAGTAATTTGATAGTTAAAATATTCGAGTTGATTTATTATGATTATCTACTACTTATATGAGAAAAAATTGTATATGTGTGTGTGTGTGTGTGTGTGTGTATGCTTGTAATGAATGAACTCAAAAACTACTGTGCTGATTTCAAAAATTCTTTCACCATTGGATAACTACATTCACCCTGAGTAACATAGGCTATATTTTATTCCCATTATCTCTCTGGGAACGAGGGCTACACGAGTGAAACCACGTGACGTCCGCTAGTCAAAAATAATACTTTAGAAATGTAACAGGCACTAATAATTACGTCAAATCCATTTACTGGTTAGACAATTGTGTGCAAAAAAAACTTTAATTACCTACATGAAAACGTGACTGAATCCGTATAAAAACAGGCATGTAAAGAAATATGGGTCGATATGACTTGTTTAAAGAATTAGTGCATATTACATAAACGCAACCACTGCGTCTGTGCGCATTACACGGATGAGAACACGTAATGTAAATAGATGCATGTGTGAGTGTCTTGTAAAAACTTGGATGTGTTTATGACACGCTTTATGACTGCAATTGCACAATACGTAGAGATGCTATAGTTAGTATATCGATAGTATTTATACTAACACTTGGTACAATGTAACAGATTTGTAATTTTTTCTAGTTAACTCTTGATAAGATAAGGAATGTCGAAAATACTTGGGATGATATTATAATGACAAAGTTAAAGTAGATTGTAAAAAAGGTAAACAACTAATACAAAATGGAACTTAATGCTATATTGTAATAGATTTATTCTATTAACGTTCGTTACGTATTGGCCGTGATCGTTATGGTTAGGACCCTACGTTGTGTTAGATATTGAGTGAGAATGAGAACAGAAAATTCTTCACGAACGACTCTAAAGTATGTCCCGTTTTTGCGATGTCAGTCTATTCTACCAATATGAAAGAAACGTTGGTGTGTGTACGAATCTGACCCACATATTTGCCGCAGCCTGCGTTCTCAACGCCTTTTCAGAGAGGTTTTACTTTTTTTTACTTTATCTAGACTGAGATCGCGTGTTTTATAACCCGCTGTCTTAGAACCAAGGCCATTATTGTGTAATATTAGAAGGCAGGCCCATACGCCTGTCTTCAGGCGGTACTTCAAGATAGGATTGTAGGAGGTACCCTAGTGATTAGGGTGTCGAATTTACAAAATCGCTTTTTGAGTTCGATCTCAGCTATAACACTATCGAAATGAACCCACTTCTAGCGTAATTTAGCTCAGCGGGAAAGGTTAACGAAATCTATTTACGATAAATTATATGGAGAAGAAGTAGGTACACAAAGCTATTTTTAGTGAATTATTTTCGAACTTCAACGACCAATGAATCTCTTGAAATACGATGGCAAAAATTAGTTTAAAAATATCACACCAAAAACTATCGACAACAGATATATCGACAATCACATAGGTACATCACTAGCATTACATGTATTGCGCAATGTGTCATGACGGCACGCGTCGATGACGACGCGCTATGCACACGCGATGTTCGCTCACACCTCTTGACGCTTGTTGTTATGCAGGGTAGGCAGGGATGGAGAATGCTGCTTTATGTAAAGTAGGTACATAAATATTACGTGTGACTGCCTGATGGTAAGCTTCGGCTACCATCAAAGAGGGCAAAAATACGTTATTACTATGAGGTTACCTAAGGTCATTAGACTTTTATTATGAAGTATATCGCATCTTAAACTTTGGCAAAAATGTACGACAAGACAATAAAAAACTAAAAGATAATAATAGGTAGGCGATACTATGGATATTCAGAAATAGAGTAGCTTAGAGTGGGCTTTAACTTAAAAAATTTTGGTTCAAGAAAATAAGTTATAAAGTTTTTGTCTACTGAACAACAGATGGCTCTAGTAGTACTATAGCAACTAAATTTTATTTTCTTTGTGCTTCATGCTTGTAATTTACATTGGAAAAAAATAAATAATTATATTTTAAATTCAGAATCTTATTACTTTTAGATAGTTTGAAAGTATATTAATGTAGGCAAATATTTTAATCTACAAAAAACAGAGTACATACTAGATTCGTCGTCAGAATTATTGTTTTTTTTACGAGAATTATTGACTGATAGCAAGTTATACATCAAAATTCGCGTCGGATGAGTCGATAATAACATTGAATCACATAATGTCCGCAATTCGAGATCAATACTCGGTGTTGAAAGGTCAGTACCATTAAGGAAAATGAATTGTGCGTTTATTAGTAAACGTGTATTACGATTATATTGATGGATTTGAGTTCGATTTGAAGGGGTAGGCAGAGGCATTACTATGCCTCTGCCTACCCCAAACAAATCAACTACCAAATCGCCAAGTATACGCCCACATTTCATCATCATTTTTAGTTTTATGTCCCACGTAATAGGTGACTGGTGAGCCTATTGCCGTGTTGAAATGGACAGCCGCAGATCGCCGCGACCGGCAGTTGAAAATTTTCAAGCCGCCCTTAAGGCCTTTAACTTAACGATTGTCATTTCATTGACAACCGGGTTTCATTTCAAGTTTTCCTTCTCTACGCAATGAATCTTTTTCGAAAGTGTTCCCTTAGTCGCCTCTTACGACACCTTCGGGAAGTATAGGGGTGGCGACATTTTGTACTCTAACCCGTCGCAACACGGGACCCCGTCGCCACACGAGGCCTAATCAAAAAAACAGCTATAAAAAAAATCTGCGGGTGGGAATTACAGGAAATACAGTCTTTAAATTTATAATTCCCTGTGACGGTATGACATCCTTCCGAGGGCTTACCCGGGGCTCCCAACCATAGGCTGTTGGGCGTTACGTGAGGTTTTTTAGTCGGTAGGAGTCCGGCATAACATCCATAAGGATTTTCCCTCACGTTAAAAAAATCATACTTGTCCGGGTACTATTAACCTGAGCCTAATAAAGCAACTAGCACTCTGACTTGGAGATATTTTTTTTTTATATTTAGCTCGCCAAATTGACGTCGCCACTAGCCTGATGGAAAGCCGTGGCGCATCTAGCGACTGGGGGCCACTTCTGACAGTGGTCCTCAAGTTAGCGGCCCTGTGATGTGCCTCTTCACGCTCCTCTTAAAGAACCCGGTATTGTAAGATGAGGGAAACACGTGTGCGGGCTGGTCGTTCCATGTTTTTTTAGTTCGACAGAGGAACGATCTTTTGAAACGCTCTGTGCTGGCGAAGATTATCTCCACTGTGTGTGAGTGGCATCTTTGCCCGGCACGTGTTGTTCGGGATCGGAAAGGAGAGTTTGATATCGGTTTGATGGTCGGTATGTATCCAATTATTGTTAATTAATACCTAACAACTTATCGTGTCCAGACATATAGTATTTAATTTGTAAGTTTACAATAGATATGACATTATTTAGGACATTACCACGTGTAAATAGAGTGACATAATTATTTTGTACCACTAAGGCTTAGTGTCTAAACACACTATGCCGAATTAACGCGACCGAAGTTCGGCGGCTGGTTTTACGTTCCAACGTATTAGGCTGATATGACACATCATAAGTGCCGAACTTACGCGGCGGAAATTCAGTTCCACAACTTTCTGTGTGTATTCAGTGTTCTCGAGCGCTGTCGTGGCATCGTGTCGTGTTATGTAATGTACCGTGTATGTTATGTAACAGAACTTCAGTCGCGTAAATTGTATGCTCACAGAATAAGTTGCCGCTAAACTTACGCCGAGTTACGCACGACCGAAGTTACGTTGTACGCTATGACGCGACGTAATTTCGGCATAGTGTGTCGTCAGTAATTCAAATAGCATTGCAGGCGTAATTGTGCTGAACTTCGGTCGCGTAAATTCGGCATAGTGTGTTGAGACACTTAGGGCTGGCAAGCATACGGCCTGCCTAATCAAAAGTAGTCACAGTTTTCAATGGATATTAGCAAAACCAAAAATTATATACCCGCAGGGATTTTCTTAGAACCCTTTTGAGATAACCAAAATCAACCGACAATTATAATGTTAATTTGTACAATTAACCAAATATACAAATTTAAAAAAATACAAACTTAGGCCCTAATATCTACTAACATCCATTTAAAAAATTCTTGCATGGATTTTTGTGGACGTTTATGTCCAATTCAACAAAATTTTAAGAGAAATATATCAATTAAACAGCTATTCTATGTGTCTTTGTTTCGAATAATCTCTCGAACTACTGAACCGATTTTTACGGGACTTTCACTGGTAGATAGCGATTTCACAGGGACTAATGTAGACCACTATTTTTTTTAGTAAACCGATAAGGGTTCCGTGCAAAACCTATAAAACCTCTAAGGCAGTAACTTCATACATACAAAGTCAATTAAACAAACTAGTCTATACTTCTATACTAATATTATAAAGAGGAAATTATATATATAAAGAGGATTTTTTTTTGTTTGTTTGTTAGTAACGAATAGGCTCCGCAACTACTAGACCGATTTGAAAAAATCTTTCACTGTTGGAAAGCTACACTCTTTGCGGTGAACATAGGCTATATTTTATTCCCATATTCCCACGGGAACGGGAACTACGCGGGTGTGACGTCCGCTAGTATTACATAATATTAAAACTGAACAATTTCTTGCGTTCCCAGTCTTTCACTTACGTCGGTATTATAAACAGTACTGATAAGAGTACTGATAACAGTTCGTTGACCCCACACTCGCTTCCTGATTCCACACGTGTTGAAGGTATGTGTTGTGTAATGATTTTATATGTTTATAGTGGGTTTGATTCCTGGTTATGCTAAGATTGTTTAGTAACCACGGTAATTGAAAAGTAGATTAACACTACATATAATAAAATCGTAACAAGTCGCTGTCTGTACATGAAAGATATATAAGAAAAAATATTATAAGGGGGCTTTATGAACGTAATAGAAGCCAAAACAATGATTTTGAGAATTTTTGTCTGTTCGTCTGTATGTCTGTATATCTGTTTGTCTGTACGTTTGTGCACGCTAATCTCAGTAACCTTCACCGATTACAATGCGGTTTTCTTTACAAGGGGGTTAGTGTTTATTTCATGTCAATCGGTTTATAAATCAAAAAGTTATATCGCTTTAAATAATCGTTCATAGACATATTAATCTAAAAATGGGTAAATTAAACTGGCGTGTTGGCTTAATCATAAAAGAGCTTAATGATTAAGGCATTTTAAAACAATTCAGTCCGCGCCGAAGGCGTGGACTGAATTGTTTTCGAATGAACTTAATCTTAAAAATAAAATGCCCACATTTCACCATTTTAGATTTGTCCCACGTAATAGGTGGTGAGCCGTATTGCCGTGTTGAAAAGGACAGGCGCAGGTTCTGACTGCCTGCTGTTGAAATTTTTCAAGCCACCTAAAAAGGCTTTCAACTTGGCTTAACGACTGTCATTTTACTGGCAACCGGGACCACCGGCTTAAATTGCCTTCCGAAGCACGGAAAATAATATTAGTAAAATCTAAAGTAATAATAGAAGAGTAGTAAGCACTGACCATCACGACTCATGCCAAGCTTCAAGCACTTCTGCAGCCTGCAGTACTGGCATCTGTTCCTGTTGACTCGGTCCACCACGCACGCCTTGGTTCTTGGGCATTGGTAGTTCACCACTGAAAAATACCAAAGAGTTAGTACTGAATATTTCAAGAAAATTTCATCTAAATTGGTCCATCCGTTTAGTAACTATGATATCACAGACAGACAGATACAAAGGTTAAACTTATAAACACTCCTTGTCGTTGAAAGTTAGATATTAACGTATTATCTATACTAATATTATAAAGAAGAAAGATTTGATTGTTTGTTTGTTTGCATCGAATAGGCTCCGAAACTACTGAACCGATTTGAAAAATTCTTACACTGTTGGGTAGCTACGCTCTTTGCGGTGAACATAGGCTATATTTTATTCCCATATTCCCATGGGAACGGGAATTACGTGGGTGAAACCGCGTAACGTCAGCTAGTTATATTCTTAAAAGTTGCAAAGTAACACTTTTGAAAGTCACAACGATTGCTTCTATATTTACATTTACTGCCAGATTCGCAACGCAATAGGTAGAGCCGGAGAGAAAAGGACTTGGCAATAAAACACAGCCACTCTTTTCTAATTGTCTGAAATTGCATTGAACTCGAATTACTGTTTTGCTTTTAAGTATTTATCGATGACGAAGGTTTTTCAGACATTCTTACACAGCGCCTAAACCAAATTTAATATAAAATTGTGTTACGAAATTTTCTGAATAGCTACATACCTAATACATTGAAAACATCCAAATTTCAAAACAAACACTCGCAGATCACGCAAATATTTGTTTAGACTCGGGTTGCGATCCTAGGACCTCAGCACTGCAGTCGTATCATATATATATTTACCTGCGTCACCGAGGCAGTCGAATAAAAATACGAAACGAGAAAAAGGGAGAGTGTATCAAAGTGACTGATGTCAATTGGCACTTTTTTAATTATTAAAAAGGAGTTTTGGCGCGAACACGAAAGGACTCGTACATTATTCCGTGTTGTAATTTTTCAAAATTAGTGTATTTATGAGTATTTATGTTTAATAATGGTGGATTCTTAAACATAAAAGTTTCAACAACGTGCACAAGTGTTGGAAAGTGATAAAACGAAGTGATACGCGACTTTTTTGTACCACCAAACTCCAAAGAACTCTTAGTAAAGTACCACCGCTTTACTTGAGTACAAAATTTGTCCAAACTGGAACATACATGAATACGCTGATAATAAAAATAATTATTAAGAAAAAGATATATTACACTTACACTGCTATTTGCAAGATTCTCAACATGAAAAGGATTGATATTTTCGATACATAATTGACTTGACATTGGCATACTCTCAAGCCGAGAAAGTCCAATATATATGGAAAAGAAGAAGAATTATTAAAAAGAAGCGGATTGTGCGCCAAACTTACAGACTAGCGTTTACCTCAGCTAATTTTTTTTTCAAAACTAGTGTATTTTTGAGTGTTTATGTATAAATTATGGTGGATTCTTAAACATAAAGGTTCGACAACGTGCACAAGTGTTGGAAAGTGATATAGTGCAGTGATACGCGACTTTTTAGGTTTATCAATTTTATTAGGGTATACAAATTCCACAGCAAGCTTTAGTAAAGTACCACCGCTTTACTAGAGTAGAACTTAGTCCAACCCAAGAAACTTATTTAGAAGTATAAGTTCCTTGGTCCAACATTGGACATACTCGAATCCGCTGTTGATTATGGAATCTAGATTTGGCATATGGTCTAAGTAACCAAAGCCCTTCATCCAGATTGGAAACCAAAGTTTGGAAACCGGTTTCGAAAAAAGAATTATTAATTAAAAAAAAAATAAAAAGAAGCCACGAATTCAGACGGATAGAAGGACAGTTTCTTAGCCGTTCTGAAGACAAACGTTTTGCGACTCAAACGGTGGCATGGCAATCGTAGTGTGGAGTCAAACCTCTATTACCCAAAATGGGAGAAAGAGCGCGCATGTCACCAGCCAGCGCTGCCACCCGGGAACCAGTCTAGCTGGGAATATGTTCCCAACAAAATTGGCCCAAAAATTTCTTTTGAAATGTCCTTCCAACGTCTGAAAGCGTTGACGGAAGACAGAGAGTAATAGATGCTCAATAAAGAACGTTTCATCCAATTGCTGACTCCTAATTTTTATTATTATTACGTGAGAGAAAATCCTCATGGATACTGCCGGTTTCCTACAGACTAATAAACCTCACGTATCCTGCCTAACAGCCAACGGTTGGGAGCCCCAGGTAAGCCCTTGGAAGGATACCCCAGAACTTATATTCTATTTTTAACGTGTGAATTTCTCTGAGATGTCATGCCGAATTTCAATCAACTTAAACCACACGGCTCCTTCATAACTGTCTTGGGGTGCCCCGGGTTACTTCTCGGAACGACGTCCTGGAATTCCTGGCAGCTGGTATTTGTCTACGGTACAGCCGCCGGACCGCATTTGAAATCAATTTTCACGAACGAATGATATGCTGTAGAGAGGACCTGAGGACGAGGAGAGGGCTGCTCACCGTCCTTACAGAAGCAGGCCCATGACGGCGGATTCACGCACGTAGGGGGGGGCCTAGAAGCGGGATCACAACGGAAACCCCCCAAAGACGCAGGATAGCACCCGAACCGCCCCCTAGGCGAGGCCGCAGTGGTGGCCATAGGTCTGTTGGGAGTCCTGGGACATCCTTCCGAGGGCTTACCCGGGGCTCCCAACCATAGGCTGTTGGGCGATACGTGAGGTTTTTAGCCAGTAGGAGTCCGGCATAGCATCCATAAAGGATTTTCCCTCACGTTATAAAAAATGCTGTAGAGAATTATACAAAACATTTTTTTAACGTGAGGAAAAATCCATTACTAAAAACCACACGTTCCTACCTACTGCCTACGATTGGGAGCCCCGGGTAAGCCCTCGGAAGAATGACCCCAGGATTCCCAACAGTTATAAAAAAACATTTAGGACATAACTTTACACTCAGCTATCTAACCCAAATTAAGTTAATATTATCTTATTACTACCCGACTGCTGAAGAAAGGAGGGCAATGTTTTTCGAGACTATGTTTGTATGTATGTATGCATGTCCATTTCTTTGTCACGCCCTACAGCCTGAACGGCTTGACGGATTTTGACATGCGAGGTGTCATTTGATTCGTCATGATTCTTGATAACGTTCGCACATTAAATAAGTCGAACTATAGAAGGATTATGATTATGATCGTAAGAGGTTTAAATGTTCAAGCTTGTATTATCTTCTATATATATAAAAATCAATGCCACTTTTCGTTGTAATTTTATAACTCAAGAACGGGCTCACCTATCCAAGCCAAATGTTTAGGGTTTGTTCGGGCTATTTAGTAGATGGTTTATGTGAAGTTTGCATAAAATCGGTTGAGTGGTTCTTCATTTATCACGCAAACGAAGTTGCGCGGGTCAGCTAGTAGAATCTAAACAAGTTAACACATAAAAACGTTGTCCAAGATGGGAATTGAACCCAAAAGCTTTGATTTCGTACTCTAACTCTAACCCTATACCAGTAGGTCAGTTAATTTATTAGATTAAGGCACGCCATCAAGTTGATTAAAATCCCGGTTGATTTATTAACATATTTATGTGTTACTATGACATGGGCTGGGACTGAATGTGGGAGGTGTACCATGTATTGTGGCGTAAATTTGGAGAGGGCTACGTGCAGCAGTGGACTGCCATAGAATGATTTGATTCATATGAAATGGGCAGAGACGAAATCATGCGAAAATATTTGTGGACGTTCACACACATCATCTAGCCAAATTAAGCTAACATAAGCTTGTGTTATGGGATCTAGACGACTGATATACATACTTATATATTGCTAAATACATACATATTATACATAGAAAACACCCAGACGCCGTAACAAACATTTGTAGATCACACAAATATTTAGATCGACCCAGGAATCCAACCCAGGACCTCCAGCGCCGCAGGCGGTATCGCCACCGACTACGCCATAGAGGCAGTCAGACTAATAATACTACAGTCATGAGTGAAGTCTATTAATAAAAAATAATTATCATAAAATAAGAAGCCGACCTGTACTCTGAGACCGTCTGAAGAAGCCCTTGCACCCCTCACATGTGATGACTCCATAGTGTACTCCTGATGACTTGTCTCCGCATACCTTGCAAGGTATGATCTCTATTTGCGCTGTAACAAAAGAAAAAATACTGTTAATTTGATTGTACATTGATGGTTGTACTATTAATTTGGTTGTACATTGATGATTGTACTATTAATTTGAGTGTACATTAATGGTTGTACTATTAATTTAGTTGTACATTGATGATTTTACTATTAATTTGGTTGTACATTGATGACTGTACTATTAATTTGGTTGTACATTGATGACTGTACTATTAATTTGGCACAGTTATGACAACGTTACACTTCACTTATGATATGAATATAATAAAATATTGTCTTCTTATTTAAATGGACTTCTAGGTGTACATTTTTACTCTCTTAGGAAAATATAATTTATTACATTAATTTGTGAAAGTTTCAAAGAGATGTATTATATTGGATTTTTTTTAATACGGTGATACTAAAACCAGAAACATAACTAGATTCGGTGTAGTGCACAGACAATGTGCTAGTATTATATATATATACATAGTTGAAATGATTTGCTCTCAGAATATTCACTTATAGCTAAAAATATCTCTTTAGTAGTAGTTAAATACGATATTTGATTGAAATTCGATATTTCTCTAAGTATTTCACGAAATTTCCGAAATCTTCATTTCCCTATGACATGCGTCATAGAATAACGAGTGTAGTATTTGATTTTCTACTTAATATACTCTCATATTTAAGTAGATGTGGATAAATAATAAAATAAAATAAATATTCACGGACATTTCACACAACGCTATCTGATCCCAAAGTAAGCTAGGAATAACCTGCTTGTGTTATGGGTATCAGACCACGGATATTAATAGTTATATACTTTTATTATTTTGTCTTCGGTGGGAATCGAACCCACGACCTCCAGCGCCGCAAGCGGTATCACTACCGACTGCGCCACAGAGGCAGTCAAAGTATTAGCGAGCCAACTTAACACCCAAACACTTTAATAGTATTTACACACGTGCAAGGTGAAAAAGGAATTCTTTTTTTGGGTCCTTCGAACCGGATGTGACCAAAAAAATTATAATCTATTATATAAAAATAAGTCGGTTTGTCGGGCGAAGCTGCGGGCATCAGCTAGTGTTGCTATAAAATTGTCGGAAATTGATATCGTGTACAAATGTCTCAACCTTTTCCACTCATTAGATTTCTTCTGAAGGTAATATTCAATGATCCGGTCAGAACGTCCGTTCCCCGAGAGTAATATTATTTTTTCCCATAATAAAGATAAGAAAAATATATTTTCCTAAAAATAGAAAACTTGCCAGAAAAGTATGTTATTTCCTAATAATGATTGCTCTATTTCCAATCACTGATTTATTTTTGATCGCAGAACATTGAGTCAGCCATTTTTTTTGTACGAGTTCATCGACCCCCGCAAGGTCGAGCAGAGTACGTTGACTCTAAACAGCAATGTGTGTGTACGTGAGCGTAAAGATAGGACGAGCCCTGTGAAGCTCAGATCGTTCCATAAGTACCTGTTAGTGTTTAAATGGAAATTCTATTTTTAAAATCAATGATTTATTTATTAGTTTTTATTCTACAGTAGCTGGCCAATGCTTTTTTTAGTATGATTGTTTATGGTATGGAGTAGAGAGATCACTCAATATGTTTGAATGCTTTTTGATAGGCTACTATTTATTATTATCAAATTTTACATATTAACTACATACAGGAAATTCAACCTTGTGAAAGGAGAACGGTATTTATTTTGATAAAGGCTAGACTTTCTATGTGACCTGCATTTTTCTATAAAATCTGCATTAATTCCCCAAATTCCAAACTTAATTCCCATCAAAGGAGGTGTGAAAAAACACCAAACAGTTTTAATTTTATTACCCACCTTGCTGTTAGGTCATAATGTAGAAATTGCCATAGACCATTTGAGAAAAAAAAATGTTCGGAAATTAAAAAATTGTAAATGACACCTAGACAGAAAAAACAACAATTTGCTCTTCAGCATAGCGTAAAAATTGTTCCTTGTGGAAATCGAACCTATGACTTCCAGAATTCTAATCCTAGATCAAGAGGCCAGTTAGGGTAGTCATAAAGTAGCCACGTAACTCTAAAGATTTCCAGTTATAATTACCTATTAATAAGTTTAATATCGTTAATGAATATCTTAAAGTAGCATACCATTTAGTATAATTGGTTTTTAATTGTTTATATATCTAATACACGGCTAATGCAAAACACGTGTAACATTCAAATTTTCCTTGAGGTTTTTTTTAGATATGTTATATTTTATTAGGAAAAATAATAAAAGAGTGGCCGTGAGTTTTCTTGCCAGGTTTTTTCTGCCAGATTCGCAAGGCACAAGGCAACAACTAGTGCCTTGCGAATCTGACAGTAAATTTAGAATCAAAAATCTTTATGTTCATAAGTATTGCTCTGTGACCTAAATTAATATTTTTATATTCATTTTCATGTTCAATAAATATTTTTATTGTGATTTTCATGGTCAATAAATATTTTTATTTTCATTTTCATGTTCAGACACGTAATTCGAGAATGGGTGGGCCGGTTTTTGTCTTATTTGATTTATTAGATTTTTAGGGAAAATTCTAGGGTGATACGATGTTCGCTGAGACCACTAATAGTTTTAAAATTATAAAACAAAAAAGGTGCGATAGGGACCTACGATTCAAGTAAGCCTGACTTTCAAGTGGTACACCAGCTAACTAACGCTCTCATGACGAAGAGATAGAAATAAAAATCTGTACCAACCCATCTGGCCAGCGTGGTCCAGTCCTAAGCCTTACTGTACCATCATGGCTAGAGGGATTGATTTTCCTTTATTAATGACAATCACCCTCACAGAATGAATGGGAGGACCTACAGGATATTCCTGGGACATCCTTCCGAGGGCGCCCGGGGCTCTCAGTCATAGGCAGGGCTCTGATTTATTTAGCCAGTAGGAATCATACAAAGCATCCTTGAGGATAGCACGCGTAAAAAAAAAGTCGATCAAATAATTATCGACCATAACACTGTTTAAAATTTGTCAATAGTAATTTCACATTAAAACTAATTTATTTCCACGTCTATGGCTAATATGGCCGCCAATTCGTTTAAGAAAACCATAGCAAAAGATTTCGCCATTCCGATATCCCAAACTCTGATAGGATATTGCAACTAACAGACAAATCCGCCAACGCAATATCAGTTTGTATTTATGTTGCGTGAAAAGGTACGTTTTCTAACACTATTGTTTTGTATTTCAACATTTTCTGGACAATACTTTATTCTATTTTTAAATTGGAACTTTCGTAATGGCGTCCCTGTGTTGCCATAGACTTCAAACGAACTTTTAAGATCCAGTATCAATTTAAAATTAGAATTCGAAGTTGATCCTCACTTTATTCGATCTTAATATGTTCTGACTAATTTAAAATAAGCTACTTTACAACTGATTTGCGAGCTTAAACTTTGTACTTATCATGGTTTTTTGATAGCTTAGGTAGCTGATAATACTGTTATTTTCTCAAGTTAGAAATTTCATTTTATAATATTTTATTATAAAGTGAAAAAAATCTATTTCATTTTATGTAATGTGTGGAAATATTAACAAATGAATGCCGGACTCAAACCGCCTAAAACTACACGGTGTTCAGTTATCTGCCTCCGGGAGTGCCCGTTCGTCCTCCTAACGATACCCCATGGCTCCTGAAGACGTTCAAATAATTATATTCTTTATCAAGGTACAGCCATTTTAAACAAGCAAAGATCAATAAATCAAGCACTACTATGCCTATCTCACAATATTTCAGTCTGTCCTGTTCTGACTCAGCTGATCATGACGTCACAGGCCGACGACCGCAGACATGTTCGGAATTGTATCACGCCTTGCTACGTCATACTACAGTTAGCGTTTTGAATTCCGAATGTTTAGGATGCGTTCGAATACACTGTTATATAATATTGAGATTTGCACGTTCGATAACCACGGAGGTTCATAAGCGAAAGTTCGAAATCATGGCTGAAAATACTGGCCACTTAGTATTTCTTTTATTTGTCTTTTCGATTTTATGAAATTTAGAACATAAGTATTTTATTTTACTGGAAAAGCACTTTAGAATTATAGTGGTTCACTTTTAAGTTTCTTCTTTTAAATTGCCAGCTCTTTTTTTAGCCAAGGCTTAAGTTCAAAGCTTACAAAATATCTTTACTCGTCCATGCATTTGAGGTCAGAAAAGAGCAGACCATAATTTTTATTACTAATCGCGAATGGTTATTCACTGTCAACTACATACAGAAAACCAGCTAAGACCATTAGTACCTATTGGATTAAGGCGTATCAAATTTACTACATTGGCTATTAACGATTTGAAATTGAGAGTATAGGAAGAGTCACATATAGGAAGTGACATTTGGTACACCAGAGCAAAAGCTCTTCAGTCAGTACATAATTATGGCCTTTCAAACAAAGGCGTTTGAAACAACAAACCTGTAGAACTACGTACTGCTTTTTGGCTTTAACACGGCATTTCACAGTGCTACCTGTAGGCTGTTTGGCATTATGCCTTTGCGTGTCGTGTTAGCTTTTCTAATTTGCATTCAATAAAGTATTATTTTTACACGCCCACTATACGTCACAAGGGTCAACGCTTCGGAAGCCTCGGTTTCGAAATTTGAATTTTCGTCAAACGGCTTACGTCACGTGTCAAACACCGGCTGCAAATTGATTTTAAGTTGTTAATGTGTGCAAAATACTAATCTAAATTCTACCACACTCTTGAATTTACAGCGATTTTATTTCCTCGAAAAACATCCCAAAGCTTAATTTAAAAAATAACGAGATTAATATTATTTATATGCAGATTTACCTACCGTATTAGAACAATGGTAGTACCTATTTATCTTTTATATGAAATTTGTGGAAAAAAAAAACCACATTAGTTAAATCACTGTCACTATGTAGACACCAAACTAAATGACACGGAATGAGGTCTTAAATTTTACTAACCATTTAAAAATGTTTCAAACCTAAACATTTGATTGAAGTTTTGAAATTTGAAAAAAAATAGAAAAATATATGAGGACTTTTCATTGTTACACTAATATCAGAGTCTCAGACATTCGATAAAAAAAATCTGTTTTAAAAAACATTCAACATTAGGCTTAGGATCAGCTGACTGCGGCCATCGAACTACCATCTATTGTCTTAATAATGTATTGTAATTGGATTCCTGGGCCATTGCACAAGTTTTTAACGTCTTACATTGTATTGTACGGCTTAGACATGACCACAAAGAATATAAATACAAAGAAAAGTAAATTAAGCGATTTTAATTGTTAGGCTGTTGCTTGTAGCCAGTTGGCAGTATTGTTTAAATTCAGAAATTCAAATAAAGAATTTAAGAAAATAGGGATAAGACTTTTATTATAATTTGAATACAGAATTATTTTATAATCAGAATTTAGAACGCAAACTGATTACAATATTCCAAATTCAAATTCAGAAATAAAGTTATCAAAACAATGTGACTGAGGACTTGAACCTGACATTATTCGAAACTGACTGACCCAAATATTTCTGAGTCTGTAAACGAGGTGAAAACCTAGATACAGTGACCAATATACTGACACCAATGACTGGGTTTTGCTGTGAAAAATTGAGGTCGTTCAATATCGTCAGCGCACGTTTTTGATCTCAATTATTTTTGGCGGGTTATTTTTTTTTAAACGTCGAATGTTATGTACTCACATTTTATTCTACCAACACAACGCGCGACTTGTTTACATTCAGCCATGTGACGAAGACTGTACAAGTACGTAATATGTACATAAATATAAGTTTTACGATAGAAAAAAATATTCTAAGGCAGGACCGTGAATCACGTTTATCAAGTCAAGGCATTGACCGAATATCGGTCAAACGCAAACCACATTACAGACTGTATCGCAAAATAATACACGTAACGCGAACGAACGCGTTACCTACTGTAATCCGTATCACCTACGTTTTGTGACGCGTCTGACATCACGGGCCGATGACCTCTACATCGCGTGCTTCATTTATATTTAGGCAAAACCGTTTTACTCTGACCTTTTTGATGTATGAAACAGGTTTAGGTCGACAGATCAGCGTATAATGGATGTAGCGAGGCCGTTATAATTGACAAAAATACTTTGATCTCACGCCCGCTTGTGGTTATTTTGAGAGAGAGATCATTCTATATTTGTGATTCCGGAAAGTTCTGCTTAATACTTTGATCAAAGAAGTCTTTCAAAAAAATTTTATACGAGAATTTTCAGAAATAAAAATTCTAACGTTATAACGTAGGAGCATATTTTCAGCCCACGGGTAATAAAAAGGTTAATAATGGCTTTACAACAACATTTAATGAAAGTAAAATTATGCTAAAAAGCAACTCCAAACAAGGGCATAAGTCAGTCAAAAAGTTTGACAACGAAATCTGTCAAAGGATTATGACATATGTCAATGTCGAAATAAAAATGGCGGTCTGTCTGTCTCAATTGTTAGTTGTGCAACGTGCATTTTAGCTCGTTGCGGGTCATTAACACCAAATTATAAAATGATTCAGTTTTGTGGTTTACGTTCTATGAATGTATTCAGAAACTTAATGGGGAAAAATGTAGATACCTAATATTTGTTACATCTAGAATTTTTGTTAAATGTATTTTTCTCCCTGCATACACAGTGAAAGGACACTTTTATTCCCCGATTCAAAGAATGTATGAAACATTTTCTGCTACTTGCCTATCAAAATTAACCTTTGTCAACCTGTAAATGTCAACGTGAAAAATTTCTACGCCTTTTTTTACTTTTTGCTTTTTTTACTGTATATTCAATTTTTACCCATGGACCTACTTACAAAAATTAGAAAAAAAAACTATATTTTATAATACTAGAAAAATTACTTTTCTTTTGCATATTTTCTAGACATTTCATAGATTACAAACAAACATGCACTTTCCGCTTCACCAAATATTTATAATTATGACGATTAACGCTTTATTTTAACGTTATTTTTAAATAGTAAATCGTAATTTATTTTTATGGTCCCTATTGTTGTTTTATTGTAATATAGCTATTTTTTATTTTTTGGCCTTTTTAACTAAAGGAGTGACTGAAAGACAAATTTAAATATCGAATTTACCCCTGACGCCATTATATTCATGATATTACAGCATGTAACATGCTGCCTTCACTGGTTTGTTAATATTTCACTGAGGTGAATCAAGTTCATATCTAACCGGAACTAACTACAGATGATGATGTAATATAACAAAATCGAAATTCATTTCAAATGATTCAGTTGCATAATAGTTAAAGCAATCAAGAGATTATGACTTAATAGTCACATCTAGATATAAAGTACTTAGTTAAACTAATTGAGTCGTTAAATATCAAACTCGCGTAAGTCCATCCACATCCCAAACTGACCTATGAATGACGCCAAATTCAAAAATTAAAAATTATTCATTTCATCTCTTTCAACTTAAGGTAAGTCAGTCATATCTCGTACAAAATACGGGTCAAACTCTATGATTTTTTTCAAACTTCTGTACGTCCCATGACTGTGACATATCAAAGTCGCGCATGTCCATATTGACCAATCAGAACGGAGCATGAGTCTAAGATGGCCGCCATTTCCAATAAGTTTTGTGACGCACGCACATTGTCGAGCGCAGAAAAAAGTTATTAATGTGAGAAACAATGGAAGAAAACGGTGTCAATGTAAATGTAGTGGGTCCAGAGAAAGCCCGAAAGATAACCGTCTCAAAAGTTAAGAATAAAAAGGGTCAAAAGAAGGCTGAACGGTAAGTGAAATTTCGTATATAGTCGGTAGGCAAGTCGCCATGTTGTAACCTGTGCTCTAAAAACCAGGGCCGTATTGAGTATTGCCGCAGTTGTTAAGTAGTATGCATGAATATGGGTATTTGCATTGGTCTGGTCGTGCCTCGGAGAGAACGTTAAGCCGTTGGTCCCGGTCGCTATACGAACATCTATGGCAGTCGTTACGGGTAGTTGGAGCCCTCAAAAGTTCAACAACTCTGGTCTAGCTGCAATGCTTCGATATCGCCTTTGGATTGTGGAGGTCAGATGGCAGTCGCTCCACGGAAAATATCGAAGTTCAGCCAAAATCCGCAGTTAGACTGGGTCAAAGCGGAGCCCAGACTCCCTAGTTGAAAAACCTCGGATGCGACTGGGATTAACGCTTGAAGAAGAAGAAAGCATTTTGGTAATGTGTTGTTTTGTGAGTGAGCCAGCTTTGTGTACGGTTTTTTTTTGCATTTCTATTACCTACCTTTTTTAAGTATGTTATTCTACTCTGAAAGCCACTAACAAGCACTAAAACTACTTCACTTTCATTCATCTAGTCTAGTACCTAGCATGTTTGCGAGCTTGTTTGCACAGAAGCTTGGTGTAAGGTTTTCGTAGGTACTTTTTAGCACCTAATTATTTTTTTGAAATTTTAGGTATTCCTCGCCAGGATTCCCAAAAAATCCTGCATGTGGTCATAACTCTATTAGTTATGGATGTTCTAAGCTGACGATGAATGATATATTCAATTTCACAAGAACTTTTACAAGAAACCTGATAAAATATATCAAGACAACTACATTTTTAAGCACTTGCAAGTTACTCCAATACAGCATCGACGTCCACGAGACAATACAAAATGTGTACAATTATGATGAAAAATTAAAACATTTGATAAAAATAATAAAAAAATATTTCCATACAATTAATATTATTCGACCTACCCTGAATACGTCCCAAAAATGTTGAAGCTTATCAATTTCCTGCAAGTCCATAACTGACATTTCGAAGTCCGGCAACTCCAAGGTTATATTTTTCAAACGACGGTAAGTTTCGCTGGTAAATATCAAACTCCTATATGTCCAAACTTAATTCCTAGTTTATGACTTAATTAACTATTTTAACATAGTTGTTTTGCTTTAATAACGTTTTAACTGAGTATGTCGTAAGGCTATTATAAATAAGAAATATATTACTTGCCTATTTTACGAGATAATGACTGTGCCATGATTCCCAAAAATCACTTAGAATGGACATACGGCTTTTTGATATTTAACGACTCAATTAATTACTGACATTAAATTGCTTAGAAATACAACTACGAAACTCACATTATCGATCATGCTCGTGTTACTTGGATTGATCAAGAAACTTCAAAATAAACTTTATTTTAAGAGATTTATTATAAGAATGAGATTTCGTTGCCATATACAGTAAATACACTAAAGTGGTTTCAGTCGAATAGAGTTTATATGTAGTTAGTTCCAATGGGGCGATTCTGTTAAAGAATTATGATTAATTCGAATTTCAGCCGCATTGCAGTTCAAAAGAAAAACCGACACCAACTAGGTTGAACAGGATCGGTAAATGATAAAAGTAACTCCTCAGAAAAAAATGTTAAAACAAATTGAACATTAATTTTGAAAAAAGAACAATAAGCATTGTAATGTTAGCCAAGTATCGCGTGCGCGCCCTAAAATAAAAGTGACAGCATACGTCATGTACCTCCTTATGTTTGTGTCGTCATGGGTCGATGACATCACGCGTGAATTCTAATTTTGAAAAGGATTTTTTAAATTGATTTTAATATGCATTCGAACCTTATTCATTTGTCTGGATTTTTTTCACTGTTATTACTTTTTACTGAAACGAATATTAAAAAATACAATACAACTGATTGGTTGATACTTACAGCGACAATCGTCGTCTATTAAAGAATAGGGTAAAGACCTTGCTAAAGTACCTACTAGTAAAACAAATGTAGAATAAAGACTCTTTTAAACAGGCGCAGCAAACACAACGTTGTATTATTCTAATAGAAAACAGTTACAGTCACAATAACCTCTGACTCGGGCCTTTGATTGAAACTACAAAAGTCAATGAACTTGGTTTGTTGTGTTTGTAATTTAGGGAAAATCCTACAATGCATAATAGAATCAGGACACACTATGACTGTGGCACACAGAAACATAATTTAAATTTCGAACGCAAATTGATTAGAAAAGTATGTAGAGTCATAGATTGTCTTTTTTTAAACATGATGTAGGTCGTATAGGTCTTTCGCTAAAAATATTTATTTAGAATTTTAAACTAAAAATAAATTATGAGTATCTATTATCGTGTAAATGCACGTAAGAGAGTGTATCATCGAATTAACGAGCAACGGCCTTGAACCGGTCTGAGACCAATTTAACGGATGACCACCCCAAATTGTTCCATTACGACATTTTAACTGTAATGACAATTGACACTTAAATTTTTAAGCTGAGTTGGGATAGATACTTTGGATTCATTGCTACGACAATCCTTAAAAAAAGCAAAATCATGTCAAAGCAGTTTCTTTTTACAAATTCAAAACGGTATGTCTTGGGTATATGTACACAAATTCGTATGTGACGTAATAAGTTCTTATTGTCAATTTGTTTCAACATAATATATAAGAAGTAAATTCTAAAGGCTCTTTTGCTATTATTGATTTCATAAAACGTGGATAAACGTATAATTTTACTTGTAGTAGGGGAGACCGGGTACAAAAGTAACACTTTGCACTTTTACCTAGTTTTCTGGCTATGTGTTATTACTGTCGTTAAATGAATATATCCATGTATAAATTTAGTTTATGTTCTTTGCACTGGCAACTCAATTTATTTTATAATAGGATGAATTATATGAAAAACAGGAAGTTTAAAAAAAATCGTAAGTTGTTACTTTCGACCCAGTAGGCAGGTCGAAAGTAACACGTTGTGGGTCGAAAGTAACAAGGCAAAGGGGTTGTTAATGAAAACAATATTACATCTTAACTCAACAAATTATTTATTTTTGAACTTTGTATTAATAACACCAATAAACATCGGAAAAAAATATATTAAAACAAAAAAGAAATCAACAGAAATTATTCTTATTTTCAGTAATATGAGATCAATTAATATATTGCAAGTCAATCATTCTTATATAATCATCAGTTTCATTCTGCTACTCAGACTCGCAATTATGGCACGTATAACTAATATTATCGTCCACGCATTCTGCATGGGACCACAGTCTACATTCGATACATTGTATCCATTGTTCATTTGGTCGACTATTGCTAAAAGTTTCTAAACATACGAGACAGAAGCAGTCGTCGTCGTCAGATTTATTTTCCTTATCTTTAGGTGCCTTCTTTGTCTTCTTTCCTTTTCCTTTCCCTTTTGTAGATATCAACATTCTTTTACCTTTTCCAGCATCACTTTGTAGTACCGTTTTTTTTGCTTTCTGTCGTTGTTCGTATTCTTGTTCAATTAAGTTTTTTTCTGGCGTGTCCGTCAGTATTGCAGTCTTACGTTTTTTACGACCTCTACTTGTTTCAAGTCTCGGACCCGCCTTTGGTAGAGGTCTAAGATCTTTAGGTGAGAACTGAAACGGGGTAAAATTTGCTCTTTGTAGTCCGCTTGGTCCTGGTACTGGTGAATTGGATATTTGATCAAAAATTGAGTTAGGCAACAATGGATCGGTGTTAGGAGAGATCGATTCTGGTGAATTTGGAACAGCTGGTGGTTCTTTATTGTCGTTTGATATGTTTGACAAATTATCGCTACCTGTACGTAGATCAGTCTGATCAATTGTTGTTGGAAGATCACCAACTGGAGTATCTAGATCAACATTATTGGAGGACGTTGCATCAGAACTGGTCAACATATCGTTTGACGAAATGTGACTGTTAACTTGTAACGGCCGGTCAGTCACAGATGATGGCGCGTAGTCAATAGCAGTGAATATATTCCTATTAAATGGACTTATGCCGGTACAGGCAAATCCGGCAATCGCATTTCTGTCAGTTACGGAAAGAGGAAATGCTTCTCTAACAATCCCAGGAATATAATGGATAGTCATCGTTTGTCCAGGATGATTTCGCATCCAGTTGTCTGTAGCTGTGTTTGTCATTTTCTTAAATGGCCCAAATACTGCTCTATCCAGAGGCTGAAGTTTGTGTGTGCAATGTGGTGGAAACGACAGCAGCACTATTCCATTTTCTTTACAAAAATCAAGAGCTTGGATAGATATATGCGATGCGTGGTTGTCGAGCAGTAGCAAGCATTTTTGATCAACTGTGGGCTTAACTTGTCTTTTAAAATGTTGTAGAAACAGTAAAAATTCTGCATCTTGCATCCATCCACTAGCATTGCCAGCCCCGGCACAACCCACAGGACCCTCACGTATCATGTGGTCTTGAAATCGTTTCAATGGGAATACAAAAAAAGGAGGTATATGTCCTCCTTGAGCATTTATGGCAACAGCAACAGTTACTAATCTGCCTCGTTCTGCTGAGGTTACTGCACCTACCTGTTTTATTCCTTTTTGAGCTACTATTTTACTCGGTTTTTGAACAGTGGTCACCCCTGTCTCATCCATATTCCAGATATCTTTTGGCTCAAATTGATACCTATCCATGACCTCCGCAAGTTTATTAAAAAAGCTACTCACGTTATGTTCATTAAAACTCGAAGCTCGTGACAGACTGGTAGCTTGAGGACGCCTCAAGGAGAGGCTTGGGTGTCGTTTTAAAAATCCCGTCAACCACTCCTTACCAGCCATTTGAGTTTCGTGCCACTTATCAGGAATTTTCTTTGCATTTTTAATCGCTAAGTCGTATGCCAGTTTACGTACTTCAGGTGGAGATAACCCGAAATAAACTCCAGAGCACTCGATTAAATAGTCGCGGAGATTACTTTCCTCGTTAATATCAAAAACTCGGTTGACGCAACGGTAGCCCACGACTGCGCTAGTGTTTCCTGCCTTTAATTTTTTTATAAATCTATATAATGTTACATGGCAAACATTATATTTTTTGGCAAGGGCTCTTATTTTGGCACCATCTTTGATATGCTCTTCAGCCGCTTTGCGATATACTTCCGTGTCGGTAGTACCTCGTGCAGTGGTCCTTACGCGTTGTCGTGGCATTCTGTTGAAGTAAAGACACACATAAAATATGATGTAAGTACTGAAAATATTATGGGGACAAAAGTAACATGTTACTTTTGTACCCATAGGGCTATGTTACTTTTGTACCCTTCCTATTTTTTGTTAATAAGTGTAATATAACCTTGAAACGGAACGTACCAGACAAAAACGAATTTAATCAATGCACAATGAATCTAATCTAGAATGGATATGCAAACATTCAGATTACTGTCATCCTGTTACGACTACGTAAACACTAAATAAAAAAACATCAAAAAACTTACTTTCGAGTTGCGTAAACACGTTGCGTCCTGTCACACAACCACACAGCGCGCGGCGCACGCAGCGACTGAATGCGTGTGAGGGGGGCGCTCCCGGCTATCACCTGACGGCGGCGAAGCGGGTGTTTGCCCGTTGGATAAATCCAGAGAGCGTTTGTTACTTTCGACCCGCCGTTACTTTTGTACCCGGTCTCCCCTACATAGTCGTACATCACATTCCAAATTATTCAAACAATATTCTAAATTCAAAAGAGGTGAAAATTACACAAGCAACGTTCTACAATTATAACATTTAAATTTTATATTAGGCTAAAGCCAAGCCGTTTACGGCCTTCTGCTTCGCCCGTTTGGTATGGTATAGCCCGTTCGCTCTAAGTTTGCCGTTGGCGTAGAGGCTAGTGTAGAGGCGTAGTAGGCAAGGCGACCAGCAAACTTAGAGCGAACGGGTATGTTCATCCACGTGTCAGTTTTCGTAGGGTCATTGACACGACTGCACTTTGACTTTATCTAATAATTGTTTGGTGTTCATATAATTGTGTGGGTTACGAACCGTTACAATTAAATGTGTATTATGTTTTTTATATTGCAGCTGTCATGGCAGTTGACGATAATACAGTTTAGAAAGTAGTTTTGAATTTAGAATGTTTATAATTACTTACGACAAAGACAAAGGAATAATTTGAATTTCTATACATACATGTTATTCTTTGTGACGCAATTGTTTATTTTTTTAAGAGTTCAACAACACATGGTATAACTTTTATACAGCCAGTAATAACTAGATGAAATTGAATGAACTCGAAAAGCTATGAAAGCTCTTCTGTATTTATATTTAGAATTGTAAGCCATGTTTAACTTTTTTTCCTATTAAACGATAGAATAATTTGGGAGACGCAGAGTCTAGCAGTGCATATGCTGATTTGTTTGATATAATAGAAATAAGATGAAAATGTCATAGTTTATAGTTAATTTCTTAAGTTAATTATTGACATACTAGTCCACTAAATAAATGACAGTGATTTCTTAAAATGACATTATTAACAGAATTTGCGTCAGTCAACGTTTAACCTAATTAGCGTTAAAAGAATCCAGGTTAAGTAAAGAATTGGTAATTAAAGCTTGCAACTAACTGCGGAATACTTAAATTTAGGGTAAAACATTTAAATGCAATTTAGAACAAAAAGATAAGTTTGTTGACTGTCAATAATTTGTTAAAATTTAGGTTAATTTGCACTAGCACGTAAGTAGGCATAAGTAGTTATAATTTGTTTAAACCCTTGTAAAAACAATAAAGAAATTTTATATGTATTAAACTTGTATTTGGTGTAGTGACATCGCATATTGGTTTAAATTGTTTAAATAAGATTAGGATGAAGTTGCTATGATCTATAATTTATTTATTTATTTTTATTTATTTTACACTTTATTGTACGCCAAGTAAATACAATTATGGTACATAAATACAATGCAAGTAGATGTACAATGGGCGGCCTTATCGCTAAAAAGCAATTTCTACCAGGCAACCTTTGGATGGAGAAAGTTGATTGAGAGAGAAGAGATATCTATAATAATTATATCTAAACAATAAGTCTGCAACGGATTAACTAAAATTTGTCCATAAAACTAAAATATAATGTCAAGTCTGCATTATCAGTGTTATTACACTCTTGCTTAATTATAAATGGAAACACAAGAATTTTGTTATAATGCAAAAATCGTTGTTGTATTTTAATGTCAACAATTTAAAAATGCATGCATTCTAAATATTATAGACACCCTACTCAAAGTTTATACACCCTGTATAAACAAAAAATCAAAAGTGCATAGGCACATAACCGAATCTAGATACAGGGTGACACACTTTGAAGGCCTTGAGATATTGAACTGCTTTTTTAATTACTGTATTCGCTTTCATTGTTTTTATTTGAGTCACTGATTTCATTTTATTTATGTACTGGTGCACCTGAATACTAGTTTTATTCGTTGGCTAGGTACAAGGACGAACCATGGGGTTATCTATGATCCTCTACTTACACGCGTTTCGAGTCCCTTCGTGAGAGGAGAGATTTCGTTACCCCGTACGTTTTCCTTAAAGGAAATCTAGTAATATCACAAAATATTACTTAATGGAATGCACCTCTAACAAGACATAAATCACGTGACATTAGTAGTAAACAGCTTTACTACCACTAAAAATAAAAAAAACTAATTATAGTCTGTGCCAACAGTTAACATAGGAATAAGTGCCATAAACTGTGCGTCTATCACAATATAGTCTATGTTGTTTTGACAGGTCAACCAAGGTCATTGACCTGTAAACTTAATAGTGTTGTGCTCGCTACATTTCAATGGATTCTGCTGACACCAAAACTGTGCTGTAGATATATTGTATTGTACTTTGATCTATTAATATTATTCTAAGAAATAATCAGCCTAAACAAATACACAATTCAACACCAATATTTAAATAACGTATCAATAATTAGCGTCTAATTAATTAGTTGAGTATCAAAGTTGGTAGCCATTTATAGACGCGGTTACAGCGTGTTCCTTTTTTGTGACTATAGACAAACGAAAAAATAACTTACCTCTGATAGAGTTAGCGGCTTTCTTATCCATGAACATGCCAGATAAGGACGATCCAAACATTCCGTCGCTACTGCCGGGCGGAGGGGAGGTGCTATCAGCGACGGAACCCGAAGATATATCCATTCCCATTTGATTATGCATTCCTGGTACATCCGAAAGAGGTTCTCTCTTCAACTGCATGCCTTGGGCAAGTCCCTGTGACTGGTGCAGCATGGTGGAGGCCGAAGAGTGTCCTCCGTGTTGATCTGGAGGCCACTGAGACCCGAATAAGTCATGAAACTGGTTGCTATTCATGTTTCCAAAATCAATTTTCGAATTCTCCGAAACTTTCTTCCTCTTAAAGTTTGCTACTTAAAAAAATTAAGTTATTTTCGGCCAATAATTTTGTGTGCACGCGAATCGAATTCGCATTGCTGTCTTAACACTAAATATCACTATAGTGTTTGGTGTTCCAACTGTATTTTTTAATTATTTTTTTCTGCGACTATGTCGGTAAGGCAACGGTTTTTTGTAATGTTGTTCTATACCAGAATTTTTCTTCGAAAAACTATGGCACTCCCAATTTTATTGTTTCTTCAACTTTGTTGATGTAGCACCAGGTTTATTATGTTTTAACTGATAAATATATTCCGGCCCAAAGGTGATGTAAGATTTCTCTTAGCGAAGTTCAATTCAGGAATTAACTTTTTGAAGAGCAATAATTGTTTTGTCATTTTGTCTCCGTAGCTCTATATTATATTCTTCCTTTCGTCTTTTATAAAATGTAATGTAAGGCACTATTTTTATTATTGTTAATATTCACTTTGTTCCCTTATTCTACTGCATGTTAATTTTCTCAGTATAAAAAATTGCCAAACAAAAAATCTGCAAAGAGAAAATCGAAGCAGAAAGAAGAATTTATTTGAATTTAGAAAAGGTTTGGTGAAAAAATATGAAATGCAATTTTTTATTGCCTGATGATTTTAGTTAATCGAACACTGATGCTCAATTATCTAAAATCCGTCATCCTATTTTACATGGAACACTAGATACAAATTTTAAATATAGAAAACGTTAGACGTCGTCACGTTCTATTTTCAAAAAGGGAAACCAGGAAACGGTTATCACTGTTGCACTTAAATGCACTGTCACTTGTTATGTGATGTTAAAAAAAATAACATAACGTGTTCACCTCACTGCTGGAAAAAATTTGTACGTTATATGTTTGTACTATAGGTTGTTCACAACTCGGCTTCGCGACGGTAACTGGCAGGTCCAAAGATGTTGACGCCAGAACGGCCCGAACGTGACTGACGCATTGACGAATCTTCGGCCAGGCTCACGAAAAAATTATATATTTTTTTCATTCCGACCGAATAATCAACTTAGCTCATAGCGATAGTTCAGTCGCCCCAACGGCGCGTCGCGGACTATGGGAAAAATTTTCTTCAATATTAATCTTTAAAAGGAATTTTCTTGTCGCGGCTCACTAAATAGACTAGTACCTTCGAAACCACCAATAAAATGTACGGAAATGTATGTAATTACTGTGTAATTAAGAGACAAAATTGCCCACCAGAGTCGCGCGGATCAGAAGGCGTCGTTTGCATGTATGCGTATGTCGGTGTCGTGTGCTGACACAGCGGCGCGCGCACACATTCGCTCCGGCGTCCCACCGGTTCGATGACCCCGGGACCCAAACAAAGTAGATTTCGGTGAAATGCTGTTGAACTCTAGTTTTGAATGTAGAATCACCAAGCGATATTACGTTGCCGCCTTCACTGGTCATTTTTTTTCGCCAGCGAATTCATTATTTATTATTTTATTTGAATTTCGAAAACATTTATTTTATTAATTAAAATTATAATGGAGTTCTTATTTATTTAAATAGCATTCTATTTAATTTATTAATATTTTATTTTTATATAACTATACATATTATGAGATTAAGATTAAAATTAATCTCTTTCGACTTCCTGATATGACATAAAACCTAACGGTCTAATTTGAATTTCATTTCCCTAATTAAATAAGTTAATTATATCCTCAATTGCATTAAAACAGCTTCCTAATTTAAAAAGAGAATTCAATGATATAAAATTACTGTTGTTTCTAAAGTCTAACCGTTTGATTACCAGTGTTAAGGGGTCACTGACCCAGGAAAAATGTGTTGTCAACCGCAAATAGTGTAGGCAGTTTTGTATCACACTGTATTTTGTTTACAATGTCTTTCCTCTAGGATTTACAGATCACAACAAAAAGTTTCTATGCTCTTCGAAAAAAGTAAATTAAAAATGGAACTTGCTCTCTATGCCTAGTGTTTTTTTTTCTTCTTTTCTTTAGCTTCAAATTATAACATGACTGCAGCTGTTCTTTTTTAATTTGATGTTCGTAATTCGAATCGTTACTGAGCCAGTTTTAAATGACGAATATTTATTCTAAAATATAATAGGTATGTACTTACGTACTCTTTACTTTTTACAATAATGAACTACTTTTTTTAAATCATCAATCAGAATTTCATTTCATTTTTCCTTGTGTGAAATTACTGAATACAGATAGTTTACCGCATGAACCTTGTTCTCATCTCTTCTAAATGCCTAATCCGATCCACAGGCCTAGCTTATCTATGGGTAGACCCCCAAAAAACAACCGTTAAACATAAACAACAGAATTTATCTATGGTCCATCTCACATACTGGCCGAAAAGAAACAACAAACATATCAGCACATCTAACAGAAAAACTGTTATTTGGAACAAAACATTGCCGTTTATGGCCATACACCATTGAGTTTTACTCTCACTCTCCCATAAAAAAAATAAAGTGTCAAAGTTGTCAAATCTGTCTAATCGGAATTTGAGTTTAAAATTGGAGTGCAATATGATTTGATACTTTTATTCTGTAAATAAGTTAAATAACCCTTATTAGAAGCCGCCAACCTCTGGATGAAAGAGACAGTTGTGACGTGAGATAGTGCGTTTTCACTCTGACACGCGGCTAATGACCTTATTGATTTGGGACCACGTGGTGCGATGTTCTGTGTTGGCCCACAGCTGGGCTTCGGGTTACTGTGTATAGGAAGAAATTCCTATATATTCTAATTCGGGAAGGAAATCAAAAGTTTCTAGTAACTAGTTTTATCGTGGTGAATGCATATTCTGTATACATATAGTGCATCTTTTTTTTACATATTGTGGAAATCCTTATGGATGCTATGCCGAACTTTTACCCTGCCTAGGCCCTAGAGTCCTAGATGCACACTCGGATGGATGTCCGGAGATTACAGTTAAAGGCGTGGCATTTTGAGACAAGACAATTTGTCAATTAATAATTTTGTGTCTATGTCATTTTTAATTTGTCTAAACCCATTATGATCTTAGACACATTTAGAACATTTATTCAAAGATGGTCAGGAGCCCGTAGCGAGCCGTAGACTGCACGGTAGCACCGTAGGCATTCTAGGCCGAAACCCAAATCAGCCGTAGGTCGTTTTTAACATATGAATAAGCAAAGTCGCGATTTTCCTCTAAAATACTTGAGTATAATTTTATTACTACTAGATACCTGATTGTAGATAATTCATAAAAAGAAACTAGTAACATTTCTTCTCCGTATAAACTATTCCACAACTGTGTGAAATTGCACGATTTTACGGTCGGGTATTTAAAAAAAAATGTATTTGAGGTATTAATATAATATGGACAGGACATCCATAGTATATTAATACATAATTTCCTTAAAAAATACATAAAATACCGGTCATTTTGGGAGGATATCTATCAAACTCTAATCTAAAACTGTTTAAAACAAGTCATACACGCAATGGTCCACACTCGTAATGGTAATACAAAAAAGGAATTTAAAAATTACGCCCGCTTTTACTTATATTTTTATTACATACAAAAATTATACGTATTATTTACATAATATGAAAACATCAATATCTCATTCGCCCTTTTTAAGCTCTAATTCGATTTTTAAAGTTCCACGATCAATTTTATTTTAGCCCGATCTTTTTTTATTATATTTTTTTTATAACAGTATTTTTGAAGCTTGCGCTTACCATGCTAAATGACCTTCCGAAGAGGGCTCTACGGAGCTTTCGTACTGTCTACGGCTACAGCTACGACTCTCTACGTTGCCAAAATTCCTTTCTGCGCGTAGCGACCCGTAGCACCGAAAACATTTTTAAAATATTTTGCCAAAATTACGCCACTCGCCTGATGGAAAGCCATATCGATGTCGACAACTAGGGGTTCTCACAGTTCTCAAGTTTCGAAGAATTTATTTTGATAAAATTTGGTTAATAAGCGGATAAATGGGTTGACAAAAACAATAACTTTGACATATTTATACACAAAAATAGATACTTACATAAAGTTACAAAAAATATTATATTTCCCTACTAATATAATAATAAGTTCAAAGTGATTGTTCGCGTCATAAAATAGGAACTAAGTTACAAGAGTTTTAAATGGGCTTTAGGGAAGCTATAGCTATTTTTTATCCTGAAAAACCATTTTATTCCCAAGAGAATAAAATTAATGAAATAGCAAAATACGCGTATTCGATACAGTATCTACAGATTATTTCCTGGGGTATCCTGCCGAGGGCTTACGGTAAGCTAAGTGGTAGGATAAGTGGTGGTAGGAGTCCGGCATAGCATCTATGTAGGATTTTCCTCACGTTAATTAAAAAAACCGTACAGTTTATTTATTTTTCTTTGATAATCTATCAAAGAAATATAAATTCTACCATTGTTATACCACCTATATAAATGCACAAGTATGGCCGTCTGGCAAACGAGACGGAATTAAGATAAAACGTCATTATCAACCTGATACCGTAGATTTTAGTGATGTCGCCCTACTTTCTAAAAATATTGTGTTTTTTGATTTAATATCGGTTATTAACCTTCGCATCACTAGACAATGAGTGTCTCTGTCTGCTGTCTCGCCGATAGTGTTGTAGATATCGATAAAAAAATTGGGTAGACTTTTAGGCCTATTGTCTACATGATCAGCCTATATAGCCTTAATAATTGAAGCAACCGACTTAAAAAAAAATTTAAAACCTGATTTTTAGTGAAGATTCTTAAAACTAAAATAAATTAATATATTTTTATACTAGGCTCAAAAGAAAAGCATTATTTTTTGGGTCGAAGGCCACTAAAGGCAAGCAATACCTTTTTTCTTTTGTCCTCAATGACTTTAAAAGAATAAATAACACTTTAACTTTGCCTTGTTTTAAATCTCCCAAAAAAATTGTGGCTCTTTTGAATTAGGAGGCTGATTTGGGTCCCAAAAATCTCGGTAGACCTTCGCACCCAAATTCATACTACTGTTTTAAATGTGAGAACAGACGTACTGTTATTTCTTTCTTAAAGGCGTAAGAAATCAAAGGATTGACATTAAAATGGAGATAGTAAAGTATAGGCTGGCCTAAAGGCTACCCATTATCCAGGAACAACAGTTTATTCCCACGGGAGTACACTTTTGTACGATAACCAAACCAATCGTCAGAGGTGCCGCGGGCAATCCCATCTTCCGTGTGAAAATCGTACTTCGAATCGACTTTTGATACTCAAGCTCACTGAATACCAAACCAGCTTATTGATCGAATTGATCATAGTGAGTATCAAATTTGACTACCCCGGTGGCGCAGCCCTGTTGGGAGTCCTGGGATCATCCTTCCGAAGGCTTACCCGGGGCTCCCAACCGTAGGCATTAGGTATCAAACGTGTGGTTTTAAGTCAGTAGGAGTCCGGCACAGCATCCCTGTGGAATTTTTCCTCACTTTAAAAAATATAAGAAAACCTTTGGTGTTGCGTAGGTTATGGTGAGCACTTGCCATCAGGTCTAATCTGTGACATAAAAAAAAGTATATGCGACTGTAGTGCTTGGTCTCGGTGGGAAAGGGTCGGAATAAAAAAAAATGTGTGATACACAATAATTTTAGTTTTTGACGTGACGACGTCTTATAATTCGATGGAACCGGCTGCACACATGAAAAAAATGACGTATGCGGCGTTACCTCGCTCTAAGGCGTTCCATTTAAGGCTGAGTTGTCACGTTCAACTGACGTCAGTAAACCGACTTTACAGACAACCGATTTTTTAAGTATAATGAATATGTATTTAGACGATATCATAATATACTATGTATGTTTAAAAGTTGTCTAGATTACACAAGCGTAATTTAGCTTATTCAATGTATTGTAAAAGATTTTTTTTTCAAAAAAATGGCTGTATAAATAAATCGCACTATCACAAATAAAGTACCACGAAGGTTCATTGACTAAAGGGTCGCAGTTCGCAGAGTTCATAGTTCGACGCCCGGCAGCGGGAAGTGTCCCGAAATTTGTAATTCTTATACCACAGCGGGATGACAGTTTTATTATTTCTTCCGTGTTTGTTTTTTTCTTTCACTGCGGAGTTTCATGTTTTTTTTTGGATTTGGAAGTTTCGATATTGACTTGAAAGTTATTTATGACGAATTCATGTATACTTGTTTTGCCTTTAAGGCATTTTGTGATTCATGCTTAGGCATTCAATCAATCAAAATAGCCTATGGCAATTCACTGTCTAAAGATAGCCTCTTGAAGCGCTCGTGGCCCCGCGGACTCAGTGTTCTGTAAACGATCACTGCAGTAAGCAACATTTACTATGGCCAGATATGGATGGGTGACCACCACGTGGACCACTTTGTGACATTTATATACGAGCGTTTCCGTGCTTCGGAAGGCACGATAAGCCGTTGGTCCCGGTTGTCAGTAAAATGACAGTCGTTAAGAGTCTGTATGACGCCAAATTGACTATTACCTTGATCTAGATCTCAGGATTCGTGAGGTTTAATGAATTAAAATTTTAACACCGACAACTTCAGTTCATAAACTAAAAACGCACTAGGCTAAAAACACGATTGCTGATAAAATCCTCGATAGATTTTTGTGTTGAAAATACCTCGATTTCTTGAAATTTTAACCTAGATCTCATAAGTTTTAAGTTGTTTTTAAAACATAAAATATTTATAAGAAAGACAATAGTAAAATCTTCATTTGCACTAGACCACTTTTTTAATATTGGTTATAGTTTTTTTATAATTAATTTATTTCTTTAAAAACGCACAAAAACCCATCGCATCTCTCTCTGTCTTGCACGCTAAAATGTATATCTTCTATCTTCTTTCAATAATTTGGCGTCTGGCAGGCTCTTAAGCCAAGTTGAAGGCCTTACGGGCGGCTTGAAAAATTTCAACTGTGGGTCGTCACAACCTGCGCCCGGGTCGACAGCGCGTGTGTAGCGCCTCTGGTGTTGCAAACGTCTATAGGCTACGGTTACCAACCTTCCTGTGGGCCGTAAGCTTGTCTGCCACCTAAGTAGTATAAAAAAAAGCCTCCTCTCAAATTAAGCCACAATATTCGGTCCAGTGATCACTCCCTCCGACCTTTTCTAGGTCGTAAGTCCATCTGGCGGGGGGTGCCCTACCCTACGTGCTTTGCAGTCTCCACGCTAGAAAACATTAGTCTTATGTAACTTAAAAAAAAATTGCCAAAGCTTTCAACGAAAATTGAAAATCGAACACATCTCTGATGGACAACGGATATCCGCCAACCAAAGAGGTTGGAGGCACATAAATTTCGAAGCATCTAATAAATAGGCGATCGATATCACGCCGCCCCGTGTTATCGCCACCGATTACTGTAGGTCTTTGGTTCGTCGTTCGTTCGTACATCGAACCCCGAAATCGGTGAGTTCATTGGCCAGTTTTCGTCTAGTCGACCGTTGGCGGTGCATCCGCAGATCTCGATTGGTGAGCCTTTAAAAATTATAGAATGCAATTTTAAATTTAGACCGTACAGCCAAGAATATTTCAGTATTCTATTTTCGACCAACCGATCGAATTTGAATTTTCGTTTCTTTTTAAACTTGACATTACAAAGGCAATCTAAATAGGTTGCCAGTACAATTTATTGGTGTCAATATCAATACCTCTTTATTTACATACATTTTTCCTTCATGACATATAATAGTGACATTCCCTAACGTTGTAATGACCCTCAGCTTTATAGACATTAGGTACTTATGACATAGTTTTTCAAGGTCTTCGTTAATCATTCCTAGTTAGAGCACTTATAAACTTGTCAACCAGCTAACTAAAAAAAGAAACGAATCGATTTCAAATGCCTTGAGAAAACGAAAAACGAGGAAACATCTCAAAACAGGGGGTCTACGACCATTTAACAGATTAAATATCACATTTTATCAACAGCAGCAGGCATTAGTCAAACTGCCAGGCTATTGAGGCCATAGACGTATATAGCCTCTATAAAGAAAAATATTTTCAAATGGATTTTCACGTTAAACTGAACGCAAACACTTTTACACAAACAGAAGTAACCGGGTTAACACCACACACAAAAGAAAGACTAATAAAATATCACAACTACATTCGAACGAAATTCGGTTTTCAAATTCAAACACAGAACATGTTCCAACCATTCCATGTAGGAAGTATAGAATTAACGACTTTCAAACTTTTAAGTTTGGAACTGTTTGAATAGGGATGTACTTTTACCGAAAAGGAACCGGAAAAGAAAGGACTAGTTGCACAATGTGATGTCACATGCTAGGGTTGTCAAAACAGTTTGAGAAAAAAATTGACGCATAAAAAATCTTAAAAAAATTGCAATAAGGCCGACGACTCCTATCGCTATATTAAGATTCATTCAAATACATTGGCATTTATTTTTGGTCGCGCTCAAAACCTCTCTCCTCTCTTATCTATTGGTGTAATAACATTGAGTGAATTTAGAAATATACTACAGTATTTATAATATATTTAATGGACGACGATAGACCAATCGAGTATGACTTTATAATGTTGTACGGATATAGAATAAGGGTTATAGCAAACTATTTTGGGATACTTAATGAGATGAACCATAGTTTTGTAAGTTTACAGGGTCTTTTTTTCAGGCGACTTTTGGGTGGAAACCCAGGATATGACTTTTATACATCCATCTGATTATTGCCCAAAAAGACTTTTTGGGCAATCATAAATTAATTATTAATGTAAATTGTGAAATAAAGGGCATTAATACATTTTACTAAGAATGCGAAATAAAGTATGTGAATCATGGTACAATAACCTCCTCCATTTGAAATAATTGCCGGGCAAATGGTCAAAGTTTCAGCATTTTTATTTTTATTTCGTAAGCTGAGGTGTTTTCGTTACTTAAAATGTAGGGAGCCATTTAACATGGCCGAAACTCTTCTTTTTAATATCTTATCTTTTATTTAAGTTGTGAAGACATTACATTTTATAACAAGCAAGTATGTGATACGTAATACTCAAGATTTTCAAATTACCAATTAGAACACACGATATTATCCACATTTATTCCCGCCATTTTCATTTCTATCGCAACACTACGTTCATCATTTTCAAACTTAGCACACATAGTTTTTTTTTCGACCACATCTATCTATAGCAACACTTTCCGTAACTAACATTACAGATTAAAAGAAACCCACCAAGATTCCCAATGAAAAAGAAATGAAAAATCACAAAAATGCGACCGGGAAGTGAACGCTTGGCGATAAGACGGGCCGGTTCCTTCCACCGGCCCACGTGGTGGGTCAACGGCTGCCCCACTGCGCAGTGGGGTCGCTGAACCGAACACTCCACACGCACACACGCATAAACTACGCATACACCTTCAACTCTTCAAACAAGTCGAGCAAACTCATCACACACACATTGAAATACTCCCTTGTAGTTACATGCTTACAGTACTCACACACACAGCTGAATAGCGTAGTAGTAAGTGGTTTGCTTGCTTATGCGCACATTGAAGATGGGGCGTTAACTTACAGGTGACTAATTGCATGTACCTTTTAAAAGCCTTTTATGATTGTAAGGTGGGCAATTGTTTGGGGTATGTGTACTTACATACAAATTGTAGCTACTTAGCGAAACACGAAAAACAATGCTATGACGTAGAGTCCGCAAATAAACATTTTACAATTTTCCAAAGAGTTCATAACATTTTTTTTTTTCAAATATGATGAAAGTACAACCAAGAAACGACCAAGTGCGAGTCAGAGTCGCGCACAGAGGGTTCAGTACCAAAACAACGCAAGAAAAATGTTTGTTGCATGGTAGACCCTTAATCCCCCCCCCCCCTTTTTTTATTTTAGTATTTTTGTCATATCGGCAACAGAAATACATCATCTGTGAAATTTTCAGCTCTCTAGCTATCACGGTTCATGAGATACAGCTTCATGACGGACAGCCAGACAGACAGACGAACAGCGAAGTCTCATGAATAGGATACCGTTTTTTCCCTTTGGGTACGGAACCCTAAAAATCAAATCATTTCTTGATGCAACAATTTTGCAATACAAATTAACGTAGTGACAACCTCCCGAGAAAATTTTGGCGCGCTAAAGAGTCCACGTCATAATTTCGAAATAATCTGGCCGACCCTCATTCCTCAGACTCTTTGCAAAGTAGGTACAAGTAAGAACTCTTACCAAACCGTAACCTTCTATTTCCCATATAAAAAAAAATAAGCTCTGCTTTATCTGAAAATCGCAAACGTTTAAGTCGATTCTATTTTACACTTGCTATATTGAGAACATGTTCTGTATTTGAATTTGAAATACGAATTTCATTTGAACATCGCTGAATTTTTTTATTATGATCTTCAGTATAATAAAATTGAATCATACGAGTATTATTAAATCTTCATACTTTATTAATGACATTTATTACATTTGGAAAACAGACCCCACCCACACATATTATTATATAAAAATTTTAGGTATAACACGAAAGTTGGTCCATTGCAGAACCATAATAAAAGACATGAACGTATTAAAAGCTTTTAAACTTTTAAAAAATACATAACTTCTAGTTCGTACTGTTATGTTCTTATCTTAAAAATTCATTTAAATTAAAAAAGTAGCCTACACTGTGTTGCCTAGTGGAAAAAAATATAATCTTATTACAAGTGGCAAAATCTTTGAATTCTCCATTCCAAATTTGAATATTTGAATTTAGACATGTATGTACACGAATCATAATTCTTTGAATTCAATGAGATCATTGTAAAAAATACATTGATGATTGATTACAATGAATAACCCTTTAGTTCGTGACTTCTTACTTAACATAATTTTAGGGATCCGTAGCCATTTTCTTTTTTTTTATACCATTATACACCATACGGCCAATCAGATGTACTGGTGGTCACCGCAGAATATGGATGCTTGCAACACCGGAGGCGCGAAAATCGCGCTGTCAACCTTGTAAAGACCTTCTATATATGACCCCCCTTGCTGAACCCCATATCCCACTAATTTTTGCAATTTTTTGCTACGTAACCTTCCTCGCGCGAGTCTGACTGACTGACTGACGCCTGTTTTGTTATATCACTGAGGTGGCAGATGAGTACTTATACGGCCCACCTGCTTGAAGAGTGGTTCCGTAGCGTATGGAACTACACTTTTGCTGCTAACTTTGCAATAACCTTCTAATACCCCTTTTGAAGAACCCCATACTGTAGACCCCATGTGGCGATGGGGGCCGTGTGGCGGGAGAGGAGAAATACAAAATGTCGCCACTACAATTCATCCTCAGGGGTAGTAAGAGGCGACTAAGGGAACACTTTCGCAAAATGATCCATTACGTAGAGAAGGAAAACTTTGATTTAAACCCGGTTATCAGTAAAATGACAATCGTTAAGCCGAATTAGAGTCCTTACGGGCGGCCTGAATAAAAAATCAACTGCGGAATGTGACGTCCTTCGCCTGTCCATTTCAACATGGCAATATGCTCACCACTTATTACGTGGGGCATAAATCTATAAGGTTAAATGTGAGCGTATACTATGCCTCTGCCTACCCCTTCGAGGATAAAGACGTGACTATATGTATATATGTATGAATATTGTAGAAGAAAAACGAGGTCGTACATGAGGTACCAAAGTTATGTTCTTAATCTACGAATACAATAAAAAAAATGCCTGTTCTAATATTTCTCATCCCAGACGAATCCTTGAGACTATTGTGGAATGGTCAATGACCGCCAAAATATTGGCAGCGAATACGACATATTGCGCATTATGTAGTAACCAATATAATTGAAACATATTTATACTGACACATCGTGTAATCTATACTCCTATAATCCAAATCAATCCATATCTCCATGGCCACTTTGATCCTGGGTTCAAATCTCAAATCGGTATAAATATTAGCATAATCCTTAAAAGACTTAGCAAAAATTGATGTAATTCAAGTGTAAAACCAACTCTGCCAACCGAAGGTCAGTCACCAACAAGCGTGATTCATAATAATAAAAAAAATCCTTATCATTCGCAACCTAAACCACGAAAAATTATTTAAGTTTACTATAGGTCAGTATACTAGCCTCTTTGGCGGTTCAATGACAGGCCGACGACCGCCGAACACGCCCGAATTTAGCCGAATCTATGTCAAATTTCAAGTAGATAGGTTCTTTATTTGAAAAAATGCACTGTTTGTATTCTGGTCAACCATCTTTGTTTTATTTTTATGCTTACGCGCCATTTTTAATGTTATTTGGAAAGCAGTAATTTGAGTCTTGAATAAAATAAAACAAAAGTTTGTGTAATTGACAGAAATATATTTTGATAACGACAGTTATTTTTGTTAATCATCCAATTTGTAAAACGATTTATTATTAAAACGATAAGGATTTTTTTTGTATTTCAAATCTATATTAAACGCTAGAGTAGATCAGTGTTTTGTAAACTATCGCGCAGAAAAGACGGATGACCGTTGGAGGAATTTCAACATCGTACGTTTCCGTGCTTGGACGAAAACTTGTTAAAGCATATACTTAAGTGTAAATAGGAGAGAGAGGAAATGTTACCCCATAAAATTATATTATGTAACGTCATAAAGTCAAAAACATACCTTAGCTTAACTAGGGGTGACACATGTCTTCGCCTATGACATGATATGAACCCTGTAGAACCCATTTAACCCATTAGTACATAACTGTATTTTCAATAAAGTATGAAACTTTGTCAAATTTTTGACATTTATTATAACTGCTTTACTCCCTTGGTTGTATGGAGTAGCTTGTCGAAACATTGCTAGATAGAGTAATATATCTAGAATAATTGGGCTTTCTACAAACAGATCTTAAGTCTCTACAGTATATAAATTCTTAGAGACAGGAAAATTGGAGAGTTTATTTATAAACTTTTTCCCAACACGGAAAAATGGATTAGGTCTATAATTAAAGACACGCCGATGGATTGATAATCTAATATAACCACTTTTAAGTATGAACACGACCGGGAATTCCCCTAAAAATGATGATTTAAGAGATTTTCATAACAAAAACCCTTTTATCAAATAACCTTTCAACAAAGGAAGGTTTGACATAAGCCATCCATCAACTTCAATAACATTTTTTTTAAACATGTCAAGCCTACAACCCTTAGAGGAATGCCCTCTAAGGTTGTTTACCTCGGAGGTTTTAATGAACCCTATAAATTTTCTTTCATGTGTTACAATTTTCACACGTAGCGTAGAAAACAGAAATAAATTATAACTAGTTATGACTTGCTGGTTCACTCGCGTGGTTCTGCATGTTTTTTTTTTTATATTTTTATAGGTAGTGTCGAGTCCCTTCGCGACGGGAGAGACTTTATCTCCTTAAGCGCGTTCTACCTGTACATTGTAGTTTGTGCGTTTGATATGATGCCTACGGCTACGATCTATCATCGCAGCTCTCGCCACGGACACTGTGTTAATCACACTTTTCCTCTGGAGCGCTCATACAGTAAGATGCAATAGTTTTTTTTTTTCACGCTCGCATTGTGGAGTGAACCAAGTAATTTTGGGAAAACCGAGGAAGAAAGCTCGGTTTTCCAAAACGTCTACAGCTGCGATATTTCAAAAGGAGTTTTTTTTGCCTGGCCAGCAGCGCGAGTGTAGCCAGTCCTAGGCTGTCTTAGTCCACTGCTGGTTTTACGCCAATTTTTTTCTCATGAATACTATGCCAGAGCAACTAGAACGGCAGGGTGCCTTGCCACTTGTCTAAGGCCAGAAGTCCGGGTTACCCTCGAAAGGATAACCCAGGGCTCCGACACAGACTTTGTCCACCATCGTGAACTCTCTCTCTCTATGGGTGGATTAAGTTATGAAGTCCTCCCAAGTTATGAAGGAGGGTATTTCACTTTACCAAATCACGTTGGCGAAACGGGTATGTACAAGGATTTGTTTGGAGATTTCTTTCCCATCGCCATTACCTCTCTGATAGTCAAAAGATGCACCATGTGAAGATGAGGACTGAGAGAGCCCCTAGGAATCACTTGTGACAGGTTTTGAGAAACCTAAATATTGAAAAAATCCTTTCCTAAAGGATGTCGATTTACTTTGGGTAACTTGGTAGTCCTGGGACATCCTTCCGAGGGCTTACACGGGGCTCACAACCTTAGGCTGTTGGGCGTTACGTGAGGTTTTTTAGTCGGTAGGAGTCGGGCATAACATCCATAAGGATTTTTCCTCACGTAATTTAAAAAAAAAATGGGAACTTGGTATCTTACCCTAGACTAGAGAATACAAGATACTTCGTCCAAGGGTTATGGTTGAGCGTTGATATAACCCCGTCATATTATTAATACAGATATGGCAATCTTTTTTGCAATTAGTCAAGATTATTACGAGCATTAAAAACACAAATTCCAAAAAAAAAACTACAAAAACACAGCCTTAATCTAATAAACTACTGTACTTATTTGTATAATGCTTTCGCCAGTTTTTAGAGCAATTTATCATTAAGAGGAGACCGGGCTTAATGTGCCCTGAATGGCAAGCCATGTCATGGACAATAGTTAGTGGAATTAATGACTCAAAATGACTCACAAGGCCTCGAGCGTAGATTAAAAAAAGTCTTTTCAAGGTCGGCGATGTTTTGCAACTTTCTCATGTCATTATGGTTTTTTGTACTGTTTAGGTGGCAAACAAATGCATTCATATACTGGCAGTTGATATAAACGTTGTAGAAAATACAGTGAATCTTAAAGGCTAAAATTCCTACTCTTTTCTCCGTTTGATCCCGTCAAAGAGTGCTGGACAGGGTCGATTCTTTGGTCAAAACTAAGCGCTTTCAACGATCGTTTCTCAGTCGAAACAAATGTTTCTATGTATAGTCCAATCCTACCCGATCTGGCAATAATGTAAACATGTCATGTTTTAACAATCGTTGTCTAAGACAGATGAGTAGAAAAATATAGTATGCCAAATCATTGAATTTTTTACTATCCTGAGTAGGAGTTAAATGAAAATAAACTATCATAAAGAAGTTATTTGGTGTCGAAATGATTGTAAGAACACTGTATGACTCCAGGATATTGGAATATAATCAGGGTGAATACTGAATTGCAAGTAACTATGGAAATATAGGATCAAATGTGATTGTTTACATTTTTGCGGCAAAGCTATTGAAATACAGTAATACCGCGAAAATTTGTTTTATAGTTTGACTATTTTCTAAGTTTCATTTGTTTAGAGTCTAGAACTGATAGCACAAACTTATTAGCGATTATGTTGCCGTATAAAATGTCCAAATATATTATTTCATTAACGATTATCAAAAATCCATTCATTATATCGAACTTTTGCATAGATAAATAGAATTTGGCAGATAATTTGCTTTTTTTTAAAATAAGGGTGCTGCCACACTGTCTCTGATATAAACATACGAACAAAACGAAGGTCATTCGCCCCCCGGAAGTCAATGACTGCTGAAATTGTCGATTCACCGTCGCGGTCTAAACTATGTGCAGTGAGAAGCACATATTTAATGTACTAGCTGGAGCCCCCGACTCCGCCTGTGTGGAATTTTGTTCCCGTTCCCATGGGAACTAATTTCAAAGGGTAAAAAGTAGCCTATGTGTTCCAGACTATAATCTAACCCTGTGCCGAATTCCAGCCCAATCCATCCGCTATCCAAATTATCTGCACTAACAAATTTTCGCATTTTGCCCCTCTCTATAAAATAGAGTGCAGAGGGGCTTATGTCGAGACTTTGTCTGTAGTCTGTGATCGAATCAATCTACGCCACTAGGTCCCGTGGATCATCTGTTCAAAGTTTAGAATAAAACAAAAATGACAACGTCAATCGGATTGAACTTTCTCAATAAACGTGTTAGAGAGGGGCAGTCTGGTGAGAATAATTTCCGAATCGGTAGGAGTTCGGTATAGTATCCATGAGGATTTCTCCTCACGTAAAAAAAAATCGAACGAAATGGATGTTTAAGTTCCGAATTCGTGTATCTTCGGCCTGCTTATTTAGTTTGTCTACTCACAGTTCACAAGACCCCCAATTTGGCAACCCATTATTGTATCTTCGTTTGAAGAATCCAAGGTTGTATTCAGGAAACACGAGCGGTTACAGAGCGTTCCAAGTTTCCATGAGGCGACTGAGAATGTCATTTTTATTTTGATTTACAATATGTACTGGATTAAAATGTCAGCTTTTGTGCGAGCAGCGTTTACTTCCAGGATTGACAATATAACAATATGTACAATGATATGGTAGGTTCTCTAAGGAATTGTTTGACATGATGCCCACGGCTACGTTCTATCCCCGCACCTCTCGCCACAGACAGGGAGTTCATCCTCACACTCTGCGTCCGGAGCGCTTCAGCACGGTTAGATCCGATAGGGGTTATCTTCCGCGCACGCTTAGGTTGTGGGATGATCTCCCTGCTTCGGTTTTCCCAAACGCCTACAGTATGGGGTTCTTCAAAAGCGGGCTTAGAAGGTTTTTACAGTGTCGGCAGCGCGAGTGTAGCGCCTCTGGTATTGCAAACGTTCATAGGCTGCGCTGACTACGGTCCTTCTGGTCGGCCGCATGCTCGTCTGCCACCTTAGTGGTATAAAAAAAAATGAGCTTAGGTGTAATCATGTATTTATACTAAAAAAATGTATTTGTGTGTGTGTGTGTGTGTGTGTGTGTGTGTGTGTGTGTGTGTGTGTGTGTGTGTGTGTGTATGTCTGTGTGTGTGTGTGTGTGTGTGTGTGTGTGTGTGTGTGTGTGTGTGTGTGTGTGTATTGGAAAGCTACATTCACCCTGAGTAAAAGCTATGTTCTATTCTCATATTCCCACAGAAACGGGAGTTACACGGATGAAACCGCTTGACGTCCGCTAGCATATTATAAGTAGGTAAGACCTGGGTCCTAGGATTCAGCAGGTAGTAAACTGAGTTTTGTTAGCTCTGAATTAAAAGTTCTTTCAACTTTTGAACTAGAACACTAGACCGAAAAGCCACGCCCAGTGAAATAACATCTAAGTATAAATCGATCAGTCAGGTTATTGTACGATGTCAACGCTCGACCTTTGGGGGCTTGGCCTTGTAGCCGGTTCGATTCCCATCTGACGTCACCGACTTTGGTGCTAGGGGTGAGAAGAGTGCGGTGGTTGAACCCGGAAATAATTTTTGGAAATCATCCGCCTGTTTAACCCCCTAGTAGATGATATTGGTTTGACCCCCAAAAGGCCCTTGATACTCTGCTGTCTATTAATAAGTATATTTGTATTTTTGGAATAGGCAAAGACAGAATAGGTCAATAAACTTTATTTTCTCTAGTTTTAGTTTTAGAATAATTCATAATTTTTTTTTTGTTATGATTTAAGTAAAATTAAAATATTAAATTCCTCGTAATGAGGTTGAACTGCCCCTAGCAACTAATGGATATGAAACCGTTCATTAAATTTTGGTTAAAAGAAATCGGGGGTTCCCGAAAAAATCATTTGAATGCCAAAGGCTTTTACAATATAGTAACTAAAAAAAAATCTGCCCTAATAATAATATCATTAACCTTCCAACAAATGGTTGAAGCCTGGCAAACTACTTGTCTGGAAAATTTAATTATTCATATTATATAGCTTTTTCTTTCAAAATAAATTTCTTGATCAAATCTTTCAGAGAAGTCGGAAGCCCTCTCAAAACAGCTAGTAATTAAAAACCTCTTGAACTACATAAATAAACGCTATCCCGATTTTGATAAAACTGTTGGGAAATCAACTCTACAAACTTGTTAGTTCCACAGCTAGAAAATAGACAGAAAAATACTGTGCTATTGAAAACCCTCATAAAAAATATCAGAAATTGAGATAAACTACTTCTTTTTATAAGATCGTTTAAAAACATACACGACGAAAATAGTTTCGTATGTTGAAATATAACAATCTAAGAATACTGAATAGTGCCTAAGCTTATGCAAGCCATAAAATAGATACTTTAAAATACATTATATAGTTATGCTTCTATCCCCGAAAGGGTAACCAGAGGCATAGTATACACCCATTATCCACTCTATAGATTTAGAATCCACTTTATAGATTCTGTCACATGTGTGTCAATAGTTAGTGTAAATATATCTTTTCATATTTTTTTAAAATACCGGTTAAAAAACCCCAAATAACCTAGATATAACCGCCCTTGTAAAAATACCATCGAAAGGAAAAAAATAGCTAAGCGTCACATCACTACAAAACACAGTGAACTAACCCGCGGTCGTTCGTTGACCCCGACAATTTTGGCAGTTCGACGACCCGGCCAGTGAACTGACGTGCGAGCGAGACGGCGCGCACGACGTCACTGGAGTCAATCAAGTCATGTCGTCATTTGACAGTTGCATCATGTTGGTGATTCGGTTCTTTATTTGAAATTGTTTTGTTCTTTTTTTATAACGATTGCGAGTATGTACCTTTTTTGTGATCTTGTTTTTTTTTTCGTTTCGGCCTGTGTGTAATTCGGTTTTTTATATTCATCTTAGAGATTTTTGATTAAAAAATTACCAGATTGAAGTACCTACTTACAATAAAGCATTTTTCTTGTCTTTTTGACTGCTTCCGTGACTCAGTGATGGTAAGTGTAGGTATGCGACTATCGTTCTTCGGGTTCGAATCCCGAGTCGGAAAAAATATTTTTGTGATTCGAAATGTGTTAATTATTTATCTAGATTTTTTTTTCTCTAGATTGAGCTTAATTAGGGTCCGATGACGTTGTTTGATAATGTCCTAAAGCAATGTAATTATTTATCAGAAAAATAAATATAGATATTTTTTTCTTCATTATTTTTTTTAACAAAAACAATATTTTTAGGGCGATCCTGTATACCAATATAATAATGTACCTACTAATACCGTTATCACCCACTGGTAGGAATACTCCTGGACTTTGAAGGAATGAAACTATTTGCTCATTATTATAATTTATCTTTAACAAACAGTATACTGTCCTGTTTATTGTTTACCTAATTAACAATTATTGTTAGGTGGCAACAGCGTGATGAAATGCGTAGCAATAGGTACACCTCTACTTATTATACCCTTTAAAGTTTCCGAGAGGATTTTGGAAAAACACTTTTTTTTTAGTTGCGAAATATGTTGCAATCTTATGCCTCTGCTTATACTCCTTCCTGAAGTTAGATCTTAAGTTAGGTCATAAGTTAGCTCTTAAGTTAGGTTTAAGTTAGAATACCCGAAGATTTGTCGAGAGGTTTAAAAGAAACAGCACTTTGGGATCCTACCTGAAATCCACATGAATGCTGTGACTCCTACCGACTAAAACAACACGGTACCCTAACACAGCCTACGGGAGCCCCGAGTAAGCCTTCGGAAGGATGTTCCAGGATTCCCGACAGACTTTGGACAGCATTCGTTTCCAATAATTCCAGAAACCAGGTTTAGAATTGAAGAGTTCATCGATCTGAAATTTGGTATTGGAATAGATAATGGTTTAAAAACACATAGGCTTATACATTTACTTTTCATCCCATGAGAAGCGGAAACAGAATTTAACGCGAGTGAAGCCACGGACAAAATCTAGTTCATACTTCTATACTAACATTATAAAGAGGTAAGATTTGATTGTTTGTTTGCATCAAATAGGAAACTACTGAACCGATTTGAAATATTCTTTCACTGTTTGAAAGCTACGCTATCCCCGGTTGTCATAGGCTATATTTTCTTCCCGCATTCCCACGGGAACGGGAGCTACGCGGGTGAAATCGGGAACACCATCTAGTTACATTATAAGTATGCCATACAAATAATTTACTATCAGTCGTCTGTTAACATTATTAAGTAAATTAAGTTCATTGACTTAAACATGACGAATAGTATATATTTATTATTTCGTAATATTGCATAGTAGCATCCAATTAGAACATACATGCCCGTATTAACTATAATATATGGAAAATTTGGTATGTTTTTATTGACATTATTTAATACTGCTTTCGCTCCCTTGGGTAGTAGAATAGATTTTGAAAATGGGCTCTATAGTTTTAGAATTAATCGAATACAAAGAAACAATATTTTTCTGTTCATATAGTATAGATTAGTACAGATATGTTTATGTTAAGAAAATCATTCTCTATAACATAATACTCTAAAACAATTTTACTAGATTTTTCTGGAGGATTTTGTGACTCAAAACTTGGATAGAAAGTATACCTTTGAATATTGGAAACTTCATATGTACAAAATCAGTGTCAATTTTTTTAACATGAAGAAACTCCTACATAGATGGATGCCGGATTCTTACCGCCTAACAACCACACGTACCTACCTAATACCTACGGTTAGGAGCTCCGGGTAAGCCCTCGAAAGGATGACCCCAGGATTCCCAACAGACTTTGGTAACCACTTCAGCCTCACCTAACAGAATCAGTGTCTAAAGTTAGGCTGGCTAGCTTGAAAAGTATCCTTCCGAGGGCTTACCCGGGGTTCCCAACCGTAGGCTGTTAGGTAGAATATGTGTAGTTATTAATCGGTAGGAGTCCGGCATAGCATCCCTGTAGGATTTTCCTTACTTTAAAAAAAGGTTGACTAGCTTGGAGTTCGAAGTTTTCGTTCAGCCCCATCATATCTATACATTGGATTTAAAGTTACACTTCAATCTACAAAAACATGGAATGACCTGCCCGCACACGTGTTTCCCTCATCTTACAATCCCGGGTTCTTCAAGAGGAGCGTGAAGAGGCACATCACAGGGCCGCCAACTTGAGGACCACTGTCAGAAGTCTTACGGACTGTGAGAGTGGCCCCCAATCGCCAGATGCGCCACGGCAATTGGCGAGCTTAATATGGAACAAAAAAGTGACTGTGACACACGGACGGACAGACAGACAGACAGACATGACGAATCTATAAGGGTTCCGTTTTTGCCGTTTGGCTACGAAACCCTAAAAATTGCGAGCATTTTCAAGTTAACATACATATGGTCACGCCTTTATCCCCGAAGGGGTAGGCAGAGGCATATTATATGCCCACATTTCACCTTTGTATAATTTGTCCCACGTAATAGGTGGTGAGCCGTATTGCCGTGTTTAAATGGACAGGCGCAGGTTGTGACTGCCTGCTGTTGAAATAAAGCCTTCAACTTAGCTTAACGACTGCCATTTTACTGGCAACCGGGACCAACGGCTTAACGTGCCTTCCGAAGCACGGAAACGCTCAAATAAATGTCACAAAGTGATCACATGGATGGTCACCCATCCATGGACCGGCCATAGTGAAAGTTGCTTACTGCAGTGATCGTTTACAGAACACTGAGTCCGCGGGGCCACGAGCGCTTCTTTTCAAGTTAAGATGGCAAAAATAAAGGATTTTGAAAGCAGAATTGAGTAGGAGGAAGGTTCCATCTTTTCCTGTAAGACATTTAAACAATTCCTAGTATGAACATTTAATTAATATTGAAACTGTAGTTTATTTTTCTAGGCCAATGGCACAGATTCGGTGTTTATGAGTAATGTTGTACGATATTGTGCGGTTCGCGTAATTATTAACTTACGTAGGTAGCTTGACCTCAATATTGGGATGGGTGAGCGTATGATTAATTTGCTGGTGGAAATATTGCTGTGTCAAAGGTGATGGATTTAAATTTTCCAATGAAAGGATTACGATTAATTAGATTTTTTAGGATTCCGTACGGGAAGAATAAAACCGGAACCAACAACAAAAAACGGACTAAAAACCGTAAAAAAATATATTACCAAAAATATATTACCATACAACAAACTTAATTGTTTTTTTTTTCGTTTTTCGCGAGTTCTTCTCGCACTTGGCCGCTTTTTTTTTTAATACCACTAAGTTGGCAGACAAGTATACGGCCCACCAGAAGAACCCACCAGAGAACGTTAGCGACACCAGGGGCGCCACGCTCTTATTTTCGCTCTCTCTCGCTTATTTTTCTTATAAGGAGATATTTAGCTCGCCAAAATGACTCCTGATGGAAAGCTTTGGTGACATGTAATGCTTTGAACGTCTCTCACAGTCTACAATACTATTGCAAGTGGCCCAAATATGGCGGCCCTATGATGTGTCAGTTTACCGGGCATTATTAATATTGGTAAAATATTGAAAGCAACTAATATGCTGCCTGTTTCATTTTTCATAATATTTTTTATAAAAAAGTGGAAAAAGCCAAGTCTCGGTAGCTCAAGTGGTTAGAGCATTCCATAGAGCAAAGGTGAGTTCAAGTCCTGTCTGAGCCAAGTTGTTATTTTTCACTTTATATTTAAAAAAAGGGTGTGCGTGTAACCTTTACGCGCGATTGAAGTAAATCTTCTTGGCCATAGACGGCATCAAATGTTATATTAATATCACTCATTCGTTCAAATATTATTCAAATAGACTTTACTTGCGTCAGAAAAAAAATCTGAGTTACTTACTGCCTAGTCGCGCCTACAGAAGCTTTACTTCAAAAATGATTAGGTAATATTTACATTCTTCCATATATTTTTTTCTCATCTTTTTTTACCAGGAGAAAGTCCATTATGGATGCTATGCCGATGTCTTACCGACTACAAACCCTACCTACTGTTTACGGCTGAGAGACCTGGGTAAGCCCTCGGAAGAACACCCCAAGAAATATGTCTGCCCTAGGTGTGGATTTTAGGTTCAGATTACGAAATTGCTATAAATTTTCTCCTGTATAAGAAGTACCTATTGACGGCTATAGGCTTGCCTCCTCCATGAGAGTACCAAAAATACTGATGATTTGTAAATCCCTCTGCCTACTCCCTCGGGGAAATGGTTATATATGTTAAAATTCATATTTAATTATAATTTTGGCTGATATATACCCTTTGGATAATCTCATGATGATACATAGTTAACGTAGCTTACATAATTTCAGAACAACCTAGCTTTCTATTGTGAATGAATTTTATAAATCAGTTGAATATTTCCTGAGTTCATCAATCGCAAACAAAATTTTTCCTTTTTAAAATATTTGCATAAAATAAATAGAATATTGTGTGACATATCCTTGTGCGTAATTCAGCAGGAATCCATAGTAACTCAAGCCCTGAAATACCAGCGAGGCCCAACAATCTTACACGATACAATACAAACTCATTTCTCATCACCTAACAAAATGGCCGCCTACATTACAAAACACATCAATGAAACATTCTTTATACAAAAGTTTCCGGGATCAATAAATTATATTAATATTAACGTTGACAACCACAAACATCGATCAATATCTCTGAACCTTACACAGGATAACTCTCAACAAACAAATTAACAATTGAAAATAATCTTTAGTAAGCATTTTACCAAAACACGGGGACCATCAACCTCGCAACTAGGAGCAACGCACTCCGAAGCAGACGATCGGGAAATACCTTCGGCTACAACGCCATCTAGCGTCCAGTAGATGTAGTAAAGGTCAATCGTACGGGTTAATGAACCATGACTGAATACTTGCCCTATCGTATTATGATTGTCTGACTATTTTTGGTAATGTATGTAATGATATTTCAATAGGATAAAACATATTTAGTTGTAATGTTATTGCTGGGTACGCCCACTCTTATGGTTTTGTTATTGTTCTGAGAAAGATAATGCTAAGTAAGTCTAAAAGCTTATCTTAACAACTGTGGTATCATAAGCTATATCTAAAGAATATAATTCTTCTTGTATCATACAGAACAGATTATTTAAAAAAGTACCTAGGTATAAGAAATGACTATTAATAAGTACTGATAATACTGTGGTTTGACTTTAAATTTCGACTGTGTATTATATCTACAATTCACAATATCTTTAAATTCACTCACAAATACAAAAAATCTAATACCCATAATTCTAAAACCAAAGACACGGATTTGGGAGGAAAAATATTTAAAAATAATCTATTGTCTAATAGCAGTACTAAAGTTCAATTCCCAAACTGCGGTGAACGACCCCGGCCGCTGGCTTATCTTACGAAACATGACGCATAGTCAGTATTTTTTTCCATACGGTACGTCGCCGCGTCGATTCAAGGCAAATGCGTATTTTATTGCGCTCATCGTTATGTATATTTCTTTACACGTGAAATTTGTAAACAGTAGTTTTTTTTATTCTACTTACAAAAGTCCTTTTCATTTGCGTCCATTAGTCTCCGTGGTTTAAAAAAAGAACAAAATTTGTTGATCTCTTCAATTTACAACCGATTTTTAAAATAAGAAGGTATGTACTGAATTTGTACTGTTTTAAATATGGTGTGATTGCTCTGTACTAATTTTCATAGGGCTTATGTAGAATCCCTTTAATAAAGAATACTAAACTACTAATAGTGTTGCGTTTGGTCTCTCTCTACCCAGTCACACGATGCAGGTCAGATATTAAAATTATACTGTATTTCAATAGCTTTGCGCAAAAATGTAAACAAACACATTTGATCCTATATATCCATAGTTACTTGCAATTGAGTATTCACCCTGATTATATTTCAGTATCCAGGAGTCATACAGTGTTCTTACAATCATTTCGACACCAAATAACTTCTACAGTTTATTTTCATTTAAAATACCTACTAAAAAATTCATGATTTGTCATAATATATTTTTCATTCTTTCTATTCGAAAAGAATCGCTTTGGACCTCGATAACAGGGCGCAAAATAGCTCTTTTCTGTTAAGAGCTTTTTAGCGGGCGGCAAAGTGATTTGAATTTGGAACTTGAAAAATTCATAGAAATCGAACGTAAATTGTTGGATTAGGTACTGGCTGGTAGGTGTTGGCTGTATAGAACCGCGGTGACCTATGCTTATTAAAAAAAAACTAAAGAGCGTGATTTATCTCTCTGCTCTTGTAGTAATCAGTACCACTTCACCAAGCGAAGTTGATGATTCAAATATTACGAAAAATTTCTTTACTCGATCGAGTTTTGTTTTGTCCTGAACTTTTACGAAAATGAGCGTGGTATGCATCCTTGCCGACGGTACTAAGGCGATTCTGGCAAGTGCCTGATGTAGGTGCAGGCAGTAAGCACGCATTAGTCAACTTCGCTTGGTGGAGTATTTTATTGTATTCTGCAAGTATAGTGACTTCTACGTCGAATTATGAAAGTGACAATGCATTAATTAACTCCTGAATGGATATGGAATGGACCTAACTACATCGTACAAAACTTATTATTTCTCATAGAAAGGGAATGAAAAGTAGAGTATATTACTCGGGAGCAAATTATTTTTCCCTCGGGCGGTGTACTTTGAATCCCTCACTGCGCTCAGGATTCTACGTTAGAATCCCTCGCTATGCTCGGGATTCTATTCTAGAATCCTTCGCTTCGCTCTTGATTCAAAGTAGCGCCCTCGCCGTAAAAATACTATTTTGCCCCCTTGTTATACAATCTACTATTTCATTCCTTCTATTCGAAAAGAATCACTTTGCACCACGATATCGGGGCGCAAAATAGCTATTTTCTGTTAAGAGCTTTTTAGCGGGCGGCAAAGTGATTTGAATTTGGAACTTGAAAATTTCATAGAAATCAACGCAAATTGTATGAATTACTGGCTGGTAAGTGTTGGCTGCACAGCGCGGTGTCCTGAGCTAACTAAAAAAAACTAAAGAGCGCCATTTATCTGTTCGTGTTCGTCATTATTAATGTCCTTGTAATCAGGAGGTAATAGTAGATTGTATAACAAGGGTGCAAAATAGTATTTTTACGGCGAGGGCGCTACTTTGAATCACGAGCGAAGCGAAGGATTCTAGAATAGAATCCCGAGCATAGCGAGGGATTCTAACGTAGAATCCTGAGCGCAGTGAGGGATTCAAAGTACACCGCCCGAGGGAAAAATAATTTGCTCCCGAGTAATATACTCTACTTTTCATTCCCTTTCTATGAGAAAAAATAAGTTTTGTACGACGTAGTTGCTCGGGATTCTAACGTAGAATCCTGAGCGCAGTGAGGGATTCAAAGTACACCGCCCGAGGGAAAAATAATTTGCTCCCGAGTAATATACTCTACTTTTCATTCCCTTTCTATGAGAAAAAATAAGTTTTGTACGACGTAGTTAGGTCCATTCCATATCCATTCAGGAGTTAATTAATGCATTGTCACTTTCATAATTCGACGTAGAAGTCACTATACTTGCAGAAAACAATAAAACATTCCACAAAGCGAAGTTGACTAATGCGTGCTTACTGCCTGCACCTAAATCAGGTACTTACCGAATCGCCTTAGTACCGTCGGCAAGGATGCATACCACGCTCATTATATCCATTTTCGTAAAGTTCAGGACAAAAGAAAACTCGATCGAGTAAAGAAATTTTTCGTAACATTTGAATCATCAACTTCGCTTGGTGAAGTGGTACTGATTACTACAAGAGCAGAGAGATAAATCACGCTCTTTAGTATTTTTTTAATAAGCATAGGTCACCGCGGTTCTATACAGCCAACACCTACCAGCCAGTACCTAATCCATACAATTTGCGTTCGATTTCTATGAATTTTTCAAGTTCCAAATTCAAATCACTTTGCCGCCCGCTAAAAAGCTCTTAACAGAAAAGAGCTATTTTGCGCCCTGTTATCTAGGTCCAAAGCGATTCTTTTCGAATAGAAGGAATGAAAACATATTTTATTGTATTCTGCAAATATAATAAGTTCTACGTCAAGTTATGAAAGTGACAATCCATGAACTGCTGGAACAATAACTATAGAAGGTAACTACGTCGTACAAAGCGAATTTTTTCTCATAGAAAGGGAATGAAAAGTAGAGCATATTACTCGGGGGCAAATTATTTTTCCCTCGGGCGGTGTACTTTGAATCCCTCACTGCGCTCAGGATTCTATGTTAGAATCCCTCGCTATGCTCGGGATTCTATTCTAGAATCCTTCGCTTCGCTCGTGATTCAAAGTAGCGCCCTCGCCGTAAAAATACTATTTTGCCCCCTTGTTATACAATCTACTATTTCTACTCATCTGTCTTAGACAACGATTGTCAAAACATGACATGTTTACATTATTGCCAGATCGGGTAGGATTGGACTATACCTTCTTTTATATACAAGGAAATCTGGTCCCAAAGCCAGAAATTAACCTGCTTGTGTTATAGATACCGCACAATAGGTATACTATTACTTATAATAACATAAAAAAGTATATACTTTTATGATATAAATAGGTACATAGCAACAACCAGACTTCTAGACAAAAAATATAATATATCAATCAACATTCGCTCTATATGAATATTCGACCAACGAAATAGTCGAAAGTCACTGCGATTCGGTAAAGGGCAAGTCGGAAATGGGGCTCCCTTTGGGTGAAAGATAAACGAACGCATGAGCATTACTCGAGGGCCGCTCTGGACTTTTGTTGGTCTAGTGCAGTGGTGGGCAAACTTTCTACCTACTGGCCTATAGCGGGCCGGGAAAATTAAGAATTTTCAGAGGAGGGCCAGAATTATAGGAAAATGCATTTTGTGCTGAAACTTTTAATCTTCCTTCTGTCTAATATTGATGTGTGGATGTAGATATGTTACTCTTTCACCTATGCGTCTATTGTTCTATTAAGAAGAAACTACTTACATAATACTTCTGGACCGTCAAAATATAATATTGGGAGCCATTTACTATTGATGTAGTAGGACCGTCGGCGGGCCGTATTAAATGCTTTCGCGGGCCGGAGTCAGGCCGCGGGCCGTAGTTTGCCCATCACTGGTCTAGTGCTTGTTTGTCACCTTAGTAGGTGCAAAAAACCACATCAATTATTTAATAGTACTAGGTACTTTTTTATGGTTTTTTAATTGTCATTAGTCATTATATTCTATATGATTAGGTACATCCTTATATTAATAAGAAGTATAACAACAAACTAAATTAAGGTAATAAATTTAAATAATCAACCGACTTCGACAAAAGGCATTCTTTATTTCTGTAGTCAAAAGATAGCTTCTTTTGACTACTATAGTTACGAAAGATACTTAATTTACAGTCTTTTTAAAAGTTTAATCAACTCAATTTAAATAAGTTCGTAATTAAGATAATACTAATTACAGTTTGAGTAAATATATTTAATCATAGACATTTATTTTAAGAAAAAAATAGAGAATACTTCAATGAGACATTAGTTTGACTACTCGCCGCTAGATGGTAGTACGTTTGTAAAAGTCAAAAATTCCTTTTTTTTTGGGGTTCCGCACCGAAAGCCTAAAAACGGGAATCTATTCATGAGACTTCGCCGTAAGTCTGTCTGTCGGTTCATTACGAGGCTGTATCTCAGGAACAGTGACAGCTAGATGGCTGAAATTTTCACAGTTGATTTAGATAGATATTTCTGTCGTCGCTAAAACCAAAAGTATAAAAATGTGAAAAACAGTTATTATATGACATTCAAACAAAGTGTTTTATAGCATTGTTTTAGTATGATACCTACTTGCACTTGGCCAGTTTTAAAACTAAAATCTATCGAAGCATTTCATCAACATCGATTCATTGAAAATCTTGGCACCTGTTCCAACATGCCGTGAAGATATGCAGCACCTTGACAGGTGCGTTTAACATTTACATAGACAGTTGTATAGCCCGTTCGCTCTAAGTTTGCCGGCGTAGAGACTGGTGTAGAAGCGTAGTAGGAGAGGTGGCGGGCAAACTTAGCGCGAACGTCATGTCATTACATGTATTCAAATGGGTTTCTAACATAGTATATGCTATGCCTGAACATTACTTGCGAGTTGCTTCACCTACTATTTTTTTTTCGAATGGGAATCCCTCATTGATGCTATGCCGGACTCTTACAGACTGAAACCACACGTGCACTACCACAGCCTAAAGTCGAGAGCCCTGGGTAAGTCCTCGGAAGGATGTCCCAGAATTCCCGACAAATTTGACTACCACTGCCTCATTGATTCACTTGTTGACTTATGGCACAGGGTGGAAACTCCGATTATTCCCAGTTGTTCCGTTGAAGTAGTTCCGTGGCGGAAACCGATCCATACAAAAATGTTCGTTTTCACCCACACTAATATATCTACACGTAATGTGAATGCTTGAATCAAGCTTGAATGTGTGTGTGAGTATGCTAGGGATACTAGCTATGGAAACAAAATAATAAGGAACGAACGCAATCTCATGTATGTAGGTACTTTTTTTTCAAACCTACCCTCGGCTAAGCAGAAATTAAACCAAAGCAATAGCACAAAGTACGTAGGTACGTTATGTAACGCAGTGACACTCTCTCAAGTACTGTTACAGCAATAGATACGTAAACTTTTGCGGGGGGTTGGGGAAGCTTACTCAGTGGGAGGCAGGGAGTTGCCGATCTGTATGTAATACTATTATATTATCTTTGCTTATGTTGGTACGAAAAGAAGTAGAGAATCTCTTTAAGGAAAGAGACCATCTGGTAGGCACTTCCCTCCTGATCTAAACTAATAATAGGTATAAAGTTGAAGAATAGAGTCTCTATTTAGAGAATTCTATATAGATTAGACTTAGACCGCCTCTGCGCTGAGGTCCTTAGTTCGATTCCCGGGTCGGTTCAATAAGTATGTGATCCACAAATGTTTGTTTCGGAGTTTGAGTATTTTCTACGTATAATTGTACTTATAATTCTACGTGTATTTAGAAAATATAAGTATGTATATCAGTCGTTTAGATCCCATAGCACAAGCTATTATTCGCTTAATTTGGGCTACCTAGATGACGTTGTATGAGAATGCCGACAATTTTTTTTTCTATAATTATGAGAGAGTCTATGCTGGCTATAAGTTTATATCGTCACGCTACTACTGAAAGGAGTGGAGCAGTGATCATATCAGAAATATTTGTTCAGTACTCAGTAACGTAAATACTAGGGAAGTCTAGGGAATGCAATCCTAATCTTTGACTGCCTCTGTGGCGCAGTCGGTAGTGATACCGCCTGCGGCGCTGGAGGTCGTGGGTTCAATTCCCACAGGAGACAAATATTTGTGTGACCCGTAAATGTTTGTCTCAAGAGTCCGGGTGTTTCTATGTATTATAAGTATGTATTTAAAAGTATATAAGTATTACTATCCGTGTTCTGATACCCATAACACAAGCAGGTTATTCCTAGTTTACTTTGGGATCAGATAGCGTTGTGTGAGATGTCCGTAAATATTTATTTATTTATTTATTAATCTCGCGGGATCCTATCTCGCGAGATCTCATGTAATTTTTCTGGATCAATCCCGAAGCATAATATGACGAGATCCCGTTCGAGATTGACGGGATGGGGCGGCTGTTGTAATTTTAAATAGGTATATCGGACGGCTTATAAAGCAAACGATTTCTGGAGTGGAGACCGCGACTTGACAAACGTAGGGTAGGACGTCCACTTGTCAGATGGACCAACGCAGTCGCCACCAGCCTGATGGAAAGCCGTGGCGCATCTAGCGATTGGGGGCCACCTCTGACAGTGGTCCTCAAGTTGGCGGCCTTTGATGTGCCTCTTCACGCTCTGCTTGAAGAATCCGGGATTGTAAGAGGAGGGAAACACATGCGCTGGCAGGTCGTTCCAGGTATTTATGGTTCGACAGAGAAACGATCTTTTGAATCGTTCAGTTCTAGCGAAGATTCTCTCCACTGTGTGATAGTGGCACCTCTGTCCAGCACGCGTTGTTTGGGATCGGAAAGGAGAGGGCGGGACTAGGTTGAAGAGCTCTTCAGCACACTCACCGTGATAGATACGGTAGAATGCAGCCAAAGACGCAATAGTTCCTCGCTGCGCCAACGGCTCCAGACTTTCCGTAACCTCCTAGTAGTTAATAATGCGAATAGCACGCCGCTGCATAGAGTCCAGCGCGTCAAGCAAGTACCTCGCGGAGTCGTCCCATTGGTGAGAGCAGTATTCCACGCAAGGACGTACCTGCGTCTTGTACAGCAGACACCTCTGGTTCGGCGTAAAGAACCGCTTCACCTTGTTTAGGACTCCTAGTTTTCTTGAGGCTAGCCCAATACTTCGCTCAATATAATATTTGTAATTGAGCGGATGCGGAAGGCGCAGAACCGTGTGTTGTGACGTAAATTGGTAGAGGCCTTGGACTTCCATAGGCAGATTTGATTGATTGTTTTGGAAGGAAGAGCTTAGCACTAAGAATATGATGATACAAGGCGCGCAGGCTTCCCAAGTAGCCCGCTTGACGCTGACGTCTACGCATTGTATAGACAATATTATGTTAGTATAATAGCGTAATTCATCATCCTCATGTTGTATTCTTAGCGGATGGAGGAAAATAAATATAATGCAACGCAGTGCAATCGGTCAGCGCGCGATTATCGCGGCTATGCAGTTAGTAACGATAAAAAATGACATAACGCAGCAACCGGCCGGTCGGTGACCTATAGTAGTTCGAGTCGTGCGGCGTGTAGCGCCATCTGTTATCGAAGTTATCCAACTAAATGTAGTTTTTTTTTAATAACAATTATAATGTTATTTTTACATAAATATTGTTACATTATTCAATTTTATTGGGATATTTTTTTCAAATGAGTATTAAAAAGTATTTTATTAAAATTCATCTACTCACCGCTAGATGGCGCTGTAATTTTTTTTACAACTTTGTTTTTATTTTATTGATTCCGACCGAGCCCACTAACGCTCAAATAACCGATTGAATATTAATAAATGTTGAATAAAACAAGTTTGTTATGCGGCTATAACACGTTATGAAATCGTATTCAAGTTGCGTTACCTAATAGGTACTAACGCGCCGCTTGCTTTTCTGATACGTAACCAGCTAGAATATCCCCTCTTTAAACTTTTGTCCAAGGTTAGAACATGCAGACGAATATTAAAAGGGTCCTTTTGAGATTAAAGTGGTCTTACAAAAAATATTGTGTAAGACTGTCGCGTGGGGACCGTATTTGAAAGGGATAAAAATCGTTTCACATATCTTAATTTTCAAACGAAGGGTTAAGCTTTCGTGTTTCGAAATTATAACAGTTAACAAATTCATACTAAATAATAATAAAACATATAGTATAAATTTAAATTGCTTTTTATTCTTTACAAAATATATGAAGAATTGAACGGGTGTTATGTTTTCTAGCGTATGTTTGAAATGTAATTAAAAACCACAGCTAGGCACGAAATTACTGATATTTTGTAAACCTTTGACCATCATGCTAAAGACAAAAAATATTAAATCTATGAGAGACCGGGGCTAGTCGATATAATCTGAAAGTACCTACTTTACCAAGAAGTATTAGTATACAATCATAATATTTAAAAAAATCAAAGAAAGGACTATACGTGTGGCCGTCAATATTACACAATAAGACTTGTCTAGAAATGCCTAATAAGTAAAAGGACATTTGTATGCGATGCAGCGACGCTGGAACGTAGAGTTAGAATAGTGAGTGTGAAAAATAATTCCAGAGAAATTTTTAACTGTGATAATAAAAAATTTGTTTAGTTTATGTTAACATGGTCATGTTTCTAGTGACCTTGAAAGTTTAAATAGCTAAGAATGATTTTTTAAAGCAATAATAATATTTGATATCTTTCTCATATAAATGTTTTTGAATTTTTTTTTGTTTTGTGTTCGGTATCACTCGGATTAGGAAAAAATGGAAAAAATCATGGATTCGTCCCGTTCGTTTCTTTCTTCATTTTATAAATAAAATAAATATGAATATGAAATAGATTACAAACGAGTTTCCAACACACGAAAGGCCCCCGAAATATTAGTTTTTTTAGTACCTATAGAATGTTGTAAGACAACACAAATGAAAGGTTTTCTATGTTTCGACGTAAGTGACTCATGTTGAAGGAGACGTAGCATTATAGAATTTAGTCACGTTACAAAAGTGAATGCGGCTTGCGATAGGACTCACTAGTTTAGAACACCAGACACCATGTTGTTTTATTTAAACAAAGTAAACTAGGATTGACCTGTTTAAGTTATAAGTACCTACCGGACGACGGATGCATAAATACTTTTATTAGTGAATACATACATTTACTTGTAAATTTATAATGAAAAAACACTGACTGTCGAGACAAATATTTGTGAGGTTCTTCAAAAAGAGTCTTAAATGTCGGCAGCGTGAGTGTAGAGCCTTCAGCGTTGCAAATGTTCATCAGGTGGGCCGTATGCTTGTCAGCTTCATTAGTAGTTAAAATTCCGCGTGATGTGAATCGAACCCACGACCTCTTGATCAGCAGTCACATATGCATGACCACTAGACCAACCACGCAGTCTAATCATTTTTATCTATCCATTAGGCATCATTTCCTATATCCATCTTTCTCTCATGGCGGCAAATTTCAGAAACTAGGGCGGAAGTTCAACTTTGACCCCGAAAACCGATTCAACCTGTTCAAGGTCGAGAGGTCAGATTAGGGTCGCTTGAGAGTTAGTCCAAAATATGTCAGGCTATGACCTGCATTTGACCTTCGTATTATCGTAACTTTGAAGGTAAAAGGTGTTTGTTTTTATAACTTTATAACAATATGTTTATGGACATGTTCGTTTTTAGGATTCCGTACGCAATGGATAATAACAGAATCCTATCACTGATACTCCGCTGTCCACATGTCTGCTTGTCATCTGGCTGTATCTCAGGAACTGTATTGGTTTAAAAGCTGAAATTGTCACCGATGCTGTTTCTGTTGCCGCTAAAACAACAATTACTACATAAATAATATAGGGGGGCTCCCATATAGCATACTGTACAAGACCCTCCGTGCGCAAATCTAACTCGCACTTGGCCGGTTTTTTTGTTTCATGAGAGAAAATTTTAAGAAACAAACCATCGCAATTTATATACAACCTAGGCTAGCAAATATTCGGCAGCAATGTTCCGTATTATATTAGCATAAAGTACAAAATTGCTTGCACTCGATAATTTACAAGTTATGGCCGTATCCAGTTAAGAAAATAGGTCACTAAAGTACGTTCACAGCGCCCATTACTTTCTGTTATATTTACACGCGCCATTATTTCCGTTCGCATGTTTATGTACACCGAACGCTGGAAATGAGAAGATTCTGGCCTGACCAATATACTAGTACAATATTTCCTGAACATTGATGCCACTCGATGGAAACTGATCACATTGATCACATTGGCTACCAGAGGTGCGCCACTCGCGCCGCCGACCCTGCATAAATCTTATAAGAACCTTTTTTTAGGAACCCTATCCTATAGACGTTCGGGAAAACCGAAATGGGGAGCTTATACCTCAATTCAAGCGTACTCAGAAGAAAACTCCTATTGGACCTTATTGTGCTCGAACTTATCAATCTACCGGAGAATAATCTATTAGATCGTAATCTCTCGATAATTTACAAGTTCAATAGGTAAATTACAAACGGTTTACCAAATTTACAACGAAATGCCTTTGATTTTTTCAATGTAAATGAAGAACGTACAGACTGCCGATGTTAAAAATCTAGTAACAGTGTTGTATGTAGTAGTAGTCATGCATTAAGTAACACAGAGAGCGTGGATGACTCAAAAAGGCCGTTAGGTATTTAGCAATAGAAACGCATTCTGTTTTATCAAATTCGTTGAATCACCATGGAAGGGCTTATCATCAACTGTTTGTAAACTGAATTTATTCTCACAGATTTTAGTGTGATAATAGTTTTTAAAATGAAACTAAATAATCCATAGCCTGAAACTTTTCATCCATTTATCGCAATATGAATTATATTTCACTTGCATCTGGTTCTAAAAACCACACCACACTTTTTTTTATTATCATCCCATTTCACCATTTTGAATACTTTATTATTCCAACAAAATGAGAAATCATACAATATTCCTTTTCAATTGTAAACTAAAGGAAATTGCAAGAACGCTTTCGAACGCCACGTGGCCTGAAAATGGGTCATCCATTATCTTTTAACAATTTAAATATCGTTGTCTCGCTCTTAACATTGTAACTCTATATAAGGAAAAGAGAAAGATATACTATGGCTAGGTCCTCCTGTAATGTATGTCTCGTAGACGCACTTAAGGATACTAAGGTTAGGTGTCGGTTGTTTCCTGAGATGTCAAGTTACAAACAGACTGATAGCTTTCCACTTCGTCTTTTATGCTTAAATAGATATTTTAAGTATGTTTCCTGAAAGTGTTTTGTAAAAGAGTAATGTATGTAAAATATGTATAAATGTTTACGAAAAGTGGTTGGAACAATTTTCAAGGATTAATGTATAAAATACCTATGAAAAAATCTTTTAAAAGTAAAATTATTCACTGAATGTTGTGTAAACCAAGAACAAACAAACCAATCATGGTGCCAAAATATCTTAATTTTAGTTTTTAATTTGCAATTTTCTAATAATATAGAAGTTAAATAAGTCCTGCACGAGTCCTTAGCTAAAATTGGCAAGCATTTTACAACTAACCATAAACAATCTCTTTGCAGAATCCTACACAATGTTTGCAGTATATTCTGTGACACAGCGCAGCATAGCAACTATGTTCAAACCTGTCTATGTTCAGCATAAATTAAAGACCCTTCACTTCCTGCAGACAATAGCATCTAACTTTCAAAATAATTACGATAATTCTCGCGAGTGTCCATTATTAGTTTTAACATTTATCCAGGCAGTATTTTCAAAAAGAAAAAAGTGTATTTTTTTTTACAAGACAAAATATCTAGTAATCTAAAACATCCTGTGCAAATGGCGTGTAATGAAGTTAATCTAATGTCGAAGTCGTTGCCTGTTAGAGATTGCATTCAGCGATAACGCTGCCAACTGTATTACCCAGAAATAAGTCAATATATACCAGTCTTTTCTCTATTTAATTTTAAAGTACCTAATAAATAAAATAATAGTTTGGTCCAGCAAGATTCTAGAACACACAATGAAAGCTGGCTGTATCGGTAGCCGTTTAAAAGCACAACTGTTTTATGCAAATAAATAGTTCTCGATACCAAGTTCCTTATTGAAAAGCCTTATCAACATTATAATTGCAAAAACCCGTTAAATTGAAATCTACCTTTTGTGATTATAAACTTTCGAGATTTTACAATCGAACGAATTATTTTCTGTTACATTGGAAGCCGCTAGGCAGCCGCTAGTGTGGCATATTCGCTTCGCTCGCTCGCTATTGCGGTAATATTGACAACCGTACGCTAAGTTACCGACAATTATTCAACATGTCTTCAGAAACATGATTTTTTTAAATTCACTAGTCCATCAAAAATAATACTTTTATGTCCAAAACTAATAGGTCTACCCTCTAATGTGATAGTTTTGTTACGAATACACACTCGAGAGTCAACGTAATTTTAAATGAACCCTATCATCAAATTCATGTTCAACTATCAGTTTATATTTCTAATATGGCTGTTATTTATCATAAATATGGGTCACTGATTCCCGTAATAGTAGATAGTATTTGCATTGTTATCTATACTACTATTATAAAGAGGAAACATTTGTATTTTTGTTTGTTATAAGTAAGCTCTGCAACTATAAAACCGATATGTAAAGTTCTGTTAGTTAGCTACATTATTAATAAGTAATATAAGCTAAACAACATCGTACTTCGATCAATAGGAGAGGAAGATGTAAAAAAAATTAAATATCATTGCAATTACGGGCATAAATAGGTTTAAATGACTTCTGCGGGGATCATAGTACGTCACAAGCAAAGCCAAGTGCCGAGCTAGTTTATGATAAATAGTAAATAGTATTTGCATTACTATTTGATATAAAAATATGAAACTATTCCCTTTACGTCTAAAGTATTTATCGTTTTTCCTTGAAATTAAGATAAAAGGAAACCTTATCGCGTTGTACACAAATAATAAGCTCTTTGCGGATGTACACACCACTTTTTTTAAATTCCTTCGACAATAGTACTCCGATTAAGTATTTTCTAACAAATTCTAAACATATTAAATTTACACCTGAATAGGCAGGTAGGTACATTAGTTCAATTTCAGAATTCTCTGAAAGTCACGCCTCAAGAAGCGGAATAACACCCGAACCACCCCCAAAGACGCGGAATAGTACCTAAACCCCTTTGGTGAGGCCGCGGTGGTAGCCAAAGGGTGTCGGTAACAGTTGGAAAACCTGGGACATCCCCCCCGAGGACTTCTCCAGGGCTCCCGACCGTGGGCAGTGGTAGATGTTTATGGTCTGAAAGAATCCGGCATAGCATCTATTTCGGATTTCTAGACGTAAGTATAGCCTGTCCCTTTACAAATTGTTTCATAAAGGGAAAGAATAGAAGGAATTAAATAAGATACCTAGATATTATGTCAAATCAGTAGTCTATTCGGTTTTCTTAAACATAGTAAATTCAATTCTAGTAGCTATGATCTAGCTAGTCGACTTTCAGTGTACGTTGTTTGCCTTAGCAAAACTAAAGAACAAAGTTCTTATGTAATAGATATTAAAAAGATTCTCATTATCATTTATAGTGTACACAAATATCCCATTGCGCAACAATAATATAATAATAATTAAAAATTACGTATGGATGTCGTAATAATACTTTCCACATTCAAATTTTATAATAATTATTATTAGGAATTCACAAAATGTCTGAATTTAAACATTAGCGTCGCGTAACAACTTATTATTCTATTAACAAAGTTGCCGTAGCCAATTTAAACTTTATAACGATACATAACAGTTATTTTAACCGTATACGTCTATTTTCTCATGCAAAATTATACGCTTATAATTGCGTAAGAAAATATTAATTATATTTATATTCATAATTACGTAAAAAATACTTTCTATGCGTTTAAAATTTGTCGCCAAAACCGAGTTGTGTCAACGCTAGATAACTGTCAAACCTTTGTATCCATTAAACCATAAAGTCCAGTTGTTTTTTTTTTCACACCACAACACACCATAAACACAACACTGTCACTTTGTATATTTTTAAGTTTAGAATATTTCATGCACGCGCCGAATTTCTAAGGACCCGCTCACACCGAGATGTTGCAAGCGGGCCATCAGGGGACCAACTAGGAAATGAATACAAGCGTCGGCACACCACGCCGCGCCTGCTACACATAACCTCTTTACGCACCAGTGTGTGTGCAGTGCATTCGTTTGGACAGCATTTGGAATTTATTTATAGGTCTACAATATCCTAGACATTAAAAAAAAATACCTAATAAACTGGAGAAATAAAACTAAAAATTTTCATTATAAAAATGAATAATCCTAATTCTTATCAGAATCTTGTTAGACAGTAAAAAAAGATGATATTTTAGTTGTAAGTACATTAATTTAATCGTACAATAAATCTTAAAATGACAGATTAAAAATCTAAAACATAGCGGTTTAAGAGAAAAAAATGTTACTCGGCTAAATGACAACAACCGTTATTATGTAACAGTCAGCTAGAAAGAGATAGAGCTGAACTCTGTGTGCGTATAAAAAAGATAGCGTTATGCGGTTGTGTAATCCTCAACACAGAGAAAGCTCACACATACTTTCTTTATACACGACAAAGAAGTACTTATTATACTGTACACTGTTCCTATAGGACGCGCAAGTGTGTGCTCCTCTTTACATTTTCGAATTTCGAACGAAAGAGCGTAAGTCCCGTTTGGATTTTACAAAAGTCGACTTTTCTTTTTGAAAGCTGAAGAGTAATTTTCATCGGTGCTGAAAGCTTTTAAGGTTCAATTTTGGATAAGAGATCTGGTACACCGTGGCTTTTTGAAGGGTTCAATGACACTAGGTTTGGCAGGCCTACCGATTTTTTCAAACGTTCTGTGGAATAGGCCGAAAACATTACAAAAGAAGTGATGTTTCAAAGAACTCTATAAAGAGCATGCGTGGCTAGAATTATAACTTTAAATTGATTTTCTTTCAAAAAAGGAATAGCATAGTGATTCGAATTACTAAGTTTTAGTTCTTTCTAATTATAAAAGTTTTTCATACAGAGAAATAAATTAAATTAATGCAGAATACTGTATTTAATATTATTTTAGTGACATCCGAGTGCCGCTATTAGACGACAGATGGCAGTGTAATTAATTATGATTTAAAACCGAATTAAATTAAAACTATTTTGTTATAAAAATACATATTAGATGCAAAAGCATCTAAAAGAAAAAACATTGATTGTTTTTATTCGTGATAAAATTTTTTAATATTTTTCAGCAACACCTCTCTCACCCTCAGTGAAGAAAAATACAATTTTATTTTATTTACTAAACGAAAGGAGGTAAAACTGCTAGTCGTTAGTTTATAAAAATTGATTGAAAGAATGCCGAGAATACTAGGTATATATCATGATTATTTTAAAACATGGATATCGTAAACGCAACTTAGACAAACTCATAGATGTCCTAAAAAGGGTCTTACCCACTGGGTATTAAAACTTTTTAATCAAAAAATAAAAAAATAGATAAAGGCGCGACAGAACTACTAGGTATTTAACAAATTCTAAGTAAGGTACTAATTACGAAACCCTAAAAATAAATAAATGTTTGTCTCAAAATAGATGCTTTACAGTAAAATTACTATTGCATCACAGCAGAGGAAGTGAAATAACAGTCATAATATTTACATAGCTATCTCTCTCCGGCCGTATGGCGCCATCTTTGTCGCCCGCACTAAGTTCCTCATTTGAAACGTGACAACAAATGACGTATAGCCGTCCCCTTCTCGCAAGAGCGAAGTCAGATAATGTCTATATGCTCGTGCAAGGCAACGGAGTGCATTGACCTGTCCTTGTTGTGAATGTGTGCAGCCTTGCTTTACAGTTATACAGTGTTTCTATGTATTGTACGTGCATCGTAAGGATCGGTACACACTGCTTCCATTTTATGCAGTTGCTGAGGATTTTTTTTATTCTAATTATTTATTCGTCGAGTATACAAACCCATATACTTGTCAAACTATTAACTTATTTTTCGTCGGATGAGCCGGGAACTTACCTGTAAAAAATAAACATGCATTAGTACATACTTATAGGTATTTTAATATTAATACGTCATTGGTAATATGAACATTTCGCAAAAGCTATTTATAAAGTTTAATGTAAATATTCGTAAAAGACTACGTGATTAATGATTTTCTTTTTCAAATACCTATATGAAATAATTAGTATTATATTTTTTTTAAATAAATAATTGTCGGTATGAAATGCAATTTTATGGTATTATAGGTAGAATGCTGTTAAGTAGTCAGTATGGTATTAAAATTAGTTTTTGGTCCACAAAATGCTTGGAACTGATGTCAATTATTTATTACTGTCGAAAAAATTGTATGAAAGCCATATCTTTCACAAAAAACTTGTAAGCTTTTTCTAGTATTTTTAAAGGTTGAAATTCTGATAAATAAATTCTTAGGTCAAAAATATTATTTTCCATTTTCATTATTATTTCTAGTAAACAGTCATAAATTCCATGATTAATTGGTTTAACCTTCATCAATTAACACTCTCTATCTGTTTAAAAATATTAGACACGACGTGTTATTAAAAATTATGAATAGAAAATAAACTTTTCAGAACAAACTAAAGCGAATTAAAATCAATTAAAAACACAACACTAGCAGTAAAATACCTAAAAACAGCCTAACCGATATGCTTATAAAAAAAGTTGCGTCAGAGCCCATAAAAAATGTCTGCCAGGCGTCAACGCTGGCATTACATCACTACAAGCGAGTGTGTGCGTAACTCACAAGTCACATGTATATGTGTTAGTTCGTATACACGTGGTCTCTTCACGTGTACACTATGTGTGTGTGTTTGTGAGTGTTTTGAACGTGAATGTGTGCAGCCTAATCTTTTGTGGAATGCGGGTTTCATAGTAGGTACTTTTTTTTAAAAGCACTGAAAAGGGAAAATGAGTCGTAGAGCTCGCCACCCTTTTAAGTTCAGATTTTTATTTTTTTTAAGTTAATGAATTGGATTGATGTAGATTTCTGCAGCATTAATTAGAATTTTTATATGCCTCATAATTACCTATTTATAGCGCTAGTTTATGTTGTAGCTTCGCTCGCAACTTATTTTGAAATTCGAAACCACTTAACTGATTTGACTCAAATTTGACATTTGATTTTTTTTTATCGTATAAGTGACTTATCTGTAAGTCCACAGATAATTTTAATCACCATTTGAGTGATAATGAGAATCACGCAAATATTTACAAACTCAAAGTTTCTATGAATGGTTGGATGTTTGTTACTCTTGCATACAAAACCTCTTAATAAATTTTAATGAAACGTTACAGTAGGTAAGATAACTTATCAGAATAGAACATTGGCTACTTTTTGTCCCGGGACCAAGTTCCTATATGAAATGAGTACAGGAATAATTAATTGCTGAGTGTATACTTAGGTGGAAAAGTCGAGACGTCAAAATGGCTGTTGACATTTAAGTGGAAATATCATTTCCTACACAGACATCAAATCGATTAAAAGGTCGAGGGTTCAGACATTTTATGGTGACGTGGAGGTGTGGTAATTTAACGTCATCATTTTAACATCATTCCTAGTTACTTGCTGCAAAAACTTCGTAAATACTACCAAGAGCTTTTTTGATTTGACTATTTTTTGAGACATATTTCAATAAACACCCTAATTTGCCTCCTCAGAAGTACATTTGTTTAAAAAATCCTTACTTAGTGGGTGCCAAATTTAAAAGGGCAGCTCGTCCATTAAGAATTTAAGTTTATAGGTCCAAAATTTTCGGCTGGGTGTTGATAGGTCAATGAGTTCCTCACCTCCCAAACCTGTATATTACAACAAGGTTTAATCAGTAGCTGCATCAATTTTGGAACTAAGGTTTAACATTAAGACGATGTGGAAGGACATGGATTTTAGAGAAACAGCTACTATAATCGAGCTCTTTTTCTAGTTCCCCCCTAGATGAGGCCGCAGTGGTAGCCGTAAGTCTGGTGGGAGTCCTAAGGTATCCTTACGAGGGCTTACCCGGGGCTCCCAACCGTACAGATTACGGTAGGCAGGATAAGTGAGGTTTTTAGTCGGTAGGAGTACGGCATAGCATCCATGCAGGATTTTCTCTAATTTAAAAAAAACTCAAACTCTACTTCTAAAGGCATTGTTTTTTTGCAGCCTACGGTAAACAGTTACCATCTATCTAGCCGATAGTAGCAGGGACGTCAGAAAAGTACTCATGTTTAATGTTTCTAACTAAACTTGTACTGTCGGCAAGCCAACTAACCGAGCTTATGTAATAATGAGTCATCACGGCCAAGCCCAAATTCTCGAGCTTACATCGTTTAAGGGAAGCTCGGTTATAATACTTGTGGTATTGACTGCATAACAAAGGCTTTAATTTTATATGGTTCCGTATATATCTATAAATAAGATAATATCTTTGTTTGATTATAAGATCGCAGTTTCACGAAAATACTACTAGTATTGTTATGTATATGTATACTATTTAGTATTGTTATATTACAACGTTCTAAAAGCCACCCATTAGACCAACTTGGCTTAGCGAATGCCATTTTACTGCCAACTGGGACCAACGGCATAACGTACTATAAAACCACAGAATTACTCGTAAATGAAATATTACAAAGCGGGCAGTTGGGCACCTATCTGAGGACTAGTCAACCGAGGGGGGTGCACTTGCACCCACAATTTTTTTGTGGAAATTCTCATGGTTGTCATCTACCAAGAATTGGGCCAGGAATCCCGGGTAAGCTCTCGGAAGGATAGCCCAGGGCACTTGCACCTACCCGGCAGGAAAAAATGAAGGGTACAGGCAAAGAACAGGGAATGTCACAATTTTTCATTTTTCTGTTTTCTATTGAAATCAAATCTTTGTCTATGGTAGTATAGTTCCCAATCACTAACATTTAAAAAAAGTAAACAGGTGGCGCCAAAAAGACGTTTTTGTTTATGACCGAAGCGAAAAGAATCAGGAATGTCCATGACATACCAGTAAAGAACAAGGATTGTCCAATACAAAGTGAGTGACAGTTGTGAGAATCTTAATAAAAAATATAATACTTCTAAACTTTAAATTGCGTTTTTTCTCAAAATCTATAGATTAGGACATTCCCTGTTCTTTGCCTGTACCCTTCAAATATTCTAGCAGGCAAGAAAATGAATGAAAAATTATGTATTTTAGTATATTAAGGTGCAGATGTATGCCGCCTGAAAATTATCATGGCGGCGCCCTTGATAGCAAAAGATGTTTCACACACTAAGTCAGACAACTACGAGCTCTTTAAGAACTAAAACAAACATTTTACAAAAAACATCGTACATTTAAACCAGTCTTAACTTTTATCATATAAATTGTAATTAAACATCCGATCCGATAGACGCCTCAAGGAAAATTGGAGTGGAATTGTGCGGAAAATGCACACGCATCTTGATTCACGAAGGTAAACTTTAGTAGCACTGACCGGCCTTCGGAAGATGCTAGATAAATATTTACTAAACTATTCGTGTTATTTTTAATAATGCTATTCGAGTAGATATCGCTTGTGTACGTTTTTTTAGCGATTCTTAATAACTTTACGGACTGTAAGAGTGGTCCCCAATCGCTAGATGCGCCACGGCTTTCCATCAGGCTGGTGACGACGTCAATTTGGCGAGCTAAATATATAAAAAAAGAACCATAGAAACTTGGAACACCCTCCTCTTTCCGATCTTGAACAAATCTCGCCGATCAGAGTTTCCACTCTCATACAGTGGAGAGAATCTTTGCCAAAACTGAGTGATTCTAAAGATGATTTCTCCTTCGAACCATATTATACCATCGTCTCCTTTCTGATCCTGGACAAAACATCCTGACGAGATGGCACTCTCATACAGTAAAAAGAATCTTCGCCAGAACTGAACGATTCTAAACATTTTACACAACATCTCCGCTCCTATTAATAGTCTCCTATATTGAAAGCCTATTTACTTTCTGTTGTTGTAGTTTTGGAAAATAATTTTTAAAATAGGTTCCGAAGTTTTGGAGCATGTCTATTCATTTATCTTTCTTAAAAACTTTCCTCTTAAAGTTATTGGTTAGTAAAAGGAGGATTTGTTTTTACTCTTCAATTTTTTCAAACCCTTACAGTTATTACATGGTCAGCAAAATAAGCTTTATAATAAAATTATAAGTACTTATTATAATGAATTATCTAAAGTCTCGCGTTTAATAACACGATAGCAGAATTAATGAGGTAATGAAATGCTCATAAACTCATTTAAACACCGTGAATGAACGAGGTAAATAACACATTAACAATATAGCAAAGATAAATCATTACTTTAAAAAAACACTATTTAATGCCCACGTGTATATCGGTTGTCGCAACGAATAAAAAATAATTTACTTGTTTCTTTTATTTTACGGAAATCTGACCTTGATATATCTATTTTTGTTCATATCTATATACTCAAATAATTGCTCATTATTAATGAAGTAACGTAGATTTTTAATTTAACAAGACCTTTCTAATATTAAATATGACGTCAAAATAAGTTCAGTAGTTGTTGCGTAGGCAAATATACAATAATTAAAAAAAAAATTACAAACCTAAATATGCTATACCGTTAACATAACATAACACAAATATTATTCTTTTAAATCTCTAATGTACAAACATGACTACTTTAAAATTTTATTATAACGTGGTGATGTAACTAATAACAAGATACTGCAAAAAAATAACGTTACAACCCGTTGCAAAACCTGACCTATACCAATACTAGAATATTTGTGCACACAGGCACGTTTGCAGACACACACTACGGTCCTATCTATGTATTTTATACGTATACATGTAGTGATTACGTGGGGTTGCCACGTAATATTATTTAAGGGTTTCCACAAACGTGTGGTAAGTAAGAAAATTTAATTAATTTTATGCTGAATACTACAATGATACAGAACGCTTTAATTTAATTTATACACGTCAAAATTATATAAAGGTTATAGCCGTTATAGAAAGGGTGTCTCAGGACCCTGGCTTAGTACGCTTGTTTCTTTCCTAGCTTCTAAAAGCAGAGGCGTTACAAATTTCTTCGTTCGGTTATCAAATATCCTGTAAGTACCTAATCCTGCTTGCAATTAAAAAGAAATGAACATTATATTTCGGAATTTAAAAAAAAAACTCTTCACAGGGTGTAGATAACGGGATGAAAGTTGACATGAAAATATTTTAAAACTGAATATAAATTGTTAGATTCTGTTCAAGCTTAACAAACTTCGTTCTTGCCAACCCTAATAAGGTTATATCAATCGCAATAATGCATAATACTGATAACACTATTAATAAGCACTTTGTTAATTTCACATACGAGTACTGCGTGATTAAGTTGTATTAGGCCCCGCTGTAATCTTTGGGGTCGAAACTTAGGTTACCTGGAAATACGAGGTCAGGGTTTAGAGGTCAGATAATATAGTCACTAGCAAGTTTCACAGCAAATTCTCCTTACAATACTGTTTGGGCGGGAACTTGAAAAATTGGGGACTCTTATGGTATGATCATTCAAAAATTAGTTCATAATTTGTGTTTTTTTTTGTACAAAAATGGTGGATGGTTTAGTCATAAATGATTCGACAACATTGTAATAATGAAAAAAATGCAGTTTTTCTTGTTACCCGCTACGATAGTTTCGTAACATTTTCACGAATTTACTGTTGCATTGCAAAACTGACTTTGACTTAACAATGCATTTTGACTTTCAAATATTAAATGCTCAGAAAATATATAAATCAAAAAATAACATTTACAGCTACCAAGCCAGTCACGGGACATCCTTCCTGAGGGCTTACCCGGGGCTCTCAACCATAGGCTGTTGGGCGTTACGTGAGGTTTTTAGTCGGTAAGAGTCCGGCATAGCATCCTACGAGGATTTTCCCTCACGTTAAAAAAAAAAAAAAAAAAAAAAAAAGCTACCAAGCCATAAAACGTTCCAAAAAAAAACTTCACGGCCCGAATATAACGACGTTTCCGGCTGTGATAATGGCCCTTAATTTCTCCGCATGCATCACCGTGACTTTCGGGCGAACTGGCGCCATCTTGACCAGCTAAAAATAAATAGTTCCACAGAGATATACTCGGATGCAACCATAATTGAACGACTAATATGATATAACTTTCCGGTTCCTGTTCCTTGTTCCATCATCAACATCAAGAACGTATTCCAGGGATAAATAGTAGCCTATGTGTTTTCCAAACTATAATTTATCTCAATACCAAATTTCAGCGTGATTAAATAACAAAACTCTACACAAACTTTTACATCTATATAAAAGACGATTTTCATCGTTTTTGATTTGATAATTTTTTCTATGTTTGCAATTGAAAAAATCGCCAAAAAGAAATCTTCTATGCTATAAGTTTCTAAGGCGATCTTAAGTTCGCGGGAACCACTTTAAAGGTTATTATAATATAAAAATATTTATACGCATTTTAATAATGCATATCTTATGAAACAAGTAGATACAAAAGTTATTTCGTGACTTTAATATGCATTATGGAGGTAAAATATGTATTTTTTACGAGTTAAGTAAACAAAACAATGCCTTAGAAGGCCTTGGCACGTCTCTGTTTAGTATCCAATTATGGGCAGATTCTAATTGATGTTGATAGGTACAACTTGCGAAGGGTTAGACTGCACAGTTTTTACTGCTAAGGTATCAAGCAAATGAATAATTGATTCTTATAAGTGGCAAGAAAAATAATATTGACGTCAATCTAATCTATGTCTATCTTTATTCAAGTAAAGGCAACTTTTCTAAAACGGCAGCTTCTCAGAAAGGCAATTTTCTTGCTATACTAGTTATTTATCCTGTTACATATAACCCCTTCAATACTTTTTTCACAATAAAAGGTAGCCGAAGTCCTTTCCTAATATTTAGTTTATATTTGTACCATTTCGCGTTAATGACGCATTTAAATACTAATAGAGTTTACATATAACAGTGACGATTTTACCGCCAAATGAGTAGAAAAAGACATAATATTATAGTTTGGCAAAAAAGAGTAGAAAATAATGGCGGCGCCACTGTGCTAATCACATGGCATGTGAATACATACCACCATGCAATAACAATCACGTTTTTTATACTGTGGCACCCTATTCAAGTTTTGGACTATATTGAGAACTGAAAACTATCAGTACCCTCAAAAATGTTTTTATGACTATTAAAAGAATGAAAGTATAAGAAAAAGCTGTAGGTACAATAATAGAAAGATTGTTATAAAACTCCTAAGCTCAATGCACCATAATATTTTGATTCATTGTTTTAATAACTATGACTATGCTAAACATTTATCGACATAATTTGTAACGAGTGACATTAAATATTTATTATTTTAACGATTCGTGTCACGAACTCTTTGGAATGTTGGAGCTTGGCTGATAAATTAGAACGAATCCTACTAATATAAACACATTGCCTCCTTTGCGTCGCGTAGTCGGGTAATAATTATGCAACATTTGTGAGAATGTATGAATATTTGTTAGTCATATCCGCAGAACTCATAAACTTTTAAAAAATATCTATAATATGTAATAATAAAAAATATCAATTAACATGGAAAAACATAAACACTCATATATCTAATGATATCAAAAAAACTAAAGATACGTTACCAACACTGAAAAATGACAAAAAAAAAGTCAGGCAATTGCGTTACTTTTCATACATGCTACCATAGATAATTTCATATAAATTCTTTTTTAAATATATAAAAGATCTGCTGTTTTTTTTGATGCCGTGATGTTCGTGTGTGCATGACGTGTCCAATAATAATACGTCGTTGCATATATCTATTACGGTCTTTTCTATTCCAGTAATAGGCGCCTGGAAGTCGTATAGATCACTTTTTATTCCAGTAATAAGGACCTGGGAGTTGCTTAAGATACTTTATACATCAGTAAGGGGTTCCTGAGAGTCTCATTGGGTACTTTTTATACCAGTGGTAAGTTCCTGAGAGTCGCATTGGGTACTTTATATACCAGTGATAGGTTCCAAGTCGCATTGGGTACTTTTTACACCAGCAGTAGGTTCCCGAGAGTCGCATAGGGTACTTTTATACCAGCGATAGGTTCCCAAGAGTAGCATATGGTACTTTTTATACCAGCGATAGATTCTCGAGTCACATAGGGTACTCTTTATGCCAGCTGTCGGTTCCCGAGAGTCGCATAGGGTACTTTTTATACCAGCGATAGGTTCCCGAGAGTAGCATAGGGTACTTTTTATACCAGTTATAGATTTTCGAGAGTCACATAGGGTACTTTTTATGCCAGCTGAAGGTTCCCGAGAGTCGCATAGGGTACTTTTTATATCAGTAGGTAATAATTTCATGAGAATCAAAGGGTTCTTTTTATTCTACTAATAAGGTCTAGGACTCTAATCCTATTGTTTGTTTCCAGAATTTTCATATCTATTAAGGCAAAATATCTAAACGTAAACCCATTTATTTTTTAGTAGTTACGTATTCTTACGTTATAATATTGTCCATTAATAAAGTGAAATCGAAATTATTCAATGCGGGGTTTGTGCAATCGATATTGATTGAATGCAGTTTGAAAAGCGTTTTATTGCGACACTGTTATGCATGCAAAACGGTGATATCTTATAGTGCTCGTAGATTATGAAGTTAATTTTGACATGTGCACGCCTATGAAGTTTTGGCACAAATATACATTAGATATCGATCAAAATCTACTTATTTATCTAAGAGTAATTTAGTTTTTTATGGATTTCAATGCTACTCACATAACCACTTCTGCATCTTCTGAACATATACGTACTGTATCTCCTGTACTTACATCTATATCTTGTAAACGTCTATGGCATCTCCTAAACGTAAGAACCTATAATTGACTAACTGGTGACTATATTGATGTGTTTTCAAGTCCGATTATGCTGTCGGTTCTCTATAACTAAATAAATAAATCTCTTGAATATGATTCTTTTTGGGTATTCTCAACAAGTTCTGTCTCTGTCAAATTACAGTTTTGTAGAATACGACTTTTTGCCCCATAAAGTACCTACCAGAAGGACTTCTGAAAATTGTTTTACAAAACTATGCGACAAATAGGAAATAAAGCGTTTTACACCACATCGGACTTGAACCTACACCCCTCATTAGCGTAGGCGGAGTTTTCAGCCCTCATACGACTTGGACAATTGTCATTGGTGACCAATTCACCCTATTCGTGTAGCTGAAGGGTTTAAACCCACTTCACAAAGGCAACCCTTTTTGGATTTTCGTTGAATTTTAACCCACTTCAAATAAAATAGGAGATTGTGTTTTTAAAATTTGCAACACCAAAATTCATGTAAGTATATGATATGCGTATTTAATAACCCATTTAATAGGGTTGAATAATATTTTAGGCATAGCAGATGCTCACAAAACATACATATAAATAAAATTGAAGCGTTTTTGTAATTTTAAATAGACACTTCAAGAACATCTGTTCTTTTAATGCATATTATGGTACACACAATTTTTTTTTTAAATTTTTCTGTCTGTTCCGGCTAATTTTTTAAACTGCTGGACCTATTTATATGGGATTTTCACAAGTCACAGTTGAACCTATAGTAAAGTAGGCTTTTTTATTTCGGAAAAAAATGACTCGATAGTTTGAACGAGCAAGGCAGGGACTCACAGTGTATTATCTAAAAAAACTATTACAAGTACGCAGCAATTTTCATAGTGTTACATCAAGGCGATTTGTTACGTATCTCGGTAAAACCCCGTTTAGTCGGTTGTTGCATTTTTCCTTGACGGAGTTAGTGGAACGTGAGGTATGGTAACTAGTAGTGTGCGAAGTTGCTATAAAGCAACAACTTGCTAGATGATATATGCTGTATGTTTATAGCAAGTTTTTTTTCATGCTTTGTTATAGCAAACTATTTTTATACGCGTATGCTACATACAAAGGCAATGCGGTGGGTGTATTTCAAGGAAGCGCGGCAACTGCTATAGATTAATTCGCAATTCGGACTGATGACAGTATGGTTTATAACTTTACTAGCTGTTACCCGCGACTTCGTTCGCGTGGAAATTATGTTATAAGCAAAGTTTGAACTGTATTCTATCGAGCCTCTAGGATAAGTCGTAACCAAAATGTGGGCACAAATTAAGGACATCCTCCAACTTACCCGGGGAGCTATGCGCTAGATGGATTTTTTTTAACGTGAGGAAAGTCATACATATCTAATGTTGTAGGCGCAATACAAACCTGGTGATTTAAGAGAAGATACACGCTGACAGAGGGTTTCAAATTGCTATAATTCAAAAGAGAAACGATTTTTGCATTGCTAGGTTCTGGCGAAGAGTCTTTTCACAGCATGCGAGTGGTACCTGGGCCCGTGTTATTTAAGATCGAAAGGAGAGGGTGGAGTTAAGTTGAAGAACTCTTTTTCTCACCTTGGTAGATTCGGTGTATTAAATGAATTTAAGTCTTACGAACAGTGAAAGTGGCCCCCAATCGCTAAATGGGCCACGGCTTTCCATCAGTGGCGACGTCAATATGGCGAGCTTAATATATTAAAAAAAAACATTTTTCTACACTGCACCAGTGATTCAAGGCTGTCAGTTACCTGAGGACAGTATTTATTGTGAATACCACATCGCTGCATGTAAAAATAAAAGTTTTATTTTGCTATTGAATTCATATATGATCAAAATTGTTGATGAATTACTAAACAAACAAACATAGATGTTGAGATTGCCTTTTATATATTACTATTAAAGTTAGCAAAAGACGGCCGAGTGCCAGCACTGCGAGTAGCGCAGCGAGGACACAGCGCTCCACACATTGGTGGAGTGCAAGGCGTGGGCGCAATAGCGCCAGGCCCTCGTGGCAATTCTGGACGTGGACACTCTCTCGCTGGAGACCATGATCTCCAGCGGGAGTAAGTGCGACTGCGCTGCCTCTTTCTGCGAGCAGGACATGCTCGTGAAAGAGGCGGCGGGGAGGTGGCGGGAGAGAACTCTCCCACCCGATCGACCGGCGGCCGGCGACATGTCTTCGCCTAAGACTATCGGCCTACATGATCGGGGGCCTGAGGTCGATGAGGAGGTCGCTCACCGTCCTTACAGAAGCAGGCCCTAGACGACAGCCCAGCGACACGCCCCCCCCCCCCCTAAGTGGGTAGTCGTAAGTCTGATGGGAGTCCTGGGTTAACCTTCCGATAGCTTACCAACCGTAGGCTGTTAGGCAGGATACGTGAGATTTTTGAGTCGGTAGGATCCGGCATAGCATCCGTGCAAGAAAAAAAAAGCTAGCTGAAGAGAGGGTTGCCTTGCCACCACGAAACAGTGAGACAATTATTTGATTTTCAAACAGTTACTAAATATAATGGCAGCGAAATCGCGAAATGAAACCCGGTTGTCAGTAAAATGACAATCGTTAAAAGTCAAGTTGGCCTCATGGGCGGCTTGAAAAAAAATAATAATTTCAACACGGCATTAGGCTCACCACCTATTACGTGAGACGTAAAACTATAAGGTCAAATGTGGGCGTATACTATGCCTCTGCCTACCCCTTTGGGGATAACGGCGTGACTATAATATTATGTATGCTACTAAATAAGATCTAGACGCTTTTGAGTTTTTACTCCCTCATAAGTACCTACATACAGAATTCAATTGTTCTCTGCCAAACCCCTAGACTTAGTAGTAGCGTGATAATTATAATTATGAAGCTTATATAAAACTATCCGCATGTAAAAATTGAACTAAACCTATTTCGTAAGCATGTCTTTTGCCCATAATATAGTATACCTATAGATTTTAATCCTTCTCTGCCAAGCCTCTAGGCTAAGTAGCGTGATTGAATATTTACTATAGAGAGATCTTTAAGCTTATTTACATTAAATAGCCTGTTCACGCGACTTCAGCCGAGTAGAAGTCGTTATAACGTGAAAGCCGTTATCGCATAAAATCATAACACTCCTTTTGCGCAGTTGGTTTAAAAGTAGCCTATGTCCTTCTCAGGGCCTCGAACTATCCCCATACCAAATTTCATCTCAATCGCTCCAGCCGTTTAGGCGTGAAAGTCGTTATCGCGTGAAAGTCGTTATCGTATAAAATCATAACACTCCTTTTGCGCAATCGGTTAAAAAGTAGCCTATGTCCTTCTCAGGGCCTCAAACTATACCCATACAAAATTTCATCTCAATCGCTTCAGCCGTTTAGGCGTGAAAGCGTAACAGACAGACAGACAGACAGACAGACAGACAGACAGAGTTACTTTCGCATTTATAATATTAGTAAGGATGTACATACCTATTTACCTACAACGTGTATTCGTGTTTATACAATTTATAACAATGAACTTTCCTTCATACTTTTCAGGCTCGCTTAGGCCTTACTAAAGAAGTTCCGTATCGGCAAATCACTTCTTTTCTACATTTTTATCTAATACTAGCTGATGCCCGCAGCTTCGCCCGCGTAAAATTGGTTCCCGTTCCCGCTTCCCGTGGGAACTTATTCCCGGGATAAAAGTAGCCTAAGTTAGGTACTCCTTATTACATAAGCTATCTGCCAGTGAAAGTCCCGTCCAAATCTGTCCAGCCGTTCCAGAGATTAGCCAAAACCAACAGACAGACAGACAAAAATTTTAAAAATATATATTTTGGTATGTGTACCGTATATACATTCGTATGCATGTAGTAGAAAGCGATTATTTTAATATTACAAACAGACACTCCAATTTTATTTATTTGTATTGTATACTTAGATTTATTTAAACCGAACTAATAAAAACACAAACACTAGATAATCACAAAACAATATCTATTTACTTACACTATTTACACTTCAAAGCTAAACCAACCAACCAAAAATCAACTAATATAAACATCGTTCAAATTATTATTACTGAACCGTCCGACCGAACTCCGAGATCGCGAATTCAAAAAGCACGCGCTGCGCTAAAACAAACAATAAACAATCGCCAGCACGCGACATGCGAAGACTGGACTGGACGCCGAGTCCTGTGACTGTGACACTCCGATATCGGGGAAGAACGATGGATTTGCTTTATTGCTATATTGCTAAACGATCCGCACCTGTGCGATTGGCTAGCACCGCGCGCCGCCTTGGATGGCACCAGACAGGTGAAACAGGTGATAGAGAAAGAGAACAACATTACTATATCGCATCTAGCATCTAGCAAAAACTAAACGCAAAAATATCGTTTGCTTTATGCTATAAGTATACAGCATGCGAAGTAATTTGCTATACGATATATTAACCACCACTAATGGTAACAATGAATTCTAAACTGTGGTAACACCAAATCGGGTTTATTTTGAACCCTTATTTATTAATTTTGCTCGATAAAATGTTACCGGCGCCGTCTTTGATTATGAAAAAGTCATCATTCTAATTGCTTTAAATATTTCAATCATAGCGAAATCTATCGGCTGAGGGCCATTCTCACAGTCCACAAGACAATGGCCCTCAAGTCGGCACCCTATGATGTACTTCTTCACGCTCCGCTTGAAAAACTCAGAGTTGGAAGTGGAGAAAAAACGTGCGTTGGCACAGCGTTTGTAGTTTTTTTTTTAATATAAAATAAATAAATATTTACGGACATATCACACAACGCTATCTGATCCCAAAGTAAGCTAGGAATAACCTGCTTGTGTTATGGGTATCAGACCACGTATATTAATACTTATATACTTTTAAATACATACATATTATACCTACATAGAAACACCCAGACTCTTGAGACAAACATTTATGGGTCACACAAATATTTGTCTCCGGTGGGAATCGAACCCACAACCTCCAGCGCCGCAGGCGGTATTACTACCGACTGCGCCACAGAGGCAGTCAAGTTAGGTACTATATTTTGACCGAGAAACCATTTTTGAATCATTCGGTTCTGGCGAAGATTCTCCCAACTGTATTCAACTTTTAGTTTTCTTTGAAGTAATTAAGTTTCGTTTCCGCAAATAATTGCTATCAGAATCAACTTGACAATGAACTAATACTTATAAATGCGTCATTATAGTGCTCCTGTATTGCCTGTCTTATCTATGTGTTTGAAACCTAATTCGACGTTTTGTCTATATGCATTGTAATAACTGTCAGCTCACTATTTCCACCGGAAATCCATCTTACTCCTATTAGCGTTTGTCTAAAATCAATTATGGCGCGGGCGGAGCCGCGGGCGTCTTCTAGTTTCTAATAATTGATAGTTTAAGGTCATTGTTCAGCCCACGTAATGAATAGAGAAATTTACAAATCTTTTTTAATCCAACTTATATCATAAGCGTGAAAGTTTATGACGATGTTTGTTTCTTAATCGCGCTCTAATCTCTGAACCAACTGTCTAAAATTTGGTATAGATATGTGTCATCTTGGATTTACCCTTTTTAGCCCCTCTATAAAATAGATTGCAGAGGGGCTTATGGCGAGACTTGTGTCTGTAGTCTGTGACTCTGTTGCATTATATTACGTCACTAGGTCACGTGGATCATTTGTTTAAAGTTTGAAATAAAACAAAAATGACAACGTCAATCGGATTGACCTTTCACAATAAACGTTATAGGGGCAGTCGGGTAAGACCGTCTCTCGGCTTCTTGTTCTGTCTTTTTCAGACCTTAATAACACTTCCTTAACTGAACTTATGATAAATAATAACTGTCCAAATAATTGTCAAATTTATAAGAATTTTAAATATAATCCACTGACTTTAATTTTTTTTTATCAATCAATCATCTTATTCGTAACGAAAGCTTTCAAATTAGTCAGCTAAGAACTTTTTCTTATATGATAACTAAAATCTACAGGAAATGTGTATGCACACCTTCTAAACTCCTTTCAACGAACACTTGCTTCATAAAACAAACTGCATTAGATTAAAGGCTGATTCCACGAAACTTAACATTTTACGTTCAAAAACAAGTTGCTCATGTAATAGGCCTTGAAGCTATATACCTAGACCTACCATACCGGTAAGATGATTACCATTCAACTAGAGTTCTACTCAAGACATTGAATAGGTATTAAGTCCGAATAGGGCAGTCTATTAATAAACTTTGGGATTATACAATATTTGTTGTAGATTTATCTAAAATATTTACATATAATTCTATTATCTATACATATAATAAATTGACAGAAAAGTCAAAACTGTTCATTGGAAATATTTAAAAAAAAATACTCGCTGGGTTAAAGATACCAAAGCCGAAAATATAGTCAGTAAATTTTTTGTCTGTTTGCTTAGCTTTGTCCGGAAGGATCTCGAAAAGTACTTAAAAGATTTGATTAAAATTTTTGCACAAATATTAACTAGGGGTAGGGTCTTCAAATAGGCTATATATTATCACGCTACATATCCTAGGCGCTAAGCAGAGAGCAATCAAATTGGCATTATAACACAATTTTCACGCGTACGAAGTCGCGGGCTACAGCTAGTATTTAGATAATTCTGTTCCTGTTCCCATGGGTAACTTATAAAATGTGTCACTCTGTCTATTTATAATCTATCTTTACATCTATACATACTTAAATACTTTCGCGTTTATAATATTAGGACAATAAGATTGAATGTCTGTCACATTTACAGAATAATTATGAAGTACTATTATATCTATATTATCTTTGGTGTAACTCAAATTGAGTCACTGTCATTTCATTTAATGTCTTTATTTTATTATTCACTCATGGTCGTATTTTATAACTATATCTTTAACTATAAATTTCAAATTCGCAACCGTCAAAGAAAAAGTAAATAATTATTTAAATTCAATGGATATATCAATGCCAAGAATTTTAGATAATATTCATGTCTTTTGACTGACAATATTACTATAGGTAGTATATGGTGATGATCAAATTCAAAGAGGACACAATTCAAAACAGATTATTAAAGCTCTTTTGAAAATCTAGTCAGTTTTCAAATATTAAAAACCTCAAACCCCCGTTCCTTGATAGCATTCATAATTATCGACAAGTGTTCTAAAAAAATTCAAAGAACGCCTTGAGGGCCGCCGTATTTGGTAAAACATTTTGCTTGCAACACTACAACATACTGTCATTCGTATTTTGTCACCAATGGAGGAGAAAGGAACTATAAAATTGCTTAACTTATATCGAATCATCGAAATGAATCAACGCTGTATAATATAGATCACAAAGTATATCGCCACTTAAGCAGCAGAAGCAAAACTAGTACAATTTTTTTTTCTGGTAGGTACTTTTGCCTGGACTAAAAATAGCCTAAGTTTCTCCTTATAATATCAGCTAACGGCCTGTGAAAGTTTCGTTAAAATCGGTCCAGCCGTTTCAGAGATTAATCGGAACAGACAGATAAGGAAAATAACTGAATCGCAGGATGCATATCCTCGATCTCCCATACAAAGTCGTCCTGCTGCTCCATCAGCATGGTACCAAAGTGCCTAAATTCTTTCAACCACGGAGGTATTAAATAAAACAAGCAGCGGAAATTTATACATCTTCCTAGTTTTAGGTAACAGACTTATATTATGTAGTTGATACTGATATGTGAAACCTAAAGCTCAAGTCAATTGAGACTTTTAAAAGACCTAAATCATTGAAATTATTTATATGAGGGCCATGCCCTTTTAAAATATTTTAGTACTAAGAGATCACCGGCTTGAACCAACTCTAAATTGGTACCTGGAACCTAATACATCACATTAACATGCAAATAAATCTGAAAATTTCGCAATAGATCTTCAGTTATGTTAAAACTAAAATCATCAACTCGCTAACCTGTTGGTAAATTCTTTTTTGTTTGCACATATTTTATTTTAAAAAATATATATATATAATTACAGGTGAAACTTTGAACAAATAAGAAATTGAGAGCGTCAAGTTTCCAACGTGGTAAAATCTCTGCCAAGTTGTTGAAAATTCGAATATACAATGTACAACCTTGTACCTACAATGCTGTTTTTTATTGTGTTTATTGTAATTTGTGTCTACATAAACTAATAAATAAATAAATATAGTATGTAGTATGAATGAGTCATTAAAATATTTTCCTAACATTGATATTCCAAATTGGCAGCCCTACGTCTATCTGCATAATTTAAGTTCTAGCTGGCTTATTACTAAAATTGGTCAATGCCGTACGTTTGAAGTTAATAGCTACATAAATAATTTATCTTCAATGCGTATGGTAGTATAGGGAATTTTCTTCGGTATACATTTTAAAAATGAAAAACAATAATTTTGACCAGTGTGCTTACAACTTTATATGCATTGTAACACAAGATTACATTCCATATTTTCAAAAGAGCATTAATTAAAAACGAAATAAAAATTAACAATAAAAAATGTTTCAACATTCGAGTACGAAAATTCGCATAGTGTGACAACACAAAATGTATATTTTTTTGCTACACTGTAATCACGAGACGATGAGTATGAGTAGTGCGACGCGCGCGTAGTTCCTAACCTATCTATGTGGGTGTGTATCCGTGTGACCCACTTACGAACGCGTTCGGCGCAGTTCGGGCCTTTCCGTCGCCCGAACATATGTCTGCAAGCCCGCCATCTTTACTTATTGACTGTACTTACCAGTTTATCAAGACCTATCTCGACCAGTGCTTTTAATAGGTCGTACTGCAGTTAGTCCCGTGCTTGCGGGTCTACGATGCTTGGACATTAGACGATGCGTGTTACGTAAAAAAACCGACAAAATGTTTACACTAAGCTTGTTATCGGGCGGTTTTGTCATCGTAAAGATAATAAATTACTTTCTATCCTCATAGCTATACCAGAACAGACTGTACTTTTCTGTTACCTAGGAAGTCTTGACCTAGCTACGTCTGTGCAAATCGGTAGGTAATGGATATGACGCACTGCGTTAAACTCGTGAACCGACATCTTTCATTCATAAAAATAAAACGTAGTCTGTTGTTGAATAATAAAGTATTCATACATTATGCTAATACACGGTATCGAATGGATTCGGAAATCAAATTCTAACTACAATGTTATATAACAATATAAAAGTTATTAAACGATTACCAATCATCGTCTTATCGCATAACAGAAAGCTCGTGTGTGCATATCCGAACGTAACTTCCGCATTCGAAATTTGATTTTTTCTCCACACACACATAGAGACAACTTTCACCTATTCGAAAGTGGACTTGTGACGCGTGTGTGTGCGTGGCTATTTTCGTTTCGAATACGCGTTCCCAAGAAAGCTTTTAAAAATAACAGACTATAATAACCGCCATTGTGTTGCTTAATTTTGTTACATTTATCTTGATCAACAAAGCTTGAGAAAATGCAGTTAATGATAATTGTTTATTTGGTAAACACTAATGTAATAATCGCTATCATGACTCTAATTTTCACACATTTTTTTAAAAACATATCCACAGGAACGCCTTCCGGTCGACTTTGTCCATTTCCTAACTTGACCACTTCCAAACTTGTCCACTTCCTAAATTGTCCATTCCTAAGGTGTCCTTTTCCTGAATTGCCATTCCTTCATTCTTAATTTGTCTACTTCTCAGATAGTCTACTCTAAATTCGTCATTTCCTATTCTGTCACTTCCACCTCCTAAATTATACACTTTCAATTCCTGGAACGCTGAATCTGGAATGGTTCCTGAGCTGGTTTTTAAGGTTCCTTACCCAGATTGTCTGTCTGTCGCCAACCTGTATCTCGGTAAGATCGTTAAAACAAACGAAGATCAACTAAACAAATGAAGATCGATCAAATAAATGAAGACCAACAAAACAAATGAAGATCGACGAAACAAATGAAGATCGACAAAACAAATGAAGATCGGTGAAACAAATGAAGATCGGCAAAACAAATGAAGATCAACGATACAAATGAAGATCGGCGAGACGAATGAAGATCGACGAAATAAATGAAGATCGGTGAAACAAATGAAGATCGGCGAAACAAATGAAGATCGACGAAACAAATGAAGATCGGCAAAACAAAAATAGATCGAAAAACAAATAAAGACCGATAAAACAAATGCACATCATTAAAACAAAGGACTAAGCAAGTTTATGAGGTCAAAAACTACTTGCAGCCATATTTTGTAATTTTTTATTTTTTTTTATTTTTTTTTATTGTTGAAGAATCTAGATGCGATTGCCATTCAAAAAAATAGGTGCAAGCAATTCTCAACCTTAATGACTCATCTCAAAAAATGTGCTTTTTGGCGGTTATAGACATCACTGATAATAAAAGTGTGGAATATAAATAAATATTATGCATGCTCATAAGGTCGAGAATTGCTTGCACGTATTATTTTGAATGGCAATCGCATCTAGATTACAAAGTATGGCTGCTGCGAGTAGTTTTTGACCTTCTCAAATTGGTTATAGCCGTTTGTTTAATTGATCTGCATATGTTTTATCGGTCCTCATTTTTTTGTTTTTTCTATCTTCATTTGTTTTACCGATCTTCATTTATTTTTTCGATCTTCATTTGTTTTGTCGATCTTCATTTGTTTTGTCCATGTTCATTTGTTTCGCTGATTTTCATATGTTTCGCCGATTTTCATTTATTTTGTCGATCTTCTTTTGTTTTACCGATCTTCTTTTGTTTAATCGATCTTCATTCGTTTCATTGCCCTTCATTTGTTTCATGATTGTAATAATATAAAAAAGAAGACGAATCGGGAAGTAGTCAAGTTAGGAAATGACAACTTTGGAAATGGTAAAGTTAGGAAGAAGACAATTTAGGAAGTGGACAAGTTTGGAAGTGGTCAAGTTAGGAAATGGACAAAGTCGACCGGAAGGCAGGAACGCTGCTGTGTGGAGTCAAACAGGGTCTTCGAAATTCAAAAATTTTCATTGTCGTACAAAGACGTATCATATAATCATTGTTGTCGTACACTTTTGCTGATTGACAGATATGCACATTGAACATTTCTTTCTTTTTAACGTCCATTTTTTTTTTAACTTTATTACGAAACTTTTTTGTTAAGTTCTTTAGTATATTATTTCCCTTTAATTGCATCTTTTAATGAGTAACATGCAATCTATCCAGGGGACATCCTTCCGAGGGCTTACCCGGGTCTCCCAACCGTAGGCTGTTAGGTAAGATACGTGTAGTTATTAGTCAAAAAGAGTCCGGCATACAATCGAAAATACAATCTATCAGCGGGCTACCAAAATTTCAACGAAGTATCGAATCTAGTGTCTCGCATATACCGGTGAGGCGGCATGTCTCCTAGCCGGGACCCCTCCATGGGACCTGAAAGCGAGAGCCCTTGCGTCACTGTTCAGATGGCGCGAGGAGGCGCTGGAGAGGGGCCAAAGGCCTGCGTCTCGAGAAATTGAGGACCAGCGGTCCCTGCTCCACCAGGAAACCGTGGAGATATAGAAGGTGCGACTTAAGCAACAAAGGGGGGATTAGCCACAATCGCGGCCGTCAGACCGGTCATGGATGAGTGGCTGGAGAGGAGACACGGTGCTCTCTCCAACCGGTTGTCACACATGCTTATCGGGCACGGGAGCTTCGGTAGGTATCTGCGGCGAAGACCACTTGGTGTCTTCGCCGCAGATACCAGGGCCGAGTGTCAGCACTGCGAGGACCGCAGGCATGATGCAGCGCACCATACGCTGGTGGAGTGCACGGCGTGGGCCAATAGCGCCAGGTCCTCGTAGTGGGTCTGGACGTGGACACTCTCTCGCTCGAGACCATGGTGCGAGCCATGCTCTCCAGCGGGAGTAAGTGGGACTGCGCCGCCTCTTTCTGCGAGCAGCTCATGCTTGTGACAGAGACTGCGGGGCGGGAACGGGAGAGAACTCTCCCACCCGAGTTCCGCAGTCGGCGGCTTGGGCGGTGCCGTCGTGTCTTCGCCGAGGACTTTCGGCCTCCATGACCAGGGCCTGAGGACGATGAGAGGGCGGCTCACCGTCCTTTTTTTGTTTAACGTGAGGGAAAATCCATCATGAATGCTATGCCGGACTCCTACGGACTATAAAATCCTCACGTAACGCCCAACAGCCTATGGTTGGGAGCCCTCGGAAGAATGTCCCAGGACGACTGTTTTACATCAAGCATGACACGTTAATACAGCCAGAACTCTACGCTAAGATGAAGAAAACTGTCAATCATCTCTCATACTAATATTATAAAGATGAAAGATTTGTTTTTTTGTTTGTTTGTTTGTAACGAATAAGGCTCCGGAACTACTGGACCGATTTGAAAAAATCTTTCACTGTTGGGAAGTTACACTCTTTGCGGTGAACATAGGCTATATTTTGTTCCCGTATTCCCACGGGAACGGAAACTACGCGGGTAAAACCGCGTGACGTCCGCTAGTACAGGATAACTGTGAAATAAAAAACGTACCTTTTACAAACCTATTATCACCTCGACCGGTCCGTTATTTAACTTGTGAAAGTTATATTTTCGACTGTCGGAATTGAGTGAACGCCATAGCTTGGAGATTTCAATGTGATAATCATGTTTAATTAGTGTACTTTGCCTTTAGCGTGAAACGGAACGGGTTTCTTTGGTACTTTTCTTTTTTTTAAAATAAATATCACGGACATTTCACAGAACGCTATCTGATCCCAAAGTAAGCTAGAAATAACCTGCTTGTGTTATGGGTATCAGACCACGGATTCTTACTAATATGTATTATAATGCGAAAGTTTGTGAGTGCGGATGTTTGTTACTCTTTCACGCTGTAACGGCTGAACGAATTAGACTGAATATTGGCACAGAGATAGATTATAGTCTGGAATAACACATAGGCTACTTTAATCCCGGGAATATGTTCCCATGGGAAGCGGGAACGCGAAAAAACTGTAATTTCGCGGGCGAAGTTGCGGGCATCAGCTAGTACTTATATACTTTTAAATACATACATATCATACATAGAAACAGCCAGACTCTTGACACAAACATTTATGGGTCACACAAATATTTGTCTCCGGTGGGAATCGAACCCACGACCTCCAGCGCCGCAGGCGGTATCACTACCGACTGCGCCACAGAGGCAGTCATATATGTCATATATATAGCCATGGATGTCATGCCGGACTTACCGATAAAAATAACAAGGTGCCTTGCCATCTGTCTAAGGCCAGGAGTCCCGGGTAAGCCATAGGAAGGTAACCCCAAGGCTCCCAACACAGACTTTTTCCACCTCCGCGGCCTATGGGTTTTGGTAATATCCCACTTTTTGGGGGGGTTAATTTACTGGTGAAACGTCATCTGTCTCATTTTGTGCTCATACTAGCTGATGCTCGAAGCTTCGCCCGCGTATAATTATTTATACACTTATTACACGGGCCGTCCCGGTATCTCTCGGGATGCAGTGGAAGAAAGTCGTGAACAACTTGTGTCTGAAGTCGAGGCTACTCTCACTAGAGTGTCCGATTGGGGTCGACAAAATCTTGTCCAATTCAACCCTACCAAGACACAAGTTTGTGTTTTCACCGCAAAAAAGACCCCATTCACTGTGGCGCCACAATTTCAGGGCACATCTCTCACCATCTCTGAAAGTATAGGGATCCTTGGTGTTGACATCTCCAGAGATGCGCAGTTCCGCAGTCACTTGGAGGGCAAGGCCAAGCTGGCGTCCAGGAAGCTCGGAGTGCTCAGAAGGGCGCGGCGGTACTTTACTGCGGCGCAAGCACTGCTTCTCTATAAGTCGCAAGTGCGTCCGCATATGGAGTGCTGCTGTCACCTCTGGGCGGGGGCACCCGAATACCAGCTTCGTCCATTTGACTCGGTGCAAAGGCGAGCTATGAGAGTTGTCAACGATCCCATACTTGCAGGTGGTGTGGAACTTCTTAGTGACAGGAGAGACTTTGCTTCTCTATGTGTGTTCTACCGCCTGTACAACGGTTTGTGCTCTGAAGAATTGTTTGATTTGATGCCTACGGCTACATTCTATCATCGCACCGCTCGCCATAGACAGGGTGTTCATCCTCACACGTTGCGTCCTGAGCGCTCGAGCACGGTGAGATCTAATAGAGGCTTTCTTCCGCGTACGCTTAGGTTGTGGAATGATCTCCCTGCTTCGGTTTTCCCGGACGCCTACAGTATGGGGTTCTTCAAAAGGGGACTTAGAAGGTTTTTAAAGAGTCGGCAGCGCGCTTGTGGCGCCTCTGGTGTTGCAAACGTCCATAGGCTGCGGTGACCACCGGTACATCTGGGGGGGCCGTATGCTTGTCTGCCACTCTAGTGGTATAAAAAAAAAAAAAAAAAAAAATTATTCCCGTTCACACATCCAATGTAACAAACATTCACACATCCACACTCACAAACTTTCGCATTTACAATATTAGTAAGATAATAAGTACCTATAGACTATTTCCATTCCCATTAAATTAGTCATTTGAGTTGTGTATTCCCAATAACTTGGCTTAACCACTGACACAGCGCAGGTTGTGACTACCGCTTGTTGAAATTTGTAAGCCATCCTTAAGGCCTTCAACTTGGCTTAACGACTGCCATATTACACTCAACCGGGACCAATGGCTTAACGTGCCTTCTAAAGCACGGAAACGCTCGCAAATACGAAAATACCACAAACGGTCAAACATCTCAGGACGATTCGTAGCAAAAAATGCTACGAATAGTCGAAAATACGAAGCTACGAGAGCTACAAATTGAGATTTTAAGTTTTTAATAATTTTATAAATACACTAGCGTCACGCGGTTTCCCCTGTGTAGTTTCGGTTCCCATGGGAATACGGGAATAAATTATAGCCTATGTGCCCCGGGAATAACGTATCTTCCTAACAGTGAAAGAATTTTTCAAATCAGTTCAGTAGCTTCGGAACCTTTTCTTTTTTTTACGTTAGGAAAATCTTACAGAGATGCTATGCCGGACTCCTACAGACTAAAAACCACACGTATCCTACCTAACAGCTTACGGTTGGGAGCCCCGGGTAAGCCCCCGGAAGGGTACCCCAGGACTCCCAACAGTAGTTTCGGAGTCTATTCAATGCAAACAAATAATCGAATCTGTACTCTTTATAATATTAGTTAGATTATGTTTATCAGTTGTTATATTCATTGTTAAGATGATAAAGCATGCTTATGCTTTATCATCTAAACAATAATATATAATGGTCTAAGATCCCTTTAAGAACGATCTTCACCGAGCTTTATTGGATGAAAAGTGTTTTATATTCAACTAAATATGTCAAAAATTAAAATGCAATAGGGCTGCCTAAAAACTTTCAGTCCATAATATGATAAATGAAAAAAAAATACTATTTACTGGTTTGCTTAATAGATAAATTCCATACCAATTGGAAGTTTAACGTCCATAGAATATGCAAATGTTAGGTTGTCGATTTTTATCTCGTCACAACTCTTGGGTACGCAGGCATAAACAGGTAAATCGATACTAGTAATTGCTTAAAATGTATCTATTAAGCAAACCAGTAAACTGTAATTTTTTTTTTTTTTTTCAATTCTTAATTTATCATATTCTGGACTGAAATTTTTTAGGCAGCCCTATTGCAAATTAATTAGTGACATATTTAGTTTAATATAAAATACTTCTCATCCAATAACCAGCTCGGTGAAGGTCGTTCTTAAAGGGATCCTAGGATATAAGCTTTTATATGCCTAAATTTGGGCTAAATGACGCTGAGTAGGTTTTTTTTTCTTTTTAAATATATTTAACTCGCCAAATTGACGTCGCCACCAGTCTGATGGAAAACCGTGGCGCATCTAGCGATTGGGGGCCACCTCTGACAGTGGTCCTCAAGTTGGCGGCCCTGTGACGTGCCTCTTCACGCTCCTCTTGAAGAACCCGGGATTGTAAGATGAGGGAAACACTTGTGCGGGCAGGTCGTTCCAAGTTTTTATAGTTCGACAGAGTAACGATCTTTTGAAAAGCTCAGGTCTGGCGAAGATTCTCTCCACTGTGTATGAGTGGCATCTCTGCCTGGCACGCGTTGTTCGGGATCGGAAAGGAGAGGGTGGGATCAGGTTGAAGAGCTCTTCAGAACATTCGCCGTGAAACATTCGGTAGAAGGCAAGGACGCTATGGCTCTTCGCTGCGCTAACGGTTCGATTACAGAATTATTTATTAATCTGCCAATATTTCTTATCATCTCTGCTGACTCCACAAATTAACGAGGCGTGCAATTAACCACCTATTATCTCTGTATGAGCAGCCATAATTAATTTGTTTCATACTTCAACAAAAGGGATAACCTTCACCCTGTTTTAAACACGCGATGTGTTGGGAACACGAATATTACTTCAGTAGCTGAAACATCAAAATATAGCTAAGCATATTAAGTATGATTCTTTTTTATCGTGAATAAAATCCTACATGAAAGTCATACAGGACTCCTATCGACTAAAAACCACATTTTTTCTACCTAATGCCTACGGTTGGCAGCCCTGGGTAAGCCCTCGGAATGATTATCTGTCATACTCCATTATAGAGCGCGACAATTTTTTCTTGAAACTTGCAGCTGTCTATGACACCAGGAGATGTCGAACTATTTTTCTTTTTACGGTTCCCTACAAAACTTTATTCTAAAATTTAAAAAAGAACAGTTGTAGATTGTTTCATTTTCTTTATTATTAGGAATTCGGGCAGGCTTAGTCTTTGAACCATACAGCCTTGTTTACCGTCAACGATTGCTAATAATAAGAAATCTGTGAATAACCTTTGTTTTTTACTAGTTTAGTCTTTGTACACGTTCACTATCAATCTATTGTATTTGTATAATCAAGGACCTTCTAAACACCATACAATACACATGTGACGAAGGTGTATGCAGCGGTCACGTTATCCTACAGGTTTCTTATATATTATTGATGCAGTACCGAGGCCATGTGCTCGTACGCAAGCGACCGTCTTCGTGACTGCCTTTGTTAATATGCATTGCCTTTAGAAAAAGTAATTTGGTTTTTTAAACAGTGTTCTGAGAGATTCTTAATTTGAATTTTGTTGGCGGTTGTCAGTTTTTCTATCTAGCCATGCTTTTTAAAGACTTTCGTCCTAATTTTAAGCAGACAAAGGACCTCGGTCCATACAGCCTTGTCTTTAATTTTTGTAAACTTCTTTTCTTATATAAAGAGAATATTAGATGTAAGTCCTATTCCCAATAAACTGGTGAAAACTTTAATGGAGCTTTCTGTGGTATGATGTAACAAGAACTGTGTTTTATCACTTACCAACTCGATTGCACGATGTCAAAGCTTTTATAACTAAGAATCTTTCATTGTTACAAACAAAAATACCACTCTTTTACAGGAATTTGAAGTCTTACTGTGATAAATTATTTCACTATTGACAATCTTTTAATTTAATTTTTATTTTATTTATACTGGCATGGGTTACTTACAGAAAAGCGTTGAATAAATTTCTGAAGCGTATCTTTAGACAGTTTGTTACGAATCAGAAAAGTGCGATTTACTGCATTTTATCACTTCCCAACACTAGTGCACGTTGTCGAACTTTTATGTTTAAGAATCCACCATTGATACACACAAAACACTGATTTAAAAATTTATACAACAGAGCGACATGCTTCTTTCCAATTACCGCCAAAAGATCACAAACTTTTAAAGCATAAATCATAGACAAATCCTACGCAAATGTCAAAATCTAATCACTAATGTCAAATGTCAAAGCATATTGTCTAGAGTTGTATCAAAATTATGCCGGTTGTTTATGGTTAAGTAAACATAGATAATGATCCTAGCATCGTGTACTTGACGTATTATATTTAATATATCTATGGACTTTAATGATGTCATCCGATAATAGCCCGTTCGCTCTAAGTTTGCCGCTGGCGTAGAGGCATAGTATGGGAGGCGACCTGCAATCTTAGCCGAACGGGTAGTACTAGCCTTATGTTATCTGTGGAAGTATTCTGTGTCTCTATTTAAAATGAAATAGTCTACCCCCTCCCCCCCCCCCCCCCTTTTTTTCTATAAATATTTTGTTTTGAATTAGTTCATGAATTGATATTGTTACTTGTCGAACCTAAAATATGTCTGCGGTTATTCAGGTTTCGTACCCAAAGATTAAAAATGAAACCCATTTACTGAGACTTCGTTGTCAATCTGTCTGTCTGTCACTAAGCTGTATCTCGTGAACTGTGTAGCAAGACAATTTTACAGATGATGTATTTCTGTTGCCGCTGTTGCCGCGTCGTAATTTTGGTTCAGTCACATACTGGTTATAGATTTTTTCTATCTAAGGACAAATAAACTTGAGCCCTCTAAGACATCGGTCTTATAGGGCTTAATTAGTATTAAATTAACGGACACCAATGTTAAAAATAACAGCGATTGCATTTTTTATACAGTGATAGGACTCAAAAACATACCTAACTTAATAATAAACTGTCTAACTTAACTAACACTTGATCTCAAGTAAATGGTTTCAAAGCATAGCTTTTTATGGCAATGTTACATCGAATTCAGCCTCGTTTTGTAGTTCGTCAAGGTTTTGAGATGACGTCAGATGCACTATTAGGACTAACTAAAGCACGCGAATCCGTTCGCATCTAATTTGAGTATTCCCGTGGGAATTAGATATTTGTATAAGTAACCTTTTTCATACATACTTATGTGATATAGTCACGCCTTTATCCCTGAAGGGGTAGGCAGAGGCATAATATACGCCCGCATTTCACCCTACAGTTTTATGTCCCACGTAATAGGTGGTGAGCCTATTGCCGTGTTGAAATGGACAGGCGCAGGTCGCAGCGTCCCGCAGTTGAAATTTTTCATGCCGCCCATAAGGCCTTCAACTTGGCTTAACGATTGTCATTTGACTGACAACCGGGTTTCATTTCGAGTTTTTCTTCTCTACGCAATGGGTCCTAACCTTTTTAATCTATAGTAGTAATAATATTATAAAGAGGAAAGATTTGTTTTTTTGTTTGTTTGTTTGTTTGTTTGTTTGTTTGTAACGAATAGGCTCCGGAACTACTGGACCGATTTGAAAAATTCTTTCACCGTTGGGAAGCTACACTCTTTGCGGTGAACATAGGCTATATTTTATTCCCGTATTCCCACGGGAACGGGAACTACGCGGGTGAAACCGCGTGACGTCCGCTAGTAGTATTATAAATTTATAATAGTTTTATGTAACTACTGTGAGGGTAGCCCTCTAGATATTGCCATGACTGTACATCGTGTGAGGGCTACCGGGGGCTACTGTTAAGTCCTAAACATCTTTCTGTGACCCAGTACACATCTAAAAATTTAAAGCAACCCTAATACACTTCTGCCAATCCTTTCAGGAGCGATAGATACAAGATATAGTATAAGAATAGCTCGCAGTGATGCATTGCTAATAAATAACCTTGACACGGTGTCGGTTAGCAACAATGTAAGTGATGATTGTCAAAGCGCACTACTGACTACTAACTTAAACGCAACTTAGAGATTTTACATGATTGGCAAGGATTGACGGATTACCGGGTTCGGTCAAACCAAATATTTGTGGTGATCTACATAGGTTTGTTTTGGAATTTGGGTGTTTTATGTACCTACCTGTAATGTGTATGTATTTAGAAATATATATAGTATGATTATCAGTTGTCCAGATCCTATAGCACAATGTTTAAAATGTCTCACAACATATATTATTTATTCGGCCAGAGGACGGTGAGAGGGCTGCTCACTTTCCTTACAGCTGGCCCATGACGGCAGCGTGACGTGACGAGTTCACGCACCACCCTTAGAAGCGGGATCACACCCGAAACCCCCCAAAGACGCGGGATGGCACCCGAAACACACCCTAGGCGAGGCCGCAGTGGCGGCCGTGGGTCTGTTGGGAGTCAAGACTCCAGCAGGGTAAGCCCTAGGAAGGATGTGCCAAGGCACATCCTTCCTAGGGCTTACCCGGGGCTCCCAACCATAGGCTGTTGGGCGTTACGTGAGGTTTTTTAGTCGGTAGGAGTCCGGCATAGCATCCATGATGGATTTTCCCTCATGTTAAAAAAAAAAATTACTAATTAAATGTCTTAATTACCTGGGGTCCGGTTTTAGTCCGTTGAGGTCCACGTGTTTGACATTTCTAAGGTATCCATTCCATGGTCTGTAAATTCAAGGAACCTTGACAGAGTCTTCCTAACCTTAAATTACTTTGAATATTCACAGAAATAAAATAATGAAACACTCTTTCGATGCAGGGCTGGGTGGTACGGTCTTCATATTAATTAAAAAAATATAAGGGACTCGACTCATCGTATCGTTTTTGTCCAGTCGGTGTCGAGACCCTAGGTCTATGGGGCCCCAATGCGCAAATTTTTTTCAAGAATTTGAATAAGCGCCTTGTGGAGTCGACTGGTGACCCAAGGGCTGGCAGTTTTCTTGCTCAGCGAATAGGTATTGCTATTCAAAGGGGGAATGCTACTAGTCTTTGGGGCACAATGCCACGGGGGCCTTATTTAGGTTTTGTTTAGATAGTAATAATGTAAATATATCGATATGTAATAATTATGTTTCTCTGTAATTTTTAACAATAAATTTAAACAATAAATTTTACATTTAAAAAAATGCACATTATCAAAATAAAAGTACTACTTTAATGATTCTGCAAACTGACCTTGCTGTGATCCATGGCTTCACCTGTGATGTGCTACGAACCCCGTAGCACATTTTTTTGGAAGCATGCCATATTTTCGACACACGCATCACATCAACACTTACTGTATCTGTTCCGTTGCCTTAGGTAGTAGCATGACGTACCATGTTACTTTAAATTAATTAGCTTTTTAACAGCGAAAGTATAAATTGTAGAGTTTATCGTTTACAAACGAACAAATCTATATTTAAACATAAAAAAATAATTGCTGTTCTTTAGTTTCGCGAAAACTCGAGAATGGCTGGTCTGATTTCGCTGATTTTGATAGGTTTCTATAAGTCCCAGAAAGGTTCAAAAGGTGAGAAAAATTACGCTTGACTCAAGAGGTGGGGCGAAATTTGGCAAGTCTGCTAGTACAAGTTAGTATAGAAATATGCGATTAAACCATTTTTGTATTATCCATTTATTGTGACTTATTTGACGCAGTACCTACGTCACTTCCACTTTGCAAAAGGATCGGTCGCCATATTCGTATTCGGCTATCGCAAAGATTCAAAAAAAGAACGGCAAATATTTACACTTTCTTAACTGTTATGCTGACCGTATACGAACATTTTTCCTTGTTGCAACATTTGTGATATTTCAAGGGAAAGCTATGAGTAATATTTCGTTAGATAAACATTTGTTGATGGTAATTTTCCATGATTGTATTTTACTAACACTTTAAAAGTCCTCTCTTTTTTGTTAGTAGTCTTACCCATAGGGTAAAAACTGGACCAATTGGGTCTCATTTTAGCCCCTCTCTATAAAATAGAGTGCAGAGGGGCTTATGGCGAGACGTTGTCTGTAAATAAATAAATAAATAAGCCAAACACTTTCACAATAAACGTGTTGAAGAGGGGCAGTCTGGTGAGAACGATCTCATGATTTTCTTGTTTACCTTTTGATCTGAGACTCCACTGTCCGTCTGTTGTCTGGCTGTATATCACGAACTGTCATAGTAAGACAGCTGTAATTTTCACAGATAATGCATTTTTTTTCTTGTTCTGGGACTTTCTCGGCTTGAGAGTATGCCAAAGTCAAATAAATTTCATTGTGAAAATATAAATCATTTTCATGTTAAGATTCGTCTTAACAGCAGCGTATTCATGTGTGTCCAAGTTTGGACTAAGTTCTACTTTAGTAAAGCGGTGGTACCTTACTAGGGTTTGCTGTGGAATTTGTCGACAAACCTAAAAAAACTCGCGTTTCACTGCGCTTTATCACGTTGTCGAACCTTTATGTTTAATAATCCACCATAAATTACACATAAACACTCAATAATTGGCTAATGATAGCCAGATTGATATCCGCAAAAGAAAATGATAGAGTATAATAACTATTATATTATGACCTATCTACCCTAAGTATTGAACCTTTATTATTATTATAGGTAGCTATATTATTTACGTATTCATATTTTTAACTAACAGTTTGTCTCGTCGAGGACCGCTCACCCCCGACGAGACAAACTTATGAGTCGGGGGTTTTTTAAATTTTAAATTTAATTTTTTATTTCATGCTTTTTATAGGGATTTTATAGGGGTTTTTAATATCAACATACGTATAGTCTATCAACAATTATTCAGAGCTAATGCGAATTGCGCGGAGTGTGGTTACAGAATTAGAAATACATTCCACTCCTCATATCTTCCGAATGGCTAAACCGATTTTCATAAAATTTGCGGTATCGTGATGTATAAGTTATGACCTTTCATTTGATACCCAACACGGGTATATTTGAACACATTCAATTTTTCATCACCACTTTCACCCCTCATATCTTTGAAATGGCTGAACCGATTTTTATAAACCGTTTGGGCGCTACGATGCCACAGACAGACTTACACACACACATACACACACACACACACCCACACACCCCCGGGTTCCGTCGGGGGTTAAAAATATACTAGCTTTGAAAAATTATGATTACGAAATGCAACGCTTGTCTGAAAGTTTCCCGCCGAATCAGAGAATGCATTAATGTTGCTGCTATGACAACACACAAAATTTATAAAAAGAACTACTTGATTTTTTTATGAGTCTGACTTGCACTTGGTCGGGTTTTTATCGTATGGAAATCCACATAGATGTCTTGCCGGAGTCGAACCTACTAAAATCGGAAAGATGTCCAAATATTCCCGGCAGACTTTGGCTACCACCGTGGTTCTTTTTTCCACGAAAATTCCTCCTGTTCCAAATGTATGCACCTACAATAGTGTTTTTTTTACGTGAGAGAAAATCCTTCATAGACGCTATCCTACCAACTAAAAAACCACACGTATCCTAACAGCCTACAGTTGGGAGCCCCTGGTAAGCCCTCGGATGGATACCCCAGGACTCCCAACCCTATAATAGTGCTTGAGAGGCCAAACAGCACTGAAAATTAAAACCCTTTTAGTTTGGGCACAGCTGTCCCTAGGAATTGATCAAAACATATCCCGTTCTCTAAAGTAAAAATTTTTAATGCTACCAGGACTTATACAGATGTGAACGGTGCCTAACAGCTAGCAATTTATTATCTCTTTAGTATTCAAATGATAAGACAAATTATATAAACATAAATTCTGGAAGAGTATGAAAGCAAGGAAGGTTTGAGAAAGAAAAAATTGTAGTTAAAAGGAAACGCTGATTATATTTATCTCATTTTGCCAACATACGTAGCTCCTGTTTATAATATGTTGAGGCTATTATAGCCTTTGAACATAGCAGTAATACAATAAAATGGTGACCTTTCATGACTAATATACGCATACTATTAAATTTAGGTGTAAACCAACGTTACAATGAACTTTTAACTCAAAAGCCTCATCTGAAACTTATTAAAAACTCATAAACAATGGAATTTATATTATTCAAGCGCGTGCAATATATTCGAGGCGCGTTATTATAAAAAAACACCAAATTCGAAATTTAAATTTCGAAATTCGCGATAGGACGGTGCGTTGTCTCAATTAAAACTTTACAACCTTATTGTTTAGTGAAAATAAACTTTATTATTAGTACACAAGAGTTCGATTTACATTGCTGGACGTGACGGCTTGAAGCCAAGTCAAAAGTGTGTCACCGAGTTGAATAGCACTAACAAGGCCGATCTATCTATGAATGCGCGTTTAAAACCGCGGATGTTACAACTTTATATTATCTGTGTACTAAGAACCGTCGTTTTATTTATCCGTAAATATACATTTCACTATACCTATATAATATTTAAAAACAACGTATTTTAACTACGGAAAGGACATGGGACCGTTGTGTTGTATTATGAAAGTTACAAGGTTAAGTGTGACGCGTTTGCAATTGACAATGAGTGTGTTCGTATATTCTAAATTAAATTCTAATTTAAATTACTTGTTTTTATTTACTTGTTTTTTTTGGATTTAGGTATCCATCTTTATTTTTTTTACATCAAGAAAATCCTACAAGGATGTTATGCCGGACTCCTACCGACTAAAAACCACACGTATCCTACCTAACAGCCTACGGTTGGGAGCCCCGGGTAAGCCCTCGGAAGGATACCCCCCGAATACCCAGAGTTTCTGGGAAAAATGTTTCTTCCGAGGAGGACTCGGGTTTGTGAAATTCTTTTTCTATTAGATGGCAAATGTATTAAGGATCTTTATAGACTATTTATTATCATCACGTTGCTGCCCAAGGGAGCGAAGCAGTAATCATTAATGTCAACAAAACTGGTCAACTTCCATTTTAGATATAAATAGGGATTACCAAAATCCCCAAGATCTAAAAGAAAGTTCGGAGAAAAAGCATTCGTTTTACGTAACCATGCCAAAAAAAGTTCAAAAACGACTTGTACGAAATTCAAAACAAACTCTGTGATTCTAAATTTAACTTTTCGCTTTTCGGTAAGGCGAGATTACTATTTAACAACTTATTGCTGACAGCTATAAGGCTAGCTATATTTATATTTTAATAGGATTTACAAAAAACCGAAACGTCATGATAATATTAAGTAGTGAACGGCTATTATCACTTTCTGAGAAGTAAGTTAGGTATCTATAATTGCATTATAATTTTATCATTGAACATCGCAATTACAATAGAAAATAAGGGCTTGTACAGATTGCAGTTTTGAATAATTATATTCTTTATACAAGTAATAACGTCCACAGAGTATCAAAAAAATAACAACTCACGAAATCTAATGTAGGTAACAGAGGAATTTCTTTTTTATATACCACTAAAGTGGCAGACAAGCATACGGCCCCACCAGATGTATCGGTGGTCACCGCAGCCTACGGACGTTTGCGAGTTGCGACACCAGAGGCGATACACTCGCGCTGTCGACCCTGTAAAAACCTTCTAAGACCCCTTTTGAAGAACCCCATACTGTAGGCGTTTGGGAACACCGAGGTAATTGACTACATCTAATACTTGTCATATTTTATGTGTTAAATGGTGGATTATTTTACATAACAGGTGAGTGTGTTGAAGTTTTCATCGTGGTAGGTACTTTTTGTTTCTTCCCAAAATCTAATGGAAACACCAGTAAAAATTTGCCCACTTTACTAGATTAGGACTTTGACCAAATATATATGTTAAATTAACAGGATTTAATAACAAAATAAAAACTTAAAAACAAAATCCAAGTGGGTAACTGGGAAGATTTAGACTACTTGGCTTTGAAAAAAATCCTGAAACGCAGAAAACCCAAAAAGAAAAGGATAACTGAGACGCAATCTCAAGATTTTACAATAAAACATGGCACATTCCCATACATAAATTTTTACGGGTATGTTTGGGTTACATGGGTGCTACGGGTTCGTATAATGTCGCAAGCGTAGCAGTGGGACACGGATAGTCAATACTAATATTATAAAGAGGAAAGATTTGATTGTTTGTTTGCATCGTATAGGCTCCGAACCGAAACTACTGAACCGATTTGAAAAATTCTTACACTTTTGGGAAGCTACACTTTTCCCGGTGAACATAGGCTATATTTTATTCCCGTATTCCCACAGCGAACCGCGTGACATTCGCTAGTTATTTTTTAATTTTTTTTTTATTTAGCTCGCCAAGTTGACGTCGCCACCAGCCTGATGGAAAGCCGTGGCGCATCTAGCGATTGGGGGCCACCTCTGACAGCGGTCCTCAAGTTGGTGGCCTTGTGATGTGCCTCTTCACGAAAATAAATATTTTGTTGCAAGGTATTATTTTAGTTACACAAATAGGTATTTGTGTTTTACGTGTCTAATGATGAAATTCTTTAATACGCAGGGCTTTATAGTAATTTCTACGTCTAGCTTAGGTCCAGCAGTATAGTGATTTGTTTGACTGATTGATAGCTCTAATGAAATCGTTGAATATACAGTTTTATATTGACATATTGACTACAATGTGAACTTGTTTTTTTTTATATTTGTGGACATTCACACAACATCATCTAGCCCAAATAAAGCCAATATAAGCTTGTGCTATAGGATCTAGATGACTGATATTTACTTATATATTTCTAAATACATACATATTATACATAGAAAACACCCAAACTCCGAAACAAACATTTGTGGATCACACAAATATTTGGACTGCCCCAGGAATCGAACCCAGGACCTCCAGCGCCGCAGGCAATATCTCTACCGACTACGCCACAGAGGCAGTCAAATCGTGTCAAATCGTCTCATAATTATTGTGATATAATAAAGTAAGTACTTTAATTTTTGTGATACATTTTACCGTAAAATAAGTACTGTTCTTTCTAACGGGTTGCCATATGAACAGCACAGTAGCGTCTCCATTATTTTCCTCTAATTATTGCAACCTGTAGTTACAAAGAACGGCAAATGCTTTTTTTTGACATGAGGGAAAATCCATCATGGATGCTATGCCGAACTTTTAGCGACTAAAAAACCTCTAGATGGAAGGATGTCCCACGACAAGTTATGACTTACGTATGCCATATGGGAGCTTCTCTTAAATTTTATTATTTTTTTGTCTGTAATATTTGTTGTTTTAGCGGGAAAAGAATTACATAAATTGTGAAAATTTCAGCACTCTAGCTTTCACCGTTCATTAGATACATCCTCGTGACATAGAGACGGACAGCCAAGTCTCATAAATAATTATGAATGAAATTATGTATGATAACTATTTATTAAAAAGAATGTATAAGCCCCGCACGTTGATATTGCGCTTGGCGGCCATCTTGGTGACCACTTGGTGACGTATGTCCGTCGAGCAGTCAGTACTAAAAAAAATACCGTACGCAGCTTCGCAAGGCCAGCGCGCGCTCGCGCTACGTCACGATGACGTCACTTAGCTGTCATTATGACAAGGTTCCAGCGCATTACCAACTTGCGGGGCTTATAAGTATCAATATCGACGGTCTGATACTATAACACAAGCAGGTTATACCTAGCTTACTTTGAGATTGGATAGCGTTGTGTGAAAATGTCCGTGAATATTTTATTATTATTACTATTAATAGGGCCCCGCTTTTTCCCTTTGAATATGCAACCCTAAAAATAAGATGTGAACAGGCCCTAAACTAATGTCAAAGTCCACGTTTCCCGCAAATATTATTATCAATTTATTTAACCTAGACAAAATGATAGCGGTGCGGTTCAAGGGGCACCGTGCGGTTATAGCCGTTAGGAGTTTAAAAAAAAGCTTTGGCTATTATCAAAGATAATATAATAGTATTACATACAGATCGGCAACTCCCTGCCTCCCACTGAGTAAGCTTCCCCATCCCCCCAACAAACTTGATGTGTCTGTTGCCGTGTCAGTACTTGAGAGAGTGTCACTGCGTTGTATTACGTATACCTACGTACTTTATGCTATTGCTTTGGTTTAATTTGTGCTTAGCCGAGGGTAAATTTGAAAAAAAAAGTACCGACGTACATGAGATTGCGTTCTGTTCATTATTATTTTGTTTCTATAGCTAGTGTCCCTAGTATACTCACACACACGTTCAAGCTTGATTCAAGCATTCACATTACGTTCGTGTATATTAGTGTGGGTGGAAACGAACATTTTTGTATGGAGTTTCCGCCCTGTGCTAATATACAAATTTTCACATAGGTATGCATGCATAATGTAGAGACAGATAAAAAATAGTGGAACTACCACAGTACCGGCTTAAAGTTAAAATCTTCGACCAAGTAACAGTACGACAGATTGGCACAGATTATAAAATATCTATACTTATATTATAAAGAGGAAACTTGGTTTCCGCTATTCATAATTCGAATGAATGATAATCATAATTATAACATTTGATGCCGTCAATGGCAAAGAAGTTTTACTTCAATCGCGCGTAAAGGTTATACGCACTAACTTTTTTTAATCTGCATTTAATTTAGGATAAGTACAACATACCTACTTATAACACTGACCCGCGCCAGATAGACTTGGCGCCCTGGCGACCTGGATTGACTGGACGCGGAAGGCGCAAGACCTTATATTGTAGCGTAATTTGGGAGAGGTCTACGTCCAGCAGTGCACTGCTATAGGCTGTTCTGATGACCGGGGGTCTGAGGACGTTGAGAGGGTCGCTCACCGTCCTTACAAAAGCAGGCCCATGACGGCAGCGTGACGTGAGCAACTTTTTTTTATTTAGAAGCGGGATCACACCCGAAACCCCCCAAAGGCGCGGGATAGCACCCGAACCACCCTCTGGGCGAGGCCGCAGTGGCGGTCGTAGATCTGTTGTGAGTCCCGGGACATCCTTCCGAGGGCTTACCCGGGGCTCCCAACCACAGGCTGTTGGGCGTTGCGTGAGGTTTTTTAGTCGGTAAGAGTCCGGCATAACATCCTCTGAAGATTTCCCTCACGTAAAAAAAAAAATGGGCTGTTTTGATATATAAATTTTCCCCAATATTTTCCTTACCCAAGGACATAGACAGAGTACAGTTGACACCGTTTCACGTGTTACCACAACAAAAACAATTATCACCTTGAAGGGACATTGCAAAATATAAAAAGCGGCTCAATTCGATTGGTGACGAAACACTTGGAAGGTTGAATTTCACTTTGACAATTAGATTTGTACGTATTTTTTGATAATAGGGTAATTACTGCGTGGTAAGGTAATTTTGAAGGGATTTTTTGTAGGGCTCGGGTGGCGACGGGGTCCCGTGTTGCGACGGTAAGAGTACAAAATGTCGCCACCTCAATACATCCTGAGAAAAAATTATTTCGGACTTGATCCATTTCTGTTAGTATTACAGCAACTTATGTCCTATGTTAGTACTTATCCTATACCTACACAATCACATACTTAACTACTAATTATTAGGTACTTATTCCTGTCCACCTCCAATAGTACAACCCACATCAGCACGGCCTGGGCTAAATAACATTATTCTGTATCACACACAAGCTCCAGTAGCTTTAGTGGTACATTTAGGCTAAGTTATTGTTTGTATGTGATTTAATAAATGAAAAAAAAAAAAAAAAAAAAAACACCTTGTGAGATTAAGAATACATACATACATACATATACTCACGCCTTTATCCCCGAAGGGGTAGGCAGAGGCCTGTACCGGCCCACATTTCACCGTGTACAATTCGGTCCCACGTAACAGGTGGTGAGCCCATCGCCGTGTTGAAATGGACCGCCGCCGTCAGAGCCTCGTCCGTTGTTCAGCAGGTGCACGAGCTTGCACGTGAGGTTGACTTGGGCCCGAAGGTGTTGGTAGGGCCCCACTACACTACTAGATTAAGAATGTCCCACAATAATGTTCCTATCACCTGTTCACATGAAGTACAACCCATCTCTTATGTAACGCAGAGTCCCAGCGATCAGAAAAACCATGCAGGATGCTGTTGGTGCTGGTACGCAGGCGTGTCATTATTGAGGCGCTCCGTTTTCTGATCAAAGAGGCAAAGCTGTCTACATTTGCCTCAGCAAACATGCCTGACGCACTGCAGTACCTTGGCAATCCCATCAGCATCCTGAATGCATTATTGTACTGAACTCTCAGATCACTATATGTCCTGCTCCTGAAGGCAACCCACAAGGTACATGTATACAGAGACTGACAAAACGCCTTAAACAAAGTTATCTCCTAAGGGAACACTTTCGCAAAAAGATCCACATAGGAAAACTTGATATGAAAATCGTCAGTAAAATGTCAATCGTTAAGCCAAGTTGAAAGCCTTATGGGCGGCTTGAAATATTCCAACTGCGGGTAGCGGTGACTCGAGCCTGTCCATTTCAACACGGCAATAGGCTGACCACCTGTTACATGGGACATAAAACTATAAGGTGAAATGTGGGCGTATACTGTGCCTCTGGCTACCCCTTCGGGGATAAGGGCGTGACTATATGTATGTATGTGTAGTTCCTGGTTTCGATACCCAGGTCGGTCCAAATATTTGTGTAATCCACAAATGTTTGTTTCGGAGTTTGGGTGTTTCAATGTATGTATTTACAAATATGTATGTCTATCAGTCATCTAGATCCCATAGCACAAACTTATATTAGCTTATAGGCTAGGTAGATGATGCTGTGTGAGATTCTCTACAAATATTTACTTTGACCACGAGTACGGTGCTATCTACATGAATTTACTTCTAATAAATAAAGAAATTTCCTGTTTTCGACACTTCAAAAGGAGTACCTATTCAAATTACTTGACTTCGGCAAAATTCTCAAGCCTAGAAAAACCAAGAAGAAAAAAAAAAGCAGTTATTAATGGTACAATCAGCGGGTCTAAAAAGGTAACGTTAGACAATTCATATAATTTGAAATGCAAAACATGCAAATCATTGTGTTTCATATTATGAAATATACAATGTCTCTTTTAGGCCCTCAGATGCAGAGAAAAATATACAGCGCTGCACTTTCAGGATTAAATGCTCTCTGAAAATCGTTTAACATAATATTTCTATGACGTTTTCAATTGCACAAATTTTATAATCTCATACAGATTTTGGATTTTTTTTTAAATTAAATTCTTACGAGGTTACATACTTACCTTTCTCTGCAGCTGACTGTACGAAGCTTTTCACAGGAGCTACGTTTAGTTAGTGATGACCTTACTTAAATAAGCAAGACTTACTTAAGACCTCTTTAAGTATATTATCAAATACAATGAATTAACTCTACTTGCTCAATTCCATTTAATTTTGCAACGAAACGTGCAATAAAATATTTCGCTCCTTTTCGATTCAAACATCGAACGGCCATGACGTCACCGGTATAAGTGAGCCATGCGTGCACGCACACATGCAAGAGACTGTTTTAGTTGCATTTAGTGCGTTTAGATCGAGTTAGGTTAGTAGGTACTAACCTACTTTGTTACTGGCCTGAATAGCAACTGTCCTTTAAACTTTTTTTGAAAATAAATCTTCATTGGAACTTTTACACATTTTATGTCAAAGAAAGTCATTCAGCCCCATTTAAACTATCAGTAAAGTTGTACTAAAAGGATCTAGACAAATAAAAAACCTAATTATTGTTCATAGGGATCCTCCAAACTCCGAAACAACTAATTTTTGGTTCCGGCCCAGAACTTAAAAAAGTAGAATCCAAAACTTCAGCAATAGGAGTAGCTATTATGCACAGCGCCACCCACAGTATTTTAAAAATATCATAATTCCGTCAACTTTCTACAAAGGCCATATTGCTTGAGATATGTATTGCATTTCAAAATCAATGCGTACTAATAAAATTCGCGCGCAAAATTTCAATAGAAGTCAATCACAAATTCTTACGCACATTTTCGACACTATCCGTTGTCGCATTATATCGATAACGTAGCGCAAAATAAGCTATCTAACAGTTACGCTATTGCTATTTTATTCGCTTTGTTATTTACATTACAGAATAATAGTACGCTAAATAAGCTGATAAATGAGGTTATAAACACCAAGGTTAGATTTCAAATTATTTCAGACCAAGAGCATGATGTCTTTAAAGTAAACCGGTATATTTTGTCAATGTTGAACGGTGTAAGCGATATTACGTTAGTGCAAGTCACGGATCAGTCCTTGGCTGTTTTGATATTAAGATGAAGATTTGCAATACAACAAGCACACACATAATGGTTAAAAACTAACTATGTTTCAGCCCTAAATTTTTAACGTCATAATACAACCAGTTGCACCGCACAAAATGTCTAGGATCATTATAATCCCATTTGTAAGCAATGCGGCACGGTGGTCAAGTGAAAGTGTTAAAATTTTTGGATAAGCATAGACATTGCTGTTTTATGATAGCTCTATTACTAGTAAAATATCGTTCACGTTAAGAATGCAACCATTTCGTACGAAATTGTGCCCATGAATAGTCACTGTAGCTTTTAATTTTGAGCTTACCTAATTAGTTATGAAACGTGGCTAGTTCTGAGGACATCGATGAGTCACTGCTCTCTTAACAAAAACCACTATAGTCGATTTCGATCAAATCAAAATTTCGTCCAATGGTTATTGTCAATTTCTTACAGAAAGTAAGACTTGTTTGGTACAAAATTGGTATTCCATTATTATAACATGACAGAATTTTAATAGCTAGAACTGTGTAGTAGAACAATATATTATTTTTAATACAGTTGCTCAAAAAGTGGCGTATTACAGGGACGTTTAGCGTTCGGGATGTGGGCTATTACACACTCGTGCTTTTTTCTTTACCTTTCCCGCACTAGTGCGCGTTTCCTATCCCAACTGTCAAAATAATGTGTGATTCATGCAAATATTTCAAAAAAAGATACTAACTTGTTTCAATATCAGATTAAGAGTAATTTTAATTAAAATTTAAACATAAATTAATATAAGTATCGGCCAAATTAAATTTATAAATATAAAAAAAGTTGGCTGTATGAAGTGCACTGCCATAGTCTCTGCTTAGGTAGGTATATATTCTTTTACGGTTGCCGCCATTTTGGACAATTCAGGTTTATTGTGTTTTTATTATTTTATTAAATTGCTTAATTTTTTCGCAACTGTATTAAAAATAGTTGTTCAATACAACGTGTGGGATTGTTATTTCAACTCGTTCCGACTGTCCACCCTCGCCTTCGGCTCGGGTCAACATCTGTCGAACTCGTCGTAATAACATAAATCCCACACTTATATCGAAAACTACTATTTTATAGGTGCTAAATAATGAGGTCAGACACCCATTTGTTGAAATATCTCACGAATAGAAAAGTATATTTATAATTGAATTCGTGCTAAGAGCTTGGGAAATGGCTGCCCTTGAGATAGAAATGTTAAAAAATAAAAAAGAAGAACTAAACATAATAACATTGATTATTAAGTTAACAGTAGGTATCTCACGAAATCTATACTAATATTACAAAGAGGTAATGTTTGTGAGTTTGCGACGTTGTGTAAGGGGTAATCTCTGGATCCACTGAACCGCTTTTCAAAATTATGTCACCAATGAAATCTACGTTACCTTCCGTATTGTGGAGTGTCATAGGTAATAAATCATTACGTTACAATGAATAGGAGCTGAGCAGCAATGAAAAATGTAACACAAACGAAGTTGTGAGGGTCAGGTAATCTATAATCAATCATAAACAAAGTTAAAGCATCAGAGCTGGTTGATCTTTCCTGTATTGCTTTTTAGAGTTCCGTATTAAACAAGGAAGCCTTATAATTTTATAATACATCATTTTTGTCTGTCTGTATACAGTCTAGTTAAGAGAATATTAGAACCAGAAAGCTGTAATATGGCATAGTTATCCTCACAAAGCGATAAAATAAATTTTTGAAAAACACGAAGTGTAGATATCATTTATTTCTCGTCTATGATCCAATAGTGAGGGACTTCGTCGAATACATATTTTATGTTAGTCAAAAATCAGGCCCCTTCCCAACTTACCATCGTTTACGTGAAATAATTTAGGATAGTAAGGATTTAATTAAAGAAAAAACTAGCTGTGACAGATAGAGACAGGTAGAGTCGAGTTCACAAGCAATAGTCAACGAAATTGATTCTTTTTAAAATAAAAAGTTTTATGAGTTCAATCGTAGCCTATAGCTTGACCGGTTTTTGCACTGTATTACGTCATTTCATCTATCTCCTAACCTATATCCTAGTTACCTATGAGTTATAAACGCAGTAGGTGTGCCACTATCACACCCTCAAATAGTACCTACCTACTGGCTAGGGACTAGGCGTCTAAACTAAACGCAGCACAGTGCATTCACACACACACACACGCACACAAATACGCATTTAGCTAATATTATCATATCAGTTGCTGAGTACTGAGTACCTGAGTGCACGCTCCACGCATGCGCATACGTAAATGTGTATACTGCAGCTAACGATACTTGATAGTGGAAAATTTTGATTGTTTGTTTTAGGTGTTAATAATGCTAATGGCAATCAATAAGATTTTCTTTCCAATTTCTTTTTAATTGTTATTTTAAAACTGATACTTGCACACTATTTCCATGTAGGTATAGATGGCAAATGGAAAAATTTATTAATACCTATAAAAAGTCTGGTGAGTGTCAAAATTATATTTATATTTTATATAACATAAATGCATGAGTGTAAGAAAATCTCTGTATCTAATATTAAATTATCAAATCAAGCTTGATAAAAATGCTAAGTAGATGTTTATCGAGTAATTTAATTATGTAGTTTCGTAAAGTATGTAACGGGGCAACAATCTTTGTGTTTAGAAAGTTCGCTACTAGATAAATCAATTACGGACAAAGAAATATTATTAAGCATGTAGATTAATTATTTTTACATAATAAACTGTCACTCAAGTAAAAGTGGTATACATATTTCTTCTAAAACATGTTTGTTAAATTCTTATTATAATTTAATGCTATAATATCCGCTTATTATATAAAGTTGTGAATGATAGAGCAATTCATTCGAAACATAAATCTCAAGATTATTGCAGAAAGTTACAAATTAGTTATATTTTTATAAACCACGTTTTATAGTGATAGATTTAAGGATGTAAATATATTATACACTAGTTGATGCTCGCGGCTTCGCCCGCGTGATCTTTCATACCCGTTACCGCTTCCCGTGGGAACAATATATTTACGGATGTATGTCTATCAGTCTTCTAGATCCCATAATTTGGGCTAGATGATGTTGTGTGAGAATGTCCATAAATATTTATTCATTTATTTCAATGGTATAGTGACTTTATGTACTCGACTCGTATATTTTGGAAAGTTTTAGTTTCAAACTTGATGTAGATAAAAACGCACTACATTCAATTGTCATATCAGATCTACTTAACAAGATGACAAGAGTTATTTTATTATATAAAACTTTATGTATGTATTTTAATTTATATTATACGTCCAGATACCTCAAGCGTGAACACATACTCAAACAAAATAGAAGATTAAAGTTATCTTTATATCGTACTCGTTTAACGAAAACTGTAAACTACTTTTTAAAAATTTACAAGAATTAAATTAAAATGGACACAATTAAAATTTATAAGAAGAAGACGTGTATAAAGCAATTTTTATTAAATTTCTTGAATTACGATCGAACCCTGGTGGGCGTCTTCAAAAAAAAAATTTTAAATTGTAATCCTTAACTCCAGTCATAGGAATTATATAACACCATCTAAAACGATCATCTACCACAGTTCAACTCACAAGTATCAAGGCGAGTCAATCGACGTACGACCACGTTATATGGGTCTTGGCCAGGCAACTTTTTCTTGCGCACTTTAGTACTAAAACGACCTGTCACATGTTATGCTATCCTAGTAGCTTGGTACATGCCGTGTGCATTTAATATATAAAATTGGTACGTTTAGGTCAGTACTTGTAAATTTATTTATCTTTGCTTAGGTTTAGTATCTTTTAGCAGTGTATTGAAGTCGTATTAAAAGATTATACTGAGAACTAAAGTAACTAACGTAATGGTTTTTTTTTATAATACTGAGATGACAGACCGACAGTTAAACGGCCTACCCTGATCGAAAGCGGTTTTATTGTAGTCAGTCTATGATCATAAATCTTTGTTTCAGACTTTGGGTCTTTTCTATGTAGGTAATATGAAGTACCTATGTTTGAAATTGTTTAGTTAGATCATATAGCACAAGCTTAAATTAGCTTAATTTTGAGTAGATAGCAGTAACTAATTAGGGCTGAGAAGTATATATTTTTTACTTTCGTAAAACGAAGGAAAATCTCTAATAGTGACTGGACGTTAATACTTCGGTATAGCTTCGAAATTTAAATTTGACAGCTGAGGTATATTTTAGTTCAGTAATCAGTATCAGCGATATTTATCGATAAATCTATTTTTATGTAACATACCTAATAAAATACTCTTCGAATAGAATACTGCTTAGTAATTTTTACGAGTACACCAAACTAGTGCGTCCGGTAACATAACACGATGCATAATAAGCAATAACAGGTATTGCCTGTTTGCGAATTTAGCTCATTGTGCAGCGGTTGAAACGAGTTTTTTTATTGTCACTCTACCCCTAGTTTGACAGTAAAATTTGAATTGAGAACCAGTCAGTGACCCCCTCGTAATATTTTGCATCTGTAGCAAATAATCACATACAGCTTTGTAAAAAAAACTGGCCAAATTCGATTCGAATTCGCATGTGAATGGTTCCGTAGGTACCAAAAATGACAAAATAAATTTTATTTGTCAATTTTGTGGGTTTTAAGGGAGACTTCTTAAATATTAAATTTTTATGATAATATTATTTGTTGTTACAGCATAACAGAAATAAATAGGTAATATGTGAAAATTTCAGCATTTTTTGACGCGGGCAATGCGTTTGGGCAACGTCATCGTAGCTGGGATAGGGTGTGGAGCTCACCGGTCCCGAAAAATGGGGCGAAATACCCACTAAACCCCGCGATGTTCCTACTCACCCTATAGCCGGGCCGAAGGATATGAAGAATTCGTTTCAACGTCGACCCGGCTAGGGTTGTCCCGTAGAGCCGGGGCTGTACTCGGGGGAAGTACATGGGCCCCGATTCTCGGTTCATACGACTTTAATGGATGGACGGAAATTTACGGTTGAAATGTCATATCTCATATTTAAGAACGGCAAAACATGAGATAGTTGACGTTTCGCCCGTAAATTTCCGTCCACGCATTCACGTTGTGTAGTCGAAAATTGGCGCCACATTCGCCTTCTCCGAAGGTCCCTAAGGAGTTGAGAGCTATCACCATTCATGAGATACAACCTGGTGATGGACAGCGGAGCCTGAGTAAATAGGGTCTCGTTTTAGCCTTTGGGAATAGTAGAAAATAATAAGGGCGCCAACTATGTGTTCAACATATGGCAACGCGTTATTTTTCTTTTCGTTCAAATATTCTGCACGAATTTTCATACAATGCGAAAAAGAATAAAAATAAAAATTTAGTTAAAATATTGAACTTGGATGAAACATCTAGTAGGTAATTAAATATTTCCATATATTAATTTGTAATATAATCCTAAATACACATATTATATCTAAATAAATTATATTCAGACGAAGAACAAATCAAAGGGCTCGTCACACAAAGAGATTTGTCCTAAGTAGGTGAACCTACGAACACCAGATTCCAAGTCAGGACCATCTTACCACTAAACCAAGACTTTTTATTTATTTTTTAAACACCTCTGGGGGTAGGCAATTGACAGTGCCTCAGGAGGCCTAGGGTTATCCTATCCTTCTGACGGCGTACCCAGAACTCCCAGCCATAGGCAGATGGAAGGGTACCATTTGGTTTTAGCCAGGTAAGAGTCCCGCATAGCATCCACACGATGAAAAAAGGAGGGTGCGTGTGTCGCCTCGCCTTAATCAAAAGAACTGGTCCGCTATGTCTTACGCAATTACTACTGCGCATTAAAAAAAAAGAAACCAACGCTAGGGTTTTCACTCAGTTTAAATTGTGCAGCAATTTTGTGTGTCCAAATTAAAGGTTAAACTGACGTACGATTGAATGGTTGAATGAATTATTCAGTGAATGAACGAGATGAAATGCCATTTTATAAAGTAGAAAATGATTTGTGAAAGTTTTAAGTACAAAGTAAATAATTTTTGGTACTTTAGAGAGTTTTATAGAGAGACTTTGTTTGGACTTTGACCTCTGATAAATACAGTGACACCTTGCTCTACCTCGTGTAGAAAGTCTATCGTAATCTTTCCATCTCCTTTTTGTTCCCGTAAAACGCGTGCAGGAGACTCTAATACAGTGGAAACAATCTTCACCAGAATCGAGTTATTTACACAATCATTTTGACTATCGAACCACAGAAATTTGAAACGCTCATCCAGCGCACGTGTTTCCCTGCTCCGGGTATAATAACTCCGGGTTCTTCAAACGGAGCGTCAATAGGCACATTGTTATATCGCCAACTTGATAACTGTCTGTAGTCTTGCGGAGTGTGGCCCCCAATTAGCTATTCGTCGCCATGGCTAACTATTTGGAAGAAAGCGTAATTTTAGCGAGCTAAATATAAAAAATCAGTCAAGTGTGAGTCGGACAAGCGCAAGGAGGGTTTCATACAAAAAAAAATGGCAAATTAATGACTTTTGTGATATGAGACATCCTTAAATACTTTTTACTAGCATTTGTTATCATAGCGGCAACAGAAATAGGTCATCTGTGTAAGTTTCAGTTGTCTAGCTATCCCGGTTCATGAGATACAGCCTTACGACAGACAGACGGACAGACAGACGGACAGACAGACGGACAGACAGACGGACAGACAGACGGACAGACAGACGGACAGACAGACGGACAGACAGACGGACAGACAGACGGACAGGCAGACGGACAGACAGACGGACGGACAGACGGACAGACAGACGGACAGACAGACGGACAGACAGACGGACGGACAGACGGACAGACAGACGGACAGACAGACGGACGGACAGACGGACAGACAGACGGACAGACAGACGGACAGACAGACGGACGGACAGACGGACAGACAGACGGACAGACAGTTAGAGTCTCAGAATAGGGTCCCATAGGGTTTTTACCCTTTGGGAACGGTACCCTAAAAACACTTATAGACTTTGTAGTCGAAAGGTTTTCTGTTAGTGATTCTTCTTCTTCTTCTTTTCTTATATCGCCCTTCGTTTACCAACGATTTAGCCAACATTCAGTAGAAAAATAGATACAAAAAATGGCGATACGTCAGTCTCAAGCCTCTCTATTAGTGAAGACATTTGATAGCAACCAAGTATGTATTGACAGAAAGCTGCATCTGCAGTTACGTCAGACGTTCACGTAACTACGAGTACAGGGTGCGGGTGTCACTATGACTTGCGTTTTGAAATAATAGTCTAAGTAGGAACATAGTTGAAGCAGAGTTCACTCTCCTTATTTCGTGCTTTGATTTTTCAACATACTACGAGTACCTATACTATATGGGATTAAATAAGTTATGAACTTTGAGATGCTTCGGCCAGAATATGGTCAGCAGAAACTGTGAATGAAAATAGAATAGAATAGAATAGAATACACTTTATTGTACACCATAGTAGTATATCATATCAATGATTACAAGAACTTTTACCAAAAATTAACTCTAGGTACAATCGGCGGTTTATCGCTTACAGCGATCTCTTCCAGGCACCCTAATCTATACTAATATTATAAAGAGGAAAGATTTGTTTTTTTGTTTGTTTGTTTGTTTGTTTGTAACGAATAGGCTCCGGAACCACTGGACCGATTTAAAAAATTCTTTCACTGTTGGGAAGCTACACTCTTTGCGGTGAACATAGGCTATATTTTATTCCCGTATTCCCACGGGAACGGGAACTACGCGGGTGAAACCGCGTGACGTCCGCTAGTAAATTATAAAATGGTTCTTATTAATCTTTTTCTTCAAAAGAAGCGCTCGTGGCCCCTCGGACTCAGTGTTCTATAAACGATCACTGCAGTAAGCAACTTTCACTATGACCAGTCCGAGTCCAGAATGGATGATCATCTATGTGACCACTTCGTGACAGTTATTTGAGCGTTTCCGTGCTTCGGAAGGCACGTTAAGTCTTCGGTCCCGGTTGCCAGTAAAATGGCAGTCGTTAAGTCAAGTTGAAGCCCTTATTAGGCGGCTTGAAAATTTTCAACAGCAGGCAGATGGACAGGCGTAGGTCGTGACACCTGCGCCTGTCCATCTCAACACGGCAATACGGCACACCATCTATTACGTGGGACAAATTCTAAAAAAAAGGTGAAATGTACGGCATATACCTAATTTGCCTCTACCTACCCCTTCGGGAATAAAGGCGTGATCATATGTATTCTAAAGCATGATATTTAGTATCTATTAGTTTTTCCAAATATCTGAATTCTACAATTATTTAAGAAGTCACAAAAAGTCAAGTATTTAAAAAGTGCAACAATGATTACAGGCGGATATAAAAAAAAAGTAATTTCGAAAGTAGGTACCAAGTACCAACCCTACACTGCTTTCTCAACACCGAAACGCTGATCATGTCCTTTAGTATAATTTCTGTGCAATAATATAACGCGACCGACTCGTGAAAGTACTGCCGAAATGTCAATTGGATGGAGCATTTAAAAAAGCTGTTCTAAATGTGACTGGCCGAATGTGGTGATCAATGCCATATAAAAAAACTTTCAGTGAATAAATTGAATTGTTTTGTATTTCGAACATACATTGTTTAATATGGTCCGTTTGTGAAATGTGGATAAATGATTTTGATCATTTTGAGATTACTGAATGATTTTAATTTAGATAGATTGTAACATAATAATATACTACGCGCAACGAAAAATGATACTTGTATACATATAGAAAGTGATCACGTAATTGACAATTCGACGGATACGGAGATAATTATCAGAGTAGGATATTCCTTTGACAGCGGCTCTCGGGAATCAGACAGTTTTTCATTGTCATCTAACAAAAACGATGACTTGGCAAGCTCCCTACTAATGACGCTCAACAATTCATCGCCATCTTTTGTGGCGCTTATTATTATATGAAAATATTATAACACTTTTAGTGAAGTGATGACATTTTTTTAACTAACTCGCCATGGCTTCAGGTTAATATTATTATATCTCTTAAATAACTTTTAAATCTAAATTTCCTCTTTCGTGTTTGACTTTTTACATAATTTCGTTCATACAACTTCTTCAACTGATACTTTACAAACAAAAAAACTGAATTTAATAACGAAATAACGTGTATTTTTGGTAGTGAAATGAATGTATTAACAAATCTTTTTGCTAATTTTTTTAACTAAATTAGTTTTTATTTATTATAAGTATAATTATAGTCGAATTTAACGCAATAACGATTTTAGTCCAAACGGAGTTTTTTCTACACCAATCAAGTCAGCGTATCATAGTCCACTACGGGATGTAGGCCTCTCCTAATTTAATTTTGAGACGATGATTGACCTACAGTACTGCCAAGTACTGCAATCGATAGACGATTTGTTTTCTTGGATGTGTAACTCAAATCAAAATTACGGATAAAGAAATACGGACGGAGTGCCACTCGAATCTAATACGACGTGAATCTTCAACTGTGTGACAAATTTATTTTCCCTGCTAGAACTGAGCTAAAAGAATTTCTGTTTAGTAAAGTTTTATGCTTTTGTGTCATTTGTTTTACAGGAATTGAGCCAAAACAATTCATTATTATAGTGGCGATGAATTTCCAACTGAATGACTTTGAAAACAGATATACAAATTTGCATAATTGTAATCTTCTTTGATTTTAACTTACTTAGTAAGTAGTTTGTTCGACATTACTAATTTAATTTATTGCATACTAGCTGTTCCCCGCGGCTTCGACCGCGTAGAAGTCGTTATCGCGTAAAATCATAACCCTCCTTTTGCGCAGTCGCTTAAAAAGTAGCTAATGTCCTTCCCAAAGCCTCGAACTATCCCTATACCAAATTTCATTTCAATCGCTCCATCCATTTAGGCGTGAAAGAGTAACAAACAGAGTTACTTTCGCATCTATCTAACTAGCGGACGTCACGCGGTTTCACCCGCGTAGTTCCCGTTCCCGTGGGAATACGGAAATAAAATATAGCCTATGTTCACCGCAAAGAATGTACCTTCACAACAGTGAAAGAATTTTCCAAATCGGTCCAGTAGTTCCGGAGCCTATTCGTTACAAACAAACAAACGAACAAAAACACAAAAAAAAACAAAGGAACAAATCTTTCCTCTTTATAATATTAGTATAGATAGTATAGAAGTAGGGATTATTAACATATGAGACTGTTGCACGCCTAAACATTGATTAAAGAAAAACCAAAATGTAAAAATATGTCCACAGTTATTCATCCATTGACGCAATAATATGGATTTGAGTTTGAGGCACCCACAATGTCGCTAGTATAATAGATACATAAAATGTTCGGAATCGTGCTTGACTGTAAACGATTAGGCATCTTACGCTACAGTTATTTGTGTGTGACAGTTTGTGACATTTCCAATTACGAGAGTCTCTGTGCTTCAGAAGACACACTGAGCCGTTGGTCCTGGTTGCCAATAACGTGGTAGACGTTAAGCCAAGTTGAAAGCCCTATGAGCCGTAAGTATCTGTTACGAATACAAAAGGAGATTACGGCCTAGAACTAGAACTTCGAAGAACGCAGTGAATCTGGAAATGAATATTCTCCCGACCAAGGAGTAAGTGGGACGCCGTAACTTTCTGCAAGCAAGTTATGCTCGTGAAAGAGATGGCAGGGATGGAGCGGAACATAAATCTCCCGCCGTATAATTGGTAAAACGTGAGCATTAAGTTAAGCTCTGTCTACCCCTTCGGGTGAAAAGTTGTGACTATGTGTGCTGTATGTAAACAGAAAAACATTTCGTAAGAATCAAAGGCGTGTTTCTTCCACCGAATGTCATCATGACAAATCGTTACATTCCACGCACACTGGGCCTCGCCATGAGTAATAATATCCACGCTCGTATATCTACGGGGTAGCCCTCACACTAATCGATATTACTGATAGTGAAGAGGATATTGAGTGTACTAATGTCGTCTGTTTCTTTTTTAACTGAATGAAGTCTAACTAAATAACATCCAAACATTTTCTAAAAGACTTTTTTGCGATTGTATTGATATTTCGAAAGAAAAGTTGCTAATAACTTTTTTACGGGCTAAATATCTATTCGTTAGAAATAATACAAAAACATTTAAACTATTTTAATAAAGTTTTCTGCAATATATTTTTCTACTTAACCGATGAATATTTTATACGAACAGTTGCAGGAAAACCACACATTCTTAGTAATCTTTAAACCTAGACCTAGGCCAAGTATGTGCGCTTCGACTAGTATATTTAAAAATGTATAATACTGTAAATACGTCTCACTGACAACGTTTCATAGTTATAATTCGTGCAAAACATTCCCCTAACCTTAATCAATTGAGTGAGAAAATTCGCAGCACCATATTATTGCTCAAATATAATTATAGAACAAAAGGACGTATCTCGGTTGTCAATTAATATATTTGCACAAGACATTCATTCATTAAAATCTCAATGTATTTTATCTTGTATATTAATAGATATAACAGAGTATGGTGAATTATACTGTATAGTGAAGAGGATATTGAGTGTACTAATGTCGATTAAGTATTTATACTCTATACTGTTAAAATTCCAGAAGGACGATGCTAAGGACTTAGATAGTTTTGTTTTGGGAGTCCTGAGTGCGCTCCTGACACCTGGGGCTCTCGGTCGTACGTAGAAAGGCACTGTGTGGTTTTAGTCGGTAGGTCGGTAAGAGTCGGTCATGAGGACTCTCACACGCAAAAAAATATTATTTTGTTTCCTTGTTTAATCCCTAGGTCATAAACTTTTTCTTTTCAAACACATCAAATTGACAGAAAACAAGCTCGGGTTTTCAATGATTAATAGAATTTGACTCCCAAAGGACCATGTGCTTGAAGCAAAGGCATACTACATTAAATTTCTTCACTTTACTTTAGTAAGAAAATGTATTTCTTTAATACAAAAGACTATAAAATCATTACGAAATAACACGGCAGAGACAGAGTCGAATTTTAATTGGTTACTTTCTTGAGCTTGCGTAATACAGACTATATGTGAAACAATTATGTATGTATATATAATACCGGAAAACATCTTTGGACCCGCACTTTCTATAATTTTATTATTTTATTATAGTTATGTTTCATGCAATTCATTTTTACTAGCGTGTTCTTTTCGATGATTCGTTAAGATGACTATGGCGTTTTTGAACGTGTCGACATCTCACTTTATATTTTCATTTTGTCTGAATAGATATGTACTTGATATGGAAAATGTTTCAATTAAAACAAATTTTTATTTCATGTTGTGGTTGAATCAGTAGCCTAATCTTCTATGAAGACAAATTTTGTGTGAAAATATTCCAGTTCAGAAAATAACTCTTGCTTTTCGTTAAAATTTAGATAATTGGTATGTAATATCAACTTATAACTTTATCTCTCAAAATTCATATTATATGCTATTTACGTTTATCATTAGTGGTGTCTAAAAATCCATTATTAAATCCCAAAATTATAGGGAGGTAATATAATTTTGGGAACAATTAAAGACATAAATATTTTAGATCTTTCTTTCATTTTATAATATTAGGATTTATATGGCTGCTTCATCCCAAAAATTAAAATATTTTTAGTATTCATTTCATTTTCTGGAGCATTTTTGTGAGACGGCAACTTAAGGCGTAGCTACTTTTTGAACAAAGAATCAATTCAAATTCAATCCAATTCAAATTCAATCAGGTTCAAAAATAATTATAATTATTGACCATTAGTACATTTTTTATTAAATTCAAATGATTATTAACTTAATATTTTCCCTACTCTTCAAGAAATCAGAGTGTGCGATATGAGCTATCATCCTGATCATCGTAAACATTTCGTCACTTACATTTTTGTACCGCATATGGCACTAAATACAGTCTTAAATTAGTCACATATTTCAATCCACCGCGGCGCCGAGTATAATTTATGCTGAAAATAATCTGAAGAAATACAAATATATTCCTCCAGATAAAAATATGCAATTCAAATAAGTCTACTTTTACCTTTATGACATCTGTTTTAAAACCTACCTTTAATATTTTAAATAAAAATAAATAAAGTTAAAATAATCAATATGCTGGAAATGTTTATGAAGGTTATTAAATACAAAGCGTTTGAAGTAAAATTAAATTGGAACGGAGATGACAAGGGGTTTCACATAAAATTTCAATTATCAAAAAAAAAATACATTATAACCATTTTCGTTTCTGGTTTTAGGTTTCACTGAAGTAGCACTTTATTTCAGTAGGTGTGTACCTACGTCAGTGTGATATTTTAAATAATTAAGTGAAAATAAGCGAATTTTCAGTCATCATAAGCATAATATATTTGTGCAATTGCAATAATAATAAGTGCATATAATAACTAGATTTAATTCTTATGAACGCATATGATGCCAATACATATACAAAATCAAAATTCTTAGTTTTAGTTTACCCTCATGCAACCCATATTTTCAAAAAAATATATCTTTTGTTCTTGCAAGAGTGATTTAAACTAAAGTTAATATTTCTTTGATTTAGTTTGGGGCAAACTTACATAACTCTGATCTGGCTGTAATAATATTTGCCTCTATGCATTATTAATGGCATCAAATAATTTTATTAGTGCCTTTTTTAGCACATGGCGTAATTTTTTATTTCCTGATTTCTTTCTTAATAATTTCGCTGACAAACTCTGATCACGATTAAATAAATTTATTTCTTCTTTCTTTTAATTTGTTATGGTAATTTTTTCGTACTTATTAGTACAATTACTTCATCAGGTCTCGTTACATAATCTAGAAATCTTTCAAAGCACATCAATTTCCTTGAAAACTAGCATTCTGTGCTATTCATTCTTTACAATTTACTCATATTTTTTCTCTTTCTTTCTCAAACAGCTTGCTCTCGAAGTCTGCCCAGTTCTGTGCTGTTTTAATTATATTGAATAACTTTTTACAGGTTTTAAAGCTTGCCCCAAACCATTATTAACTGGAAATTACCTTTAATACTCCCACCTGAAGTGTGTGGCTGCTGGCTCTGCTGCACGTTGGTCTGCTCCAACTTCGTGCTCACCGAGTTCCACATATCGAACATGTTCAGCATGTTGGCCCTATGGGACCCACAGTATCATAACACTCACACGACACACTGAATTCTACGATCATCCATTTTTAAACACTGAAATTTTATAAGTGTCAAAATTGTTCGGTCGTCGTACAAAATTCTTAAGGCCTATGTCACTGATCCCCGTTTTTATAATTTGTATTTTTTTAATATTTATATATTGCTATTTGATTTATATTTATATTAAATATTGCAGTTATACGTTTTTGCTAAATATAAACTTTCTCAAATGTTCAACTAATGTAAATACTATAATTTATATTAATACTACTTACGGGTTTTATACATCAGTCTAAAATTTCGATTGTAGGGTTGGGTTTATTTGCTTGGGAAATATATTGTGTATCACTAATTTGTGTTAATTTATATATTTTATATTGAATACTAACGATTCTGTGATTATATAATGAGTATATATAGTATAAACTTGCGATTTAACGGTTATTTTAATATTGTCAGAAGTGCTCATACGAAATGATTTGTATTTAAAATATAACATTGAATGCGTATATTTTTAGAGACGAGCATGCGTTTTTTCTTCTTCATAGTTCGGGTAATTGCCGTCGTGTGTACCCCACTTGTGACCGGTCTATATCAAACCACAGATTAACATTTTAATCACAAATAAAGTTCTTTAAATTGTACAAAAAGGTTTCACTTAAAAAGTTGTTTTTTTTTAACTTTTCATGAGTCACGATTCTAGAATGCACTGAAATGCAGTTGCAGCGTGGGGGTTTTCATTTAGTCCCGAGGGGGGATTGGAGGGGTAGGGGAGGAAGTGTCTCTGTGAACTGCGCATGCCCGGAATCGATCCCGCGTGGCCACTGAGGTATACCGACTGAAACACTACTTTTCTTACATTGCTATAGGGGAGCGCATGGAAATGAAGCATGGTTATAGATATATACAGCCTATTATGTCATTCACACCTTTGATGTCGTTGCTAGGCTGTATGTAGGTATCTCTCTGTGGTATTATTGACCGCTGTTTGTATAGAGTGTTACAACACTAAGGGAATGAATACTGTTCGAATTTTGAATTGTTAGTGTAAAGGCAACGGTCCGTAGAGATTGCATTGATGGTGAATTTAGAGAACCGTTGGCCTTCGAATTTTGATCACAAATTCGTTTCAACTTTAAATTTCGAATGGATTTAAAACCTACATACTAATATCGTTTTTGTGAGGTAAAAGCATGGTAGTCTATGTAAGTAATGTATTTTTATTGTCCTTTTTAATGCATATTATGTAAAAATATTAGCTTTCTGCGATTTTACTCTACATAGAGTTTAACTGTGTCAAAAAGTGTCATTTTGGGAAAAGGGTTGCATAGTATAATTGTAAAACTACCTAAGTATCGAAATTTATGTAAAAATTATATTTTTCAAATTGAAGATAATAGTCCTAATTTGATAATTTTTTTGGGGGTATTTTTGAGTGTAGGTACAACAAACCAGTTAACCAGATGTAATTCCTATAGGGTTTAATTACGAGTTTTCCTCTCTACGCAATGGGCATTTTTGTGAAAGTGTCCTCTTAGTCGCCTTTTAAGATTCCCGTGAATTTGCAGGTAACCCTGAGATATTAATTCTGGGAGTTACCTAGGGCATCCATGCGTTTCTTGACAGATAATTTTGAACGGTTGTAGTCAGTGGAGTCCTTAATCACATCTATTTTCATAAGAAAACAATTCAAGGAATAAATTTTAGGCGGTGATATTTTGTTCTCTATCCCCACACGTATTAGAGAAAGTATTCAGTCCCTTACAAAGTACAAAATTTCTACACCCACAGCCTAACACCGACGCAATAAAAAAAAACTACGAAACAGAATGTACCGAAATTCTTGATCATAAGCTGTGCGTGTGAGTCCGTACGACAAATTACGCAAGATTGTGTTACGTAGTGCGCTTGCTCACACACACACATACGCCGATACTCGCACACGCACGCAGCGATGAAAGTCGTCGCTTTTGGCGGTTGATGTCCATGATATAAGCGGAGGCGGGGGCGAGAATATAAGCGGTGTTATCGTATGTAAGCAAATTAAGGGTTATTAAGTAGATTTTGTAGAGCATGTTTTGGGGTTAATTAAAATTGGTTTGTCACCTTTTATCGTCTAATTTTATTTTGTATGGTGTTGAACTGATGAAATTATTAATATTATATCAATCAAAAAATGATTAATCTATTACAAAAGTATATATTTATGAATGTAGTTTATTTCCTTCGACATCAATGTTACTTTTGACTCTTCAGTTACTTCACTGGTTTTGTGCTCACCAATAATATCTCTAAATTATAAATAATACTTGTGTTATAGAGATGTTTTTGATAGAGAAATAAGAAAAATTATATCTTACATTAAACTTTGTGTAAAGTTACCTATTTAGAAAATGTTAATTTACTTACTTACTTCTAAGGATACATTTTTACTGTATGTATAATTACAGTTTATTCGTTATATTTATATTATGTAATTATAAATACACTTATGAGCTCGATTATATCAAAAGCTGTAATTTTATGTTTTATGGGCCAAACTGTCACCACTGATAATAAAAACATTATTTACTTGCATTATTTATAAAACTGGCTATGAATATATGAATACATATATTATTTTATATATATTGTATAATATCTAAGAGTAGTGAATGTATAAAACGGAATTTGACTTGCGAATTACAAAGCAAAATTTCTAATTTGACGGACATATTGCATAAGATATTATTTAGAGAGAAACTGATAAGACCTTTCTTTAATTGCATACGTAATCTGTCACTAATTATTTATGCATATGCAATATTTTTAAATGCTATTACGAAATAACTTTGTAATAATACAAATTCTTGCATACTCTATAATATTTATTATAAGCCAATGATTGTTTGTGGGTATATTTTGATTGCAAGTCATATCCTATTTTGATAGGGATATTTTTGTTTTGTCTAAACTTCAGGACTGAGTATATAGAGGGCGTGCTTAATGACTTATGCATTTTTTTTTCAGTCCAACTTAGGGAGGAATAGTTAATAAAAAGAAATTACATTATAAGAATATTTTAATTTGTCATTACTGGCAGTCAATAAGGGCAAAAATTTGGCACACATAAAAATCGGAACCAATTTGAAGTCCACAAAAAAATATAACAATCAAAAGCAGTCCTAAATTACGTCACTCTGGTAAAGTAGGGTGGTACCTAGGTGAAATTATCATTTCATTTGCTTGTCATGAACTGGCATTATTTTGCCATGTCAATAGTTGGTTTAACCAATAGTCGCAGTTTTAACACGAAACAAGTGATTAATTTCTAAAATGCCTATAAAAAGTCTTTTTCAGACAGCCAAAAGTACTTACTATGATTTCATTTTAAAATTTGGTCTTACTGGCGATTGTACTGACATTATTTTTCCCGGTATGGCTTGACTGGTTTTCAATCTAATGAAGGCCCTTCGAATCCTGACATCTCCTACATTAAAAAGAGACCTCAGTTAGGTTCAAAACTAATCAGAATTCCAAAATAGGACGTGGTAATTACAGTTAGTCTTTGAATATTGTTTAAATTAGTAAAATTGATTCCACCGTACATTATTTACATGTGAACTATTATTTTTAATGCAAAAAAATAACTATATAATTATATTACGAGTATACAGTAAATATTAGAAAATTATATTTCACATAAAACATGGCTGCCGTTAGAAACGGTGTGCATATCCCGCCAAATCTTGCATCTTGTACCAAACTTTACCGAGTGAAAGTAGTTGCCGAAATATCTCGTGAAAGTTGAGAGTTGATCGATGCCGTAATTATTATTACCATTATAAGAGATATGCTAAAAGCAACCCGGATGTCGAAACACGAAATATATCGATGAAAAAATATCAAGACTGCTAAAACATATATCGGCATTTTAGGGTTCGTGAAAGGTTTAGATTATCTGAGAATGAATTGAGGTGCAAAGGAGTACGCGTGCCTGCCAAAAATTTTTTTTAAAATCAGAGTATGTGTTTTCTTTTTTTACTTCGTTTATTTTTAAGATTTAGGTCAGTTATCACCAAAGTTTTCAATATATATATTTATTTTTAAAACTGAATAAACAAAAGCCTTTTTTTTTTTCAATTTATGTGTGATATAATAAATTATTATTTGATACGGAAGTGTATAATAAAATTAATTATATTCATTACCGACAAAATTAACATATCTGAAGCTTTTAAAAGATTATAATACGAATTTAGAAAACATTATGTAATGTGGTATTTATTTTAAGACTATTTTTTTTTCCGAATGCTGCTTTTTTCTAGATGAATATTTACGAAGCCTAGGAATCATACGGTCAATTGTTTAAATTAATCCTAAGGCTCTCAACTTCTTTTAACAAACGCTGAACAGATTTTTTAAAAGGATTTGTGACATTGGAAAGTCAGCGCTTAGATATTCACGCCTTTAGCCGTTTATATTTTTGCTATTAAGAAATATTTACGGCTACTGGGTAAATGACTACTGAATGAGAACAATCTGTCCATTTATCAGTTAGTATTTTTATTGTCCTGAAAGACATGTATTTTCTAATTCGGGTAAATTTCAAAATAGCAATTTTTCGTCAGAAGTCGTCGTTCGGTCAGAAGATTCCTTCAATTAGTTCGAACTATAATTTATCATCGAGAAGATTGTAAGAATGGATGCGTCAAAAAAATTACTTAGTAAGCATTTATTATTTTTATGACTTACTTTAACAGTTTTACTGTATTCACTACATAGTGACATTCTCTACCAGTTTATTAATAAAAAAGATAGTCAACGATTAAGCAGCTATGTCTTAAATGAAAAGAAAGCTTATCAAATTCATATTTCATTAAATCTAGACCAAGATGACTACGAAAATGTCAATAGAAAAATAAATAGAAAAAAACTTTGATTCGAACGGGAAATTGAATTGTGGATTGAATTTCGAATTTCGTCGAAAAACACTGAGTGAATTTCAAGTTTGTAAAATCATTATTATTCTGTCTTTGGGCTGTTTTACAGAATGTTTCTCAAAATTCAAAAAACTCTTGCGCGTAGTTTAAATATACTAAATACTACATCTTAACCAATATTATAAAGATGTAAAGTTTCTGCGGTTGTCGGGGGTAATCGCTGAATCTACTTTTTTAAGCTCGCCAAAGTGACGTCGCCTGCTTGATGAAAATCCTACTGAAGTGATTTTGAATTTATTTTTACTAAAAAGAACCATTTGGATGAAATAGGCATAATATCATCACGTTACTAACCAAGGGAGCGGAGTAGTTGTCATAAATCGGATCGACTTAGATATATTACTTGACATAGGAGGGTATAGCGGGAGATCGAAATATTATATCATAAGCGAAGCCATGAGAGAGTATTTATACATCAGTTGAAAATTCTAATTAACTAGTACTAAGATCATAAGTAACACTGGATTACCGATAATATTAATGAACAATTATAAGTTCTAGCGACCTCGGTACACGCTAGCCACAAATTGCTTATAGATGAATACGTAGGAACAACCTGTCTCAAGGAGACACTAACTAAGTCTTTGATTATTATGAGCGCTCCACACCAAGTCTTCAATTTCTTGCCAGTTTTTCTCACGACTGGTGGTGATCTGGTAGGACCTTTGTTTTCCTTACTTGAAATTTACAAATGCCTATGTTAGGTTTATGTGAAATAGACTTATAGATTCTTTGACAGACTAAAGCGCTCAATTCCTACATTTCATGAAATTTTACTTTAACTTGCACTTTGAAAGATATTCTGTAAGCACATGAGAACATTATACAAATTGTTCCAAGACACATTATAGTAAAATGGACTCTGAGGTGTAAAATTAATTGCAAAATATGAGATTGCAGCTTTTAAAACCCTTGCAGTATTCGTTTAAAAATTGCAATCCAATTTCGAAAAGTATTATTTCTCTGAATGCAACATTTACTTTTGGTAAAGAAAGTTAAGTAAGAGAAAGTAACGGATGGATGTACAAAATCTTGGCTCTGAACATTGTTGTTACAAAAAGCCTACAGAGACATAATAGAATGCCACCTCGCCATAACAAGGTCATATTTGAAACATTTTTGCTCAAAATATTGAAACATTTTGTGAAATAATAAATACAATTACAATTATGAAACATGACTGTATTTTTTTTGTAAAAATCAACGTAAATCATGTAGATTTTAGAAAGAACTTGAGTCAACGATAGTAGTAATTTTCTGTACAACTGTGTTTTCAAGTTCAAGTTGAATTTTCATTAAAATATCTAAATTATTATAACAGTATTACAACTCAATGAAACCATTACAGTAAAAAAAATAGATAGGTACTACGTAGATAGAACATACTTAAATATGAAATAATGTCGGTACTTGAAAAGAAAACCAATGAAATCTATTGAAATATGAGGATTTTTTGAAATTATATCAAAAATAATAGTGAGGAGCGTCAGTTATAATTTGAAAATTAGTATTAAACACAGACATATAGGATGAGTATTCGTATCATTCACAAAGTAAATATTATTGTTTAAATAAATCTGTCACACATTATCAGCAAAACGCATGACCTATTAAATAATTTCGATAAATGAATAAAACAAATCCTACAAAAACACGCACAATCCTTTTAACATCGACCCAAATTAAAAGTAAACAGCAAATAAACATGTGATAACAATTATCTCAAAAACAAATATTCACAAAAAGTGCCCTTCAGTACCCGAAAGAGAAAAATGATATTTCCCAAGAGTTTCCTAACATCTCGCCTCTCTTTCGCACGCAAGGTCGTTGGCTCTCCGTCTCGCTCACTCAGTATGCAACACAAGATCTCATGCAACTAGAGACCTTGATAAATTGCAAGTTTCGTGATAGATAATTGTATACGGGTGTTTATTATACGGGCCTTAGCCACTAAAGCATTTTTAAAAAATAACGCACATTCTGCGAGGCTAGACGTCAATAAAACGTTTGAAATATTGACCAAACTTTTTGGGAACCAGTGACATAAGGATTTTTTTTCTGACGTAAATAACTTTTTAATTCTGTGCTATATTTAAAAGTTATTTATTTTCAACTTACAAAGCCATTTATTATATTATACAGTCTTCGAATATTAGGATACAGTACCTATTTCTTTGACAAAACGAAAGACGAACAATTTTATACTTATATTAATATGGGTACTAAATTAAGTTCTATTTACTCACATCCAACGCAATGCATTACAATCCAAAAAGTCCACAACACGAGTTCAGAATGCAAAGCACAAAAAAAAATCAGTCAAAAAAAAAGAACACTCAAAAGTTTTGAACTGTCAATGAAAAGCGCGGCAAATTTGACGTTTCTTTTTTTCTTTCAAAATGGAAGTCCGCGGAGTCAAATTTAAAGTTTGGGCGCGTAGTGCGGCCGTGCGCGCGCGGTTTGCAAGTCAAACTGAATTTTGTGAGCGAATGTTGCCGCACGCGGCATAGGACTGTGAAGGTGTCGGCCCAAGCGTTTAAATTGAAGAATCTAACCATCAACTGTCTTGCCGGTATTAATAGAGGATGTTGATACTGAATAAACTTAAAAGCTTTTATCCAAGTTAAGTTTTTAACATTTTTGGCTATGATGAATTACTTAGTCCAAAATGTATGGACATCTTTTTACACAAAAAAAAATAAACAAGGCTTGCACATTCTTTACGCGATTAATACATTCTTGAATTTTCAAAAAAAATAATTTCGATATATTTTTTGTTCTAATTAGGATATAAACGAAAATAATTGAATTCTTTTACTTCTCACTAAATTTAAATTTGAAACCAATCTCCATACATTAAAACATGTCATTTTCCTTGTATTTTGTGGTAAACAGATAAGAGTATGTATACCTAATCTTCTAACTAATTACCTAATTTTACTTTTTCTATTCTATCCTATTCTATTCTAGCCTATCTTATGAGACACAAAGTTCTGTAGATCCGATTACCGCTTACCAACCATACCAATAAAGACATACGTCCAAATCAGTACTTGAACTTTTAGAAAAAAATCACTGCCTGAGAAAAAAATATATGAGATTCGAAATTCAAATGAGAGACCATAGAGCTTTAAAAGAAATAGAGCGTAATAATTAGTTTTAATTTCTCTCTATTTTTTTTTCAAAATTCCAAACTTGAACCATGCAGGAAAATGATCATTATTTTTTAAATGTCGTTGTTTAGTCCGAACTTTGAGGAAGACTTACTACGCTCAGAAAAATAGAAAATATGTATAAAGCGAATTGAAAAATAATAATAAAATATAATAGACTGAAAAATAAACTTATAGGTCATTTTATAATCTAAAATGACAATCAACCCTACTCTGGATTTTTACCCACAATTTTAACCCTTTGTTGGTCTGTCCGGCTGTAACAAAATGACAGGACATGTAAAATCCATTGAACAGAAAAACTGTACAGGATAAAAGGGTTAACTTGTTTTAGGGTACAATGTTGATATAATCAAAACCTCTGTTTTTAAACCACACATTTTTCTACATTACTCTAAAAATTTGATTCAATTCTGCCTATGTGTGACAGATAGTACCTATGAATGTAGGTATTATACATAGAATATATTTTACTCGTATGTATAATCTGTGATTATAGGTTCAAATTTAATAAATAAATACATATTCACGGATATTAATACTTATTCGCTTGCTTCTTTTTTTAAATACCTACTATAATAATAATTAATAAGATAATTAATTAAAAAAGGCAATTAGTAAGATACAAATATTCATGACTAATTTTCAACTATCTTGGGTCAGCGTCAGCAGGAGCATTTAAATTGCAAGCTAAGCTTAAGCTGCAAAATAAATAAATTAAATTAAATTATATAAATAAACTTAAAAATTACAACTTGTTCAGACTACAGAAGCTTGCTTGTGGCATCTAGTGAAAGTACCTAACTCTGTCTGTCTATTACGTTTTCAAACCTAAACTGCTGAACCGGTTTCGATAAAATTTGTTATAGAGATAGTTTGAGTCCAAGGGAAGGACACAGCTACTTCTTAACTGACTGCGCAAAAGGAGCGTAATGATTTTACGCGAGAACGACTTCTACGCGGACGAAGCCGCGGGAAACAGCTAGTAATCTAGAAAATAATAAAATGTTTGTTCGTTTGCTAAACTACCAAAGCTAAATCGCTAAAAAAAATTAGTAAATTAGGTAAAAAATGTTGAAGGGACTAGGATTAGTAATTAAAGAGTTAAGTTTTGACGATACGCAATCGGAGTCAGTCTGTTCTTTCAATAGTCCAATTGGCATTTTTTTTTGGATAACATCGTCGATTTTCCCTACCTGTTCAAAAATAAATGGCCACCGTTGGATCGACTTTCAAAAGTTCCTCAAAATAACCTGAACCTAATATGATGTTTGCTATATTATTTCTGAATGCCTAGGTTCTGAACTGGTCTTGAGGTGGTCAGCGACTTTGTTTATTTGGGCTCTAATATTAACGACTCTGAGTCATGTGAGAAGGAAATTAGAAGACGTATTGGGATGGCAAAAAGCGCTATGTCACAACTGCATCGAATATGGAGAGACCGTAACATCTCAAGAAAAACCAAAGTCAAACTGATTCACTCACTGGTATTCTCCATATTTAGCCACGGGGCAGAAACGTGGGTTTGAAAAAGGCAGACCGAGACCGCATCAACGCGTTTGAAATGTGGTGTTGGAGGAGGATGCTACAGATCTCATGGACTGCCTTTCGCACCAACAACGTGTCTATTCTGCGCGAACTCGGGATCGAAACCAGACTGTCGACTATGTGTCTCATTAGAAGACGTATTGGGATGGCAAAAAGCGCTATGTCACAACTGCATCGAATATGGAGAGACCGTAACATCTCAAGAAAAACCAAAGTCAAACTGATTCACTCACTGGTATTCTCCATATTTAGCCACGGGGCAGAAACGTGGGTTTGAAAAAGGCAGACCGAGACCGCATCAACGCGTTTGAAATGTGGTGTTGGAGGAGGATGCTACAGATCTCATGGACTGCCTTTCGCACCAACAACGTGTCTATTCTGCGCGAACTCGGGATCGAAACCAGACTGTCGACTATGTGTCTCCGCAGGGTACTCGATTTCTTCGGTCACATTGCCAGGAAAGATAACCGTAACCTGGAACAACTAATGGTTACAGGAGAGGTCGACGGAAGGCGTTCAAGAGGCCGTAGTCCAACTAGATGGTCAGACCAGATACGCACTGCGGTGGAAACTGGATTATATAATGCTTTCTACATTGCCAAAGATCGCAACAGATGGCGCAATATCGTCAGAGAGAGAGTGATTCATAGGGGGAATCACGACCCTCAGTAATGAGGAACACGACGCGAGGAGGAGGAGGTTCTGAACCAATTTTGAAACTTCTTAGTTTTTAGGGAGTTATAAGTCGAATTAATATTTTATGATAATGGACAGTAGTAAGTTGATTAGAAGTTTCGATCAAGTAATAGTTTAGACGGGCCCATGTCATACATTACGAACTCGAAAAGTGAGACTAGTTCACACACAAAGATATTGTAGCGACTACACGACATGCACACATACATTCTTTTTTCGAATTTAGGGTAGTTTTTTTACAATTTGGGAACGCACAGGAAGGTTAACTTTACTCGGTCGAAGATTGGAAGTTACCCTACGACGATGCTTCGTAGGCACTTGTAGAGAAGCTGTGACGTCACACAGCACTCGCTTCCAACAGCCAAATCGAAGCTCATTCTACCATACAATCAAAGCTGAACCAGGCTCAGAAAGTCAACAGATAAGGTCATACATATGATCATGCCTGTATCCCCGAAGAGATTGGCATAGGCATATTATGTGCCCACATTACACCTTTTTTTTATAATTTGTCCCACGTAATAGGTGGTGAGCCGTATTGCCGTTTCAAATGGACAGTTAAGGTGATTGATTAGAAAGTAGCCGGGCCTCGCGTTGAGAGGGTCGCTCACCGCCCTTACAGAAGCAGGCCCATGACGGCGGCGCAGAGTGACGTGAGAAACTGACGCACGCCCCCCCCCCCCCCCCCCTTAGAAGCGGGATCACACCCGAAACCCCCCAAAGACGCGGGATAGCACCCGAACCACCCCCTGGGCGAGGCCGCAGTGGCGGCCGTAGGTCTGTTGGGAGTCCTGGGACATTCTTCCGAGGGCTTACCCGGGGCTCCCAACCATAGGCTGTTGGGCGTTAGGTGAGGTTTTTTAGTCGGTAGAGGTCCGGTGGACATCCATGAGGATTTTACCTCACGTAAACAAAAAAAAACAAAAAAAAAGCCTCGGGCAAACAATATTCTTCAAACCCAAAAACCTTTGGCAGCTGTACGGAACCCTTGCCAAATATTGCCTATGTTACTTGACCATTTAAACTAATCTTGTTCAATAGGGTGTGCAAACTGACAGCTTCTCTCTAAACTTATGTATGGGATTCCCTGTTTAAGTAATTTTATATGTAACTAGCTGTATCCTACGGCGTTGTCCGTGACAGCTACGAACGCCGTAGCACACATTTAATCATTCATTAGGAACCAATATCTTCTTTCTTATATATAAAAATGAATCGCAAAATGTGTTGGTAAGCGCATAACTTCAGAACGGGTGGACCGATTTCACTAATTCTTTTTTTGTTGTGTAAGGTATTGTCAGGAGAAGGTTCTTATGGAAGAAAAAATATTGTATTCCCACGGGAACGGAAACTACGCGGGTGAAACCGCGTGACGTCCTCTAGTTTACCATACAAACGTACATAAATAATATAATCACACCTTTATCCCCCAAGGAGTAGGCAGAGAGTTTCACTAATAACTACAAAGTTATACTGAAGTCATAATACACTCGAGAGCAATGAATCCGGGTCACTTAAAGAATGTTAAAAATCTCGGAAACTAAAAATGATAGGTTTTTTTTTTTTTTTTTTTTTAATTTATTGTTAAAAAGGACTTTATCGCTGAGCGATTACATCGTCCCGTAAGGACAACTGACAAAATTACGATCAATTAAAAGTGAACTTATTACAAACTAGAAAAAATAACTAGGAATCGCTTAAACCTAACTTAACTAATTCGATTAATTCTTGGGCTTTTTGTGAGCCTGGCTCAGACAAGGCACTATTCACCTGACCCACAAACATCCTCGATTCGCCAACAAAACAAGTTGCCCTGAAAGGTTCGTTCCTGACACACTCAATCAGGATGTGATACACGTCTTCAATTACACCGCAATCGATGCAATTAGGTGATAAACATTTTTTCATCAAATGTCCAAACTTTTTAGATGGAATGTGTCCGGAACGTAGCCTGAGAATGGTTTTTAAATGTTCTCTGTTTATTCCAATCGAGGCTATCCATGGGAACGTTGATATGTGTGGTTGGATAGTTCGGTACCATATACCCTTTTCTTGTGAGCGCTCATCAAAATACTCCTGCCAAACATCCAGGCAATGCCGTTTAACATGACTTACCTTGTCCGAAAATAGTGGTAAAACTGCATAAGGAATCCCATCCACTGATGCCTGTTTAGCTAGCACATCTACAATGTCGTTTGGTTCAAGTTGGATATGGGATGGAATCCATTGAAGGGTGACCGTCTTCTGTCGAGCTTGTAGACCTAAGACTGATTCTAATATTTTATAGGCAATCGGTATGCCTCTCACGAGAGAGGTACAGCGAGACAAATGTTGTAATGCGCTTTTTGAATCCGTCAATATGACAAATTGATCAAAATTCACTGAATCAATGTAAGATAAAGCTTCAAAAATTGCGACTAATTCAATGTGCATAATTGATATATTAGAATCAATCCTAAATTTTACAAAACAAGCTGACTGTGGGTCGTAAACAGCTGACCCCGCGCTACTTTTATCTTTAGAACCATCGGTAAAAATTTTGTAACAATGACTATATTTTTCTTCAATGAAATTTGTACAAATTGAGTTCAACTGGTGACAGGAGTAATTTTGTTTAGCTTTATCAATCAGCGGAATAGAGCTTGCAATGAATCGATGAACTGGGATATTACTCACCCAAGTCTCTAAAGAAAACATTTCTAGCAAATTACTGCAGTGAATTGACCTTATGTCTATACAACGATTGATATTGACTAGCAAAGGGACTTTCCTATTAGTCCAATAGCTAGTGTTACAAACAGATGTTAATGTATTCAACAGATCACTAGAATTATTAGCAAATGACTTTGATTTTAGCAAATATTTACCTGCCAAAAATCTTCTGCGAAACTGAAGGGGGGGAAGGCATAAATCATTTTCCATGGCGTGGATCGGGGTACTCCTAATATAACCACCAATTACGCGTAAGGCGTGATTTTGAGTTTTGTCTAATTTTAGTAAATTGGTTTTACAGCTATTATCATATAGAAAACTTGCGTAGTCGATTTTGTTACGTATAATAGAAATATATAAGCATCTTAAGTGTTTTTGATGAATACCCCATCCAGGACCTGATAATACTTTTAACAGATTAATATGTTTGCTTACTTTTTGAACGGTTTCGTTAATATGCTTGCCCCACCTCAGTGAACTATCTAGCCACAAGCCCAGATATTTAACGTGCTTTACAACAGGTATTGGTTGTTCGTTAATTCTAAAATCAATAGAACGTCTAAAACTACCTTTTTTAAATATACATAATTTACATTTTGTAGGAGATATAGAAAGGCCTAAATTAAACATTATACGGCTCAATTTTTCACAGCCATATTGAAGATTTGAAAGGGCGGCATCAATATTATCTTGTGTAGCATATAATACATAGTCGTCGGCATATTGAGAAATATGTACATTTGTGATATTTTTACAAGTATTGATTGTTACAATATTAAACAGAAGAGGAGATAATGGGTCCCCTTGCGCCAAGCCCTGTCCGGTAGTTCTGGTCAAATTTTGACCATCAACCGCAACTAATAGCTGTCTGTTAGTTAATAAGGACCACAGATAAAAACATATTTTTGAACCTACTCCAAACGAGTCTAAAGTATTTACTAGGCAAGTAACGTTAACATTGTTGTAAGCATTGTCGATGTCTATAAAACAAGCCGCGGTTGGCTGATCCCTAGAAAAACCAATTTGAATTTGAGAGACTAAACTAAATAAATTATCTACGCACGAACGAGTTTTGCGGAAACCGACCATATACTCAGGTAAAAGCTTACCTTTTTCAAAATGCCACTCTAATCTTTTGTTCAAAATACTATGGAAAATTTTACATAAACATGAAATTAAAGCTATAGGCCGAAGTGAGTGGAGAGAGTTAGGTTCTCTGCCCGGTTTAGGAATGGGGACTATCTTAACCTCGCGCCACTGTGCAGGAACGAAGCCAGAAGTTAAAAAAATATTATACAATCTAACTAACAGAATTTTAGCAGTCGGTGGCAGATGTGCTATCATAGAAAATGATATTTCGTCCCTGCCGGGAGCTGTATCTGTCTTTTTGATACAGTTTTCTAGTTCCTGAATACTTATTTCAGATTCTAAAGAAGTGTTGACTGAACTGAAGCGGGGGATAGGAGGACAAGTAAAATCGGGAGTTAAGGAGTTCAACAATTGTAAAGCATTATCTTTGTCTACATAGTGATTCTGAGAGTTAGTTCGATGTCCTTTTACCCATCTCATTTGGTTCCACATTTCAGAGGGGGAAGTAGTAGAGTCTATGGTATCACAAAACCCGTGCCAAGACCTAGTCTTAGCTGATCTGATGAGTCTTTGAGCAGTACGTACCTTCTCTTGCAATATCTCTAAATTAGTGGGAGAAGGGCATCTTCTGAACTTAGACAGCGCCAATCGGCGTTCCGCCACAACCTTCGAAATTTCTGTGTTCCAATATGGTTTGGGTTTGAATTTATTGCAGGGGTACTGGGGAACCTTAGTGAAGGGTATATACTTATTGCCGGCAGTATGTAATGTACGTTCAAAGTCATCATAAAATTCTTGAGAATCAGAGGGAACGATATAGTCCTTTAATGAAATTTCTATATATGAGGTGTAGGATTGCCAGTCACTGTTTTTGTATTTACGTCTTTTTAATATGACACGGGGGACATGAATCGTGGCCGATAATTGTATAATAAGGTGATCGCTGCCTAGCGATTCATTGCAGACTTTCCACGTAAATAACGTAGCCAAATCAGAGGTGACGAAAGATATATCAGGGGATGACTTTTTCAGTACACCATTTACCAATTGTATTCGAGTCGGATCACCATTATTTAAATAAATATAATTGTGATCAATCATAGAATCAAATATTTGTAATCCTCTCGGCTCAGTTTTGTACGACCAATTTAAGTGGTGACCATTAAAATCACCTAAAATTAATGATTTGGAACTTGCGAGAGAAAACAGATGATCCCAGTCGTTTTGCACGGTGTTTACAGTTGAAGCGCAATACAGTGAAAATATGTTTTCAATGTACCGACAATTATGTATCTTAACATGTAAAAGCTCTATACCTGAGTTAGGGCTACGTGACATACTTAAACTACTTCTGACAGAGCTATGTATGAGGATGGCTAAGCCACCATAGCCATCAATACGATCAGATCTGAAAATATTATAATTCCTAATGTTATAATAACTGTCCGGTTCAAGCCAAGTTTCATTCAGAACGGCTATATGTATGTTATTTTGTGAAAGAAGGGCCTCTAAAGATAGTGACTTCGGTCGCAAGCTTTGACAGTTCCATTGTATAATGTTTAAATTGATATCGATGAAACCACTATCCATCATTAGAGAAAGTATTGAAAAAAGAACTCACCGACATTCCTTGCATTACTTTAGATAGAATCCAATCCGTGCAAATTTTGATAACTTCATGTATTTTATCCTCTAAAGAACCCTTCTCCATTATTAATCTATAAAGCTTATATAATACACTTAAAAAACTAATGTCTTTAGCTTTGTGTGCTTTTTTGCTGGCTTCCCTATTAACTTCCACGTAGACTCCAGAACTTTCGGAATATAGGACCTCCTCTGCTCTCTCCGATGTCGCCGGTGAAGAAGGACGTGACGGGTATGGAGAAGCACGAGGAAGCTGTTTTCGTGGCTTTTTCAGTTTATGTTCATGAGCCTTTTTGGTATTAGGTTGTTGTGGAGTGTTGAATAATTGAGACATGAGTTTCTGCTTAGTTGGTGGTTGGTTGGTCTTTTCGTATGGAAGATCAGGGAATAATTGCTGTGAATCCAACTTTGGCATTTCAACTTCAGTCAAACCATGGGATGAATGTCTTTCTGGAAGCGGAGACGGTGGTACATACATAGTGAGGGCTTTTCTGTAGGTACAGTTAAATTCAGACATAATTTCCCTAATCCTTTTCTCTTTTTTGAACACTGGACATATCTTTTGCAACGCCATATGGTTGCCAGTACAATTAATACAGCGGAAGGAGGTAGTATCGCAATTTTCATGATTTTTAGTACACTTAGGGCATATAATCTTTTTCGAAGGGCATAGTAATCTAGTGTGTCCGTACTTCCAACACCGCGAACATTGCGTTACAGGGAAGATATAAGGCAACACGCTTACTCTCATGTTATAGATGTATACGTAAGCGGGAAGTGAAGGGCCTCTAAATGAAATACGCACGGCTTCACATTTAACCCAACCAGAAGACGATTCCTGGTGATAATCTCGCTTGTTTAACCTTTTCGCTGCAATGATTTCAATATCAGAAAATAAGCTGGTAATAATATCTTCCTCAGCAATATTCAAGTCAATGTCCTTGATAACACCATACGAAACTCCGACCTCAGATGTTTTTTGACTTTTCCATTCAAGATCTCTAAAAGCCTTACATGAAATAAATCGATCGGCATTGCATTCCTGATCAAAAGTGACAATAATTTTGAATTGATGGACAAATTTGACTCGAATTACCCCACTAATGTTATTTTCTTTAAATAATTTGGCTAAAGCAAACTGTTTAGGCAAAATGGAACTACATGAAACACATACTTGTATGTTTTCCTGCTCCGCACTACCGGATTCACGAGTACAAGCCACCTTGTGCCTTCTCGAAACTCGCTGCCAACCTTCCTCGGAAGAAGAATCTTCCCTAGTCATAGGTCTTTTCCTGCTAAATACCTCATCTTCCGTTTGCATCCTTGATCTGTATTCCTCACTATTTTCCACAACTGCATCAATATTTATTTCGTCACCAGATAAGCCATCTTCAACTATATCGCTCACAACATACGTCTCAATATTCATTGCGCCCGCAGCCGACCGGCTGACGACGCGCCGGCTTTTTTCGCAAAAAAACCCTTTTAGAGCCTGGATTACATTAAAATAAGTTGAATTTACCGCTAATTAAATAAAAGTGTTATTTTATTTCACAGTTCTCACACTATTTCACTAAAATAATAATTAAATAAAATTTTTCACAAGCACGCTTTCCCGCGTCTTTTATTTTTTTTTGAATTATGAAAAAATGATAGGTTAATGCAATAAATTGTATTTAATAGACAATGTAATACTCCTTAAATGAAAGTAAAAAAAATATGAGTCACCATACATTTTATTAACACAAAATTACATAAAGAAAAAACTGCCGATCTCTCCTTAAAACAAAAATAGGAAACATGAAATTTTTGAACTTTATTACGATTTTCTTGAATTTTAATACTTCGTATTGCCTCCTCGTGCTTCCATTACTGCGTTTACGCGGTTTGGCATGCTGTACACCAAGTTCCTTATACGATTTTGGGGAATATTCTCCCATTCCTCTGTGAGAGCAATTTTGAGCTCACGAAGCGTGATTGGGGGAGGGTTTCGTTGTTTTACGCATCTGCCTAGCTCGTCCCAAGCATGCTCGATCGGGTTGATATCCGGGCTGCGCGCTGGCCACTCCATACGAGTAATGTTCATCTCTTGAAGGTAGTCATTCACAATCCTACCTGTATGAGGTCGGGCATTGTCATGCATAAATATAGCATCCTCACCTAAATTGACCATAAATGGACCAACGTGATTATTGAGGATTTCTTCCACATATCTTACGCTAGTTAAAGAGCCGTTTTCTATGATCACCAGCTCTGTGCGACTTTCAGAAGAAATTCCGGCCCACACAAGTACAGACCCACCACCGTAGGCTACTTTTTCTTCGATGCATGCTTGCTTGAATCTTTCCCCTGGTCTTCGATACACTCTGTGTCTTCCATCGTGCTTGTAGAACATAAATTTTGATTCGTCGGAGAACATAACTTTTGACCAATCTTCAATACTCCAATTTACGTGGCTCTGGGCATACCTTAGTCTCGAAATACGATGCCCACGCTCCAGTTTAGGGCCGTTTGCAGGTCTAAGGGGTTTTAAGTTAGATTCAGCAAGCCGACGTCTTACTGTCCATGCACTTGGGTTACTTCCTCCGAGGCGTCGAAACTGATTGGTGAGTTCAGTTCCTGTGAGAAAGCGATTTCGAAGCATGGTGTTCACCAAGTATCGGTCTTCTCGTGCTGTGGTACACCTGGTTCTGCCCGTTCCTGGTCTGCGTAGGTTAGAACCAGTTTCTTCGTAACGTCGGAGAACTCTTTGTACTGTTGACAGCGACACACCGACAGTCCTGGCTGTATCGCGCTGACTCCGGCCGGTTTCCAGCATTGTAAGTATTCTGGTGCATTCTTCAGGCGTAAGCGACATAATTTCAGCTTGATTAATGAATATAGAGCACTATCAACATGGTTTATGTACCCACATACATGACAGATTACAAACAAAAGCAACACCAAATGCTGTAATTTCGTAGTTCCATCTTCGAAAGTGGCCCTTTTTCAAATTTGATTTTTTAATGATATAACTTTACAATAACTAAGAAGTTTTAATACCTTCATTTAAGGAGTATTACATTGTCTATTAAATACAATTTATTGCATTAACCTAGCATTTTTAGTTTCCGAGATTTTTAGCATTCTTTAAGTGACCCGGATTCATTGCTCTCGAGTGTATTATATCAGAGCTGAGATTAAATAATAAATGTCAAATATTCTATTAATTTTCCTAGCAATCTAGCTGTCCATTCCATAATTTTTTTCATTGTCATTCCATAATTCCTAGCTGTCCAGCGCAACTTTGTTTGCGTCAGCATGTTTCCCGCCGTGTGTACAGCTCTAAAAGTAATCAATATTCCCCGTTTTTGAAATATTTTAAATTGCTGAGCTTCTCCTATTCGTCTTAGAATGACGTTATATAGCCTACAACCTTCCCTGATAACTGGACTATCACACTGCAAAAGATTTTTTAAAATTCAATCAGTAGTTTCTGAGATCCTAGTGTTCAAGCAAACAAACTAACTGTTCTACTTTATAATATTACTATATTATGGCATTCTTACGTGAGGGATAATCCTCATGCTTGCTATGTCAGACTCCTACCGACTAAAAAACCTCAAGTGTCGTGCCTAACAGCCTACGGTTGGGAGCCCCGGGTAAGCCCTCGGAAGGATACTCCAGCAGGACTCCCAACAGACCTACGGCTACCACTGCGGCCTAACTCAGGGGGCGAGGGGCTTTGGGTGCTATCCCGCGACTTTGGGGGGTTTTTCGTGTGTTATCCCGTTTCTTGTGGGGGCGTGCGTGAATCCCTCACGTCACGCTGCCGTCTAGGGCTTCTGTAAGGACGGTGAGCAGCCCCCTCATCGTCTTTAGGCCCCCGGTTAAACTATGGCATTTAACGGGTGTTACCGGGTGCGTAGTACGTCCCAGCCAAAGTCGTAGACCATAGCTAGTATTTAAAACACCAATCATATAATATCACTATACTAAATTATATAAATATTATACATATCTCATGCATATAATTATGCTGTACCATTAAAGATAAAACGCAATGTTTCTGCACGCAACACCATTCTGTCAGTTAGATAAAGTAAATTTTGATTTACATTTATGTTTAACTAACTTTATTAACTAGGAAGTTCTTAATTCAACTATATGATATAGTTAATCTGCGGCAATTGCGAATAGATTTATTAATAAACTAGCTGTTCGTAAGCGTGGAAATTATGTTATATTGCCAATTTGATTGCTCTCTGCTTAGCACCTAGGATATGTAGCGTGACAATATATAGCCGATTTGAAGACCCTACTCCTAGTTAATATTTGTGCAAAATTTGAATCAAATCTATTGAGTACTTTTCGAGATCCTTCCGGACTAAGCAAAGCAAACAGACAAACAGACAAAAAAAATTCTAACTACATTTTTGGCTTCGGTATCTTATGTTGAACACCCAGCGAGTATTTTTTTTTTAAATATTTCCAATGTACAGTTTTGACTTTTCTATCATTTTATTATAGGTATGTATATTTTATTATATGTATATAGATATAATACTAAAATAAATAATTTTAAAATATTTTATAGGCAACTAAAGCACTCGAGGTCCCGTGAAGTTTCATTGTGGCCGATACTTGGATGGGTGACTACCACATGAGGACTCTGTGACATTTAGGTATTTGCGAGCATTACCATACTTCGGAAGGTACGATAAGCCGTTGGTGTTGCTAGTAATATCCCAATCGTTAAGCCAATTAGCGTTAAAAAGTTCAACAGCGTGACGTCACAATGTGCGAATCTATCGTGAAAATCCAAAACACTGTATCTTTATTAATAAAACTAGCGGACGTCACGCGGTTTCACCCGCGTAGTTTCCTTTCCCGTGGGAATACGGGAATAAAATACAGCCTATGTTCACCGCAAAGAGTGTAGCTTCCCCACAGTGAAAGAATTTTTCAAATCGGTCCAGTAGTTACGGAGCCTATTCGTTACAAACAAACAAACCAACAAAAAAACAAAAAAACAAATCTTTTCTCTTTATAATATTATATAGATATAGATATATTATTACAGGGTAATATTATTATTTACCTCTTAGTCATCTATCAGCGCCTAGCTCAAACCCTTTGCCCTAGAAACTTGAATTTTTTTAGGGATAAAAAGGATTTTTGGAAATTTCACCAGGTGACAAAATAAGGTACGAGTATAAAAGGTTGTATGGAACTTCGCTATTTTTAAAGTTAGCTGCATGAAATTTCACACACGTGTTTTATTTCAAAAGCAATGGACACGTGTATCAGTAATTTAAAAAAATAATAATATAGGGATAAAGCAGGGAGTGAAAGTTTGAATGGGAACTTCTTCATTTTCAAACACAACTACTTCAAATTTCGAATAACTGCTTCTAAATAACTATAAATGAACACGTGTTTCAGAATTTTTTGAAAATCAACCCAGAAGGGTGGAAAATTGGGAACCACTCAATCATCAATATATATTCGATATTAAAGCCCTAATGGAATAAATAGGACATATAAGTTTATCGAAGGGTTTTCCGGGCAAAGCCGGGGGACTGCACAGTTACTTTTCGATCGAGTTAGTTTGGGATAAGGACATTCAAAGATTTTTACCTTTTTCGTATTTTTTTGGCTTGGTTATGAGTTTAAATTTTTAAAAAAACCATTTCAAATCTCTATCTACTATTATAAAATTGTAAAAATAACTGTGACGGTACATTTAAGACAAGTTTTAAAAAATAACTGGAATCGACTACTTTAGGGCCTCGGAGTCCAAATCTATAATTTTTTTTCTTCATGTCTGTTTGTATGTTTGTTTATTTGTTCGGGGTTGGAGCAAAATTCAACAAACTTGATCATGATTGTGCTATCAGAATGTTGTAGGTATTTCTTTCACTTAAATATCGCAGTATGTTTCATCAAAATCGATTCAGCGAAAATTATAATACAGCTTGACCTATGTTTTGCTACAAACCCTGTACATTGGACAGGTCAAAGTCGATTGGTTATTAGTTAAAATCTTCTCGCGAACGAAGTCGCGGGCAGAAGCTAGCAAATATATTATTAATGTCCTCATGGTCCAGCGATTAGTGTCCCTGACTACAAATTCGGGGGTTGTGGGTCCATTTGAATATGGCCTATTAATAAAAGAAACTTACAAGGTTTCTTTTTAAGCCACCCAAGCCTTCAACTCGTCTTAACTACTGTCATATCACTGGTATAAGACCAACGGCTTATGGCACTTTCCAATCATGGAAACGTTCGTAAAAGTAGACGTCAGAAAGTGCTCACCCTTCAAGCTACAGCGTAGGACGCTTAACAAATGGTCACGCTTTTATCTCCTAAGGGGTAGGCAGAGGCATATTAACGAGTCTTTGCTTAGAGTATGGTCTACTCGTGTTGTGCCTTTTTAGCATTTGTCCCACGTAATAGGTGGTGAGCCGTATTGAAATGGACAGGCGCAGGTTGCAACTGCCTGCTGTTGAAATTTTACAAGCCGCCTATACGGACTTTGACTTGGTTTAACGACTGCAATTTTAAACAACGGAACCAATGGCTTAACGTGCCTTGCGAAGCTTGGAAATGCTCGCTAATTAATAACATAAATTTTTCCCATGGTGGTCACCCATCCAAAGACCGACTATAGTGAAGTTGCTTACTACAGTGATCGTTTATTTAACACTAAGTCCTCAAGCCACGAGCGTTTCCAAGATTCTTAACAAAGTAAAGTAAAAATACAATATTTACTAAGCGTGTATCTCCCAAAACAGTCGCAGCCATCGTAGTATCGGGCAGTGACCGAGATTGATAAACTATCTGTATGATAAGGACGAAATTGGGTCATTTGTATACTTTTGATACTTAGCGACGTAAGTTGCGTATACAGTTGTGTTTGGGAGGTATAAAAGAAAAGATTATTGTGTTTTTAGTCTTTGTTCAACTTCTTTGTTACTTTTTAGAGTAATTATTACTTATTTTGTTATCTTTTTAGCTCATAATGCAGAGATTATAATTTGCTAGTGCAAACTTAATAAGAAACGATTGGATTTTTTAAGATTGGAGAAAACCGTTTTTTTTTTCTTGATGTGAGGGAAAATCCTCGTAGGATGCTATGCCGGACTCTTACCGACTAAAAAACCTCACGTAACGCCCAACAGCCTATGGTTGAGAGCCCCGGGTAAGCCCTCAGGAAGGATGTCCCGTGGCGGGAGAAAACCGTTGAACTTAAGACACTGTTAACGGTACTCATCTCTAATTATGTTTACAGTAGCGGACCTTACACGGTTTCACCCGCGTAATTCCCGTTCCCGTGGGAATATGGAAAAAAATATATCCTACGTCACTCGGGGATAGTGTAGCTACCCAATATTGAAATAATTTTTCAAATCGGTGCAGTACTTTCGGAGCCTATTCGATGCAAACCCACAATCAAATCTTTTCTCCTCTTAATAATCTTATTCTAGACTAGCGTCCGTCAGGTGGTTTCACTCGCGTAGTTCCCATTCCCTTGGGAATACGGGAATAAAATATAGCCTTTGTTCACTGCAAAGAGTGTAGCTTCCCAACAGTGAAAGAGTTTTTCAAATCGGTCCATTAGTTCCGGAGCCTATTCGATGCAAACAAACAATCAATTCTTTCCTCTTTATCATCTTACTCGTATTATAGATACATACATACATATGGTCACGCCTTTATCCCCGAAGGGGTAGGCAGAGGCATATCATATGCCCACATTTCACCTTTGTATAATTTGTCCCACGTAATAGGTGGTGCGCCGTATTGCCGTGTTTAAATGGACAGGCGCAGGTTGTGACTGCCTGCTGTTGAAATAAAGCCTTCAACTTAGCTTAACGACTGCCATTTTACTGGCAACCGGGACCAACGGCTTAACGTGCCTTCCGAAGCACGGAAACGCTCAAATAAATGTCACAAAGTGATCACATGGATGGTCACCCATCCATGGACCGGCCACAGTGAAAGTTGCTTACTGCAGTGATCGTTTACAGAACACTGAGTTCGCGGGGCCACGAGCGCTTCATATTATAGATATGGATAAATTATCCCAGATTTCTGTGGATAACTGAAAAAATACACACATCCGGACCTTACCCTACACGTCAAGTCTTTTATTCAATAACCCCATTCTTACTGCCACTGAAGATTTTCTATGGTAGAGATTATGAATACAATGATTCTTGCACCATAGGTTTTCGGTGTGGTAACCCTCATTGATGCTATAGTTCATTCAGAGATGTATTACCTCTAGCACTTAGGTTGCCCATCTTGATTGCTGTGTTACCCCAATAAGTTTTTGTTTCTCCCAAGTAATCTAAGTTTTTGTTTCTCCCAAGTAATCTAACTTTTAGTCGAAACTTACTTTCATCTTTTGCTATCGTTTTTTTCGGGTGTAACCATTAATTGAGATGTTAAACGTTGTCTAAGAAGCAACTTCACCTCCGTTGGTAATGGTAGTGAATGTTTCTTTTCAGATTTTCAAAAGAAAGTAAATAAATTTCAAATCCAATCGTGTTATAAGAGCACTGTGTAGTACAGTTAAGTATATTATGACATGAAAAACAAAACTCTTCGTGGTAACGGTTGGATGTTATAATCTCCACTATAATCGGTAAAATGTCGTAAGCTGGCACTCATAGGGGGACTTTACTGCTATGCCAACACACAGGAAATTATCGACAAGCTGTCAGTCAGAGGTAATATAACTGTGAACGGACTGTATGCCGAAATTCTATCAGCAAAACCGGTGCCCTTCCACCTGGCTATGGCCGGTAGTCCCGGGTCCACTCTCGGAAGCTCCGGAACCTCAGGGTCCTTACATCAGGGTTCCCGACACGATTCACATATGCCACACGCCCCCAGCATCGAGATAACACCCAAAGAACTCCAAAAGACGCAGGGTAGTACGAGAACACCTTAGGTAAGGCCGCGGTCGTAGCCAAAATATGTCGGGGTTTTTTTTATTTTATTTTTTTATATTCAACTCGCCAAATTGACGTCGCCACCAGCCTGATGGAAAGCCGTGGCGCATTTAGCTATTGAGGGCCACTTCTTACAGTGGTTCCCAAGTTGGCGGCCCTGTGATGTGCCTCTTCACGCTCCTCTTAAAGAACCCGGGATTGTAAGATGAGGGAAACACGTGTGCGGGCAGGTCGTTCCAAGTTTTATAGTTCGACAGAGGAATGATCTTTTGAAACGCTCGGTTCTGGCGAAGATTCTATCCACTGTGTATGAGTGGCATCTCTGCCCGGCACGCGTTGTTCGGGATCGGAAAGGAGATGGTGGGATCAGGTTAAAGAGCTCTTCAGAACATTCGCCGTGATACATTCGGTAGAAGGCAGCCAAGGGCGCTATGGTTCTTCTCTGCGCCAACGGTTCGAGGCCTCCCGTCACCTCAGGACAACCAATTAATCGCATAGCGTCAAGCGCGTCTAGTAAGTACCTCGCGGAGTCATCCCAAAGGTGAGAACAGTACTCAACGCAGGGACGAATCCGCGTCTTGTACAGTCAACATCTCTGATGTGTTTCCCGGAACATTCTTCAGAGGACTTACCCTGGGCTCCCAGTTTTAGGCAGTGGTAGGACAATGTGTGATTTTAGTCGGTAAGAGTCCGGAATAACATCCATGAGGGAATTCCACACGTTAAAGTTAGTGTTCCCGACATAATTCAGCACCTCTCATAGTAACAACCATTTGTTTAAATTGCATTTAGGTATTTAGTCGATAAATTGCAAATGGCCGACTCAGCACAAAGCAACATTAGTACAACTGTTAAATTTTAGCGTCATATTTCATATCGATTTCTTCCATTCACAAAAATCTAGATTTGATTACATCAACCCATTAATTAATATGTTGTAAGTATGGTAAATGAGTTGGACGACCCCTGCCAGATGGAGCGACGACCTAAAGAAGGTTGCAGGGGTTGACTGGATGTGCAAAGCAGGCCCGTGTGTTCTGGCGAAACTTAGGAAAGGCCTATGTCCAGCAGTGCTGATTTGATTGATTGAAGCGTGGTAACAAGAGTCCTGCGGTTATACTTCGAGTGTACCTGGTAAGAGAATCTCTGCAGTCTGAGTATTTTCTTTGCATACCCTCATTCCCTTCTTGTATTACGTGTGTGGTTGTGGTACACGTCTAGATCTTAAACAGTTAGACCGCTCATGGAACTTGATACAGCAGGGCTTCCCGAAATTATGCGTCTGGCTTTGCCCTAAGGCGTAGTGTGTTGATATGCATATAGAGCGATCGCCGATTAAAAATGTTATTTCGATATTCTGAGCTATATGTCTAATTCACAAATCTTTCCAGCCATAGAAAAAGATACAAACTGGAGCTCCAGTTTCAGAATGATTAACCAAATAAGCGCTCCGTAGAGCATTTTTTAACTTCAGGGAAAGTCCTCATGGATGCTATGCCGGACTCCTACCGACTAAAAAACTTCACGTAACGCCTAACACCCTGCGGCAGGGAGCCCCGGGTAAGCCCTCGGAAGGATGTCCCAGGACTCTCGACAGACCTTCGGCTACCACTGCGGCCTCGCCTAGGGGGTGGCTCGGGTGCTATCCCGCGTCTTTGGGAGATTTTTGGCTGTTATCCCACTTCTTAGAGGGAGAGGTATGCGTGAGTCCCTCACGTCACGCTGCCGTCTAGGGCCTGCTTCTATAAGGTCAGTCAGCAACCCCATAACCGTCCTCAGGCCCCCGGTCATGGAGGCCGATAGTCTTAGGCAAAGACACGTCAGCGGCGCCCCAGCCACCGAATGCGCAATTCGGGTGGGAGAGTTCTCTCTTGCTCTCTCCCCGCCGCCCCTTTCACGAGCATGACCTGCTCGCAGAAAAAGGCGGCGCAGTCCTACTTACTCCCGCTGGAGGCGCTCCGTAGAGCTTCTTGGAGCGAATTATGCCGTCGTCGTAGCGGCGGCGACACGCACTTTTTGACTTTCTCAGCTCTCTCAGATTAGGGCACAGCCTAGTCGGCTCTCTAGTGGCGCAGCGAACGATTAGGAGAGGTGTATCGGCACTTCCAATAGCACTATACCGTAATAATAACGAGTCAGACTAACAAAATAAAAAGATTCATAAGAAAAGATACAAAAATTCATAACTTACATTTTATCAACTGTTCTGGTCGGTATAACGATATCTTCTTAAAACCCTTCTGCTTATCTCGTAGCAACAAGGTCGTAGGTTATAATTTGTAGACTTACCTGAAAAAGAAAAATATAAAATTTACTTAATTTAAAATTATTCTCTTGTACTAAAGAAGCGCTCGTGGCCCCGCGGTCTTAGCGTACACGATCACTGTAGTAAGCAACTTTGTCTATGGCCGGTCCTTGGATGGGTGACCACTACGTCACCACTTTGCGACATTCATTTGCGAGCGTTTCCGTACTTTACTTTAACTAAACAGACAAGAATTCAAACAAAAGAAGATTTTGCGCTGACTATCTAAATATTATTTTTACTGAAGTTTCTTTTTTAAATATCTTAATTTTACAGACAATACATGCCCACTTAACAATTTTATAAATAAATAAATAAAATATTCACGGACATTGCACACAACGCTATCTGATCCCAAAGTAAGCTAGGAATAACCTGCTTGTGTTATGGGTATCAGACCACGGATATTAATACTTATATACTTTTTTAAATACATACATATTATACATACAAACACCCAGACTCTTGAGACAAACATTTATGGGTCACACAAATATTTGTCTCCGGTGGGAATCGAACCCACGACCTCCAGCGCCGCAGGCGGTATCACTACCGACTGCGTTACAGAGGCAGGCAGTTATAAAAGTATAGATTGTAAATTCTACATTAATTGACAATCGTAATATATTATTTATGGACAATTGTACAATGCGTTTTCGATAAATTATGATCATTAAAATTATTATCCTGATGAAAAACTGCGGGAATTCGATTTTTTCCCAGCCCTCAGGTAAGTATTTTTTTTTAATTTTTTTAGAGCGATGATCGAGAAACAGATTTTTCTAGAAGTTGGGCTAAGGAATGCTCACAAACTCCTCGACCTGAGGTAATGGGGAAGGTGTTGGAGGTTTGGGCAAAGAAGGGTTAAGTGATAATGAGAAGTGGGATGGGGTATCTAAACATAGATATAATAAAATGATAGAAAAGTCGAAACTGTACATTGGAAATATTAAAAAAAAAAATACTCGCTGGGTGTTCAACATAAGATACCAAAGCCGAAAATATAGTTAGAAAATGGTTGTCTGTTTGCTTTGCTTTGTCCGGAAGGATCTCTAAAAGTACCTACTCAATAGATTTGATTCAAACTTTGCACAAATATTAACTAGGGGTAGGGTCTTCAAATAGGCTATATATTATCACGCTACATGTCCTAGGGACTAAGCAGAGAGCAATCAAACTAGCATGAAAATATAATTTTCTCGTGTACGAAGTCAGCAACAGCTAATAGGTACATTATAATTCTTATATCTAGCTGTACAAAGTATTCTTCTTGTTGATAATAATTAGATACTTAGAATTAACATATTTTTTTTTTTTTTAATTGTTTTCTCGTATTTTGTTTTTTTTTCGTGTTTTGCCTTTTTTTTTCTAATTTCTACTTTATTATTAAAATTGATGGCCCTCAGGTAGGTAGATAATCTTAGGATATTCATCTGAGGATTACCCGGGGCGTTCAGGAAGATGGGCAGGCACGGACGTAGGGACTTGAGGGGGCTGCTCACCATCCTTACATAAGCAGGTCCTAGATGACAGCGTGTCGTGAAAGATTTATCCCCCCCCCCCCCCCCAAGAAACAGGGTAACATCCGAACCTCCTAGGTGAAGCCGCAGTGGCAGCCAAGGTCTGTTGGGAATCCTGGGGTCATCCTTCGGAAGGCTTAGACGGGGCTCCCTACCGCAGGCGTTAGGTAGGATACGTGTGGTTTTTCGTCGGTAGGAGTCCTGCATAACATCCCTGTAGGATTTTCCTCACGTTTAAAAAGAAAGGACGTAGGGATCCTGTGGGTTAGTCGGTTTGATTCCGGCATGGCATTCTTGGGGATTGTCACATGTTACAAAAAGTAGCGTTATAAATGTGTAGACTTGACCTCTAGTTATTATTCGATCAAAATCTATCTCAGTTTTTTTTGTTTTCTTTACGTGAGGGAAAATCCTCATGGATGTTATGCCGGACTCCTACCGATTAAAAAACCTCACGTAACGCCCAACAGCCTATGGTTGTGAGCCCCGGGTAAGCCCTCAGAAGGATGTCCCGGGACTCCCAACAGACCTACGGCCGCCTCTGCTGCCTCGCCCAGGGGTGGTTCGGGTGCTAACCCGCGTCTTTGGGGGGTTTCGGATCTATCTCATAATTTATGGACATACAAATTCTATTAATAACTTTTGGACTTCGGAGTCCTTTGTCGAACACAGGACAAAGTGTACCTACCTACTCTTTAAAAAATAATATTCAATTGTCATTTTTACTTTCTTTTTAATTTATTTTCACGTTTAAAAATATTATACAGAATTTAGCAACATGTAAACGCGATGCGCCATTTCGAATTCCAAATTTAAAAATTTAAATTTCGAATAAGCAATAAGCAGTCAAAGACCTAACACAAAAGAAGTAAACAAACAACAAAAAGCACTCAGAAACAGGTTCTATAGAACCTAAAAGCTAACGGCATGGTGCATCCTGGATTCTACACACACTACGTCAATTTTCCCACGTAAATACTTGTCACACAGAGACGATAGCAGCTGAGTCAAACTCAAATGTATGTCAGCAAACTAGCGGTCCCGACGAACGGTAAAAAGCAAGAAAGTGATGTCGCTACTCGTCAATAGATGTCGCTAGTATACCGTAATATTTTGTTCGAATCTTTTCTTTCCATTCAATTCGTAGTAAATAGATAACTGTCTCTTTGTGTATTTAAATATGTGGGCTGATGTGTGCTCTAGTGCTTTTGATTACTCATAATGATATTTAGGTCAGGCAGATAATAACATAGTACTTTAAACGCAATTTGCAATATCTGTTTGTCCATGTATTTTGCCACTTTAAATGCAAATGAAGTCATTATCAGTAGCGATTAGGTACTAACTTCAGAAGATAATATTAGGGCGAGCGCCCACTGCTTTGCGATCCGGTGCGTTTGCGTTTTTTCTTTTTTAATTTGGCCTGGCTATAAACTGAGATCATTGGTGAATGAACTAAAAACTGGATTCATTAAGGTCGCTTTACACGCTTATTTAGCCGGCATAATGCCGTTTCACACTTTCGTGAGAATCGCGAGGTGGATATCGAATAAATGTCGGTGTTTTGCGTGGTCCCACTATTTTGAACCACTAGTGGGACCACGAGGGAGAACTGTTTCTCGTGTCGTGGTCTCACTACGATATCGGATGTCAACTGTTTGGTCCTGATGTTACCTGCTTATATACTCCTTTTAGATAGGTATAACATTAAATTAACTTTTAAAATTTAGTATTAAATAACTAAAAAAGTCGGTGTTCATTATTTTATTGATATAAATTTTTGTAATTCTTAATTTTTTTTCTCTGATCTTCACATGTTCCACTGATCTTGATTTGTTTTGTCATTCTTTGTTTAAAGATCTTCATTTGTTTTGTCGATCGTCATTTGTTTTGAAAACAGGACATACTTAGTAGAACAGAAAACTCTCGAAACTTCTCGTGGTCCCACTATTTTGTCACACTAGTGGTACCACGAGAAAACACCGGGTAAATGTGTGTAAAAGTGTTCGTGGGGCTTTTACATCACATCAGGACCATCAATCGTATACAGACGCGCTGGGCGTCCGCTCTCCTGATAGCTCTCTTGCTCGACCGAGTGGCTATGTTGTACGCTGCCTTGAGGTGAGCCACATTCGGGTTGCGCACCGCCCGAGCCCTGATCCAGGTGCGGTAAGCCGCCTGTGTTGGCTGAAAGGCTACGGCACACTCACCCGCGAACCAGGGGCGGGCTTTGCGGATGCTGGCGACATCAGTGTATGGAATGTAGTATTCCATACCTAATGTTATCTCACCAGCAACAGCAGAGGCGCTTTCCGATGAAGCCCTCTCTGCAAAGCAGCGCTAAATCCACGGGATGGTTGCAAAGTATTCTCGTACTGGATTACTCGTCAGCAGTAAGTCCAGAAGGGCGGGTCCATGGTCTGACCTGTCCGGTATGCGCGTAATCCCGAGTACCATTTGGGTCAGACCATGGGAGAGAGCGAACGCGTGGGCGGCCTGTCTCGCAGGATCAGTCTTGAGGGACCCCAGCTACTCAGTGTGGTGACCATTGAAGTCACGACAAAGGTACGACTGATCGGCAGGGCGGCGTGTTTTCGTCTCCGTTAGGAACATCACAGCAGGCCGTGCCGTCTCTTGATGGTGAAAGACGGCGTCGAGGTTGGCTTGGAGTCCGCGGATGTTAGCGAATGCCACCTCGAATAGTGCGTTTTGGGGAATGGTCGCAGCGGCCGCTGTGAAACCTCTATTTTTATTTTGCGCTGCCATGATTGGGTTAAAGGGAGACGTGAATACGGAGCGACATTTGCTGCAGCAGTGAGTGACAAGTCTTAGGGGCTTAGCTTTATCTATAACTGTGTGTTTAGAAGGAAGTCGACCCGCCGGACGGAAGGGTATGGCCGCCGTGTCCCCTTCCGGTCACCATCCCGCACGACGGACCACATCGGGATAATGCGTGGCCTGATAAAGCAGCCTCCCAGGGTGGTTAGTCCCTGTTAGGCCCCTATAATATGCCACGGGCAGCCGGCGGCAAGACCGTTTCTACGGGTCTCCCTGGCCGGGGGGTCAACATCCGTCAGCCACACTAGGCACCACGTACCGCCTACTGGTCCCCCCCTGCTGCATCAAACATCGCCCCGGGCCAGGCTGTGCAGCTGCTGAACCCCGAACGCAACCCAACCGGGGCTGGGTTACTTGGGGGGCTTTTCACAACGCACGGTGGTACCCCCCGGACCAATATTGTACCACCTTGTACCACATGGGAGCCTAGGCCACCATGTGGGTACCTAAATACGCGGAGCGTCGTCCGTTGTTCGGAAGGTGCACCGCGTGCCGGTGAGGTCACTAGGGCCCCTGAGTCTTGTTGTTAGTGGGGCCCCTTAAACCCTAATTTCCGCAAGGCGAGCATTAGGCTCGCGTTCCGCAATCTCTCAATATAGGTTTTTACAATTGAGCCTACGCTCATATTGAGCTCATGCCAAGGGTGTCCTGTCCAGGTTATGCTTTAGTGGAACCGTAAGGTCCTGAACAGAGGGTAGGAATTGGTTGGTACTTACTTAATAGAAGAGACAAATTCAATACTCGTCAACATCGGTAGCTTTATTTGTCACAAAAACCTGTATCTGCAACACAATACTTTTTGGATTTGGTTCGAGCGACTCACGGATTTGGTTCGCTTCCAGACCATATCCGACAGTCTGTAGATAAAATAATGTCATCTGGTGGCTAAATATGCATTAAGTTGATAGCTAGAGCAACTTAATGCACACAACTTATACACCAAATTCATGTCTTTGAGTTCGCGTCCAAAAACCACCTCCGGCTCTAACTTCACGATCATACCACGAACCTTGTACAGTTGCACACACATTTACCCATGTTTTCTCGTGGTACCATTAGTGTGACGAAATAGTGGGACCACGAGAAAGCAGTTCTCCCTCGTGGTCCCTACTTTTTATCTACATTCTGTATATAACTAGGTATGCGCTAATTTTCAAAACAAATGAAGATCAGTGAAACATGTGAAAATTGGAAAAACAAATGAAGATTGACAAAAAAATTAAAATCGATAAATTAAATGAAGACTGACTTCCTTATTTGTTTTATTTTAAAATTTAATGTTATACCTATTGAAAAAGTGTATATAAGCAAAAACATCAAGATTAAAATATTGATATCCGTTTTCGTAATAGGACCACGAGAAACAGTCAGTTGTCCCTCGTGGTCCTCGTGATCCGGCTAAATAAGCGTGTAAGGCGACCTTTATGAATCCAGTTTTTAGTTCATTCACCAATGTTCTCAATTTGAAGCCATGCCAAATTAAAAAAGAAAAAGCTGTCAAATACAACAAACGCACCGGATCGCAAAGCAGTGGGCGCTCGCCCATAAAGTACAGCTAGTGCCAATCTTTACCGCTAGATGTCACTAAACGTCAGTGACCTCGGAACAGCTGGTTGCTTAATTAGCGAATGAATGAGTTTAATTGCAATAATTAAGCGGCAACGGGTGTCCTATTACTGTTAGTAAACATTATATAGCCTGAGAAAAGGTTTATACGTGAATACCGTTGTGGCGGGTTCTTATAAATGTGTCATGATAGTGCAGCTTTTGCACGGTAGATGGCACTAGTTATTCGCATTTCTTGCAAACAAAATAATTAGGTATGTTAAAACTAATAAAAAAATTGCTGACGAATTCATGAGGACCAACTAGACGTTTTTATACTACTACAGTGGCAGAGAAAGCATACTATTGCAAGTGGCTGCCTTAGTCTGCAGACATTTTCAACACTCCGTGTTGAAACGGACATGGCTGAAGCTACCTGCTGTAGATATTTCTCAAGTCCGTAAAATCTTCTACCTGGCTGCTGTAATATTGTCAATAACAAAAACAAATAGATTGAACTTATATATCCAAATTAACAGTTGAAAAATAAAATAATATTTATCTATGCCCTTTCACATTCTTTTCTTACGGTAGTTCGCCTTCTTAATTTTGAAAAATTCTTAAGACTCGATTGACACGGGACGAGTTTACGAGTTGGTAGTTGGCGAGTTCAAAGCTAGCGAGTGACTTACAATGAGATAGTCAAAAGCTCTATGAACCCGTCTAGCCAGTGCACAGCAAGGCTAAAAAGAAATACTTCCAATATCAAGGCACAAAGAAAGAGCCAACCTGCAGTTCCAGACTGTGGCGTTAATTGCAAAAAGCCTACGACCAGCAGTGGACTGCTATAGGCTGATTCATTGCACAACAGTGCTAGGTCCTCGTGGCAGGTTCTGGACGTGGACACTCTCTCGTTAGAGACCTTGGTACGAGCCATGATCTCCAGCGGGAGTAAGTGGGACTGCGCCGCCTCTTTCTGCGAGCAGGTCATGCTCGTATACTGGGTGTTTCTTTTAGGGTGTCAAGCCGCCACTAGCTGGTAGCAGGGTTCCATACCTATCGATTTAACCCCCATGTATGTTCTACGATTTTTTGTAGTTTTCGAGATATAAAAGTTTTTTTCCACGTGGCTTTAAATAATTACAACTTCTTTTTGGTTCGACTTTTCTTGGATATTTTTTTATTATTATAATGCCTATTGATTGCAGTATTATGGACAAAATAATCTCCTTCCTAACTTTGATACAAGATGTAAAAATTTTAATCGATAATAAAAAAATAGGGAATTATGCAGAACATTATATCTCGAAAACTACAAAAAATCGTAGAACGTACATGGGGGTTAAATCGATAGGTATGGAACCCTGCTACCAGCTAGTGGCGGCTTGACACCCTAAAAGAAACACCGTGTATAAGAGGCGGGAAGAGAGCGGAAGAGAACTCTCCCGCCCGATGTCCGCAGTCTGCAAGGGGGTCGCAGACTCCTCTTCGCCCAAGATTGTCGACCTCCGTGAACGGGGGCCTGAGGATTGCGGGGGGGCTGCTGGTCGTCCTTTCAGAAGCAGACCTCACTCCCCACGAAGAGATAAAACCCAGGACGCAGGTTAAAACCCGAATCTATGGGTGAGGCTGCAGTGGAAGCCAAAGTCTATCAGGAATCCTGGGACATCCTTCCGTGGACTTACCCGGGGCTCCCGACCGTAGGCAGTGGTAGGGAACGGTATGTTTATAGTCGGTAGGAGTTCGGCATAGCAGCCATGTAGAATTTCCACACGTAAAAATGGTAGCTTTCTTTTAACGTGACGGAATATCCATCTTGGATGCTTTGCCGGACTCCTACCGACTTAAAAACCTCCCGTATCCTGTCCTACAGCCTATGGTTGGGAGACCCGGGTAAGTCCACGGAAGGATGTCTCAGCACAAGGGTAGGTTAAGTAATAGAAATTTCAATTGCCTAGGTGTTATAGTGTATTGCTGGGCGTTAATAGAAAAATAATCTTAATAACATAAACATGTCTGAAACTGTTACCAGTATATATTCAGCCTTAAAATTCCCAAGCTTTGAAAGCCAATGAAAATTACCGTTATAAAGAGTAATAGATGAGTATAATTTTTATTTAATCTCTTATTTATATAACTTAATTTATATAACTTTTATATAAAATCTACTTATCTAATAAGTTAACTTTCGAGGAAACGCAAGACAATGCCAAATTTAGAAAAAAAATCACACTTAAAACTAAAAGGCTATTATTTTGAAACATTCATTCATATCAGAGTTCAAAAAACTGGCCAAGTGCGAGTCGGACTCTCATACAGGGGGTTTCGGACCAGAAAACGTCAAAAAATCACGTTTGCTGATTGACATTTTTGATACTGTCCCAATGCACGTTTGTCACGTCTGAGGGGTAGACAGAGGCATAGTCGGTAGTGATACCGCCTGAGGCGCTGGAGGTCCTGGGTTCGATTCCTGGGTCGGTCCAAATATTTGTGTGGTCCACAAATGGTTGTTTCGGAGTTTGGGTGTTTTCTATGTATAATATGTAGGTATGTATATAGAAAAAAATCAAAAAATAAATAAAATAATAAATTTCTATAAAAAAAATATAATAAAATTCTTAGTTCTTTTTTAAATTGTTTGTTTTAGCCTTTTGTAGATATTTTATTATAATAATTGTAAATAAATTATAATATAAGATGTAAATAATATAATTTGTGTAGAATAAATAAATAGATATTAGTAGAGAAACTAATAAATAAATGTATTTAGAAATATATAAGTATGTCTATCAGTCGTCTAGATCCCATAACACAAGCTTATATTAGCTTACTTTGGGCTAGATAATGTTGTGTGAGATTGTCCACAAATATTATTATACTTCTTTTATCTGTATGTATCGGTTTGTGCCGGCTAATCTCCAAAAGGGCTGAACAGATTTCAACAGGACTTCCACAGGAGTGGTGGGCAAACATTTTTAATGGGGGGCCAGAAACATTAAGACATTTCAGGGGAGGGCCAGAATTATGGGAAAAATAAGGGTTTTGTGCTGAAACTTTTAATGTTTTATAAAAACTTTACAGTACAGTATACTTGCACTTGCAAAGGTAAAAAATTAGAATTTAACTGCTATTTGAAGGTTTTGCTATGGTAGGCGTGCGCGACGTATATCTAACATTTTTTTTATGTTTCATACTTCTGGAACGTCAAAATAAAGTTCGCGGGCCATATACTAAGTAGGTATTCATGTCGAAGGACCGTCTGCCGTAAATGATTTCGCGGGCCGGAGCTGGCCCGCGGGCCGTAATTTGCCCATCACTGGTATAGGGCAATATAAACAACTTAACTTAAATTAAACTAAATAAATAGAACTGTAAATTAGTCACAAACGAAGACTTTACAAAGAAAATTATCTACTACATCATCCTATCATCAGCTTACCCCTTTAGAAATCCAAGCGTGAATATATGTAACACTAGCGGACGTCACGCGGTTTCACCAACATAGTTCCCGTTCCCGTGGGAATACGAGAATAAAATATAGCCTATGTTCACCGCAAAGAGTGTAGCTTTCCAACAGTGAAAGAATTTTTCAAATCGGTCCAGTAGTTCCAGAGCCTATTCGTTACAAACAAACAAAAAAACAAAAAAACAAATCTTTCCTCTTTCTATACTAATATTATAAAGAGGTAAGATTTGTTTTTTTGTTTGTTTGTTTGTTTGTTTGTTTGTAACGAATAGGCTCCGGAACTACTGGACCGATTTGAAAAATTCTTTCACTGATGGGAAGCTACACTCTTTGCGGTGAACATAGGCTATATTTTATTCCCATATTCCCACGGGAACGGGAACTACGCGGGTGAAACCGCGTGACGTCCGCTAGTATAATATAAGTATAGATAAGTAAAGTACTAAAACTTCTACGTAAAGCCAATTATAGTCAGGACTCGATAAATAGGCCGCGCTAAGACCTAGACCGCATGACCTAATTTGTGACCTAACAAATACGGGACTGGTCGATATGGTTAGATATTTATAGTCACTGCTTATCCTTCTTGGTTAAGGAGGATAATTTTTTTTAGAGTTCTGTCCCAGAAGGTAAAAACGGCACCCCTTTTTTACCGTGAGGAGAAATCCTACATGGATGCTATCCCTGACTCCAACCGACTAAAAAACACACGTACTGCTTTACAGCCTACGGTTGGGAGCCCCGGAAAGCCCTCGGAAGGATACCACAGGACTCCCAACAGGCCCACGGCCGCCACTGCAGCCCAGGGGGTAGTTCGGGTGCTATTCCGCGTCTTTGGAGGGTTTCGGGTGTGATCCCGCTTCTAAGGGGGGGCGTGCGTGAGTTCCTCACGTCACGCTGCCGTCATGGGCCTGCTTCTGTAAGGACGGTGAGCGAAACTAGCGAACAAATTTTACGCGGGCGAAGCTGCGGGCATCATCTAGTCCTCAGTAATAGAATCCCGTTTATTTTGGGTACGGATCCCTAAAAAGTTTGTAGTCGACTTGAGAACCTCTCAAATTCTGTATAACGGTTGATAAGGAGTCCTTGAGACAACGTACTTCAAAAATACGTCGGAGGTCACTCATTCTCTCAATGAATACGAACAAAGACTAAACAACCACTTAACCTTGAGCCTTACATACTGTAAGATATTATCTACGAAAGGATTTTAGAAGAAGCCTTTTTTGAGGACTCTCTTTTGTAAAAACTCTCTACATTTATATTATACACGGGAATTGATAGATGTGTAGGGACATAAAATATGATATTTACGATTGTTTACTTTACCTACTTATAGTGAAAGCGCTCTGTGTTTTAGCTCTTATTAAAAACAATTAAATTCTATTGTATCGACATCGACTCACGTTGTACAACCGAGAAACTCTTTAGACGTAATCAACTAAGCTTGTGAATAGTTGTGATTGTGACCATGCAGTGATTATATAAATTCGACTCATTTTATTTAGTGATGTCCCTCAGTACATATATTGGTTGTCGATTCCTACATAGGTGACGACAAGTTGTTTGATACTCTTTCATGCAAAAAACTACCAGCTGATACAGTGTTCTGCAAACGATCACTGTAGCAAGCAACCTTTACTATGACTGGTCCATGGATGGGAGACCATCACGTGACCACTTAAATTTTTTTCACGAAGCATCTTCGATGATGGCTTTATCGTCGCCAGCTGCGCCTGTCCATTTCATCATGACAATCAGCTACCACCTAATACGTTGGACAAAAAACTATAAGGTGACATGTGGGTGTATACTATACCCCTGTTGCGAGTAAAAATACCGGTCAATTCGCGCACGGAGGGTTTCGTACCAAAAAACGTTTGTTGTAATGGGGGTCGCCCTTTTCTTTTCTTAACTGGAGCAAAAATCTATGGTTATGGTATGGATCTTTATGGTTGGTAGTCCCGGGTAAGCTCTCGGAAGGATGTCCCAAGACTCCCAACAGACCCACGGCCGCTACTGCGGCCTCGCCTAGGTGGTGGTTCGGGAGCTATCCCACGTCTTTAAGGGGAGTTTCGGGTGTGATCCCGCTTCAAGGGGAGGGCGTGCGTGAATTCCTCACGTCACGCTGCCGTTATGGGCCTGCTTCTGTAAGGACTGTGAGCGACCCTATCACCGTCCTCAGGCTCCCGGTCATGGAGGCCGATAGCCCTCGGCGTAGACACGTCGGTGACTTGGGCGCCGGCCCAAGCCACCGACTGCGGAACTCGGGTGGGAGAGTTCTCTCCCGTTCCCGTTCCGCCGCCTCTTTCACTCACATGATCTGCTCGCAAAAAGAGGCGGCGCAGTCCCACTTACTCCCGCTGGAGAGCATGGCTCGCACCATGGTCTCGAGCGAGAGAGTGTCCACGTCCAGACCCACTATGAGGACCTGGCAAGGTTGCGCCCAGGCCGTGCAACGGTAATCCCTCTTAAATTTATTTTGCTATTTTAGTATTTGTTGTTATAGCGGCAACAGAAATACATCATCTGTGAAAATTTCAGCTCTCTAGCTATCACGGTTCATGAGATACAGCTTCGTGACCGACAGACAAATGGGGTCCCGTTTTTACTTTTGGGTACGGTACCCTAAAAAGGTAACCCCATGAAATATAAATCATCATCATTCAAGTGTAAGGTTTTCATCGATAAAACTATATATACCAAAAATAAAACAGAATGAGGGTAGAAATAAATTAAGTAAAAATAGAATGACATTCTGACATTGGCAAACATTTTAACGTTGATATTCGGCGGTGGCGCACATTCTATTTGTGACAGCTCTATTGAAAAGTCGCTCCAGTGAAGCCAATAAATAAAAATAAATGTATTCGATCTTTGGAGAGAAATTAATTGTTTTTACTTGTTTTAAACATAGCCACGGGAAAGAGTACGAAATGTCGGAACCCTGATTCATCCCGTAAGAGGTGACTAAGGGAACTCTTTTGCAAAACGATCCATTGCGTAGAGGAAGAAAACTCGAAATGAAACTCGTTTGTCAGTAAAATGACAATCGTTAAGTCAAGTTGAAGGCCTTATGGGCGGCTTGAAAATCAGATCCTCAATTTAGAATACAGAACCACCAAGCCAGTTTTATTGAGTTTGAATATTTTAGTATGTGTTTTTTTATATCACTAATGTGGCAGACAAGGATACGGCCCACCAGATCTACCGGTGGTCACCGCAGCCTGTGGACGCTTGCAACACCAGAGGCGCCACACTCGCGCTGCCGACCCTGTAAAAACCTTCTAAGACCCCTTTTGAAGAACCCCATACTGTAGGCGTTTGGGAAAACCGAGGCAGGGAGATCATTCCACAACCTAAGCGTGCGCGGTAGAAAGCCCCTATCGGAACTCACCGTGCTCGAGCGCTCCGGACGCAACGTGTGAGGAAGAACACCCTGTCTGTGGCGAGAGAGGAGAGATGTGTTACTAAATATAGTAAATACTAGCTGACCCCAGCAACTTCGTTTACGTCACATGAGGTGTGTGAAAGGAGAGGTATTTCTTCATCAGACTCATCAAGCAGCGAGTGAAACTGCCCTGTTTGCTTAAAGATTAAGTGTATTCTAAAAAAAATCAGAATTATTTTAAAATAGCCTTAATCATTAAGCTCTTTTATGATTAAGCCAGTTTAGATTTACCCATTTTTAGATTCATATGTCAATGTATGATTCTTTATAGTGATATAACTTTTTTATTTATTAACCGATTGACATGATGTTAACACTAAATGTTAAGTGATGCAAACCTCAACACAATAAAGAAAACCGCATTGCAATCGGTTAAGTGGTTATTGAGATTAGAGTGCACAAACGTACAGACAAACAGATATACAGACATACAGACAAACAGTAATTGTTTTGGGTTCTATTGCGTTCATAAAGCCTCCCTATAATTTTTTTTCTTATTTATCTTCCATTTACAGAGAGCGACCTGTTACGATTGGTTTATGTACTTACTACCCGTTCGCTCTAACTTTGCCGCTGGCGTAGAGGCGTATACCCGAATTGTTAATTAGACGAAGTGAATTGACAGTAGCTAATGTCACTTCGTCATAGAAAATACGCAACATTGTATGAAGAAGTGACATTAGTTGCTGTCAATTTACTTCTTCTAATTAAAAATTCGACTTTAGTATGGAGCCGAGCGGCAAAGTTAGAGCGAACGACCAGTATATTGATATTTATTTATTTATTTATTTATTTATTTTATTTATTTATTTATTTATATTATTGATTGATGATATAGGTATGCTAGTCTAACTATAGAACTTCGGCATCGCCAATTGGATGTGGAAGTCAGACGGCAGTCGCTTCATGCAAAATATCGAAGATGAGCCGCTTCGCACTTAAACTGGAAAGCCAACTTCAACTGGGTTGGAAAAATGCTCGGTGGATGATGATCATTAAATGGTTTTTTCAGTATGTTTATCAATTACTGCCTCTGTAACGCAGTCGGTAGGGATACCGCATGCGGCGCTGGAGGTCGTGGGTTCGATTCCCACCGGAGAAAAATATTTGTGTGACCCATAAATGTTTGTCTCAAGAGTCTGGGTGTTTCTATGTATAATATGTATGTATTTAAAAAAGTATATAAGTATTAATATCCGCGGTCTGATACCCATAACACAAGTAGGTTATTCCTAGCTTACTTTGGGATCAGATAGCGTTGTGTGAACTGTTCGTGAATATTTATTTTGAAAAAATAAAGAAATTACTAGCGAACATCACGGAGTCTCACCGGCGTTGCTCCTGTTCCGTGGGAATACGGGAAGAAAATATAGCCTATATTATCCGGGAATAGCGTAGCTTCCCAACAGTGAAAGAATCTTTTAAATCGGTCCAGTAGTTTCAGAGCCTATTCGATGCAAACAAATAAGAAATCAAATCTCTCCTCTTTATAATATTAGAAGCGGACGTCACGCGGTTTTACCCGCGTAGTTCCCGTTCCCGTGGGAATACGGGAATAAAATATAGCCTATGTTCACCGCAAAGAGTATGGCTTCTCAACAGTGAAAGATTTTTTAAAATCCATTTAGTCGTTTCGGAGCCTATGCGATGCAAACAAACAAACAATCAAATCTCTTCTCTTTATAATATTAGTTTAGATCAGTTAGTTAGCTAGATGCCATGGCACACACTTATATTTAATTTTCAAATCGTTCATCTCGTTCATCGTTCATCAACTCAACTCTTCATCATCGAGTTTGGCGACTAATGTCTTTATTATTGAGTTGAGTTTGAGTTGTAATTTCGAAGCCTGTTCGGTGCAAACAAACAAGAAATCACATCTTTCCTCTTTATAACATTAGTATATAGATTAGCATAATTTGGGTTAAATGGTACGAATAAATCTCAAGATATTTGTATGCCACTATTAAGGCTTCCTAAGATTATGACCAAGCGAGACTAGCATCCTTCGACCTGATCAAAAATGGTCACCGTTGCATACGAACGTTTGCTACGCTATTCTTGTGATACACCTTAAAATTTAGCAATTATTCAGCTAAAAGACACTTAAACCTAAATCATCTAAAACATTCCAAAAAGCCTGGTTTTCAAAAGAACAGCAGTAATTTACCTGAAGCAGTAGTGCTGGCAGCTGTAGTCACAGAATTGGTCGTCGACGTAGAATCCCCTGAAGTATTAGCATTAGTCATTTCCACTATCCTATCGACGGCAATACGATTACCGGGCAGTATACCAGAACTTTCCACCTGCTCTTGAACTATAACAGTCTCTGTATCGTCCATCATAGGACTTTGCGCAGTCTGACTCAAATCATTCGCAACTATAACATTGACTGTAGTTAGAGATTCCAGATCACCAGAATTTTCATTAGCTATTTGTGAGTTATCGATGTATACAGCTGCAGATCTTGCTCCTAAAGTTTCCATCACACTTTCAGCTAAAGACCTGGTTGATAATTCATCCATATCGATGTCTTGTTTGATGTCGATGATAATCTGATGTCTTTTCATACCTCCTCCATTCGGACTCTGTACTTGGTGAACACTGACCTGTGCTTCTGTCCCAGGCTGCGATATGTGATGCTGAATCACATGAGTCAGCTGACCTTCCAAACTATTGTCTCGATTGCCCGCCATCTTAAATCCTTAACACACTTTAACACGAAGAATATCAGTCTAAAATCAGTCGGGGAATTATTGCAGAAGGTTGTCACAGATTAAAACTAATGAACACAAATTATCACTGTTTTTTTTTTAATTTTTTTGAACACACTGATGACCAGAGATACGTTTTGTTTAGGCTGTTTTTAGCCCACTGCGGGTTTGTTCGGTTGCAACGCGCAGATGCATCGGAAGTAGGTCAAAGGTGAATATCCTACCGAAATATAGATTTGTAATTGTGCGTTATATCCTTATTACGAATGGCAGTGGAAGTTGCTAGAGGCACAGTTAGGTATTACATTGTTGATTATGTCTTGGTCCAATGACACGGTTTTCTGTCCTAATTCGGGACGTCTCGTAGACGCGGTGCCCGTAGCCACTGCGAGGCCTACGAGCGTAGCTACGCCGACGCCGCGTAGGCGTGCTACACAACGCGCTTCCGTGTTCGTGTCGTGAGATTTGTCTTGAGATTTTTTTTAAGTTAACTTAAGTTATATGTATAAATTTTTAAATTGTTAGGTTATCGACGTATATATCAAATATTGGTTATTAAAACATGATAATCATTTACTCAGAAATTGCTAATATACATATATTTTTCTTTTCAATGAACTATGAAAAAGAAACAAGTTCTCAAGTTTGTTTCTTTGTTTGGTACCTTACAATTTATTAATAATGAAAAGAAATCGATTTGAAGACATTAATATTATGTGCATATTTGCGTATAGCAAAACTTAACAGTCTAAAGAAAGAAGTTCCTATACAAATATGTTTACTATTTTCTATTAACTGTTAAATTATAGATACTTATGTGATATCTATCAACATTATATTTACTAACTTATTGCTAGCGATGTACCTGCTAACCAACGGACAAGGCAACGATGTAGGCGTCCTTACGGGATTCGGAGCTCAGATAGCAATAGGTCCCTACAATGCCGATAATCAAAAGTCAAACTATAGCTGCTCCTAGCAACCAAATAGCTGTTATAGTATAATAATAATAATAGTGATGAGGTTGCTGCTTCGAAATCTGAGTCTGACCGAAACAAACATTTGTGTGTCCTACAAATGTTTGTTTGGGAGTTGGTTTGTTTTTTAATATGTATTTATTCAGAAATATATCAGTATATTTATCAGTAATCCATCAGAAGCCATCCTGTAACACAAGCTTTTATTAGATTCATTTTTGTTAACGTTATACGAGAATGTCCCAAAAAAAGCTTAATATCTCAACATTTATCCTAAACCAAATCACTCCGTGTGTACCAACCCCCATAGGGCAGCACGTGCCTACGCCTGCGCGATACAACCGCATCTTGCATCTCTTTCCCCCGCCATACATCCGTCCCGCTCTACACACTTCGATCGTTTGAGAATGACGAAAAAGCATATAATCAAATTTATGTGGGTATTGTACGGTCAGCAAAATTGAGTGAAATATTTAGATTTGGCCTTGAAATGTAGACTGGATAGATTGTATTAGCGCGTCTGTGAATTTCTAAGTAGTAAGTATTCTAATACTGAACAAAAGAAGGAATTAAGAGGTGTTTTGCCTAAGGGCAGATTCGACTAAAATCGGAGTAAGGCTTTACTAGAGAATAGCTTGTACTTATTCTAAAAGTAAAGTGATTTTCCATTGTACCTACCAACTACTGATAAGTACAACGTAACTATGGTAACCATACGAAAGTTCCACCCCCTAGGCGAGGCCGCAGTGGTAGCTGTGGGTCTGTTGGGAGTCCTGGGACATCTTTCCGAGGTACCCGGGACTCTTAACCGTAGGCTGTTAGGCGTTACGTGAGGGTTTTTAGTAGGCAGGAGTCCGGCATAGCATCCATGAAGGATTTCCCTCACGTTAAAAAAAAAGAAACCATACGGAAGTAGACTACTTCAATACAGGTTATACTATACTATCTTCACGCCAAATCCTTGCGGGGTAGGCAAAAAGAACCGAGCGCCACACGGCACGGTCCATACACACCTCACTTGCTTCTTCAACTTTCATTTTTCTTTTCATACATGCACGTCGGTTCCTACGGCTCTTGACACCACCTTCAACTAACACACGATTAATTTGGTCGTGGTAGGTGTGTCGTAGCCTTCCCCGACTCCTACGTCCATCCACTTTCGCGTTGTATATCTGTTTTGTCATTCTTTCATCTCCCATTCGCTCCACATGCCCGAACCATCGTAGCATGCCCTTTCTTACTTCAATACAGGTTATTTTCTATTATAGTCTTACTCCAATTTCAGCATGAGGGTTTTTTTTTTCTTCCAGTTTTTTGACTTGGAGATTTCATATTACAAATTCTACTCCTACAGCAGGGTATGCAGGGTAACTTCATAAGGGACTGCAACCTTCCAAAAATACCGTACTGCGAAATCCACCACCGCAGTGCTCCTGTACTGTAAACGTTTGGAAAAATCAAGGCAGGGAAGTTCATTCCGCATCCTAAGGGTTCGGCCTATACTTGGGAATGCAATCCCGATCTCGTCCGAGATCTCGTGTAAATTTTTGAGATCTATCCCAAAGCCGAATATGACGAGATCCAGTTCGAGATTGACATAATTGGGCGGCAGAATAGAATAGAAGCAAAATAAACAAATTTATTTTTTGTTTACTTTACGATTGCCATCGCTGCTGACCCTACCAAGCTTTCATTACGTAACGCAGGATGATGACAGCCAAAACACGGAATGCAAACACACAAAACATTAACGTTTTACTGCGCAGTCGGGTAACCTCTCCTTGGGAAACAATGAACGCATTATACAATACTAGCGGACGTCCCGCGACTTCACCCGCGTAGCTCCCGTTCCCGTGGGAATACGGGAATAAAATAAAGCCTATGTCACCCGGGGATAGTGTAGCTTTCCAACAGTAAAAGAATTATTCAAATCGGTTCAGTAGTTTCGGAGCCTATTCGATGCAAACAAACAAATAATCAAATCTTTCCTCTGTATAAGATAAGTATTAATTACTATTATGATGCTTTCGGCTTCGCCTGCGTAGAATTCAGCTCCCATTTCCGCTTCTCGTGGGAACATATTCCCGGGATAAAATTATATATTATTTAGCGTATATGTTATTGCAGACTAAAATCTGCAATATAACGACCTGCCCTCACACGTGTTTCCCTCATCTTACAATCCCGGGGTTTTCAAGCGGAGAGTGAAAAGGCACATCACAGGGCCGCCAACTTGAGGACCACTGTCAGAAGTCTTACGGACTGTGAGAGTGGCCCCCAATCGTAGGATGCGCCACGGCTTTCCATCAGTGGTGACGTTAATTTGGCGAGCTTTATATAAAAACAAAAGAAAAGGAAAATAGAACCCCTATCTTGGCATGGAATGTTATATTCCTAACCGCTAGATCCCGGCAGGGGCTAGGAAACGACCGTGGTTTAATCGGCTTTGTAGAGAAACTAGGATATTGAAAGAAATTGCTTTCAGAGCTTGGACCACGGCTTGCACTAATTCAGATCCAGCATCTCTGAAGTGAAAGGCATCAGCTAAGCATCAGGGCCGTCGTTGAAGGCAGCTGTTCTAACTGCATGGCCATTATCGCAGGAGTACCATAAGGCTCAGTGTTGTTCCACACTTTTTTTCTGCTGCATATCAATGACATGTTGTCTATTGACGGCATTCATTGTTATGCAGACGACAGTACGGGGGACACTTATTACACGGGCCGCCCCGGTATCTCTCGGGTTGCGGTGGAAGAAAGTCGTAAACAACTTGTGTCTGAAGTCGAGGCTACTCTCACTAGAGCGTCCGATGGGGGTGGACAAAATCTTGTCCAATTCAACCCTACAATGTTTGTGTATTCGCTGCATAAAAAAACCCCATTTACTGTGGCGCCACAATTTCAGGGCACATCTCTTACCATCTTTGAAAGTATAGGGATCCTTGGTGTTGACATCTCCTGTGAAGTGCAGTTCCGCAGTCACTTGGAGGGCAAGGCCAAGCTAGCGTCCAAAAAGCTCGGAGAGCTCAGCAGGGCGCAGCGGTACTTTACTGCGGCGCAAGCACTGCTTCTCTATAAGTCACAAGTGCGGCCGCATATGTAGTACTGCTGTCACCTCTGGGGCACCTGAATACCAGCTTCGTCCATTTGACTCGGTGCAAAGGCGAGCTATGACAGTTGTCAACGATCCCATTCTTGCAGGTGGTGTGGAACCTCTTAGTAACAGAAGAGACTTTGCCTCTCTGTGTGTGTTCTACCGCCTGTACAAGGGTTTGTGTTCAGAGGAATTGTTTAATATGATACCTACGGCTACATTCTACATCGTACTGCTCGTCATAGAGAGGGTGTTTATCCTCACACGTTGCGTCCTGAGCTCTCGAGCACGGTGAGGTCCGATAGAGGCTTTCTTCTGCGTACGCTTAGATTGTGGAATTATCTTCCTGCCTCGGTTTCCCCAAACGCATACAGTATGGGGTTCTTTAAAAGAGGACTTAGAAAGTTTTTACAGATTCGGCAGCGCGATTGTGGCGCCTCTGGTTTTGTAAGCGTCTATAGGCTGCGGTGACCACCGGTGCATCTGGTGGGGCCGTAGGCTTGTCTGCCACTTTAGTGGTATAAAAAACAAAAAAAAACGTCAGTAGCATAACAAAAAGGCGGCTGAGAATGAACTCTCTCCTAAATAATATGTACAAAATGAAAATGTAAATTGAAAATTAAAACTAGAAATAATACAAAAACAAAAAAATTGAAAAAGGAAAAGAATACGTAGAATAACGTAATTAATTATAATTTGACGGAACACAATATAGAATAAAGAATGTCTACATTTATCCACAAGTTCAAACCAAAAAGAAATATGACGAATCAACCATTTCCTCTTACAAAATTCTTTCATAACCAATCGTATTCACTTCAAATTTACGTAAAAAGAGGCACTCTATTGATTTTCGGCGCGAGGTAAGGTTTTCTAAGGACACCGCGCGGCAAACCGGTGGCGTTGCCTAGCAACCGTTGCGGCCTTTCAATTCGATATAATAATAAAAACAATATGGCCGACCAATATCTGTTTGAAAATAGGAGAATATTGATAGTTGAGTCCTTTTTTTATGGATGACTGTAATATTGGAATCATTGAGTCATATTTAACATCTTTAAATGCAAACTAATAGTATAAAGAAGAAAGATTTGATTTAAAGTCTGTTTGTTTGGTTTGAAAAATTATTTGACTGTCCCCAAAGGGGATAATAGGAATAATAGGATAAGGATAAAAATTGCTAATTCTTTGTTTTTGATTTACTTATACTTATAGCCATGGCAAGGATTGAATCCAAAAAAATATAATTTCGGGTCAGCTTGATATGGCGGAACAAAGTTCGCCGGGTTCAGCTTATCTAATAAATAAATACGAACGATCGCTGTCTAAGCGCAAAATTCAAGATTTTGAAAAAGCGCCTTGTGGAGTCGACTTGTGACCCAAGGGCCGGCAGTTATCTTGCTCAGCGATTAGGTAATGCTATTCCAAGGGGGGTTCCCAAGAGACCAGCAGCTCTTGGGCACTTATTTAGGTTTCGTTTATATAGTAATAATGTAAATATATACTTAGCTATAAAATAGTTATGTTTCTCTGTAAGTGTTAACAATAAATGTTTCATCTATACTAATATTATAAAGAGGAAAGATTTGTTTTTTTGTTTGTTTGTTTGTAACGAATAGGCTCCGGAACTACTGGACCGATTTGAAAAATTCTTTCACTGTTGGAAAGCTACACTCTTTGCGGTGAACATAGGCTATATTTTATTCCCGTATTCCCACGGGAACGGGAACTACGCGGGTGAAACCACGTGACGTCCGCTAGTAATAAATAAATTAGATATTGGTAACTGTTTTTTTTACGTGAGAAAATCCTACATGGATGCTTTGCCGGACTCCTACCGACTAAAAACCACACGTTCTCTACCAACTGCCTACGGTTAGGAGCCCCAAAAACCCCTCGGAAGGATGACCCCGGGACTCCCAACAGACCTTGGCTACCAATGCGTCCTCACCTAGGGGGTTCGGGTGCTGTCCCGCGTCTTTGGGGGTGTGGCGTGTGAGAATCCCACACGTCACGCTGTGTTCTAGGGCCTGCTTCTGTAAGGATGGTGAGCAGCCACCTCAATGTCTTCAGACCCCCGGTCATGGGAGGGAAAGTTGGATTTTTCCTGCGTATAGGTATAATGTATGCATTTAAAAATATTGTATGCATATCAATTGTATAGATCACATAGCGCAAGCTTATACTAGCTTTAGTTTGGCACAGGGCGGAAACTTCATACAAAAATGTTCGTTTTCACCCACACTAATATACACGTAATGTGAATGCTTGAATCAAGCTTCAATGTGTGTGTGAGTATTCTAGGGACACTAGCTATGGAAACAATATAATAAGGAACAGAACACAATCTTATGTATGTACGTACTTTTTTTTCAAATTTACTCTCGGCTTAGCATTAAACCAAAGCAATAGCACAAAGTACGTAGGTAGTAATACGTAATGCAACGCAGTGACACTCTCTCAAGTACTGACACGGCAATGACACATCCGCTTTGGTGGGGGGATGGGGAAGCTTAGTCAATGGGAGGCAGGGAGTTGCCGATCTGTATGTAATACTATTATATTATCTTTGGTTTGGGGTAGATGACACTGTGTGAAAGAAAGTCCCACATTATCCAAAGGGGTAGGCGGAGTCATGAATTTAAACTGTAGGTACTTATGTTAATCACACGAAAATATTTATTTCAACCTGGAATTCTAATCCAAGACCTTAGCGCGACACTCGCATGCACAACCTCCTCTACCGAGGCAAAGAGTAGGATCTATAAATCACTAGCTGATGCGCGCGGCTTCGTCCGCGTGAAATTCGGTACCCGTTCCCGCTTCCCGTGGGAACACCAGGGATGAATTTCCTTTGTGTTATTCCAGACTATAAGCTATCTCTGTACCAAATTTCAGCCCAATCCGTTCAGCAGATAGAGCGTGATTGAGTAACAAACATCCAAACATCTTCACAAACTTTCACATTTATAATATTACTTAGTAGGATTATCATAACTTTAGAAAACGCAAAAGTAAAATTTGCAACAACAAAATTAAGGCGCGCATTCACCTATATTTAGGTCCCACCCAACGACCTAGGGCTAACGAATGTCCTTGTGTGCGCATATAGGTATTCTAGATATACCTATGTGTGCTATGCGGAGTCCATTCAAGGCCAGACGGGGTATTACACTGCGGAAAAGTGGAACACAAAACGGCACATTTAGTTTTATATACATTTCTCGTTTTGTGTTTAGAAATTTTGAGTGGTGAGTTTTTAGTATTCAATGTACGTGTTGAATATGATTTTGTTCGTGAGTTTAGTGTATAGTTTGTTGGAGCGAATGAGTTGTTTTGTAGTTCATGGAAGTTTAATATATTACTTACTAGCTGAGGCCCGCAGCTTCGCGCGCGTAAAATTTGTTCCCGTGGGAACTTATTCCCGGGATAAAAAGTAGCCTATGTGTTATTCCAGACTATAGTGTATCCCTGTACCAAATTTCAGCCAGATCCGTTCAGCGGTTTGAGCGTGAAAGAGTAACAAACATCCACACTCACTAACTTTCGCATTTATAATATTAAAGTAGGTAAGATTTTAGAAGAATTTACAGCTGGTTTACTAATAGAGCGAGCGAAGCAAGCGAGGGTCTCCGATTCGACAGTATGGACGTTTTTGGTTTCGTCTAGATGTCTGTATGTGAGTTCCGATCTAGCGAACGCATTTCTTACCAAATCTTTACCAAACTTGGCACACGTGTTCTTTGATTTCAAATACAACTTTTCTCAAGGGCTTTTTTTGATAGAATTACATACATACATACTCCTTCCACAGCTTTATTCCCGAAGGGGTAGACAAAGGCATATTATATGCCCACATTTCACCTTTTAAGAATTTGTCCCACGTACGGCGGTGAGCCGTATTGCCGTGTTGAGATGGACAGGCGCAGGTTTTGACTGCCTGCTATTGAAATTTTTCAAGCCGCCTAAAAAGGCTTTGAACTTGGCTTAACGACTGTCATATTACTGGCAACCGGGACCAACGGCTTAACGTGCCTTCCGTAGCACGGATGCGCTCAAAGTTAAATTAAATTAGCGAATTGAAGTTCCCTTGACACCCCCAAGGGTGTTCGCCAGGGGAGCCTTGGGTCCGGAGGGAAATAAATGTCACAAAGTGGTCACATAGATGGTCACCCATCCAAGGACTGGCCATAGTGAAATAGGGGTGGGGGGGGGGGGGAGTGGTGAAGATTGTTGTCGCGTATTTAAGATCGGATCTTGACGATTTTTGGTTGAAACATTAAGGATATAATTCCTCCCAGGTTCTTTTTTCCTGGGTGTTTGCGTGGTCGACTCTTTGCAGATGTAGTAGGACTTATTAGTTAGACGAGTTTTAAAGAGCTCTACAATTTAATCCCTCCCTCTCATTTCCGATCCCGAACAATGGTTGATGGACAGAGGTGCCACTCTCACACAGTGGAGAGAATCTTTGCCAGAACATCCCTTAAGGGACATCCTTCCGAGGGCTTCCCCGGGGCTCCCAACCACAGGCTGTAAGGCGTTACGTGAGATTTTTTAGTCGGTAAGAGTCCGACATAGCATCCTCTGAGGATTTTCCCTCACGTAAAAAAAGAAAAAGATTTCGCCATAACTTTCCATCAGGCGTTATTTTAGCGAGCTGGATAGATAAAATTAAACGTGGGCTTCCGTAGCCATCTTGTTACAGGATAGGGGTATGCCTCATTGACAACGATATCTGACGTCAACACATTGTTTTTTTTATACCACTAGAGTGGCAGACAAACATACGGCCCCACCAGATGTACCGGTGGTCACCGCAGCCTATTATACAAGAACAGTCAGTCTAACTACAGAAAGGTCGGATGGCAGTCGCTTCATGGAAAATATTGAAGTTCAGCCGCATCACAGTTAGACAATCAAAGAGGAACCGTGGGCATCTTTTGGTTATTTAAGATTAAAGGACCCTAGGATCATAAGGAAGAACCCAAAGGGTTAGAAAACTCTTTTTTTTTATTCCACTAGAGTGGCAGACAAGCATACGGCCCCACCAGATGTACCGGTGATCACCGCAGCCTATGGATGCTTGCAACACCAGAGGCGCCACAATCGCGTTGCCGACCCTGTAAAAACCTTCTAAGTCCCTTTTTGAAGAACCCCATACTGTAGGCGTTTGGGAAAACCGAAGCAGGGAGATCATTCCACAACCTAAGCGTACGCGGAAGAAAGCCTCTATCGGATCTCACCGTACTCGAGCGCTCAGGACGCATCATATCAAACAATTCTTCAGAGCACAAACCGTTTTACAGGCGGTAGAACACACACAGAGAAGCAAAGTCTCTCCTGTCACTAAGAGGTTCCACACCACCTGCAAGTATAGGATCGTTGACAACTCTCATAGCTCGCCTCTGCACCGAGTCAAATGAACGAAGCTGGTATTCAGGTGACAGGTGCCCAGAGGTGACAGCAGTACTCCATGTGTGACCGCACTTGCACACTCTAGTAAGACTTCGCTGTCTATCTGTCTGGCCGTCAGGAGACAGGAGCTGAGATTTTCACAGATTATGTTTTTCTGTTGCTGCTATAACAACAAAATAATACTGAAGTAACATACATACATACATACATATGGTCACGCCTTTATCCCCGAAGAGGTAGGCAGAGGCATATTGTATGCCCACATTTCACCTTTGTATAATTAGTCCCACGTAATAGGTGGTGAGCCGTATCGCCGTGTTGAAATGGATAGGCGCAGGTTGTGACTGCCTGCTGTTGAAATAAAGCCTTCAACTTAGCTTAACGACTGCCATTTTACTGGCAACCGGGACCAAGGGCTTAACGTGCCTTCCGAAGCACGGAAACGCTCAAATAAATGTCACAAAGTGGTCACATGAATGGTCACCCATCCATGAACTGGCCATAGTTAAAGTTGCTTACTGCAGTGATCGTTTACAGAACACTGAGTCCGCGGGGCCACGAGCGCTTCACTGAAGTAACACAACAAACAAAACCTTCCGTGGTCGAGACGGACTCGCATTTGACTGCCTCTGTGGCGCAGTCGGTAGTGATACCGCCTGCGGCGCTGGAGGTCGTGGGTTCGATTCCCACCGGAGACAAATATTTGTGTGACCAATAAATGTTTGTCTCAAGAGTCTGGGTGTTTCTATGTATAATATGTATGTATTTAAAAAGTATATAAGTATTAATATCCGTGGTCTAATACCCATAACACAAGCCGGTTATTCCTAGCTAACTTTGGGATCAGATAGTGTTGAGTGAAATGTCCGTGAATATTTATTTTATTTGGCCGGAACAATAAAAAATCCAGAAATTCAACATTATATGTATGTAAAACTAGAACTGGGAAAATAAAATAAAACGACATGCGACCATGGTTCATCACGTGTTTTCACATGCTTAACCTTTCACGTGAATGTAAAGAGACAGATTAGGCATAAACAATCAATTCATGTATTATTTACATAGAGCAACGAGACCATAAACATCATAGATCGTGTTGTGTATAGGATTATTTATTACTAGCAGACGTCACGCGGTTTCATCCACGTAGCTCCCGTTCCCGTGGGAATACGGGAATAAAATATAGCCCATGTTCACCGCAAAGAGTGTAGCTTCCCAACAGTGAAAGAATTGTTCAAATCGGTCCAGTAGTTCTGGAGCCTATTCGATGCAAACAAACAAACTAACAATCATATCTTTCATCTGTATAATATTTATTTTTATTATGTGTACATACTGCCTTCTATCGAATGTATCACGACGAATGTTCTGAAGAGCTCTTCAACCTGATCCCGTCCTCTCCTTTCCGATCCCGAACAACGCGTGCCGGGCAGAGATACCACTCATATACAGTGGAGAACTTCGCCAGAACAGAGCGTTTCAAAAGATCGTTCTTCTATCTAACTATAAAAACCTGCAACACCTGCCCGCACACGTGTTTCCCTCATCTTACAATCCCGGGTTCTTCAAGAGGAGCGTGAAGAGGCACATCACAGGGCCGCCAACTTGAGGACCACTGTCAGAAGTCTTACGGACTGTGAGAGTGGCCCCCAATCGCCAGATGCGCCACGGCTTACCATCTTGCTGGCGACATCATTTGGCGAGCTTAATATAAAAAAAAACCACCTTAGTGCTCGTCAAGAGGTGAAATAATAAAAATTTATACAAAACGAAACACAATAAGGATATCGGAATAAAAATTCAGAGGAATTAAATCATTTTTTTATATTATTATGCAAAAATATTTATAAAAAACCTAAACAAATACTGTCTAAAATTATACAATGTATAATGTTCATGATAATATCTTAAATTTGATTTAAATTTTTTATCATGTTTTAAAGTTCAATGTACGGCCGTGACGTCATATAGAATTAAGGTTTCTTTGAAAATGTTGAGGGACATTTTTTTTGTTTTACTCATAACTTAGTCTAAACTAAGTTAATATAAGTTTGTTTATCAATTTTTCTACTTAAACTGCGAAAGTCGCCTAAAACTAAACACTAAAACCTAGTCTCACGCCCCCTTCCCGTCACCTCTACCACGAGCATGACCTGCTCGCAGAAAGACACGACGGAGTCCCACTTACTCCCGCTGGAGATCATGGTTCGCACCATGGTCTCGAGCAAGAGAGTGTCCACGTCCAGACCTGCCATATATTTAACAGCTAAAATCTTCTATACAAATATTATAAAGCTGTTTGTTTGTTTGTTTGTTTGAATGCTAGGATCGCAGGAACTATTGTTTGGATTACAAAAAAATCTATTACAATTTCATAGTCCATTTATTGAGGAAGGTTATAGCTTTTTTTAAACTTGAGGGTGAATCCATCATGGATGCTATGCCGGACTCCTACAGACTAAAAAAACGTCACGTAACGCCCAACAACCTATGGTTGGGAGCCCCGGGTAAGCCCTTGAAAGGTTATGGCTATATAATATTTTGTATGTTTCAAAATAACTTTTAAGTTTTAGTTGTTAATAGTTTTTGACGTGACAACGTCTTATAATTCGATGGAGCCGGCTGCACGCACGAGAAAGAACCTGACACATGCGGCGTTACCTCGCTCTGAGGCGTTCCATTTAAGGCTGAGTTGTCACGTTCAACTATCGTCAGTAAACCGACTTTATAGACAACCGATTTCTATTATTTTTATTTTTTAGGCATCTCCGAATAATTTTTTTTTTTTTTATTTTATTTAGGAAAGCATTTTTAATCGCAACTGTAAATAACTTTCATCTACAAAAGATTTTTTTTTTTATTAACGTGAGGGAAAATCCTCAAGGATTGACTAAAAAACCTCACGTAACGCCCAACAGCCTATGGTTGGGAGCCCCGGGTAAGCCCTCGGAAGGATGTCCCGGGACATCTACAAAAGATACTTGTAGATATGACTGTGTTCATTTCTAAGTTTAGTCAAAGTTCGACTGCAGGAAAGCAGTGTAGACTGGAGCAATTTTTTGAGATTTGAAAATAACAAAAGAGTCGTGTTTCACTGCGCTATAAGGCATGTCGAACATTTTGTGTTCAAAAACTTTGATAAAACCAAGGTCATGTTCAATGAGCATGTCATGCCGGGACCAATCTACGTCGAAAGATCCTTGGTAGGTGGACCTTGAGCACATCACACTTGGAAAAAATAACCTGGAGAAAGAAATAACCAGAAGGATCCGCTTAAGCTGGGCAGCATCCAGCAAACTGCGTCAGGTTTTTCAGAATCATTTATTTCATTTCATTTTATATTCCTATACCGCAATGCCTGAACGTTGCCTATATATACACCAACCACCCAGAGCCCGCTTAAAAAGTCGCAAGTGCTTTATCCACAAAACGAAAACCGCACATGAACACCTCACTTTGGAAAGAGAAATTCCCACCACCTACTGATTTTCTACAGCCTCAGGAGAAACTACCTCGAGGACATGATCTCCGATGGCCGGTATGGAAGTCTCTCAATCGCTTACGCACTCTGGTAGGCCGGTCGAGACAGAATTTATGCAGGTGGGGAATGCGAGACCCTGGCTCGTGACTGCGGAGCCCCAGTTCAATACATGTCGCACTTGCTTTCATGTCCCCTGTGTCCAACCTCCTGCACTAAAAACGTCCTTAACGAAGCTACTGGCACTGCGATTAAGATGGCAGAATTTTATGCCCAAACTATCTAAAAGTCAATAAAGAGTGAATCATTGACACGAAAGAAGAAGAATGCCTGAAGACGAAAGACTATACCCACGGCGTTCTACCAATAATGACTTACGATGCCGAGACGTGGATACTCACGGTGGGGACTAGTCCATGCTCTTTCGCCCAAGACCTTCGGTCATCATGAACAGGGGCTGAGGACTGTGGGGGGTTGCTCACCGTCCTTACAGAAGCAGGCCCAAGATGACAGCGTGACGAGATGCTTTCACGCACGCCACACGCCCCAAGAAGCGAGATAACACCCGAACAACCCCCCAAAGACGTGGAATAGCACTCGAACCCCCTAGGTGAGGCTGCTGTAGTAGCCCAAGGTCTGTTGGGAATCCTGGGGTCATCCTTACAAAAGATTACCCAGGGCTCTCAACTGTAGGTATTAAGGTAAGGGAACATGTGGTTTTTAGTCGGTAGGAGTTCGGTCATGTAGGATTTTCCTCACGTTAAAACAAAATCCATGCTATTAATGCATAACAGGGTAGAAGGGCAGGGTAACAAATAGATATTATTAATATTGGTATCTTTCAGTTATTATTATTATTTACTATATTTTAACATTAATATGATTTTTGACATTTTTATTATTATTATATTTTATTATTATTTTGGAATTAATATTTTTGTCATTATTATTATTGTTGTTAATGAAGATATGACATTATTCTTAAATTTTTGATTTTTGTATTTTATTGATGTGTTTTTCCGTACAGTATGACTTGCAAGTACTAATGTATCATATGGACTGTTTGTCTGAAATAAATGATTGAATTGAATTGAAAAAAAAAATCAAAGTTGCGCAACGAGCGACGAATAGAACGAGCTATTCTTGGGGTGTCACTGAGGGATAACATTTGAAACTATTTATTCCCCCTCCGTATAGATTAGATATCCATGGGTAGTGCCTACAGTGTGTCTTATGACAACTTACAATACTCTATATATGTTAATCCTTGGCTTCACTAAACGGTAAGACTGTCAAAGATAAAAAAAAATTGCGTGTACTTAGTGTACACACGTAAGAAGTGAAACTTCTTCATAAACTTAATTTTCATCTCACCTTAAATTAAGTCAAAAAGTACAAAAGTACAAAAGTCCAAAAGTCCAAAAGTCCAAAAGTCCAAAAGTCCAAAAGTCCAAAAGTCCAAAAGTCCAAAAGTCCAAAAGTCCAAAAGTCCAAAAGTCCAAAAGTCCAAAAGTCCAAAAGTCCAAAGTCCAAAGTCCAAAAGGCCAAAAGTCCAAAAGTCCCAAAGTCCCAAGGTCTCAAGGTCCCAAAATCCCAAAGTCCCAAAGTCCCAAAGTCCCAAAGTCCCAAAGTCCCAAAGTCCCAAAGGCCAAAAGTCCAAAAGTCCCAAAGTCCCAAAGTCCCAAAGTTCCAAAGTCCCAAAGACCCAAAGTACCAAGGTCCCATCTAAAAGTCCAAAAGTCCCAAAGTCCCAAAGTCCCAAAGTCCCAAAGTCCCAAAGTCCCAAAGTCCCAAAGTCCCAAAGTCCCAAAGTCCCAAAGTCCCAAAGTCCCAAAGTCCCAAAGTCCCAAAGTCCCAAAGTCCCAAAGTCCCAAAGTCCCAAAGTCCCAAAGTCCCAAAGTCCCAAAGTCCCAAAGTCCCAAAGTCCCAAAGTCCCAAAGTCCCAAAGTCCCAAAGTCCCAAAGTCCCAAAGTCCCAAAGTCCCAAAGTCCCAAAGTCCCAAAGTCCCAAAGTCCCAAAGTCCCAAAGTCCCAAAGTCCCAAAGTCCCAAATTCCCAAAGTCCCAAAGTCCCAAAGTCCCAAAGTCCCAAAGTCCCAAAGTCCCAAAGTCCCAAAGTCCCAAATTCCCAAAGTCCCAAAGTCTCAAAGTCCCAAAGTCCCAAAGTCCCAAAGTCCCAAAGTCCCGAAGTCCCAAAGTCCAAAAGTCCCAAAGACCCAAAGTACCAAGGTCCCATCCAAAAGTCCCAAAGACCCAAAGTACCAAGGTCCCATCCAAAAGTCCAAAAGCCTTAAAGTCCAAAAGTCCAAAAGTCCCAAAGTCCCAAAGTCCCAAAGTCCCAAAGTCCCAAAGTCCCAAAGTCCCAAAGTCCCAAAGTCCCAAAGTCCCAAAGTCCCAAAGTCCCAAAGTCCCAAAGTCCCAAAGTCCCAAAGTCCCAAAGTCCCAAAGTCCCAAAGTTCCAAAGTCCCAAAGACCCAAAGTACCAAGATCCCATCCAAAAGTTCAAAAGTCCGAAAGTCCCAAAGGCCAAAAGTCCAAAAGACCAAAAGTCCAAAAGTCCAAAAGTCCAAAAGTCCAAAAGACCAAAAGTCCAAAAGTCCAAAAGTCCAAAAGTCCAAAAGTCCAAAAGTCCAAAAGTCCAAAAGTCCAAAAGTCCAAAAGTACAAAAGTCCAAAAGTCCCAAAGTCCCAAAGCCCCAAAGACCCAAAGTACCAAGGTCCCATCCAAAAGTCCAAAAGTCCAAAAGTCCCAAAGTCCCAAAGTACCAAGGTCCCATCCAAAAGTCCAAAAGTCCAAAAGCCCAAAAGTCAAAAAGTCCAAAAACCCTTAAATGACATGCTATCCCTGGATAAAGTACTCTCAATTCGAATCCACCGTGGTGAGGAACAGAACAAAGATGGCGCGTAACCAAAAATCGTGACGTGACGTGACGTGACGTGACGTGACGTGACGCAAATTTTTTTCCAACGCCGATAAAGAAGTTTCACTTCAAAAAAACATTTTGAAATAAAACTTCTTTAGGCGCGACTAGGGAGTAGGTAACTTAGATTTCTTTTCTGACGGAAGTAACGCTTACTATTTGAATTTTGAATAGCGGAAACATAGTTTACGCTATTCAAAATTCGAATGAATGATATAAATATAACATTTGATGCCATCAATGGCAAAGAAGTTTTACTTCAATCACGCGTAAAGGTTACACGCACACACTTTTTTGAGTGTGTGTATGTTTGTACTTTCTAATAAATACACTCAAAAACTACAGTGCCGATTTAAAAATATCTTTCACCATTGGAAAGCTACATTCACCCTTAGTACCATAGGCTATATTTTATGCCCTTATTCCCACGGGAACGAGAGCTACACGGGTGAAATCACGTGACGTCCGCTAGTGTGGTATAAAATTATAACTTAGTAGTAGTAACCTTTCTAGGTATCAATGTGTTGACCAAGTATTCTATTTTTTTGTGGACAAATGACACAATTTATTGATACCCTCGTAGGAGGCTCAACGTCTAGTAATCAAGTATCTTAAAGCGATTGAAGGGAAAAGCTTAGGTAGTTAAAATGTCTTAGCGCACTCTGTTGCTCAATAGCGGTACTAAACTGGAAATTTAAAAGTAAAACTGTGGTCACATGCGCCAACTAACGGGAAATAGCCGAACTGCGTTCAATGAACCCGCGCTTCAAACATTCGTTGCGCAACTTTCAACTCACGAATTCCAAATTCAAAATGTCACGTATAAAGACATTCGTGGCGCGAATTTTAAAATTTCATGCTCGAATATAGGTCGCCATTTTGTATAAATACTTTGTTCTGAAACGGTACATTTTTGTAAGTAGTTTTTGAGTTAGTATTTCAAGGCGCAAGGTCGTTAATAATGGTTACGTAAGCTCACAGTAATGTTTACCACCGCTACGCATATGGCACAAATGTCCTGCATTTTAGGAGCTTACGGTGTTTCGTTTAACAATTACTTGACAGGCTTTTTTTGTCATCGCACCGAGGCTTTTAAGATTTATGACTATGTGTAAATTGTCTATGCATCCGCACTTAATTAATAGGACTACCTACCCGTTTCGTTGATAAAATGTATTTTAATTAAAAACCAGTTTTAAAAGATGTGTAGAATTTTATTTTATTTAAAGAAACGTGTTATGACACGGCAAATATAACGGGCTCGTAGTAAATACTTTTTCAAGACACGGTGTGGCCCAAGACCGGTCGGGGTGAATGGCCGCATTCGGCACCATTTCTACAAGTATTGGCCTTTTATGACTGATTGAGCTATACAGAAAATTTTGATTATCTGCATATAAAAAATTATAGGTTGCAAGATCCAATCAAAAATGATCCTGTAAAAAATATCAAAGAAAAAAACAGTAGATATTTCTTACTTCTGAACTTAAATAGCTTTGGGGAATCGGGTTTGGAATTAGGAACCTGCACGCGGTCCATATCTTGTTACTGCGGGATACTTAGAGTATAAATAAGGTTCCTTCTTATTTATACCCTAAACGAGATGGGTGATGGATGACCATTTCAATTTAGCTTAATTTTTGATTGTTGGTTTTTTGTATATTTAGCTCGCTAAAATCATGCTGCCCGCCTGATGGAAACCCATGACGACATCAGCTAGCGATTGGGTATCTCAGTCTAACAGTGGTCCTCAAGTCTGCGACCCTACGAGGCTTGTAAAAGGAGGGTGTTTCCCTCCTTTTACTAAACGTGAACTGGCAGGTCATTCCAGTTTACGTTTTTATGGCTCGACAGAAAAATGATCTCACCAAAAGATTAACCTCTCCCCCACATTCCAGGAGTGCCTCCTATTGCTCGCTCCCTCTCAACTTCTCAATCTCTGCTTTCGGAAAAGTTAGCATAAACTGCTCCTACTAGAGTTCAGGGATCTTACAATTAGAGTCCAATTTCGAGTTATCCTTTGCCGCGAGTCGCAGAGACTCAAGCCCTGACCTATCCTGCAGCTCGGTAGAGGCTGAGGCACAAACCAAACGAAGTCGTTTGTCGTGTATAATGGTCTGTCTCTAACAAGATTTTAAAAGTTTCAAAAACTTTAATCGGATTACGTAAAAAGGGACTTTAGAACAAAAAGGACGAAATAAGAAAATAATTACGATGGAAGTCCAGAAATGCAATCTGCAAAATGGCCAAGGTTTTGTCAAAAGTCTTGAGAAAATCCAACACTTTTGACCAGTGTAGGAAGTAAATTTTCGATTTAGGTTTACTTTCGCTACTGCTCCTAATATGCAAAGACTTCTATATAACCTCAGTTTATATAGAAGTCTTTGCTAATATGTAGTATATAGAGATGAGGTGAAATACCGGGGTGGTTTAGCCAATAGTCTAGACTCTCAAGGTTTAAATAGTGAAGTCTATAGATGTTAGATTATATGAATTGCCTTTAGCTAGCTTTTGTTTGAATTTCGGAGGTTTTTGGATCGCGAAGGAAATGATTCCGTCTCGGTTGTCTTTTTTTTACGCGGGTACAATACAGGGATGCTATGAGGACTACTTCCGACTAAAAACCCCACGTTTCCGACCTAATGCCTACGGTTGGGAGCCCCGGGTAAGATATTGGAAAGATACCCCAGGACTCCCAACAGACCTACGGCTACCACTGCGGCCTCCCCTAATTGCGGCTGTCTAATAATGAATACTAATTTTAGAAAGAAGAAAGATTTGATTGTTTGTTTGGTTGTTTGTTTACTAAAACTACTGAACCGATTTGAAAAATTCTTTCACTGTTGGGAAGCTATACTTTTCCCGGTCAATATAGGCTATTTTTTATTCCCGTATTCTTACGGTCTACGCGGGTAAAACCGCATGACGCATAAAAATATAAGTTAACCGAGTGATCGATGAGGAAGTTTGAACTTTGACAGATCATTAGAAGTCAAAGATCTGACAGCTGACAACTTTGACACAAATTTAACACATTATCTGTCAAGATGCCGTTTGATTAGATAGTTATCGGAAAAGTGTAAATCACGGGGGTCATATATGATTCTTGGTATTTTAGTTCTTTTATTATTAGTTATTATTGGTAGTTAATTTTTGGCTCTGTCTAAATTTCAACAACGCCGCCCTTTAGGGCGCAGCGTCGTGAAAATGCTTTTCTAAATACTCTATGCTGAGAGCTTTCGACGTGCATGCCTTTGAAAAATGCAATTTATTACTTTAAGTACTAGACTTAGGTTGAGAAATGAAATTTTTGTCTCAGGTTTTTTCAAATGTCTAGAATAGCCAATAAGGATTGCCACAGAAGCCTGCCAACGTGATCGTGGGAAGATAGATCTTCTAGTGGTAGATAAATCACGGCTATAAAAATTTAACATAATAAGCCCACTAAGCTCGGCAAAATACGCAGTAGCGTACCATTTGCTACGACAAGGTGCTACGCCGTCGCCATGACTGAAACTCTGACCAATCTTCCGACTCGGTAAGGGCAAGGCAACTCTCTGGTGCTTTAGTAGGTAGTCCAGCCTCCCTCCAAGGCTAGGAGTCCGACATACTGGGTGTAACAAAATTACCTCTCCAAATTTCATGAGATGACTTGGCATCGGAAATCAAATACAAATATTCATAAAAAAGGGGGGTAAATTTTTTCATTTTTTTTAAATTTTTTTTGTCGCACATTAAGAATTCATTTTTACCGCGGCAATTCGAGGTAACATGGTCGCCGTGGCAAAACAAACACAGAGCACCCGTCTGGCTGTCGTTGTCGCTTTCTACTGCCGCTCAGTAGCGATACAAAGGGTTAAAAAGGGAATTTATAGGACCTTTAAAACGGCTTTACGGTTAAAGTATTCTTGTGATTTTGTTTTCTTCATTTTTGTAATGTTTCTTGACTGATGCCACGTCACGTGACGAAATTTGGAGAGGTAATTTTGTTACACCAAGTATAGCCTCTATCCATGCCTGCTGTGATGTCCTTATACTTATAGAATTTGGGACTTCACGCGAACTTCACGGGACTTTTGCTGTGATGTGCTAAACGTAAACCAAGGAAAAGGTGCTACGCTTTGTAATTTTAGAACATTAAAAGTAGGCAATATATTGTAAAGAGGTAAGATTTGATTGTTTGTTTGTATTGAATAGCCAGTCCGTAACTACTGAACCAATTTGAAAAATTCTTGCACTGTTGAGAAGCTACACTATCAGAGTTGAACATAGGCTATATTTTATTCCTGTATTTCCACGGGAACGGGAACTACGCGGGTAAAACCTCGTGACGTCCACTAGTATGTTTAAAGAGGTAAGATTTGATTGTTTGTTTGCATGGAATAGGCGCCAAAACTACTGAACTGATTCGAAAAATTCTTTCGCTGTTGGGAAGCTACATTATCCCCAGTAAACATAGGCTATATTTTAATCCCGTATTCCCACGGGAACGGGAGCTAAGCGGGTGAAACCACCTGACGTCCGCTAGTCTGTTATTTTAATTAAACTAGCATGTCGGATGTCGGACGCATGTCGGTGGCATAAACACATTGAAATTATCCCGTGCCTACAGCTTTCATTCTGTTATAATTATTCCTACTGCAAGTCTGCAAATGTAATGAAATACTTGCTTCAATCCGATAATTATGTAGATAATGAAAGACTAACGGATTTCACAGCCATTAAAAGGTAAATAGTTAGATTTGAATAAATATTTTAATTTTTAATAGACGTAATCTGATTGACGCTATGAATAGGCGCCAAATTATAGAAAAGAATAGCTTCATTATGTTTTTTTTTCGTTTGGCATCGAACTTTTTGTGCACATTGCCAGTTACAAGTTCGTATTTTTTTCTATGATGAGGTTTTGGTACTTCGCAATACAGGCTATATCCAACTAGGTCGGTAAACTCTTTCTTTTTGACTGACTCTTTAATAAATAAATTTTATATTCAAAGGGTTATACTATCCTTATCAGATACGCTAAAAAAGTAATTAAACTTATATTATGGAAGTTTAAAAGTCACTGGGGTTAAAAATATGAAGGAACGCTAATCAAAGTGGATAACATTGTTCTACGTTTGAAAAAAATAAAAATTGCTTATTTTATTGTTATTAAAAGTTTACCATAAACAAAATACATTTTGGGTAGCAACCAAAGGAAGGGTGACAAAAGCATAGAGCAGGTGTCAACGAAGTGGACTATCAGGTGTGGTAGCCAGGTGTGTAGCTATTAACACCGGTTGACCCCATGATTTTATTTTGGTAGCAGTTTTAGAAATGGACTTATAACGCAATAGAAAAGTATGAAAGTAATTTGAATTAGGCAAAATTAAAAAAAACTTACAAAAATATCGTAATTTGGATATATAATATTTTTCTTTACACGTTATTAAAGTATATTAACTACATCACTTAGGTTTATAGTTTTAGTTTGTGTTTGGTTTAGGCTTAAAAAATCAGCGGATTGGATAAGTATTAATAAGATGGAATACTTTTAGAAAATATTTTAACTACACATTCTAAATTAAAAAATATTTCTAGTCCTTGGGATATCCTTCCGAGGGCTTACCCGGGTCTCATAACCGTAGGCAGTATGTAGGCAGCGGTTTTTAGTCGGAAGACTCAGGCATAGCATCCATGACGGATTTCCGTCTCGTTAAAAAAAACATTGATTAAAAAAAATAGCGAAGGCTTTTTCGGCGTTATCTGTGACATTCGTTATTGTCCAGACCAGAGAGAATACAAAAGGCTTCGACATTCAAAATTGCAGCAATTCCCTAAGCAATTCTTTTTGAATTTGGACAACCCAGATTGTTTCGAGTATAAACGTCAAAAATAGTCTAGACAGCACGGTATCTTTACATCTACGTAGAACTGACCGGTGGAGTGTCAATGAACTCTTAAAACTTTTTTAAAAATGTTTTTTATTATAACCGAAGTCTGTAAATATAAACTGAAAAAAAAAAACAGTTTAGAAAGGTGTTTGAATTGAATTAGATTTTTTCGTTGTTAAAGCTAAGTAAAGCTAAGTGTATTTTTTGTTTTCGTAGATAGCGTTTCATTTCAAATAATTGGGAAAAATTCTAGTAAATCAGTCAGGTACATTCACCCAGAAATATAAAATCAATTTTAAGATGTAGAGTCGTGGTTAACACTTAAGAACTAATACTGCTGCAGCTATCAAAGTATCACAAACGCTGTCTGCGTGTATCCTTTACACGTGAGCAAACCTTTAAAAAATAAGTTTTTTTTTTTCTATTTATCCAGGTTCTTTGACAAAAGCACAACCATCCTACCTATAGGGCGGCATTCGCTCATACTGTATAAACATACTTCTCCTACATTTCCTAAGCTATACGATAAATACGATGTCATACTGCGCGGTAAAAAATAAACAAATAATATTTCAATCATGCAAGAATAGTATGTATTAAAAAGTATTTTATCTTTCTAATTCACAAAACTAAAAGAGACAAATAGACATAGTACAAAGTCTATGCAATTTGGTAGAACGTCTAATTAGGTACACATTGTGCTTTTTAGTTCTATTTTCAAAAATGTAAAAAAATGGTTACTTAATACGATTTTGTAAGTTAGTGGTTGATCAACACTATAGATAAAAATAATTTCAGCTTTAGAATGCTATAACGATAAACTTTTTATAAAAGACAAAAGAAATGAGTACCCAGTAAAAATTAAAATTAACCGTTCTATACTTTACTTTAAAAAATCTTGATTCACAGAATGGAATCTCCGGTTTCCTGTATGACAGCTAACATCCCGCGTAAACTGCAAACGACAATTATGTTTTTTTTTCAAGCACAAGCTGTTGTAGATACAGCCACATAACAGCCAGTCCCACGGCGTCGCATGCACGGAACGCGTCCATATAACGGGTGCAAGCGCAGTTACACAGTATGTGGGTGAGGCTAACTGCGAACACCGTTAACTACGTCACAGCTCTAGGGGGGTATTATAGGTATCGACATTTTTTTCTACTTCATTAATATGGATAGTGCTGCTTCCACGTTGTGTTTTGGTTGGAGAGTGTTTGTAATTTCGTGATTCCACTTGTAGCAGGTATTTCATTATTTCCAAGAGCTGTGATCGTATGAAACTGTCTTGCATAAGTACTTACGATAAATATAAGTGTAGTAACTTTTTTTTATCTTTTGAATCTTATTTCAAAATTTATTCGTCTCCAAATAGGATTGTCAATAATGTAAGCTGTTACATCATCAGAATTAAGGTATTCCTCAATATTAGAAAGCAATTATTGGTTCAGGTTACGTCATTTTTTTATAGGTATGTGGTATGTTGTTAACATTATTATTAAACTTTATTAGTCAACTTGACCTATATATCTCTTCGGCCTTAACTATTAGGTACCAGATGAAGGCAATTGGATATGTATTGAGAAATTGTATGGCAGTTGACAATCTCTTCCAGCAACAATAATAACCCCGGCAGACTATCAATGTAGGTATATCCCGGGTTCGCAATAAAGATTTCAGATTTAAACTTTTAAGGAATAAAATAATATTAGCAAAACAGCTTAACACAAATTGAGGATCACCGTTGGCATGATTAAAATACTTAGGTATACCGCATTATTCTCCCGTAACCAAAAAAAAACTTCATCGAACGCTTTCGTAGAACTGCCATAAACATCTAAATCGATATGTCAAAGACGTGGCGCATCACTAGCGATAGTACCGTACGCTACGTCATCGTCACAAAGAAAGGGATTGCGGAGAACGGTACCCAGGGCCGCACCGCCCTACTGTCGCTTTTCTGCCGCGCGTCTATACAGCTAGGATGTCAAATGCTATGCGGGTTTTTCTAAGCACAGTTTAAGGATTTTAATTTTAAAATTTAATTTTTATAGGTCCGAATGGATGTCTTGGTCAATGAATAGGTTGAAGCTATTTAAAATTTCATTTACTTAACGGCAGCGATTGAAAATAATCATATTTCTTCAGCTTTATTTTTTTTTTAATTGAGAATAAAATAATTATTCAAATATTCTCTTTTTAAACTAGCCATAGACAATCTATACTTCGTTTTTCAGCACCAGTGTTTAGATATTAAAACATAGAACATAGTATGTACTTTAATTTGTTATTACTTACATAGTTTACTTATTAATAATTACAATATATTTTATATAAACAATTAAATAGTTACTTACATTTCAAAAAATAATAGGAATATCAATTAATTTATTAGAAATAATTAAAATCATTATTATGTAATAAGCATGTAGGTGTCGCTCAAGTTTTTTTGCCATACTATTTAATGCTTATTATATTATCACACAATTCTGAATATGAATGTTTAATGCGTGGGTAGTATATTATAATAATTTATGATATCAACAAACAGTGAAATTATTTGCATACGACCTTTATAGTCAAAACTATTTGCTTCCATAAAAGGAGTCTGGAATTCTAGGTTAGTGTTTACTTTAGACGTACGCGCTTTGAATGAACTTCATAGTCTTTTTCAATATTTTGTTTTGTATCAAATATATGATAGATATATGTTTCACTTTTACTTCGTATATGCAAACATAGCAAACGGAGGTCTTTGAACTTTTACCGAGATTACTCTTCCGCTTTACGCGGGTAACTAGTATTAATACTAGGTATTTTATATACCTATGATAGTACCTATTTAGAATGAAAAAGTTACAAAAAATAAGATTTAGAAAACTAAAATTATTTCAAAATTATTTCCTTTTTTTTTTAATTTATTTTACTCTACTACTACTTTTTAATTCGTTTTCGATTGAGAAACCTGGTAAACCTAATATCTGGTTTAGGAGGGCGGAAAAAATGGGTAATACGCAGCCAATTTAGGATAAGCATGAGTGTGGATTTTTTATATTATCCTTAACATAAAAATCCATCAACATAGATAATTTTACAGCCAGCATTTTAGAATGAAAACAAATATGTAATAACTGGCGATCATTCTTCAACAGCAAGTCTTCGCTTTCTTCGAAAGTATGGAACGTATTTCCTATGAAATCTGCAGTTTTTGTACAGGCCACAATATGCTTCAAAAATACTACTGTGCTCGTATTTACTCACTAAACATAAATTTTGGTACATACATTCAAATTTTACCACTTTTGATAAGTTACAAAAAAATAATGTTCATCAAAATATCTGTAAGTCATATTAAAACTTTCAAAACTTTTTCCAAGTGGCCAGTCATGATTTTATTGCCAAGGAACCCAAGTAGAAAATGACGAATGCTCAAGTTTATAATACATTATCATAAAGAATGGATATCAGTTGTATATTTGATTCTATACCATTCAAACGTCGAGTTTCCGTCAACACAACACTAAGGTGCATTCACCTTTGCTACCCGTTACGTCTCAAAATATTTACAGAAAATTCCTGTATTAAAGGTAATCATTATAAATCCATTAACATTACTAATGCGATTGCAAAAACAGATAAACTTAAGTAAGAGTAATTAAGTACGTACCTGGTACGTTTTTGAAGTGAGTACTCATATAGTATCTATGAAAGTAATTTTTTAAATCTTACCTCTGATTGTGCTAGGCATTTTGTCAAAAATCCTGTTGGGTACAGCACTAAAGAACAATCCGTAAGTCACAGTCACAGTTGTCACAATAATTTATTCTATTATCCCATTTCAGACATTTTCACAATAACAAACACAGTTATCACGAGTTCACGGCACACTCTAATGCACAATTTCGAAATGTAAATTTGGCGCCAATACAGCTGTCAATGTCAAAATTGCCGCGCTTTCGATACGTCCTAGAGACGTGGTGTGGCGGTGGGTTGTGCTTTTTTCGTTGCTGTGCGCGCTCGAGACTGCGGATAACTGTATTTTTTTTCGTGATGCGAACGGTAACGGTGTTGAGGCCGGTTCTTCCACTCGCATCTTCTTCAACCACGATGACTTTGACCGCGTAGCCAATTCGATTTACGGTCGATTCCGATTGCTGTCAATGATTTCAGTTTTCCAGCACTTTTTTTTTCGGCTAGGGTTGTTGCGCTCATAAAGCGTTAGAGGCAGCAGTTATCTGTCATGGATTTATTATAACATTCCTTGTAGCTGTTTCATTGATAAAAAAGTGCTGATCAATAGTGATAGATAGAAATTATCCCAAAGATTTCTTGAACGATAAAATCCTAATAAGATTCTTATTAGAAACCTTAATTTTTGCTCGTACTGCGAGACTAGAGCTTGTATTTGTACCTAAATGGGATTTTTAAAGTGCGGAAAATAGGATTCCGTCTGGACTCCTACTGCCTACGGTTGCGAGCCACAGGAGAAGGATGTTCACAGGATTTGTAGATGGGTAAAATCTCTATTCTGATTTTTTGAATATTTTCAAAATACTTAGATATGGATTGAATGCCTGAAGGACCCCTGAATAGGATGGCCCCTGGCAAAGCGTGGGTGTTAAATACAGTTATGCTAACCCTATTGTGAATGCAAGATGGTGATATCGGATATAAGGACTGAAAAAGATCTTGTCCTAGTGGTAGCACACTAATTGCATCCTTAATTCATCGCTATATCGGCTTACCCGCGACTCCCAACCATAGGCTGTTGGGCGTAACGTGATGTTTTTTAGCCGGTAGGAGTCCGGCATAGCATCCATGAAGATTTTCCCTCACGTTAAATAAAAAATCCACGTCGGCGGCGTCCAGACCGCCGACTGCGGAACTCGGGTGGGAGAGTTCTCTCCCGTACCCGTCCCGCCGCCTCCTTCACGAGCATGACCTGCTCGCAGAAGGAGGCGGCGCAGTCCCACTTACTCCCGCTGGAGAGCATGGCTCGCACCATAGTCTCGAGCAAGAGAGTGTCCACGCCCAGACCCACTACGAGGACCTGGCGCTGTTGCGCCCACGCCTTGCACTCCACAAGCGTGTGGAGCGCCGTGTCATCGCTGCGGTCCTTGCAGTGCTGACACTCGGCCGTGGTTTCCCGGTGTTTTCGCCACAGATACCTACCGAAGCTCCCGTGCCCGGAAAGCATCTGTGTCAACCGGTAGGAGAGAGCACCGTGTCTCCTCTCCAGCCACTCGTCCATGACCGGTCTGACGGCCGCGATTGTGGCGAATCCCCCCTTTGGTTGCTCAAGTCGTACCTTCCATATCTCCACGGTTGCCTGGTGGAGTAGGGACCGCTGGGCCTCGATTTCTCGATAAGCGGGCCTTTGGTCCCGCTCCAGCGCCTCCTTGCGCCATCTGAACAATGACGCAAGGGCTCTCGCTTCCAGGTCCCATGGAGGGGTCCTGGCTCTCCGGAGATCGTGCCGTATCCCCTTATCACCCTGATGGCCATCGCTCTCTGCGGGCTCAGCAATCTAGCCACATTGCTGGCCGTCAGGGTTTCCGCCAATACAGGAGCTCCGTATAGAGCCATGCTTCGCACGATCCCCAGGTACAGTCTCCTGTAGGGAGCGTTGGGTCCCCTGATGTTGGGCATCAGCCGCGCTAGTGCGGCTGATGCTCCCCTCAGTTTTGGGACCAAACTTCGGAAGTGATGTCCGAAGTTCCACCGGCCATCACCAAAATGGATTAATGTTCACCAAAATAAATTAATTAATTTTGACACCAAAAACTCCAGTTCCAATTTGCGTAGTGTAATCAAGGTTTGGTTAGGTTGGAAATGTGACCATTTACGCGCGAAGGCGAGTGAGCGAAGCGAGCGTGCCACAGCATCGGCCGCCGAGCGCCAGAACCTATTGGTATTATTTATACTTAGTACCAGCTAATTTCGACTACCAACTACTTATTGAATAATGATCATTACCGAAAAATAATAAAATGTAATTTCATGACTATTATCCAATTTGGTGACCATTTATCCATTTTGGTAAGCGTTTCGATTTTTTTTTTTGACAGTAAAATTGGTACTTTTTTGGGTAGCGTTTAAACACAAGCCATAACTAAAACAAGTGCATAGAGTCGCGCCAGAATTACTCGACTGAGAACATCGTAATATCCAAACAGGGCTCACATTTTGATGATGTTGATGACTTATTACGCTATTTAATGAACCTATTGCAATCTACTATTAGAAATACGTATCTTTGCATTCTTGCTTTTTTTATTAGTAGGTTTGTTGACTGCACCGCGCTGGTCAAACGAGTTGGTACAGGGCATGAAGCTATAGATGTGATGTTTTCGTACTGAAACACATGCATATTAACTGCCTCGGTGGCGTAGTCGGTAGGGATACCGCCTGCGGCGCTGGAGGTCCTGGATTCGATTCCTGGGTCGGTCCAAATATTTGTGTGATCCACAAATGTTTGTTCCGGAGTTTGAGTGTTTTCTATGTGTAACATGTATGTTTTAAGAAATATATAAGTATGTATATCAATCGTCTAGATCCCATAGCACAAGCTTATATTAGCTTAATTTGGGTTAGATGATGTTGTGTGAATGTCCACAAATATTTATTGATTTATATATCATTGTAAACATAGACTAATATGCTATAGTTTCCAGATCTATTAGTCAGCATCAGCACGTTCACCACTTGCAGGTAATAAGGGACCCGAATATCTCGATAAAGCCCCATTGCCTATCGATGACGTATTTTCAAAAATTATTATTGAACAAGCTAGAATTTCGGCAAGCGTTGATTGATGAGTGAATCACTCACTCAGCCGAAACTCTTGAACCTAGAAACTTCAATTATTGAGGTTAAGCTACCTTGATATCGCAGGCATCTGCTAAGAAAGGTATTTCGAAAATTTCAGCATTGAGAGGGTGTAAAGGAAAGATAGCTTAATGGTCAAATTTCCATGTCACAGATATTTACCGGGCACGGAAGCTTCGGTAGGTATCCATGGCGAGCACTGCGAGGACCGCAGTGATGACACAGCGCTCCACACGCTGGTAAAGTGCACGGCGTGGGCACAACAGCGCCAGGTCCTTGTGGTGGGTCTGGACGTGGACACTTTCTCGCTCGAGACCATGGTGCGATCCATGATCTCCAGCGGGAGTAAGTGGGACTGCGGTCACCTCTTTCTGCGAGCAGGTTATGCTCGTGAAAGAGGCGGCGGAGCGGGAACGTGAGAGAACTCTCCCATCTGAGTTTCGCAGTCGGCGGCCTGGGCACCGCCGACGTATCTTCGCCGAAGACTGTCGGCGTCCATGACCGGGGGCCAGAGAACGGTGAGTCGGCTGCTGTCCTTACAGAAGCAGGCCCATGACGGCAGCGTGACGTGAGGGATTCACGCACAACCCCCCCTAAGAAGCGGGACCACACCCGAAACCCCCCAAAGATGCGGGATAGCACTCTAACCACCCCCTAGGCGAGGCCGCAGTGGTAGCCGTAGGTCTGTTGCGAGTCCTGGGACATCCTCCCATCCCAACCATAGGCTGTTGGGCTTTAGGTACGTGAGGTTTTTTAGCCAGTAGGAGTCCGGCATAACGTCCATGATGGATTTTCCCTCACGTTAAAAAAAGTGTGCGCGTCTAAACTTTACGCGCGATTCAAGTAAAACTTCTTTGCCATTTACGGCATCAAATGTTATTTAATGTCATTCATTCGAATTTAGTTTCCGCTATTCAAAATTCAAATAGCGTTACTTCCGTCACAAAATATTCGGAATTACTGCCTATTCGCGCCTAAAGAAGTTTTACTTCAAAAGAAAATGGTCTAATTTCCATTTATTTCTACTATTTTTTTTTATACTTAGCTCGCCAAATTGACGTCGCTTCCAGCCTGATGGAAAGCCGTGGCGCATCTAGCGATTGGGGGTCACTTCTGACAGTGGTCCTGAAGTTGGCGGCCCTGTGATGTGCCTCTTCACGCTCTTCTTGAAGAACTGGGGATTGTAAGATGAGGGAAACACGTATGCGGGCAGGTCGTTCCTTGATTTTATAGTTCGACAGAGGAACTATTTTTTGAAAGGCTCAGTTCTGGCGAAGATTCTCTCCACTGTGTGTGAGTGACATCTTTGCCCGACACGCGTTGTTCGGAATCGGAAAGGAGATGGTTGGATCAGGTTGAAGAGGTTTTTAGAACATTCGCCGTGATACATTCGGTAGAAGCAGCCAAGGACGCTATGGTTCTTCGCGACGCTAACGGTTCGAGGCCTCCCGTCACCTCAGGACAACCAATTCAGATAGCACGTCTCTGCATAGCGTCAAGCGCGTCTAGTAAGTACCTCGCGGAGTCATCCCAAAGGTGAGAACAGTATTCGACGCAGGGCCGAATCTGCGTCTTGTACAGTAAACATCTCTGATGTAAAAACCGGCTTATATTATGTTACTAGCTGTTACCCGCGACTTCGTTCGCGTGGAATTATGTTATAAGCAAAGTTTGAACCGTATTCTATTTGAGCCTCTAGGATATGGGAACAAATTTAGGACATCCTCCAACTTACCCGGGGAGTTATGCGCTAGATGGATTTTTTTAACGTGAGGAAAATCCCACATGAATGAACTATGACTCCCACTGATTAAAAACCATACGTATCCTACCTAACAGCCTAAGAATGGGAGCCCCGGGTAAGCCCTCTAAAGGATACCCTAGGACTGCGCTAGATGGATAGGAAGAGACCTCATGGTTTTAGTGGGTCCAAGGCCGGTATGACGTACGTGTTTATTAATAAACCCCTTTAATAATTTTAAGAGTAAGTAGTATGGTGAAGCGCGAATACGAAACGTTTGTTAGATTAGGGCCACAGACTGAAAACTTTACGCATAATCGGAAGAGTTGAGACGATAACACTAACGCTAACGGTAGCCAGTAAATGGCAGTCGTTAAACCAAGTTGAAGACCTTATAGATTTAATAATTTTCAAAAGTAGGCAGTACTAACGCCTGTCCATTTCAACACGGCAATACGGCTCACCGCCTATTACGTTACGTGGTACAAATTAAAAAAAGGTAAACATATAATATGCCTCGATACCCCTTTGGGGATAAAGGCGTGACCGTATGCATGTACTTATTATGTTTAAGGTGATTTAATTTATGTACCCATGTCACTGTAGCCAAAGCTCAACATTTTTCAGCAAAGTTGTTTTAAGAATGTTCATTATAAACAACGTTTGTGTGGCGTGTTGGCTTAATCATAAAAGAGCTGCTTAATGGTTATGGCTATTGTAAAATAATTCAGTCCGCGCCGAAGGCGTGGACTGAATTCCTTTAGAATAGACATAATCTTTAAGCTCTCTTTTGATTAAGCAAACAGGGCAGTTTCACACGCTGCTTGATGAGTCTGATGAAGAAATACCTCTCCTTTCATAGATCTTATGTGACGTAAACGAAGTTGCGAGGGTTAGCTAGTCTATACATATAGTAAAACTGTTGAGGGTCGAGAGTCTACTGAAGCCGAAAATGAAATTACATTTTTCATGTGTGTCTGTCTGTCTGTATTCCGAATAAGTATCACGCCGAAGTTACTGAATGGATTTGAATGAAACTTAGTACAATCAGAGCTTATAATCCGAGGAAGGTTCTAGGATACTTTTGATCTCGATATTTTGCGCGGTTCCTTTGGGAGAAGGGATGAAAGACAAAACGGTTTTTAGTTGTTACTTCTCAATGCGTTTTCGGATTCCAAAATTTTTTTTAGTGTTATAAAGGGAATACTGTAAGGAATGTTTCACACAAGTTTCCATGTTAAAGGTTTTCTAGTTCAGGAATTAGAGAGATCCCAACTTTCGCAAGACCTAGAATTCAAGGATTCCTTTGAATGTGAGGGTAAATCTAAACTGGCGGTAAATCTTAAGGCTGTTGCAAAATAATTCAGTCCGCGCCGAAGGCGTTCACTCAGGCCCCCCCCCCCCTTAAAAGCGGGATCGCACCCGAAACCCCCAAAGACGCGGCATAGCACCCGAACCACCTCCTAGGCGAGGACGCAGTGGCGGCCGTGGGTCTGCTGGGAGTCCTGGGACATCCTTCCGAGGGCTTACCCGGGGCTCCCAACCATAGGCTGTTAGGCGTTACGTAAGGTTTTTTTAATTGGTAGGAGTCCGGCATAGCATCCACGATGGATTTTCCTTCACGTTATAAAAAAGTATACTACATATTACATGGCTTGCACAATAGTATAGCGTAGCCTGAAATTTGATTTATATTAGTGTGAGCTATGAGATCTAGAAAACTGATAAACTTACTTATTATGTTATATACTAACTGCATATTTAAAAACAAACACGTACTCTAATGAATTTGATTATTGTTCTTTATCAAGCCTATAAATTACTACTACTAATCTTTACAGTTAGGTACTTTTGATTGTTGCCCGTAAATACATAAACAAATATATTTTGTGTCTGTCAAGCCGTTAGAATAATTATATGAAAGAATATGAAATATAATTTCATTGACTGCCTCTGTGGCGTAGTCGGTGTAGTGATACTGCCTGTCGCGCCGGAGGGCTTGGTTCGATTTCTGGGTTGTTCCAATTAGTTGTGTGATCCACAAATGTTTGTTTCGGAGTTTGGGTGTTTTCTATGTATAATATGTATGTATTTAGAAATATATAAGTATGTATATCAGTCGTCTGGATATCGTAGCAAACACAGAATTAATTTTTTCTCTATCGGGCCTCCAAGAAATTTAGCGTGATAATATGTAACCGGTGTGTAAAACCGATCTCTTACTAATATTCCTGCAACGTTTTAGTTTAATCAATCCACATACTTACATATTTCATTACCCTCTGCCTAGTCCCTAGGATATGTAGCGTGATAATATATAGCCTATTTAAAGATCCTACCTCTAGATTGCTATTCAAATAAAAGATTAATTAAAATTATTCCGTAATTTCTGTATTTTGCAAAAATATACAAACAGATTTTCATTGTTCTCTGCCGAGCTCCTAAAAAATTTAGCGTAATAATATGTTGTCTGAGTGTAAAACCTATCTCCTACTAATATTCCTGCTACGTTTTAGTTAAATCAATCCAACGGTTTAAACATTTCATTGCTCTCTGCTTAGCTCCTAGGATATGTGGCGTGATAATATATAGCCTATTTTAAGACCACACCCCTAAGGAATATTTGTGCAAAATTTGAACCAAATCTGTTCAGTACTTTTCGAGATCCTTCCGGACAAAGCAAAGCAAACAGACAAACAGACAAACAGACAAAAAAAAATCTAACTATATTTTCAGCTTTGGTATCTTATGTAGAACACCCAGCGAGTATTTTTTTGTTAATATTTCCAATGTACAGTTTTGGCTTTTCTATCATTTTATTATATGTATAGATGAAGAAGTAAAGTTTCGATTGTGTGTTAGTTTGTTTGCATCGAATCGGCTCCGAAACTACTGAACGGATTTGTTAAATTCTTTCACCGTTGGGAAGCTAAAATATTCTCGGTTATGGTATATTATTCCCGTATACCCACGGGTACGAAAACTATGCTGGTGTAACCGCGTGATACCGGCTAGCACCTACCTACCTTTATAAATGGTTATATGAAAATTCGTCATTTTCAAAGTTAACAACATAAAATTAGCGCGCTAGTTTGTGGTATCTCAAAAACATACTACCTACCATTACGACACCTTAGTACCTATTGACGAAACATTGTAACTGTACATGCGTTTGAGGGGGTACTTGGAGCCGAGTCATCAAGTTATCTAAAGGGCAATGAAACCATTATAGTGGTTTGAAGGTTTGATCTCATTTTTGTACCAGGCTATTTCTACTTTTTACGATTCTCATCGTCACCTTCATGGTACATTTTAAATACTGATTATTTCAACTATTTTTTTAAACAAACACAAAGCGTTTGGTAAGTTAAGTAACATATATAAGTCAACTAGTTAAATTTTGAGTCAGATTTGGAAGAATAAGGTTTTGAATTATTTGATCCCACGTAGGTGACGCGGCGATCCACGAAGGTGACGCAGTAGCTTTACAGACATTATTAATCATTATTTAAGTACAAATTATAAGTTAATTTGTTCTGCCGAATAGTTATAATTATGGTAACAGCTACTTAACTAAAAACAATTACCAGATCCTATACCTACACATGCTTTTGACGTAAAAGTTATTCTGGAACCTTTATATTATAAAAATAACACAGTACATCTCTTTGGCACAAAGTGGCAAATTATCAGTTGTCTAGATCCCATAGCATAAGTTTATATTGTCTTAATTTGGGCTATATGATGTTGTATGAGAATGTCCGAACCTGGCTACTTATAATGGAAGCACTCTGCGGCTGGACGATCAGCTCACCGAACTCGAGATAGAACTGGGTTGTGCGAAGTCCGAAGAAAGGGGGAGGACACGCTAATCCTTGGGTCGAGTGACCTATTCTACTTTCGGGAAGGTGATGGAAGACATTCTTCCGAGGGCGGTGTCGGCTTTACGGTGAAAAAGGAACTCGTTAGCAGCATTGTGGAGATCAAGAGTGTTTCGCCTCGGGTAGCATACGTAATACTGAGACTTACCAACAGGACTCCCTGAAGGTCATTCAGGTGTACCTATGCCCCAACTTCGAGAAGCACTGACGAGGCAGTTGAGACCGTGTACGAGGACGCGGTGAAAGCATTACACGGTACTGCCAAGACTCACTACAATGTTATGATAGTTGACTTCACTGTCAAAGTGGGAGTACAAGAACGCGGTGAAACGAAAATCGGACTTTTTGGTGTTGGGCGTAGAAATGACCGGGGGCCGCGGGGCAGTATGCTTATCAACTTTCTTGAGACTCAGGGGCTCTTCTTGATGAACTCATTCTTTAAGAAGAAACCCCATAGAAGGTGGACTTGGCGAAGCCCCAACAAGGTCACAAGGAATGAGATAAAATTCATCATGTTGGACAGGAGGTGTATATTTGGAGAAGATGTCTCTGTGATCAACAGGTTTAATACCGGAAATGATCACCGACTCGTCAGAGCGTCTCTGAATTTAGACTTAGGGCCCGGATGATGAAGCCTACTCTCCGACCTACTGCGCTCCAAATAGCTTTGTGTGCCGAGAAGTTTCAATTGGAGCTTCAAAATCGTTTCGATCTGCTGGAAACCACTGGCAACGATCACGATAAGGCCGACACTGTAGTCAGGACGCTACGACAAGTGTCCCGAAGGTTTCAGTCCGGAAAAAAGCAAAAATAGGTGTTCCCAGCTTTCGCCCGAGACCCTCGAGCTCATGAGAATCAAACGGGAAACGCCATCTACATTTCATTGAAGTGCGAAAATTAGGATGCATGCTGTGTTCGCACTGAGTTCTCGGCTGAACTGAGTCTAAATGAGCGATGTTGAATAGTGTTGCCGAGAATCCAGTTTGCGAACCTCAATAAAAAAAATAAAAATCTATGCATACCTACTTACTTTTTCTTACTTTTGGTCTTCGTCAGACCAGAGAGATTTAAACATCAAAATCCGAAAGCTGCTATGACGCGACCTCAGACGTTATAACACCAACATCGTAGAGGCAGCGATCACACAAAATTGGGGTACTAAAGTCTTTGCCCAACAGCTCGGAAGACCTCGTCTGACAAAATTGAAGACAGCAGGTGGCAAAACCGAGACCTCGAGGTTCGAGATTCTCGAAGAAGTTAGGAGCTTCTACAGAGAACTATATGCATCACGGAAAAAGACCGACGGGACCTAGCGACCGTGACCACAGAGCCCCACTAATGCGCCACTATACCGAAGACATTCTGGATATTGACCAGGGCGAGGTCAGGGCTGCTCTCGAACAACTAAAAACCAATAAATCCCTGGAGAGGACGGAATAACGACTGAGCTTCTTAAAGCTGGCGGGACTCTAGTTCTCAAAGAGCGGAGAGTCTCTTTAATTCTGTCCTCCGACAGGGACAAACACCTAAAGCGTGGAGCGGGAGTGCAGTAATTATATACCCATCTCACTCCTTAGCCATGTTTACAAGTTGTTCTCGAGAGTAGTCACAAACCGCCTTGCCGGAAAACTCGACGAGTACAAGGTACCTAAATGTATTTAAGTTGATATAAGTATAAGGTAGTAGGTGCCTTGATTAAGCTTTAGGTGGCATGACTCTTTCCCAGGATTTCTTCTTGAGACTTGGACGCGAAGGTCATTGTGTCTTTGTTCAAAAGTTCTTAGCATGCCGCACGCCTCAAGAAGCGGAAAAGCATCTGAACTAACCCAAAAGACGCAAGATAACACCCGAACCCGTAGGCGAGGCCACGGTGATAGCCTAAGCCTGTCGGGTACCCTGATACATCATTCTAAGGAGTTGCCCGGGGCGCCTAATACTAGACGGGTAAGTAGCTACGATATGGGTTTTAGACGGTTTGGATCTGGCATAACGTCCGGTGGGATTTCTACTCCTATAAAAGGGCTTCACACGGAATGTTATAGGTATTGCTCTGTCCTTTGCCATGATTGTAGGTACCTACTTATTTGTTCTACTATTATTCCGCTACATATCTACTACAATACGAATCTAAAAGAGTACCACTCTTACTGAAACTAGTCAGAGATCACCTTCGTGGCATAAACTCAACTTCGTGGGTAAAACGCCACGAAGGATGTGACACGAAGGTAACGAATACATAGCTTTTTTTTTAAATTCTGACAAAGTTTAGCCGTTACGTTTTAAATCAAATACTACATAAATATTTCAATTAATTTGCGGTTTCCATGAATAAACTCTGACTTCAATAGCTATTATACAATGTACAAAAAGTCACCCACGAAAAGTACTCGAATTAAGTGTCAAATGTAGAAACTCACCGATATTTTTTTTTCTCAAGGAGTCAGGAGTTGTACGTTGCACTCCCGCGATCCCCGATCACGAATAACGTTCAGTTAAGTTGAGTTTTGTTATTGGGGCGGTCGTTTTGGTCAACAGTAAACCGTTTACTACGCAAATTTGGAGTACCTATATTCGTGTGAACGATGTATATTGTGTTTTAAGTTCTAAATAATAGTTAGAAGATTTTTTTTGTAATACTGTGTGTGTAGTGTATGTTATTACGGTGAATTTAGTGTATGTAACTTCAAAATCTATGGAAATGGTGAAGCAGTCCCCAAATGTTTAACTGAATCGGGAAGTGTGACACGAGTAGAATGCGAAAAATGACCCCGATTTTGACCTTTCGTGTTAATTTTTGGTATGAATATTTACTTCTATTGCAACAAATTTCATGTATTTTATAGCTTAATAGCTGTTTTATCCACTATTTTAAAACATTTCTTTCTAACTCATACGGTTTAGAAAATATAAGCGTGTGACCATCAAATTTAAGCAACCAGGAGAAATAGCCACCAATTTCTTATGAAAAAAAGAAAAGTGATTAGAAAAGTATTTTCGGTCATTTTTTACACAATGCCATCTGATTCCAAAGTAAGCTAGGTAGGATCAACCTGCTTGTGTTATAGGTACCAGACAACAGACCTTATTAATTTTTTTATTAGTATTTAGGTGTATTAGTTTTTTTTTGTTTTTTTATACTACTTAGGTGGCAGACAAGCTTACGGCCCACCGGAGGTTGGTAACCGTAGCCTATAGACGTTTGCAACACCAGAGGCGCTACACACGCGCTGCCGACCCGGCGCAGGTTGTGACGACCCACAGTTGAAATTTTTCAAGCCGCCCGTAAGGCCTTCAACTTGACTTAACGACTGTCATTTTACTGACAACCGGGACCAACGGCTTATCGTGCCTTCCGAAGCACGAAAACGCTCGTAAATAAATGTCACAAAGTGGTCCACGTGGTGGTCACCCATCCATATCCGGCCATAGTAAATGTTGCTTACTGCAGTGATCGTTTACAGAACACTGAGTCCGCGGGGTCACGAGCGCTTCTAAAAAAAATCTCTATCTAAATAAAAAAGTATTTTAGGATATAAAAAAGGCGTCCGATGCTGTTATTTACTTTTATTTATATGTATATGAATCTCACAAGAAATTAAATAACAGCATCGGACGCCTCTTTAATAGCGCCGTGACGTCATTTATAACAGCGTCGCGACGCCATTTATAACAGCATCGCGACGCCATTTATAACAGTGTTGCGACGCCATTTATAACACCGTTGGACACCTTTTATAACATCGTCGCGATGCCATTTATAACAGCGTTGGACGCCTTTTAAAACAGCGTCGCGTCGCCGTTTATAACGCTTTGGATGCCTTTTATTACATCGTCGCGACGCTGAAAATAACAGCGTCGCGACGACATTTATTACAGCTTTGGACTCCTTTTATAGCATCGTCGCGACGCCAAATATAACAGCGTTGAACGCCTTTTATAACAGCGTCGCGACGCTAAATATATCAGCGTCGTGACGCTATTTATAACAGAGGTGAACGGCTTTTATAACGTATGTCATTTATAAAAGCGTTGGACGCCTTTTATTGCAGCGTCGCGACACCATTTATAACAGCTTTGGACACCTTTTATAACAGCTTTGGACACCTTTTATAACAACTTTGGACACCTTTTATAACATCGTCGCGACGCTAAATATAACAGCGTCGTGACGCCATTTATAACAGCATCGCTGCGCCATTTATAACATAGTCAAGACCCATTTATAACAGCGTTGTACGCCTTTTATAACATCGTCGCGACGCCATTTATAACAGCGTTGGACGCCTTTTATATCGTTATTTGATATAACAGCTTTAACAGCGTCGTGACGCCTTTTATAACAGCGTCGCGACGCCATTTATAACAGCATCGCGACGCCGCACAGTGGTCTGAAAATCGAGCTCCCCTTTCGTAGAAAGTCAATGTGGGATATTCATAAAACCAAAATATGGAACGTGTCAGGCATACATTCCTTTAATGCATATTGTAGTATGAATGATTTAAGTTACTCCGCGCCTGAGAAAAAAAATATTTAGTTTTTTTTTGTATGGGAGAAATTACATAAAGTACATTTTCTTGCGACTGAATGAAACTGAAAGGCTGGTACTCATACGAGCTATTGCCGCTCTTAAGGCGATTACTTTGACATACCACTCATGTACCTTTAGGTGCCGCTTTACACGTAGGATTTTTTTTAAAATTTCAAATTTTCGGTATTGAATTTTTTAAGTATGTGACGCGTTTAAAATAATTTGCTCCGACCCTTAATGAGGGTAGTTATACATAAATAGAATGTTTGGCATGAATTTTGTCAGTAACGTTTAGCACTGTGCGCGTAAACTTTAATTTTTCTGTTTTTTCCAATTTTCTATTGCGATGGAAGGTTTTGGTATCAATCTTGATATTTTCATGTTTGTGGCCAACAACACTTCTTTCTCAGATCCCAATGTGTTATTTGAAGTTTTTGTGAATAGCGTTGATTTGTCAGAAAATGAAAAGAAAGACTTGAAACAATTCTGCCGAACTTATGTGTGTGCATTGAAAAGGAAATGGATCTCATGTAATCGCACGTGACATACTTTCATTAAAAAGTACGAAGCATGGCTCCAAGAAGACATCAAATGGCCTGAAGTCATCAAGGAAAAGATGACTTCCTCAGTAACGATAGTTCAGTCACCATGTTCGCGTTCCGAATTTCCCGTAAACGAAGGTGTATCAACATCCGCACAACCACAGACTTGTAGTGTTGGAACCTCAACATCTCTTGGAAACCAAAGAAAGCAGTTTTCGAAGTTAAGCTCGTTACAGAAGAGAAGGAGAGTAGAAGAGCTTTTAAATCATCCAACGGAAAGTCTTGCTTATGCAACTGGCTTGAAGGCGCAAAATAAGGATGTAGCAGACATAATAAAATTAGTCACAGAGAATTCCGAAGAGACTACAAAGATAAAAGATATACTGAAAACTAAGAAAAATGTGCCCGTATATTCTGCTGATAAAGCTTTAGGTATTTTGACTTCGTTGAAGCTTGTTACACGGGCCGCCCCGGTATCTCTCGGGACACAGTGGAGGAAAATCGTGAACAGCTTGTGTCTGAAATCGAGGCTACTCTTACTAGAGTGTCCGATTGGGGTGGACAAAATCTTGTCCAGTTCAACCCTTCCAAGACACAAGCTTGTTTTTTCACTGCTACGCAAACCCCAATTACTGCAGCGCCGAAATTTCAGGGCACATCTCTTTCCATCTCCAAAGGTATAGGGATCCTTGGCGTTGACATCTCCAGTGACGTTCAGTTTCGTAGTCATTTGGAGGACAAGGCTAAGCTGGCGTCGGAATAACGACTGAGCTTCTTAAAGCTGGCGGGACTCTAGTTCTCAAAGAGCGGAGAGTCTCTTTAATTCTGTCCTCCAACAGGGACAAACACCTAAAGCGTGGAGCGGGAGTGCAGTAATTATATACCCATCTCACTCCTTAGCCATGTTTACAAGTTGTTCTCGAGAGTAGTCACAAACCGCCTTGCCGGAAAACTCGACGAGTACAAGGTACCTAAATGTATTTAAGTTGATATAAGTATAAGGTAGTAGGTGCCTTGATTAAGCTTTAGGTGGCATGACTCTTTCCCAGGATTTCTTCTTGAGACTTGGACGCGAAGGTCATTGTGTCTTTGTTCAAAAGTTCTTAGCATGCCGCACGCCTCAAGAAGCGGAAAAGCATCTGAACTAACCCAAAAGACGCAAGATAACACCCGAACCCGTAGGCGAGGCCACGGTGATAGCCTAAGCCTGTCGGGTACCCTGATACATCATTCTAAGGAGTTGCCCGGGGCGCCTAATACTAGACGGGTAAGTAGCTACGATATGGGTTTTAGACGGTTTGGATCTGGCATAACGTCCGGTGGGATTTCTACTCCTATAAAAGGGCTTCACACGGAATGTTATAGGTATTGCTCTGTCCTTTGCCATGATTGTAGGTACCTACTTATTTGTTCTACTATTATTCCGCTACATATCTACTACAATACGAATCTAAAAGAGTACCACTCTTACTGAAACTAGTCAGAGATCACCTTCGTGGCATAAACTCAACTTCGTGGGTAAAACGCCACGAAGGATGTGACACGAAGGTAACGAATACATAGCTTTTTTTTTAAATTCTGACAAAGTTTAGCCGTTACGTTTTAAATCAAATACTACATAAATATTTCAATTAATTTGCGGTTTCCATGAATAAACTCTGACTTCAATAGCTATTATACAATGTACAAAAAGTCACCCACGAAAAGTACTCGAATTAAGTGTCAAATGTAGAAACTCACCGATATTTTTTTTTCTCAAGGAGTCAGGAGTTGTACGTTGCACTCCCGCGATCCCCGATCACGAATAACGTTCAGTTAAGTTGAGTTTTGTTATTGGGGCGGTCGTTTTGGTCAACAGTAAACCGTTTACTACGCAAATTTGGAGTACCTATATTCGTGTGAACGATGTATATTGTGTTTTAAGTTCTAAATAATAGTTAGAAGATTTTTTTTGTAATACTGTGTGTGTAGTGTATGTTATTACGGTGAATTTAGTGTATGTAACTTCAAAATCTATGGAAATGGTGAAGCAGTCCCCAAATGTTTAACTGAATCGGGAAGTGTGACACGAGTAGAATGCGAAAAATGACCCCGATTTTGACCTTTCGTGTTAATTTTTGGTATGAATATTTACTTCTATTGCAACAAATTTCATGTATTTTATAGCTTAATAGCTGTTTTATCCACTATTTTAAAACATTTCTTTCTAACTCATACGGTTTAGAAAATATAAGCGTGTGACCATCAAATTTAAGCAACCAGGAGAAATAGCCACCAATTTCTTATGAAAAAAAGAAAAGTGATTAGAAAAGTATTTTCAGTCATTTTTTACACAATGCCATCTGATTCCAAAGTAAGCTAGGTAGGATCAACCTGCTTGTGTTATAGGTACCAGACAACAGACCTTATTAATTTTTTTATTAGTATTTAGGTGTATTAGTTTTTTTTTGTTTTTTTATACTACTTAGGTGGCAGACAAGCTTACGGCCCACCGGAGGTTGGTAACCGTAGCCTATAGACGTTTGCAACACCAGAGGCGCTACACACGCGCTGCCGACCCGGCGCAGGTTGTGACGACCCACAGTTGAAATTTTTCAAGCCGCCCGTAAGGCCTTCAACTTGACTTAACGACTGTCATTTTACTGACAACCGGGACCAACGGCTTATCGTGCCTTCCGAAGCACGAAAACGCTCGTAAATAAATGTCACAAAGTGGTCCACGTGGTGGTCACCCATCCATATCCGGCCATAGTAAATGTTGCTTACTGCAGTGATCGTTTACAGAACACTGAGTCCGCGGGGTCACGAGCGCTTCTAAAAAAAATCTCTATCTAAATAAAAAAGTATTTTAGGATATAAAAAAGGCGTCCGATGCTGTTATTTACTTTTATTTATATGTATATGAATCTCACAAGAAATTAAATAACAGCATCGGACGCCTCTTTAATAGCGCCGTGACGTCATTTATAACAGCGTCGCGACGCCATTTATAACAGCATCGCGACGCCATTTATAACAGTGTTGCGACGCCATTTATAACACCGTTGGACACCTTTTATAACATCGTCGCGATGCCATTTATAACAGCGTTGGACGCCTTTTAAAACAGCGTCGCGTCGCCGTTTATAACGCTTTGGATGCCTTTTATTACATCGTCGCGACGCTGAAAATAACAGCGTCGCGACGACATTTATTACAGCTTTGGACTCCTTTTATAGCATCGTCGCGACGCCAAATATAACAGCGTTGAACGCCTTTTATAACAGCGTCGCGACGCTAAATATATCAGCGTCGTGACGCTATTTATAACAGAGGTGAACGGCTTTTATAACGTATGTCATTTATAAAAGCGTTGGACGCCTTTTATTGCAGCGTCGCGACACCATTTATAACAGCTTTGGACACCTTTTATAACAGCTTTGGACACCTTTTATAACAACTTTGGACACCTTTTATAACATCGTCGCGACGCTAAATATAACAGCGTCGTGACGCCATTTATAACAGCATCGCTGCGCCATTTATAACATAGTCAAGACCCATTTATAACAGCGTTGTACGCCTTTTATAACATCGTCGCGACGCCATTTATAACAGCGTTGGACGCCTTTTATATCGTTATTTGATATAACAGCTTTAACAGCGTCGTGACGCCTTTTATAACAGCGTCGCGACGCCATTTATAACAGCATCGCGACGCCGCACAGTGGTCTGAAAATCGAGCTCCCCTTTCGTAGAAAGTCAATGTGGGATATTCATAAAACCAAAATATGGAACGTGTCAGGCATACATTCCTTTAATGCATATTGTAGTATGAATGATTTAAGTTACTCCGCGCCTGAGAAAAAAAATATTTAGTTTTTTTTTGTATGGGAGAAATTACATAAAGTACATTTTCTTGCGACTGAATGAAACTGAAAGGCTGGTACTCATACGAGCTATTGCCGCTCTTAAGGCGATTACTTTGACATACCACTCATGTACCTTTAGGTGCCGCTTTACACGTAGGATTTTTTTTAAAATTTCAAATTTTCGGTATTGAATTTTTTAAGTATGTGACGCGTTTAAAATAATTTGCTCCGACCCTTAATGAGGGTAGTTATACATAAATAGAATGTTTGGCATGAATTTTGTCAGTAACGTTTAGCACTGTGCGCGTAAACTTTAATTTTTCTGTTTTTTCCAATTTTCTATTGCGATGGAAGGTTTTGGTATCAATCTTGATATTTTCATGTTTGTGGCCAACAACACTTCTTTCTCAGATCCCAATGTGTTATTTGAAGTTTTTGTGAATAGCGTTGATTTGTCAGAAAATGAAAAGAAAGACTTGAAACAATTCTGCCGAACTTATGTGTGTGCATTGAAAAGGAAATGGATCTCATGTAATCGCACGTGACATACTTTCATTAAAAAGTACGAAGCATGGCTCCAAGAAGACATCAAATGGCCTGAAGTCATCAAGGAAAAGATGACTTCCTCAGTAACGATAGTTCAGTCACCATGTTCGCGTTCCGAATTTCCCGTAAACGAAGGTGTATCAACATCCGCACAACCACAGACTTGTAGTGTTGGAACCTCAACATCTCTTGGAAACCAAAGAAAGCAGTTTTCGAAGTTAAGCTCGTTACAGAAGAGAAGGAGAGTAGAAGAGCTTTTAAATCATCCAACGGAAAGTCTTGCTTATGCAACTGGCTTGAAGGCGCAAAATAAGGATGTAGCAGACATAATAAAATTAGTCACAGAGAATTCCGAAGAGACTACAAAGATAAAAGATATACTGAAAACTAAGAAAAATGTGCCCGTATATTCTGCTGATAAAGCTTTAGGTATTTTGACTTCGTTGAAGCTTGTTACACGGGCCGCCCCGGTATCTCTCGGGACACAGTGGAGGAAAATCGTGAACAGCTTGTGTCTGAAATCGAGGCTACTCTTACTAGAGTGTCCGATTGGGGTGGACAAAATCTTGTCCAGTTCAACCCTTCCAAGACACAAGCTTGTTTTTTCACTGCTACGCAAACCCCAATTACTGCAGCGCCGAAATTTCAGGGCACATCTCTTTCCATCTCCAAAGGTATAGGGATCCTTGGCGTTGACATCTCCAGTGACGTTCAGTTTCGTAGTCATTTGGAGGACAAGGCTAAGCTGGCGTCCAAGAAGCTAGGTGTGCTCAACAGAGCGCGGCGGTACTTTACTGCGGCGCAAACACTGCTTCTCTATAAGTCGCAAGTGCGGCCGCATACGGAGTACAGCTGTCACCTCTGGGCGGGAGCACCTGAATATCAGCTTCGTCCATTTGACTCGGTGCAAAGACGAGCTGTAAGAGTTGTCAACGATCCTGTACTTACAGCTGTTGTGGAACCTCTTCGCGACAGGAGAGACTTTGCCTCCTTATGCGTATTCTACCGCCTGTGCAATGGTATGTGCTCTGAGGAATTGTTTGATATGATGCCCACGGCTACGTTCTATCATCGCACCGCTCGCCACAGACAGGGAGTTCATCCTCACACTCTGCATCCGGTGCGTTCTAGCACGGTTAGATCCGATAGGTGTTTTCTTCCGCGCACGCTCAGGTTGTGGAATGACCTCCCTGCCTCGGTTTTCCCATACGCCTACAGTATGGGGTTCTTCAAAAGGGGTCTTAGAAGGTTTTTGCAGGGTCGGCAGCGCGAGTGTGGCACCTCTGGTGTTGCAAACGTTCATAGGCTGCGGTGACCACTGGTCCTTCTGGTGGGCCGTATGCTTGTCTGCCGCCTTAGTGGTATAAAAAAATTGCGTGTACTTAGTGTACACACGTAAGAAGTGAAACTTCTTCATAAACTTAATTTTCACCTCACCTTAAATTAAGTCAAAAAGTACAAAAGTACAAAAGTCCAAAAGTCCAAAAGTCCAAAAGTCCAAAAGTCCAAAAGTCCAAAAGTCCAAAAGTCCAAAAGTCCAAAGTCCAAAGTCCAAAAGTCCAAAAGTCCAAAAGTCCCAAAGTCCCAAAGTCCCAAGGTCTCAAGGTCCCAAAATCCCAAAGTCCCAAAGTCCCAAAGTCCCAAAGTCCCAAAGGCCAAAAGTCCAAAAGTCCCAAAGTCCCAAAGTTCCAAAGTCCCAAAGACCCAAAGTACCAAGGTCCCATCTAAAAGTCCAAAAGTCCCAAAGGCCAAAAGTCAAAAAGTCACAAAGTCCCAAAGTCCCAAAGTCCCAAAGTCCCAAAGTCCCAAAGTCCCAAAGTCCCAAAGTCCCAAAGTACCAAAGTCCCAAAGTCCCAAAGTCCCAAAGTCCCAAAGTCCCAAAGTCCCAAAGTCCCAAAGTCCCAAAGTCCCAAAGTCCCAAAGTCCCAAAGTCCCAAAGTCCCAAAGTCCCAAAGTCCCAAAGTCCCAAAGTCCCAAAGTCCCAAAGTCCCAAAGTCCCAAAGTCCCAAAGTCCCAAAGTCCCAAAGTCCCAAAGTCCCAAAGTCCCAAAGTCCCAAAGTCCCAAAGTCCCAAAGTCCCAAAGTCCCAAAGTCCCAAAGTCCCAAAGTCCCAAAGTCCCAAAGTCCCAAAGTCCCAAAGTCCCAAAGTCCCAAAGTCCCAAAGTCCCAAAGTCCCAAAGTCCCAAAGTCCCAAAGTCCCAAAGTCCCAAAGTCCCAAAGTCCCAAAGTCCCAAAGTCCCAAAGTCCCAAAGTCCCAAAGTCCCAAAGTCCCAAAGTCCCAAAGTCCCAAAGTCCCAAATTCCCAAAGTCCCAAAGTCCCAAAGTCCAAAAGTCCAAAAGTCCAAAAGTCCAAAAGTCCAAAAGTCCAAAAGTCCAAAAGTCCAAAAGTCCAAAGTCCAAAGTCCAAAAGTCCAAAAGTCCAAAAGTCCCAAAGTCCCAAAGTCCCAAGGTCTCAAGGTCCCAAAATCCCAAAGTCCCAAAGTCCCAAAGTCCCAAAGTCCCAAAGTCCCAAAGGCCAAAAGTCCAAAAGTCCCAAAGTCCCAAAGTTCCAAAGTCCCAAAAACCCAAAGTACCAAGGTCCCATCTAAAAGTCCAAAAGTCCCAAAGGCCAAAAGTCAAAAAGTCACAAAGTCCCAAAGTCCCAAAGTCCCAAAGTCCCAAAGTCCCAAAGTCCCAAAGTCCCAAAGTACCAAAGTCCCAAAGTCCCAAAGTCCCAAAGTCCCAAAGTCCCAAAGTCCCAAAGTCCCAAAGTCCCAAAGTCCCAAAGTCCCAAAGTCCCAAAGTCCCAAAGTCCCAAAGTCCCAAAGTCCCAAAGTCCCAAAGTCCCAAAGTCCCAAAGTCCCAAAGTCCCAAAGTCCCAAAGTCCCAAAGTCCCAAAGTCCCAAAGTCCCAAAGTCCCAAAGTCCCAAAGTCCCAAAGTCCCAAAGTCCCAAAGTCCCAAAGTCCCAAAGTCCCAAAGTCCCAAAGTCCCAAAGTCCCAAAGTCCCAAAGTCCCAAAGTCCCAAAGTCCCAAAGTCCCAAAGTCCCAAAGTCCCAAAGTCCCAAAGTCCCAAATTCCCAAAGTCCCAAAGTCCCAAAGTCCCAAAGTCCCAAAGTCCCAAAGTCCCAAAGTCCCAAAGTCCCAAAGTCCCAAAGTCCCAAAGTCCCAAAGTCTCAAAGTCCCAAAGTCCCAAAGTCCCGAAGTCCCAAAGTCCAAAAGTCCAAAAGTCCCAAAGACCCAAAGTACCAAGGTCCCATCCAAAAGTCCCAAAGACCCAAAGTACCAAGGTCCCATCCAAAAGTCCAAAAGCCTAAAAGTCCAAAAGTCCCAAAGTCCCAAAGTCCCAAAGTCCCAAAGTCCCAAAGTCCCAAAGTCCCAAAGTCCCAAAGTCCCAAAGTCCCAAAGTTCCAAAGTCCCAAAGACCCAAAGTACCAAGATCCCATCCAAAAGTCCAAAAGTCCCAAAGTCCCAAAGGCCAAAAGTCCAAAAGTCCAAAAGTCCAAAAGTCCAAAAGTCCAAAAGTCCAAAAGTCCAAAAGTCCAAAAGTCCAAAAGTCCAAAAGTCCAAAAGTCCAAAAGTCCAAAAGTCCAAAAGTCCAAAAGTCCAAAAGTCCAAAAGTCCAAAAGTCCAAAAGTCCAAAAGTCCAAAAGTTCAAAAGTCCAAAAGTCCAAAAGTCCCAAAGTCCCAAAGCCCCAAAGACCCAAAGTACCAAGGTCCCATCCAAAAGTCCAAAAGTCCGAAAGTCCGAAAGTCCAAAAGTCCCAAAGTCCCAAAGTCCCAAAGTCCCAAAGTCCCAAAGTCCCAAAGTTCCAAGGGCATTGTAGTTCAGAAATTAGAGACGTCTCAACTTTCGCCACACCTAGAATTCAAGGGTTCCTTTGGTTTTCTTTAAGCTCTTTTATGATTAAGCAAACAGGGCCGTTTCACACGGTGCTTGACGAGTCTGATGAAGAATTACCTCTCCTTTTGTGCACATTATGTGACGTAAACGAAGTTGCGAGGGTCAGCTAGTTTGTAAATAAATAAATATTGTGGGACATTTTACGCAGCGTTATCTAACCCAAATTAACTTAAAATTGACAACAGGCAACTCCCTGTGTTCCAGAGGTGCTTTCAATATTCGCACGTCTTTAGGACTGCTGTCTATCTCTTATTATGTCTGTGCCTCTGCTCTAACTCTGCGTACAGAAAGGGGACTCAAGAGTCAAGAGTGGTGAAATCCGGGCTTGATTCGGGCGAGCCGTCCATATCCCTTAAGCCTCTTAACCGTACTTAGCAGTAACTTAGCAGAGCCATAGTACTCTTTTCTCCTAACTTCATCTTTGTAAAATACATAATAACTCCACAATCCCCATTTGCGAAGTCGTCGCAGTAATATCCACCGGCCTATCCTGCGAGGTGGAGTAATGAGTAAGACGGTCCCTTTTCCGGGGCTGGGAATCCTACACGAAGCCACGCATCTTAATTTTTTTATACCACTACGGTGGCAGACGCATACGGCCAACCAAATGTACCGGTGGTCTGGATAGCCTCTGGATGCTTGGAACACCAGCGGCGGTACACTCGCGCTGCCGACCCCGTAAAAAGTGTCATGACCACCAACTCCCACTTACTCCCGCTGGAGACCATGATCTCCAGCGGGAGTAAGTGGGACTCCTGTGCGTCTTTCCGTAAGCAGGTCATGCTCTTGAAAGAGGCGACAGCGAGGGAGCGGGAGAGAACTCTACCACCCGTGTTCTGCAGTCTGCGGCTGAGGTGCCTGTCTTCACCCAAGACTATCAGCCTCCATGACCGGTGGCCTGAGGATGGTGATGGGCTGCTCACCGTCCTTAAAGAAGGCGAAGAAAGAGGCGACAGCGAGGGAGCGGGAGAGAACTCTACCACCCGTGTTCTGCAGTCTGCTGCAGAGGTGCCTGTCTTCACCCAAGACTATCAGCCTCCATGACCGGTGGCCTGAGGATGGTGAGGGTGCTGCTCACCGTCCTTACAGAAGCAGGTCCTAGATGACAGCGTGACGTAAGGGATTCACGCACGCCCGCTTATGAAGCGGGATAACATCCGAACAACACCCTAAAGACCTGGGATAGCATCCGAACCCCCCGCCCCCAAGTTGAGGTCGCAGTGGGAGCCGTAGGTCTGTTGGGAGTATTCTACTTCTTCTTAGAGTGCCTCTCCAACTAGTGAAGGTTGGCGACCAGCATGGTGCAGTCCTTTCGGTCTCTCGCTCGTCGGAACAGTTCAGCCGCTTCAGATATTCCGGTCCACTCTCGGATGTTTCGTAACCATGACTTTTTTCTACCCCCCACCCTTCTTTTTCCAGCAACTTTACCCATCATTATAAGTTGCAAGAGCTCGTAACGTTGGTGTCGGAGAACGTGGCCCAGATACGAGATCTTGCGTTTTTTCACAGTTAGCATGAGACTGCGCTCCTGGCCCATCTGTTGCAAAACGCTGTCGTTAGTAACTTTCTGGGTCCAACTAATGGAAAGCATGCGTCTGTATGTCCAAATGCTTCTATGCGCTTTTTGAGATCTTCTTTAATTGTCCAGGCCTCACATCCATACAATACAATGGGCCAAATGTAACAATGAAGTAAACGAGTGCGTAGTGCGGTGTTGATGTTTCGACTACAGAGGATGGTCTTCATAGAATTGAAAGCACTGCGAGCAACCTCTATACGGGATTTAATTTCTATTTCACTGTCCCACCTCTCGTTTAGTCAAGTACCCAAGTATTTGTACTTCTGCACTCTTTCTAGATTTTGACCAGATACCCTTATCTAGTATTAACATCGTCTTTCCCAGAAATAACCATATATTTCGTCTTTCTGATGTTCATCTTCAGACCCGATCTTTGACTGCACTCCTCCAGCCTCTCCACCATTGGTTGCAATTCGGTCACAGTGGATGCTATCAATACCGTGTCATCAGCGTATCGGAGATTGTTAACATTTCGGCCGTTTATCTTAACTCCGCAATCGAGATCGTGTAGAGCCTCAGTTATTATGGCTTCCGAATACAAATTGAAGAGAATCGGCGATTCAGTTCAGTTGGGAGTATTGGGGACATATAAATCAATATCAATACATATAATAAAATCGTAACAGGTCGCTGTCTGTACATGGAAGATAAATAAGAAAAAATATTATAGGGGGGCTTTATGAACGCAATAGAACCCAAAACAATGATTTTTAGAATTTTTGTCTGTTTGTCTGTATGTCTGTATGTCTGTATATCTGTTTGTCTGTACGGTTGTGCACGCTAATCTCAGTAACCGCTCAACCGATTGCAATGCGGTTTTTTTTATTGTGTTGAGGTTTGCTCCAGTTAACATTTAGCGTTTGTTTTATGTAAATCGGTTTAGAAATAAAAGAGTTATAACACTTTTAAGAATCAGATATTTTGAAAATTTTAATTATAGGGGTTTCTTTGAATGTGAGTGAACCTAAACTGGCGTGTTGGCTTAATCATAAAAGAGCTTAATGATTAAGACAAGAGAAATAGACTTAATCATTAAGCTCTTTTATGATTAAGCAAACAGGGCAGTTTCAGATGCTGCTTGATGACTCTGATGAAGAAATACCTTTCCTTTCATACACCTTATGCGACGTAAACGAAGTTGCGGGCTCAGCTAGTAATAAATAAATATTCACGGACATTTCACACAACGCTATCTGATCCCAAAGTAAGCTAGGAATAACCTGCTTGTGTTATGGGTATCAGACCACGGATATTAATACTAATATACTTTCAAATACATACATATTACATAGAACCACCCAGACTCTTGAGACAAACATTTATGGGTCACACAAATATTTGTCTCCGGTGGGAATCGAGCCCACGACATCCTTCCGAGGTCTTACCCGGGGCTGCCAACCATCGGCTGTTAGGTAGGATACGTGTAGTTTTAGTCGGTAGGAGTCCGGCATAGCATCCCTGTGGGATTTTCCTCACGTTAAAAATAAATAAATAAGATGCGGGCCGAGAACGCTCCACATTTGGTGGATCAGTTTGTTCCTCCCTTAGGAAAACCTTTGCGGGAAGTGGAACCGATGAATGGACCTGTTGATGTACCTACCCTTTTTTAAATGTGTGGAAATTGCTTATATATGTCATACAGGACTCTTACCGTCTAAAACCACACATTACCCTTATTTTACGCGAGGAAAATTCTACATAGATGCTATGCCGGAATGTCGGCCTCCTATCGACTAGAAAACCACACGTATCTTGCTTAACAGCCTACGATTGGTAGCCCCGGGTAAGCCCTCGGAAGGATACCCCATTATTCTGAACAAATCACACATTGCCTTACCTACGGTATCGACACTTCCCTACTCGTAGTGTCCACCGCGTTGTTCCCTCTTTCGTATTGCCACACCTTTAACTCACTCTAAAAATCGACGAAAAAGAAAATAAAAATGGCCTTTTTATATAATTAAGCTCGCCAAATTGACGTCGCCAAGCCGTGGCGCATCTAGCGATTGGGGGCCACTCTTGCAACCCGTAAGACTTCTGACAGTGGTCCTCTAGTTGGCGGCCCTGTGATGTGCCTCTTCACGCTCGTCGTGTCATACACAGGACTCTTACCGTCTAAAACCACACATTACCTATTTTTTACGCGAGGAAAATTCTACATAGATGCTATGCCGTAATGCCGGCCTCCTGCCGACTACAAAACCACACGTATCTTGCTGAACAGTCTACAGTTGGGAGCCCCGGGTAAGCCCTCGGAAGGATACCCCATTATTCTGATCAATCCACACGCCTATGGTATTCACACTTGCCTACTCGTAGTGTCCACCGCCTTGTTCCCTCTTTAGTGTAGCCAAAATCGACGAAAAAGAAAATAAAAATAGCCTTTCTTACCCGAACTGCCGAAAAAAGGAGGGTAATGTTTTTCGATACTATGTATGTATGTATGTCCATTTCTTTGTCACGTAATACAGCCTGAACGGCTTGACGGATTTTGCCATGCAAGGTGTCATTTGCTTCGTCGTGATTGTGTGAGTGACACCAGGTAGGTATATTAAAATTTCAAAAAAATGAAAATGGCAGACTTTTGACGCTAAAATGTAAACCTTGAATATTTTTCTTGGACGCTCTGCAGCCTGAACAGCTTCACGGATTTTGACATGCAAGGTGTCATTTGATTTGACGTGATTGTGTGAGTGACACCAGGTACAATAAAATTTCTAGAAAATCAAAATGGCGGATTTTTGTCGTTTTTATTTGACTGCGACGGACGCTAAAACTACTGAACCGATTTTGATGCGGTATTGTGTGTTTATAAGGTCTTGGTCTGACTTAAAATCTTACATTTGTTTGATTGCAATTGGTTGAGTAGCATCGGAAATATGACCAAAAATATAATAATTTAGGTTGAATTTTGGTGATGTCCCTTCACTACACGAAAATTAATAACTCCACTATCAACATAGGTAGGTAACTAAAAAGTTTTAAATAAACTTAATTATTAAGAATATAAAAAAACCCGACTGCCGAGTAAAATACAACTGAAAGCAAAAAACAAGCTCTACATTTTTATTTTGTGATTTTCTTTAGCTACTTACTGTTTTACTTTGTCGGCAACATTTGCAGGCGGGAACAAGCTATGGGAACATGTAGCTATTTTGTCAACCACCACTCACTTGCCATAGCTTGTTCCCGCCTGCGACAAAGTAAAACAGTAAGTAGCTAAAGAAAATCACAAAATAAAAATGTAGAGCTTGTTTTTACCCGAACTGCCGAAGAAAGGAGGGTAATGTTTTTTGAGACTATACATATGTATGTATGTCCCATTCTTTATCACGTCCTACAGCTTGAACGGCTTGACGAATTTTGACATGGACACCAGGTAAGTAAGTATACATTAAAATTTCTAAAAAATCTAAATGGCAGACTTTTGGCGCTAAAATGAAATCGTTGATTTTTTTTCTTACATGCTCTACAGCCTCAACGGCTTGACGGATTTTGACATACAAGGTGTCGTTTGATTTGACGTAATTGTGTGAGTGACACCAGGTCCATTCAAATTTCTAAAAAATCAAAATGGCGGACTTATGGCGCTAAAATGAAAACGTTGAATTTTTTTCTTGTACGCTCTACAGCCTTTACGGCTTGATGGACTTTGACATACAAGATGTCATTTGATTCGTTGTGATTGTGTAAGTGACACCAGGTATAATAAAATTTCTAGAAAATCAAAATGGCGGATTTTTGTCATTTTAATTATTTGAGTGCGACGTACGCTAAAACTACTGAACCGATTTTGATGCGGTACTATTTGTTCATAAGGTCTTGGTCAGACCTAAATCTTACATTTGTTTGAGTGCAATCGGTTTAGTAAAACTGGAAATATGACCTAAAATATAATAATAATTAAGGTTGAATTTTGGAAATGTCCCTTCACTACACGGAAATTAATAACTCCTTATCCAACATAGGTAACTAAAAAGTTTTAAATAAACTTAATTATTGAGAATATAAAAAAACCCGACTGCCGAGTAAAATACAACAGAAAAGCAAAAAAACAAGCTCTACCTTTCTTTTGCGATTTTCTTTAGCTACTTACTGTTTTACTTTGTCGGCAACATTTGCAGGCGGGAACAAGCTATGGGAACATGTAGCTATTTTGTAAACCACCACTCGCTTGCCGTGTGTGAAGTGAAGTGAAGTGAAGTGAATAACTATTATGTAGGCAAAGAAAATACGATAACACTGCGCTCACGCCTGTTTATATTATATCAGATGGGTACGAACTCATTCAATATAAATAAACGTAAAAATGTAATAGTAACCTATACGATTGTAAAACGAACGACAGTTACCCAATCCAAAACAGTTACATCAAGTTTTTTGAACCCACCAAACTCGAAAACTAACGTTAAAACAGTTAATTTTTATTTTACAAGCCGTGTAATACGTGTGAATTTAAAAAAATCTCACAAAAATCACTCTGTCTTCCGGATTATTCCCGCGTAAACAAACCGCGCGGAAGGTCATTGAACCCAACGGTACCGTGCAAGTTGTGTCAGAACCGGTCTGTCGACGTTTTTGTGACGTCACTCTCGTTCCGCTACTTGTCAAGAGATGGCGGTAGTAGTTTAATACTGTTACTCAGTTTTATGCTTCATCCAACAATGTAAGGTACTATACCTTACATTGTTGGATGAAGAGACAAAATGTTTATTTATTTTTATCCTTTTTAGTAGAAATCACTCATTTTTATTATTATTACTTGAGGCATAACAACAAGAGAATTGACCCATAGAAAAAAAAGCCACTTTAAATTACCCGTAGCGACATCTTGTCTCAACTCATCTAAAGAGTTTTACTCTGCCATCTATACAAAATAATTGTAACTTTTCTCAAAGTAGTGTTGGCTATTTAGCTCCTATTTTTTAATACCTCTGATAGATGTCACTAGCTGTCTCATTTACACGAAGTAGACTATGAAAATGAAAAATTTTCAGATTTTTGTACTTTATTTATTATAAATTGCTTCATTTTCTCCGAAATGTTTATAGTATTAAATATTTACGCTATGTAAATGCAATGAATTCTTAAATATTTAAGGATTTTACTCAGTTACTTTTATTACCTTAACTTACATCGATATTTTAATGTGTTTTTTGGGTTCCGTACTCGAAATGTAAAAACGGAACCCTATTACTGAAACTTCTATGTCTGTCTGTTTATCACGAGGCTGTATCTCAGGAACCTCAATAGTTAGAGACAGAGAGCATAAATATTGACAGATCTATGATATTGTGTTTCTGTTGCCATGCCGCTAAATACTAAAATCAGAAACAAATTAAATATTGAAGGTGCTGCCACACAACATTACAAACGTGATATTTTGCCGGTTTTTGGTACAGAACCCTTTGTGAACGACTTCAACTCGCACTTTACCTTTTTTAGGGTTTCGTGCCCAAATGATATAAACGAGACCTATATACATTTATTGTTAAAAATTACAGAGAAACATAATTATTACATATCTATATTTACATTATTACTATCTAAACTAAACCTAAATAAGGCCCCCGCGGCATTGTGCCCAAAAGACTAGCAGCATTCCCCCTTTGAATAGCAATGCCTATTCGTTGAGCGAGAAAACTGCCAGCCCTTGGGTCACCAGTTGACTCCACAAGGCGCTTTTTCAAATTCTTGAAAAATTTTTGCGCATTGGGACCCCATGGACCTAGGGTCTCGACACCGACTGGACAAAAACGATACGATGAGTCGAGACCCTTATATTTATTAATTTTAATATTTTCAGCCGCTTCCGCTGCTGCACTGGCTTTTAATTTTGTTTTAGGAAGATGGGACGGGGCTAGAGTGTCAACACAAGTTGCATCCCACACCAGGACCCGACCCATCGCCCACGGTATCAAAGTTATACCATCCGGTCTCTTGCCATCGTCCCTGAAAACGCCGTTTGGCTCTAAGAGCGCAGGCACATTGGCGGTGGCAAGAGCACGGCGGATGATGTCATTCAGCGCAGCGTGGCGTGAGAAGCGGCCTGCGCTCTTTAAACATGAAAGACCATGATGCCCCAAAGTGTCAACGTTAAAACCGCAGGGGCATCGATGTGGAGCGCAAAGCGTGACGCCAAGTCTCAAACCAACTGAAATTCTTAGGATGTCCGGTTCCAAAAAAGTTCCGGTGTTGGCTGTAGGGAAAGCTTTCAACCAATCACCGGATTCCTTTCTACTGAGCGCTAATAATCTGGCCCGATCCGGGCCTAAGCTAGCATTTAAAAAGGAGTCAAAGGTTAATTTTGACATAGCGTCGTCCCAGCTCCGTTGTAAATTTGGATGGGTGGGTAAATTTTGTCCCGGACAAGCCATTAGCCAAGCATTCTTGGCATCTGTAAGGCCAGTCGTCTCATAGTCTGTAAGACAATTCGTCAGAATTTTACCTACGAGACTCGACGTGGCATGTACAGATGACAAAAAGGCTGGCAAAGCCACACTAGAAATTTTGCGGATCCCTAGCCCACTATATTTAATGGGAAGAGATGCCTGGGACCAAGATTGTTCGCTCAGTTGTATATTGAGAATTGATTCCAAAGAAGATTTGATTAGCGAATCAATAGAAAATAAATGACTTTGATGTTTCCAAAAAGGACAACAGCGAAGCAAATAAATAGATTTGGGAACAAACATACAAAATTTCAGAATTGTGATTGCGTAATGTGAACTAATAGAATGTAGCCGATCTACACTGGATTCAAATTTTGAAATTTTTTGTGCTATTAACTCGGGAATAGCATCTTCAAATATAGGGGACCCTAGGAGGTAAAGATTCTCTCTGCTAACAATTTTAATATTCGGACATAGGGAATTGAATTTTTCAACGAGTTCCGAATTAATGTGATTATTATGAATATATAATTCACACTTATTAAAATTTAATTCCAAACCAATTAAATGAAATTTATTTTTACCCGTAAAATTATTTTTACGAGACCTTATTCATGAGACTTCGTTGTATGTCCGTCACGACGCTGTACCTCAGGAACCGTGATAGGTAAAGATCTAAAATTTACACAGATTATGTATTTCTGTTGCCGCTATAACATCAAAAACTAAAATATAAAGAGTGTAGCTTTCCAACAGTGAAAGAATTTTTCAATTCGGTCCAGTAGTTCCGGAGCCTATTCGTTACAATCAAACAAACAAACAAACAAACAAACAAAAACAAACAAATCTTTCCTCTTTATAATATTAGTATAGATTTAGGTAACTCTACCTGTCTCTTTGTTACGCTATCACATCAGAATAACTGAACCGATTTTGATAAAAATTGGGTAGAGATTTGCTTAAATGTCATAGAGATAAAATAGAGCTTCGGAAAGGACACAGATTTTATCGTATTAAAGGGGAGGGGAGTTAATATAAGGGAAACGAGATTTAAAGTTTGTTTCGGGAAAATTTTACTTTACGGGCGAAGTCGCAGGCTATCACCAATCATCCTTATTGGCATTTTTACATATAGCAAGCAGCAATCAATGTATTATTAGGTACTACATAGTTTTTAAAATATGGGTAGTTTTGATTATAGAGTCTGACTAGTAGTTTTGATTATAGAGTCTGACTACCTTTACTCCTGGAAAACATTTTATTCCCAAGGGAACAGATAATAACATTGTTGGTAGTGTGAGGTAGAGCTGAACTACTAAACCTGATGTGTGTCATTAAACAAAGGGATATTTTTAAATGCACATCTGTATAATTTTTCTGCACACTAGGTAACTCCACTAATTAACTGAATGCATACCCGAAATCTGAGTGCTGTGCATAAAAACCAATTGATTAACTAAACATGTACTACTTAAAAATCTAAAATTTTACGCAATACGAGATGACCTTTTTTATCGAATTTAAATCAAATATGTGGTTTGTACACCGGATATATGATTTGCTAAACAAAAATACGAATTGCTCATCAAAAATACTAACTTGCACTCTAAATTGTACAATCTTATAACGGAATAGGTTAGGTTAGTTTTAATTTTTTTGACTGATAAAATTTAATTTTGTAAAGATGACTGATTAAATTGGGTTTTTAATTAGAGTAATAGGTGTTCCTTAAAGTAAATTAGACGATGGTTTTCCATTAAAAAGTTTTAACACGTTTGTTAAGCGAAGGAATTTTTAGACATACTATTAAGATAATAGTGATTTGTTCAGTAAAATAGTTCTGCAAATACTATTAAACAGTATCTTGAATTTGATTTATTTAGTGTGCATAATTAGTGTGCAAGTCAGTATTTTTGGTTTAACTTTGAAATATTTTGTTCGAAAAAAGGGAATAAGCAGATATCGATTTAAATACATGCCTTAAACAAATACATATTATTATGTGTTAAACAATGATATTATTAGTACCTTTATTATAATATCATTGATGTTGAACAATAAAAACGTCTAATGGGCTGCGGAGACGATCAAGTGACTTGGCGAGTCTCATGCGTATGGAAAGACACGTGCAAAGAAAGCATGTACACTTGAAGTTAATTACATTTACATTTTAACATCCACCAAGTCGCGTTGATCGTCTCCGGAGCCAATAATAAATTCAAACTTCCCGCCAAAAATCCATCACAAAGGATACACTAAAATATAACTCACCAAAGAGTATTGAATAAAAAGAATTACCTAAGTACATGACGAAATGGAAATGAGAGTTGTATGCCTGTCTCCCTCTAACGTATTGGGAAAGTGATGTTGTCTTATTCTCACATCTCACTGCCCTCAGACATGTGACATCCCTGGGGCTTAAAAAGCGGCCCTAGGGTTGTACGTATTTGAATTTAGATTATTATTTTTTATAATAGATTTAAGATATTATTTGGTCAATTATAATGATATGTACTACTCGTAATTTAAATCTGTAATAATCATTTCGTATTTAAAAAAATATTTTCATTAGGTAGCCCACTTATTGAGTAAGTCTTTATTAGCAAGCTCATACTAATTTAGATTAAAATGTTATTTTAATCGTAAATACATGCATACCTATGTCATATCTTTTCTCTGAAGGGGTAGACACAGGTATACCTTATCTGCAGAACCAGAACCACCTAATCTTATCGTAATTAATGTAGTGATAGTTTACAGAAATTTACATAATTAGAAAATGAAATTGCTGTTCGATTAAATCGATATAACTCGAGTGTGGCTGATTTGGTTTTGATACGTTTGTAAGAGTTCAGGGAAGGTTTAAAAGGCATGACTGTTTATTCTTATGCGTTTCGAAGTCAGCTAGTTAATGAAATTTAACTGTCAACTAGATATCAAACAATCAGATAAAAGAACCTTTTTATAGGAATTCGAGTTAATTTTAGACAGTTGGTCAGTACATTATAGCTTAGATTGACACTTTCTATTTTCTGGTCAAACAGCTACGCTTATCTCATAAAAAATAACCACAGTCTACAATAATAATGTGACATCACCATAGATAACAATAAAATGATGACATTTTTAGAAAGTGAATGGCGTTAGAAACGTAGTAAGACAATTAAAACCGAAAATCTTGGTTTTTGAAGAGTAATCTTTATAAGCACGCTGTGAGATTTTTAGTAGATCAATTTTATGGGTTTTTCTTACCAAAATGCTAATGTCGTGTTGCGCAGCGGATATACACCAATACCATAAACCTTGGATACGCTGTATGATGTACTGTTTGGACACTTTTTGATATGTATAGTCATGTCATGAGTCATAGCAGTTCAATGCTTTCACTTCGGTCTGCAATCCCTATAACTGCTTATTTTTTGGAGAGACGATTTTACCTAAACTTTCTACATTCAGTAAATTTACACTGCAAACAAGTTCTATCATAGTCATAGTATCTATCATAAGTATTTCATATACAATGCATGGAGTGAATCAGTCTGGCCAGTATATACTGGCCAGACTGATTGTTGTAGTTTTGTTTGAAGTTTTTTCTTCGCCGTTAGCCAGCAGGCACTCCAGGCAGTCGAGGCTGACTTGGGTCCCAGAGAAATAATTGGACTCTATTGCACCCTTTTTCATGAGCGCCAAAGTTAAATTCGTGATTCATACATACATTACAAAATCAGAGAAGTGAACTGTTTGTGTTCTATGTGTATAAAAAGAAGTTAAAATGGCTAATTTCTGATGATAATGGTGACGCAAGCGACCTCGTAATTGCTTCCCACATGATTAGATTAAGTAAGATGTGGCCAAGCATTTGTTTCTTACAAAACAACCTGTTTTCTACCAATTTATTTACTGTTTTGTTATATTCGGTTGAGCCGAACTTTAATCTTCAGGCAAATCGAAACACAGCTTTGAGAGACAATTATAGAATGTTATAAACGTATTACACACTTTTCTCTTAAAGGCATAGGCGTAATGTGACGAACCTATTACCGCATTGTTATGGACAGTTACAAGATTTATGTACCTGCTGTTGAAAATTTTCAAAATGCCTAAATTTAATAAATATTTTCAGGTATGATATTTGGAAGTTCTTTTAATATTTACAATATAAATCGGATAACATTTGATCAGATATAATAAGAGAAAAAATCATGAATATAGAACACTACTAATATCCTGACAGACGCTGATGCTACGATTTACTCTATGAAATTATATAATAATAATAATAAAATAATAAATATTCACGGACATTTCACACAATGCTATCTAATCCCAAAGTAAGCTAGGAATAACCTGCTTATCTTATGGGTATCAGACCACGGATATTAATACTTATATACTTTTAAATACATACTTATCATACATAGAAACACCCAGACTCTAGAGACAAACGTTTATGAGTCACACAAATTTTTAAAGTAAGTAAAGTAAGATATTAAATGTTGACGATGTGAGTAGTCGAAGCCAATTGTCTGAACATGGCATAATACTTTCAAGATCGAGTATGGTGTGTGTGTGTGTGGGTCGAATGCTTATTATGGCGTCACAGTTGGGAAATCGTCTAGTTGTTTGTACAATTTCATCATATTCGTGTATAGTGGGCAGCTTTGCTAATAGAAGTATCAAATAATTATCAGTTTTAAGAAACATATCTAGCGTGTTTGAATGGCTGTGAGTTTTAATGCCAGGTTCTTCCTTACTGGCTCCATCTGTTGCCTTGCTAATCTGGCAGTAAATGTAGAAATTAGATTTTTCAATCAATATAACAGTCCAGTGCTGGAAATATGCCTCTTCCAATAATTTTAAAAAGGCCATTAACCTTATGGGAACCTATTAGTGGTTTTGTAGCGAAAATTGAAGACATGCTTTAAACTTTAAATGTTGTGTCATTGAGATATAAGTAGTAAACCAAAAATGTGCTGTCCATTGTATTGTATCTACTAAAAGCGAGCGGTAATTGCATTATTGTGTTCTGTTAATGATGATTGTAATTACACGTAAATAAAATAAAAGAGGCCGAACTTATTGACGGTCACCGGCTATTTAGCTTAAAACTGTTCAAGTGCAGTAGCCTGACGTGCCAGTACGACAATAAACTCTCCGCCTAGGACTAAATATTACTATGTAAAGTTAGCTTTTCTCTGCCTAACCTTTCGAAAGAAACGTGTGACTATTGTATGGTATGGATGTCGTCATTAGATTGATGTTTGTCTACTTCAACGATGATCGAATAGTCTCCGCATATCTCGCTATTTGGTCATATTTGGGCGAACGCTAGCGCATCGCAGAACATAACGCGTGGACTATTATTTAATTTATGATTGTTTAATGTAAATTTTATCTGACTTTTTTGAATGTATGTCCCAACACACATTGTGGTTTTAAAACACACGCGACTTGTGCTCGTCATTGTCCGGTCCGGGCCTTTTTCGCGTAATCTCTACTTTTACGTACGTAGCACGTAGGTCGGAGTCTGCTCCTGACCACGGCTATCGCAACATAGCCAAAATGTCGAGAGGTGAACAAAGTTTTCGCGAAAAAGACCCGAAACCTACCATGAAAAACACAGTGTGTGGATTCAATTCCAGTGTGAACCGCGTGGTGTTATCTCACTACACTTACATCAATAAAATCTATTAATTTTATTCAAGTAAATAAGTTTTTTTTTAATATATTTAGCTCGTCAAATTGACGTCGCCACCATCTTGATGGTAAGCTGTGGCGCATCTAGCGATTGGGGGCCAGTCTCACAGTCCGTAAGACTTTCAACAGTGGTTCTCAAGTTGGCGGCCCTGTGATGTGCCTCTTCACGCTCCACTTGAAGAAAGTGAGAAAAAAGTGGAACATGAGCACATACGTGTGTCTTTGTATTTTTTGTATTTGTATATTTGGTAATTTATAAAATTATTTGTATTTGTATTTTTTTTTAAATTTCTAGAATTAAAAAATGAGGCCAAAAATATTTGCACTCAAATGTTTGCGCGCCAACCCTGCCGGCCGCCGCCCTCTCTCACATAAAATCAATATTTATGGAGGCCGTCGCTTCACCTCTAGATGTGTATTCGACTCACACTGCCTCTGTTTATGAACATTATTGCATATCGATTGCGTCTGACTGCTAATAAAATGGCGACAGGTTTTGACGTGGTGTTCCGTGTACAATTATAGCGCGTCTACGATTATTTGGGTGGAAAAGAAAGCCCTGCAATCATTTCTTTCAAATAAAGCACTTAATTAGGAGTCTTCTTAAAAGCACCTGTGAGAGCTAATAATGCAAGAATGAATTGGTATTATAGCACGATATATCTCAGTACATGATGTGGTTTTTCCAGCATGAGGTTTCTTCAAAAGGGGCCTTAGAAAGTTTTTGCGTTGCATTCTCTGGTATTACAAACATCCACAGGTTACGGTACCTTAGTGATAGTGGTATAAAGATAAATCTATACTGATATTATAAAGAGGAAAGATTTCATTGTTTGTTTGCATCGAATAGGCTTTGGAACTAATGGACCGATTTGAAAAATTCTTTCACTGTTCTCTTTGCGGTGAACATAGGCTATATTTTATTTCCGTATTTCCCACGGGAACGGGAACTACGCGGGTGAAACCGTGTGACGTCCGCTAGTCTACTTATAAATAGAAATCACCAGGAGACCACACACCACTCACTACACTACTACAGCTTAGGTAATTATATATTTTTACGAGATTAAGTCTTCCTATTAGCACAGCCGACAGATCATTAGTTCTCTTTATACTGTGGTATTAGGGTTCCATATCTAAAGGGTAAAAACGGAACCTTATTCATGAGACTTCCGTCCGTCTGTCTGTCCGTCATGAGGTACTCAATTGGTAATTGCTAGATAGCTAGAGAGCTGAAATTTTCACAGATTATGTATTTCTGTTGCCGCTATAGCAACAAATACTAAAAACAGAAAAATACTTGTCCGTGTGGTCATCTAATTCGCACTTTGCCGGGTTTTTACGTTATAACTGTCGTGTGTGAATTGCTTTACCCTTAGGCCCCTTAAACGAATAATACATTAGACTTGAATACCGTTACGTCCCGATCAGCATTACCGCCGGCAAAAATAAATACTTGTACTTATAAGTATGTACCTAGTTAGTAGATACAGGAAAGCAATCTTCGTTAATCGTAATATTTATAGTTAGAACTTTAGAAGGTCCTGGGTATATCCTTCCGAGGGCTTACCCGGGGCTCCTAACCGGCTGTTAGGTAGGATACGTGTGGTTTTTAGTCGGTAGGAGTCCGTCGGCGTCGTCGGCAGGAGTCCGGCGTAGCATAGCATCCCTGCTGCAGGATCTTCCTCACGTTGAAAAAAAAAAAAAAGGTAAGCACTTTAGTGCTTCGGTTAAGGAACTTTAACTGAGCATAGGCACTTAATTTACTTAATTATAATATCATATACATAATTAAAATGATAAAAAAACACAGCTATGTAAATCGCTAGAAATTTGCATATAATTTAATAACTGACTTAACTATGAAGGTAACTTTACCCTCCCTTCGACCACCATAGTCGTTTAATTTCATTACATTATTAATTTCATTTCATTACATTTGTACTGTGTCTCCATAAAATGTCGATAGATGGCACTAGTAGTCGTAAAGTTAAGTACCTTTGCGTTGATATATTAACAGCTAATACGAATATATTATAATCTGTGCTAATACTCTACTCCTACTACAGGATTATTTTTTTTTACAATTTCATTGCTCATGTCTGTGTAAAACCTGGTAGCAATCTTACTGGTTAACAATCATCACAAAGCACGTTAAGTCTAATATGTTTCGATTCTTTGATTTGGCCAGTACTATTTATCTTTAATTTGGCTTTAAATATTGTCTTTCACGGAATTATAAACCTATTTTAGGCCCCGGTAAAGCCGAGAAGATCGTAATAGGGCCAAAGCCTGTCGGAATCCCTGGGACATCCTTTTGGGGCTTACCCGGGGCTCCCGGCTGTAGGTAATGGTTTTAGTGGGTAAGAGTACCTACGCGGGCATAGCCTCCATGAGAGATTTACGCACACGTACAGTAGATTTATAGAATACTAGCTGTTCCCCGAGGCTTCGACCGCGTAGAAGTCGTTATCGCGTAAAATCATAACTCTCCTTTTGCGCAGTCGGTTAAAAAGTAGCCTATGTCCTTCCCAGTTCCTCGAACTATCTCCATACCAAGTTTCATCTCAATCGGTCCAGCCTTTTAGGCGTGAAAGCGTAACAGACAGACAGACAGACAGATAGACAGACAGACAGAGTTACTTTCGCATTTGTATTAGTAGGGATCTATTCTACACTTTACTAATATTATAAAGAGGAAAGATGTGATTGTTTGTTTGCATCGAATAGACACCGGAACTACTGGACCGATTTGAAAAATTCTTTCACTGTTGGGAAGCTACACTCTTTGCGGTGAACATAGGTAGGCTAAATTTTATTCCCGTTGTGGGAACGGGAACTACGCGGATGAAAACGCGTGAAGTCTGCTAGTAGGGACATAAAGATGTAAGATCATGTAAAACGGATAACGTTCTGTGATCTGATCTCTATTCTCTACATTATTATGTTTTTATTTTGTTCAAATCGATTACGACAGATGGCGTTAGGCGTCTTCAATCAACTAAAATGCTCTGCATTGTGCAAAAGCACAGATATCAGATTTCTGTGTGCAAAAGTAAGTCCTTCATTATTGCAAGTGTTCTGAAGTGCTCTTCAACTTAATATCATCCTCTCCTTTTCGATCATGAGCAACGTGTGCCGAGCAGAATCGCTACTTTTTTATACTACTAAGGTGGCAAACAAGTAAAGGACCCATCGTCGAAAGTTGTCACCGTAGTCTATGGCCGTTTGCAACACCAAAGGCTGCCGACCGGGGGCCTGAAAAAACCTAGCCGATGTTTCACTAGTGTAGTTCCCATTGCCGTGGGAGAACGGGAATTAAATTTAGTCTTTTTCACCCCGGAGTTTTCGTAGTTTTCCAACAGTGAAAGATTTTTTTTAAATCGGTTCTGTAGTTCGGAGTCTATTCAATGCAAACAAACAAACAAATTTCTCTCTAAGTATAAATAATATTAGTATATATAATATTAGTATATAATAATATTAGTATAGGTATAGAAAATGCTTTGACGCAACAGGAATGGTATTCAAATGCGTCTTTAAAACGTCCAGTTTTAAGGTAGGTATTCCGGAAAGGGCCATTAAATTTTTCATTCGGCCATATTGGTATTTGGAATCGACCTTCGACTCAAGGGTGACCATTTTTGTTTATAGGTTACGGATTTGTACTGCAAATGATTATGAAATATTTATTACATTTGTAGGTTTAAATAATTAGAAACCATATATTAGTGTAATCCTGGGACATCCTTCTGAGGGCTCACCCAGAACTCCACATTCCCGACCGTGGCATCAGCACCAGCGCACCAGGCACCGTGTCGTTTTATTCGATAGGAGTCCGGCATGGCGTTCATGAAGAATTTCCACGCCTAAAAAAATCCCTATAGCACACATTAATGGAAATCAATGGGATATTTAATATTGGATTATTCGTGGTATCCATGTTTCCGACATGATCACATACATACATATAAATAAAAAAAATATTATCAGAAGTACATGTGGATCAGAAGTATCAGTACCTAGGTACTAAGTATAAGAATTATATTATGTTATTTGTGTCATAACACTCACACCAAAGCAAATAGGAAGATTAAAATCGCTAGTTATGAAAACAAGCGATTTCGTCCTAAACGGTCTGATTGACCAAAAAGTGGCCTAGAAAAGTTAGCAAGAAAAGACAGAATGAGAACTGATTTCATTATTAGACACTTGCTATAATAGTAAGGGTAAGGAATTTCACAAACATATTGTTAAAAAAATTGTAAAATGACTACATTTGTAAATACTACATGGTCACCCTAACGGGCTAATAGTTACATCAAAACGATTATGATCTTATCCTTTATACTTTTGATTGTTGGCACTTGATGGAACTTGTTATACATTATGAAAACTCACTCACCTTTTGAGAATGCTATAATAGCGAAACCGGTTAGGTATTATTAAAATTATAATAAAAGTTGTGGAATAGTACAAGTGAGTGAGTTTTCATGATTATGATCTTTTTAAATAGGTGTCATTAAATACTACAGCCAAGTACTTAGGTAGTGCAGGTTCTATTCCCAACCAATAAAAATACCACGGTCTACATTGTGTATCTAATAAACACTGATATTCATTTTATAACTAGGTGTAATTTACTTAAATAGGTACCTACTTAAAGATAATAATAATCTAAGCATTTTTTAATAACGTCGCCAAGTATTTTCCACTCATGATCACAGCTATTGTCATTCGTCATCCTATCAATGCCGCTTTGGATATACGTTCTAGTAAAGAGCTTACCTACTGAGCTCTTGGTAATTCAGTATTTAGAAAACTGGCCAAGTCCGAGTCGGACTAGCGCACGGAGGGATTCGTGCCAAAAAACGGCAAAAAGTCACGCTTGTTGTAAGGGTGTCCCCCTTTTTTTTCTTCCTTCCTGGCTGTATGTGGTCAGGAAACCTGGTGTACCCTCGGAAGGAAATCCCAGAGATCTTGACCAGAACTGGTCGCCGGGCACCGGTGACCTCTGGTCTCTGCTTTTTGTGGAGTCCACCAATTTTTTTACCGAAGAAGAGGCACGATTTATGTACGCACGACCATCTTGAGCCTGCCTCTGCCTGGGCGACAGCTAGCCCAGGGTGTCGCCCCCAGGCTCACGCTTATGGGGGACGGTCGGGACGGAGATCATTGTGTGATCTCCGGCGCCCAGTGCGTCTTCTGCGGCACGGGAGAGAACTGTTTCTGTCTCGTTCCTTCTTCGCCACTTCTTCGATCACCGACACTCAAGGGTGTCCCCCTTAAATATTTTTTTTTTCTGATTCTCATTTGTTGTTATAGTGCCAACAGAAATGCCTACATCATGTGTGAAATTTTCAGCTGTCTAGCTGTCACCGTTCCTGAGATACAGCCTCGTGACTCGTGACGGACAGACGGACGGACGGACGGCGAAGTCTCATGAATAGGGACCCGTTTTCACCCTTTGGGTACAGGACCCTAATAATGTACCTATACAGATATTTGCTGGCATTTCCCTTGCTCCCACTTTTTAACCGACTTCCAAAAAAGGAGGAGGTTCTCAATTCGTCTGTATGTTTTGAAAATTCTTTTTTGTTTGAAAGCTGGTGCTTCCCATGTGGTCCCATATACAGGAAGTCAGAATCGGATGCTGGAGAAATCGAAGAAATCCCTCGAATCGAGGGAATTCCTTAACGATTTACAGCAGTTATCTTGTGTTTGGGCTTGATTAATTTGTATTGGGGAGAACATTACTCCTAGACAGATATAATTTCAGTCTACCCGTCACTGAAAATCATGAAAAAAAAAATTTTTAACAAAAAAAAACCGACTTCAAACAAAAACTAAAAATTGAAAAATAAAATTAACTTAGCACAAAGTAATAGGTAGTATATTTAGTTTTATATCAGATATTATTGACTGTAATACTGAAGTCGGTGCCAATATTTCTATGAGATATTAATAATATCTACCTAAACCTATAGTTTTTCTTGGCGCCGATTACAGTATTATACGGCATAGAGTTTAACCACATAGCCATTCTTTAGCCATTCTTGCTGAACTCATTGGTCAAGTCAAAGTATTTATTTTATCTTCATACCGTGGAATAAGCGTGCTCTTTATGGCCTTTCCAGACTCTCGTGGAGGAGACAGGAGGCGAGGCGGACGCGAGAGTGTGGATAGGTGCCTCGTTCGCCTCCTGTGCGCTCCGCTCCGCTCCGTTTTTGGGACGGAGTCAAAGGACCGGAGGCTGCGAGGCGAGGGTGCCATCCACACTCTCGTGTGCTCTCGCGCTCGCTCATTTCTTTGTTGACCTTTCCGTTTTTAATTTCTTATTTTAGTGATAGCATATATAGCCCCGCTATCGCAGTCACTTGAATCACGTCCATTTTGTAGTAGACGGAGCAGGTAAATGTAGGTATAAACCGTGTCGAGCGCCTCCACGAGAGTGAGGATCACAGAAATCAGAAAAATAGAGTGAGGATCACAGAAATCAGAAAAATCTTTTTTCTGATATCGGTGGTGAGGATAGAAGCACTCCCGGCTCGCTAAAGTCGAATTTTAAATTAAATGAAGTAAATTGACAGCAAGTCAGCAACTAATGTCACTTCTTCTTACAATGTTGCTTATTTTCTATGACGAAGTGACATTAGCTACTGTCAATTTACTTCGTCTAATTAAAAATTCGGGTATAGTCTCCGTTGAGCGCCTCTAGGAGGCGCCTCCACGAGAGTGTGGATCGGCCATTACGTGCGTTAGTTTCCCACGGTATCGTGAGTTCTACAAGTGGTACCTCCTTATATGAAACACTAGCGGACGTCACGTGGTTCTACCCGCGTAGTTCCCGTTCCCGTGAAAATACGGAAATAAAATGTAGCCAATGTTCACCGCGAAGATTGTAGCTTCCCAACAGTGAAAGAATTTTTCAAATCGGTTCAGTAGTTTCGAAGCCTATTCGATGCAAACAAACAAATCTTTCCTCTTCATAATATTCGTAAGTATAGATGTATTATTATTATGTTATCTGTGGTAAGTATACGGTTAGTACTCTCGTTAGTACTCTCGGAAACAGGAATACCTATGTCTGGATAGCAAGGAACACTCACTTACTAAATACGAATATTAATAGTTATACATATAATATAACTAGTACTTATGTGAGTTTGTATGTTCGGGTTAATCTTAGAAACTACTAACCCAATTTGAAAATAGTCTCATAGGGCGATTATCGGCATGATATCAATGGCAGAAACAATGGGAGTTACCTAACAGTGAGCCATTACATAACTAACTTTCTAAGTTTCTATGATACATTGATAAACCCATAAAAAAGTTTTCGGCCTCAAACGAAAACTCATAAGCCGTTAAAAAAACAATTTAAAAAAATTATCTCTTTAACCAGTGCAGTACACTAAACATTGTCAACTTCCTAGAAACATAACCGTAATAGCCTGAACTCTACAACCTAACCTCACGTCTCCTTTTATATCACGTTTTTCATACATTAAAAAGGGCAGGGGAGGTCATGTACGCTGGTCCTGTAACTCAGCGGGAGTAATGACCTCGCATGTATGGTGACCGTCGATGTCAATACACATGTGAATCAATTCCGCCATATTTGATATTACAGTTTATAATCTGTGCTGTGCTCCATCGCAATACTATAAGCTAAATGCTTACTTGTAATGGCGGCTAAGCGTTCTATTTTTAAAAGACAGACTTCATGAAAAGGAACTAGTACCGTGTTACGTTCCGCTTTTTAATATCTGTGGTTCCGTATGTACTATGGTAGCGATTTTTTCGAACAATTCTATGAAATTTGAATGAAGCCTTTTCGTACTCAGTAAAGGGTTCATTTGACACTAGCGGACATCACGCGGTTTCACGCGCGTAGTTCCCGTTCCCGTGGGAATACGGGAATAAAATATAGCCTATGTTCACCGCAAAGAGTATAGCTTCCCAACAGTGAAAGAATTTTTCAAATCGGTCCAGTTAGTTCCGGAGCCTATTCGTTACAAACAAACAAACAAACATAAAACAAATCTTTCCTCTTTATAATATTGGTATAGACTAGCTGTGCTCTACAACTTCGCCCATGTATGACCTAATACGAACCTCGCAGGAACGGAATAATAAAAACACTTTTCTGTGCATTTAACCCATTCATGTTAAAATGCCCCGTTTTCGAACGTTTTTCATGTCTGCTCTGCTCTGCTCCGCTCCTATTGATTGTAGCGTGATGTTATATGGCCTATATATGTTACTCACTGATAATGTAGCTTTTATTGGTACTGGTGGTTGGTCTGTATGTCTGCTGACTGCCTGTCTATCTGTCTGTCTATCGTCACGTCACGAGGCATCTCAAGGTACAAGAGGTATCACAGAAACCGTCACAGCTAGAGAGCTGAAATTTCACAGATAATTTAGGTATTTCTGTTGCCACTATAACAACAAATACTAAAATCAGAAAATTTATAATAATTAAGCACTTAGCCAGTTTTTTACGATCGGTATGTTAGATATACCTACAGTCTATTCATTACAAGCAAAAGAAAACATTTTTTCAGTTTTAATATCAGTAGATACTTTATAGTATTAAAGGCATAGAAAACTTTTCTTTGTCTCAATTCTGTAGTTATCTACTGCACAATTGTAGATCACTATGAGTTACAACAAAGAAAAGTCTACGGTTTTTGACAACTGGTAGAATAGAAAGAGTAGGTAGAGTAAGAAGCGGAAACTAGGAGTCTTAAATAAGGTGAGGCGGTATTTCCACGCCACATCAGAGATGTTTACTGTACAAGACGCAAATTCGTCCCTGCGTCGAATACTGTTCTCACCTTTGGGATGACTCCGCAAGGTATTTACTAGACGCGCTTGACGCTATGCAGAGACGTGCTATCCGAATAATTGGTTGTCCTAAGGTGACGGGAGGCCTCGAACCGTTGGCGCAGCGAAGAACCATAGCGTCCTTGGCTGCCTTCTATCGAATGTATCACGGCGAATGTTCTGAAGAGCTCTTCAACCTGATCCCACCCTCTCCTTTCCTATCCCGAACAACACGTGCCGGGCAAAGATGCCACTCACACACAGTGGAGAGAATCTTCGTCAGAACTGAGTGTTTCAAAAGATCGTTCCTCTGTCGAACTATAAAAACATGGAACGACCTGCCCGCACACGTGTTTCCCTCATCTTAAAATCCCGGGTTCTTCAAGAGGAGCGTGAAGAGGCACATCACAGGGCCGCCAACTTGAGGACCACTGTCAGAAGTGGCCCCCAATCGCTAGATGCGCCACGGCCTTCCATCAGGCTGGTGGCGACGTCAATTTGGCAAGCTAAATAAAAAAATAAAAATAAAAAAAAAGAACCATTTTATCCTTATTTAGCAAATAATGGTTGCAAATCGTTGTTGTTGTGCCCAATTCGACGTAGAGATTTCAAAACACCTAAGGACTCTATGTTAATTTTTTTTCTGATATCTGTGGTTAAAATGTTCGTTCATTATAATGCTTATCAGTTTAAAAAACAAAAGTGTGCTAGCCAGATTCGCGCACGGAGGGTTCCATACATAAACCGGTAAATTTTTTTTTTTATGTTTTTAGTATTTTTTACAGAAATAAATCATTTGAAAATTTTTCAGCTTTCTAGCTATCACGGTTCCTGAGATACAGCCTCGTGACGGACAGACAGACAGACAGACAGGCGGACAGTTAAGTCTCAGTATTAGAGTCCCGTTTTTGCCCTTTTACACACAACACTTTAAACAAAAAAAACCTTGTACAGTACGCGGCAAACAACTTGGCATCGCGTGAGGTGGTGGGAGAAAGTTTGCGCATGTAAACTTATGTGCAAAAATATTGTATCATTGAAAAACGCTATTTTTTTATTATTGACATTTTATTGTGTTAGCTAATAACTTTTTAGTTGGTGGTATACAGAGAAAAGAGATCACGAAGTTGCTCATCGTTGCTCAAGAAGTTTGCCGATTACTGTAACCAACCTTAATTTAAAAGTTTAAATAAGTATGTACCATAAACGTGCATGCTTATTTTTTTTATGAATAGAGACAAATTCAAAGCATAGGATCAAAGAAGGATATTTATTGTTTTTTTTTTCTGTAACTTTGGAAAGGGAACTTGACAATTTATGAGACAAAAGGGCCCTTGTTAAGGCTTCGTATTGACACACGTAACTTCCTGTTTGACGGGTAGCGGGTTCGAAGCTATATTTGTTGAACAAATTGCTATTAAGAGACACAGGGTCTAATGGACGGCTGCCTCTAAAGTAGATAGATACTATGTAGGACGTAGGTATATCTTTTCATTATCCGAGCGTTGTTCCCGGTTGTTTCCGTAGTCTTTCTTCGGAGACCTAGTTCCTCAAATGTTGTTTCGACTGCCTCTGTAGCGTAAGTCGGTAGTGATACCGCCTGGGGCGCTGGAGGTCCTGGGTTCGGTTCCTGGGTCGGTCCAAATATTTGTGTTATCCACTAATGTTTGTTTCGGACTTAGGGTGTTTTCTATGTATAATATGTATGTATTTAGAAATATATAAGTGATATACATCAGTCGTCTAGATCCCATAGCACAAGATTATATTAGCTTAATTTGGGCTAGATAATGTTGTGTGTGAATGTCCACAAACATTTATTTATTTATAAATGTGTTGTGTACATAGCTCGCAGAATAAGTATAATTATTAAAGTGGCAGTGGGCTCACTAGATATTTAGAAGAGGCGATGACCAATCGAGATAATGTAAAAAATAGTCTATGTCCTTTCCAATACCTATTCTATGTAGAAAATTTCATTAGAATCTGTTCACTGGTTTAGGCTCAAAGGGTAACAGACCGATATACTTAGTTACTTTCGTCTTTATACTTTACTAGCGGACGTCACGCGGTTTCACCCGCGTAGTTCCGGTTCCCGTGGGAATACGGGAACAAAATATAGCCTATGTTCACCGCAAAGTGTGTAGCTTTCCAACAGTGAAAGAATTTTTCCAATCGGTCCAGTAGTTCCGGAGCCTATTCGTTACAAACAAAAAACAAATCTTTCCTCTTTATAGTATTAGTATAGATTTACAAGATAATGCTCATGACGCGAACAAAAGATGATGAAATGATTATGATTGCGGAAAAAAAATGGCTTCGCCCTGTTAATTTTTTTCCCATTCGCACTTTCCATGGGAACTAATTCCCGGGATAAAAAGCAGTCTATATATTATTTCAGACTATAATCTTCCTAAACTTCTTTCGGCCAGATCCGTTCGTGAGTAAGTAACAAACATCCAAACATCTTCACTACCTCAGACATTTACAATATTAGTACGATTACTGTAAAGTTTCATTTAAATTCGTTTAGCAGTTTTTGCATGATAAAGTAATAAAAGTCTATCTACACAAACAGCCATACAAACTTCCAGGTTTCTAATATACGTGTGAAATAAATAAATAAATATTTGTGGACAAGCTCACACAACATCATATAGTGCTCGTTCGCTCTAACTTTGCCGTTCGGCTCCATACTAAAGTCGAATTTTTAATCAGACGAAGTAAATTGACAGCAACTAATGTCACTTCTTCATACAATGTTGCTTATTTTCTATGACGAAGTGACATTAGCTACTGTCAATTTACTTCGTCTAATTAACAATTCGGGTATACGCCTCTACGCCAGCGGCAAAGTTAGAGCGAACGGGTAGTAATATAAGTTTGTGCTATGGGATCAAGACGGCTGATATTCATACTTACAAATTTGTAAATACAATACCTACATATTATACATAGAACAAACATTTGTGGTTCACACAAATATTTGGACCGGCGGCCCAGGAATCAAACCTAGGACCTCCAGCGCGGCAGGCGGGTAGACCGTTAGACTACCGACCAGTGTTTTATCTCTATAAATTTTACTAAACTACAATAGTAAGAAAAAACAGCAAGTCGGACCCGCGAACGAGGGGTTATATAAGTTATATTACACAATCTTATATTCGCTGAATTTGGGCTAAATTACTTTATGTGGTGCCTGATTAATATCCTACCTAAGTAATGTCCCGGACGCGCAAAAATATATTTTTTATTTATTATCTACACACAACAGACAAAACGAAAAATAATCACGATTTTTGTATGGAAATCCTCCTTAAATATTTTTTTAAAATATTATTTATTTAAATAATATTCTATGTAAGTACTTACTTATAATAAAATCGTCTATCTAGTACCGTTATCAATGTAGAGCAAAAGCGGCAGGAACACGTCTCGTTTGTTGTTTGGGAGCCTATTTTAAAAACATATTTTGTTCTGTTTTTTTTAGTATTCACTGCTAAAGCAGCAACAGAAATACCTACATCATTTGATATTTTTTTGTTGCTCTTTAGCGTAGTCGGTAGTGAACCGCCTGCGGCGCTGGAGGTCCTGGGTTAGATTCCTGGGTCAGTCCAAATATTTGTGTGATCCACAAATGTTTGTATCGGAGTTTGGGTGTATTCTATTTATAATATGCACATGCATATTATAAAAATCAAAATACATATTTTGAAAGATATAAGGGTATGTATATCAGTCGTCTAGATCAGGGGTCGGCAAGGCGCGGCTCGCGAGCCGCATGCGGCTCTTTGGGTGTAGCCCTGCGGCTCTTTAGTTGCATACGTAATTATCATATTATTCATTATCAAGAACATTATCACCCTTTCATTTTCAAAAATATGACAAAAGCCTTACTAGTAGAACAAGCAAACTCGCCTAATGGTGGTGTGCTGCGCTTGAAAGCGTTATATGGAGCACCATTTTCTTTCTAATAGGATTCTGCTGCGATATCGGCAGCGGGCCATAGCCCAGAGAATATAATATATAAGAGACGGCATGTCTAATTCTGACAGTCGGTCGCGGAACAAACTAGAGGCCGCAGTTCTGGCAGAAATCTACCGGCCCAATGCTTTGGTGCGTCAAAATGGCAAACAACCATCTTCGGAAGAGATTGAAAGCTGGCGTGTTAGAGCGCGCAATGATCTCATTCATAAATGGCGCACCAGGCTAGAGCTCGGCGGTAAGCATTGAGGTCGTCTCTGCCATCTTATTTATTCTAAGGTCCTGGGTAGAAAAGCGGCACTGACATACCTGCCACCTCACACAGCTCCTCACAGGGCACGGATATTTTTGTAAACACCTGCATGATGTGGTAGGCATTGAGCCTGAGGCAACGGACCCACTGCGAGGACGGCGCCGTGGATAAAGCGCTGCACACCCTCGCCTTTTGTACGGAGTGGAGTGGCGAGCGTACCGCTCTAAGTCCTAAATTGGCCCAGTCGTGTCGCTGTCTATTATAGTTTACGCTATGTTAGACAGCGAAGAAAATTGTTTCGGCTGTTGTTTTGACGTCAACGGCAATAAGAAAAGCGCTGCGGTTGCCAGAGCGGGGTGGCCTAACACTTCCAGTATGCCAACCTCGCACGCGTGGCCGACGATGGAAGCTTTATGACAGCCGTGAGACTGACTAAGACGCACCCCTCGTGTTCAGGCGTCGCGGCAGTGAAGTTTCGGTGGGTAATATTTAGACCCCCAGAGTCGAGACTGTTGCAGGTAGCTGTTGTACACTTGCCTTCCCTGTGACCCAACAATAGTGACAAGAAGGAACATCCCAGGGTTTTAGTGGGAGAATCCCACATAATCACTCAGATTTTTTTAATTGTGAAAATTCTCCAAACCACCCTGTGACTTACCATCTGCCTATGACCGTAAGTCCTGGAGACGCCCTTCGAAGAATGTTCTCAGAGCTTCCGACAGACTTGGTTTGTCTCTATAGCAGACTTTCCCCACAGTCTAGTCTATCCCACTTCTTACGGGGAGATGGGGGGGGGGGGGTCGTGGGATCAAGAAAGATTTTGTGGCTCTTTAAAAATGTTGTAATTTAAAATCGTCATTTTTGGCTCTTCCGACTCAAAAGGTTGCCGACCCCTGGTCTAGATCACATATCATAAGCTTATATTAGCTTTATTTGGGCTAGATGATGTTGTGTGTGAATGTCCACAAGATATTTATTTATTTACTTATTATTTATCGTCTGTGAAATTTTCAACTGTCTAGCTATCACGGTTCATGAGATATAGCCTGGTGACCGGCAGACCGACAGGGGTGTTTTAGTAATAGGGTTCTGTTTTTATTTTTGAGTACGGTACCCTAAAAAGTAAAAGTGTTTATAACTTTTCTGAAAAATAATCTTAGTATTTATTTATCATCCTGGGAAGTCGTTTAGTGCTGTCATAAAGTTTTCATAGGGTCTAGTCTTTTCTTGTTATAAAAAAAATCGTAAAATGTATGCTAGGTAGTAGATAAGTACGGCATAGAAAAGAGGTAAAATAGATATTGCTTGGTTCACGATAAGATTTTATATCCTTAATGTTAAGGATATAAAATCTTATCGCCATGAATTTAAAAAAAAAGCAGCTCTGCGTAGGCGGAATAATAATGAAATTTAATTAATAAAAAAAAACAAACAAAAGACAAAACTAACTCTCTGGTTTGTTTGGCTAACAAAATTAACAAATTGATTTTGCGCGCGAAACTTACAGACTAGCGTTTTCCTTACCTAAAAAGTTTTTCAAAACTAGTGTATTTTTCAGTGTTTATGTATAATTTATGGTGGATTGTTAAATATAAAGGTTCGACAACGTGCACAAGTGTTGGAAAGTGATATAGTGCAGTGATACGCGACTTTTTAGGTTTATCGACAATTTCCACAGCAAGCTCTAGTAAAGTACCACCGCTTTACTAGAGTAGAACTTAGTCCAACCGGCAACCCAAGAAACTTATTTAGAAGTTCCTTGGTCCAACCTTGGACATGCTTGAATACGCTGTTGATAATATGGAATCTAGATTTGGCATATGGTCTAAGTAACCAAAGCCTATAAATTAATTGAAAAAAAAAAGACAAAAAAAGCTTACAAATTTTAGGGTTTCTGTACCCCAAGGGGCAAGTCTGTCTGTATGTCACCAGCTGTATCTCATGAATGGTGACAGTTAAACAGTTGAAACCTTCACTTTAGTTTCTATTATCTCTTTATCAACAAGTAATTAGATACTGAAACGTATTTTGGTGCGGAACCCTCTGTGCTTAAGAGCCTACCAAATTTTTAAAAGGCGATAGAAGATATACATTTTAGCGTGCAAGAAAGAGAGAAATGCGATCGGTTTTTGTGCGATTTTAACGAAATAAATAAATTATAACAAAACTATAACCAATATGAAAAAAATGCTCTAGTGCAAATGAAGATTTTAATATTGTCTTTCCTATAAATATTTTATTTTATACAAACAACTTATAACATACGAGATCTAGCTCAAAATTTCACGAAATCGAGATATTTTCAACCCAAAAATCAATCCAGGATTTTATCAGTAATCGTGTTTCGAGGCTAGAGCGTTTGTTGTTCATGAAGTGATGTTGTCTGTGTTCAAATTTTAATTCAGCAGACCTCATTCAGAGTCCTGAGATCTAGATCAAAGTAATAGTCTATTTGGCGTCATATGGACTCTCACTTTGCTCGTTTTGTTGCATTATTATTTGCGTTCAGCAGTCCCTTGTTCGATTCCCGAGTTGTACATATTTTATAACTTACTGTGATCTGTGATACTTAATTAATTACATAGGTAGGTACCGATTTGAAGCCACTCAAAGAATAATTTAGCTAAGCTGGATGTGTTATGAAAACATTAGCTTATGGTAAGAAGTAGGAATTTGGATTCCTTGTAGAGTCGGTAGATTATTTCAAATACCTAGGTACTTAGTATTGGGACTGTATTATCTGTTCCCTGATTGGGCACTGTTTTGAGGTTCAATTTTGCCCGTTCTGTGTATTAAAATGACCATATTTTCTTACTAAACTGTTGTAGAGCGCGCTAATACAATGTACAGCTACAGAGCATTATTCAACACAATAACGTAACGTAAAAACATACTAGAAACTCTTTTGCATCGTTAATTATCCTCATCTGTTGTATTGTTCCATATAAGTGCAAAAGATTGCTTATTGCCACGCCAGTTTACCCAACATTCAGGTAGAGGAGCGACAAATTGATGAAAAGAGACAAAACCATTGCTATTATTGGCCTCCCGGCTCTATAATTTAACTCTAACAACAGCCGGTCTTTCTTTTCGCATTCAATCAATACAATAACACACAAAGAATCGTATGTATCATATATTTATGCTACATTACGACATCACCGTCGTATTGTACGCGAAAAAATAGCCTAAAAACATGTGCGATAAGTGTATAAAGTGTGTTTTAACTACAGGACGCAACATTGGTTAGGTTTTGAGCGCACGGGGACGCGACGCGGTGTAATCTGCGATCAAAATGGAAGCCGTCGGCCATCTTAGGTCTGCCGCGAGCGAGAGAGCGGTCCGCTTCGGGAATTTGGGAAATTGGTGTTTTTTTCTGTTGTAAAGAGAGCAGTATATAAGAGGTCGGTAGGCAGAGGACAGGACGGGTGAGCGGGGAGAGACTCCGCACGGGCAAAGCGGTGTGAAGGGAAAGAACTGCGACCGGTCCGCACTGAACGCACCGTCCCGAGATATGTCTCAAGATATTTTGGTCGTAAATCAATGTCATTGGATTGTTTGACTGTGTTTTTGTTTGCAGTGTGTGTATTACAAGTCTATAACTTGAGTAAAGGTTTACCTCAAGTGAATCGGGTTCGTTATGGTTTAATGATTTTGATCGTAATGTAACATAAGTATACATATAATCACGCATTTATACCCGAAGGGATAGAAAGAGGCATAGATAGACAAATAGACAAAAAAATAAATTACGTTTCCCGGCATCAGTATCGATTCTAGGTTCCATCCAGGTTTACACGGGTTGGAATCCGCAACTAAATTAAAAATATAGTTGTATGGTGGACTGTGGCCTATAACTATACTTGTTTATCATCATGGGACATCCTTCCGAGGGCTTACCCAGGACTCACGGCCGAAAGTAGTAGTAGGAATCGTGTGGTTTTAGTCAGTAAGAGTTTGGCATAGCATCGATGAGTGATTTTCACACAAATAAAAACTATTCCTGTTTCCATACTTATTCTGGTCCTATTCAGCTGCAGAATTTTGCGAGAGAATGTGGTGTTATATCTCGACAGTGCCTCTCTCACCTGTCTGCAAGTATCGAGGCCGGTCTAGTAGTCCTAGTGCTGGCTCCCTGTATGATGTTTTACGTTAGTAGGTGCCCACCTAGATAGGAGGGGGCAGGAATCAGGATAGATTCAGGGCCCAATGCTGTCAGCTACAAGTCTCTTCTTGCTAGCTCGTTCGCCGCGTCAATCCCCTAGTGAGGCCACTGTGTCCGCTAATTGACTGTAAGGTGACATTATTCGATTCGCATATATACATCAGGCTCATGTGGCATGTGCAGGATAAGGCCAGATGTTATTGTATAGTTCTGTAACGCCTGCAGGACGGATCTACTATCAGTCAGCATACAATGATTCTGTACGGTTCTGACCCTGATGGCTTCAGTCACCTTCGTTATATCCATGCACCACCTGGTATACTGTGCCATGGGTGACTAGGCGGGTTGCGATATTGATGTGTAGTCTGTCTTAGAAGGCTCCTGCTTCGGTACCGATTGAGTCCTAAACATTTGAGTCTAATAGCCGTCAGTATCAGAATCGATTATAGAAAGCCCAATCAATCAATATCAATACATATAACAAAATCGTAACAGGTCGCTGTCTGTACATGTAAGATAAATAAAAAAAAATACAGGGGGCCTTATGAACGCAATAGAACCCAAAATAATAAATTTTAGAATTTTTGTTTGTTTGTCTGTATGTCTGTTTGTATGTACGTTTGTGCACGCTAATCTCAGCAACCACTTAACCGATTGCAATGCGGTTTTCTTTATTGCGTTAAAATTTATTCCACTTAAATAGTGTTTATTTCATGTCAATCGGTTTATAAATAAAAAAGTTATATCACTTTAAATAATCATTCATAGACATATTAATCTAAAAATGGGTAAATCTAAACAGGCGTGTTGGCTAAATCATAAAAGAGCTTAATGATTAAGGCTATTTTAAAATTATTCAGCCCGCGCCGAAGGCGTAGAATAAACTTAATCTTTAAGCTCTTTTATGATTAAGCAAACAGGGCAGTTTCACACGCTGCTTGATGAGTCTAATGAAGAAATACCTCTCCTTTCATACACCTTATGTGACGTAAACGAAGTTACGGGTTCAGCTAGTAAAAAATAAAAAAGTGTGTGCGTGTAACCTTAACGCGCGATTGAAGTAAAAGTTCTTTGCCATTGAAAACTACATTTCCGCTATTCAAAATTGATTAGTGATGAGATCATTATTTAAGCGGTGTTAATTTATTAACGTGACCAAATTTTTACTGAATATAAGTGCTGATTTACATAACGCATCAGTTAACAACGGGGTATTATTTATATAGTGATTTAGTTAGCATACTAATTGCTTTTCAAAATTATCTCTCACGACGTGTATTTGTATGTCACGTTACGACGCAGGTACAAGCAGACCATAAGAATAACAAAAAACAATAAAATAGAAAGAAAAGACGATATAAATCGGAATTCCAGTTATTATTGTATTCGAAACGTTCAACCGGATCTATCTCGAGACCAACGCCCGTTCTGCTCGCCTCTCGTGTACCGGCCACCTATCTTTCATTGCACGTACGCGCGGTACGCGGGGGGTGCGGGCGCGCGGCATACGCGCGAGCCCATCTTGCCAGCGATCGTCGAATTGCTCGCGTCTCCGAACACAAATCGGTATTAATTCGCACTAATTAACAGTTAAATACAATAAAAACAATATAATAAAGTGTTACAATACATCTAATTAGTGTACGGAACATTGTGATCATAAACATAGTTGACATAAATTGTGTGTTGTTGTTTTATGTGTGTGTGCATTCCGAGTGTCTAGGTGAGTAGTCAGTAGTCTTTGTGCGCGACAATTATCATTCTGATCGATTCGGTCGGCGCGGGGGTGTGCACCCGGCCCGTTTTATATCTTTTGTTTTGTAAATCAATAATTTTAGTGGCGGCTAGCTGTGTCCCTCGCGTTCTTAACACCGTGTTATACCGAAGTAGCATTTTGCAATTAATTGCTCGTATCCGCGCTGTCGTGTCCACTGTTCAAACGAAGACCAAGTAAAGCGAAAGTTTCTTTATTTCTGTCGCCATAAATCAGTGATCAAAGGCGATCCACATACCAGGTACTCAACCTTGTTGATATTATTTGTTATTTAGACGTATTATTTGCTCTTTACAACTGTTTTAAGTTGCCAGGTGTCGTGTTAAGTAATACTTGCGTACTATTGGTAAATCACCAGCACTGCAGTCTAATTTTAGACCAGTTTTTTGTTTTCGATGTTAACTGTGTTTATAGATAGTGCGTTTATTGCTTTACATACTAAAAGTACCTTTTTTATGTATGACTAGTCACTAACCTTGTCTTGGCTAAGCTGACACTCGCTACGATATTGTTGAGTGTTCGTAAGATAAGATTTACTGAGACATTAAGTATCTAGGTACCTATTAGGTCATCGCACTCTTCAATTAGAAATGTATTGGCACTTATTAACTACACTAAGTAGCCATATAAATGTAACATTGCCGCCACGAAACTCGTAACTTAACTTGTTCAATGACTTCCTTACAGTTACGCCTACTTACTCAACTAGCTAGCTAAGGTAAATAGGTATACTACCCGTTCGCTCTAACTTTGCCGCTGGCGTAGAGGCGTATACCCAAATTGTTCATTAGACGAAGTAAATTGACAGTAGCTGATGTCACTTGGTCATAGAAAATAAGCAACATTGTATGAAGAAGTGACATTAGGTGCTGTCAATTTACTTCGTCTAATTAAAAATTCGACTTTAGTATGGAGCCGAACGGCAAAGTTAGCGCGAACGGGCAGTACTGTCAAATACCTAACTATGCAGATAAGCCTTGTGATACAATCTACTTGGTACAAGTACTTAGTTCATATTCAATAATATTTATAATGGGTGAAAAATGCTCAGTTTTAAGGAGGCGCATAGGTAAATACCTGCTTACGCCATCACAGCACATAATCATTAAATACACTTAGATATAGGTAGGTACATAACTATGTACTACTATCGTTTTTGCGTGAATTGAGTTGCCTGCCTACCCAGTCAAAACAATAAGCGTCGTTATCATTTATCGATAGTAACTAGACAAGGTCAATAACATTATCTTTCATTCATAATGACGTCATTTTACTGAAGATTATAAAAGTTATTAGGTATAATATTACGTACCTATGTCTTAGATAATTATGTGAATCACCTCTCAGTGATAACTTCTATGGTGATATCAAGAATTACAACTATAATTACGACTATAGATTGTAAGTGGCTCTTTAATCTATAGTTCAGCAGCCGGTCTGCAGCAGATGTCTAAAAATCTAAATAGGTTATTCAGCGAAATATGCTAAATCTATGGTTATTCTATCATATTCAAAATTCGAACGCGTCCATCGCACAAATGGCGGATACAAGCACATCGAGCATGAAATAATTGCATTCGTTCACGACCGCGCCTTGTAAACGGCCTCTCCGGCTCTCCGTCATTAGATAGACATACTATATTCGTATTCGTATACTTTGGAGTTACTGCCTATCGTTATTACACGTATATGTTAAATAGTGTGAATGCGATCTTTTGTGCCGGTAGAATTCACCGCTCATCTTGAATTTGTCGCATTGCATTCCTCAGACAAGGGACGGGTCATCGTTATGCTTTTTTTATAGACGCTTGAGGTGCTCAACCGCTTATTATGCGAATAACAGAAAACGCCAGTCGCTAACCTCAGTCAATGTAATTATCGATGTCGTCCATAAACTGGGCGGGTTACCTTTTTAATGCTGATTCATCACTGGTTAGGGTTATATTGTAGAGATTTTACTACTTTTTGCACTGCAATGATTTTTTATTATGGATAAATAAACTTTTGTTAATTCATCAAATCAATGAATCAGCCTATGGCAGATCACTGCTGGACGTAAGTCTACGGTTCTGCGCCTTCCGCATTATTTGCCTGCGACCTTCTCCAGGTCGCCAGTCCATCTGACCGGTGGGGGACCACCACCATCCAGTACTCATTTGCTCCATCGGCCGTCCGTTCTCCTGCAGATAGGTATGGCCAGCCTATTGTCACTTTGTCGACCACTGATTCTCTAGTCTAGGTGACTTACATTTGATAATGCCCCAAGAAAAACCGGTCATGTGTAAAATTTATAAATGTTGTGGCACAGTAGAAGTGGTGTTCTTCAATACGTGCAGCAGGTCACACCAGGTTTCAGCAGATGCCAGATGACCGCGTTTCAGAGTTCATCCCGCAAAGACTCCGCTAGCATAGCTTGTTCTAAAGCACGCCAGGCAATTTTGACGGCATGGAGTCGTAAGTGTCCACGTCTCGGCACCGTAGTCTTAACTAGTAGGCACTGGTTGTAAACTTTTGTCTTCAGGCATTGTGGTATAGGCGAATGGACAACCCGACGCAGCTTACTGAATGCCGCCCAACCCTTGTCAAAAAAGGTTCCTGGTCAAAGTAGGTAGTCTTCGACGTATATCGGACCGGGCTTGACATATTCTCATTGAACATGAACTTGGTTTTATCCAATCTTTGTTTTGGTAAAAGAATTTTGAAAATCGGTTCAGTAGGTATAGAATTCTAGAGATTACCCCCTAAAACCACGTCAGAAACTCACATTATCAAAGTTTACCTTTTAAAATATTAGTATAGATTTTGTACCTACTCAATATGTTACAAGCTTAAATATTTAATTACTTAATGTAGTCATAATAATAATTACATTTAATGTTGATTGACTACGAATCGCTAGCTTTAGCAGCTACCAAAACTGTTGCATTAATTTTCTTTGTTTAACTTAATAATAATATAATTAGCCTAAATTAAATATTATAAAACCACTAGTTTCAATCAACGACTTCGCTCACGTTAACTTCGAGTTTGGGTTTTCTGCTTTCTTAAAAAGACATAGCCTTCAAAATTGATTCAGTAGGCAATGGAAGCATGAAAGCGTGACAAAGGAAACACCAGTGTTTAAAAATTTTATAACACTAGGGCAGCAGACAAACATACGGCCCACCTAATGAACAATGATCGCTGTAGCCTTGAACACCAGTATAAAAAAGTAAAAATACAGAAACGTCAAATTTTAGGAAGTGTAAAAAGACTTTCAGTCTTTCAAACTAGATTTAGAGCTCCTGTAAATAACTACTGAGCTCTTTCGCGCACAAGTCTCTTTCTTGGTCCTTCGAACCGGCGCTTTACTGGAAAAAAGAGATTTCACTCGGCTAATTCCCACGCAAGCCCATCTCTTTCTTGGTCTTTTGAATCACAGTTTTGAGGGTGTAAACAGGAAACATTACTTATGTAATTCGCGCCCAAGTCGGGCTCTGTCTTGGTCTTTCAAACCGGAGTTTACACCCTAAAGAAATCTTACTGACGTAACTCAGACTCAAGTCGGCTTTTTTTTGGTCCTTCAAACAGGAGCTTTAAAGGGCGTAAAGAAGAGATCTTACTTGCTAGCCAACCTCTTTCTTGGTCTTTTCAATCAGAGTTTTGCGGGTGTAAAGAAGATTTCTTACTGAGCTGATTTGCGCTCAAGTCTAGCTCTTTCTTGGCCTTTAAACCGGAGTTCTGAGGACGTAATAAGAAATCTTACCGACGTAACTCAGACTCAAGTCGACCTCTTTTTTTGGTCCTTCAAACCCGAGCTTTAAAGGGCGTAAAGAAGAGATCTTACTTGCAAGCCGACCTCTTGCTTGGTCTTTTGAATCAGAGTTTTGAGGGTGTAAGGATTTCTTACTGAGCTGATTCGCGGTCAAGTCTAGCTCTTTCTTAGCCTTTAAACCGGAGTTCTGAGGGTGTAATAAAGAAATCTTATTGACGTAACTCAGACTCAAGTCGACCTCTTTTTTGGTCCTTCAGACCGGAACTGAGCTTTAATGGGCGTATAGAAGAGATCTTACTAGCAAGCCGACCTCTTGCTTGGTCTTTTGAATCAGAGTTTTGAGGGTGTAAGGATTTCTTACTGAGCTGATTCGCGCTCAAGTCTAGCTCTTTCTTGGCCTTTAAACCGGAGTTTTGAGGTTGTAATAAAGAAATCTTACTGACGTAACTCAGACGCACGTCTACCTTTTTTCTTGGTCCTTCGCGAAGCTTTGCGGCTGTACAGAAGAGATCTTACTTAGCTAATTCGCGCCCAATTCGAGCTCTTTTTTGGTCTTTTAAACCGGAGTTCAGGTAATGACGTAACTCAGACTCAAGTCGACCTATTTTTTGGTCTTTCAAACCGGAGAATTGCAGTCGTAAACAGATCTCACTAAGCTAATTCGCGCCCAAGTCGACCTTTTTCTTGTGTTTTTTTTATTTATTGTTTTCGATTCTGTATCGAAGCTTAGAGGGTGTAAAGAGGTGTTTTCTGATGAGCTCTTTTGGACCTTTTAGGAGGTTAGACGGTAGTTGTTTTCAACTTGAATTCTTTCTTGAATGCATAAAAGAAAATTACTTATGTATGTCTCTTATTCAGAAACGACAACATAAGAGAAAAGAAAAATTTCGTCTGCACTTTCAAGCCGTTGGTACGACCGTGAATTGACGCCCTACAGTCTTAGATCATCTAACCACAGGATGCGCCTTACTTAAGCATTGTTTTCTGCCATTGCACATGACCATTTGGTCTTTTGGCTTTATAAAAAGCCTGTACATCAGTACATCATTTTATATGATTAAACTAGTACATTTCATTGTAGTTGACTGTACAATAACAATTAACACACAACAGCCATTACGCGTTTGTCGATTAATACATTTTTAAATGCAATGAAATTTTATATGTCTTTGTGTTTCCCCCTTCACTTGTATGAAAACTGGCAGAATATTTTTGTATGCGGTGGTTCGCAAAGGCTAGTCCCGTGATCTATGGTCTAAGCCTACAGTAAATCAAAGCCGACCCCTTCCAAAGTTGAGCTATCGAAGCAACCGTTACTTTACGCTCAGATGAAGAATACGGTAGTAGACAATTTATAATCACCTTATATTGTCTATGCTTCGGCAGAAACGACGACCCTGAAACGAACTGAATAATTATACATACTAGCATACATTAAATTATTTACAAATTAGGTAATTGGCTCGACTTTATAACAATTTTTATATTATTACGTGTTCATTAAGTCAGTTTGTATATTGAAACAGTATATTTTTGTTCTATTTTTGGTACACGAAAAAACTAAATTAATACGATTCTATAGTTCCTCTTGCGGTTGGCATTCGACAAAAAGCGTTTAACAAACATTAGGCGCAATTCGTTTCCTTTTGCTTACCTTATTCGCGATTTTACTAAAAAAAGTGACATTATAACTTACTCACTAAGGTAGCAAACTAGCCCTCCCATCTCATGAAAAGTGATTGATCACTGGTAATTACAGTAGGACTTAAGTCATCTTCATTACCCAGTTTAATAAAATTGAATCATTGAAATTTCTATTCCTACTAATATAATAAATGCGAAAGTAACTCTGTCCGTCTGTCTGTACTACCCGTTCGCTCTAACTTTGCCGCTGGCGTAGAGGCGTATACCCGAATTGTTAATTGGACGAAGTAAATTAACAGTAGCTAATGTCACTTCGTTATAGAAAATACGCAACATTGTATGAAGAAGTGATATTAGTTGCTGTCAATTTACTTCTCGTCTAATTAAAAATTCGACTTTAGTATGGAGCCGAGCGGCAAAGTTAGAGCGAACGAGCAGTAACGTTTTCACGACTTAACCGCTGAACCGATTTTGTTGAAATTTGGTATAAGGCTACTTTTTAACTGACTGCTCAAAAGGAGGGTAACGATTTTACGAGATAACGACTGCTACTGCGGACGAAGCCGCGGGGAACAGCTAGTTTGTTAAGTTTGATAATATTTACTGACTAGTGGATATCACGCCGTTTCACCCGCGTAGTTCCCGTTTTTGTGGGAATATAGAAATAAAAAAATAGCCTGTGTTACTCTCTATTAATGTAACTTTATTAAGACTACGAATTTTAGCCCCACTCTATAAATAGATTGCAGAGGGGCTTATGGCGAGACTTGATTCTGTAGTCTGTGACTCTGTTGCATTAAACTACGTCACTAAGTCACGTGGATCATATGTTCAAAGTTTGAAATAAAACGCAAATGACAACGTCAATCGGATTGAACTATCACTTTCACAGAGGGGCAGTCGGGTGAGACCGTCTCACGGCTTCTTGTTTGAAACCGGGCCAATAGTGTTTTGGGTTTATTTGTTACATGCAAAAATACAAGTAGGTAGGTACATATTTCCGCTTAATTTTTTTATACCAATAAGATGGCAGACAAGCATACGGCCCTTCAGACGCATTGGTGGACGTTTGTATGTTTAGATATTAGTGTACCTACATGGATTAATAATGGATCCACATTTCTGACAAGTAATCTGCAACAATGTAACAAGAATCATTAATAATAGATTAATTTTACCTTACACAATCTATTTCCTTCATCAACACAGAGTGACACAGTGTTCTTCAGTAACACAGATCTGTTGACCACACAATAGTTTTAATACACAGTGTCGGTTTGTTGAAACACGCTCGCTAGACGGAAGGCCTTGTCCTCATTTATTATACTAACTCTATCATTTAAGATCTATGCGATCGGTGTGATCTTATACGATTGTTTTTCTATACACTAACTACCTATTTGATACTTTTGAAAAATTTTCAAGCCGCCTAAAAAGGCCTTCAACTTAGCTTAACGGCTGCCATTTTACTGGGAACCGGGACCAACATCCAATGACTGGCTATAGTGAAAATTGCTTACTGCGATGATCGTTTACAGCACACTGAGTCCGCGGGGCCACGAGCACATCAAACTTTAGTTAGGTAGGTATACCTGGCCCTGGGACATCCTTCCGAGGACTTACCCCGGACTCCCGGCCGTAGACAGTTGTAGGGCATCGTGTGGTTTTAGTCCGTAGGAGTCCGGCATAGCATCCATGTAGGATTTATAGTTTATACACGTAAAAAAAAAAGGTAGGTATACCTATTACTTACATAATTTTTCGAACATGGTTACACAACGTGCTCTGTGTGGCGACGAATGCCCCCTGTGGCAACGGGAAAGAGTACAAAATGTCGCCACTCGAATTTATCCCGAGGGTGTCGTAAGAGGCCAGCCACCAAGGGAACACTCGCAGAACGATCTATTGCGTAGAGAAGGAAAACTGGAAATGAAACCCGGTTGTCAGTAAAATGACAATTGTTGAGCCAAGTTGATGGCCTAATGGGCGATTTGAAAAATTTCAACTGTTTCAACACGGCAATAGACTCAGCACCTATTACATGGGACATAAAACTACAAGGTGAAATGTCGGCGTATACTATGCCTCTGCCTGCCCCTACGGGGATAACGGCGTGGCTATTATGTATGTATGCTTACACAACGTCATCTGATTCCAAACCTGATGTGTTTATATTGATGGAAAGGTAGTTTGATAGTTCAAAGCCATCATTATCTACCTCTACCTACCCTCTAAGTTTATAAAGCGTAAGTAATAAGCAAATAGCTTAGCAATAGTATTCACAAGTTATATAAAGCAAGCTTCGCTCAACTGTGACCTACTTACCATACTCAATGCAGCGTTTCACTCTTTAGAAATCCCATTCCGTTAATATTTATATCAGATACGAACTCGATTTCACCCCCATAGTTCCCGTTCCCGTGGGAATACGGGAATAAAATGTAGCCTATGTCACCCGGGATAGTGTAGCTTTCTACCAGTGAAAGAATTTTACAAATCGGTTTAATAGTTTTGGAGCTTATTCTGGCAAATAAACAATCAAATATTTGGTCTTTATAATATTAGTATATACTAGCAACACACTCGGGTTATGCTGGTTTCTTCGAATGGGTTTAAAAACCGGCCAAGTGCGTGTTGGACTCGAGCATGGAGGGTACCGTGCCAAAAAAATTCAAAAAGGAGGAGGTTCTCAATTCGTCTGAAGGTTTTTTTGTATTTTCACCGATATTTCCGTCAATTATAGACGGATTTCAATTTTTTTTCTTCTGTTGAATAAGGTTAAATTCTGAGGTGGTCCCATTTTCACCAGGTCAGGGTCTGATGATAGGATCGAGGAGAAATCGAGGGCAACCTGCGAAAATTGTTGGGACAACTAGTGCGTTTGTTAACTTCTAAGTTTTAGCTTTTATGTACCTACTACAATTTAATGAAGGTCTGGAGTCAATCTGATGGGACCGAAAGACAATCAAGACAATTCCTTAACGATTTACAGCAGTTACTTTGTGTTTGGGCTTGATTGATTTGTATTTATGAAAACTTTACACCTAGATAGATATATTTTTCGGTTCACCCGTCACCAAAATAACGAAAAAAATAAATAATAAAAAATAAAAGCGACTTCAAACAAATCCTGAAAAGTAAGTTGGCGCCAAGTAAACCCATAGGTTTATTGATTAGGATAAATCAAAATACAATTACTTTGAGCTAAGTAAATTTTATTTTTCAGGATTTGTTTGAATTTGTTTATTAGTTAGGTATCCCACAGACAACTTACTTTATACCATTTCATGAAAATACCATTAAAGCGAGTGCATGAAATATTACGCGAATATCTGCATTAAAACAACGTTTTACACGTTTTCACCAAGCGATATAATATGACCTAAATTCCTTTTGTTTACACAATTTTAATAGAATATTCAAATAATGATTGATTGTTGATATTTATGATCAATATTGATTACGAATGAGAATGCCGATTCTTGTGAAAACAAAGATCATTTAAAATGAGTCACAATTTGTGCCTCTTGTGTCATGTACGGTGTACAGCTAGGGTTGTCAATCGTATCGATAAGGTATAATCTATCATCATCATCATCGTAATCCTGGGGTCATCCTTTCAGGTAGGAAACGTGTGGTTTTTAGGCGGTAGGAGTCCGGCATCATCGTCAAAATAATTTCTTGAAAAAATAATCATCTTCGTCAAAATATTTTTTTACCTTGCATGCGCCTGCATTTTGTGGTCAATATAACACCCATCTCCGGTTGTCCAAACTCCAATCGACAGTGCCAATTACACCCTTTGGATCTTTCTAATTAATGATACATACGAGTATATGGTTAACTTTTAAACAGGTTAAACCGTTTTTGAGATATGAGGAAACGAATGCACACCGGACACAACTTATTCTCTGCCTGTCTGCTTGCTTTCTGCACATAAAACAATAATTATCTCCATCTATATCGTCTGCATATCAGCCTCGCTTTAACGTTTTGGTGGATAAGCTTGCCCAGCTTCATGCCATAAAAAGATCTGGTTACAAGCTTCAGGATATATAAAGATCTTATGTAGCTGTGCAAGGGCTGCTGTAAGGGGTTGCAGTGATATTCATTTAATATTTTATTAGAAATACTTCTTATCAACCTACATTTAAGTTCAAATAAATAGATAAACTTTATGGAATATCATAGGTATCGATGGGAACTAGGAATCCGATTTTGACAACCCTATTCATATAGAGCAGTGAATGTAACGTTTTCCAACAAGTAAGCACATTATTGAAATGTTGATTTCCGCATTGTTTTAATGAGATATTGTGTCGTTTGTATTGAACACAGAGTTATTTGATGTTACACGTCAAATGAGATGAGATATATATATTACAGGTTTATACATAGAAAATAATAGCTTTTTAATAGTATGAAAATACCTTATTAATGATGATAGTGAAATGTTTATTCTCGGGGTTCTTTGGAGATATCGAGAATTATTCCCTCCTCAACGACTCCGGGTTCTTCAATTGGGGCGTGTAGAGTTAAATTCACAACATTGGGCCGCCAACGTACGCGAAGAGGCACATTGGGCCACTACCAAAAGTTAAACTGTTCGAATGGACTTCAATTCATGGGGGTCTTATTGGCGTCCTAAAATATACTAATAACTCGGCACGGGACATATAATACTCTCAACACTCCAGAATCACCTAAACGTATATTTACAACGCGAAAACCAAACTTAAGTACGTAGTAACTATTTAGTAATCTGTGACTTAAGCGCTCCTTGAGCGTTACGATGTAAACAGTCAGACAGACAAACGCATTTAATAGTAGGACATCCTGTCTACCAAGTGTAAAGCGAGCCTACACCGAATATTCTAGATATATCCTTTGTCTGAGCTCGCAAGGACACAAGTGGAGCATGTTAGGACTATCATTGATTGAACATACGACTTGATCCAAATACAAGGTCGTCTCAATGTTAGATACCTGCAGTAATACGTATCGATATTGTTTATTTAGGTAGGTAGGGTAAACCACCCAATCGTTGGCACTCCTCCAATTATTGGCACTTTAGGTAATTTTGCCCATTTCTAACAGAAAAAGAATGCTATTTTACTTTTTAATGCATACCTACAACTACATAATGGGCAACACCGAACTGAAATAAACTAGGTTTCCCTTATTTTTCGAAATATACTCTTAATTAAAGTGCCAATAATTCATTCTAAAAGTGCCAATAATTGGGTGGTTTACCCTATATAAAATTATATAAATCTGACTTATTGGAAAACGGACTCGGTGTTCCGCAGGGAAGTGTGTTGGGGCCATTGTTTACCTATTGTCGTTCAAAGTCAAAGATGCCATACGGTTTCATACTCGTAGTTCCCGTTCCCGTGGGTATAAAAAAAACCTGAGAGGTGTCGAGGGACACGTTCCTTTTGATTAGGTAATTAGTGAAGGAATTGTAATAAAATTTTATTTTCAAAAAAAACAAAAACAACAACAAGCGACGAAACGAAAATAACTGCCTTGCTTCCTATGAGAGAGAGAGAGAGACGAACAGAGAGAGACACGCGCGATTGTTTCAAAAAAAGCGTCCTTACAACTTTTGGTCTTAATTTTTCCGTCTAACCCCCTTTCGCAACGCGCCATATGGAACTTCGTTCCAAAAATATAGAAGTTTCCCCGGTATAGGGTAGTTTTCCAACAGTGAAAGAATGTTTCAAATCGGTTCAGTAGTTTTAAAGCCTAGTCAATGCAAACAAAAAAAAATCAATCAAATATTGTCTCTTTGGAAGTATCTAACAAAACAAGTTCACAACGCGTCCTTTTCCTGAAAAGACCCGACAAGAAACTCGACGGGCTATTTTTTATGTGCTTTTAGCCCCTCTCTATAAAATAGATTGCAGAGGGGCTGTAGTCTGTGACTCTGTTGCATTAAATTACGTCACTAGATCACGTGGATCATCTGTTCAAAGTTTGAAATAAAACAAAAATGACATCGTCACGTCAATCGGATTGACCTCTCACTTTCACAGAGGGGCAGTCGGGTGAGACCGTCTCACGGCTTCTTGTTTAATGTTCTAAAATGTAGAATCATAAGCTAATTTATATCAACATGTTTGAGAATACAGCAGATCATGATTCCTAGGGGGGCCTTTTTTTTTTTTTTTTTTTTTTTTTTTTTAACGTGGGGGAAAATCCTCGTAGGATGCTATGCCGGACTCTTACCGACTAAAAATCCCGTGACTCCCAACAGACCTACGGCCGCCAATGCGGCCTCGCCCAGGGGGTGGTTCGGGTGCAATCCCGCGTCTATGGGGGGTTTCGGGTGTGACCCCGCTTCTAAGGGGGGGCGTGCGTGAGTGCTCACGTCACGCTGCCGTCATGGGCCTGCTTCTGTAAGGACGGTGAGCGGCCCTCTCACCGTCCTCAGACCCCCGGTCATGGAGGCCGATAGTCCTCAGCGAAGACACGTCGGCGGCGCCCAGGGCGCCGACTGCGGAACTCGGGTGGGAGAGTTCTCTCCCGCACCCGGCCCGCCGCCTCCTTCGCGAGCATGACCTGCTCGCAGAAAGAGGCGGCGCAGTCCCACTTACTCCCGCTGGAGAGCATGGCTCGCACCATGGCCTCAAGCGAGAGAGTGTCCACGCCCAGACCCACTACGAGGACCTGTCGCTGTTGTGCCCACGCCGTGCACTCCACCAGCGTGTGGAGCGCCGTGTCATCGCTGCGGTCCTCGCAGTGCTGACATTCGGCCGTGGTTTATGTTTGAGAATACAGCAGATCATGATTCCTAGGGGGGCCCTCGAGCTAGGTATTATAATTACTTTTATGTTAACTTAATAATATAACTTAGCTCAAGAGCCGTTCACGAGTATCCTTCTTCTTCTTCTTCGAGTCAATGGCTAATATTAGTACGATACGAGTATCCTAAAATTCGTATTATTGAGTCTTTATAGAGCGAACTGCGTTTTATGCCATTTCTTACGAAGTATTTATTATATAAGTCGTTTCAAGGTAGGTATTAGTACAAGATGGCGTTCAATAAGTGTGTAAACAGGAATTGTCGCAGAGATGCAATATTATGAAATCAATTCTCAAGAGTGTTGGCTGATGTCCAGACAGGATTGGCGCAAAAGCGGAGTACTGCACCAATGTATCTCTACCATACGTAGGTATACAAGCGGACTTCACGCGATTTCACCGGTATAGCTCCCGTTCCCGTGGGAATACGGGAATAAAATATAGCCAACCGCACCCGCGGATAGTGTAGCTTTCTAATAGTGAAAGAATTTTTCAAATCGGTTTAGTAGTTTTGGAGCCATTCGATGCAAACGAACAATCAAATCTTTCCTCTTTACAATGTTTGTATAGATTAAGCATTATGTGGGTTGAGGGTTGAGGGCTTCGATCAACATATTATTGACTAGCTGTAGCCCTCGACTTCGTACGCTGCATTATCTTTAGATTGATATAACTTTTTTATTTATGAACCGATTGACATAAAACAAACACTAAATCTTAAGTGGTGCAAACCGCAACGCAATAAAGAAAACCACATCGCAATCGGTTGAGCGGTTGCTGAGATTAGCGTGCACAAACGTACAGACAAACAAACAAGAATTCTAAAAACCATTGTTTTGGGTTCTATTGCGCCCATAAAGCACCCCTATAAACTTTTTCTTATATATATCTTTAATGTACAGACAGCGACCTGTTACGATTTTATTATATGTATTGATCGAAGGTTGAGGGGTTTCTAGTATCCTGGGACATCCTTCCGAAGGCTTACCCGGGGCTCCAGACGGTAGGTAGTAGTAGGGCAGGGCACTGTGTGGTTTTAGTGCGCTTTTATTGTCATGCGTGTGCTAGCACGCATGCTGGCCAGGCGGCCATGTTTTCATTATAATGCACGCCTCAAGGACACGGAACGTGGGTGAGACGGTACAGTGATGCGGGCCCGGCCAGCATGCGTGCGAGAACACGCATGACAATAAAATCGCACTTAGTCGGTAAGATAAGTAAAGGATTTCCAAAATTAAAAGTAAAAGAAGGGGTTTCTAGTTCGTGGTGTAAAGGATAGGGGCACTTAGCTATCTTACGGGGGCGGCTGGGTGATTGTGTGGGGCACCCAACCTTTTTGTGGGGCCTGACTGACCACCCACAAAACTTGAATTAAAAATATTTACTTAAAAATTTAAGAAAAAACGTAAGGTCTTTTCTTAAATTTTTAAGTTAATATTTTAAAAAAACAAGGTACAAGTACAAATAAATAATTGATTATAACGTGGAACATTGACTTTTGTCATAATTGGAGTTGTACTAGGTACTAGTATATTTTTGGGGGCAACTTAAGAAATCAACAAATAAATTGCACTTGTACTTGAGTTACAGGGTTTACACCCACATTTAACCAGTATTTTTTTTTTCACAGTCCCAGCTAATAGGGTTGTGAGTCTATTGTTGACGTTGTAAAGGAGAATTATATAAACAAAGCTTTAATTTTAAACGTTGTTAACTGTAAATGAAAGACCTTTTTACGCGTTCAGTACTAATATTACTGTTCACGTTTTTAGGGCTCCGTTACCAAAGGGTGAAAAGGGAACCCTATAATCAATTTTTATTTTTAAACTATCGCGTTTTTTTACACTCATAAACGACTCATACTTACACGACTACGGGTTTTGAAACGTGTCCGAAACGTCGGTTCATGGTCTATTAGCTATTACTGAGACTTCGCCATATTGGTCTGTCGCCAGGCTGTATCTTACGAACTGTGATAGTTACAGAGTTGGAATTTTCACAGAATTCTATAAGTCTTCGGCACAAATAAGAAATACCTAACAGATGGAAACCTATATACTAAATTCGCTAAGCTACGCACACATAGACAACTCATTCACAGACACTACACACACATAGACAACTCATTCAGGTCAGGCGCTCCTCAACCAAATTTTGTGCGTACTACTTATCTCTAATTTGTGGATTCGATTTCTACTCACAACGAATACTAAAAACTGAAAAAGAATTATTTAAGTAAGGCTCCGATACTATCAATCAATCAAATCAGCATATACGAGTAGCAGTCCATGCTGGACGTAAGCCTCTTCCAAAGTACGTCACAACACACGGTCCTGCGCCTTCCGCCATCAGTCACTTCTTGCCACCTTCTTCAGGTCGTGGGTCCATCTGGCAGTGGGTCGTCCCACCCCACGTGTACAAGTCGCGGTCTCCCTACATTCAACGTAATTTATTTGCGGTTTTTTAGTACGGAACCCATGGTGCGTGAGTCCGACTCGCCGGTTTTTTTGTTAATAATGCAACTGCTTGTGTTATTTATTGTTTTCTATGTTTGTCCTTTAATATTAAAGTAACGGTTTAGTTTTTTAACTGCACTTTCTTATGTCCCGTTATAGAGTAATAACATGTACGTGTTGACGACACCTGGCTTATTGTAATAATAAGAGATGGTAAACTTTTGCTGCTAGAATTTTGTTTCCATTCTCGTTACCCATGGCCACTTATTCCCGGGATAAAAGTAGCCATGGTTGTGACTGCCTGCTGTTGAAATTTCTCAAGTCGCAACTTGGCTTAACAACTGCCATTTTACTGGCAACCGGGACCAACGGCTTAACGTGCCTTCCGAAGCACGGAAACGCTCAAATAAATGTCACATGGATGGTCACCCATCCAAGGACTGGTCATAGTGAAAGTTGCTTACTGCAGTAATCGTTTACAGAACACCGAGTCCGCGGGGCCACGAGCACTTTTACAACAACTTAATATTTGTACTGTAGCAGTCAACTAAATACCAGAACTTTACATTCACTTGATAGAGGGAGTAAAAGATATAATACCTATTAAATAGGCTATTTAACAAGGGGAATGTTTCGTAGAAAGTGTTTAAGACTATTGTTTGGAATCATTTGTGGCATCGATCGGTTCTGGGTACTGCCTCGCCGGGAACTTGAACAATACGTCGGTTTTTCAAAGAAATGGCACATAAATACTTTAAGAACAGTCTCATCATTTCGTGCTTAGGTGTTTTATAGAAATCTAGCTTTACACACCGGCAGTTTTTTAAATTAAATAAAATTTAAATGATTATACTAGCGGACGTCACGCGGTTTCACCCGCATAGTTCCCGTTCCCGTAGTAATACGGGAATAAAATATAGCCTATGTTCACCGCAAAGAGTGTAGCTTCCCAACAGTGAAAGAATTTTTAAATCGGTCCAGTAGTTCCGGAGCCTATTCGTTACAAACAAACAAACAAAAAAACAAATCTTTTCTATTTATATTATTAGTATAGATGATGGGACTGAAGACGAGATGAGATTCTTTCTAATCAGAAAGAAAAAATCTTTACTCATATAATTTTTTTTGTGTGGAAAGCCCTCATGGATGCAATGCCGGACTTTTGCCGACTAAAACTACACTTGCCCTATCACTGCGTATGGTCGGGAGCCTTGGGTAAGCCCTTAGATGTCCCTGGATTCCCTTCATATTATACCCAGATCAGAAAATAACACTTATGAACGTCAAATTGATAGCCAAATTCGCGACGCAATAGGTACAGCCAGTGATGAAATAACCTGGCAATAAAACTCACGGCCATTTCTTATACAGGTCCCGCCAGAACCTGATCTAGGTTGCAGGACTTGCAGGTAAGGCCCATGAAATCACCCTAGTGCATGCAGTTCACTGCTTGATATAGGCATCTTGCCAATTTTGCTCTTGCACCATAACACATAATCCATCTGAATTCTACCTTACATTTGTGGAGTCGCTGTCTTCAATTTAGAACTCGTCTGCTCCAGGTTGCAATTGCCGTCCATTCTTGAACGTAGGCCTTTGCCAATATGCGTTATAATACTGTCCTCTGTCCTTTCCAACTGTCTCTCTCCTCGACCTCTTCTAGGTCAGCTGTCATCTATCTGGCTAGGGAGATAGTCTCTACTCCAGAACATATTTGCTCCATTAGCCATTAATTCTTCGACAGACATGGTCAACTCGTTGACACTTCGTGTACAGTCGAAGGATGGCTATGTGGTTGGCATGCTAACGATATTATAGCGTCCCATTTTGGTAGTCTAATTGAGTTACTATTACAAACGGTGAACAAACTTTAAACATCCATGATGCTTTAATTCAATCAATTTACCGAATGCTCGTGTCGTGGCAAGACCTCTACAAATTATGTCCATTATCGTCAAACATCCGGCTCTTAAAATGTCCAACCTATGGGTATAATTGAATATCAGTTCGGGAACTCGCTGACGACACGAAAACTTAGGTATTCGTCTTGCTTCCTATGTTGACTGCCTCTGTGGAACATTCGGTAGTGATACCGCCTGCCTGCCGCGCTGGAGGTCCTGGGTTCGATTCCTGGGTCGGTCCAAATATTTGTGTGATCCACAAATGTTTGTTTCGGAGTTTGAGTGTTTTCTAGAGACCGTATTCTTAGCATTCCATGGATTCTCCATGCGGGCGCCGGGTCCATAGCGTGGCACAGGGGGGAACACCCCGACGGCGTCTGGGACTTGCGACCCAGCAGAGTAGGTTTAGGGTGGCCACCTTACTATACGCATAAACGATCACCTTCCACCGTCAACAATGTTTCCCCCCCCCCCGCCCAACCAGATTTGGTAGATCCTATCAATGCCGCTTTATTATATGTAGGTATGTAAGTATATAATTATGTCTATCAGTCTAGCTAGATCCCATAACAAAAGCTTATATTAGTAGCTTACTTTGGGCTAGATGATGTTGTGTGAGATTGTCAACAAATATTTATTTATTTACTAGCTGATGCGCGCGGCTTCGCCCGCGTGAAATTTGGTTCCCGTTCCCGCTTCCCATGGGAATATTTTCCCGAGATAAAAAGCCTATGTGTTATTCCGGACTCTACTCTATCCCTGTTCCAAATTTCAGCTAGATCCATTCAGCCGTTAGAGAGTGATTGAGTAACAAACATCCAAACATCTAAACATCCAAACATCTTCACAAACTTTCACATTTATAATATTAGTAGGATTTATGTAGTACGGAATTGGAAAATGACGCCATAACCATGCAATAAGCAAAAGGAACCAGCAAGATTTGCTCTCTACGCAACGGGAGAACTTTTTCCTTAATTGCACAATTGTGATTTCATAAATCAATTATTTTTATGTATCCAGAACGTTCTGTTCTGTGGTGGTCTGCTTGAAAACTAAAGAATTCTTTGGTTTCTAAACGCAATCAATCATTTGAGTTAAATTCGGGATCTTATGGAGCAATAGGTACCAAACCAATTACACTGTCTCCTCGAACTAGCCTTTGTCTCTTTAATTCAATTTCAATTTATCTTGGGTACTTCTTACCAATATTATAAATGCGAAAGGTTGTGAGTGTGGATGTTTGTTACTTTTTCACGCTCAAACCGCTGAACGGATCGGGCTGAAATTTGGTACAGAGATACATTATAGTCTGGAATAACACATAGGCTACTTTTTATTCCGGAAATAAGTTCCCACGGGAACAAATTTTACGTGGGCGAAGCTGCGGGCATCAGCTAGTTTCAAATAACGGTGACTCAAAGCAATTGTTAGCAGTACCTACATAAAAAACTATGCCTATTAAAATTAATGTATTTATGAAATCCAATGCCTAGAAAGAAAAAAAAGCGTCCTTTCCATACCGCAAGCATCTTGCAATCTATCATGTGATTAGACGACTATTATTTTGCACATCCTCGTTATTATCTCTTGCCTATCCCTTAGGTTAGGGGATAAAGTCTTGATTGCATATCTTTACTAATATACTAATCTATACTAATATTATAAAGAGGAAAGATTTGTTTTTTTGTTTGTTTGTAACGAATAGACCCGGAACTACTGGACCGATTTGAAAAACTCTTTCACTGTTATGAAGCTACACTCTTTGCGGTGAACATAGGCTATATTTTATTCCCGTATTCCCACGGGAACGGGAACTACACGGTTGAAACCGCGTGCCGTCCGCTAGTATACTTATACTAGCTGACCCGCGCAACTTCGTTTGCGTGATAAATGAAGAACCACTCGACCGATTTTGTTCAAACTTCACATAAACCATCTACTAAATAGTCCGAACAAAACCTAATCATTTGGTTTGGATAGGTGAGCCCGTTCTTGAGTTATAAAATTACAACGAAAAGTGGCATTGATTTTTATATATATAGATAATTACAAGACTAATTAGATAATAATATTGTATCCACCAGTTCGTGTCCACATATATTATATCTTATTGTCAGTGATTTTATTCAAATTACAACTACCTACCTAGGTAATGACGGGTAGGAAATGGCAATTATGTTAAAGCAAGGTCGCTCTATCCGACTGTTTGTACTTATGTACGATTTACATCGCCTTTTTGTCAGATTATAAGTATAATTATGTTGAATGTTCTTTATAAGCACGGACTAGTTTGAAAATCTGTACATATATATAGGTAATAAAATGATAGAAAAGGCAAAACTGTACATCAATCAATACATATAATAAAATCGTAACAGGTCGCTGTCTGTACATGGAAGATAAATAAGAAATAATTAATACTTTCGATTGTCGGCACTTGATGGAACTTGTTGTAATACATTATTGAAACACACACTTGTACTTACATTCCACAATTTAATTTGATTTAACACCTAACCGGTTTCGCTTTATAGCATTCTCAAAGGTATTATAATGTTCTTCCACTATTACTTCTAACACAGTGTACTGTGTGAGTACTGTGTTAGAAGTAATAGTGGAAGAACATTATAATACCTTTGAGAATGCTATAAAGCGAAACCGGTTAGGTGTTAAATCAAATTAAATTGTGGAATGTAAGTACAAGTGTGTGTTTCAATAATGTATAAATAAGAAAAAATATTATAGGGGGGCTTTATGAACGCAATAGAACCCAAAACAATGATTTTTAGAATTTTTGTCTGTTTGTCTGTATGTCTGTATATCTGTTTGTCTGTACGGTTGTGCACGCTAATCTCAGTAACCGCTCAACCGATTGCAATGCGGTTTTTTTATTGTGTTGAGGTTTGCTCCAGTTAACATTTAGCGTTTGTTTTATGTAAATCGGTTTAGAAATAAAATAGTTATACTTTTTTAAGAATCAGATATTTTGAAAATTTTAATTGTTCACTCACATTCTTTGAATGTGAGTGAACCTAAACTGGCTTGTTGGCTTAATCATTAAGCTCTTTTATGATTAAGCAAACAGGGCAGTTTCAGACGCTGCTTGATGACTCTGATGAAGAAATACCTCTCCTTTCATACACCTTATGTGACGTAAACGAAGTTGCGGGCTCAGCTAGTTGGAAATATTTATAAAAAAATACTCGCTGGGTGTTCAACATAAGATGACGAAGCCGAAAATATAGTTAGAAAAATTTTTGTCTGTTTGTCTGTTTGCTTTACTTTGTCCGGAAGGATCTCGAAAAGTACTTAATAGATTTGATAGCACGAAAACTAGGGGTAAGGTCTTCAAATAGGCTATATATTATCACGCTACATATCCTAGGGGCTAAGCAGAGAGCAATCAAATTGGCATTATGACATAATTTTCACGCGTACGAAGTCGCGGGCAACAGCTAGTAAATTAATGTTTTAGGACACTGATACTCGTACAACGCATTCTAGCTCAAATTAAGCTAATAAGCTTGTGGTATGAGAGAAAAAAGAATGTTTATCTAGTAGTAGTCTAGCTAGCTTTTTTAGGCTTATAGATTCGTCATGTCTGTCTGTCTGTCTGTCCGTATGTCACAGCCACTTTTCTCCGAAACTATAAGGCCTATGCTATTAAAACTTGGTAAATAGATGTATTCTGTGAACCGCATTAAGATTTTCACATAAAACTACAAAAAAACAAGCAGTAAATTCTGGGGGTCTCCATACTCAGAAGTCAGAACTGAAACTCAACAATTTTTCATCAAACCCATACGTGTGGGTTATCTATAGATAGGTCTTCAAAAATGCTATTGAGGTTTCTAACTTCATTTTTTTTCTAAAGTGAACAGTTTGCGCAGGAGACACCTCCAAAGTGGAAAATATATGACCTACTTAATAAGAACTTATGTTCTTACCTATGTTTCCACAATAAATTAATCATTATCAATCATTATCATTATCATCATTAAAATGTGCCCCCCCCCCCTCTAACTTCTAAACTAAGAGAAGGATAAATCTTAAAAAAATATAAAATGATGTACATTGCCACAAAAACTTCCAACGAAAGTTAGTTTGAACGAGATCGAGTACATAATAAATAAATAAATATTCTCGGACACTTCACACAACGCTACCTGATCCCAAAGTAAGCTAGGAATAGCCTGCTTGTAGTTTTTTTTAATATGTCATAAACCGCAATTTTCGCCTAGAAAAATCACTACCACAGCAACGATACAGCGAACTACAAGAACTTTTATATTATGTTACTTGCTGCTACGGAACCCTTGTCCGGCCAAGTGCGAGTCCGACTATGCCCGATTCCTACGGCTAAAACCACCCTGTGCCTTACAAGGCCGGCAGGCCCGGGTAAGCCCTTGGTAGGATTTCCCAGGGTCTGATAATCATGCTTATATCAGCTTATATTAGCCAAGCTTTGAAACACATAATGTAGGTATATCTTACTTCTTACTAATATTATAATGCGAAAGTTTGTGAGTGTGGATGTTTGTTACTCTTTCACGGTCAACGGTTAAAAGGATCGGGTTGAAATTTGGTACAGAGATACATTATAGTCTGGAATAACACATAGGCTACTTTTTATCCCGAGAATAGGTTCCCACGGGATTTTTTACGCAGGCGAAGCAGCGGGCATCAGCTAGTTTATATATAAAAATGAATCTCCGAAATGTATGTACGCTCATAAGTTCAGAACGGCTGCGGGCCTAAAAAGGCAACATTGTATGTTTCATAATATGAAACATACAATTCATTTAATTTGAAATTCGGTTTGAAATTCGGAACATACAAAGCATACCAATCATTTTACGTTTCATAATATGAAACATACAATGTTGCCTTTTTAGGCCCTCACAGATTTTGCTAAGTAATTCTTTTTTTTGTGATAGTTAAAGCCAGGGTTTGTAATCTTTAATTTTTTAACGGGACAGTTTGATATGGCGGAACAAAGTTAGCGGGGTCAGCTAGTTGTGGATAAAGCAAATATTCTAATGTGAACATTATGCCACAGGGTGGAAACTCCATACAAAAATGTTCGCTTTCACCCACACTAATATAGACGTAATGTGAATGCTTAAATCAAGCTTCAATGTGTGTGTGAGTATTCTAGGGTCACTAGCTAAGCTATGGAAACAATATAATAAGGAAAAGAACGCAATCTCATGTACGTAGGTACTTTTTTTTCAAACCTACCTTCGGCTAAGCACAAATTAAACCAAAGCAATAGCACAAAGTACGTAGGTACTGACACGGGAATCGACACATTAATTTTGGTGGGGGGATGGGGAAGCTTACACCGGTGGGACGCAGAGAGTTGCCGATCTGTATGTAATACTATTATATTATCTTTCATTATGTTTAGCGCTTTGGTAATCACTTCTTTGCTGCGACGCACCTCAACTCAGCCATCTATGTTACGGATACAATCCCAACCAATATTTTTACAAAATCATCCTTTCCTGGTTACAATAAAGTTGAATAATAAATAAACCATCTGCCATTGTATGAATAATAATACAATTTAACTTACCATAAAAAAATGCAATGCAAAGTATCCCGCAAGTCCCCATATTCTGCGCAAGCGATCATTTTTTTTCGTCTTTCATCCCACTTCATCCCATAGTATTAGAAAGAGATGACAAATAGAACATTGATTCAGATTTTAGTACGGTAATTTTCGATTCTATGTCTGGGCAATAAGGTTTATTATTCGTTGGTAGTTCAATATGCAGATGACGATTTTTTTTCCTAAGTTGGAGTAAAGTTACTTACACCTGGATGGGTGAACGTGTGTTCCATTGTTGTACACGTTCTTGATCAATTTTGAGAATTCAACGACACATTTTGAAAAGGTAGGTAATTGGGTACCCATCTTGTTTTTAATAAGGTCGACGTTTTTACTTCCTGTGGACCGATTTGGTTATTTAGTTATTTTTTTGTTCGAAATGGTTGTTGTTCCAAAATTGGTGTCGCATAAATATTATGGAAATAGTTGGACGAATGACGTACCTATATGAGTAGCTCAACGTGTAAAAATACCTAGTTCATATTTAACTAAATTATAGAGAAGTCCAAGTAGGTTACCTCGAAAGAGGTTGTAGTTCCGCTAGCTCAGTGACATCTTACGCTACAGCAGGTTCTTAGATGGGAGACCGCTCGTGGTTCTGTAGATTCAAGGACATGTCTCAATTTTAAGTAAAATGGTAGTAGTTAAGCCAAGTTGAAGACCTTATGAGGTAGATGGAGAAGTTTCAACAGAAGGTACCTAATGACAACCTGCGCCTGTCCATTCAACAAGGCAGTAGGCTCACCAGTTCACCACCTGTTATAAATATCGTTTAGCCTCTGCTTAGCTTGTCCGTCGGTGAAATGACATGACTATAAATGAGTATGTAATTATCAATATCATCAATCAATCAATACATATCAATGTCAATCAATCAATACATATAATAAAATCATTACTGTCTGTTTGTCTGTACGTTTGTGCACGCTAATCTCAGCAAACCGCTTAACCGATTGCAATGTGGTTTTCTTTATTGCGTTGCGGTTAGCTCCACTTAACATTTAGTGTTTGTTTGAATTCAAGTCATCGGTTCATAAATTAAAAAGTTATATAAATCTAAAGAATCACATATAAAATGCAGCGTACGATGTCGCAGGCAACAGCTAGTATAACATAATTAAAGTCATATAAATGTAGGTGAATACCTACATGATATACTTACGTTGATATTGAGGAAGAAACACAAAAACTATTATCTATTGCACGTCACCCAAAAGCGCTGCGCAATTCAAATTCGATGTCACCTTCAATCAACTAACCTTCAAATTTCCATAATCTAAGAGTGAAGTCTTAAATCGTTTTCTAAAACGAACTAACCGATTATCTATCGAAAATAAACTAAAAAGGTCCGCTTAGAAAAAAATCCTAATTAAAAGAACTTAAGTAGGTACCTATATGAAAGTCATTAAAATGTCGTAAGATTTATAATATCGGTGGTGGCGGTGGGTGGCTAGTATCACAGATAATTTAATAGGTACTTAATAGTCCAGCCAAAACGAAAGACTACACACTAGACTAGACTGTGAGAGTGGCCCCCAATCGCTAGATGCGCCACGGCTTTCCATCAAAGACTTCTATATAAACTGAGGTAGACACGCCGTACTCTAACAAACGAGATTTCAAAAGCGATCCTCAAACACACACATTGCTAAGACTGCACTCACTTATAAATATTTTTTACGTAATTGTCACCACACACAATAGCAATATACGAATAGAACAAGAGTAAAAGAGAAGGCGTATGGACTCCGATTGCAAGTCGAGTACCTACTCTCGAAGTTTTGATTCACAACAGTGCGAATAACGCTGCTAATTGGCGCAGTTTATAGGTTTCAAAAATCGGTGCGTAGGGCATGTCTACCTCAGTTTATATAGAAGTCTTTGCTTTCCATCAGGTTGGCGACGTCAATTTAGCGAGCCTAATATAAAAGAAAAAAAAGTTTCCTTAGAATATATTGAACACAATATATCAGGAATGGTCGCAGTGAAACTAGCTTAGAGGGTTTTTTTAACGTGAGTGAAAATCCATCATGGATGCTATGTCGGACTCCTACCGACTAAAAAACCTCACGTTACACCCAACAGCCTATGGTTGGAAGCCCCGGGCAAGCCCTCCGAATGATGTCCCAGGACTCCCTCCCAACTGACCCACGGCCGCCACTGCGGCCTCGCCACGACTAGGTTAGAGGCTTTTTTTTTTGTTTACGTGAGGGAAAATCTTCATGGATGTTATGCCGGACTCCTACCGACTAAAAAACCTCACGTCACGCCCAACAGCCTATGGTTGGGAGCCCCGGGTAAGCCCTCGAAAGGATGACCCAGGACTCCCAACAGACCCACGGCCGCTACTGCGGCCTCGCCCAGGGGGTGGTTCGGGTGCTATCCCGCGTCTTTGGGGGGTTTCGGGTGTGAACCCGCTTCTAAGGGGGGGCGTGCGTGAATTGCTCACTGCACGTTGCCTTCATTGGAATAAGGTTAGAGGCTAGATAGAAACTCTCTCGAATAATAAAAATACAGATACCTATTTAGAATCATGAAAGGCTCTGCCATCACACGTGATTTCCTCCTCTTACAAGACCAGGTTCTTGGAGCTAAGCGTGAATAGGCACATCATTGGCCCGCCAACTTATGACCAATATCAATTCCCGTTGGGAGCCCCGGGAAAGCCCTCGGAAAGATGGCACCGGGACTCCTAACATACCTTTTTATTGTATACTAGCGGACGTCACGCGGTTTCACCCGCGTAGTTCCCGTTCCCGTGGGAATACGGGAATAAAATATAGCCTATGTTCACCGCAAAGAGTGTAGCTTCCCAAAAGTGAAAGAATTTTTCAAATCAGTCCAGTATTTCCGGAGCCTATTCGTTACAAACAAACAAACAAAAAAACAAAAAGGCAAAAAAACAAATCTTTCCTCTTTATAATATTAGTATAGACTAGCGGACGTCACGCGGTTTCACCCGCGTAGTTACCGTGGGAATACGGGAATAAAATATAGCCTATGTTCACCGCAAAGAGTGTAGCTTCTCAATGGTGAAAGAATTTTTTAAATCGGTCCAGTATTTCCGGAGCTTATTCGTTACAAAAAAACAAACAAAAAAAAAACAAATCTTTCCTCTTTATAATATTAGTATAGATAATCCTGCTATGTATTCACACATTCGCATAACACACACACATACTCACTCTGTTTTCATATGTAGAATCCAGCAGTAGAAAGATCTGTGCTTTAAGATTTTATTAGACCAATTTCAATACCATATTGGACATAGGTATTGTTCGCCGTATGTGTTCCAACACACATGCTTTGATTGACATAAGCGCACACGGCACACAATTATCCTCCCATAAGGGTGCTGCTATGGAAACCGGTTTGAGTGTAACAAAATGGGGTTTGATATTGGATTTTTCGTTTCGGAATCATGTGTTGTATTGTGTGAATGTTTTATTTTAATTTTATACTTGATTCGATGTAAAAATGCATTTTCAAACTATAGTAGTCCAATGCTGTATGTAGACCAAGATATTGGAACGCTGGCTGCCCAGATGTGTTGCAACTTGGGAGGAACAGAATGGAGTAGTTCCTCCAAAGGCAATGTGATCAAATTTTCCGCCTGATACAGCCTTCTTTTACGTGTGATACCCTACCGGGTGCACCCTGATACAGCCTTGAAATAATAGTATGAAAATTTCTACATCCACGATTTTATAGCAGAGATGGAAATTCACAAAATGCCTGAAACATCACGATTATAATTTGTACCTACTATACTTACACACAAAGTCCGTTCAGAGACTATATTACCTCTAGCACTTAGGTTGCCTATCTTGATTGCTGTGTTACCACAATAAGTTTTTATTTCTACCATGTAATCTAACTTTTAGTCGAAACTTACTTTCTTCTTTTGCTATCGTTTTTTCGGGTGTGACCATTAATTGAGATGCGGAACGTTGTGGAAACAGCAAATTCACCTCCGTTGGTGATGGTAGTGAATGTTTCTTTTCAGATATTCATAAAAAAAGAAATAAATCTCAAATCCAATCCTATAGCTGTAAGAGCACTGTTTTGGTAAAGTTAAGTATATTATATTATGACATGAAAAACAAAACTCTTCGTGCTAACGGTTGCATGTTATAATCTCCACTATAATCGGTAAAATGTCGTAGGCTGGCACTCATAGGGGGACTTTACTGCTATGCCAACACACAAGAAATGATCGACAAGCTTTCAGTCAGAGGTAATATAACTGTCAACAGACTAATAGTAAATAAATAAATAAATATTGTTGGACATTCTCACACGACATCATCTAGCCCAAACTAAGCTACAAAGCTTGTGCTATGGGATCTAGACGACTGATTTACATATACTTATATATTTCTAAATACATAAATATTATACATAGAAAACATCCAAACTCCGAAACAAACATTTGTGGATCACACAAATATTTGGACCGACCCAGGAATCGAACCCAGGACCTCCAGCGCCGCAGGCGGTATCACTACCGACCGCGCCACAGAGGCAGTACATAATAGCTCGATGGTCCTACTCAATTTTTATTTTGAACACAGTGACATGTGTCAGTCATTTGCTGCTAAATTCATGCCACTGTCAATGCCACTACGAATGTAGTCACAAATAGTCTGCAAAATAAATATAAAAAATCGTGTGTTAATTCACACAAGTCACAGTCGAGCAATTACGGTAGTTACGAATGTTTTTTAATTCCTTCAATTGTGTCCGTTGATTAACATTCATTTGCATGGCGTACGGTTTATAACCAGTTTGTCAAAAAAAAGTACGCTAAGAGCCAATTCGATTCCCACCATTTACACATTCCCATGCGCAAACAACGAAATGGCCGCACTTTCTAGGTGCTTATTTATGTTACAATCATATGCATAATTTATGCCTATTTCCAGAAGCTTCTCGAATAGCGAAGATTGAAATTATACATGGTCAGTCATGCCTTTATTACCGAAGGGATAGGCACAGATATATTAAATGCCTACATTTCACGTTTTTGTCCCACGTAATAGCGTAAGCCAGTAAGCCGTGTAGCTGTGTTGGAATGGACAGGTTGGGATTGCCTGCAAGGCCTTTTCACTTGGCATAGCGACAGCCATTTTACTGGCACCTTTACCAACTTCCTTCCTTTTCTACCATTTCACTGGCAAATTTTACCAACGGCTCTTTATTTAACTTGTTTGCTTGATTATTTGTTTGCCGGAGAAGTGTTATGCGCTAAACTGACCCCTGACTTTGGACTTTGGACTTCTGGACTTTAGGAGTTTCGGACTTTTGGACTTTTAGACTTTTGGACTTTGGACTATGCGGGTTCAGAGAATACATCTACTTACCAAGTTTCAATAGCATAGTAGTATCGGAGTAAAGTGGCTGTGACATACGGACGGACAGACAGACAGACATAATGTCTATAAAGATTCGGTTTAATGTGGCTTCCGAAGCACGGAAATTGGACATTGTAGTTTTGGATGTATTAGGTACTAGCGAACGTCACGTGGTTTTACCCGCGTAGTTCCCGTTCCCGTGGGAATACGGGAATAAAATATTGCCTATGTTCACCGCAAAGAGTGTAGCTTTCCAAGTAAAACAGTGAAAGAATTTTTCAAATCGGTCCAGTAGTTCCGGAGCCTATTCGTTACAAACAAACAAACAAAAAAACAAATCTTTCCTCTTTATAATATAAGTATAGATAAGTTACCCTTGGCTGTTGAATTTTTCCTGTATAGTTGCCGGTTGCCCGGTGATGGTAATATTAGGCTTGCCTCCTATTACATGGATCCAAGAACCTACCTGCAAAGTGTGGCTGTGCCTACCTCCTTCCGGATATAAGCGTGAAGCAGAACCTGAAAATCTAGGGCCACGTTTTTCCCAGTCTCATGCGATGAGTCTATTGCGTATACGCGAATGGCTACTTGATCTTTTCCGCGTGTCTTTAAAAAGTGAAAATACGCTCACCTCTCGACATTTCGGCCATATTACAATAACCGTGGTCACCGATAAGCGCAGTCAGGATTGTGTTATATTGTAATCAAACATAATCGTAAGAGGTCGCTGTCTGTACATTGAAGATATATAAGAAAAAAATTACAGGGGTTATGAACGCAATAAAACCCAAAAACAATGATTTTTAGAATTTTTGTCTGTTTGTGTTTACGTTTGTGCACGCTAATCTCAGCAATCGCTCAACTGATTGCAATGCGGTTTTCTTTATTGCGTTGTGGTTTACTCCATTTAACATTAAGTTTCATGTCAATCGGTTCGTAAATAAAAAAGCTACCTAAATCAACCTAAAGAATTACATATAAAATGCAGCTTACGAAGTCGCGGACAACAGCTAGTAGTAAATTTTGGGTCTATGAACTGCTATAGCCTGATTTGATTCACAGTGTTTTTAAAACATAATAGAATTAATAGATTCATTCCGTCAGAATGTAAATTGGCCGAAGGAAATCTTTTACTGACGTATTTATAAAACTAATTCATTCATTATTCTACGATAGAACGCAAAATACATTTTACCTAACCCAGCTTCCAAAATGCACGATTCAACAACATAACCATTTTGTCAAATCAGCATTCTCCCTTTAAACACAAGCGGGATTAATTCTACCCTTTATTCACCTACCCTCTATATACTTAAATTAGGGGCGAACCAAAGTTGTCACCCCTCCTGCTCGGTCCATCCATCAAAATAATGTATTCAATGTGAGGGTAGTTTAGTAAAAGATTAATTTAATTTGGTGTTTACTTAAAAATCATGGCAAAAACCACATATTATATGATTTTTAGTATTTTTACAATTCTAAATCTTTGTTTGGTCGAAATTTTACAGTAACCGAATGGTAATGATGTCTGTAAACTGATTTTTTTTACATATCATGTATTTAGGCTTAGCGCTCCCAATTGCGTCTAATGCCCTCAGAGAGCTTCATTTTCCAACTGTTCTCTTTCCAAATTTATTGAGAGTTTAAAGGATTAAAATTTTAGTTTGACGTTAGTCTACTTTAATCTTTGAAAAAAGTGAAAGAAGACACTTTAGTTCAGTATACACATTATAACAAATTAGAGATACCTAGTACAGATGGAAACCTACATACTTAATTCGCTGAGGCTACGCACACATAGACAACTCATTCACAGACACGAGTCTCAACCAAATTTTCGATACTGATTTGTGCGCGAGTGTGTATAACAGTGTATAACACATTATAGTCACGCCTTTATCACATACTAGCGGACGTCACGCGGTTTCACCCGCGTAGTTTCCGTTCCCGTGGGAATACGGGAATAAAATATAGCCTATGTTCACCGCAAAGAGTGTAGCTTCCCAAAAGTGAAAGAATTTTTTAAATCGGTCAGTAGTTCCGGAGCCTATTCGTTACAAACAAACAAACAAACAAAAAAACAAATCTTTCCTCTTTATAATATTAGTATAGATGTCTGTAAACTGTTTCTTTTTTACATTTCATGTAGGTATTTAGGCTTAGCGCTCCCTATTGCGTCTAATGCCCTCAGAGAGCTTCATTTTCCAACTGTTTTCTTTCCAAATTTATTGAGAGTTTAAAGGCTTAAATTTTTAGTTTGATTTTAGTCGACTATAATCCTTGATTAAAGTGAAATACCTTAGTTCAGTATACATTATAAACACACTTTTATGCCCGAAGAGATAGGCAGAGGCATATTTTACCTACACCCCCCATTTGACCATTCATTTTTTATCCCACGTAATAGGTAGTGAGACTGTTTACCGTAGTTCAGAATTTCCGACCTCACTTGAGAAGGACAGTTTGATACCAGGCTATTGCAATTTCTCAAGGCGCTTGGCCTGATGACGTTATAGTATTAGGAGTATAGGATTTGATTGGTTCCATTGATCTCTCGATAATACATCAAACTATCAAGATCTCTCCTTCTCTGCATGTTTTCATTGGCAAGAAAGAGACACTACATTATATTACAGTGCCTGGAAAGGCAGATGTGTTCGATGTCGAAATGCAAGACTACAAATTCAATACGTTTACAACAGCTACCCAAGGTAAGCCGATTGAAGGGCACTTTCAAACTAAAATGTACATTGTCGTATTGAAATAAAGTTGCAAATTGAATGTAGATATTAACAATCTCAATTAAACTTCAATGAAAGACGATTAATACTAAGTACTTGAGTATTTCATTGTTGTAAATGTAATATAAAGGGTTATTAGATATAAAAAACTGGTATATAATTGAGTTTAAGTAATTGGTATTGTGATTCTATTAATCAGTTTCCTTTTACAAAGTTTAGTTTTGTTGGATAAGCCAAAATGAGGCCGCTCGCCTCACCTGACCTAGGTTTAAGGACTGCTAATCGCTAAAGGTCGACATGGCATGTAAGAAAATCGTATCATTCTCAAACTGATGTCATGATGGTCTGGGGCCTGGGCATAAATTTTGCTTAAAATCACAATATTCGCTTCCTTCTTAAAAATACTAGAGTTTGTACGGCGAAGGAATTGCGGTACGGTGTGTACGGTACACGGTGCTCCCTTTGTGCACTAGGGTTCTGTAAACTTCTGTAATAATCCAACCATCTCCAGAACTCATCAAAATAGTCACAGCGATTTTGTCATTAAAGCTATGAAGGACGTTTGGCTCTATTATGTAAAAGCTTAACAAGAAAACGAGTTTCTCATAAAGATCTACCTGAATCCCTTTATCAGTTTCTTTGTGCGAATCCCTCATAAATGCTACTCGAAACATCCAATATGGAGGAGGCCCGCCAGAGGTCAGCCGACATTAAAACTAAAAGCAGCTCTACAACTCTACCTCGTTTCCACGAACCGATCAAAACAGGGACAGTATAGCTAAGCAATGATCCCGGGCAGGGCGTTACCCGGCATTAATCTGCACACAAGTAAACATTCAACATCTCAACGGCAAGAAGAAAGTAATACACCTGTCCCGTTCCCTCCGATACAACTGACCACCGCGGAAAAGAGACGGCAATCGAAGGGTCGGAATCAATACCACATGACAGCGATGTTTTATTTTGTGGAGACATCTTATATGCATGTGTGTGTAGTTGATAGTGTATAGATTTTATAGTATTTTGCCTAATGTTACCTTTTCACATGTTAATTTTATGTAGTGCTGAGTAAGTGTCGCGCAAGTAGAGGGGGTTTGAACGAGCTGTGTAAGTTGGCCATTCTAAATTTAATTATACATATACTAGCTAGACAGATTCAGTTATTCAGGATTGAGGAAAATTGTTTATGTATGGGCCTTCTTTATCATCATCTGAGTGTTAGTTCTGGTTGCATTTAGACTGGCAGTGTACTCGCTGCAGAGCAGTTTTGCAGTCTTTAACATCTTGTGAGACAATTAGCATACATTACCGTCCATCTCGTTAATCGGGTCTGCCTTTTGGAGTATTTTTGTGATATTTGAAAAGTCTTCCGTAAGTCTCGGTGACAAACTGTATACTAAGTTTTTGCTTTACCACGATCGTTTTAACTTATGTTAATTCCCTTGTTGAAGAGAAAAGAGCTCGGTGATAATTTTATTTTTGCTTTTTCAACTTTAGACAAAATCAACATTGACAGGAATTAAAAGTTACACTTCACTTCTTTCTCTTGTGAACTCTGTTCAAACTCGGTTCTTTTTTACTTTTTATAAGGCGATTGCCGTTTGAACTATTGACCTATTGAGTGACTTAAGAATTTTATCAGAATTTTGGTCTAATTTTTGAGTTCAATTGCAAACCTGGTGAGGAAATACCTATCACATGTAACCTAGGAAACTCCTATTTAAGTGTCCATGAAATCTAGTACCTACTAGGTACCTAATTATTCTGTGTAAAAATGAAAGACCTCATTTTATTTTTCATTCGGATTTAGAAGTGTGACCACTAAAATATAGAGTCAAATTATCCCTCAAAACGATCTCACACCCTGTATATCACACAAACAGGAACATTTAGGGTAATTTGGCACCAGCATGAGTATGGCAACACAATAGGGGCGCTATCCCTTCGTTGTACAGATTTTATAGCGAATTATGTTAGAGAGACCGTTATGATTCATGTATGGAACGGTTTAGGGGGAATTATATCGTGATAAATAAATAGGTTCTAAGGATAAATCCTAGATCGAAAATAGGCCAAACGACAAAACAGCACGTTTGTTTCATAAAAGCCCCCGTTATATATTCTTTATCTGATTTTATGTTATAAGAATTAACTTTCGTTACAAACAAACAAACAAACAAACAAAAAAACGAAAACACAAATCTTTCCTCTTTATAATATTAGTATAAATAAAGAAAATTGTTAATTAGGTAGGTATGTTTCGGGCGAAACCGCGTGGCACTGCTAGTGAAAACTATAACTACTACCCTTTCGGTCTAACTTTGCCGCTGGCGTAGAGGCGTTTACCCGAATTGTTAATTAGACGAAGTAAATTGACAGTAGCTAATGTCACTTCGTCATAGAAAATAAGCAACATTATATGAAGAAGTGACATTAGTTGCTGTCAATTTACTTCGTCTAATTAAAAATTCGACTTTAGTATGGAGCCGAGCGGCAAAGTTAGAGCGAACGAGCAGTATGATATTATTCTTCCAGTAATTGTGTAATTAGTGGTATTTTTAATACATTTCATAATTAAAACATGATTTAGACTAATTAAGGTTCTATATTTGGAACTAATTACTCACTCGACGAGTTAGTGAGTCACTGTCGCGGGTAGCAAATTTATAATTACGCTTTTTCACGAAAGAGTAGGCAGAGGCCTACAGTAAGTACGACTACATTTGACCAATTTTTTGTTTTGTCCTACGTAGTACCTACAGCATAGCCTATTGCAGTATTGAATTAGGGGTACTAATAACTACCCATTTTGGAGGATATAGCCAACATTAAAACAAATGTCATATCTAAGTACTTATACATGACATACTTATAATAAAATGATAGAAAAGTCAAACTGTAGGTACATTGGGAATATTAAAAAAAAATACTCGCTGGGTGTTTAAAATAAGATACCGAAGCCGAAAATATACCTAGTTAGAATTTTTTTTTCTTTTTGTCTGTTTGCTTTGCTTTGTCCGGAAGGATCTCGAAAAGTACTTAATAGATTGGATGCAAATTTTGCACACATATTAACTACGGGTAGGGTCTTTAAATAAGATAGTTTTAGCTATGCTATGAAATATAATGTAGAAATTTCTTATCTGTACTAATAAATTGGAATTACCTAATGACTAGAGATGCGCCGAATGTTCGGCCGAATATTCGAATTCGGTACATTCGGCAAGTTTTGGAAAGTTCGTATTCGGCCGAATATTCGGTTTATTTGCCGAATAATTACCGAATGTTGATATTATTATTAACAAAATTCATAATTAATGAATAGGTAGGGGTTTCCCATAATTAACGTCATGGTACAGAGATCTCTGGTGATGCACGGTAAGGAAACGTAGTCATTTAGGTAATAAGGCCAATCTGGCGTCCAAAAAGCTCGGAGTGCTCAACGTTGCTTCCCTAAAAATCCTCAGTTTTCACCGCGAGCAGAGCAGACCCATTACACAGGCCTGCAAAATGAGGGTCATAACTTCCTCTCTGGAATTTGATAGCTGATTCTAGGGTATTTTGGTGCGCTGATTACGAATATGTACTTAGTTTTTCTGCATCACCTCCAGATTTTTCAAAAATGGTACAGAAAGAAAATAGAAAAAAAGAACCAAGTTTTCTCATAAAAAATATATATTTAAAAAAGTACATTACTTTTGACTTTAAAAACGACTAAAATATAATAACAACTTGTTACTAGTCTAAATTACATGTAAATTTTATTTGTTGAACCTGGTCCTTTTTTCCTGGAACCTTCGGTTGTGCGATTTTTGGCTAAAATTCCAGTTTGGATCGTCGCGCTTCAATAACCAACAATAGTCCGCCATCATGCTAGTATTCCATGTTCCTTGATACCAGACTTCAAGCTCTTTCAAATCTCGGTAAAATCTTTCGCCTTGTTCTTCGCCAACGGCTCCTAGATTTTCTGGGAAGTAATCAATGTGCGAATTTAGGAAATGAAGTTTAGTGCTCGTTTATGTCCCTTTTATTATTAAAATTGTATCCAGTTATGTCACAACAACAACAGTAGCAATCTTTATCATGGTTGTTATCCTCTCTTCGTAGCATAGGCGAAACGATTGTGAATCTATTTTTCTGTCCTTTTGACCACTGGCGAAGTTCTAATAAACAAGTCGTACAAAGTTTATGAGGTGTCCAAGTTTTGACTTTGGTTAATTAAAACGTCTCCATAATAACTTTTGTAAATATTTTTTACAAAGTCAGTAATGCTGTTTCGTTGTTTTATCACCATAAAATTCCCGCAAATATTACAAAAACAATTTGGAGAATTTAAACATCTTCGCGATGACATTTTAAAGTTCATGTTGCAAGATGCGCACTTCAAATGTTAATTTTCTAAATAAGTGCGGGTAGTTAATAAAAAAAGCCTTTTGGATTATCTTTATTACACCCTTTTTTAATAATATTTACAACAATTAGGTAATATTACTACTAGGTAATATTTTTTATTATTTTATTACTAAATTAAGTCAAAATTACCCGTTTTCAACATGGTTAATGCGGATTACTTGTACTTTTTATGTAGTAATCATCAAATTACTGATTTGCATTAATTTCTATGTCCCCTTACACGAATTAAATGCAATAAAAATTAAGCTGAAGTATTTTAATGACGTTTTATAAATTTCTAAAGGTAGACGCTCAGACATTTTGGAGCTAAATCTTAAATATTCAATATCAAAAAATCCTGACGTGATGGATTTTTTTTATTATTTTTCTCGTAATCAGCACATCAGAAACTATAGAAAATGTTACTCAGATTTCAAAGAGGAAAACCATTGCAGACCTGTGTTATTAAATCCGTTTAACTCGCAAAATACTTGTTTTCCAACTAATAAATGGTCGAGATGCAAGGACTGAGTGGCAGAAATTGTTCTTATGAGCTGGCTTAGTTCTAGATAGTGGTCCGAGTCATTATTGAGTCCGTTTTGTCTGTTTTTCTTTAAGAGACAATATGCAAGTACTTTTTTTCACTTGATTCCGTGTCACACGACATCATCACTAATACCCTGCAAAACACGACCGCAAACAACCAGTCCAAAACTTCAAATGAAAATGAACTAACTCTCTGTGAAAATGAATGAAAATGAAATGAAAAAATGCTCTTTTTCCGTTACACATTCACCACACTCATCTCAATCCAAATTTTAATTCAAAACAAAACTCATTTCATTAAAAATGAGCCCGTTCAGCTCACCATCTCCCGCTAATTACTCTATCCGTGCGTAAAGCCACACATGGAGTGCTGTTGTCATTTTTGATCTGGTGATCCTGAATTCCAGCTTTGTCCATTCGACTCGGTGTATAGGCGTGCTATGAGGATTATTAACGATCTTCTACTTAGGAGCTTTCGCGACCACTTCAATTTTTTACAGCTTGCTGGATCTGTAGACCTAAGCAAACCACTATATAATAGCAACACAGCTCTGTTGCTCTAGTGGTGCTATAGTGGTTCGCAGGGATTTGCCACTCAGCAGAGTGGCGAATCCCTGCATAGGTGGAGATTTACTGGTGAAATATTTGTGACTAAAGGTGAGACAAAAGACATTTCGACTGTAAATTTTCTTCACGCTTGCAAACCGTTCGATTGAGAATCGGCGCCTTGGGGTTAAAGGCTGTACGCCTAGCGCTGAAAGATTGTCGCCAGCCTCGTGAACTGAACTGTACTAACCTGTTTACAGCGTTAATTTGAACCGAATAGTTCGGCCGAATATTCGGTTCGGTACATTTTATACCGAATATTCGGCCGAATGTTCGAATTCGGTTCAACTCACATTCGGCGCATCTCTACTAATGACCCTATATAAATCTAGAAAGAGTGCAGAAGTACAAATACTTGGGTACTTGGCTAAACGAGAGGTGGGACAGTGAAATAGAAATTAAATCCCGTATAGAGGTTGCTCGCAGTGCTTTCAATTCTATGAAGACCATCCTCTGTAGTCGAAACATCAACACCGCACTACGCACTCGTTTACTTCATTGTTACATTTGGCCCATTGTATTGTATGGATGTGAGGCCTGGACAATTAAAGAAGATCTCAAAAAGCGCATAGAAGCATTTGAAATGTGGACATACAGACGCATGCTTTCCATTAGTTGGACCCAGAAAGTTACTAACGACAGCGTTTTGCAACAGATGGGCCAGGAGCGCAGTCTCATGCTAACTGTGAAAAAACGCAAGATCTCGTATCTGGGCCACGTTCTCCGACACCAACGTTACGAGCTCTTGCAACTTATAATGATGGGTAAAGTTGCTGGAAAAAGAAGGGTGGGGGGTAGAAAAAAGTCATGGTTGCGAAACATCCGAGAGTGGACCGGAATATCTGAAGCGGCTGAACTGTTCCGACGAGCGAGAGACCGAAAGGACTGCACCATGCTGGTCGCCAACCTTCACTAGTTGGAGAGGCACTCTAAGAAGAAGAAGAATGACCCTATCGATACCAATCTAAAACCCTTAGGCCCTTCGTACACTAGGCTACGCAAATCTTCGATACTAATGTTGTAAACTTAAGTCGCGAATATTTGGTAGCGCACGAACCGTACACACGAGATATCTCAAGACGCGATTTTGTCCATTCTTCTACTGTAGACATAGCGACAACACGTCTCAGACTAATTTAATTTACGAAATGTGTGACACAAGTGACGATGAAACTATGATTTTGCCTTACTATCTAAAGATAGTAAGCCAAAATCTTAGTTTGTTAGCCAAAATCATAGTTCGGTAAACCGAAAACGAAGAAATCGTCGTAATTGGAAATACTGAGTTCATCCATTTATAGAAAAAAATGTAAAGTGTCAGACTGTTTGTAGCTGCAAAAAAAATTACAACAAACAGATACTAAATTCAAATTGAATATTCAACAATTGCTCTGCCATCTTGGAAATCGCAGCGACGTTAGTAGCGACGATCTCGACCAGCAGGTAGCGCGCGACTGGCGTCGGCGACGAATGAACAAAATGTCGGCGACGCATGTCTGTGTACGAACCTCTTTGAATTTGTATTGCGGTAGTCGCTTAGAGACCAAAATCGTTGGGTATCGAAGATTTGCGTAGCCTAGTGTACGAAGGGCCTTACATCTAGAAACTTGCTTCTTTACATTTAATAATACTGACACAATAAATTTGTTTAAATCTATACTAATATTATAAAGAGGAAAGATTTGTTTTTTTGTTTGTTTGTTTGTAACGAATAGGCTCCGGAACTACTGGACCGATTTGAAAATTTCTTTCACTGTTGGGAAGCTACACTCTTTGCGGTGAACATAGGCTATATTTTATTCCCGTATTCCCACGGGAACGGGAACTACGTGGGTGAAACCGCGTGACGTCAGCTAGTTTTTTGTAAATTAAACTTACAGACACTGAACAAATCATCATGCTCATACATACATATATTCACGCCTTTTATCCCCGAAAGGATATGCAGACGCATATTATATGACCGCATTTCACCTTTCACATTTTGTCCCACGTTATAGGTGGTGAACCGTATTGCCGTGTTGAAATGGACAGGCGTAGGTTTTGACTGCCTACTGTTGAGAATTTCAAGCCGCCCATAATATACTTTACTTATCGGCTTATCGATTGCCATTTTACTGGCAACTGGTTATCAAATCTACATAACGAATCTATTCACCTTTCTCCCAATCTAACACCTATTTTTTAAAGTCGGCTAAACAATAAACCACAAATGAAACAGTATTCACAAAACCATTTACATCTCGACATTCAAAATTAAAACAAAACGCCGCATTCAAAATGCTTAAACTGTAGTATTTTCACGAGCGAGATAGACATAGCGTGTTCAGTACGAGTAACCGAGACAGCAATATAAGGGTGGAACGCGCTCTTAGGGGTGAACAATAATTTCGCTGAATAGTTGGCAAGTAATATTATTAGGGTGTTTTTGTGTTAATGGCAGTTGAATAATATGGCGCTGGTCGAATCATTGCGTATAATTTCTTTTTTCGATTTGGTTTTGAGATTTTTTTTTCTTTTTATAACCAACTTTTAAAATTAAAGAGGTTCTCTAGTTTATATATACACGGTGTTTCTTTTAGGGTGTCAAGCCGCCACTAGCTGGTAGCAGGGTTCCATACCTATCGATTTAACCCCATGTATATTCTACGATTTTTTGTAATTTTCGAGATATAATGTTCTGCATAATTCCCTATTTTTTTATTATCGATTAAAATTTTTACATCTTGTATCAAAGTTAGGAAGGAGATTATTTTGTCCATAATACTGCAATCAATAGGCATTATAATAATAAAAAAATATCCAAGAAAAGTCGAACCAAAAAGAAGTTGTAATTAATTAAAGGGATATTTTTAAATGCACCTCAGTTTAATTTTTCTGCACACTAGGTAACTCCACTAATTTACTCAATGCAAACCAGAAAATTAAATGCTGTGCAAAAAAACTAATTGATTAACTAAACATTGTCCTACTTAAAAAACTTAAATATTACTCAGAACGAGATAACCTTTTTAATCGAATTCACACCAAAAATGTGGTTCGTACATCGAATATATGATTTGTGAAACAGAAATACGAATTGCATATCAAATAATACTAACTTGCACTCTAAATAGTACTATCTTATAACGGAATAGGTTAGGTTAAACTTTTATTTTTTTGATCAATAAAATTTAATTTTGTAGAGGTGACTGATTAAATTGAGGTTTTACTTAGAATAAACGATGTTCCTAAAAGTAAATTAGATGATAGATTTCCTTAAAAAAGTTTTAATATTTTTGTTGAACAATGGAATTTTTAGATATACTATTCTGATAATAGTTATTCGTTCAGTAAAACAGTTCTGCAAATACCATTAAACAGTATAATAATTTGGTTTATTTAGTGTGCATAATTAGTGTGCAAGTCAGTATTTCTGGTTTAACTTTGAAATATTTTGTTCGGAAAAAGGGAATAAACAGATATCGATTTAAATACATGCCTTATTTAAAGCCACGTGTAAAAATAACGAAAAAAAATTATATCTCGAAAACTACAAAAAATCGTAGAACATACATGGGGGTTAAATCGATAGGTATGGAACCCTGCTACCAGCTAGTGGCGGCTTGACACCCTAAAAGAAACACTCAGTATACATATAGTCACGCCTCTGCCTACCCCTTCGGCAATTCGGGGATAAAGTGCCTCCGGTGTTGCCGCAAACGTCTATAGGCTACGGTAACCCACCTTCTGGTGGGCCGTAAGCTTATCTGCCACCTAAGTAGTATAAAAAAATCCCCGAAGGTAGGCAGGGGTAGGCAGGTATACGCACATACTTCACCTTATAGTTTTATGTCCTACGTGGTGGTGAGTCTATTGCCGTATCGAAATGGACCGGCGCAGGTCGTGACGACTCACAGTTGGCATTTTTCAAGCCTCTCCCTCAATCTGGCCCAACGATTGTCATTTTACTGACAACCGGGTTTTATTTCAAGTAGGGAATGCAATACCGGGATACCGGGATCCCGCAGTATTTTTACGGGACCAGTCCCGCTTATAAATCGAGCGGGAACCTGATTTTATTCTTTTCTCAATGACTTTTAGAAATATGCAGGATCCCGCCAATACCGGGATCCCGCGGGACTGAGATCTCTCAGTCCCGCAAATACCGGGATTACAATTATGATGCGGGATTGCAATCCCTAGTGATGACCCACAGTTGGCATTTTTCAAGCCGCCCATAAGGCCCTCAACCTGGCCCAACGATTGGTATTTTACTGACTACCGGGTTACATTTCGAGTTTTCCTTCTCTACGCAATGGATCGTTTTGCTCGGGATGAAATGAATAGGGGTGACGACATTTTGTACTCTTTACCGTTGCCACACTGGGTTCCACGAATTTATGAATCGAATGTTTTTTTTTTGTAGATAATATGAAATGTGAAATAGCCTTTAAAAATGTTTAGAAAATCTATACTTCTATACTAATATTATAAAGAGGAAAGATTTGTTTTTTTGTTTTTTGTTTGTTTGTAACGAATAGGCTCCGGAACTACTGTACCGATTTTAAAAATTCTTTCACTGTTGGAAAGCTACACTCTTTGCGGTGAACATAGGCTATATTTTATTCCCGTAATCCCACGGGAACGGGAACTACGCGGGTAAAACTGCGTGACGTCCGCTTATAAAACATAGAACTAATTGTATCTATCTCTATCTTTCCAGATCACCCATTGGATGTTGCAGTATGTGGTAGTGCGTATTCGTATGTGTGTGTGCAGTGTTATCACAGTGTAGTGTGTTAGTGATAATGAAGTGACCATGTGTGCAGTGTGCTGGACCCGTTCGAGTCCCGGCTCTGAATGAAAACTACCGCTGAAGGTGAGTTGGTTTTGTCATTGATTTTTAGCGACTTGAAAAAAAATTGTCTAAGTGCGAGTCGGATTGACGCGCGGAGAGGGTTCCGTAAGTACCCCTTAATTTCTTTTTTATTTGAAACGAAGAAATACATCGTCTGTAAAATTTCAACTGTCTAGCTATCATGGTTCATGAGATACAGGATACAGACTGCTAACAGACAGACAGCAGAATCTCAGTATAGCACAGTCTAAAGAGCAAACCTACTGTAGTCTGTGGTAATAGGGTCATGAATTGTAGTTGGCAGGGACATCCTTCCGAGGGCTTACTCGGGGCTCCCAACCGTAGGCTGTAGGGCTTTACTTGAGGATTTTTTTAGTTAGATAGGAGTCCGGCATAGCATCCATTCAGAATTTTCCCTCACGTTAAAAAACAGCGTCACGAATTTGTTTACTCATATATTTCATATCTGATTGTTTGATAAGAATTAACGGGAGATCTTAACTTTTTCTGCAACATCTTTTATCAAAATCAGTTGAGTTAACAAAATAAATACGAATTTGAAAGACGCAATGTACTTTGAGGAGGTCAATGTTAACTGGGTACGTGGTAGAAAGTTTATATTAAGAAGTAGCGAAATTTCACGCGGACGGAGCTCCGGTTATCCGGACCGCTATAGTACTATCACAGATAATGTAGGTACCTATTACATTCTATAGGTATTATGTTTTAACATACGTACATACATATAGTCACGCCATTATCCCCGAAGGCGTACGCAGAGGCATAGTATACGCCCACATTTTAGTTTTTTGTCCCACATAACATAAAAGGTGGTGAGCCTATTGCCATGTTGAAATGGACAGGCACAGGTCGCCGCGACCCGCAGTTAACATTTTTCAAGCCATTTGGCTTAACGATTGTCATTTTACTGACAACCGGGTTTCATTTCGAGTTTTCCTTCTCTACGCAATGGATCGTTTTGCGAAAGTGTTCCCTTACGACACCTCGGGATTCGGGATGTATTGGGATGGGATGGCGACATTTTGTACTCCTACCTGTCGCAACACGGGACCCTGTCGCCACACGTTTTAACCTAGGTATCATTTGTAAATTCGATAAGACTTCCGTTCCGCATGCTGAAATAATCTAGTTATTATTATTTATTTTTTTATTTATTTATTATACACTTTATTGTACGCCAGTTCAATAACTTAAGATGACATACATTATATACTGATAGCAATACAATGGGCGGCCTTATCGCTAAAAGCGATCTCTACCAGGCAACCTTTGGATGGAGAAGTTGGTAAGGTAAAGAGTGGTAGTTGTTTGGCGTACTTATAGATATGCTATACTTTACTTACATACACTAGATACAAATTATCAAGTGATTATACTACCTAAACATACATAACCATAAGACACATACATACATATATACATACATACCTACATATATGCATACATACATACATACATATACACATACTTACATATATACACACATATACACATACATACCTACCTAAATAACGCCCACTCGTACATAAAAAGTATGCTACATAGATAAATAGTGTTCCTTTACCATAGTTTTACTACAACTTGTTTAAAATTAAAACCAACTTATTCATCTACTAAAGTCTCGTCGTGATCCCGGCCCCGACCGGACGTTCGCTGCAGTGCGCTCCCGCCCGCGCCCCGCCACCGTCGCGCCGCGCCCCGCGCTCGCGCCACGTGCTCCGTGCCCCACGCTCGCCACCCCGCAGGCCCCGGCCCCTGCGCGCCTCGCCGCACCGCACCTGCCCGCGCTCGCCTTCTGCCGAGCGCCCGCGTTCGTGCGTCGACCGTTATACGATTTCGCGCCAATATTGTTTGTCGTTTTAACGATTTTCATATTGGTGCAACATCGTTCGCGCTTTATTTACTTCAGCATCGCCGTGTTCTTACCTAGACCCCTTCAGGGTTTAGGTTCGCACCCGCGTAGTCGTCTATCGCAAATCGTTTTCGCGCCGGAGTGAAATAGTCGTTTTAACGACTTTTTAATTCGGCGCGACTCCGATTGCGGTTCATCAAAACTCTAGGCCCCTTCTGGGTGAAAATCCAACAATTTACTTGGTTCTCTGGTTGAAACCTAGCGGTGTTAACGAAGCCAGGGAGGCGAAGACCCGACTCGCCAGCGGAGCCCCTTCAGGGCTTCGCCAAGTCGGCCGGGGTTGGGTAGCACGGCCTTGGGGAGTCCCCTAGCCGTGTCCAGCCATCGCCCACAGTCCCACCCTTACCCCTCCTACTTTCCTATTCCCGGTTGTTAGATTGGGTGTGCCGGCCCTCGGGCCCATACCACCCCGGCAACTGGGCTGTTAGGGAACTCGCTCATAGCACTCCGAGCGAGATTACAGAGGTTAGGCACACACAACACGGTAGGTCACACATACAACACCCGTAACCTACACGCACACGCTGCCCTCCCGACTACCGTTAGTCGGGAGGGACCGGTACGTACGCCTTAAGCGATAGGTTGATACCACTTGGTATCTCACTCGCTAGGTGAAATTGGCTTAAATATAGTTGTAGGTTCATAGTTAGCTATCATGGCTGACTCACTGAACCTATTGCAGGAAATATTAAATGACGCGGAAGTCTACGCCTTCCTTAAGGCTAGATTCGGAAACAAGATACCTGATAAGGGTCCGAGGAAGCCTCGGCGACGCAGCCTCTCCGGCCCCTCTCCCACCCGCGCCCGCAGCCCCCTCCCCTCTACCTCCCACTCCCCCGATCCCTCCCAACCTGAAAGACCAAATTCGGCGCTTTCAAGCGCCTCAACAATGAGCACGTCTTCAGACAACGAAGAGTCCCCCCTTTCTCCCGGCGACGACGGCTTTACCGTCGTAACGGGAAAAAAGCGAAAACCGCGCCTCTCACCGGCCCCTCCGGCCAAGAGCACCCGCCGCACAATAACCCCAGCGCCGATCTCTCAATCGCCGCTATCCCCTTCCCCTTCTCCTCAACCCAACCCAACGGCTCGAAAAGAGCCTACACCCCCACCACTATTCATCCACGCCAAAGAGAAGTGGACAGCCATCTCTACTTGGTGCAACCTCGAACACATCGCCTACACACAGGCACGTTCTACCCCTCAGGGGATAAAAGTCACAGTCCCCACTTCAAGGGACCATAGGGCCCTTACAAAGTTACTCCAAGCAAAAAAGATCCCATACCACTCTTACACTCTACAAGAGGACAAGCTTCTCCGCGTCGTCATACGCGGAATTCCAAAGGAACTTTCATTAGAAGAGATAACCAAATCTCTAGAAGAACAGGACCTCCCTGTCCACACAGTCCATAGAATGGTTCGCGGCAAGTCCCACGAGCCATTCGACATGGTCTTAGTCACTTTAGACCATAACCAAGCCGGAAAGGCTATTTTCAAAATAAAAGCCGTCTGCCACTTAACGGGCATCACTGTGGAGCCCCCACACAAAAAGGGCACCGTCTCACAATGCCACCGCTGCCAACTCTATGGGCACTCTGCCCGAAACTGCTTCGGCCGTCCGAGGTGCGTAAAGTGCCTAGAAGACCACCACACCAGTGAGTGTAATCGTCCAAAAGATAAGGAGCAATGCTCCTCCCCCCCTGCCTGTGTGTTATGCGGCAACATAGGACACCCCGCGAACTACCGCGGATGCCCCAAGGCCCCGCGCCAATCACCCCGCGCCCCCAGGCACGTACCCGCCGCGTCGGCACAATCGTCTGCTAATAGAAAGCCTTGCCCATGGGTACCCTCAACCCCAGCCGACGTTGTCGGCCCCTCCAAATACCCACCCTTACCCTCCAAAACCCAAAACCTCCCCAAACCTATCCCCTCAAAACCCAAACCTTATTCCCCTCCTCAAACCCAAACCCTATCCCAACACTATCCCCGACCCCAAACCTCTCTCCCCTCCTCTCCCCCACTCACTGAGGACTCTGACCTCAGCGTAGTGGCACGATTCGCAAAAGTCATCAACTTCTCTGACCTGCGCGAGATGGCAGCGCAGATCAGGGAAAATGAAGGCGATCCCATGGCCCTATTGGGCATAACTATTCGGTACTCGACCGTATTCGAGGCCCTATCCAACTTCCGCGTAAACCCGTAATGGATTTACATCCCACTGGAAGAGTCAAACCGAAATCCCTTAGGATAGGTTATTTCAACGCCAATGGCCTTCTCAAACAGCGCACGGAGATCGCCACGTTTCTACGCGATCATGACTTAGATATTTTTCTAGTGCAAGAAACTTTTCTAAAACCTTATCATAGGGACCCTAAAATTGCGAACTATGTTCTAGTCCGCAATGATAGGGACAGATCTGCCCTCGGAGGTACTCTCATTTACTACAAACGATCCTTGCACTGCGTTCCCATGGATCCGCCCCCGCTCAAACACATGGAAGCCTCGGTGTGTCGTATAGGAATGACTGGACATCAGCCTATAGTAGTGGTTTCAACGTACTTCTCTCCCACTAATCCAAACGAAACCAACGCGTCACTCGAGAGTGACACTAGAGCCCTCTTAGATCTAGGTAGTGCCGTCCTTCTGGCGGGCGACCTCAATGCTAAAAACACTCTTTGGGGTTGCCGGTTAACAACCCCGAGAGGTAGGGAACTAGATCGCATCTCTCAGGCCTTAGGTTTCGAGATTATAGCTCCTACAGAGCCGACTCGTTATCCCAGTAATAGTACACACAACCCCGAAGTACTAGATTTGACACTTGTAAAGAACATAGGCCTACGCCTATGTTCTATAGAAGTGATCAAAGAGTTAGACTCAGATCACAGGCCCGTAGTGGTAGACTTCGCTCCCCGACTAGGTCCCCGAGATTCAGGCCAATACCCTCTCACTAGGGAGGTTACGGATTGGACTCGCCTTGAGGAGAAACTCAAGACGATCGAATCTGTACATCTCGACCGCATTCCCGACGAGTTACGATCTGTAGACGAAACTTCTGACGCGATAAACTCCCTCACCACTCACGTGCAGTCGCTTATTAGCGAGTGCACTCGGAGAGTGCCCACTGAGAACGATCTCAGATGGAACCTCCCCGATGACGTACGTGAGTTATTGAGGGAGAAAAACTCCGCTATTAAAACCCACGATCGTAACCCGTCCGAACAGAATAGGGCTAGGTTGCGTGCACTTCAACGTGACGTCAGAGCACGTATTGACGAAATTCGTCAAAACCGATGGGACAGTAAACTGAGCGCGTTAGAGCCTACTCAAAGCGCGTTCTGGAAACTGTCACGTTCCTTACTAAAGGACACCATCGCTCCAATGCCTCCATTAGTCAGGCCTAATAACCAACCCCCAGCGTTTGACGATGAAGACAAGACTGAGTGCCTAGCCGACAGTCTAGAGGCCCAATGTGCCCCCAGTACACTGCCCGTAGACCAAGAACACCTACTAGAGGTGGATTCAGAAGTAGAACGGCGAGCCTCACTCCCGTCACCTACTACCCAAGAAGGAGAGGAAGACCCTCTCCCCCCAGTTAGCTACAAAGAAGTGTCAGATATCATCAAGACTCTCAATTCGAAAAAAGCTCCGGGGTTAGACAAAATAACTAACAGAGTTATAAAACTCTTCCCTCCCGCCCTAATAGCCCTTTTGACCGTTATCTTCAATGCGGCCATGTCTAACAATATCTTCCCACAACAGTGGAAAGAAGCTATTGTTATCGGAATCAATAAACCGGGCAAGCCCAAAAACAACCCCACGAGCTACCGACCCATAAGTCTGCTCAACGGCATGGGCAAGATTTACGAACGACTTATATACAGTCGCCTCAAAGCATATTCCGATGCACATCACCTTATTCCACACGAGCAGTTCGGCTTTCGAGCCAGACACTCAAGTGTTCACCAAGTCCACCGTATTGTTGAACATATCTCAACGCGTTTTCAAAGAGGTATATACACAGGTGTTCTATTCTTCGATGTAGCGAAAGCTTTCGATAAAGTGTGGCACAACGGCTTACTTTTCAAGCTTTTCACTATGGGAGTGCCACACCGTCTCGTACTCATCATACGAGACTTTCTATCAGATCGAAACTTTCGCTACAGAGTGGAAAAGACCCTATCCTCCCCCCGCCCCATTCGTGCCGGGGTCCAGCAGGGATCAGTTCTCTCTCCGATTTTGTTCTCGCTATATACTAGCGACATACCAAAGCACCGGAATACACAATTAGCCCTGTTTGCGGACGACACCGCTATTTACTACTCGGGTACCGACCCCGTCAGGATGGCCGCTATCCTCCAGTCCGCAGTAGACGCCCTAGGCGCCTGGTTTCGCAAATGGAGGATAGAGGTCAACCCTGAAAAAAGTCAGTCAGTTCTGTTCCACAAGAACAAAATACGCAGGCTCAAACCTGCTCTACCTACCCCAATCTCCTTATTCGGTAAGCCGATCCCATGGACGGCCAATGCCAAGTACTTGGGAGTCATTCTTGATGAGAATCTAAAATTTAATTTGCACATCGCGAAAGTACGTAGCCGAGCTAGCTCGGCACTTGGTCTAATTCAAAACCTTGTGAACGATCGTTCTAAGCTCTCACTCGCCAACAAAGTACGTTTATACACTACTTGTATTCGTCCCATAATGACGTACGCATCTGTCGTGTTCGCACAAACTTCTAACAGACGGATCCATAGACTACAAACGCTTCAAAATCGCTTTATGCGCAAGGCCACGGGGGCCCCGTGGTACTTACGCAACGTCAATCTTCATATAGATCTAGATCTGCCTACTATAAGGCAATTCATGAAACGCTGTTCCCTAGCCTTCTTTGACTCTGCCACTTCCCACCCAAATCCTTTAGTAGTCGCCGCGGCTTCTTACACGCCATCCCGGATATCACGTGTTCGTCGTCCGAGACACGTACTCGTCGACGAAGATGATGATATCACTAAAGCACAAGACAAAATACACGCGAGTAGGAACACTACGGCAAGCACTCACACACCACACCGCGGACCTAGATTCTGCCCCCGTCGGCGTCGGAGGGGCAGAAGACACCGTGTGAACCCGCGTAACGCCGCCCTTGCACACAACTCAGCAACGCCCTAAGCCGAGGTTCGTACCCCCCTAAGGGGTGCCCTTAGGCACGTTGCACAACTACCCCTCAGGTTGGGAGCACTTAGCTCACCTAAAAGCCCGCGTAAAGTTGTATACAGCCACACGGCTTACAACTAATAGCCATTTAAATAAAAAAAAAAAAAAAAAATTCATCTACTAAGATAGTAAAATATCAACCTATATTATTAACTAGCTGTATACCCTACGGCTTCACCTGCTACATACTACGAACCCCGTATTGTAGGTACCCATTTATGTCAGTGACACTATTGTCACTTCTCTAAAAAATTCGGCATTTCCGTCATACATTTTTTTACATGCATTATTATAATAGCTCAGAAAATATAATGGAAAAAGATCTAGGTACTTGAGCCTAGACATTTAAGTTGTTAATTCCCGTATGGACATTCTCTTGATTGCCTAGTCCTTTCCTAAATATACAAGGCGAGGTTAAACAATTAAATATTTACCGCTTCTCATAGGTCCATTTCTAAGCTACGTATTTTACCAAAAAGCTGGCTCGGCGCCAAAGCAACCCTAATCCGAAATTGATTTTAGGGTAAACCATCAGCACTATATTGATATCAGCTATTCTTTATTATCAACCAATCAATCAAATCAGCCTATGGCAGCCACTGCTAGAGGTAGGCCTCTTCAATTTTAATCCTGGTTTTAAATCAAGGTCCTGCGCCAAACGCAGTTCCAGCCTGTAACCTTTCTATGTATATTAGGTACCCATTAATTTAATAAAGAGGGGAGATTCGTTTGTTTGTCGATAAAACTCTGAAACTATTAAACCCATTTGCAAAATTCTTTCTCCTGAAAATGGTGCACCAGTTTTCTAACGGACGAGTTGGCTGTACAAGAAACTCGAAACAGAGTCCTGAGGGGCAAGTGCGAGTTCCGGCGAGCGCCTGTCGACATTCACGGGTGAGCGCGTTATTGCCGATTTGTATGGAATCGAGACAAGTTCCCGCGTTTACAGCTAGGTGGCGGGGTCTCGATTCCACACGAATTGGCGCGCCGAGAATGTCGACAAGCTCACGCAAAAGCTCGCACTTGCCCCTCTGTGCCAGAGTAAATCTGTACTCCTGTGAGGCCCAATCAGTATGAAATTGGGACAGCAATTATTTTGTGTGGAGTTTTCCACGAATGTTATCTCGACTTGATCCTTCTAAATCTTAAACCACATGGTCTCTACCTATCTATCTATGTACGGGAGCCCGGGCTACTCCTCGGAACGATGTCCTTTTACCATCCCGGTTTCTTCAAGCGGTTAAGAGCCGCCAACTTGAGGACCACTGTCAAGTCTTGTCGACCGAGTGAGCGAATCTCCAATTCGACAGTATGGACGATTTTGTTTCGTCCATATCTGTGTATGTCAGTTCCGGTGTAGAGGACGCATAACTTAACCGATTTTCACCAAACTTAGCACACGTGTTCTTTAATTTAAAATACAACTTTTTTGTTGATCTTTTTTTTTTGATAGGGGGAAAAATGGGGGAGTTATGAACGTATTATTTATGAAACATGAAGGATATGATTCGTCGCAGGTTATATTTATTTCCTGGGTGCTCGCGAGGTCTAATTTAAGTAGACGTACTAGTAGTCCATTAGAGTGGCTCCAAATCGCTAGATGACGTCATGACTTTCCATCAAGCGGGCGACATCATTTTGGTACAGGTGCTATCCCTCGTCTTTGGGATTAGGAGAAGTTTATCTTCATTCAGTATTTGACTTTGATTAATTTCTCTTATCTAATCCGTCAATCTGAACAGTCTGAACTAATAACAGTATGACATAGGCGGGGAGCACACATAAACAATTTCGTGTGAAATTCACTCATCAATATCTTCTGCAAATAACACGACACATGTTCAAATATGCAAACATACGAACATTCCGCGATGTTTATCTGTAGATATTACTTTATGCCCAAATTTAAGTTATTCGACGCATATTCGTAAGTCGTCTTAAACTTCATATTATGCGTCACTTGCGATTGTGAATCCTTTTTAATTTCCTTTTCTTTGAACTTTTAGTACACAGGTACGTATTGTTCTTACACTTAAGTAGAATTATATCTACCTAAGAAATAGCTCTTGTGTTTTGTTCAAGCTGTAAAACACTCATAAGCGTAGGAAAGAACGAATTTGACATCACATTTATAACTATCCAGAAAGACATGACCACATTGACCACATGACCTCTGTCTCGACAAAGGCGCTATTCTTTTATAGTGGGCGGGAGTCACGTAAACTACATATTTGCAAACTGACAGTACATTTCTTGTAGTCTGTGAGCCCGCTGGACTTGACTGTCATGCATAATTATGTTTGTTAGAAAAGAGACATTTTATTAAATGTAGGTGTACCTACCTATGCTGAAATTAATTGAAATTAAATTAAACAGAGTCTTAAAAATTGAGGGACAAAATCTATAATACTTACATATAGTAAAATGATAGAAAAGTCAAAACTGTACATTGGAAATATAAAAAAAAAACTCGCTGGCTGTTCAACATATACCGAAGCCGAAAATATAGTTAAAATCTTTTGTCTGTTTGCTTTGCTTTGTCCGGAAGGATTTCGAAAAGTACTCAATAGATTTGATTCAAATTATGTACAAATTTTAACTAGGGATAGGGTCTTCAAATAGGCTATATGTTATCACGTTACATATCCTAGGGGCTAAACAGAGAGCAGTCAAATTGGCATTATGACATAATTATCATCCATCCGAGAATTTACCCGGGTCCCAGGCGCTAGAAGAAAATGCAGGGACCGTGTGTTTTTAGTTCAAACCGGCGTGGCACTGGCATCGCGGACGCCTAGCGTCCAACCCAGTGACCCGTCTGTAGTCGCAGGCGGCGTTGCTACCACTGGAAGAGGCAGAAGAGCCTATATCAGTTACCCCGGGACCCCAACGGGTCCGCGTGGATGTCTCGAGACAACTGGCATCCGTGGCGATTACCATCCTTAAAAAAGTAATTACGATGGATCAGTCAAACGCAAGACCAGTTGGCTCCTCGACTAACATTATTTGCACACTGTCAGTGAATACTTGTCATATAACAAGTGAAGGAATTTGAATTAATTTCACGTAGTATGAAAGGACCACCTAGTACGACAGGATGTTCTAATTTGATATTCATTGCGTTATACATGTGTGCTATTCTTATTACCTACCGTTATAATTGTGTGCATGGATAACACAATGCTTATACCTAAGTTTAACCATGTTTAACTATGATCGTGGTTGTAGCTACGGTTTACGTGTTTAGTATTAAAATCGGTCCAACTGTTCTCTAGTTCGCGCTTGGCAACACATTAGCGATTCTCTTTTATTCATAGACTAGTGGTCGCTGCGAACATTGAATCGCCAGTTTTCTTCGCGAAAATTTCTTTTTTTTTACTTAATTGAGTTGGAAGCAATTTCAACAAATATCATGCAAAATTGGCCCTCGCGTTCTCGAGTTATAAGTGTGGGAAAAAATCGACTTGGTTTTAACTATAGGCACATATTTGACAAAATTGATGCAAAAGATAAAGCCCTGTCCCGGTCGCCACGCGAGTAGACTCATGGTAACTAAAACTAACCAGACACCAAAGAAACCCATATTTGTTCAAAAACTTAACCTCAAACAAACACAAAAGAACAAAACAAACACAAAAGAACAAAACAAACAAGTACAACTGTCGTCTTTCCCATATAAAATCGTTTTCTAATTCTAACCAGTGGTTTACACGAGTGATCTGAAGCGAGGTAAGAGCTGAGACAATGAGGGGTCGTTGACCTGCCGACCGGCGTGACCGGACGACTATGTAGGTGGTAGATGGTGAAATAGGTACAATTGTCGTGAGTCTGTCCTTTTTGATGTGAAACGAAAGAGCTGAGGGGTAAACTGAATCATCGTAGTGGCGTAAAATGTTTAGTTCTGTCGGGACTTCCGGAGTCATAGTCATATCTTTATTACTAACCAAGTGTAGGTATATTTCTAAGTACCTACATACCTTACTGCCTTTGTAATTAGAAATGCGAAATTAATTTTGTAACTCCTTCAGGCCTTAATCACTGAATCGATTCTGTTGAAAATTGATACACAGACAAAATAGAGCTTGGGAAAGGATCCCTTAAATCGCAAAAAGTTTTGATTTTTTTTTAATCCCAACGAGATAACAGTTTGTATCGGAATAACATCACTAACATTACGCAGCCAGTTTGAACTTTCAAACCACACGATATACTCATAAATATTTACTAGGACCCGGATTCGAACCCAGTACCTTAATCAACTACAGTCACATACACTACCATTGCGCCACAGTGGCAAAGGAGGGTTGTCCCACTGAGGACTAGTGACCTTTGACCGTTTGTTGACATTTACCCGCAAAAAGTCAGCTGAATAAAATTGAACAGCAATCAGCTGTTGAAATGTAAAAGTAAAAATAAACCGTTTTCATAGTTAAAAACGCAATCCAAGTGATCCCCTTAGGGCTTGTATGTTCGAGAAACATATTCTTCGATTTGATCTGATAAAACTATATTATGGTAATTTATTAGATACTCTTGCTTTTTTAACGTATCAAAATACGATTACATATACTTGGTCGATCGAAATCGCTCTCGAAAAATGCGAAATATTGCAAAAATCTTAACAAGTAATGTACTTTTTTTATCTAAATAAATGAGTTAAAATAACACAAAAACTTGTCATAAAATGGATAATAGGTCTTTAGAACAATATTTTACGTATAGATTTTTTCTTAAAACCCCTCAGATTTTATAACAGTAATATAATGTATCCCACCAAAAACATTCTATAAAAAACTAGCCAAGTCTCGTTGGAGCTACTTGTTTATCTCTAAAAAGTAATGAGATCTAGACAAAGTCGTGCCAAGTCTAAGGTTCCTTACTGCGATTACTTTATTATTATAGTTAATGTTGTGTGACTTGGCCGTTGAAAATTCTTTATACGTGAGTGTGTACAAGTCAATTTTGTTTACACGTAATGTTATATCTGTTGTAACTACCTATGTTTGTTAAGCGACATAATAGCCCATACTGGTATTGGTAATTGGACGCTAGTGTCTCATTTTAGGCTGTTATTGATTGGGCAACACATGCATTTAACATTGACAATGCTGACTTCTGCTCTCTTCTTTTTGAAGCGGCAAATGGACCACCGATCTAACATAAAATAGACGTACAGAAGGACTTCTATCAATGATTATAATAATAATAATTGACTAGTTATTGAATTAACGTTCTCCAAGTGGCAATTTTCGATCGTCAATGGGTAGCGGTTCTGGCGACAGATTGGTGCAATGGTGTCATGAAGCATCTTGTTTTGTACCCTTGTGTACCCTTCAACGGCCAAGTCATACAACATTAACTATAATAATAAAGTAATCGCAGTAAGGAACCTTAGACTTGGCACGACTTTGTCTAGATCTCATTACTTTTTAGAGATAAACAAGTAGCTCCAACGAGACTTGGCTAGTTTTTTATAGAATGTTTTTGGTGGGATTTCACTTCTTTTTGTAGAAACGTGGGCATATTGATTTATTTTATTAGATTTTCTTATTAGACGCAGTTTTTTTCTTTTTAGAAGTAGTTTTTTTTATTATTACAGATCTTTCTTTTCTTTTTTTCCGTTTCTGATTCTTGTACATCAGTTTTTTTGTATTGCCCATTCGCGTTCATGCCGTTATATTTTGACCAAATTTTGAGCGAAATTAATATTTCAGTGTAATTTGTTTATTTAATTTGTGTAATTTTCGAGTAGAATAAAGATAATCATTCGACTATTTCTTCTTGTAAACTTGTAAGTATAAGTATAAAAGCCAGTCTAGTCTTATCCAGAGTTTTCCTTTAATTTTACTTATATTTGTACTAGCTGACCCACGCAACTTCGTTTGCGTCTTATAAGAGAGAAAGAGAGAGAGAGAGAGAAAGAGCGCGATGTGCTATTGTTATTTTGATATCATGGTTCACGTCATTTGTTCCCGTCGCGTTTACTTCCGTGGCGTCGCTACTATTCATTATTTTATAAATAATTAACGTTACTGTGATCGAAAACTCCCAAAGACGCGGGATAGCTCCCGCATCCCCATAGGTGAGGCCGCAGTGGTAGCCATAGCTCCGCTTACCCGGGGCTCCCAACGGTAGGTTGTTAAGCAGGATGCGTGTGTTTTTAGTCGGTATGAGTCCGGCATAGCATACATGTAGGATTTTCCTCATGTTAATAAAAAGGTAACTGTGATCGAACGAAATGAATAGATCGAAAATAGGTTTTTTGTTTAAGAACTTTTTAACTTTTCAATTTTGTAATACATTATTTTTATGTAACTTTAACCATTTACGCAGAGGCGCAACGGATACTCTTATATCGATAAAATTTTCCCCGTTTTCAAAACATTTCACATTGCTGCTCCGCTCTTTCAGTAGTTTCAGTAAGGCTTGCCTTGGTATTTGATCATGGTCCCTTTGCAGCGTGTGTCTAATCCAGCTAAACTTCCGACGTTTGATCTGTTAGTGGATAGGGGTCTCACTGCAGCGTTCCAATAGGCTTACGTTCGTGATTTTAACGGGCCCGTATAATACCGAAGATCCGTTAGAGGTCAACTTGGAACTTGTAGCTGGTGCGAAATGTCTTTATTGACCTTCCATGTCTTGCATCCGTATAGTAGTACAGTTTTAACGTTGACTTTGTTTTGGGTTTCACTTTTCGAGTCAATTTTCGCTGCTGCCGTACGGGGCGCAGCTGTGTGAAGTTTGCTCTTGTGCTCTTGCCTTGGCGAGCCTCGAAATGATGTACTCTTCTAACCCATCAGTTTCCGACACGACACTCCCGAGTTACGTGAATTAGTGAACGCGCTCGACATCTGTGCCAATGCGCAGCGAAACAGACTCTTCTCCCTACACCTCATCTCCTGCGTCTGTCGATTTTATTTTCAGTCCTTCCATTCGCTGTCTCATTTTGTACGTTGTTCTGTAGACATGCATGACGGCGTGTGTCCAAATTGGAGATAGTACAGATGGAAAACTCATGTATGTACTTTTTTGTCACACCTACCCTCTGCTTCACACACTCGCGCACAAATCAGTACTTACTGAAAATTCGGTTGAGAAAGCCTGACCTCGTGTCTGTGAATGAGTTGTCTATGTGTGCGTAGCCTCAGCGAATTTAGTATGTAGGTTTCCATCTGTACTATCTCTAATTTGTGGCGTGTGAGTGCCTCAGCAAGCACAGGTCATCGGCGTCATCTAAATCCTTCAGGATATTAGGATAGTCCCCATTCTATGCCACGCCGCTTGTTCTTTGCGGTATTCAGCATTATGGCATCGATTTTCTATGGATGGCCCGAACAAAGGTACCTCTCATAGTGGTTATCACAGAGAAACACAGCTACATGCTGGAGAAGCGTATTGCTTAGTGGTGGTTGTTTACTATCATGTTATTTTCATAACGATCCTCTAGGGTAGGTACAGTATGTAGTTTCAAAAGAGTTTGTGAACTCTATGTTTAATTTCTTTTTCAGAATATTGATGACATCGATTGATGTCATTTTATACACGTTACGTCTACTACATTGATGCATGTAATAAAATTGTAACACGCCGATGTTTGTTTGTAAATGGCTAATACTGAAGAAAATTCTAAAATAAAGGCTCTTTGTTTACTATTTTCTATGAAATTGCTTATTTTGAAATATTACACCTACCTAAAGTAATCTGCTGTAAGCGTTATTCACTTTTAACGAAAAAATATTTGCGATAAAAGTAGAAGAATAAGTTAGTACGTGACCCGTATAATTTATGACCCAGTTCAATCATGGCGACACTAAATTAATTTCGTTGCGCATTATTTTGATTATCTATATCTCCTAAGGTATTCATTTAATTTGCATGGTGTAAAGGGAACAAATAATTTTCATTATATTTTCATGTCCACCAATGTATTTAAATTGAGATGGGTTAACACTTTCTTGGTGTAAATAGCATTCCAATACCACTTTATAATTGCTAATTTTTTAAAGAATGAACATGGTTATTGTATGTTATTCTTAAGAGATAAACATATGCTGCCGCGGACTTTTCTGTAGCCCTATATAAGATACACAATTCCATGGTACATTATTTCGTAATACTTCGAAGGGTTTAGGCAGCGTTTTCGTTAAAAGCTCCCAGACGCCTTATTTTTTTCTGACCTCTCCAACTAATGTCGTAATATTTTAGTCAATGTCAACAAAAACTCAACAAATTTTATACGAAAACCTTCCTCGAGAACCACTCTCTCGATTGGTGATCTCAGCTTGAAACTCCATGCAGTGGTTTTTAAGTTTATCGTGAACAAACAGACAGACAGACGGACAGACGCGGCTGGTGACTTTGTTTTATAATATGTAGTGATTAAAAGCAGAAGGGGAGGCATTCGCCCAGCAGTGGGATGCTATAGGCTAGATTAAATTAACAGATGTCGATTTTTTATGTCCCAATAGTAGAAGGGGGCATTACCATATCTCTAATACAACTGAGACCAGTTGAAGGTTCTTCATCAGATACTTCAGACCTTCGATTTTCGATCTCTAATAGTTTGGTTGGGCTCTTGTGTTTTCTAATCAGGGTCACCAGGTATCTTCGATTATCTTAGTTTTTATAGTTTTCCCTTTATGTGGTGATTAAACCATCGATATAGATAAGACTAGATGACTAACGACCGCGCCAACATCAAGCCTACCTAACGTAAGCCCACAGGCTTAGGTGAGCCAAACGTCAGTTCAGTCTGACGCCGTTACGCCAATCGTACGTACAAATTGAACCGGGCGACAAAATGGTCAAATACACAGTAAAAGATGGCGATTCTAAAACATTAAAACACAATTAGTCATGTAGAATTACTTTTCACACGTAATTATACTATTTACGCATTGATATCAGCGTAAATACCGCTATAATCGAATTTTGAAAATAAAATTTGTGATTGCCATTCAGTGTTACCACTAAAATATCAGTTAGGTTTACCCACAACAGTGGGAGAATTAGTAATTAATTACCTATGTAAGATACATTAATAATATTACCCGACTAAGGCAGGGTTATGATTTTGACAGGCTATATACGTATGTTTGAATGTTCATGTATTCCTCAGAGCTCCTCATCTAGGTACTTATTAGAACTGGACTAATGAGATATTGTTAGAAGCGCCTTGACGTTGTAAGCTATATATCGTGTCACTGAATTTAATGGGTATACTACGCCAAATCGAATGCCAAATAATCGAACGTTCAAAATATCGAACGTTCAATATATCGAACGTTCAAAATATCGAAGATTACAATATCAATGTTCGATATATTACCTAAACGTTCGATATTTTGAACGTTTGAGTATTTGGATGTTCGATTATTTGGCATTCGATTTGGCGTAGTATACCCGAATTTAATGGTGCGCCCTCTAGCGGCCATAAAATACATTTAGGAAAAAAATATCCTGTTTGGTATTAAATGAAAGGGTTAGACGTTTTGTAAGTAAGTGCCTTTTTAATGGTCTATATAGAATACTAGCGGACGTCACGCGGTTTCACACGCGTAGTTCCCGTTCCCGTGGGAATCCGGGAATAAAATATACCTTATGTTCACCCGGAAGAGTGTAGCTTCCCAACAGTGAAATAATTTTTCAAATCGGTCCAGTAGTTTCGGAGAGAGTTTGTTTAGTACACCGGGAACCAACCCTAAAAACGCGGGATAGGACCCCTATGCGAGACGGCAGTGTTAGCCAAGGTCTATCGGAATGCGATGTGATATGGTCACGCCTTTATCCCCGAAGAGGTAGGCAGAGGCATAATAAATGCCCAAAATTCACCTTTTTTTATAAGAATATAACCCACGTCATATGTGGCGAGACGTACTGCCGCTGCCGTATTGCTGTTGAAACTTTTCAACCTTGGTCAAGTCCTTCAACTTGGCTTAACTACTGCCATTTTACTGGCAACCGGGACCAACAGCTTAACGTGCCTTCCGAAGCACGGAAACGTCGGATACGCTCGAATAAATGCCAGCCGGGACACCCTTCGTAGGCAGTAGCAGGGCGCAGTGTGGTTTTAGTCAGTAGGCGTTCGCAATGGATGCCATGCGTAATTTCAGCCATAAAAGAGAGAAACCCGTCTTAAGGTAGAGAAATTTCTAAAATGGACACCTGAGAAGATTTATATCTACCGTTGATTAATGGCACTTGGTGAAACTTGCTGCACATATTGCAAACAAAACCGGCCAGGTGTGAGTCGGATTCGCGCACGGAGGGGTAAACGCGAGAGTCTCTGAACGAGACATGAGGCTTTGCCGTCCGTCTGTCTGTTAGTCACGAGGCTGTATCGCAGGAACCGTGGCAGATAGAGCATTTTTTTTACAGGCGATGTATGTTTCTGCCGCCATAACAAAAAATACCTACTAAAAGCAGAAAAAGACCCCATACAACCAACGTAAATTGCCGTTTTTGTATTTGGACCCTCTGTGCTTAAATTCTACTCGCACTTGGCCGGTTTATTTTTAAATATGAACACGTGAGTTTCGGTTTCAACCAAAATAAAATAATAAATGAAATAGGTACATAATAATTTTAAATTTGTTTAGTAATTCTATAATATAGTGGGTAAAAATTTCATACAGTAGTCAACACTGGCCCACGATCGTCATGTTTATGTTTTTGTCTCTGTCTAATCGCAGCGGCGGCGGTGTTCACCGTACGCGTGAGAATGAGACAGACATATATTTACCATCACTGCTTAAAAAGTTTCATAGTTGCGTCTTCTCAGCTCATAAGTAGCCGTGCTTTTGTCGAGACGCGATGTTCGTGCTTGCCTCTCTAATGATAATATATATAACTCTATGGATTAAACCCTATCTCTGTGCCAAATTTCAGCTCTCTGAGTTTATGGGAAATACTAGTTGTATTTTGATGATCATGAGTGAATGAGTGTCATAAATGCGAAACTTTGCTTTCGCTTAACTCCGGAAGTAAATGACCTAAAGACTTGAAATTTTGGATTTTAAGTATGTGATTATAGCTTACTAGATGACGAAAATTTCTGCGTTCTGGTCTTATCCAGAGGTTCTCTACTAGGGGCCTGAAAATGCGGCGAAATGGTTCCTGTAAAGGATGGTACGGCAGTGTTAGCTTCGCGCTCGACTTGGCTTGGGGGCACTGCCGTGCCCCCAAATTAGAATCGAATGAAATCCGGCAAAAGCGTACGCTGCAATCGTTCGAATTGCCTTAGGATTTGTCAAGGTCGAACATTGCAGCCTTAATTGAGACAAGTGCGAGTCGGTCTCGTGCATGGAAGGTTCCGTATCAAAAAAACGGCACAAGATCACGTTTGTTGTATGCGAGCCCCTCTTAACACACGCCCTCCTTTTTTATTTTAGTACTTATTTGTTGTTATAGCAGCAACAGAAGTACATAATCTGTGATGATCTGTGCTCTCTAGCTATCACGGTTCCTGATATGTAATACAGCCTCGTGACGGACAGACAGACGGACAGACAAGTCTCAGTAATACCCTTTGGGTACGGAACCCTTAAAATAGAGAGCAAATAAAAGATTAGAATCTATACACTATTTAGGTTCATCATCACGCCTTTATCCCCGAAGGGGTAGGCAGAGGCATATTTTATACCCACATTGCACCTTTTTTATAATTTGTCCCACGTAATACGTTGTGAGCCGTATTTCCGTGTTTAAATGGACAGGCGCAGGTTGTGACTGCCTGCTGTTGAAATAAAGCCTTCAACTTAGCTTAACGACTGCCATTTTACTGGCAACCGGGACCAACGGCTTAACGTGCCTTCCGAAGCACGGAAACGCTCAAATAAATGTCACAAAGTGATCACATGGATGGTCACCCATCCATGGACCGGCCATAGTGAAAGTTGCTTACTGCAGTGATCGTTTACAGAACACTGAGTCCGCGGGGCCACGAGCGCTTCCAATATTCTTCCTATACACTATTTATACTACAGATAGTGTCAAAGTATGTTTAGTACGCCTCTGCTTACCCTTTCGGGAAATAAACGTGACTAATATGCAGGTATGTCTGTTGAATACAGTTAAAGTACTGAGTTTGATTCTCATAATCTTAAGATGTTAATGTGTGTTTTACCGATAGCAATTTGAGTTAGATAGCAAAATACCTGAATTGAATGATTCATCCTCGGCTTATAAAACTAGCTTGGTCATGCACTGGGTGACTGAATAGGTTGTCTTTACACAGTACTCAATAATGGATTGTGCAGAATAACATACATACATACATCTATACTTCTATACTAATATTATAAAGAGGAAAGATTTGTTTTTTTGGAACGAAGTTCCTTATCGCGCGTTGTGAAAGGAGGCTAGACGGAAAAAATTCTCACGAAAAGTTGTAACGACACTTTTTTAACCGACTTCAAAAAAGGAGGAGGTTACTCAATTCGGCCGTTTATATGTTTTTGCTATAGTATGGAGGGTAGAGGTACCTCTACCCTCCTCTAATATGAGGGTAATATGGGGGGGGATGTAATATGGGGGGAGGGAAGGGGGAGGGGGGAGAAGGGGGGTTAATAAAATGGGGGTTAATAATAAAAAAAAATATTATTATTAATTAAAAAAAATAAAATTTTATTACAATTCCTTCACTAATTAATCGAAAGGAACTTCGTTCCATCCGGGTGTCCCTTGTTTTTGTTCGTTTGTTTGTAACGAATAGGCTCTGGAACTACTAGACCGATTTAAAAAATTCTTTCACTTTTGGGAAGCTACACTCTTTGCGGTGAACATAGACTATATTTTATTCCCGTATTCCCACGGGAACGGGAACTACGCGGGTGAAACCGTGTGACGTCCGCTAGTACATAATACGACCATTCCAGTTAATTTGGTGATTATTTGCTGGATATAGAAGCCTGGAAATGACCTGCTCTGCTGGGTTCTCAAAAAATTGTTAAAATGCATAGTTTTTAGATCTTTTGTAAATAGAGCACTAAAAAGAATAACCCGCTGAGTTTCTTGCCAGGTCTTCTTAGGTGGATCCATGGAGCAAATATAAGAGATCACGTTGTGAACTGGTAGTACTTCTTTGGTTTGTGTAAGTGACGTTTACAAGTGCATCTGTATATTATGCCTAAGTAAAAGAAATGTATTTTGTTTGTTTGTTTGTATAACTGGACATCTCAGCACCATCTTTTCGTATGATGGATATTACGAAATTACCTAAAATTATTGATTACGATAATGATGTAGGTACCTAATTAAATTACATAGAAAATCATTTTGATGTTGTAAAGATTTTAAGCCCTCTGCGGCGCGGGCGCTTCGATCCTGTGTAACTAATGTAAAGTAAAATGAAAACTTGAAACAAAACCCTGTACGAAACCGTCTGGCCAGTGTAGCTAATCACCCTCAAAAAGTTCGTTTTCACCCACACTAAATACACGAAATGTGAATGCTTGAATCAAGCTTGAATGTGTGTGTGAGTATACTAGGGACACTAGCTATGGAAACAAAATAATAAGGAACAGAACACAATCTCATGTATGTAGATAGGTACTTCTTTTTTTTTCAAATCTACCCTCGGCTAAGCACAAATTAAACCAAATCAATAGCATACGTAAGTAGTAATACGTAATGCTACGCTGTGATAGTGACACTCTCTCAAGTACTGACACGGCAAAAGACACATCAACTTTGGTGGGGGGATGGGGAAGCTTACTCAGTGGGAGGCAAGGAGTTGCCGATCTGTATGTAATACTATTATATTATCTTTGCCAGTAGACTCTTCAGCCTATGCAGTCCACTGCTGGACCTCGTAATAGCATACGTAAGTAGTAATACGTAATGCTACGCTGTGATAGTGACACTCTCTCAAGTACTGACACGGCAAAAGACACATCAACTTTGGTGGGGGGATGGGGAAGCTTACTCAGTGGGAGGCAAGGAGTTGCCGATCTGTATGTAATACTATTATATTATCTTTGCCAGTAGACTCTTCAGCCTATGCAGTCCACTGCTGGACCTCAATTTAAGCTGATCCTAAAAATGTACGATATAGACTAATTTTGATTTGATCAAACTGCAAATATTTTCGGAAGTCTTTTTTTTACGTGTGGAGGCTATGCCGGACCCCCTGTGTACCCTGGATTAAAACCATACTGTGCCGCACCATCTGGCTACGGCTGTAAGTCCCGGGTACGTCCTCCGAAGGATAGCCCAGAGCTCCCTACACATTACGTAAAATTCTGCAGAAAGTTTAGGTATTGTTAAAAATTACAATGATGAATATAATGAAGCGCTCGTGGCCCCGCGGACTCAGTGTTCTGTAAACGATCACTGCAGTAAGCAACATTTACTATGGCCGGACATGGATGGGTGACCACCACGTGGACCACTTTGTGACATTTTATTTACGAGCGTTTCCGTGCTTCGGAAGGCACGATAAGCCGTTGGTCGCGGTTGTCGGTAAAATGACAGTCGTTAAGCCAAGTTGAAGCCCTTACGGGCGGCTTGAAAAATTTCAACTGTGGGTCGTCACAACCTGCGCCCGGGTCGGCAGCGCGTGTGTAGGGCCTCTGGTGTTGCAAATGTCTATAGGCTACGGTTACCAACCTTCCGGTGTGCCGTAAGCTTGTCTGCCACCTAAGTAATACAAAAAAAAAAACTTATTTGCTTATACCTAATAATAATTATTTATATTCATCTTTGTATTTTTATACCTACACTAGCTTTTGCCCGCGACTTCGTTCGCCAGGTGATTTTAACCTAAACCGTTCGAATTTGACCTCTGATACGCATAGGGCGTCACGTGAAGCATAGTTCAAGCTGTACTATCACTTTCGCTGGTCTGATTTTGATGAAACAAAAGCGTTGTCTAAGTTTAATATATATACCTACCTACCTACAAAATACAAAAATTTGTCTTGAATGTACCGTCACAGCTGTTTTTACAATTTTATGATAGCAGAGGTAATATTATTATGTATGCTGTTTTTGTAACTATCTAACTAAACGAAATCTAAACATGGCCCCCGTAGCAAAGTGTTTTGTTCTGCAAAAAAAAAGAAGAAGCAGGTACTTACCTACGTTTAACGAGCGAGATATTTATAAAGCGAATGGAATAAATTAATTTAAAAGTGTGAATTTATGAATTTGTATGAACTTGTACCACTAAGGTGACAGACAAGCATACTTGTACCGTATGCTTCTCTGCCACCTTAGTGGTATAAAAAAAATATAGGTATATGTTTCTGTTGCCGCTATGACAACAATTACTAAAAAGTGGGGGATTAAGGGGGCTCCTATACAATAAACGTGATATATCGCCGTTATTTGGTATGGAAACCTCCGTGTGCGAGTCTGACTCGCACTTGGCCGGTTTTTTAGGGTTTCGTAGCCAAATGACAAAAACGGAACCCTTATAGATTCGTCATGTCTATCTGTCTGTCCGTCTGTCTGTCCGTCCGTGTGTCACAGCCACTTTTCTCCGAAACTATAAGGCCTATGCTATTGAAACTTGGTAACTAGATGTATTCTGTGAACCGCATTAAGATTCTTATATAAAACTAGAAAAAAAGCAGTAAATTTTGGGGGTCCCCATACTCAGAACTGAATCTCAATTTTTTTTTTCTCATCAGACCCATACGTGTGGGATATCAATAGATAGGTCTTCAAAAATGCTATTGAGGTTTCTAACATCATTTTTTTCTAATGTGAATAGTTTGCGCAAGAGACACTTCCAAAGTGGAAAAATGAGTGTCCCCCCCCCCTCTTACTTCTAAACTAAGAGAATGATAAATCTAAAAAAAAATATGATGTACATTGCAATAAAAACTACCAACGAAAATTGGTTCGAACGAGATAGAGCTGGTAGTTTTTTTTAAGGCCGCGTGGGTCAGATTTTGAGTTTTTTGAAACAATCCTACTCAAAAAGTAAAGGGTTTATAATTCTGATAAATATATATATAATAGTTAAGGATACAGGCAGGCGTACCCGCCGTTTTAGAACCAAACGGACTGGTGCGTGACGATGGCAAGAGGCCCGACGGTATGTCATTGTTGCCTTGGAAGATGGGTCGACCTTTGGTGTGGGACGCCACATGCGTTGACACCCTTGCGCCGTCACATCTTCCAAGCACAGCAGGTTGTGCAGGTGCTGCTGCTGCTTCTGCGGAAAACCTCAAACGGCGCAAATACTGTAATTTAATAGGTAATTATATGTTTGAGCCGTTTGGGGTTGAAACGTTGGGGCCTTGGGGTCCAAGTGCCCGCTTTTTGTATAAAGATTTGGCAAAGCGGTTAGTCGACGCTTCACGGGACCAGAAGGCTGGCTATTTCCTTGCACAAAGGATAAGCATTGCCATTCAACGTGGCAATGCTGCCAGTCTTCTGGGAACGTTTCCAGTGAACGATGATGTGGAGGAATACTACGACGCCTGTATGTAGGTATGTATAATAAAATTCTTAGTTCTTTTTTTAATTGTTTGTTTTAGCCTTTTGTAGATATTTTATTATAATAATTGTAAATAAATTATAATATAAGTTGTAAATAATATTTTAACAAATAAATATTACCTGTTAAGGATATAAGCTAAACATATTCCGAGCCCGTTACACGATCCAATAAATTTCACTAGATAGAAAAAAATCCCAAAGTTGACTCTCTCAGAAAAGTTTTTTCAAAACTGTGGCTAAACTATTAATATTTTATAATTTTTTTTTGCACTCAATTAAAGGTATTAAGGTTTTATACACATTTTCCGAGCGTTTTTCTATAAACAACTACTTACATAGTTATCATGTACGAATATCTACCAAACGCAATAGAATTGCGCCGCTGACGGCCGATCAGTCTCGCCCTGGCGCTTGTGGAGGCAGGACCTGTGTCAGTTTTTTTCGCAACTATTTCGTAATTATTATGCCAAATTACGTTGAAATCGCGCCACAGTATAAGAATATCAGTAATGGGCAAAATGTAATTAGATTAACCGTTACAAATGCGACTCATGGTAAAAACGTGGTGATCTTTTACTTTTTAAGTGTTTTCACGACTTGGTAACCAGCTACCTAATGCATTAAAATGTCTACGAATTACATGATAATTTCGCAATCCAACATGGCGGCCACGCCGTAATCACAAAATTTCATGATGGGTATCGTTTAAGGGGTTTTTTGGTATGCTGAGTACGAAGTACGTAATAATTTTGCAATCCAATATGGCCGCCGCGCGGTAATCACAAAATTTCATGATGGGTATTGTTTAAGGGGTTTGTTCGTATGCTGAGTACGAATAACGTGATAATTTTGCAATCGAATATAGCCGCCGCGCCGTAATCACAAAATTTCATGATGGGTATCGTTTAAGGGGTTTTTGGTATGCTGAGTACGAATCGCGTACTAATTTTGCAATACAAGATGGCCGCCGCGCCGTAATCACAAAATTTCATGATGGGTATCGTTTAAGGGGTTTTTTGCTATGCTGAGTACGAATCATGTGATATTTTTGCAATTCAAAATGGCCGCCACGCCGTAATCACAAAATTTCATGATGGGTATCGTTTAAGGGGTTTTTTCGTATGCTGAGTACGAATCTCGTGATAATTTTACAATCCAATATGGCCGCCGCGCCGTAATCACAAAATTTCATGATGGGTATCGTTTAAGGGTTTTTTTCGTATGCTGAGTACGAATCACGTGATAATTTTACAATCCAATATGGCCGCCGCGCCGTAATCAAAAAATTTCATGATGGGTATCGTTTAAGGGGTTTTTTGGTATGCTGAGTACGAATCACGTACTAATTTTGCAATACAAGATGGCCGCCGCTACGTTATCACAAATATTCATGATGGGTATCGTTTAAGGGGTATTTTGCTATGCTGAGTACGAATCACGTGATAATTTTACAATCCAATATGGCCGCCGCGCCGTAATTACAAAATTTCATGATGGGTATCGTTTAAGGGGTTTTTTCGTATGCTGAGTACGAATCACGTACTAATTTTGCAATACAAGATGGCCGCCGCTACGTAATCACAAATATTCATGATGGGTATCGTTTAAGGGGTTTTTTGCTATGCTGAGTACGAATCACGTGATAATTTTGCAATCCAATATGGCCGCCGCGCCGTAATCACAAAATTTCATGATGGGTATCGTTTAAGGGGTTTTTTAGTATGCTGAGTACGAATCACGTGATAATTTTGCAATCCAATATGGCCGCCGTGCCTTTATCACAAAATTCTATGATGGATATCGTTTAAGGGGTTTTTGGAATGCTGAGTACTAATCATGTGATAATTTTGCAATCCTATATGGCCACCGCGCCGTAATCACAAAATTTCATGATGGGTATCGATTAAGGGATTCTTTCGTATGCTAGGTAGCAATTTAATGTAATTGGCCTTAATTTTACAATAAAAACCTTTTGTCATAGTATTTTCGCATTGCTAGGCCTGAACTTAATAAGCAAATCTTTTTAGTTTACTACTGTTAATAGCTTAGGCGGCCAAATTGAATTCCAAAATTATCATGTTATTCGTACTCAGCATTCCAAAAACCCCTTAAACGATATCCATCATAGAATTTTGTGATAAAGGCACGGCGGCCATATTGGATTGTAAAATTATCACATGATTCGTACTCAGCATAGCAAAAAACCCCTTAAACGATACCCATCATGAAATTTTGTGATTACGGCGCGGCGGCCATCTTGTATTGCAAAATTAGTACGCGATTCGTACTCAGCATACCAAAAAACCCCTTAAACGATACCCATCATGAAATTTTGTGATTACGGCGCGGTGGCCATATTGGATTGCAAAATTATCACATGATTCGTACTCAGCATTCCAAAAACCCCTTAAACGATATCCATCATAGAATTTTGTGATAAAGGCACGGCGGCCATATTGGATTGCAAAATTATCACGTGATTCGTACTCAGCATACTAAAAAACCCCTTAAACGATACATATCATGAAATTTTGTGATTACGGCACGGCGGCCATATTGGATTGCAAAATTATCACGTGATTCGTACTCAGCATAGCAAAAAACCCCTTAAACGATACCCATCATGAATATTTGTGATTACGTAGCGGCGGCCATCTTGTATTGCAAAATTAGTACGTGATTCGTACTCAGCATACGAAAAAACCCCTTAAACGATACCCATCATGAAATTTTGTGATTACGGCGCGGCGGCCATATTGGATTGCAAAATTAGTACGTGATTCGTACTCAGCATACCAAAAAACCTCTTAAACGATACCCATCATGAAATTTTGTGATTACGGCGCGGCGGCCATATTGGATTGCAGAATTATCACGTAATTCGTACTCAGCATACCAAAAAACCCCTTAAACTATACCCATCATGAAATTTTGTAATTACGGCGCGGCGCCCATGTTGGATTGCAAAATTATTACGTGATTGGTACTCAGCATACCAAAAAACCCTTTAAATGATACCCATCATGAAATTTTGTGATTACACCGCGGCGGCCATTTTGGATTGCAAAATAATCACGTGATTCATACTTAGCATACCAACTTTAGAAAACTTTAGATTTTTTTATGACCAGTTATAATGTAATTTACATTTTTTACGCAACTGTAACCATCTAGCAAACTTACGCAACGGAAACTCTCAAAAGAAATGAAATATCCTAGTTTTCGTAAAATGTTTCGTTGCTGCTCAGCTCTTATTCGCCTTAGCGTGATGTTATATATTTTGGTATTTTTCAAAAATGGACATTCTGTTAAGAAACTTTTGAAATTCAACTAGCAGTCTCTTAGACTCTAGAGTTCAAACAACTAAAAAAACAAACAAACTCTTTAGCTTAAAAATAATAGTATAATAAATATAATTAACTCATTTATTTAGGAAACTCGAATAAATCACTACACTTAATAAAGTTAGATGCATTTACTACGTCAAACAAAGTTAGCATGCTGTTTCTTTCTACTCTACTGTATACTGTGGCATGGGAGTTGACTGCCGCTGCCGGCGCGCGGTGTGTCTCGCGCCCGGGGCGAGGGGAGCGCCAAATGCCTACTTGTGCGCTATAACCGCCCCTTAATACGTCATAAACCGCAATTTTCGGTTAGAAAAATCACTACCACTGCGATCGTGTTAAAACATCAATCTTTCAACGAACTATAAGAACTTTTATATTATGTTACTTGCTGCTACGAAACCCTCATGGGCGAGTCCAATTCGCACTTGGCCGGTTTTTTTATACCACATGGCGGACTAGCAATTAGCAATAGCCCATCTGATAGAAAATGGTCATTTTGTCAATTGGTTTGTAACACCAGGGGCATGTCTGTTATTTCAATTATGTCAAAACAAAATCGTTATAACCCTACAGTATAATTTGACAGTTTTCGCAGCTATATGTATAAGAATACTATTCTGTTTTGACGCAATTGAAACAAGAAGCCGTGAGACAATCTCACCCGACTGCCCCTCTCTAAAACGTTTATTGTGAAAGCGAAAGTTCAATCCGATTGACGTTGTCACTTTTATTTTATTTCAAACTTTGAACAGATGATCCACGTGACCTAGTGACGTAGTTTAATGCAACAGAGTCAAAGACTACAGACAAAGTCTCGCCGTAAGCCCCACTGCAATCTATTTTTTAGAGAGGGGCTAAAAGCAAACTTGGGCCCCTAGTGTTGCAAAAGTGCTACACAAATCTTTTTAGTTTTGAAAAATTATATAACGTAGTGACGTCCCCGACCCTGCTAGTTCCCTCCAAAACTCTTGCCAGTGCCTATGTTGCTACTTTTTTTTTAGTTTTTTAACGTGAGGGAAAATCCTCATGGATGCTATGCCGGACTCCTACCGACTAAAAAATCTCACGTTACGCTCAACAGCCTTTGGTTGGGAGTAGGGAATGCAATCCCGCAACAAGATTGTAATCCCGGTATTTGCGGGACTGAGCAATCTCAGTCCCGCGGGATCCCGGTATTTGCGGGATCCCGCATATTTCTGAAAGTCATTGAGAAAAGAATAGAATTCTGTATCATACATCCATCTAGAACTGAAAAATAGTCACCCCCTTAATCCCCGAAGGGGTAGGCAGGACGAGGCATATGGTCTCATCTCATACCTAATGACATTTCGCAAAAAGGACATTTTGAGAAAAAGACATTTCGAGAAAAGGACATTATGAGAAAGGACATTTCGAGAAAGGACATAATGAGAAAGGACATTTCGAGAAAAGGACATTATGAGATGAGGCGAGCCGGGCCTTCAACTTGACTTAGCTGCCATTTTACCGGCAAACGGGACCAATGGCTTAACGTGCCATCCGAAGCACGGCAACGCTCAAATAAATGTCACAAAGTGGTCACCCATCTAAGGACCGGCCATAGTTAATGTAACTTACTGCAGTGATCTTTTACAGGACACTGAGTCCGCGGGGCACAAGGAAAAATAAATTATTTAATATTCCTTTTGTATTGAGATTATTAAACCGATATACATATAAGTAATAAAATAGCTACTGCAAATTATTAGAAGGGCAGAAAACACAGCATGTCAAAATTTTTGTCTACCAAACGACTCCTAACTTTACATGTCAGATAGCCAGCAAGCAATGTACGAGATAATTGAATTTTTTTATAGTACAAGAAAAGGTCCTGGGATATCCTTCCGAGGGCTTACCCGGGGCTCACAACCATAGGCTGTTGGGCGTTACGTGAGGTTTTTTAGTCGGTAGGAGTCCGGCATAACATCCATGAGGATTTACCCTCACATAAAAAAAAAAATTGCGTGTACTAGTGTACACACGTAAGAAACTTAATTTTCACCTCACTTTAAATAAAGTCCCAAAGTCCAAAAGTCCAAAAGTCCAAAAGTCCAAAAGTCCCAAAGTCCCTAAGTCCCAAAGTCCAAAAGTCCCAAAGTCCATAAGTCCAAAAATTCCAAAAGTCCAAATGTCCCAAAGTCCAAAAGTCCAAAAGTCCAAAAGTCTAAAAGTCCAAAAGTCCAAAAGTCCAAAAGTCCCAAAGTTCAAAAGTCCCAAAGTCCAAAAGTCCGAAAGTCCCAAAGTCCAAAAGTCCCAAAGTCCAAAAGTACAAAAGTCCCAAAGTCCAAAAGTCCAAAAGTCTCAAAGTCCCAAGGTCCCAAAGTCCCAAGGCCAAAAGTCCCAAAGTCCCAAAGTCCCAAAGTCCAAAAGTTCCAAAGTCCCAAAGTCCCAAGGTCCCAAAGTCCAAAAGTCCCAAAGTCCCAAAGTCCAAAAGTCCAAAAGTTCCATAGTCAAAGTTCCAAAGTCAAAGTCCCAAAGTCTCAAAGTCTCAAAGTCTCAAAGTCCCAAAGTCCCAAGGTCCCAAGGTCCCAAAGTCCCAAAGTACCAAAGTCCACAAGTCCAAAAGTCCCTAAGTCCCTAACTCCCTTAGTCCAAAAATCCTTAAATGACATGCTATCCCTGGATAAAGTACTTTTAATTCGAATCCACCGCGGTGGGGAAGAGAACAAAGATGGCGCGTAACCAAAAATCGTGACGTGACGTGAGTTACGTTGGCATAATTCAACGTACCGCATCACATCCCGCATCACATTACAAACATTAGTTATAAGTCCGATCCATGCTCTGTAAAGATTTATTCTAATAAACCAGTTCTGTACCAACCGTCTTCGAAGACAGTAGTCCTGCATTTTACTTTTTAAAAACCCCTTTGCCGGATATCCTAACTTAGCTGGCGCAGTCGGTAGGATTGTGTCTGATTTAACGGTGCGCGAATTTGTAAAATCCTCATCCGCGTAATCCGCGACGCGATTCGAGAACCATCATTCCCAAGATTCCGGCAAAGCAGGCGAAAGCAGGCGAAACATCCGAAGACAGAACTCACAGCCTATCATCGGCATGCTCGTGGGGTAAGCATCCAAATCTGTTGCTCTCGAGATATCCTATACTTACCTGTACTTAATCACCTATTAACTGTGTTTTATACATCGTGTTGATTTGATTGTACTGTGTATTGTGTATTTTTTATTATTCATTTTGTTTTTGTTTAAATATTGTGTGTGTCTTTCGTTGTATTAGCTAAAATGGCTCATCAACAAAAGGTAGAAGATAGTGCCTCAAAGGTGGAAATTGACTATAAAACTCTATCACATTTCCTTCCTGCGTATGATGGCAACAAGAAAACTTTAGCATTTTATATTAAAAGCGTAGACAATGCATTAGAGTTAATCGAGAACCCTCAGCACCCGAGTGTCGCGTGCTTAATCCGAAATAAATTAAAAGGTAAAGCAATAGAAGCTTTATCCGAGTGTACATCGTTCAATACTTGGGACGATATCAAGGGAATACTCACCCGTAGGTTTGGCGAGTTTAGGGACGAAGTACAAGTAGTCCAAGAGCTTATGCACCTACGTAAAGGAAGCTTAGACATAGAGTCGTTTGGTGACAAAATCAGAGAACTTACATATATCTTAATAAACTTAGATCAGGATAAGAAACCGTACTACGAAAAAATGGCAACTAATGTATTTTTAGATCAATTAGAATCTATATTATCCCTCAGTGTTAGAGTACAAAACCCAGATTCCCTGGAGAAAACTATTGTGTTAGCGAGACAGGAGGAGCTCAAACTGAAAAACAAAAGAGCTTCTGACTTCCGCTTGAAAACAACTTCTAACAAACCCAATGTTGTAGGGCCTAGCAACAATTTTAGGTACCAACAGCCTTTCGCAGCTCCTGGCTATAGGTTTCAGCAACCCATAGCCCAACCCGGCAGATTTACAGGTTATGGTGGCCAACCAGGTCAACGGCAAATAATGAACAGACCGCCTACTACTACCCAAAAACCGGCCCCTCAACCCGGTACATCAGCTGATAGGAGACCTTTTAAGAACACGCCTTACACACCCATGAATTTCCAAACCGAAATGGAAATTTCACAAGAAAATTGCCCTGAATTAGAACCCGTCGAGTCTAACCAAGAACACGACTTGATATTAGACGACAACGAAAATTTTTACCAGTTTCCGGAGCTAGAAACCGAAACTTAGTACATTTAAATCTTCATTACCACAACCGTTTACCATATGTTTACATTAAGGAATTAGGTGGACGTTTCCTCTTAGATACCGGAGCGTCACAATCTCTTATCTCACCCAATGCTATATTAGATTCCAACGTGCAGTTTGAGCGTGAAATACATTACATCAAGACCGCTCATAACGTATCAAAGCATGATACCGTAGCTTACATACCACTACCGCCTTTGTTTAATTGTAATTACATACACAAGTTCCTGTTGTTTGACTTCGACACGGACTTTATCGGACTCATAGGTGTCGACTTACTGACCCCATTAGGTTGTAGGATCGACATGAAAAATATGATGCTGAGAACGGATGTCGCTACGATCCCGATAAGAGGCGACATGCGAAGTTATTTGTTTATAGAACCGCGAAGCGAGCAAGTTATAAACCTCTTGTCAAATTATCGCGACGGTGTTTATGAACTGTCGGAACACATAACGGACGACGGTCTCATATTCCCTTCTGCGTTAGTATCAGTTAATTACGGCGTCATAACCACGTCCGTTATTAACGAAGCGGAAAAGAAAATTTGTTTAGTGAACAATTATAAGATTAACTTAACTCCGTACTTAGAAAATTACCATTCAGTTTCGTGTTTTTATACTTCACATTCGGATAGAAATACCGATCAGCTTTTGAAAAATAACCTAAGTAGACTCAGAACCGAGCATATGAATTGCGAAGAACGACGCGAAATAGAACGATTATGTTACAATTACCGCGACATATTTTATTGCGAAAATATACCACTCACGTTTACCCATCAAGTCAAACATAAACTCCGAATTACGGACGACACCCCCATTTTTGTTAGAAATTATAGACAGGCACCCAAACAGAAAGAAGCAATACAACAACAGGTTGATGAACTGTTACGCCAGAATATTATTAGGGAAAGCAGCTCACCATGGTCGTGCCCTGTACACATTGTACCCAAGAAAATGGACGCATCTGGACGACAAAAGTGGAGGTTAGTAATAGACTATAGGCGACTTAATGAAAGAACCATCGAAGATAAATACCCACTGCCTAATATTAACGACATTTTAGACAAATTAGGACGTGCTCAATATTTTACTACTCTTGACTTAGCCGCAGGTTACCATCAAGTAGAAATGCACCCTGATGACATTGAAAAGACAGCTTTTACGACTGATAGAGGACACTATGAGCATTTAAGAATGGCTTTTGGACTAAAAAACGCACCCAGTACCTTTCAGAGGCTCATGGACTCAGTTTTACGTGGTCTAGACAACGTCCTGACGTACCTAGATGACGTCATCATATATTCCACCTCGTTACAAGACCATATTGATAAGTGTAAGCAGGTATTCGATAGGTTTAGGCAACACAATCTCAAAGTGCAGCTCGATAAGTCAGAATTCCTGCAGAAAGAAGTAAAATTTCTAGGTCATACTCTTACAGATAAAGGCCTTAAGCCTAACGCTGATAAAATCGTAGCCGTTCAACGATTTCCCTTGCCCCGAACACAAAAGGAAATCAAATCATTCTTAGGACTTGTAGGTTACTACAGGAAGTTTATAAAAGACTTTGCAAAGCTTACGAAGCCCCTTACTCAATGCCTGAAGAAGAATAGTAAAGTAATAGCATCCCCAGAGTTTATAGAATCATTTGAAAAGTGTAAAGAAGTACTTACAAACGCCCCAGTGTTACAGTATCCAGACTTTGACAAGCCTTTCATACTAACTACAGACGCATCAGATGTTGCACTAGGCGCTGTACTTTCCCAAGGAAAAGTAGGCTCTGATCAACCCGTAGCTTACGCTTCACGTACACTATCCACTACAGAACAAAAGTACTCAACGATCGAGAAAGAACTCTTAGGTATTGTGTGGTCCATAAAATACTTCCGCCCGTACCTATATGGAAAGAAATTTACCATTTACACCGACCATCGCCCACTTACCTGGATTATGTCACTAAAAGATCCCAATTCAAAATTAACCCGCTGGAGACTTAAGTTAGCCGAATACGACTATGAAATCGTTTATAAGAAAGGAAAATACAACACCAATGCAGATGCCCTATCTCGTATACAAGTAGTTTACAATAATGACGTAGAATCGGAACCCTTGCCCGATGACGAAATAATAGACATGATTTTAGAGAGTGAAGACAGACATAACTTATCTACTGAACCACAACCGGGAACATCGAGAGACGTTGACGATCTTGATGGAATAGATATTGAGACACTAATTGACACATCGACTATTTTTATAGCACCCCCATCCGTGGAAACACCCGAGTTAGTCCAAACAGACTCAATAGAGCAAATAACTCATCCAATTCCAGAAATACCAGACGCAATTGACAGACAACTAAAACAGTTTCACATTTGCAAATGTCCAGGATTAGAATACCGCGTTGATGACAGAACAAAAGGAAAAATTGTAATAAAAGACGTCTTCATTCCCATTAACGATACAGAAAAACAAATAATACAATTTTTAAAGGAACATACTATACCAGACAGAATCTTCCATTGTTATTTTTATCACGAAGAACTGTACCCAATATTCTGCAAAGTAGTTAAAACCATATTTAGCAATAGAGGACCCAAGTTAATACGTTGCACAACTCGAGTCACTTTAGTAGAGAACAGAAGTGAACAAATAGATCTTATCAAAAAATATCACGAAGGTAAGACCATTCACAGAGGTATACAAGAGACGTATAAGCAGTTACATAAAAATTATCACTGGCCAAATATGCTGTTATCCATTCAGAGATACATAAATCAGTGCGATAAATGCCTCAAATCTAAGTATGAGCGAAATCCGCTAAAATTACCCCTGTCCCTTACGGATACCCCGCATAAACCAATGGAGCATTTATTCATGGATTTATATAGCAGCGGCGGCGTTACGTTTCTTACGATTATTGATAATTTCTCAAAGTATGCACAAGCTATACCGCTTTCTGCTGCCACAAGCATTCATATAGCAGAAGCGTTACTAAGTTTGTTTTCGATTATCGGCATACCGAACAAAATCACTACAGACTCTGATTCCAAATTTGATAATGAGGTTATAACAGAAGTATGCGCTATGCATAACATTCAAATTCATTTTACGACCCCATACAACCCTAATTCAAATTCTCCAATAGAAAGACTACATTCTACGTTAGCCGAGATGATTAGAATTCAAAGGATTACAGATAAAAGTGAACCTACTAATCTCATGAAATACGCCATAATCGCTTACAACAATACAATACATTCCGCTACAAGCTTTACACCATTCGAATTATTGTTTGGTCACACTAATAGTAGAAGCCCTTTAGAGTTACACTTCCCAAAAGAATTCTATCAGGAATATGTTAATAAACACAAGCAAATAATGGAAAATGTGCAGAAAATAGTTAACACAAAGCTTTGTAATCAAAAGCAGACAGCAATAGAAAAGCGTAATCTTAACACAGAAACGCCCCCGTTTAAAGTAGGTGACAAAGTATATAAACAAGTTGCAAAGAGTGCCCGGAGTAACAAATTAGAACCCAGGTACATAGGTCCTTACACCATAGTCAGAATACACCCCGAACAGATCGCTGAGATCGTTGGCAAACACGTTAATGCCAAGACGATTCGAGTACACTTCCGTATGATAAGACGTCCTGGAAATGTTTCAGAAACGCCCTCGCCTTCGGCGCAATCCTCTGGGTCGTCGGAGCAATCGCCGTTATAGAACCAATAGACAACCACAATGGAGTCCTAGTTTTTAAGGAGGCCTCAGCCCTTATCCAATTAGACACATTCCACTTAATCGTAGCATATAATGTTAGCAGAATACGTGAAATATATATAGAAGTAAGCAGTAATTATTACACCTTTAAGTTAGCACAGAAGAATACCTCAAAGTTTAACGACGATATAGTTACTAGAAGCCAAATAGAATACTTAATTGATAGGATAGAACAGAAATTAGTATACTTAGGATCTAAAGAAATTAGTGTAGGAAGAACATTTATCCCTAGAATTAAGAGAGGTTTAATTAATGGTTTAGGTAGTATTATAAAAGCCATTACAGGTAATTTAGACCAAGAAGACGCTATTAGGTTAGAAAATCAAGTTCAACAAGTTAGATCATTAGCTATAAGCAAGCAAAACCAAACCTTAGGTTTAATGTCAGATTTTATTACCGAGTATCACAATAATTTAGAAAGTATTATTAAAAATCAGAAAGAGTTATCTGGTACGATTAAAGAATTAATCGAAAAGAATTTAGAAATAGAAAATGAAATTTATACTATGCAAATATATAATCAGATAGAAACTAGTTTACAGCAAATATATGATAGATTACTTACCTTAGAAAACGCTGTAACTTTTAGCCACTTAGGTCGTCTTCATCCAAGCATTGTTGATGCAAGCCATCTTATAGTCGAACTGACGAGCATTCAAAAGAATATAGCAAATGAGATGCAGATTCCATATGCACCGACAATGAAAAACATACACATTTTAGAGAAGTCAATTACCGTTAAAGCTTACAGTACAAGCGAATCAATCAACTTTGTATTAGAAATCCCTCTCGTTACTAAATATCCCTACACCCTTCTCCATTTATATCCGATCCCGAGTAATAATAATGCCATCCTCATACCCAAGAACCCTTACCTAATCTTGGGCAGCAGCCAGTTTGCGTATCCTCACGAGCCATGCGTCGCCATCACTGAGGACAGCGTCATCTGCGCACACGTCGAGTGGCAGCCACTGCAAACCATTCAAGATTGCATCGCACAACTACTGCAACACAAAGAACCCTACAACTGTACTTATGCTACGGCCGAATATGACAAGAATATAATTAACCAAATCAAAGAAAACTCATGGATCGTAATTCTAAAACGAGAAGAAAGAATTAAAACCACATGTGGAAACGAAGTACGCTATCAAAGAAATAATGGTGTTGTACTCATCACTGTTGACAATACCTGTACTGTTGAAATAACTGGGCGAATTCTAAGAACACATAAAAGGTTCACCCGCGTCCAGGAGAGCATCCCGCTACCACGAATTCATACTGCAAACAAAAACTCTCCTATAAAAATGCAACTAGAAGAAATTCAACTGGATGACCTCAATACCTTATTAAAGAAAACTAAGATGCTTCAGCAGGCTGAAGAGCAACCATTGATTACATTACAACCAAGTTGGCCGACAGTAAGCCTGTACATAATCATGGCAACCATAGCTGCAGCATGCATCATTTACAAATGTTGTCATTACCGAAAGGGGAGACCAGCAACGCCAGAAGTCAAGCCGCTTCAATCGCAAGAGCCCTTGCAACCGCAGCAACTCACTTCAGCGTGCTTCTCTGTCAAGGGGGGAGGAGTTACGTTGGCATAATTCAACGTACCGCATCACATCCCGCATCACATTACAAACATTAGTTATAAGTCCGATCCATGCTCTGTAAAGATTTATTCTAATAAACCAGTTCTGTACCAACCGTCTTCGAGGACAGTAGTCCTGCATTTTACTTTTTAAAAACCCCTTTGCCGGATATCCTAACTTAGCTCGTGACGCAATTTTTTTTCCAACGCCGATAAAGAAGTTTCACTTCAAAAATTACAAGAAAAGTCAAATCTCCCTGATTAAATCACTAAAATCAAATGAGTACGTTTTTAGGTTATATATTACGCCACAATTACAAAAAACTTTATCAAACTGAATCAGTTTGTGCGCTTCCGCTCACAGAATAACACATGGCGTTTACCTTTGCACAATCCCGCTAATCCCGCGGGATCCCGCACGATTTACGTGCGGGACTAGTCCCGCACAAATACTGCGGGATCCCGGTATTTCGGGATCCCGGTATCCCGGTATTGCATTCCCTAAACTCCCGGGTAAGCCCTCGGAAGGATGTCCCAGGACGCCTAGGTTACTACTAACTACTGTCCTAAACTAAAATAACGGATAGTTTTAAAAGTCTGCAAAAGAAAATGACTTGTAATTTCGTGTTAACGGTCCATTATGCCAAATGTTTCGTACAATTGTCGCTGTGTTTGAACTTTTAACTGGCAACTTGGCAACTCAATGGCTTGGATTGGAACGTTTTATGTTCCTGTGCTATGTTCTTGAACGGTACATTTAAAGTTTTTTAAGTTCTAATATACTGTAATGACTAGAACTTACCTTTAAATGGATCTTACTCTTAAGGCGTGTTCAATAGACACGCGCACGCTTAGCGCACGCGTCTAACACGCTTTATTTGTTTTTTTTTAAATATAATTGAAGCCCTATGATCACATCAATAGATTTCAAATTGCATTAATCAAAGTTCATCCGCACACGCCACGCGCCCGTCCTGCACCCGCCACGCGCCCGCCCCGCGCATATTCGCAACAATGCAAGTTGAGATCTATGTGTATGTTAATAGGGCTTAAATTATATTTTAAAAACAAACAAAGTGTGTTAGACGCGTGCTGATGAGCGTGGCGTGCGCTTAGCGTGTGCGTATAGTCTGAACACGCCCTTAGAACCGTTTTAATAGAAACATTTTTCGCTATTCAAAAAATAGCTTTAGCATAGAAATAGTCTCGTAAAGATGTAGACTCCCAGTTTGAAGAAACATCCAAAGTCCTGCAGGAAAGGACTTTTTTATAACTTGAAGAAAATCCTACTTGGATGCTATTCCGGACTCCTACCGACTAAAAATCACAGGTATCCTACCTAACAGCCTACGGTAGTGAGCCCCGGGTAAGCCCTCGGAAGAATACCCCAGGACTCTGCATGACAGGACTGTCTGGTTAGCTCGATGGTTTTGATTCAATACATTCGTTTTGAATCGGGGCTTATGGCAAGACTTGTGTCTGTAGTCTGTGACTCTGTTGCATTATATTACGTCACTAGGTCACGTGGATCATCTTTTTTTTTTATACCACTAGAGTGGCAGACAAGCATACGGCCCCACCAGACGTACCGGTGGTCACCGCAGCCTATGGACGTTTGCAACACCTGAGGCGCCACAATCTGTTTTTCATCTGTTCAAAGTTTGAAATAAAACAAAAATGACAACGTCAATCGTATTGAACTTTTTAGGCATCAATTGACTTCTTAGGCATCAAGTCCCCCTTGGGAAATCCTTCCGAGGGCTTACCCGGGACTCCCTGCCGTAGATAGTTGTAAGACATCGTGTGGTTTTAGTCGGTAGGAGTCCGGCACAGCATCTATGTAGGATTTCCACACGTAAAAAAGAGGTGTATTCAGTCTCTGCCTATGCCTATAATAGCCTATCTTATCTGTACTGTCGATTTTGAGAGACGTCTGAAATAAATTATATTATTACCAGATGATGCTTGCGGCTTTGACCTTGAAATTCGGTACTCGTTCCGGCTTCCCGTGGGAACATATACCCGGTATGAAAAGCCTATGTTTTATTCCAGACTAGGGAATGCAATCCCGCAACATAATTTTAATCCCGGTATTTGCGGGATTGAGAGGTCACAGTCCCGCGGGATCCCGGTATTTGCGGGATCCCGCAAATTTCTGAAAGTCATTGATAAAATAATGGAATTCTGTATCATACATGCATCTAGAACTGAAAAATAGTCACGCCTTAATCCCCGAAGGGGTAGGCAGAGGCATATTATATATTGGGTGTAACAAAATTACCTATCCAAATTTCGTCACGTGACGTGACATCAGTCAAGAAACATTACAAAAATGGAGAAAAAAAAATCACATGAATACTTTAACCGTAAAGCCGTTTTAAAGGTCCTATTTTATCCTATTTTCACCCTTTCTATCGCTACTGAGCGGCAGCAGAAAGCGACAACGACAGCCAGACGGGTGCTCTGTGTTTGTTTTGCCACGGTGAGCATGTTACCTGAAAAAATTTACCCCCCTTTTTTATTAAATATTTGTATTTGATTTCCGATGCCAAGTCATCTCATGAAATTTGGAGAGGTAATTTTGTTACACCCAATATATGCCCACATTTCACGTTTTAAGATTTCGTCCCACGTAATAGGTGGTGAGCCGTATTGCCGTGTAGAAATGGATAAGTGCAGATTGTGACTAGGTACTTGCTGTTACAATTTTTCAAGCCGGGCATTCAATTTGGCTTAATGACTGCCATTTTACCGCCAAAAGAGAGGCTTAACGTGCCTTCCGAAGCACGGTAACGCTCAAATAAATGTCAACAAGTAGTGACCCATCTAAGGACCGGCCATAGTAAATGTTACTTACTGCAGTGATCGTTTACACAACACTGAGTCCGCGGGGCCACAACGAAAAATAAATTATTCAATATTACTCATGTATTGAGATTATTAAAAATATATATACTTATATGTATGTATAAGTAATAAAATATCTACGTAATGAAAATTATTAGAAACCGATAAAATGGGTAGTTTTGGCACTACTTTAAAAGTGCGCATAAAACATAGCATGTCAAAATTCTTGTTTGCCAAACGACTCCTAACTTTACATGTCAGATAGCCAGCAAGCAATGTATGAGATAATTAAATACTTTTCTAACTGTTCGTAATTGCAGTACAAGAAAAGTTAAATCTCCCTGATTAAATCACTTAACAAATAAGAACGTTATTAGGTTTATATTACGTCACAATTACAAAAATCTTTCTCGATTTGCGCGCTTCCGCTTACAGATCCCGGTATTTCTGGATCCCGGTATCCCGGTATTGCATTCCCTATTCCAGACTATAAGCTATCTCTGGACCAAATTTTAGACCAATCCATTCAGCCGTTAGAGCGTGATTGAGTAACAAACATTCAAACATCTTCACAAACTTTTACTCATTTCATTAATAAGTAGGATTAGGTATATGAACCATTCATACTTTTTGAATAGATAGAATAGAGAACCAATTTCCTTAATACATAGTAAAATCAGCTGTTCACGTTATTTCTAGTACATAATTCATTCACTGCACCCCCAAGGTTACACAAGGATAATGCAATAACGAAGAAGGCGACCCCATTTCAGCCACCCTCGCACAGCTGATAGGGGGGAGGGAGGGGTATTTTGGTACCACCCACTGCCTCGCATAGTATAAATATATAAAGTAGGTATGTTTTTCCATGTTGTCCGAGGTTAGGTATTGACGTCATCTTCATTGAAAAAAGATTTTTTTAATAGTAACTTGGTATTTTTGAAGTAAAACTTCTATAGGCGCGACTAGGCACTAACTCGGATTTTTTTTCTGACGGAAGCACAGCTTACCATTTGAATTTTGAAGCGGAAACTTAAAATTCGAATGTTTGATCTTAATATAATATTTGATGCCGTCAATGGCAAAGAATTTTTACTTCAATCGCGCGTAAAGGTTACACGCACACACTTTTTTTTTTCTAGTATAGTGATAGCTAATCCTATACGTCGGCTTATCCGATATAAAGTGACAACACTAAAATATGGCTCTTGAGAACACCATTCGACTGATAAACCAAATTGAAAACACCTATAATATTATTATTTTTTTTTATTAAACTACGAAAGAAAAGAAACAAGTTAGCAAATATAATACTGAATACTGAATTATTTGTGGATCACCGATTCGAACCCACGAACCTCAGCGCATCAGCAGCATATTGCACCACCGAGGCAGACAATATGCTATTTACTTTTTAAAATAAAACTCGAGCCTATTGTTACGTGTTTCACGGCCTATAAAACGCGAAGATTAACATCTGTGTACGTTACATACTCCTAGCGTAGTACTAGAAATTGTGCTAAATTACACATGCATATTATTATAACTGTTGTATGTTCGTTGAGGTAGGGTTATCGCTATAATATTCACATAAAATATAAGGAAGTAAAATTCCTAGTTTTCCTGTTATCCCCTTTTAGCCCCTCTCTATAAAATAGATTGCAGAGGGGCCTATGGCGAGACTTTGTCTGTAGTCTGTGTCTCTGTTGCATTATATTACTTCACTAGGTCACGTGGATCATCTGTTCAAAGTTTGAATTAAAACAAAAATGACAACGTCAATCGGATTGAACTTTCACTTTCACAATAAACGTTTTAGGGGCAGTCGGGTGAGACCGTCTCACGGCTTCTTGTTCTTTTTTTACGTGTAGAAATCCTCATGGATGTTATCCCGGATTTCTACCGACTGAAACCACAAGATTACCTTCCATCTGCCTATGGCCCGCAGCCCTTGAAAGAATAAACCCATGGCTTCCTGTTAAACCTTATTCGAAGACTGAACCTTATTTTTTTTTTCGGTTATTAATCTTTCATAATATGCAACAGAAATAATGATCTTAGAAATTTCAACTATATCTAGATCTACCTATCACATTCATGAGATACAGCTTGATGATAGACAGAGGGACAGCGAAGTCTCAGGAAAAGCGGCCTCTTTTGACTATCATTTATTTTGTATACGGAACACTAAATTGCAAGGCAACGCTAATATTAGCTGGTAATTACAAAAACACACAGGTTTTTTTAGCGTTAATGTGATTGTGAAGCACTTAAATAAAATGTCATTATTTAAAATATTTGTGGACATTGTCACATCTTAACGACCAATCGAACAAAAAAATATCGAAAGTAAATTAGTTTAAATACTAAAACCTACAAAAAAGGATAACTATTAAGATGAAAAACAGTGCCATGCTAGGAGCGCCAACCATGAAAATGAATAATCTCGACCACCGGCATGATTTTTTATGTTACACTAGCTGACCCGCGCAACTTCGTTTGCGTCACATAAGAGAGATAAGATGAAGAGAGGAATGGTATTTAACCTGGGACATCCTTCCGAGGGCTTACCCGGGGCTCCCAACTGTAGGCTGTTGTGCCAGAGGTTGTGCGTTACGTGAGGTTTTTTAGTCTTTAGGAGTCCGGCATAGCATCCATGAAGGATTTTCCCTCACGTTAATAAAAAATGGATGTTATTTTAAACTTTTTAGTTCGGTTTTCTATAAAGCGCGTTTTTAGTTCTTAATATTTTTTTTTTGTCATAACTCCAAAGCACCCAATTCCCTAAACTTTTGTAAACACCCCCAAATTCTCTTTTCCCAAAAATTTTGTGAACACACAAAAAGCAAAACTGCACCCTTTTTTTTGAGAAACCTGAACACATTACTAAAAAAAATCGTTCATTCAGTACCGATGCGGGCCCCTCTCCCCATTAATAAAACCACCCTTAACGCCACCCGCGCGTGTGGGGGTGGCAGAATACAACGCGCTCATTGTAATTTGTTGAATAATTTTGGTAATTGTTAACGAATTTTATGGTAGTGTTGATGGTTATGTGGCGTCATTATGATTTTTTTTATTAAAATTATCTATACTAATATTAATATTATAAAGATTTTCATCGATTATTGGCCTGCAAATTTTGTGTGATTGCGTATTTATTACCTGCATATTTTATGTTTAGGTAATAATTAACTTTATTGGAATACAAAAGTAGTCCGACTATTCTTTTAGTCCTGTCTGTGTTTGTCAATTATGTTTAGGGTAGGGGTCCGTATCCAAAAGGTAAAAACGGGACCCTTTTCATGAGACTTTGCCGTCTGTCATTCTGTCTGTCTGTCTGTCACCTGGCTGTATCTCATGAACCGTGATAGCTAGAGAACTGATTTTTTTAGAAATGATGTATTTTTGTTGCCGCTATAAACAACAAATACTAAAATCAGAAAAATAATAATATGTAAAAACAATAGGTAAAATAAATATGTAAATAAAATAAATAATCTATACTAATACTAGCGGTACCCTGCCACGCTTCGCTGTGACTTTTTTATGGTGGTTTTATGTACCTATGAGAAATGAGTAACAAACTAAATGATGGATACATTTAAAAAAAAATGTGTGCGTGTACTATTGTACACACGTAAGAAGTGAAACTTCTTCATGACCTTATTTTTCGAAAGAAATATCATGAAATATACATAGGAGTTAGTAGTCCAAAAGTTCCAAAGTCCAAAGTCAAAAAGTCAAAAAGTCAAAAAGTCAAAAAGTCAAAAAGTCCAAAAGTCCAATAGTCCAAAAGTCCAAAAGTTCAAAAGTCCAAAGTCCAAAAGTCCAAAACTACAAAGTCTAAAAGTCTAAAATTCTAAAAGTCCAAAATTCAAAAACTCCAAAAGTATAAAAGTTCAAAAGTCCAAAGTACTAAAGTTCAAAATTCCAAAGTCCAAAACTCCAATACTCCAAAACTCCAAAACTCCAAAACTCCAAAACTCCAAAACTCCAAAACTCCAAAACTCCAAAACTCCAAACTCCAAAACTCCAAAACTCCGAAACTCCGAAACTACAAAACTCCAAAACTCCAAAAACCTTAAAACTCCAAAACTCCAAAACTGCAAAACTCCAAAACTCCAAAACTCCAAAACTCCAAAACTCCAAAACTCCAAAACTCCAAAACTCAAAAACTCCAAAACTCCAAAACTCCAAAACTCCAAAACTCCAAAACTCCAAAACTCCAAAACTCCAAAACTCCAAAACTCCAAAACTCCAAAACCCCAAAACTCCAAAACTCCAAAACTCCAAAACTCCAAAACTCCAAAACTCCAAAACTCCAAAACTCCAAAACTCCAAAACTCCAAAACTCCAAAACTCCAAAACTCCAAAACTCCAAAACTCTGTGGCATGCTTCCATAATACACACAACACATATATAGCATTTAATATAACATATATAATATATACATATGTAAATAATAAAACATATAATATCTTTACGTAATATATAACATAAATGTATACTATAAACTATATTATATCAATAATACATACATAATATATTTATTACAAAAGTATTTCCTTATAATATTATTATAATGCAGAACGTGTCGATAAAATAAATATCGGAACAGTGGACAAACGCACCAAACTAGTCCCCATTGTTCTACGGCGACGCCCTCTCAGCTTGAGGAATGCGCACGCGCCGCCAGTCGTTAAATGCCTGTCCCGCGCGAAGCCCGTGTCGCTTGGTGTAACCATTTAGTCCGCGCACCCGCTTACGATCTATATAAAAAGTGTTTTTATGTGTTTTCTAATAACTATCGCTGTGTAATCTATCTAGTTTCTACTCCTTCTATATTTATTTCGCTGTTGTGCTTGTGAACACTATTCTTCTGTGTCTTTGTGTCTGGTGATTAAAAACTATCTTCACGTAAGTGTTTGAACATTTATTAGTGGTTGATTACCACTCACCACATACCAGCAGCAACACCCCCATAACTGGTGACCCACGTAAAACACGAACATTAATACAATGAGTGATAGTGACGGGTCGGATAAAACCACCATATCGACAAAAGGTGTTACCATGCGTCAGGCAAGGAAAGTGCAGTTGTCCACTTGTGTCGACACGCCGTCGACGCGTCCACTGAAACTTAAGGTTCCCGCATTTTCACCGGAGGACCCAGAATTATGGTTTGCATTACTGGAAGGTCAGTTTGAGAATTTTAATATAACCGACGACTTTGTGAAATTTAATAATGTGACAAACCATTTAGATTTACAATATGCAAAGTCGGTTAAAGATATCATTATCAATCCTCCTCATGCTAATCGTTATGAGAAGATTAAGGCTGAATTAATTAAGCGTTTATCAGCATCTCACGAGAGGAAGGTCAAACAACTGCTGACCCATGAAGAGTTAGGAGACCGCAAACCTTCCCAGTTCCTGAGACACCTACAGGACTTAGCTGGACCTTCAGTACCGGACGACTTCTTGAAGTCTATTTGGAGCAACCGTTTGCCTCATAATATTCAGACGGTCATAGCATCTCAAACGACTCACTCTTTGGAACAACTAGCTGACCTAGCAGACAGAATACAGGAGGTGACGTCACCCATGAGCGTCGCAAGTATGGCAACGAGCTCGTCAAACGCTTCCAGCACTGCTACAGAGATAGCTGAATTGAAACGAATGGTTGAGGTGCTGGCGCAGAAGCTGGATAACCATACCAGGGAATCGCGTTATTCTGGTCAACGCTCGAGACCTCGCGAGCGACGACGTTCGTCCTCTCGCTCTCAGACCCGATCAACCTCCAGCTACAGAAAGTACCCCACATGCTGGTACCACGCAACTCATGGCGTCAAGGCTCACAGGTGTATTAAGCCCTGCGACTTCGGTAAGGCGGGAAACTCCAGGGACAGTCAGTAATGGCGACTAGCGACTGTCCACCTAATAGAGGTCGCCTGTTCGTCACCGACCGCTCCTTGAACGTTAAATTTTTAATCGATACTGGTAGCGATTTATGTGTGTACCCTCGATCCGCGCTTCGGGACCGTCGTAATAAAACGGACTTTCAATTGTGTGCTGCTAATGGGACTGCTATTGATACTTTTGGTTATATAGAGCTTAGCTTAAATTTAGGCTTAAGACGTAGCTTTGCATGGCGATTCACAGTTGCAAGTGTCACGAAAGCTATTATCGGCGTTGATTTTCTTAGCTTTTATAATTTAATGGTAGACATTCGAAATCAACGTCTCATTGATAACACAACAACATTGTCATCAAAAGCTGTACTTGCTAATACTAATATTTGCTCTGTTAAGGTTATAACAGGTGACACGCGCTTTCATCGTATTGTACACGAGTTTCCTGAGATAACACGACCTTCAGGCACACCAACAGTACCCAAGCATAACACAGTTCACCATATCAGAACCACACCCGGCCCTCCCGTATTTTGCACTCCCCGCAGGTTAGCCCCGGATAAGCTGAAGATAGCCAAGCGTGAATTTGAGCTCATGCTTGCCAACGGTACAGCGCGCCCCTCGGAGAGTCCATGGGCATCTCCACTTCACCTCGTGCCGAAAAAGGATAACGGTTGGAGACCATGCGGTGATTACAGGTTACTCAATGCTCGCACTATTCCCGATCGTTACCCTATTAAGCATATTCACGATTTCAGCCATAATATTGCTGGTTGTAAAGTTTTTTCGACCATAGACTTAACGAAAGCCTACAACCAGTTGCCAGTTTATAAAGAGGACATTCCCAAGACGGCAATAACCACCCCTTTCGGGTTATGGGAATTCCCGTTTATGATGTACGGGATGCGCAACTCGGGACAAACTTTTCAAAGGTTTGTCGACGAGATGACGCGAGGACTCGACTTCTGCTATTGCTACATAGACGATTTTATAGTTTACTCAGCCAACGAGACCCTACACGAGGCCCACCTTCGTCAACTGTTCGCTAGGATGAAGGAGTTCGGTGTACTTCATAACACTGGTAAGTGCGTTTTCGGAGCGGCTGAGGTAACTTTTCTAGGTCACAAGATCTCGTCATCCGGCGTCAAACCTTTGGAATCAAAGGTAGAAGCCATTACCAACTTCCCCGTACCTAAAACAGTCAAGGAACTTAGACGCTTTCTCGGGATGATTAATTTTTACCGGAGATTTTTACCTTACTCTGCTAAAATTCAGGCTCCCTTGAACGCATTGCTCACTGGCAACGTTAAGGGATCACATCCTATAGAGCTTAGAGAGGAAGCGTTAATAGCCTTTAATGACTGTAAAGCCAGCTTATCTCAAGCTGCAATGCTTGCCTACCCTGATGCACAGGCCAAACTGGCGTTAGTCACTGACGCATCTGACTTGGCAATGGGTGCAGTATTGCAGCAGTTTAAAAATGACACCTGGCAACCTCTAGGTTTCTTTTCGCGGAAGTTCAACCCAGCTCAGCAAAAATATTCCCCCTATGACCGTGAGTTATTGGCGATCTACGAAGGCATCAAGTACTTTCGACATATGCTTGAGGCTAGACACTTCGTAGTATATACCGATCATAAACCACTCAGTTATGCTTTTAATCAAAGAAAAGCTAACTGTTCGCCGAGGCAGTTCCGTCATTTTGATTATATCTCACAGTTCACAACTGATATACGACATATATCTGGTAAAAGCAATGTAGTTGCTGATACACTGTCTCGTATTGATGAACTGCAGACACCCGTTGATTATGAGTTGCTCGCGTCATCACAAGCTGCTGATCAAGAGCTGTCACACCTGCTTGCTGGTGAATCATCACTCCGGCTACAGAAGATGAGAGTCGATAACAGCCATACAGACATCTATTGTGATATGAGCCGAGCCTCTCCTAGACCTTTCATCACTAAGTCTCTGAGGAGACAGGTATTTGAACACCTTCACAGTCTCAGTCACCCAGGTGCAAACGCGACCGCCAAGCTGGTTGCTGAGCGCTACGTTTGGCCTGGTGTACGAAAAGACTGCCGAGAATGGTCACGTAAATGTCTCGATTGTCAACGTGCAAAGGTACATCGACATGTGTCATCACCTCTTGGCACTTTCGATCTACCCAAAGCACGATTTGCTTTTATCCATGTTGATATCATAGGACCCTTGCCAGTCTCTCAGGGCTACCGATATTGCTTAACGGTAGTGGATCGCTTCACACGCTGGCCTGAAGTTTTTCCTATGGTCGACATGACAGCTGAGACTGTCGGAAAGTCGTTAATATCGTGGATTTCCAGGTTTGGATGTCCAACGGATATTGTAACTGATCGCGGGCGACAGTTTGAATCTTCTCTTTTCCAATATCTTGGAAAAGTGATTGGATTCAGACATCGCAGAACAACCGCGTACAATCCAGGCTGCAATGGCTTAGTGGAGCGATTCCACCGCCAACTGAAAGCCGCTATTATGTCCCACGCTGACAGCAATTGGACAGATACCATACCATTTATACTGTTGGGGATCAGAAGTTCGTATAAAGAAGACCTTCAATCCTCAGCAGCTGAATTGGTGTACGGTGAACCTTTGAGACTGCCAGGAGAGTTCTTCCAGGCGCCTCCACTCGAGAATATTGATATCTCAGACTTCGGTTCTCGTCTTCGCAATTATGTATGTAAGCTGCAACCTTCACCAGCTGCCCGTCATACTAGGGGTAAAATCTTTATACATAAGGATTTAAACTCGTCTAGTCATATCTTTTTGCGGGACGATTCAGTACGAGGTGCTTTACAGCCCCCGTACTCGGGACCCCATAAAGTACTAGAACGAGATGACAAGGTTTTTAAAATTTTAATAAAGGGCAAACCGGTTACTGTATCTATTGACCGCCTTAAGCCGGCCTATATGCTAGTTGACCCGAGCCCAAATGCCATTAATACCCAAACTCCTACCCTCGAACAAAATCCTATTCCTGCCTCTTCACCATTTCCCGCACCCACGGTTCAGAACGAACCATCCCGGGAGGTAATTAAAAAAACACGTTCAGGACGTGTTGTACGTTTCCCCGACTACTATAAACCATAGTCGGTCACTGGGGGGGAGTGATGTGGCATGCTTCCATAATACACACAACACATATATAGCATTTAATATAACATATATAATATATACATATGTAAATAATAAAACATATAATATCTTTACGTAATATATAACATAAATGTATACTATAAACTATATTATATCAATAATACATACATAATATATTTATTACAAAAGTATTTCCTTATAATATTATTATAATGCAGAACGTGTCGATAAAATAAATATCGGAACAGTGGACAAACGCACCAAACTAGTCCCCATTGTTCTACGGCGACGCCCTCTCAGCTTGAGGAATGCGCACGCGCCGCCAGTCGTTAAATGCCTGTCCCGCGCGAAGCCCGTGTCGCTTGGTGTAACCATTTAGTCCGCGCACCCGCTTACGATCTATATAAAAAGTGTTTTTATGTGTTTTCTAATAACTATCGCTGTGTAATCTATCTAGTTTCTACTCCTTCTATATTTATTTCGCTGTTGTGCTTGTGAACACTATTCTTCTGTGTCTTTGTGTCTGGTGATTAAAAACTATCTTCACGTAAGTGTTTGAACATTTATTAGTGGTTGATTACCACTCACCACATACCAGCAGCAACACCCCCATAACTCCAAAACTCCAAAACTCCAAAACTCCAAAACTCCAAAACTCCAAAACTCCAAAACTCCAAAACTCCAAAACTCCAAAACTCCAAAACTCCAAAACTCCAAAACTCCAAAACTCTAAAACTCTAAAACTCTAAAACTCTAAAACTCTAAAACTCTAAAACTCTAAAACTCTAAAACTCTAAAACTCTAAAACTCTAAAACTCTAAAAATCTAAATGTCTAAAACTCTAAAACTCCAACTCCAAAAGTCAAAAATGTCAAACGCCCAAAACTCGAAAAGTCCAAAAGTACAAAGTCCAAAAGTCCAATAGTCCAAAAGTCCAATAGTCCAAAAGTCCAAAGTCCAAAAGGCCATAACTCCAAAGTCTAAAAGTCAAAAACTCTAAGTCCAAAAGTCCAAAACTTCATAACTCCAACACTCCAATACTCCAAATTTCCAAAAGTCTAAAGTCCAAAACTCCAAAATTCCGAATGTCCAAAAAGTTCAAAAATAACATGTAAAACAAATCTGACCTTTTTATTAGGTGCCTACTCTATTTTATTATTCTGAATGCAAGAAAGCCGCAATCAAACTTCTCTTAAAAAACATCAATCTGGTAGGTACCTTCTAAATAGGTTGTTTATAATATTTTTTTCTGAAGCTGGCAGAATATAATTAAAAAAAAAACGACCAACGCCATCTATTGGTAATATCACTTTTTAAAGCTATTTTATTCTTATTGCTGTTACGATAAAAGTGTATAAAGTAGCCTAAAACCATCTCTGAATAGTATTGTATATCGTGTCTAATTTTGAGCTCAATCGGTTCAGTAAATTTTGAGTTTTTAATAGATACACAAACGCACACAACATTTTTATATATATAGATTATAAAGAGGAAAGATTTGTTTTTAAGCTATTGCATAGCTTCTATCGCGGGCCTTGCGTGGAGACCGAATCCAGAAATTCTGTCACGAAAACGAATCACACTCTCGGCTACCTTCGGCCACGTTCGTAACTCGCACTTCATATATAGTGGAATTCAACAGATTCAAACAATGTAGTAAACAAACATATTGGATCTCGACTCTCCATAATTACTTACATTTAAATATCAATCCTGATCATATTCGTTTTAAGGAACCATAGTTAGATTTATGCGGCCATTCCGACACTAATTTACCTTTAGAATATAGAATAATTTCATGAAAAATACTTCGATGATAAAAATTTAAACCTGTCATTCTTGCTTGTCATTAAATTATTTTTTCTCAGTCTTGTTTGTCTTTGGCATAGTGTTGTTTAACGGTTGTACTCGCTTATTGATTATGAAAAGAGGTTTAATCATAATCAGTTTGACAACAATTAGTTTAATAGTATAATAAATTATTTAAAAATGAACTTTAATTTTTAATAATTATAATCGGTAATCGTAAAACAGTACTGTGTGAGTGCGTATCGTTCTGAAGTTCTGCGAGGTTTTTCTATTATCTCTAATTAGGTATATCAACGACTTTGCTTCAAGTACTTTGGCTTTTGGACATTTTCTTTGCGATCTAATTAAAACTTTTTTATACATACTCATATAATTTCTAAGTATGCATACATACGGAGAATTTAAAACGGCAGTAACTGAGTGATTAAAACCAATGGAATATGAATCTGTGGAAGACCTTCTACAAGTTCTTTAAAATCAACTCACATAAACAAACATGCAACACACACACACACACACACCTACACACACACTCACACACACACACTCAAAAATCAACTCACATAAACATACATGCAACAAACACACACACACACAGCCACACACACACTCACACACACACTCACTCACACACACACACTCACGCACACTTACACGCACACACACACACACACAGACACACACACACAGACACTCATACACATATACACACACACACACGCACGCACACACACGAAAGCCTTAGCATGCTTTAAGATTTTGTATTGGTTTTGTTTCATATTTTATCGTTTTCTCTATGTAAAATTATTATAAGTTTATAAGTTAGTAGGAAACAATTTTAATATTTTAATAGTTCTGTGTAAACATATTGTCAAGTGTCAATATTTTGGGGGAGAACACTGATATCTGCAACACAGTTTGTACTAGCGCAGGTATCAGGGAATTCCAATTTCATGTATGTACACAATTAATGGCAATAAAGAATTTATCTCTTTATTTATACATATTATACTTAGAAAACATCAAATCTTCGAAACAAACATTGGTAGATCCCACGATTTTTTGGCCTGCCCGGGAATCGAACCCAGGACCCCAGCGCGACAGTCAGTTATATTACCGAATGCCACCGAGGCAGGCAAATAAGAATCTGGAGGGTACAGATATTTTTCTTCTCCTACATCCAAATTTCCTCCGATGAGGAGTTCGATTCTTCAATCCTATCCTGGTTATCCGTAACTGTTGTACGTTAGGATTGAAGAATCGAGGATGGGTACCTCTGAAGAAAGCCGATAACACCAGGATATTTTATAATTATTTTTAAAGTTTTTAGGTATATTCCACAAAAAAAACAAGCCTTGCCGTGTACCTGCGATACGTCTCGATGGCGCAGTACTGAAAAGTGTTGCAGAATTTAAGCAAAGACTTTTGGGACTTTTGGGACTTAAGGGACTTTTGGGTCTTTTGGGACTTTTGGGTCTTTTGGGACTTTCGGGACTTTTGGGACTTTTGGGACTTTTGGGACTTTTGGAACTTTTGGGACTATTGGGACTTTTGGTACGACTTTTAAGTTCAAAAAGGCCAAAAGTCCAAAAGTCCAATGTAAAAAGTCCAAAGTCCAAAAGTCCAAAAAACCAAAGTCCAAAAGTCCAATAGTCCAAAAGTACAAAAGTCCAAAGTACAAAAGTCCAAAAGTCCAAAAGTCCAAAAGTCCAAAAGTCCGAAAGTCCGAAAGTCCGAAAGTCCGAAAGTCCGAAAGTCCAAAAGTCCAATAGTCCAAAAGTCCAAAAGTCCAAATGTCCAAAAGCCCAAATGTCGACAGTCAAGTAAGTACTTGGTACTTTGTTGAACATAGGCCTTAAAATCTTACTTATATCTTACTAATATTATAAATGCGAAAGTTTGTGAGTGTGGATGTTTGTTACTCTTTCACGCTCAAACTGCTGAACGGATCGGGTTGAAATTTGGTACCGAGATACATTATAGTCTGGAATAACACATAGGCTACCTTTTATCCCGGGAATAACCTTCCGCGGGAACAAATTTTACGCGGGCGAAGCTGCGGGCATCAGCTAGTATTCTTATATAGAAATAATTATACTAGCATAGTTAATAAAAAATGCTATGTAATAGCTTTACCGCGGCAGTCCCCGAGTGCCACACGTCTTTTTTTTTTTGTTTGTTTGTTTGTAACGAATAGGCTCCGGAACTACTGGACCGATTTGAAAAATTCTTTCACTGTTGGGAAGCCACACTCTTTGCGGTGAACATAGGCTATATTTTATTCCCGTATTCCCACGGGAACGGAAATTACGCGGGTGGAACTGCGTGACGTCCGCTAGAAATAAATAACCATAGGTAAGGGGACTAAGGGGGCTCCTATTCAACCAACGTGATTAGTTTTAGTTTCTTGGTACGGCGCGCGTCCGATTCGCAACGGGCCGGTTTTTTTTTGTCCCACGCAATAGGTGGTGAACCTATTGCCATGTTGTGATTACATACCTGCTTTTTAGGGTTCCGTAGCCGAATGGCAAAAAAACGGAACCCTTATAGATTCGTCATGTCTGTCTGTCTGTCCGTCTGTCTGTCCGTCCGTGTGTCACAGCCATTTTTCTCCGAAACTATAAGACCTATACCATTGAAACTTGGTAAGTAGATGTATTCTGTGAACCGCATTAAGATTTTTATATAAAACTAGAAAAAAAGCAGTAAATTTTGGTGGTCCCCATACTCAGAACTGAAACTGAAAAATATTTTTTTCGTCAAACTCATACGTGTGGGTTATCTATAGATAGGCCTTCAAAAATGCTATTGAGGTTTCTAACATAATTTTTTTCTAAACTGAATAGTTTGCGTAAGAGACACTTCCAAAGTGGAAAAATGTGTGTCCCCCCCCCCCCCCTCTAACTTCTAAACTAAGAGAATGGTAAATCTAAAAAAAGAATATAATGTACATTGCCTTATAAACTACCAACGAAAATTGGTTTGAACGAGATTGAGTATGTAGTTTTTTGTTAATACCTCATAAACCACAATTTTCGCCTGTAAAAATCACTACCACTGCGGACGTGTTAAAACATCAATCAAAGTTACAACGAACTACAAAATTTTTATATTATGTTACTTGCTGCTAAGGAACCCTTCATGGGCGAGTCCAGCTCGCACTTGGCCGGTTTTATTTTTTTTTTACTACAGCGATGTTTTTTTATATTTTCAGGCGTGTTATGGACAAGGACGGCGAGGGCGGCGACGCGGGGAAGGCGCCGCCAGATGGCTTGCTGGACGCCGCTGGACTCTTTGGTGGTAAGCAAGATCCATAGAATTTTTGACAAATTTTTTAGGTGACAAGTCCCAGACAGAGCCCCATGTGGCGACGGAGTCCCGTGTTGCGACGGTTAAGAGTACGAAATGTTGCCACCCGTCTCCAATACATCCCGAGGGTGCCCGTAAGAGGCGACTAAGGAAACACTTTCGCAAAAAGATTCATTGCGTAAATGAAATACGGTTGTCAGTAAAATGACAATCGGTAAGCCAAGTTACCAAGTAGAAGCGCTCGTGGGCCCGCGGACTCAGTGTTCTGTCAGTAAGCAACATTTACAATGGCCGGATCTTGGATGGGTGACCACTTTGTGCCAGTGCCGTTATTTGCGAGCGTTTCCATGCTTTGGAAGGCACGTTAAGCCATTGGTCCCGGTTGCCAGTAAAATGGCAGTCGTTAATCCAAGTTGAAGGCCTTATGGGCAGTTTAAAAAAATTCAACTGCAGGTAGTCACAACCTGCGCTTCTTGTCGCTTTCAACACGGCAATTACGGCTCACCACGTATTACGTGGGACAAAAATCTAAAGGTCAAATGTGGGCATATAATATGCCTCTGCCTACCCTTTCCGGGATTTTATTTTTATTTTATAAATATTCACGGACATTTCACACAACGCTATCTGATTCCAAAGTAAGCTAGGAATAACCTGCTTGTGTTATGGGTATCAGACCATTTTAATTGTGACCATATTAAGTATGTTCGTATGTAGAGTAAGTAACCAAGCCATTAACAAAATTACCAAAAAATATTTATCTGAAACAGTTTAATCCCGATACCTGACCTCCGACCTGATCTCCGTATCACCACGACGATAGGCCTCATTAAAAGTCTCATCACTTACTATTATAGTGATAACGAAAGCTACTGATAACGTGTAAACACCATGTTACGACTGCTTTTAGGGTTCCGTACCCCAAAGGGTAAAAACAGGAACCTATTTACAAGACCGAAATACAGAAGGTATTACCTACGGTAACGCAGTTTTGATTTTGAAAAAGTGCACAGTCTCCCTCTCTTTCATATATTTGCTGTGCCCGACAGGGTCCACAATGATCTTACTGTTTGTACAGTCGCGGAATGAAAAGGTTGACCAATAAGATCTGTTTTTGCTTGCTCAGTATGTTAACAGTATCTGTTTTATCGACCGAGTATGTATATGACACATTCACAAGAAAAAATAGTAATGAATAATAACAATGACAGGAGCTGTTAAATAATAATTATAGTTTTAATCATCAAAAAGCAAAGAGGATGTAATCATTAGGGCCGGCGCCCATTATCGGCATCGGCAAGGAAAAGGATTTTTTGGTGGCAAATAGCAATATACTATAATATAATGGCAATAAAGTTTTATATGAAATAAATCAAGATTAGAATTAAGTTAAAAATGTTGTTATATTAATACTTGCCTCGAGGAGATGATAGTGCCTGATATCTGCGGGGTTGTTTCGGTTGCTGATCTGGTCCGATATTTTTAAGATGTAGGTACATTGAGATGTAAGAGTTCAGAATGAGTGCGACTCTTGGCCCTGAGGGTGGAATGTTTCGATACTTTAGCGTTAATAAGCACACGATTAATATCTGGTTGCCTAATATAAGTTATTTTAATTGTTATCATAATAATATATTAGTGACTGTGACCTGAGAGTGGAATGTTTCGGTACTTTAGCGTTAATAAGCACACGATTGATATCTGGTTGCTTAATATAAGTTATTTTAATTGTTATCTTAATATATCGCACGTCCTCAAAAAAACTGTCATAACCCAAAAATAGTAGTTTTGAGATATAAGCATTTAAAGTTTTTTTTTGACTTATCAATGCTATAGTGATTAAATGGCTTATTGTTGACATCAAATGACTCATTCATTTGGTGCTATATTTAGAAGCCAAGAGGAGAGTATTGTAAAAAGCACAATTTTGTAAATAATATTATGACTATTTCAACAAAAATTAAAAAAAAGGGTATGATATGACACTTTTTTACATTCAATTAGGTTCAATAAAACAAAATTGCAATCTAATCACTGCTTTATTTGTATTTTCACAATAATTATAATAGCTAAACAACATTTCTTTAAACTCAATAGGCATTACATAATTTAAATATTAAACTAAAAATTATAAAATCAGCCTTTTAGCATTGTTAATCTTAACGGTGCGAGCGGTGCTACGGTCACTTGACACGCGGAAAGCCAGTGGTCCTGATGGCATTCCGGCGGTGGTGTTGAGGAAATGTGCAACCGAATTGTCTCCAACGCTCACACGCCTGTATCGCCTTTCATACTCGTCGTGGGAAGTGCTAGAGGCTTGGAAGGAGGCGAACATCCTACCGATCCCCAAGAAAGAGTATCGGTCGGACGTTCGCCTACCTAACTACCGCCCCATAGCCGTAACCACTGTCATCTGCCAGGTGTTCGAGCTAATTATCAACATGCGCTGCCTGCAGGATCACTCGCTTATTAGCGATCGTCAATATGGCTTTAGGCTGAAACAATTAACGGGTAACCTCCTAGCATACATAACACACACCTGGGGTGACGCTATGGAGAGGAACGGCGCGTCTCTCGCTATTGATCTAGACATCGCTAAAGCCTTTGATAGGGTATGGCATGCGTCGCTTCTTTCCAAGCTGCCGGTTTATGTCTCTCGCCTCAGTTGTGCCGCTTGTTGGCCAGCATTAGCTTTAAATGGCTTCCGGCTTTTTGCGAGTAAATGCTATAGTACCACAAGAATCGATATTGTCCCCAACTCTCTTCCTTCTGCATATCAATGACATGCTGTCCCCTGGGTGTATGCATTGTTATGCGGATGATAGTACTCTGCATGCGAGCTATTCTGGCCGGCAAGTGGATGGGCGACATGACGTGGAGGAGAAGAGACGGCAACTTGTGGCGGATCTCGACCGGGACCTGGGAGTGGGACGCATTGCCAAATGGGGTTCAGACAACCTGGTCGAGTTCATTGCCCAAATAACACAGGCGTGTGCGTTTACAGCTACGAAGTCCCCATTCCTAACCCTACCCCTACCCTCTCTTCAGAGCATTCCGATTCCACTAAAGGACAACCTGGAGATCCTCGGTATAGACGTCCGGCGTGAGCTCAATCACAAAAACAACATAGAGAGTTGTATTAGGCTGGCCTCGCGGAAACTAGGAGTCCTAAGTAAGGTGAGACGGTACTTCACGCCACATCAGAGATGTTTACTATACAAGACGCAGATTCGTCCCTGCTTTGAATACTGTTCTCACCTTTGGGATGACTCCACGAAGTACTTACTAGACGCGCTTGACGCTATGCAGAGACGTGCTATCCGAATAATTGGTTGTCTTGAGGTGACGGGAGGCCTCGAACCGTTAGCGTAGCGAAGAACCATAGAGTTCTTAGCTGCCTTGTACCGAATGTATCAGGGCGAGTGTTTTGAGGAGCTCTTCAACCTGATCCCACCCTCTTCATTCCGATCCCCAACAACGCGAGCCATGCAATGTTACCACTCATACACAGTAGGGAATTTTCGCCAGAACTAAGTGTTTCAAAAGATCGTTGAAACATTACTATTTGAATCTTACTGTTTTGTTCTGCTGAAAAATTATAGTTTTCTTCGTGACTGTTTCCTAGTCGTAGCCTTTTTCAGTAGGTACAGCTTTCTTAATACATGTCTGCAATAGTTGTAGGTAACGTAAAAATATAACATTAGAATTATAGTAATAATAGTTATGTAGTTAAAACAGTACAATACAATGGATTAACAGGTAACCAAAATACAATGCGACTGTTATTCATTCATTTGTCAATTTGAATTAACAAATAAATATTGCGAAAAATAGTCGTATTATGTATATATGGCATCGTATTTATAACTGAATATAAATAAAATTTAAAAAATAAATTTAAAAAAAGTACCATAACTCATATTACAACTGTTTTCTGTTCATCAAAATTGTGAACGTAGAAATAATTTGACGATTATATTGCCATAACTTGTGGTATGACACTTTTTTACATTACATAATAACATAACTTCAATTGTGTTTGTAGTAAAAGACAGAATTATTTTATCTTACGACAGTTTTTGCCCCTTTGAAACAAAATAATTGCCAAAAGTCTTACCTTCAATATAGTTGTATCACAGCTTAAGACGTTTTTCAGCAGCTTAAATACGCGTTCACCTGTTACAAGCAGTGATGCGGCACTGTTGAGGATTGGGTCAAGTCGATTATCGTTCTCTAAAAAACTGTCAGTTGTGCCATCTAGCGACTTTTTTTAACGTTATCGTTGTGGCGGTTTTATTGAATGATTTAGTATGGAAAACTGAACTTAGGTATAGCAATATCTAAAAATGTAATATTTCTGTGTTATGACAGTTTTTCAGAGGACGTGCGATATGAGTGACTTACATGCTGTCTCGCGTCGTTGGATATGTCCTCTAAAGGCGGACATTGAAAACCAGTTTCTATGATATGCAATGACATCGCTATCATAGTATTGCTGAATGTCGGCCTATTGCAAACTCAGCAAACAGGAATTTTATTCACATTTTTCTGTGTATAACCCCTACATACTTTTGATCGCACATGGTGCCACGTCAATGGGTCAGTCAACTTAGATACCGCCATAGAGTAAAATATGCGTGCTAGGACACAGATAAATAATTTGTGTTGGCTCCGGACACGGTCAAATAACCATCAATACTTGAACGTCAATAAATGTGTAATATGCACTGAAATTAATTTATTAAATAACATTTTATCAGACTTGGCTCAATATTATTGACCATGTCCGGAGACTGAAATAAAATGGGTTTTTATTAGCAGTGATTTTAAAGCCGCGTCCGCTGGTCCTTGTGTTCTTGATGTTTTCGTTGGTGGTAATTTATTAATACAGATCAGTGTTTCGCTGACTTTCTCGTATGGTGGCGGATGTGGCTGTGACTGCTTGAGTTGTAATTGTGTACAAAATTGTTTATTTTTATTGTTATCTTTTGGCTTAAGTGTAGAATGGTTACTGGAATTGTTTGGCAGTTTCGGATTCTGTAATACTGACTCCATGGGAGTGTTATTGTTTCTGAAATTGTATGTTGTAAAGAAAAGATGCTGTCCTGTAATTTTGCAATAAACATTTATTTATTTTTTTATTTTTTTTTTAAAGTAGAAATTTCCGTGATATGTGGTCGTAATAACAAAAATACCGCTTCGGACCACATATCACGGAAATTTCTACAGAACTAGGAAGTCCTAGGCACATACACTATCTCGTCGCGATAATGCCGACATGTTTATAATGTAATACATGACCGGACAATAATATCTCTGCAAATCTCCCTCTATCTCTTTTATGGATAGAACTCCTACCTAAAAGACCAAGTTAGTAAGTATAATAGTCCATTTTATTTTGTAAAATAAATAAATAAATATTCACGGACATTTCACACAACGCTATCTGATCCAAAGTAAGCTAGGAATAACCTGCTTGTGTTATGAGTATCAGACCACGGATATTAATACTTATATACTACTAGCTGATGCCCGCAGCTTCGCCCGCGTAAAATTTGTTCTCGTTCCCGCTTCCCGTATTACCTAAAAGACCAAGTTAGTAAGTATAATAGTCCATTTTATTTTGTAAAATAAATAAATAAATATTCACGGACATTTCACACAACGCTATCTGATCCAAAGTAAGCTAGGAATAACCTGCTTGTGTTATGAGTATCAGACCACGGATATTAATACTTATATACTACTAGCTGATGCCCGCAGCTTCGCCCGCGTAAAATTTGTTCTCGTTCCCGCTTCCCGTATTTTATCTTCTTGGGGGAAGAATTTATCAAAATCCTTTCTTAGCGGATGCCTACGTCGTAACATCTACCTGCATGCCAAATTTCAGCCCGATCCGTCCAGTGGTTTGGGCTGTGCGTTGATAGATCACTATGTCAGTCAGTCATCTTTGAGTTATATATATTTAGATTAGATTAAATACATACGTATTATAGGTACATAGAAACACCCAGACTCTTGAGACAAAAGTGACAAAATGCGAAAGTGACGTAATGCGAACGTGTCATATTGCGAATGTAGTGTTAATTAACTGTCAAGACACAGTGTGACATAACGCGAACGTGACATAATGCGCCGGGAGGAAACATTTATGGGTCCCACAAATATTTGTCTCCGGTGGGAATCGAACCACGACCTCCAGCGCCGCAGGCGGTATCACTACCGACTGCGCCACAGAGGCAGTCAAATAGTGGAGATAAATGCACACATAATTTCAACATGAACTAATCAGCGATTGGCAGGCACCTGTGAAAACCGCTCGTATTGTTGTCAGCTCATTACACGGACAGAATTTATTTGCAGTTAGGATTTCCCCTAGCAATAACGGTATTGATCTGGGAATCCGGCTTGATTGCAACTAATCTATCTATACTAATATTATAAAGAGGAAAGATTTGTTTTTTGTTTGTTTGTTTGTAACGAATAGGCTCCGGAACTACTGAACCGATTTGAAAAATTCTTTCACTGTTGGGAAGCTACACTCTTTGCGGTGAAGATAAGCTATATTTTATTCCCGTATTCCCACGGAAACGGGAACTAAGCGGGTGAAACCGCTTGACATCCGCTAGTACTTGATAATGCAAATGCTAGCTAAATGATAACATTTAAATATTTTATAGGCGGCTTGAAAATTTTCAACAGCGGGTAGTCACAACCTGTGCCTGTCTATAACAAGACTACAATACGGTCCACCACCTATTACGTGGGACGAAACCTTAAAGTGACCATATAATATGCCTCTGCCTACCCCTTCGGAGATAAAAGGCTTGATCATATGTATGTATAAGTCTGTATAAGCTGATAAGGCACTTTTGAGAGAGTGTGTGTCCTTAAAATGATATAGCATCAGAGCTACGTCCATTGGTTACTAGAAGCAGAGATTATAGGAAGAAGAATCAAACAGACAAACCATAATTTTGCGTTAGTATGTATTTAGTAATGAACTGTTAGATATATTAAAGCCATTATCCTGATCATTTAAGTATAGCTGGTCCTGGTTTCAAAGAAAAGCCATAACAGGGTCTACAATGCTCATCCATGCACGCTTTCCCATGTACTTTTTTCTTACAAGCAAATGCCCAATGCAGCATATTCACAGTCACATAGTACAGCACCAGAATTACTTGGTTCAGCCACATATTCGGACCTTCTTGAAAGGCATAAAAGTGGCAGACAATCTTGATATTCTTCTTATAGCGGAACAGTTCTACAGTTGTTCTTGCAAAGTATCAAATACTTTCTATAAATCATTCAGTCTTTTTGAAGTAGAGTTTATTTACTAACTTATTCTTGCATGGTGTGGTATTGGGGTAGGCGTAGTAACCTTATCTTTGCATACTAGATCTCGAAATTAGTACCGAGTGCTCTCGAAATCACATCAGATCAAAAATCCTTTGCCGGATCAATTGTTCCTGTGGGTTATGATTGGTAGGAAGTTCTTGGTTACTTAAAAGATGAGCATTATCAGGGCTGTGCCATTGTGTCCGATTTGTAAGAGAAATTGTTTATTTCATGATATTGTTCTTTTTGTGTTGTAAGCACAGATTTGATATGTCAATTATGACGGTTTATGACAGTTATGCTCGACTTCTTTGTGGCACACAGATAACACAGAGCACTCTATATGATGCACGCAGAGCTCTATGGTGTGGCATGACTACTGAGTTCATTAATCTTAGTTTAGAACAAAATATTTGTGTATATTATTATTATATGACATATAGACCCACGTGGTGAGAGCCTATTATACACTGATCTGTATTATTATTAATACAGATCAGTGCTATTATAGTATAAAATAGCCACGGTCAGACTGGCGATTAGGTCTTCAAAAACGCGTAACGACTGACATTTTTTTTAACGCGTCAGGAAAATCCAGCATGAATGCTATGCCGGACTCCTACCGACTAAAAAACACACGTATCCTACCTAACAACCTATGGTTAGGACCCCGGGTAAGCCCTCTGAAGGATACCTCAGGTCACGACTGCCATATTACTGGTAACTAGGACCTATGGCTTAACTTGCCTCCGAAGCACGTAAACGGTCGTAAATGGAAAGGTCCAAAGAGGTAACCCATCTCAGGATCAGCATAAGATGTTTATCGCAGCGATCGTTTACAGAACACTGTGTAAGCAGGATAATAGAATCACGCGTAGCTTCTATGAAAACCTCTTCCATGTAGCTTTCCTTCTGTACATTATTTTGTGATTGCTCTGATAGTAAAACCGGACAAGTGCGAGTCGTATACGCCCATGAAGGGTTCCGTACTAAAATTTCAGATTTTTTTTTGTTATAACGGCATCAGAAATGTCGAAATTTCTGCCACTAGCTATCACGGGTCCTGTAAAACAGCTTCGGGGCAGACAGTTGGACGGCGAAGTCTCATGAATATGGTTCTGTTAGTACCTTTTAGGTACGGAACCCGAATAATCTTAATATATTATATTACTCAAAGGTGACTGACTGACTGACATAGTGATCTATCAACGCACAGCCCAAACCACTGGACGGATCGGGCTGAAATTTGGCATGCAGGTAGATGTTATGACGTAGGCATCCGCTAAGAAAGGATTTTGAGAAATTCTACCCCCAAGGGGATAAAATACGGTAAGCGGGAACGGGAACAAATTTTATGCGGGCGAAGCTGCGGGCATCAGCTAGTAGAAGACTAAATCTCTAACTGGACAATTGTATTCGTGATATATCGACACTAACTGCGACATATTATATGTACGGTCACCACTCTGAAACGACTTATATAAGTATTAATAACTCGTGTCTTCGTTACACTAACTGGGTGTATTATCGTTAAAATGGTCAGACACGGCAGAGATAGGGTTGTCACTTTTTGAATTTAAAGGACATACCTGAAACAGCATAAATAGCCTATGGAACAGAGTTCGGCAAGTTCTGGTGTTATCCTTCCGAGTACCCGCGCACCCGGGACTCCCGGCCGTAGGCAGATGGAAGGAAACGGACACAGTGTGATTTTAGTCTGTAGTCATGGAATTTTTACCAGTAATAAAAGAGTCTATGGAATACACTCGCCCGGGTCGTCACTCATCAGTGACGACCCGTTTTTATTTCGTTTTGGAGGTCCACGGGGCCATGCCGGACGCGAACCGACTACAACCACACGGTCCCTACCTATCACAGGGCTCGGATACCTCGAAAGGATGTCACAGGAATGAGCGTCTGCACATTACACGATAATAATACTGATATCGTTAGCTCAGACGACAACGATATCGATTTGTGACACGATCAACAATCAATCAATTAAATCAGCCTATGACAGTCCACTGCTGGACGCAGACCTCTCCCAAATCTCGCCACAATACATGGTCCTTTCCTTTCCTCATCCAGTCACTCCTTACGACCTTCTTCAGGTCGTCGGTCCATCTGGCGGAGGGGTCGTCCTACCTCACGTGTACAAAGTCGCGGTCTCCAATCCAGAACTCGTATGCTCCATCGACCATCGGTTCTCCTACAGATGTGACCATCCCACTGCCACTTCAAAACCCTTACTCTGCGAGCTGTGTCGACCACTCTGGTTCTCTGACGGATAACATCGTTCCGGATTTTATCCCTCAGAGACACCCCCAGCATAGCTCGTTCCATTGCTAGCTGTGCAACCTTAAGGTCATCTACTAGCTTCACTGTAAGTGTTCATGTCTCGGCACTGTAGGTCATAACTGCTAGGACGCTTGCTGCTTTATAGACTTTCGGTGAATAGAAAAGCCGACGCAGTGTGCTAAATGCTGCCCAGCCCAAGCGGATTCTTCTCGATATTTCCTTTTCCAGTTTGTGTTTGTGTGACACGAAATAACCATATTAAAACCAGTATGTACGGCATCTCAGAGCCAGAACTTTAAACGTTTGGATATTCTCACACAACACCATCTAGCCTAAACTAAGCTAAGATAAGCTTGTGCTATGAGATCTAGACGAATCGCAGTGTTATAGATAGTGTTACAAACCGATATCTTCGGACGATATCATTACCGTTATCGTGTAATATGCAGACGCCCAATGGCAGGATATTTGAAGAGAGCTGCCGAGCATAAAAAGTATTTATATGATTAGAAACACCTAATTCTCCATTTTTTTTTTGTTTAACGTGAGGGAAAATCCTCATAGGATGTTATTCTCTTACCGACTAAAAAACCTCACGCCACGCCTAACAGCCTATGGTTGAGAGCCCCGGGTAAGCCCTCAGGAAGGATGTCCCGTGACTCCCAACAGACCTACGGCCGCCAATGCGGCCTCGCCCAGGGGGTGGTTCGGGTGCAATCCCGCGTCTATGGGGGGTTTCGGGTGTGACCCCGCTTCTAAGGGGGGGCGTGCGTGAGTGCTCACGTCACGCTGCCGTCATGGGCCTGCTTCTGTAAGGACGGTGAGCGGCCCTCTCACCGTCCTCAGACCCCCGGTCATGGAGGCCGATAGTCCTCGGCGAAGACACGTCGGCGGCGCCCAGGGCGCCCAGGGCGCCGACTGCGGAACTCGGGTGGGAGAGTTCTCTCCCGCACCCGGCCCGCGCCGCCTCCTTCGCGAGCATGACCTGCTCGCAGAAAGAGGCGGCGCAGTCCCACTTACTCCCGCTGGAGAGCATGGCTCGCACCATGGCCTCGAGCGAGAGAGTGTCCACGCCCAGACCCACTACGAGGACCTGGCGCTGTTGTGCCCACGCCGTGCACTCCACCAGAGTGTGGAGCGCCGTGTCATCGCTGCGGTCCTCGCAGTGCAGACACTCGGCCGTGGTTTCGCGGTGTTTTCGCCACAGATACCTACCGAAGCTACCGTGCCCGGCAAGTATCTGTGTCAACCGGTAGGAGAGAGCACCGTGTCTTCTCTCCAGCCACTCGGCCATGACCGGTCTGACGGCCGCGATTGTGGCGAATCCCCCCTTTGGTTGCTCAAGTCGCACCTTCCATGTCTCCATGGTTTCCTGGTGGAGCCGGGTCCGCTGGGCCTTGATTTCTCGAGACGCAGGCCTTTGGCCCCGCTCCAGCGCCTCCTTGCGCCATCTGAACAGTGACGCAAGGGCTCTCGCTTTCAGGTCCCATGGAGGGGTCCCGGCTAGGAGACATGCCGCCTCACCGGAGATCGTGCGGTATCCTCTTATCACCCTGACGGCCATCACTCTCTGCGGGCTCAGCAGTCTAGCCTCATTGCTGGCCGTCAGGGTCTCCGCCCATACGGGAGCCCCGTACAAGGCCATGCTTCGCACGATCCCCAGGTACAGTCTCCTGTAGGGAGCTTTGGGTCCCCTGATGTTGGGCATCAGCCGCGCGAGTGCAGCCGATGCTCCCCTCAGTACCTAATTCTCCATTGTTATTGCAAAACAATAAAGACTGTAAGAACATTTTAATGTCTCGAAAGCATAAGTGGTGATTTCTTTATACCTTCGTCACATAATATCGTTATTGCTGTGTAGAGCCTGGCATCAAATCATTTTATTATTAAAGTACCTAGAAATTGTATTATAAAAACCAGTACCAAATAAGCTCGGCTCAGAGAACGGCATTAAGCCATTCACACTCCTGCATTTCTGCCACTAGCGAAGTTTTATCAATTTACACCTACTACCGGTTGCCCTAGTTCAAAAGTAGCTAAGAACCTTCCTCCAGACATGTCCCAACAATAATATATGATCGCATCGCAAGGATCCTCTAAGCCGGAGTTATAGTGGCGCGATCAAATAGTGAGGACGAACGTACGTACACCCTACACTATACAAACTTATAGCATTCCGCAGAAATGCAAAATAGATCCTTTAGTTTTTGTATGCTAATCATGCTATTTGCATTTGCAATAAGCCGTGTAGAAATCATCACCATCAGTTTCGCGCAGCCCTAACATAGATTTTTTTATCATTGCTTAATTAATCTACAGTTACCACGTAGCCCTATTCAAAGGCTTTTATCATATCTTAAAAAAAAAACATTGTAAACCGTGACAACCCTAGCCTTGCGTGATATTACACCATATAAGCAAACTGGAGTTCATTGCCCTTCTCCCATCGCTCGACAACAAACATATCTCAACTGCTTTCGTAAACCCTATTACAAGCGCCTTAAACATCATTATCGTTTGTACAAATTGTATTTCAACAATTGTCTATAGACAGTTTCGAAGGCATTTTATTTTGATTCTTAAATTCTATGAAATAAAGGTTAATTTACCTTGATTTTAAAGTTTTGTGTGTGAGTTTGTATGGCGGTTTCTTTGTTGTTATGGAATGGTTTAAGATTGTTTTTTGAATGTTGAGGTGGTGTAAGGATTCAGATAAGTGCCTTGGCTATCATTTACTGAGCAATATGGGGTCTCGAGAAATTATAGTAGAAATGTATTAAAAACTAGCTGTAGCCCGCGACTTCGTACGCTGCATTATTTTTAGACTGATATAACTTTTTTTATTTATAAACCGATTGACATGAAACAAACACTAAATGTTAAGTGGAGCAAACCGCAGCGTAATAAAGAAATTTTGCATTGCAATCGGTTGAGCGATTGCTGAGATTAGCGTGCACAAACGTACAGACAAACAGACAAAAATTCTAAACACCATTGTTTTGGGTTCTATTGCGTCCAAAAAGCCCCCCTATAAACTTTTTTCTTATATATCTTCAATGTACGGACTGCGACATGTTACGATTTTATTATATGTATTGATTTAATCGGTACATTCAAGATGTAATACATTCCGGGAAAAGCGAAGCGTTTCGATGGTTGTGTTAATACTTTTAGGGTTCCGTACCCAAAGGGTTAAACGGAAACCTATTCATGAGACTTCACCGTCCGTTTGTCTGTCCGTCGCGAGACTGTATCTCAGGAACCGTGATAGATAGAGCTGAAATTTGCACTGATGATGTAGGAAGGTATTTGTTATGTTGCCGCTATAAATAATAATGCAGAAAAATAATATTTAAGGGCGGCTCCCATACAACAAACGTATTTTTATGCCCTTTTTTTGTTACGCAATCCTCTTAGACCATATAACACGGGACTAGCCTTTGCGAACCACCGCATACAAAAATATTCTGCCAGTTTTCATACAAGTGAAGGGGGAAACACAAAGACATATAAAATTTCATTGCATTTAAAAATGTATTAATCGACAAACGCGTAATGGCTGTTGTGTGTTAATTGTTATTGTACAGTCAACTACAATGTAATGTACTAGTTTAATCATATAAAATGATGTACTGATGTACAGGCTTTTCATAAAGCCAAAAGACCAAATGGTCATGTGCAATGGCAGAAAACAATGCTTAAGTAAGGCGCATCCTGTGGTTAGATGATCTAAGGCAATTCTACGTGCGCGAGTCCGACATTATTGTTTTAAGCTTCATCTAAGTATAGTTGATCGAAGGTTTTTATTGACACTTAATTTGTCGAAATAAAGAATTTAGGCTTTAAGTTCCATTACCCGTTTTCGTAAATAAACGAGGTATACAAAAGAAGTCCTGGGACATCCTTTCGAGGGCTTACCCGGGACTCCCAACCATAGGCTGTTGGGCGTAACGTGAGGGTTTTTAGTCGGTAGGAGTCCGGTGTATAGCATCCATGAGGATTTTCCCTCACGTTAAAAAAAACGTATACAAAAGAAGATAAATTTATGAATGTTGCTCTGGTAGTGGCCATTTTAACTCTGCTCTGCTTAAAACCGTTTTAGCCTGCGGCGTTCGATCGATTTGCAACGCTATTGCGTCAAGGGCTGTCTGCCCCAAACACTGCATAATTAATTACCTTAGTTTCAAACAGCGGCCTCACCATAAGTATTGAACGGATTCAGAAATATATTCGTATAAAGAGTACATTAAAAATTGATGTAACAATTTGATACACAATTGCACATCCGATGCTAATAAACTGGTACACGGAGGATTGTTTATCAAAATATCGGCAAAATATCACGTTTGTTGTATGCCCCCCATAAAGGGTGAGGGGGGGGGGCTTTCCAATATCGATCGATCACGCCCTTTATCCCCAAAGGGGTAGGCAGAGGCTTTTAGATTTTATCCCATGTAATAAGTGGTGAGCGTTTTTTCTAATATTAGTACTAACCTGTTTGTTGTTATTACCGGCATCAGAAATAGAAACACATCACCTGTAAAATTTGAACGAAGAGCAACGTAATATATTCTATAAGATAGACACGTGGGTGAATATACGGTATTTGATTTTTTTGTGTCCCACAAGAAAATGTTATCTGTTCCATTTAATATCGATAATTTGTATATTTTACAATATTTGCAAAGTCCTAATAATGATGGCCAGAAGATTTTTCCATTTTTTTGAATTTTATAAGCGCCAGAGGAAAATATGTTATCAGAGGAGTGACACTATGGCACAATAGTAACAAATTAAAGCAGAGAAGTGACATGTCTTTTATTATTAGCTAAGAAAAGGGAGAAATATTAAATAAAACATTTAATATACAGTATAGGTTTCGAATATTTTTTGTATACGAGAGAAATTCAGTCTTCACAGTTTCTAAACGCATAATTATCTATACATATAATAAAATGATAGAAAAGTCAAAACTGTACATTGGAAATATTTAAAAAAAAATACTCGCTGGGTGTTCAACATAAGATACCGAAGTCGAAAATATAGTTAGAATTTTTTTTGTCTGTTTGTCTGTTTGTCTGTTTGTCGGTTTGTCTGTTTGTCTGTTTGCTTTGCTTTGTCCGGAAGGATCTCGAAAAGTACTGAATGGATTTGGTTCAAATTTTGTACAAATATTAGCTAGGGGTAGGGTCTTAAAATAGGCTATATATTAACACGCTACATATCCTAGGGGCTAAGCAGAGATCAATCAAATTGGCATTATAACATAATTTTCACGCGTACGAAGTCGCGGGCAACAGCTAGTTTTTAATATTTATGGTTTGTTAATGCTTATGTTTCGTTTCATCAATCAATCATGAAATCAGCCTATGATAGTCTACTGCTGGACGTAGGCCTCTTCCAAATTATGCCACAATACACTCTGCCCACCCCTTCGGAGATAATGGCTTGCCCATATGTACACGATCCTGCGCCTTCCGCATCCAGTCAATCCCTGTGACGTTTTTAGGTCGTCGCTCATCTGGCGGTGAGTTGTCCTACCCCACCTTTACCAAGTTAAAGTTCCAAAACTCATTTACTCCATCGGCCATCGGTTCTTCTACTGATGTCGTCAGCCCACTGCCACTTCAAAACCGATACTCTGCGGGCTATGACGACCCCTATGATTCACTGATAAATGTGATCTAATTGTTTCAGATTTTTCCCTTTGTATACACCCCAATCATAGCTCATTCCATTGCTCACTGTGCCACTTTAAGGACCAGTGTGAGTGTCCAGGTCTCGGCACTGTAGGTCATAATTGGTAGAACACAGTGGTGATAGACTTTCGGCTTCAGGCATTGCGGTATATGCAAATAGAAAACACGACGCAGTTTGCTGAATGATGCCCAGCCCAAGCGGATCCTTCTGACTATTTCCTAATCCAGATTATTCTTTCTTAGTATGATTACCTGACCAAGGTAGGTATATTCCTGGACAACCTCAAGTCTCGCTCGATCATTTGACGTAGATTGGTATCGGCATGACACGCTCACTGAAATTACCTTGGTTTCATCCAAGTTAATGCTGAAGCCAACACGTCGAGCCTTTCCATTAAGACTTTACAGCACACTCCTCAACTGTTCCAGCATTTCCTCTACCATGACGATACCTCGTCATAATAGCACGACGCATCTCGAAATTCGGTTTCTCCATGTCATCGGCAAATCGTTTCACCGTTTGTATTCTCGCCCCATCTCAGACCTGTGACTAACAGAAGTCCTCAGGCGCATTGGTGAAGAGTTTAGGGGATATTACATCTCCCTATACACACCTCTGCGCCGTGCTATAGGATTTTACTTTTAATCCTCCAACTGGATAGTCATGGTAGTGGTATGTTAAGCATCTCAACACCTTGATACATCATCAATCAATACGACATCGCTACAAAGCGTCCAGGGCTGTCCAGGTTTGGATAGAGTGGAAGGCTTTCTCGTAGTCCACGAAAGTCATACTTACGCAGTGGCTGATTGTACTCCTCTGTCTGCTGTACAATCCACCGAACAGTATGGATGTGTTCCATGGTACTAAAGCCCTTTTGAAATCCGGCTTGCTCAATTGGCTGAAACTCGTCAAGTTTTCCGGTGAAGCTATTTGTGACAATCTAGAGGACAACTTGTAAATATGAATTAGGAGTCAGATGGGGCCGTCATATTAGTTCTTTAGTAAGATCTAGTCACCTTTTTTTAAAAAACAGAGCCACCGCACTTCCACATCACGCTTTGGATGTCTGGCTCTGCTGGAAAGTGGAATTAAAGATGCTCGTTAATTCTCTAAGGACTGGAGTTCCGCCTGCTTTAAGGAGCTCAGTATAATTCCGTCTTTTACGGGGATTTGTTATGTTTAAGTCGCTCGAGAACCACCCTAACCTCGCCCTGGTCTATATCCAGTATGTCTTCCGTGTAGTAGCCAGTTAATGGGGCTCTGTGGTCATTATCGCTTGCCATGATGTCTGATTATGCAGGAGTAGCTAGAACAAATGAATCGACCACTTAATACTTTAAGTATTAACGAAAGTTACTGTGTGTAGATGTCATGTATTAAGTTAAAGCGTAGTCAGAAATGCGAGTGATGCTATTTTTATAGATAATGTGCGATTTTGTCACTTTCCTGGCGCGTATGTTTTTCTCTGGCATGAAATATGCCAGAGTCATGACGCCAGAGAAGTGACAAAATCGCACATTATCTATAAAAATAACATCACTCGCATTTCTGACTACGCTTTAACTTAATACATGACATCTACACACAATAAACATTGCATTGCTCAAATATACAATTTCGTAACTTTAAAATAGAAAAATATATACTTACCAGAGGAAATATTCCAACGACTGGCACGAACCCGCTTTCCTGCAGTCAATCGCAAACTGACGCAAAATTATTGAAGCTTTTCTCAAGGATTTTAGCGTACTTCTTACTTTACACTGTGACCCGCGCATACATTAAAGTCAAAAACATATCTTTGCGCATTTAAGTAAAATTTTAGTTCTTTGGGTTTCGCCAGATGAAGGTGACATTTTTGTAAGGGGCCAAAAAAGATAAGTTATTTTTTATAAATTAATAAATGTTTTTACAGTGTATTTTATTAAAATATGTTTCGAAATTTATTAAAGCATTTGATCATCTTAAAAAAGATCATAATGGCATGGCATAAGATTTAAAGTATCTGACCATTTATTTACCATAAACTGGAAAGCGGTATAGCCAGAGGAGTATACATTTATGACTATTTTAGACTATTAATGCTAAAATAAAACAAATTATTATAAATAAACTATGTGGTCCAAATAAAATAACATTTTCTTTATTGTTTAAGCATACGGAAACTATAGTATAATGGGGTTAACATAAAATTTCTCTACGGGCCACTGAAATTCAAATAGCGTATATTCACCCACGTACCTTCCGAGCTACATAAAGAGTGTTAAGCTACATAAAGTGTGTTCAATTAAAAAAAGTATGGTCAATCTTACTAAACTATAATAAAAGTCGAGAGAAATATTTCTGGTTTGGACAATCGTCAGTCAAATCGAGTCGTCGTTTGTTGTTTTAATAACAACACTTTTTATGACTCCAAGGGGTAAGAACGGTACCCTATTTTTGACTGTGACTTCGCTGTCCGTCTGTCTGCCTGTAAGTCTGTCTGACTGTCACGAGGTTGAATTTCAAGCATTTCAGTAAATTCAGGGCTTATTCCGCTTTTCCCCCTTGACAATCCCCGTTAATGGGGATTATTGAACTTTTTGTTCACTATTCCCCATTGATGAAAAAAAATTATTTAATGGGGATTAATGAAGTAAAAAGTTCACTAATCCCCGTCATGATAAATTCCGTTAGAACTAAAAAGTTCAATAAATGTTGGTGTTGAATGGTTATAAAAAAAATAACCACGAAGGCTAAGGCGGGAGCTCCGCTTCGCTTTGCTCCCGCCTTAGCCTTCTAACCTAACCTATCCATTAAATAATTTTTCAACGTCAATGGGGAATAGTAAACAAAAAGTTCAATAATCCCCATCAACGGGAATTGTCAACGGGGAAAAGTGGAATAAGCCAATCTCAGGAACCTTGATAGCTAAAGAGCTGAAAATTTCACAAATTGTTTATTTCTGTAGCCGCTATAACAACAAACACTAAAAACAGAAATAAATAATACGTAACACGGGGCTACCGTACTACTTAATTATTTTGCCTTTTTTTTGTACAGAATCCTCCGTGCCCGGGTCCGGCTCGCACTTGACCGGTTTTATGTATACCTAACAAAGTATTGTAGCTCACGTCATAAATCATCATGTGCACAGATCAAATATTCCAACCAACATGACTCATCGTTGTCTGTCCAGTCGTTTTTGAGATATTGAGAACACGATGTGTGTGTGGATTCGGGTTGTTATTTTTATATCGGATTATCGTCCGTTGATTAATGAATGCTGTGACTTCCGTCCGTTATTGAGAATGAAGTAAGAACATAATAAATAATTATGTCCTGGGGTGGGGTATCCTTCCGAAGGCTTACCCGGGGCTCCCAACCTTAGGCTGTTAGGCAGGACATGTGAGGTTTTTTAGTCGGTAGAAGTCCGGCATAGCATCCATGATGAGAATTGTTCCTCACGTAAAACAAAATAAAATAAACATAATAATAATTATCAAAAACTGTTGCATTCTCTTTTTTTTTAGGGGGTACAGAAAGGGTAACAATGGAACTCTTATTAAGACTGTCCCGTCTGTCTGTAACTACCAGATTTGATCATCCGACGGACTGTATATCAGTTACCGAGATATTAGCTAGACAGCTGAAATTTTCACAGATGATGTATTTCTGTTCCCGCTGTAACAAAAAATAAGCACATCATAGGGCCGCCAACTTGAGGACCACTGTCTATAGTCATGTAGACTGGGAGAAGAGCCCCCAATCGTTTTTTTTACGTGAGGGAAAATTGTCATGGATGTTATGCCGGACTCCTTCCGACTAAAAAACCTCACGTAACGCCCAACAGCCTATGGTTGTGAGCCCCGGGTGAGCCCTCGGAAGGATGTCCCCCATCGCTAGATATCGATATGGCTTTCTATCAGGCGGGCGGAATCTTTATTTTCTTCATACGTTATTTAAACTTGAACTTTATTAGACTTTTATGTTACGTAAACCTATACATTGGCACTTGTAAAAGGTCGAGAAAACAATTATCACCAGTTCACATCACGTCCTTCCGCCGTCCTGAGAAGAACTATAAAAAAAAAGATAAAAAAAAAAAACTCTGTGTTCTATTAATTTTGTTGCTCTATCTACAAAATGTAGAAAGGCATTTTTTTTGAGAATCCAGCTCCAATCCAACAAATCATTTTCAAGCTTCGTTTTTTTTTGTTTTACATGAGTAAAATCCTCATGGATGCTATGCCGGACTCCCACCGACTAAAAAGCATAACGTGTCCTGTCTAACAGCCTACGGTTGGGAGCCCCGGGTAAGCCCTCGGATGGATACCCCAGAACTTTTCAAGCTTCCTTGTCCAGCAGATAATATGACTTTTACTGTAACTAACGTATTTTCTTCCTAAATTCCAGCCTACTGGGGGCGCGATGGCGGGTCCAGCGGCGGTGGCAGCAGTGCAGCGGCCGCGGCTCAAGCTCAAGCAGCCCTCTTCGGATTCGGGGGGCGATATCCCCCTCCGACCACCCTGGGGGTTGCTGCCAACCAGGCGGCGTCGCTTGGGTTGCATCCTGCTGCCAGTAAGTGTGGCTTTTTTTTTATATTTAGCTCGCCAAATTGACGTCGCCTCCAGCCTGATGAAAGCCGTGGCGCATCTAGCGATTGGGGGCCACCTATGACAGTGGTCCTCAAGTTGGCGGCCCTGTGATGTGCCTCTTCACGCTCCGCTTGAAGAACCCGGGATTGTAAGATGAGGGAAACACATGTGCTGGCAGGTCGTTCCAGGTTTTAATGGTTCGACAGAGAAACGATCTTTTGAATCGTTCAGTTCTAGTAATCATTTAATTTAATGTTTAGATATATTCGATAAATTCAGTTTAATGTAGTTTGCTTCGTTTGTGTTCGCTTCTGTACAGTCGTGACCTTGAAAGTATCAAATAGTTTGCTCACCATCATATAGTATGAAGCTGTTTGAACCCTAACGTGCCTAATACCCTGAGGGTCTGGTGAACCTCTTTGGGTTCGGGGTCGATACCACCCTGGGGTTGCTACCAACCAGGCGGCGTCGCTTGGGTTGCATCCTGCTGCCAGTAAGTGTGGTTTAATGGAGTTTTTAAATTCGCTACTGTACAGTCGTTACCGCGATAGTGTCAGACTGTATACGCACCATTATATGGCACGAACCTGCTGAATCCTAACGTACCTAATACCCTAAGGCTCTAGTGAACCTCTTCGGGTTCGGGGGCCACTACCCTGGGGTTGCTGTCAACCAGGCGGCGTCTCTTGGGTTGCATCCTGCTGCCAGTAAGTGTGGTTTAATGTAGTTTTTAAATTCGCTTTTGTACAGTCGTAACCGTGATAGTGTCAGACTGTTTGCGCACAATTATATGGTACGAACCGTCTTATGGCGAGACTTTGTCTGTAGCTGTGACTCTGTCGCATTAAACTACGTCACTAGGTCACGTGGATCATCTGTTCAAAGTTTGAAATAAAACAAGAATGACAACGTCAATCGGATTGAACTTTCACTTTCACAATAAACGTGTTAGAGAGGGGCAGTCTGGTGAGAACGATCTCACGGCTTTCTTGTTTAAATTAATAACTGTCAAATAAACATTCCGTAAATCCTACTATCCTTCTATCCTACTATAATATAATATTATAAATGTGAAAGTATGTGAAGATGTTTGGAGGTTTAGATGTTTGGATGTTTGTTACTCAATCACGCTCTAAAGGCCGAATGGATCTGGCTGAAATTTGGTACAGGGATAGAGTATAGTCCGGAATAGCACAAAGGCTACTTTTTATCCCGGGAAAATGTTTCCAAGGGTAACGGGAACGGGAACCAAATTTCACGCGAGCGAAGCCGCGCGCATCGGCTAGTATACATTATATAACTAGCTCAGCTGCTGGAAAGAATAACTAGGTGTATTAGCCGATTTTCAACAAAATTAACTCACTACGTACATTTTCAGGTGCAGCATGGTGGTCAATGGCCTCCCACCTTGCGGCTCAGGACTACCTAGCCCGTCTCCAAGCGTCAGGTCTAAACTTCCCACCGATGGCAGACCCTTACGCTGCGCTATCGGCGCTGTCCGGAGCTGGGTTGAAGCAGCCTCAGAAACCTGGGAAACTGTCTTCTAGGAATGAGAGGTAAGTTGCTATGATATTTGGAACACTCACCAGTTACCAATGGGCTCCCACCTTGCGGCTCAAGAGTACCTAGCCCGTCTCCAAGCGTCAGGTCTAAACTTCCCACCGATGGCAGACCCTTACGCTGCGCTATCGGCGCTGTCCGGAGCTGGGCTGAAGCCGCCTCAAAAACCTGGGAAACTGTCTTCTAGAAATGAGAGGTGAGTTGCTATGATATTTGGAACACTCACCAGTTACCAATGGGCTCCCACCTTGCGGCTCAAGAGTACCTAGCCCGCCTCCAAGCGTCAGGTCTCAACTTCCTACCGATGGCAGACCCTTACGCTGCGCTATCGGCGCTGTCCGGAGCTGGGCTGAAGCAGCCTCAAAAACCTGGGAAACTGTCTTCTAGAAATGAGAGGTAAGTTGCTATGATATTTGGAACACTCACCAGTTACCAATGGGCTCCCACCTTGCGGCTCAAGAGTACCTAGCCCGTCTCCAAGCGTCAGGTCTAAACTTCCCACCGATGGCAGACCCTTACGCTGCGCTATCGGCGCTGTCCGGAGCTGGGCTGAAGCCGCCTCAAAAACCTGGGAAACTGTCTTCTAGAAATGAGAGGTGAGTTGCTATGATATTTGGAACACTCACCTGTTACCAATGGCCACCCACCTTGCGGCTCAGGACTACCTAGCCCGTCTCCAAGCGTCAGGTCTAAACTTTCCACCGATGGCAGACCCTTACGCTGCGCTATCGGCGCTGTCCGGAGCTGGGCTGAAGCAGCCTCAGAAACCTGGGAAACTGTCTTCTAGGAATGAGAGGTAAGTTGCTATGATATTTGGAACACTCACCAGTTACCAATGGGCTCCCACCTTGCGGCTCAAGAGTACCTAGCCCGTCTCCAAGCGTCAGGTCTAAACTTCCCACCGATGGCAGACCCTTACGCTGCGCTATCGGCGCTGTCCGGAGCTGGGCTGAAGCCGCCTCAAAAACCTGGGAAACTGTCTTCTAGAAATGAGAGGTGAGTTGCTATGATATTGGAACACTCACCTGTTACCAATGGCCACCCACCTTGCGGCTCAGGACTACCTAGCCCGTCTCCAAGCGTCAGGTCTAAACTTCCCACCGATGGCAGACCCTTACGCTGCGCTATCGGCGCTGTCCGGAGCTGGGTTGAAGCAGCCTCAGAAACCTGGGAAATTGTCTTCTAGGAATGAGAGGTAAGTTGCTATGATATTTGGAACACTCACCAGTTACCAATGGGCTCCCACCTTGCGGCTCAAGAGTACCTAGCCCGTCTCCAAGCGTCAAGTCTCAACTTCCCACCGATGGCAGACCCTTACGCTGCGCTATCGGCGCTGTCCGGAGCTGGGCTGAAGCAGCCTCAAAAACCTGGGAAACTGTCTTCTAGAAATGAGAGGTGAGTTGCTATGATATTTGGAACACTCACCTGTTACCAATGGCCACTCACCTTGCGGCTCAGGACTACCTAGCCCGTCTCCAAGCGTCAGGTCTAAACTTCCCACCGATGGCAGACCCTTACGCTGCGCTATCGGCGCTGTCCGGAGCTGAGTTGAAGCAGCCTCAGAAACCTGGGAAACTGTCTTCTAGGAATGAGAGGTAAGTTGCTATGATATTTGGAACACTCACCAGTTACCAATGGGCTCCCACCTTGCGGCTCAAGAGTACCTAGCCCGTCTCCAAGCGTCAGGTCTCAACTTCCTACCGATGGCAGACCCTTACGCTGCGCTATCGGCGCTGTCCGGAGCTGGGCTGAAGCAGCCTCAGAAACCTGGGAAATTGTCTTCTAGGAATGAGAGGTAAGTTGCTATGATATTTGGAACACTCACCAGTTACCAATGGGCTCCCACCTTGCGGCTCAAGAGTACCTAGCCCGTCTCCAAGCGTCAAGTCTCAACTTCCCACCGATGGCAGACCCTTACGCTGCGCTATCGGCGCTGTCCGGAGCTGGGCTGAAGCAGCCTCAAAAACCTGGGAAACTGTCTTCTAGAAATGAGAGGTGAGTTGCTATGATATTTGGAACACTCACCTGTTACCAATGGCCACTCACCTTGCGGCTCAGGACTACCTAGCCCGTCTCCAAGCGTCAGGTCTAAACTTCCCACCGATGGCAGACCCTTACGCTGCGCTATCGGCGCTGTCCGGAGCTGAGTTGAAGCAGCCTCAGAAACCTGGGAAACTGTCTTCTAGGAATGAGAGGTAAGTTGCTATGATATTTGGAACACTCACCAGTTACCAATGGGCTCCCACCTTGCGGCTCAAGAGTACCTAGCCCGTCTCCAAGCGTCAGGTCTCAACTTCCTACCGATGGCAGACCCTTACGCTGCGCTATCGGCGCTGTCCGGAGCTGGGCTGAAGCAGCCTCAAAAACCTGGGAAACTGTCTTCTAGAAATGAGAGGTGAGTTGCTATGATATTTGGAACACTCACCTGTTACCAATGGCCACCCACCTTGCGGCTCAGGACTACCTAGCCCGTCTCCAAGCGTCAGGTCTAAACTTCCCACCGATGGCAGACCCTTACGCTGCGCTATCGGCGCTGTCCGGAGCTGAGTTGAAGCAGCCTCAGAAACCTGGGAAACTGTCTTCTAGGAATGAGAGGTAAGTTGCTATGATATTTGGAACACTCACCAGTTACCAATGGGCTCCCACCTTGCGGCTCAAGAGTACCTAGCCCGTCTCCAAGCGTCAGGTCTAAACTTCCCACCGATGGCAGACCCTTACGCTGCGCTATCGGCGCTGTCCGGAGCTGGGCTGAAGCCGCCTCAAAAACCTGGGAAACTGTCTTCTAGAAATGAGAGGTGAGTTGCTATGATATTTGGAACACTCACCTGTTACCAATGGCCACCCACCTTGCGGCTCAGGACTACCTAGCCCGTCTCCAAGCGTCAGGTCTAAACTTTCCACCGATGGCAGACCCTTACGCTGCGCTATCGGCGCTGTCCGGAGCTGGGTTGAAGCAGCCTCAGAAACCTGGGAAACTGTCTTCTAGAAATGAGAGGTGAGTTGCTTGGTTTTTAGGGTTCCATGGGGTAAAAAAGGGTAAAAACGGAACCCTTTTACTGAGACACTGTTGTTCATAAGTACGTCTCCAGTCTTCACAGGAACCGTAATGAGTTGAAATTTTCACAGATGATGTAGTTTTGGTGCCGCTATATCTACAAATACTATGATTATGATAAAAAAAAATACACAAGGGGGCTCCCATTCCACAAATGACATTTTTGTCTTTTTCTGGTACGAAAAATTAGGTCGGGTTTATGTATACGGTAAATTGTTGATCGAGACTTCGTCACTGAAGACTTGGCGAATACTTGCGATGAAGATATGTTGTTGTTGGTGCATGTCTGGAAAATGTTCTTTGCCACTTCGTTTGTAAGCATTCGTTAATGGCAGAAACGCAGGATTGTGAACTACTGCATTCCGTTTTCCGATCCGAGCTTATTGTGTACTAACTGCAGTTCTTCTTCTTTCAGGTCTGGCAGAACCAGCGTATCATCTAGTGCGTCGGCCAAAGAGAAGAGTCCATCTACGAGTTCAAATTCTCAAAACATGAGTGAGTGGGGCACGTATCTTGTAATTATTTTTTTGTGTTTGTTTGTGTATTAGAGACTACCCAAACTAGCATTATTTTATGCCTTCTCAGCGGTAAGTTGCTTCACGAACATGCTGGCGGCGTTTGTTTTTTGAAGTGACCTTTTTTTTAACCTTCTTTTGTAATGTGACCTTGTTTTTCGACCTGATGTCAATTGAATTTTACCAAATTTAAGTGCGAGGCCGCATTTGCGTTTTTCCGCGGCGGTTTCTAACCTCAAAATGTCACCAAACTGTCAAAATCAATGAAATCAAGTCAATGTTTTGACATTTTGAGGTTAGAAACCGCCGCGATAACCGTTAGTGCGGTCTCGCCCTAACTTCTACGGCGCGTTAACACTCTAATTTTTTATTAAGACGGGGCAAGGAGGTTTTGTTGTAAGTACCTGTGAGTGAAAAAAAACTGCGTTTTCGAAACCAGCATAGGTTTGGGCTCCGGTTAGACAGACAGACATCACTTGAAAAACGCTAGTGTGGGTGGTCTAAGATAATACCACAGGGTGGAAACTCCAGCTTGAATGTGTGCGTGTGATCAATGAAATGTAAGCAAATTGTCCGTCAAGGCGCACGTCAACTCTACTGACAGCTGTGGCGCGACAGGGAGTTGCCGATCTATATGTAATACTATTATATTATCTTTGATAATACCAAAGATAATATAATAGTATTACATACAGATCGGCAACAGCTCCCTGCCTCCCACCTGAGTAAGCTTCCCCATCCCCCCACCAAAATTAATGTGTCGATTCCCGTGTCAGTACTTGAGAGAGTGTCACTGCGTTGCATTACGTATTACTACCTAAGTGCTTTGGGCTATTGCTTTGGTTTAATTTGTGCTTAGCCGAGGGTAGATTTGAAAAAAAAAGTACCTACATACATGAGATTGCGTTCTGTTCCTTATTATTTTGCTTCCATAGCTAGTGACCCTTCAATACTCACACACACATTGAAGCTTGATTTAAGCATTCACATTACGTCTATATTAGTGTGGGTGAAAACGAACCTTTTTGTATGGAATTTCCACCCTGTGATAATACTAAGATTATACTAGGTCATAATCGGGCATAGCATTTAGATTTTAGATGAACAACCGGAATTACTGTCTGGGATCCAAACTAAGTACATTCTAAGGCTAATAACTTACACAGGTCCAGATAATTTTTTTTTTTGAATTGCTTTTAATGTTGTAAGATTAGCTACTAATAACATCTGTATTTTGTAACAGGAGCGCAATATGGTCTTCCAAAAACGTCATCCCCGTCAACGATGCACTCACATTCACAGTCGTTGTCAAGTCTTGCGTCTCTCAACAGTCTGGTGGGCGCTCCTCATCAGAGCAAGTCCAGCAAACCGACCGTGCCGCCGCCTTCTAGTAAGTATAATAGTAAATCTTACTAATATTATAAATCTTTCTAACGCTACGTCCTAGGTAGGCGGTTCGAAGCGAACGCGATTCTCAAGCGGTGACACGCGAATTCAACGCGACGCGGTGCGACGCGGCGGCTATGTCCTACGTGCACGCGAATCGTCTCGCACAGCCGCCACCGACCGGCGACGCTGCCGTTCAGTTGGCACTTTGCATCAGCCTAATGCAACTGCTATAGATCAAAAAAATTTGTGGAGTTCTAGATTTTAGGTTTTCAGAGGCTGGTTTCCGCAAATCAACGTCATTTCTGCGCCTATTTTGTGGGGGTTTTGGTATGGCTATTACCATCCCAGTTCCTCCAATAAGTCTAGCAGACTCTTCACGTTGCCGGAGACTTCCTCGAGCGACCTTGGTGTACCAGAGTGTCTAGCCCTGTATCCTTGCCAGTTATGGGCATTCCATAAGAATGTGACTGTCAGTTTGTCCGTCTGCAAAGGGTCTGTGTCACCTGAATTAAAGTGATGATTGTTAAGTAGACTGTGACCGTAGCTTTTTAAGCTATTGCATAGCTTCTATGGCGGGCCTTGCGTGGAGACCGAATCCAGAAATTGTGTCACGAAAATAAATCACACTCTCGACTACCTTCGGCCACGCTCGGCCACGTTCGTGTATCTCGCACTTCATATACCAACGTGTACACGTGAGCGTTTGCATAACGTGTACCTATGTATATGAAGTGAAGTAGGGTGAAGTGGGGTGGGCTGAGGTGTGTAGGGTGGGGTGAAGTGAAGTGGGGTGTGGTGAGGTGAATTGGTGTGAGGTGGGGTGGGGTGAGGTTAGGTGGAGTGGAATTTTGGCCTTTTGGACTTTGACCTTTGGGACTTTTGGCCTTTTGGACTTTAGGACTTTTGTACTTTTGGACTTTTGGCATTTTGGGCTTTTGGATGTTTTTGGACTTTTGCACTTTGGTTTTTTTGGACTTTTGGCCTTTTGGACTTTTGGACTTTGTACTTTAGACTTTAGACTTTTGGACTTTTGATCCTGCTTTTTTTTGGCAAGTCCAAAAGTCCAAAAGTCCCAAAAGTCCCAAAAGTCGCAAAAGTCCCAAAAGTCCCAAAAGTCACAAAAGACCCAAAAGTCCCAAAAGTCCAAAAGTCCCAAAAGTCCCAAAGGTCCCGGAGGTCCCAAAAGTCTCAAAAGTCCCAAAAGTCCCAAAAGTCCAAAAGTCCAAAAGTCCAAAAGTCCAAAAGTTCAAAAGTCCAAAAGTCCAAAAGTCCAAAAGTCCAAAAGTCCAAAAGTCCAAACGTCCAAAAGCCCAAAAGTCCAAAAGTCCCAAAGTCCAAAAGTCCAAAAGTCCGAAAGTCCAAAAGTTCAAAAGTCAAAAAGTCAAAAAGTCAAAAAGTCCAAAAGTCCAAAATTCCAAAAGTCCAAAAGCCCAAAAGTCCAAAAGTCCAAAAGTCCCAAAGTCCCAAAGTATAAAAGTCCAAAAGTCCAAAGGCTGAAATTTGGTACAGATTTACATTATAGTCTGGAATAACACATAGGCTACCTTTTATCCCGTGAAAGGCTTCCCACGGGAACAAATTTTACGCGGGCGAAGCTGCGGGCATCAGCTAGTATTCTTATATAGAGGAAGTGGGACTAATATTGTATACTTAGAAAGGCATAATCGACGATAATAATTTTACTTCTTTTGTCCCATAAAATAGGACGTTCTTGGATTACATTGATTAAAATTTCTATTTCCAACATTATAAAAAACACGGCGGCACCGCATCCAGTTCGCGCGCAAATATCAAACCAACTGATCGCGTTCGCTTCATTTCGCGCCGCCCCGCACCGCACCGCACTTGCGTTTGGTCACGTAGGACACTTCAATAGGTTTCAACTGTTTGTTGGTATCGCGCTGCGCCGCGCCGCTTTGCGTTCGCTTACGTAGGACGTCGCCTAACAAATCCCTACTTCCTTTATAAGCACCGCACGTTGATATTGCGCTTGGTGGCCATCTTGGTGACGTATGTCCGTCGAGCCGTCAGTACAAAAAAATACCGTACGCAGCTTCGCGAGGCCAGCCCGCTCTCGCGCTACGTCACGATGACGTCACTTAGCTGTCATTATGACAAGGTTCCACCGCAATATCAACTTGCAAGGCTTATACTACTGGTAAAGGTAGCAGGCTGGGACTGGATGCGAAAGGCGCATAACCCTGTATCGTGGCGTGAACTGGGAGGGGCCTACATTCAACAGTAGACTGCTATAGGCTGAGTTGATAATCCCTACTTCCCTACTAATATTATAAAAGCGAAAGTAACTATATCTGTCTGTTTGTCTGACTGTTACGTTTACACGCTCAAGCCGCTGAACCGATGTTGATGAAATTTGGTATAGAGATAGTTTGAGTCCAAGGGAAGGACATGGGCTAATTTTTAACTGACTGCGCAAAAGGAAGGTAATGATTATACGCGATAACGACTTCTACGCGGACGAAGTCGCGGGAAACAGCTAGTATTGTAAATGCTACCTAAAATTTCTCTAGGCTATTAAGGTGACCACTTTCCCACATCCATCAGGTGGGCTATATGCTTGTCACGCCATTATCCCCGAAGGGGTAGGCAGAGGCATAGTATACGCCCACATTTCATCGTATAGTTTTATGTCCCACGTAATAGGTGATGAGCCTATTGCCGTGTTGATATGGACAGGCGACGATTGTGATTAACCCCTGTTTAAAAATGTCTAGCTGCTGATAAGGCTTTTAACTTCGCTTAACGACACATTACTGGCAACCGGGACCAACGGTATTATGCAGTTATATATTCTAAATACAATTTGTCTATTTCCAGAAAAGCCATCATCATCATCATCGTCGTCATCCGGCGTTCCAAGCTCTAAAGGCAAGGAGAGAGAACTGGCATTACTGCGGGGTGACCTGATGTTGGCACAGGCTGCAGCGCATGGCGCTTACCATGCGGCCGTCGCGGCAGCTGCGAAGGGCAAGGTATGGTACCAATTATTGTTGTTTGTAATACTATCCGGCTCGAAGGACCATGAAGGTTTATTGGTAGCCATCATCCAAGCTCTGAAGGCAAGGAGAGAGAACGGGCATTACTGCGGAGAGTCCTGGTGTTGGCGCAGGCTGCAGCGCATGGCGCTTACCATGCGGCCTTTCGCAGCGGCTGCTAAGGGCGAGGTATAGTACCAATTGTTGTTTGTAACACTATCCGGCTCGAAGGACCATGGAGGATATTGGTAACTATCATTCAAGCTCTGAAGGCAAGGAGAAAGAACGGGCATTACTGTGGAGTGTTAAGGTCAATGTATGGTACCACTGGAATTGTCTCTCTCCAGATTGGTGAATAAGCCGGATGGCTCAAGGGACCATTCTATTAATAATGATGATGACAGAGTGACTGTGTATGAGACTCTCAGCCCTGAGATTAAAATAAATAAATAAATAATGCGGATTGGTTCAATTTGAATGTAACGGAAAACAGCTAGTGTGACAAATTCATTAAGTAAAATAGCACCTATAACATTACATCAGACGTGATCTGTACTCCTTATTAAACTGCCGTGGTTGTTCCACCTTTTCTCTACCAAGTTGTAAAACAGGTCAGAAGTTGAATCAGTATGTCTCAATAGCTAGCCTATAACTAATCTATGAAGACGCGCCCACTGTTTTCTCAAATCCCTTACAGTGCAAGTGTGCAATCTTCCCCATGACATGTGGACGTATTGTATACTCATCCTTGTCAGTCAGTCAAATAGTCACCCCTCTATGATAAGGCGTAAAGCAAACGACGGGGCGGGCCGGGCCGGGCAATTTGACCGCGCACGATAGCACTATGGGAATCCTATACTATCAACGCACACGGGCAAAAAGACCGCATCGCAGTTGTCCGCCGGTCAGTGGCGGCGCGGCTACCCGCCATGGATCACACAAACCAGTTTGTATGAAGTAACGCAAACGGCGGCGCGGGGCGGGCCGGGGCGGCTAGCTCAGTCTCTTCGCTAGAACGAACGTCGTGAACTAACTGCCTCTGCCCGTCGTGTGCGTTGCGTTCGCGGGGCGGGCAGTCGCGGGCATCGGCGGACAGACGCGGTCTTTATTACGTCGCGGGCAAAAAGTCCGGCCCGCGCCGTCGTCTGCCTAGCGCCTAAAGGGTGATAATGCCAGGATAGGCAGCCACGCTTGTAGCCTAACATTCTGCTGTATCTTCTAGTTATATTTTTGTTTTATCTATCTTTATCTTTTACAGAACATGTCTCCACTCTACCCGTTTGGAATGTCTGGTTCAGAAAAGGATCGTCATTCCGGTATAGACTCGCTGACTGGCTTGCCTCACACTATACTTAGGTAAGACCTGTTCAATATCATTATATTACAAATGCATTATCTCGACCAATGTGCAGTAAAGCATGTATGAGCTTGGCAAAGAATGGCGACACTGCTGTGCAGATGAATGGCAACCCGTTAGAAAGAACCAAAGATAATATTTAGAATAGTATTACATACATAGAAAACAATAACATACGGATAGGCAACTCCCCCGCGCCACAGCTGTGATTATAGTTGGCGGGTGTCGTGCGTGAGGGAACATTTGCCAAAGATAATATAATAGTATTACATACAGATCGGCAACTCCCTGTCGCGCCACAGCTGTCAGTAGAGTTGACGTGCGCGTTGACGGACAATTTGCTTACATTTTATTGATCACACGCACACATTCTAGCTTGAAAACGACGACTCCGCCAACTCGCACATGACTGGCTTTTTTATCGCCTGCTCGCGTATTCACAGCCAAATGGAAACGTCATAACGACATAATAAATTATTGTAATTGTCTCACCGAATCACTCATTACTATTCAATTCAAATACATATTACTATTTTTAACGACAATTTATTTTTCTATCAGCGCTGCTTTGGAAGGAGGGTAAGACATATTTTATATTAATATATCGGTACTATGATACTCACAAATAATGTTTGCTTTTACAACTTTTTGAATCGTTTTATCTCAAAAACGGTGGCTCATAGGAAAAAAGTATTGATACAATTTTTTGTAGATAATTTTATGATAATCGTTTTTTGCCTAAGTAGGTATATGATAAAACTTACCGTTTTGCGCTAAAAATCGTGAAAAACTAATTATTTTAACCTTGAATAAATTTCATAAAAGGCGGGCAGGGCGGATTTTCAAATATAATTTTTAGTCATATTTAAACAATCTTACTGATTTTCAGCTTGGTGGGAATTTATGTAGCTTCGAATGTATATCTAGAAATTACCCCCCTACAAACTAACCATCTTTACCTCTTTAGAAAATTGTATAGATAAATAAGTATTGTATCTTAAAATACCTGTATGATTTTGTCTGCAGTGATCCCTCATCAGTGCTTGGCGGAGTGCGACTACCACCAGACACAGAAATAATCAAGTATACGTCGTCTTTAGCAGGCCCTAAGGTAAACTCCACTGACTGTTACCAGATTTTTTAGTGTTTGTAGTTTTATAGGTGTACTAGCGGACGTCAAGCGATTTCACCTCCCGTTCACCACTAGCTCCCGTTCCCGTGGGAATAAGGGAATAAAATATAGCCTATGTTCACCGCAAAGAGTGTAGCTTTCCAACAGTGAAAGAATTTTTAAATCGGTCCAGTAGCTCCGGAGCCTATTCGATGCAAACAAACAATCAAATCTTTCCTCTTTATAATATAAGTATAGATTATGTAATGTGGAATCTCTAGAGCGTGGAAAGTTTAAGAAGGTACGCCGTATCAGCTGGTGCTCCATTAGCAGGTGAAGTATAATAATATTATTTTTTTTTATATTCATGGACATTTCACACAACGCTATCTGATCCCAAAGTAAGCTAGGAATAACCTGCTTGTGTTATGGGTATCAGACCACGGATATTAATGCTTATATACTTTTTAAATACATCCATATTATAGATAGAAACACCCAGACTCGTTGAGACAAACATTTATGGGTCACACAAATATTTGTCTCCGGTGGGAATCGAACCCACGACCTCCAGCGCCGCAGGCGGTATCACTTCCGACTGCGTCACAGAGGCAGTCAAGAATAAGAGTTTTGACTGTCCACTGAAAGACAATAATGTATTATTTGGCAGGGTAACGCAGGCGGTACGACGCGGGGTCGCAAGAAGACTATCTCTCTGGACCCTCCCCACGTCAGCCTCCACCCGGCTGCCGAGCGGCCCGAGAGGACGGCGCCATTACCCAGCAAGCGACCTAAACTGGTACGTGCTGTTCATACAGTATGGGGTTCTTCAAAAGGGGTCTAAGAAGGTTTTTACAGGGTCGGCAGCGCGAGTGTGGCGCCTCTGGTGTTGCAAACATTCATAGGCTGCGGTGACCACCAGTCCTTCTGGTGGGCCGTATGCTTGTCTGCCACCTTAGTGGTATAAAAAAAAAATTATGCCCGCTTTCCACTGCGAGCGAGTCGGACCCATTACGGACTCCGCTATACTCGTAACGATGATTTTCGATACATGTCATGTCCGCTTTGGTGGAAGGACATGTATGAAAATCGTCGTTACGAGTATAGCGGAGTCCGTAATGGGTCCGACGGTATACCGTCACAATACCAGAAATCATAATGCCTTTACTTAAAATGCCCGAGCCCAAAATACCCGAAATCGAAATATCAATATTCAAAAGGCAAATATTTATAATATAAATAATTTAAAATGCCTTACGGTCGAATAACCGAAACTCAAAAAATAAATTTATGAAATACCTTATCCTAAAATGTTCAAACACAAAATACCTTTTTTTTAACATGATTTAAATCCTACATGGATGCTATATATCTGTGAATGGTTAACACCCCGACTCAGTAGGTTAGGTTAGAAGACTAAGGCGGGAGCGAAGCGAAGCGAAGCGAAGCGGAGCTCCCGCCTTAGCCTTCGTGGTTATTTTTTTTTTTTTGATGTTTCGTTAGCCCACTGTAGTACTTTTGTAACTCTGAATCAGTGTTTTAACATGAGGTAAATCCTACATGGATACTATGCCGGACGCCTACCGACTAAAAACCACACGTATGGGGGGGGGGGGGAGGGGGGGGGGATAAGTTAAAGCCAAATAACAAAACGTGTGAGTGAGAGTGACACACATTGTATTCTATTTTCGGTATTTTAAATTAAGGATATTTGAAAATTTGTATTTTGAATTCTGGTATAATAATTATTTGTATTTTAAATTTAGACATTTTACGGTAAGGTGTACTGAAATAAGGTATTTTGAATGTTAAGGTATTTCGAATTCGGGTATTTTGGTCTAATGCATTTTAAGTAAAGGCATTTTGATTTCTGGTATTTTAATATATAACCGGGTCCGACTCGCTTGCAGTGGAAAGCGGGCATAAAATATGGTAGAGATTAAACTTTTTAAACTCACACGACTTGCACTACACATGTGAGTCTACTCACGACCACGGCTATTGCAACATAGCCGAAACGTCGAGAGGTGAGCAAAGTTTAAAATGTATACGCGAAAAAGACCCGTTATCTATAATGGTAGAGATTTTACTAATTTTAGCACCTCTCTATAAAATAGAGCAGAGTTGCTTATCCCTTCAACGATACTTTGCCTGTAGTCTGTGACTCTGTTGCATTATATTACGTCACGAGGTCACGTGGATCATCTGTTCAAAGATTGAAATAAAACAAAAATGACAACGTCAATCAGATTGAACTTTCACTTTCACAGAGGGGCAGCCGAGGGAGACCGTCTCACAGCTTCTTGTTCTATATAGTATAGAACTTTTTGGTGTGTAGAAATTCCCGCGGATTACTGTTAGAGTCGAGAGGGGCAAGTGCGAGCTTTTGCGTGAGCTTGTCGACATTCACGGCGCGCCAATTCGTATGGAATGGAGACCCCGCCACCTAGCTGTAAACGCCAGAACTTGTTTCGATACCATACAAATCGGCCATAACGCGCTCACTCGTGAATGTCGACAGGCGCTCGCTGAAACTCGCACTTGCCCCTCTGATTAAAACCGCACTGAAACCCCGGGATTGCAACATACCTTTAATTATATCGCTGAACTTATACGGCACCAGGTAGAACAGTCACATCATTGAGCTGCTAATTAAGGACCCTCTGCGAATGGACGGTGAGAGTGAGCCTCAATTCGCTAGGTGTCGCTATGGCTATCCATCAGCGTGTGACGATCCTACCTTAAAATTTTAATAATCCTTTTAATATGAAGAGATAACTACTTCTAAGGGCGTGTTCAGACGATACGCGTACGCCACGCTCGTCAGCACGGGTCTAACACGCTTTGTTTGATTTTTGAAATAAAATGTAAGCTTTTTAAGCTTCAAATATCATACCCCATAGATCTCAAATTGCATTGATGCGCGTATGCGTGGGGCGCGCGCTTAGTTGGCGCGGGCGCGTGGCGGGTGCGGATGTTTGAGTTGATTGTTGACGTTTGATTAATGCAATTTGAAATCTATTAATGTGAAAATAGGGCTTAAATTATATTTAAAAAAACAAATAAAGCGTGTTAAACGCGTGCTGACGAGCGTGGCGTGCGCTTAGTATGCGCGTATCGTTTGAACTGCCCTTAAGGCCATACCCAGGGCTAACGACCTTGAGCATATGGGCGATATGACTCGCTAACATAGAGTAGCGCAACTACAGAGACATCAGAGTAAAAAAACCACGGAAGAAGAAAATAGTAGCGGAAATGCGTTCCTGGCTTCACCAAATAAACAAGAAAGTCTCTCCCGACAGCCCCTCTCTCAAACATTTATCGTGAAAGTTCAATCCGATTGACGTTGTCATTTTTGTTTTAGTTCAAACTTTGAACAGATGACCTAGTGACGTAGTTTAATGCAACAGAGTCACAAACTACAGACAAAGTCTCGCCATAAGCCCCCCTGCAATCTATTTTATAGCGAGAGGCTAAAAGTAAATTAAAAAACAAACGTTTGTATTTCAATTTTGCATATAAAATACACTACAAAAAACGTGATTAATTATTACGTAAATTGAATGTGACGAATTCACAAATTTGACGAATGTTCATATATTCATTGTTTTGTACTTAAATTATTACAAATCCAGACAAAAGGGGTCTTCCACCCGTTTGAAATTTTTATTCCTTTTGAGAAACAAAATTTCATTTCATTTTATTATTACAAACCAACAAAAATATGTACGTACGTAAGCGTCGTAAACGCAGTTGCGGCGGTCAGCTAGATATGTATAAATAAGAAGCGCTCGTGACATTGCGGACTCGGTGTTCTGTAAACGATCACTGTAGTAAGCAACTTTCACTATGGCCAGTCCTTGGATAGGTGACCATCCATGTGACCACTTTGTGACAGTTATTTAAGCGTTTCCGTGCTTCGGAAGGCACGTTAAGCCGTTAGTCCTGGTTGCCCGTAAAATGGCAGTCGTTAAGCCAAGTTGAAGGCCTTTTTGGCAGCTTGAACAATTTCAACAGCAGGCAGTCACAACCTGCGCTTGTCTATCTCAACACGGCAATACGGCTCACCACCTATTACGTGGGACAAATTCTAAAAAGTTGAAATGTGGGGACATAATAATATGCCTCTGCCTACCTCTTCGGGGATAAAGGTGTGACCATATGTATGTATGTAACTAGCTGACCCTCACAACTTCGTTTACGACGCTTAAGGTGTATGAAACATGAATACCTCATGTCTTCATCAGTCTCACCAACGGGCGGGTGAAACTGCCCTGTTTGCTTAATCATAAACGAATTTAAAGATTAAGCATATTGTAAAACTAGCTGACCCTCGCAACTTCGTTTACGTCACATAAGGTTTGCAAAAAGAGAGGCACTTCTTCATCAGACTCATTAAGCAGCGTGTGAAACGGCCCTGTTTGCTTTATCATAAAAGAGCTTAAAGATTAAGTTTATTCTAAAACAATTCAGTCCACGCCCTCGGCGCGGCCTGAATTATCTATAAATAATAATAATAAATAATAAATAAATTTTATTTCAGACTTTGGCCATATTTTTGTTAGTAACAATATTCTTAGCCTAGTGTTAGTTTAATTTATACATCATACTTTACATGTAACCCAATCCAGTGCGACATTAACACGGAATCCCAACGCGCAGTGCACGCGGCCAGGATGCCGCTGAGGCTACCACGCGCCCGCGCCAGCATCGACGCACTGCGCTTGCGCATAATGGCATGGAAGCCGTCCACCTGCGCCTCCGCAAACATACCACTCGCACTACAGTAGCGTGGCAGCCCCATCAGCACCCTGAACGCGTTATTGTACTGCACCCGCAGGGCGTTGTATGGCCCCTGCTTGTAACTGACCCACAAACTGCACGTGTAGAATGTCTGGCAGAATGCCCTAAATAGTGTGATTTTTACTTCCTTCGTACAACGTGAAAATCTGCGAGCCAGCATATTGCAGCGTACAGACAACGCCCTACGTTCCCTATCTAGATCCATGTCATCTCTAAGGTCTTCGGTGACCCAATGACCCAGATATTTAAAATAAGGTACTGTATTCAATGGTGTACCATATAGTGAAATGGGTGGTACGTCTGAAAGGGTTTTCTTGGGAGCTCTAAAAATCATAACCTCGCTTTTCTTCACATTGTATCTGAGCCCGTGTGCCGCTGCATACTTTTCACATATGTGAAGTAACTTGCGTAACACACCAACTGAAGGGCTGAGCAGCACCATGTCGTCCGCGTAACTTATATTATTGACGCAAATGCCATCTATGTGACAACCAATTCCGGTGCTGCTCAGCTCTCCAATCAGACCATTTACAAATAAATTAAACAATTTTGGTGAAGTCATCCCCCCCTGCCTCACCCCACACTCTAAGCTGTAGTCAGCTGATTTGCAGTCCGACCACCTCACAGTATTCTTTTGATTACTGTACCAGTATTCAAACATGGATACAACTTCAGAGGGCAGACTAGTATCCCGTCGCATTTTTGTCCACAGTAAATCATACGGAACCAAATCGAAAGCGCGTGAAAGGTCTAAAGAACACGCGTAAACTGGCGTTTTAGGCGCGGTGTAGTAGCGTACAGTCTGCTTGAGGCACAAGATCGCACTTTCAGTGGATAGGCCAGTGCGGAAGCCGAACTGTCCATCATGCAGTTGTATATGTTCTGATAGGTAACCGTCAAGAAGACTGTCCATTACTTTCGCTATAATTGTTGCTAAGGAGATAGGCCTATAGTTAACCAATTTGCCGGTAGATGGTGCCTACTTGTGGCGACCCATAAGACGTAATAAGCTAAAAGAGTCAATTCTTTCAGCTTTGGTTGAGAGCAGTGTCTCAAAAAAGCAGTGTGTTAATAATAACTATAATATAAGTATTTTCATCAGTTGTCTATATCCCTTAGCACAAAGTTATAATAGCTTAAGTTGTGTGCGAATGTCCACAAATATTTCTTCATTTATTTATATTGAAATGATTAAGTACCGCTTACAATATAAGCATGATTACCTTTCGAAGTAATTTAATAAAACAATACGAAAAATAAGTTGAAATGCATTATATTCTCATGTAATGCAGTATGCATTGTGTAACTCGGGCTCTGGCTCTGTTACACGCATTACTCTGTACATGAATGAAAATATAACATTTTACGAGAATATTTTGCAGACCAGAGCGACACACGTCCGTCTAGCAACACGACTCCCCCCGCACTAGATTTTCGGGCGAGCGCGGGGAAGCAAGCAATGTGATGTATTCTTTGAATACATTATTAGTTATAATTAGTTAAAACTTATACTAATTCAAAATTGAAGAAAACCATTTTAGAGGTCTATGTTTTCTTTAGTCTCTGATATAAATTTTATTATCATTCATTAATAAATAGATGTCATACAACGACTTCTTCTAAAAAATTATGAGCTATTTCAGTGATGTTTTGCTAGTTATTTATAATAAATACACAATTTCTGATGAAACCATCCTCTGGAACACATCTTGTAGATTTCAAATCTACTTTTGGCTGTAATTTTTCGTATACTAATACCGAGAAGAACGTCTTTATTTGCACCTTTTTTTTGCAATCTTTGTCAACCACTCCCCTTAAGTAGTTAGCTAGAGACGTGACTAAGGAGTAATAAGTTAGGTCTTCTGAATAACCAATATCATTACATCACTAACTAGGCTATCTGTTTTATGTAACCAAATTATATGTTGTTTAGGACGAGTATGGTAACTCCCGGTCGTCGGTGGAAGTGATCCGGCTGCCGAACAAACCGGACCGGCCCGGTAACAACTCGCTGTCCGGGACGCCTCCGCCTAACCTCTCGGATTATGCAGGTATGTTATTTTTGGAAATATTTTTCAGTATCTAAAGTGACGTCATTTAAATAGGCAACATTTGACGTTTGTCAGTTCATACATTTATTAGTGAAAGCAAAACGTTAAATTAGGTATGTACTCGTATCAAAGTACAAAAAAGTTAAGCAATTGTGCTGTTCTAACAACACGAAAATAATAGTTTTCGATACAAGTGTGGGATTTCTGTTATTACAAAGAGTTCCTACAGATGTTGACCCGAGCCGAAGGCGAAGACAGTCGGAAAGAGTTGAAATAACAGTCCCACACGTTGTATTGAACAACTATTTTTAATACAGTTGCGAAAAAATTAAGCAATTTAATAAAATAATAAAAACACAATAAACCTGAATTGTCCAAAATGGCGGCAACCGTAAAAGAAGTGCACTTCATACAGCCAACTTTTTTCATATTTATAAATTTAATTCGCCGATAAATTTAATTAAAATTACTTGTAATCTGATATTGATACAAGTTATTATCTTTTTTTAGAAATATGAAGTTTTGGTTGGTTTTTTATTTTTAATAGACATTATTTTGACAGTTGGGAAAGAAAACGCACGAGTGCGGGAAAGGTAAAGAAAAAGCACGAGTGTGTAATAGCCCACATCCCGAACGCTATACGTCCCTGTAATATGCCACATTTTGAGCAACTGTATTAAAAAATCTATTATCTTATACCCGCCGTTACAAGGTTGCGTTATTGAATTTTGATGAACTGTCAAATGTTACCTATTAAAATGACTTCACTGTGAGTATATCTTTTTATTGTAAGATATTATATGTATAGATAAAACCTAGTTGAAAATTTATCCTGTAATAGAACTCAAAAAAACCAAGAAGACCTAAAAAAATGTATCAAGGCCAACTTAAATTAATTTCAAGGCAAGAAGTGGCCAAGTTTGTAAGTTTTCATATCGCATTTACCTTTTATACGAATACTAGCTGTTCCCCAAGGCTTCGTCTACGTAGAAGTCATTATCGCGTAAAAACTTTACGTCTCATCGCATAATGTCCTTTTCCCGAAATGTCCTTTTCCCAAAATTTCCTTTTCTCGAACTGTCAAAGGACATTGTGCGATGAGACCAAAATTTACCCTCTTTTTGCGTTAAAAAGTAGCCTATGTCCTTCCCAGGGATTCTAACTATCTCTATATGAAATTTCATCTAAATCGCATTAGCCGTTTAGGCGTGAATGCGTAACAGACAGACAGACAGACAGACAGACTGGCAGACAGGCAGACAGACAGAAAGACACGAGTAACTTTCGCTTTTTATTATTAGTAGGGATTTAAAATTCACTGTACCGCACTGAGTTTCCAGTTTCGATTCCCGAGTTGAATACAATGTTGGTGTGTTTTGAAAATTCCCGTGTGGCGACGGGGTCCCGTGTTATGACGGGTAAGAGTACAAAATGTCGCCACCCCTATGCCTCCCGAGGGTGTCGAAAGAGGCGACTAAGGGAACACTTTCGCAAAAAGATCCATTGCGTAGAGAAGGAAAACCCGGTTAACAGTAAAATGGCAATCGTTAAGCCAAGTCTGGGACTTGCGACCCGTTTGAGTAGGTTTAGGGTGGCCACCTTACTATGCGCATAGACGCACACCTTTAATAAATAAATAAATATTCACGGACATCTCACACAACGCTATCTGATCCCAAAGTAAGCTAGGAATAACCTGCTTGAGTTATGGGTATCAGACCACGGATATTAATACTTACTACCCGTTCGCTCTAGCTTTGCCGCTGGCGTAGAGGCGTATACCCGAATTGTTAATTAGACGAAGTAAATTGACAGTAGCTAATGTCACTTCGTCATAGAAAATAAGCAACATTGTATGAAGAAGTGACATTAGTTGCTGTCAATTTACTTCGTCTAATTAAAAATTCGACTTTAGTATGGAGCCGAGCGGCAAAGTTAGAGCGAACGAGCAGTATATACTTTTAAATACATACTTAATTCTGATTGCTGGATCTATCAAACGGGTTGCCATATGATGCACTACAAACTGTAGCCTGGCGCCTCCATTATTTTTTACTCTTTTATTCCAAGCTATATTTTATTGGATCCCCTGACCACCATTACACACTCACCTACTAATGTACATTTCTAGGTATATCTCGGGAGCTCCTGCAGACGATAGCCAGTCAGAGTGGAGTCAGCTTAGCCGCTCTAGAACGGCAATTGGCTGGTTCTAGTGGCGCTTCTGGCGACTACAGGACTTCAGGTACACTTTGATATATAAGCATTATTCTTCCGATCTTAAGATAGTCTTAGTCGGTAAAACCTCGCAATAAAATGTCTTTTTATTTAAATTAAATTTACTTATTTAATTTATTTTAAGAATATGGAAGACTTACAGCTACATAAACATGAATGCAAACAAAAAGTATAGAGATCTGATAGCCAATTACAGTTGTTAAGCCTAGTTAAAAGCCTTTAGGAGGTTTGAAAAATTGGGCAACAGTGGGCTATCACAAACTGCGCCTGTCTATTTTAACACGGCAATAAGTTCACCACCCTTTACGTAGAACAAAAACTAATGGTGAAATGTGGGTGTATGTATATGCCTCTGCCTACCTCTTCGTGGGTAAAGTCATTGCAATAATTATCAATGTAATATCCAAATAAATTTACTTTTTATCCGAACATTTCAAAGACACTAGGACCTGATTTGAACTGAATCTTAAAAGTGTACTTTTGATATTAAATTTGCGCGCCAATTATTCACATTTTTATCCAAATTGGTCCAGCCGTTGTCAGTAATATTGCAGTGACAAGCACGTACATATTAATGTTGTTTATTGTTCCAGAATCGGGTCTAAACCTGAGTGCCAAAATGGGATCCGAATCTCCCCTAGATTTGGGCGTGAAGGGTGGGGCGGATGATGACGCGCCTCTCAACCTTTCCCTCAAACCTGCACCCGGTATGTATTGCTTACCTACTTTATAAAATGTACGTACCTCTTTTTAGTCCCTAACCAAAGGGAAAAAACGAGATTTATGGAAGTGTTCAATACTTAAGATTGAATCTATTAAATCATTAACTTATGGCTCAAACTTGTATCAATTTTCGCATTTAAATGGTGTAGGACAGTGGTGTAACAGAGTTTCGAAGTTACTAATTTTAACTGCAGGCAGCCAAAATGCACCTTTTTATACGTGAGGAAATTCGTACATGGATGCTATGCTGGACTCGTATCGACTAAAAACTACACGTATCCTACCCAACAGCCTACGGTTGGGAGCCCTGGGTAAGCCCTCGGAAGGATACCCCAGGACTCCCAAACAAAATTTGTTTCAACACAACAGTAGGGTTGCCAACCACTGGTAATTGTAAGCTCATGGTACAACCCCTGCCTACCCCATTGAGGAAAAACGTTTGGTTTTATATTATGTGTTTGCTTACATAAAATTAACGATTTATGTATGTGTTTCAGCAAGTTCACAAGCATCCGATGCCCTCTCCCGACTGACTTCGTTGAGCAGTTCGCTCAACGCTTCCTCAAGCCATGATAGAATATGTAAGTAACTGTATGTTTGTCAATAGTAGTTTCAACTTTATCTCAATGTAATAAAGGTCTTTATAACTTGCAAGAATATAAAATTCTGGCATTCTGGTAGAGTGTAGGTACGGCCAGCTTTCCCGGGACATCCTCCCGAGGGCTTACCCGAGGCTCCCAACCACAGGCTGTTAGGCGTTACGTAAGGTTTTTTAGTCGGTAAGAGTCCGGCATAACATCCTCTGAGGATTTTCCCTCACGTAAGAAAAAAAAAAAAGGTACGGCCAGCTATAGAGAAAAGTATACAGGGCCACTCTGTAAGGATTGATTTATTTAAAAAACGTGACAACTCAGACTAAAATGGAACGCCCTAAGAGCGAGGTAACGCCGCATACGTCATGTTTTTTCGTGCGTGCAGCCGGCTTCATCGAATTATAAGACGTTAGCCCGTCAAAAATTATAAAAGGTTTGCTGTGAAAATTCAACGTTATAAGGCGACCTGTATACTATTCTCTGCAGCTGACGTGTGGTTTTAGTCGGTAGGAGTCCGGCATAGCATCCATGTAGGATTTCCACACGATAAAAAAAATGTATAGTTGGATCGGTTAAGTGGGAGTCGCTTCCGACACTGCCAATGATAAATGAAACTTTTAAAAAGGGGAGAGGAATGGAGTTATGTATACTGTTGAATGACCCTGCATTTTTGTATTCTGGTGCGTGATACTCTTACACGCGTAGCTCCCAAACAGTTTGACCGATGGGAAAAATTGATACAGCATTATAATCTAGTCAATTTTGTTAGTTGAAGTTATTTGAAGCTAGGTAAAATTAAAATGTTGTCATTTTCTATACAGCTCGTCGCAAGCCAGGCGTGAGACCGCGAAGGGCGGGCCCTGAGGCTGGCGAGTCGCCGCGACCAAAATCCAGCGGTAGTGAAGACAGTGAATGTGAGTTGTATAGCTAGACTAGATATTGTTGTAACTGCCTCTGTGGCGCAGTCGGTAGTGATACCGCCTGCGGCGCTGGAGGTCATGGGTTCGATTCCCACCGGAGACAAATATTTGTGTGACCCATAAATGTTTGTCTCAAGAGTCTGGGTGGTTCTACGTATAATATGTATTTATTTAAAAGTATATAAGTATTAATATCTGTGGTCTGATACCCATAACCCAAGCAGGTTATTCCTAGCTTACTTTGGGATCAGATAGCGTTGTGTGAAGTGTCCATGAATATTTATTTATTTATTTATTATTGTTGTAAACAAATACAAGAGATTTTTATTTCCTCTCTCTCTCTCTGTATTTCTAACCCTCTTCCACTCTCTCTTTCTCTCAAATATCTTAAGCTAGGATACATGTTAGTAAATATATTCTGTGTTAGAGACTGATATCTGTAATGGATATTCTGTGTGACAGCTTGTAGCCTCTTCTAACACAATTACACAATTCTTTTTAGAGGTCTCGTTTTACAGTGGTTGATTCGATTGTAATTATTTAGGTATATGAGGGACTCCCATGTACTTAGATCAAGAATAACTAGATGTAATATCGACGCGAGAAATCCGGCACCTATAGAAGACGGCTCACTACTGACGGCTCACTACATCCTTGTTTGAACTGGCGACAGTGGGCCGACATTGAATAATACAAACGTATGGAACAAAACCACTTAACTGATATATCAGTGGCACGGTATTTTAACTAACTTTAAGGTACATTTTACGTTAAATATGATACAGTCTTGAATTATTTATTTACGATTGCTAATCAATATCAATACATATAATAAAATCGTAACAGGTCGCTGTCTGTACATGGAAGATAAATAAGAAAAAATATTATAGGGGGGCTTTATGAACGCAATAGAACCCAAAACAATGATTTTTAGAATTTTTGTCTGTATGTCTGTATATCTGTTTGTCTGTACGGTTGTGCACGCTAATCTCAGTAACCGCTCAACCGATTGCAATGCGGTTTTTTTTATTGTGTTGAGTTTTGCTCCAGTTAACATTTAGCGTTTGTTTTATGTAAATCGGTTTAGAAATAAAAGAGTAATAACACTTTTAAGAATCAGATATTTTGAAAATTTTAATTGTAGGGGTTTCTTTGAATGTGAATGAACCTAAACTGGCGTGTTGGCTTAATCATATGACTTAATCTTTTAGTACAGTAAAGTCATCAAGCAGCGTCTGAAACTGCCCTGTTGGCTTAATCTTTTATGATTAAGCAAACAGGGCAGTTTCAGACGCTGCTTGATGACTCTGATGAAGAAATACCTTTCCTTTCATACACCTTATGTGACGTAAACGAAGTTGCGGGCTCAGCTAGTAAATAGAATATAGGTTTAACTACGTATCGACTTGGGACACTTTTTAACTTTCATTTTGTTCGCGACCCGTTATCTATGCTACTCTTGATCTAAGCCCATGTAACAAAAGTTACCTTTTGTAACTTATTGGTATGGAACCCTCCGCGGGACAGATTTTTTAAAGTGTGAGATACCATATTATGATTCTTATGGTTCATTTCATGGTCTATGTGTCTTCAGCGAACATTAAATTTACCGTGCATCAAACTATTAAAAGAATGTTTAAGAATTATTTTTATTTGTCAGGTGTAACCGGCTGGGCTGGTCGAGAAGGTAGACCTCGCAACTTGGGCCGCGGTGTGTCAAAACCTAAGAAGAACACGGTCGCTTCGCTGTTGGCGCAAAGTCGCGCGCTTGGGCTGAGGCCGGCGTTAGCGCACCAGTTACTGGCCGAGACTGATCTGGTAATGTACTGTTTTGATATTATGGTGGACGTCACGCGGTTTTACTGGTGTAGCTCCCGTTCCCGTGGGAATACGGGAATAAAATATGGCCTGTGTTTACCAGGGATAGCTTCCCAACAATGAAAGAATTTTTAATAGTAGTAGTTTTTTTTATATTCAGCTTGCCCCAAATTGACGTCGCCACCAGCCTGATGGAAAGCCGTGGCGCATCTATTTTTTTTTATACTACTTAGGTGGCAGACAAGCTTACGGTCCACCGGAAGGTTGGTAACCGTAGCCTATAGACGTTTGCAACACCAGAGGCGCTGCTACACACGCGCTGCCGACCCGGCGCAGGTTGTGACGACCCACAGTTGAAATTTTACAACTTCGCTTAACGACTGTCATTTTACCGACAACCGGGACCAACGGCTTATCGTGCCTTCCGAAGCACGGAAACGCTCGTAAATAAATGTCACAAAGTGGTCCACGTGGTGGTCACCCATCCATGTCCGGCCATAGTAAATGTTGCTTACTGCAGTGATCGTTTACAGAACACTGAGTCCGCGGGGCCACGAGCGCTTCAATCTCTAGCGATTGGGGGCCACTTCTGACAGTGGTCCTCAAGTTGGCGGCCCTGTGATGTGCCTCTTCACGCTCCGCTTGAAGTCCCCGGGATTGTAAGATGAGGGAAACACGTGCGCGGGCAGGTCGTTCTTAGTTTTTATAGTTCGACAGAGGAACGATCTTTTGAAACGCTCAGTTCTGGCGAAGATTCTCTCCACATAGTAGTTCGGAGCCTAATCAATGCAAACAAAAAATAATTCAAATCTTTCTTTTCTATAATATTAAAATAGATAAAAGGACCCTATTAAATTCCGTGTAGGTTTGTACATCCCTTATAGTAGCGTCTTTATCCCCGTAGGGGTACGCAAAGTGTTGGGAGTTCTGGGACATTCTTCCGAGGGCTTCCCCGGGGCTCCCAACCACAGGCTGTTCGGCGTGACTTGAGGTATTTTAGTCGGTAGGAGTCCGGCATAACATCCATGAGGATTTTTCCTCACGTTAAACAAAAAAAAAAAAAGGGTTACGCAAAGGCATGCTATATACCACTATTTGTTTTCTACTATACAAAATCTATTTGTCACTATTTTTTCGTTCAATCTATTTGTCACGTTTTAGTAGCACATAATAAGGATTGGGTGGGTAGGGAGTTTATTGCCGTGTTGAAATATACAGGAGCAGCTTGTGAGTACCCACTGTTGATATTTTTCAGGCCCATAAGTTCTTAAACTTGGCTTAACGCCTGCCATGCTACTGACAACTGGGACCAACGACTTAAAGTGCTTTTTAAAGCACGATAACATTCAGAAAGGAAATGTCCCATAGTGGTCTTTTGTCTCTTGTTCCTGTTGTCAAATTTCCATCGACGCATTCAAGTCGTATAAAAATCGTGCATAATGAATGATTCTTTCATTATTTACGATTTTTATACGACTTGAAATTCTATCCATATCTTCAACTAAACTCAACACTATCTTTACAGGAGAAACTCAAAGCACTTCTGGGAGAGACAGCGAGCACGGACTCGGAATGTCCCTCCGACAGTTGTCCCTCAGACTCCGACGCGAGCGACACTAGCCGAAGGACGAACGACGCGCAGTTGCGTCTGCCTTTAGCACTAGGTAATATAACATGCTTCTAAATTGGTAGAAAAGGGTAGAAAAAAAAGAAGCGTTACCATATCTCTATCTATATCTATCTATATCTATCTATATATATAAAAATCAATGCCACTTTTCGTTGTAATTTTATAACTCGAGAACGGCCGTACCGATTTGGCTGAAAATTGGTGGGGAGGTAGCTTAGAACCAGGAGACGGACATAGGATACTTTTTATCCCGTTTCACCTTTTTTTCGCTTTTTTTGGTCGATTCACTATTCTGCTGGCGACGTACACCGGTAGTCCACGTCCTATGCATGAATATGCGCAATTTCTACAATAATGCGACGGGAAACATCTATCGTTAACGAAATTTTTCTGACGGGAGTAAATGCGGTGGGAACGGGTGATTTACTCTCTTATGTGACGCATACGAAGTTGCGCGGGTCAGCTAGTCTATATATATAAAAATCAATGCCACTTTTCGTTGTAATTTTATAACTCAAGAACGGGCTCACCTATTCAAACCAAATGTTTAGGCTTTGTTCGAACTATTTAGTAGATGGTTTATGTGAAGTTTGCACAAAATCGGTCGAGCGGTTCTTCATTTATCACGCAAACGAAGTTGCGCGGGTCAGCTAGTAGTTCATAAATGGTTACATGAACATAGGCTACATACATGGACACATAATAATAAATAAATAATAAATAAATAAATATTCACGGACATTTCACACAACGCTATCTGATCCCAAAGTAAGCTAGGAATAACCTGCTTGTGTTATGGGTATCAGACTACGGATATTAATACTTATATACTTTTAAATACATACATATTATACATAGAAACACCCAGACTCTTGAGACAAACATTTATGGGTCACACAAATATTTGTCTCCGGTGGGAATCGAACCCACGACCTCCAGCGCCGCAGGCGGTATCACTACCGACTGCGCCACAGAGGCAGTCATATATAATATGTAGCCATAGCCTAACCCTTCAGCCACACTGCTCCATTGCCCAACAGGTACACACTCCCCAACTTGCGATGTTTGGTCCATCACTCGTATTGCCGCTTCATTGATTCCCGTGCCCCGTGTGGCGACGGGGTCCTGTGTTGTGACGGGTAGACATTTTGTACCCCCAAACCATCCCGAGGGTGTCGTAAGAGGCGACTAAGGGAACACTTACGCAAAAAGATCCATTGCGTAGAGAAGAAAAACTCGAAATGAAACCCGGTTGTCAGTAAAATGACGATCGTTAAGCCAAGTTGAAGGCCTTATAAGCAGCTTGAAAAAATTCAACTGCGGGTCGCGGTCGTGGTGACCTACGCCTGTCCATTTCAACACGGCAATGGGCTCACCACCTATTACGTAGGACATTAAACTATAAGGTGAAATGTGGGCGTATAACATACCTCTGCCTACCCCTTCGAGGAAAAAGGCGTGATTATATGTATGTATGTATTGAATCGCGCTAAAAACCCAACAACAACTGGAGCAGGTCAGTAGTCACGGCGTTACGTGAACGCAGCCATACTACGTCTCTTGTCTATTTTTACAGGGTCGGCAGCGCGATGTGGCGCCTCTAGTGTTGCAAACGTTCATAGGCTGCGGTGACCACCGGTCCTTCTGGTGGGCCGCATGCTTGTCTGCCACCTTAGTGGTATAAAAAATAAAAAAATTCCTTTCCTACGTGTCGAGTGTGTGGCCCGTCCATACACGGAATAATAATAGCCTTAGGTAAAACAAAAACATATTACCAGCTTGAAATGAGACACTACTGAGAGTTTCAGGAGCTCAGAACTCGAAAGATTATTTTTGAAAAGCAATTAGTATGCTAACTGATCATACATTTTAAATATAGAAAAATAATTGGTTTCGAGCAGGATTCGAACCTGTGTCTTCTTGCAAACCGTACAGATGCCTTAACCACCGGCCACCGAAACCTACTCGGAACTAACCAAATTTTCCACCTATATACGTCTTGGGGCGACGTAGGCACCATCTACCGGCACTTTTTAGAAAGTTACACGGCACGAATGAATAAGTACACACATAGGTGAAATATATCTATTAAAATATTTACGTCATGTACAGGTTGGAAACGCGTGACCGTTATCAAAGGACTCTCTCGCAACTGTAGCATCAAAGGCGACGTGACATACACACCGCCAGAACCGCACGCCGCTGCTAGTATACGCTCCATGCAGGAATTACAAAACGTGAGTATATTTAAATGTTAATAGTGTGACTATTAGGGTTTATAGGGAGTGTCAAAATCGTTATGTAAGCCACGTTGCTTATGCTATAGGGGTGTCAAAATCGTTACGTACGTAAGCCTTATGAGCTTCAACTTGAAAAATATCAAGCTCTGTTTCACCCGCGTAGTTTCCGTTCCCGTGGGAATACGGGAATAAAATTTAGCCTATGTTCCCCGGGGATAGTGTAGCTTCCCAACAGTGAAAGAATTTTTCAAATCGGTTCTGTAGTTTCGGAGCCTTTTCGATGCAAACAAACAAACGACTAACTGAACTGCGATTACGTTTACGTTACGGCACGACTTTTTATGTACCATGATTAAGTATCCTACTATCCTACTAATATTATAATGTGAAAGTTTAAGAAAATGTTTGGATGTTTAATTTAAATGTTTGGATGTTTGTTACTCAATCATGCTCTAACGGCTGAACGAATTGGGCTGAAATTTGGTACAGAGATAGCTTATTGTCTGGAATAATACATACGCTACTTTTCATCGCGGGAAAATGTTCCTACGGGAAGCGGGAACGGGTATCAAATTTCACGCGGGCGAAGCCGCGTCAAACAAAACATTGAAACATCTTCACAAACTTTCACATTTATAATATTAGTAAGAAGTAGTATATAAATTTTCCTCTTGAATCACTCTATCTAACTCTTGGGAAATCAGAGGCGGGGAGATCATTCCACAACCTAAGCGTGCGCGGAAGAAAGCCCCTGTCGGATCTAACCGTACTCGAGCGCTCCGGACGTAGAGTGTGAGGATGAACACCCAGTCTGTTCTGTGGCGAGTTTATTTAAAAGTTTTTTTATTATTTTTATTGCAGTTCCTAGAAGCATACCCATCACCGCCCTTGGGTATAGATAACTTCAGCTTCAGCGCTCGAACGGTACTGGGCGAATACGTGCAACCTGCGGATCCCGAACCTCTACTGTACAACGAGGCTGAGATTAACAAGAGGTAAGCATCATACGTTGATAGGTCTTCAGATGGGTGACCGCTTACTGGGCACTTCAGAAGGCACTAGTAGGCAGTAGGCCTGTCTGTATAGTATATCTGTCGGTGATAAACGCTAAACCTCAATATAAACATTTCCGAGAACTAATGAATGAAATAATGGCTCTTCAAGTTCTGAGTTCCACTAAGAAGGCCACGGGCGTTGCTAGCAAAAGTTATAATTGGAACGCACATCTAAGCGATAATGTCATTGTTCTGTCACTGACAAAATTACATTTCATTTTGAAAAGTGTTGGTCAAAGCCCATTATCCGTACCCACCAATATATAAATATAGGTGTAGTGGGCGCGCTGTGTTTGTGAACAGTGACGTCATGTATGACGTCCCGCCATCGCTCACAACGATGACACGAGCCTTATGTTGACAAGTCTGAAAAATATGAATGATAGTAGCATAATCGTGCGTGATTTCTTTGCATAAGTGTGTGTACATCGACGTGTATGTACACATGATATTGACTCAAGTCGCTTGACCATCTCTTGAGCCCATTAGGTCCATTAGAATGCGCTTAATGTGTTTTGCTGATGCGTTGACTAAATATCCTTGCAACTATTATCTCTCGTCAGAGGCGTTGACCTAGGCCTGACCTAGATCAACGCCTTTGATGAGGGAAAATAGTTTAACGAACGGGGCAACGTAACACGATACGACGCGATGCGAAAATTTAACAACAAGCAGTCGTTGTTGTGTATTGTGGCCTACGTTGCCGCGCTGAAACCAGCCTCCATATCTATGGGTCGCTCATCTAGAACAACCAGTAACGAGCGCCAGCGTTTTGGGCACGGTTGTGGTCGACAGCGTTGTGGAAGAGTTTTTCGATCCCTAGATCAGATTTTTTGGGGCTTTTTTTTATTGTAAATTTACATATCCTTAGTTTCTTTTCACGAGTAACTTTATCTTTACATATTAAAGAACTTCACTTGTTCTGTTCCATAACATTTCTAATTGTAATAAATAAATAAACAAATATTTGTGGACATTCACACACAACATCCTCTAGCCCAAATTAAGCTAATATAAGCTTGTGCTATGGGATCTAGACGACTAATAAACATACTTATATGTTTCTAAATACATACATATTATACATAGAAAACACCCAAACTCCGAAACAAACATTTGTGGATCACACAAATATTTGGACCGACCCGGGAATGGGTATTCTCAAAGGTTTTTCAATATGTGTAGCAAGTTCCATAAGTGCCATCAATCAACAGTATCAATACTACCCGTTCGCTCTAACTTTGCCGCTGGCGTAGAGGCGTATACCCGAATTGTTAATTATAGGAAGTAAATTAACAGTAGCTAATGTCACTTCGTCATAGAAAATACGCAACACTACAAGAAGAAGTGACGTTAGTTGCTGTCAATTTACTTCGTCTAATCAAAAATTCGACTTTAGTATAGAGCCGAGCGGCAAAGTTAGAGCGAACGAGCAGTAATTTTATCTTCTTTCCAGGCTAGAAGAAGCCCGAGCGGTATCCCTAAGCGGACGCCCCACCCCTCCTCCACTAGACAGACGCATGGAGCTAGCTCGGCTGCAGCAGGCGGCGAGGGACGCCCGTCGCGACGCCTCCGCCCGGTCGAGAGACCAGGTAACACACCATGTTAGTTGACACTTTATATACTACTAGCTCCTAGCTCCCCTGTACTAGATACTAGAAGGCCTCAAACTGGATGTGAGCGACGAGCGGAGCGGCGGCGTTAGCGGCGAGGTCATGGCGCCAGAGTAAAATAAAATTTTAAAAAAAATATTCACGGACATCTCACACTACGCTATCTGATCCCAAAGTAAGCTAGGAATAACCTGCTTGTATTATGGGTATCAGACCACGGATATTAATACTTATATACTTTTAAAGCGCTCGTGGCCCCGCGGACTCAGTGTTCTGTAAACGATCACTGCAGTAAGCAACTTTCACTATGGCCGGTCCATGGATGGGTGACCATCCATGTGATCACTTTGTGACATTTATTTGAGCGTTTCCGTGCTTCGGAAGGCACGTTAAGCTGTTGGTCCCGGTTGCCAGTAAAATGGCAGTCGTTAAGCTAAGTTGAAGGCTTTATTTCAACAGCAGGTAGTTACAACCTGCGCCTGTCCATTTAAACACGGCAATACGGCTCACCACCTATTACGTTGGACAAATTATACAAAGGTGAAATGTGGGCATATAATATGCCTCTGCCTACCCCTTCGGGGATAGAGGCGTGACCATATGTATGTATATACTTTTAAATACATACATATTCTACATAGAAACACCCAGACTCTTGAGACAAACATTTATAGGTCACACAAATATTTGTCTCCAGTGGGAATCGAACCCATGACCTCCAGCACCGCAGACGGTATCACTACCGACCGCGCCACAGAGGCAGTCAAATAGACTAAGCTACTTCGAACAAACGCACGGAGCTCGGTTTACTTGTGCGCTAGCACGGCGCTTCCTCTTGTACTGTAGTGCCATGCTCTCATCACGACGGGGCGGGCCGGTCTTTTTGTCCGCGTCGTAATAAAGACCGCGTCTGCCCGTCGATGCCCGCGACTGCCCTCACTGGGAAAATGCGTGTTTTGCCCTTCATGTGCGTTGGTAGGACAGGATTGAATTCAAATATAATGTAAATTGTTGATGATACCTTCCTATCCTCGCTATCGTTCGCGGTCGTTTGCCAGCGCCTAAGGGCCGTCAACACGAGCGAGAGAATTGCCTCGAAATTATCTTCGTGCTGAATGATGTATTGATTTCCTCATAAGGAAAGAGGGCACTGTTCCAAAGAAGCAATAGCCCGCTTTTCACCATACTAGATGGTGTTTTCGGCTCCCTGGGGCATTCCGGGTATAAAAATCTGATTTGATTTTCCAGGATATAATCTATATCTATACCAAATTTCAGCTAGATCCGTTCAGACGTGAGAGTGGTGATTGAATAACAAAACATCTTCACAAACTTTCACATTTTACAACATTAGCAGGATAACGCCTTTTACAAATAATTAAATTAAATGCAGGTTTCAGTGACTGAGCGGTAAAGCGTCTTGCACGGTACGCGAGAAGGCGAACGTTCGATTCCTGCTCGAGACCGTTATTTTTTCCACATTTGATTTGTAATTTAGTTATCATACTAAATGCTTTCCTAAAAATGTTTCTACTTAATTTTTGAATTCAGTAGGTTCGTCCAAACCGAAAAATTCTAAATCTATGGTCCAAACAAAGAAACACACATTCAAACACACTTGTCTACTCCACAGGCCCGCCTAGAACGCTCAGAGAAAGCAGAGCTAGCGAAACGCGAGAAGGAAGCGCGGAGTCAACAACTGCTTGAGGTAACATTGTCACTCAGGTCACTTTGTACCGTCACGTGTGGGCTAGTCTGTACCTTTGTTTTGATGTTCTCATGTCATAGTCTTGGGAAAGTAGAAAGAATATATAGATTAGCTGTTAGAGACAAATTACGTATCGCTTCAAAATCTCATGCCAATATACAGGGTATAAATAAAGTAAATAGCGAGGGTTTTTATTTAATCTTTTGGTTGGTTCAACTCTCGGGTGTGACAAACGAATTTTAAGAGATCTTTGTGTGTAGTTTTATTTGATTAGGAGATCTTTGAATGCTTATTTGTTTCTTTTTAAAAATAAAGGAATGTTGCAATGAGCTTAGTAAATAA